>LR990150.1:10000000-11308750 GCA_905147285.1 Hypena proboscidalis | reverse complement strand
CTGTTTACTAAACTAGGCAGAAGCCTGTATTTTAGCTGACAGTGTTCAGTCGCAGGAAGTGACACTTTAAAATCATTCTTTAGGCATGAAAGTCGTTGCACAGCGAGTCATTAAGCAGGAGTATATATTAAGTAAATAATAGTAATCTACTAATCAAGTACAGTTTTTATAGTTTTAATTCATTTATTTGTTTGTGGGAGTTTTAAACTTTTCAAAAAAACTTTCTTAATTACAAAAAAAAAATATTTAAAAAATATATTACGTTATGGATCAAACGTGCACTGCACAAATTGAGCCAACTAACTACGCTATGGCATTGAGCAACACACTGATTGCTCAGCATCTAGATGTTGATATTTGTTACATTAAATGTGCTGATTTTTTTAAAAAATGTCTCACATTTTTTTGTTATATTAAATAATTTATGTCGTAGGTATAATTGTAGAGGAGGCCTTTGCCAAGAGGCACACTGAGTTAAGAGACCATATATAGTTTAAATAGTTAAAGTGTAGTTATATAAGTTTTAGTGTTATGAAAAGTCTAAATCGTTTTATAATTATGTTTTCTTTTTCATTAAATAAAGGCTATTTTATTTATTTTATTTTATTGTATACCTAGCTTATTCTGCGTATTGGGTTACTGTTTGCGCAATGAGTATCCAATTTAATAAAATAATAATGGATTGGGTAAAAACCTTCAATCAAAATGTATTTTTCCAAAAACACGACAACTTTATTTTTAAACAACGAGAACAAAACAAGATTCCACCTAAGTTTTAACCCGGGCTTATTCCACGTGACACACACAGCTCTCGTTAAAGCGTCGACTGGCGTGAACTCTGATTGTAGATTCGTTGTTAGAAATAGAAAAACGCTTCAACGTAACGAGACGCCTGGCAACATTTGCTACTATTGGTTTGCGATTTTACAGTTTCAAGTTTATTTCGTTCTAACTTTGTTTATTGTCTCACTCTTATCTAGCTGTAAATCGCAAGTCTTGTATAACATTCAAAGTAGGAGGGCAAACAATCATAGTTTGATCGAATATTTATTAAATTATCTAGTAACAATCTAATTATATATGTTAAAGGACATCCACCAGGCTTCATACATTTTTGGTAAAAATTTAAGAATAATCTATTAGAACTTGACGTGAACTTATAACGTAAACCTTGATATTTTTTTACTAAGGCACTAAAACTGTAGGAGCATTATCCTCGTTTTTGAAAAATGGTCTGGATTTTATTTTAAATCAAAAGCTTCATGATCGCTTTGATTGAATACCCATTAAAGATCAAGGTAAACAAATAAATGATTTATATTATCTCTGTTTTATCCTCATTAGATTTATTTTTAGTATCACTGACAGGTAAAAGCTTTTTTATATTTATATTATGTGCCCGTTTTATAAAATGTTTTGAACACGTAGTCCATCTAATGGTCGTTTTGCCACTATACGGCATTTCATCAACAAAGACACACCCTGGTCCGTTACCGAGGAGGTGCCTTGTAGTGGAAAAACGCCCAATGTCATCAGTTTGGTAACTGATTTTTTATTGATTTTTTAAGATTGAAAAAGTTTCAGACGAGCTACTCCGTGAACAATAAAATACCTTGGTAGGGGCAAAAACTCTCAACTGCAAAACTGTCCACGGCTTTCGCTCCGCTTCTAGCTTTGCCATCAAAACAGAAAACTGTCAGGTTTCAAGTACCGATTTTAAATCTAGCTTATAGGACCCTCAATATTTTTCAATTTGTACCTGTGCTGCCGTTCGAGTCGAGGACGAATGGGCTCTGTAAATAATGTATGAGCTTCATATGCGAATTTATACTGCGGAAAAGGTATTTTGTAAGGTATAAAGTACAAAGGGAAAACATTATAGCAATAGTAATACTAACCAAATCTGACAGGTATGATTGATGAAAAAGCAATCATGTAATGTGCGAATATCGTAATATCTACGTAACATTTTTATTCAATTTATGTGGGAAAATACCTGTTTCTTGTGTACCGACTCAAATAATAAGTGCGTTGGCAACCAACCATTTTTTTTTATAAGTAGTATCGTTATATTAATCAATATAATAAAAATAATCGTTAACATTGTTTGACAACTTCGTGTTAAATAATTGAATTGAAAACACACACACACACGCACAAGCACACACATACACACACACACAACACACACACACACAAACACAGAGACATTCACTACTAATATAGGCATGAATGTATTATTACAATGTAAGTGCTAAAACCTATTGTGGACTAATACTTGCTGTGGCCTGATACCCATAACACAAGTTAGATCTTACCATGGGTATCAGTGTTCATAAACTTTATGTGCGTCTAGTTTCTGTGCAAATGTTTAAGTTTGTAAATTAGCCGTAACTTCTGGAAATAAATATATTATTACTAAGAATGATTCTGCCGCATAAATATTTGTGCTTAACACAAGTGCTTTTTATAAAAATCCGATTACATTATCAATGTATTAATCTAATAATATCATTCAAATAAATGTATCATAATAATATATCAAAAGCCATTTTATAAGCACAACAAATTTCCAATAATTTGAGGTTAAATAAACATGTTTGATTTAGTTTGAATACCCATTGTAGTGGAACGGGTTGTGATGTTCCTCTACCACAATGAGAGGATCCTCCGACCAGGCTCGGTGGTATTGCCCGGCAGACAGCTGTCCAACGGTAGCGTCTTGGAAGTTGTATTTATGTACAATCGCTGTGAACACTTCGTTATCGCGATTCAGATCTGTTTGACATTAGTGACGAGTGTGTCATTTCTGACTTAATGTCTCTTGTGTCACTTTTTGACGTAGTCAATGTCATCCATCATTTTTTATGTGCGGATACCGCCACACCCATCTTCTAATTAATACGAAACAAATTAACTATCGTAATAATATAATAATAATAAATAATAATAAATAAATAAATATCTCACAACTTACACACAACGCTATCTAGTCCCAAACTAAGCAGAGCTTGTAATATGGGTACTAGAATAACTGATACTAATACTTATATACTTTTCTTTTGTAAATACATACGTATGATACATAGAAACACCCAGACTAAGACAAACCCCCATGTTCATGCACACAAAGATTTGTCTTAAGCGGGAATCGAACCCGCGACCTCGGCGTCGCAGGCAGGTACACTACCCACTCCACCATCCGGTCGTCAATAATAGAAGCCCTGTTTCTAATACATGTCCAACTGCTGGGCTCGGGCCCGCTTCTCATGATGAGAAGGGTTAGGCCATAGTCCTCTACGCTGGCCAAGTGCGGATTGGTACACTTCACACATCCTCGAGCACTTTTTAGGCACTCCTAGACATGCAGGTTTCGTCACGGTGTTTTACTTCACCGTTAGCGAGCGATAATGTATATATTACGATAAATACACACATATCTTCGAAAAGACGAATCTTAACGATTGATGACAGAGGTGTATGCCGTGGGTTCGAACCAAAGACCTTTGACTCCGCAGTCCTACGGTCACCCACTCGGCTATCGCTGCTCTATATTGACTATAGTAATAAATACCAAATCGAATATCATAATATGTGGCCTATACCTATATACCCATGACCATTATAATAATATCTTTATGGCCCTCAAATTCAGGTTGGCCATACAACACAAATCACGCGTGAACTGGATTTTATACTTCACTGACTGCGAATATTTGGGTCGCTTTGACATAACTCATATTTGTAAGGATAGTTTAAGCAAATGAAAGCTTTGAAGATTTTGAGATTTATTGAGGGTGATTTAAGGGTTCAACGGGTCTTTGATATTGTTAATGGGTTGATGTGCTTTTTCTTCTTTTAGTTTCAATGGTAAAATTTTATATAACCCTTGTTAGGTACCTTCTGTGGGAATAATTTAGTACCTAGTTTGTATTTCTTTCTTTTTGTTAGTATACAATGCATTAGGTCTTGTTTAGGCACGTACTGAGCCTGGCACCCCGGTCATATCACCTTGACGGAACACACTGGGTTTTAGTCCGTGCAATTCGGACATAACCAGCAGTGATTCTACCCGAGTCGATGGTATGCGTCAGGCATATCCCAGTTTAAAAAAAGCACGTACTGAGCGGGCCCCTCCCGCTAAACAAGGCCACAGAAAGTGCAAGTTTCGTAGCTTATTAACTAATTAATAAATCTTGCGGTATTTTTTTTTACTCGAATTTTGCTCAAAATGTATTTTAGCAGAATACGTTATTCTGATACTATTAAATAATGATAACCTAAAATGATAAGACTTCCTGAGCTCTTAAATCAGGATGGCATTTAACCCGCAAATAAAATTTCACTTATTAAAAACCAGGGAGCCTGATTTAAAGTACTGGCTTGTGATGTCGAGTTAGAAGCTTAGCTCTACATGAGATCTGAAAACTTTTTGTCTCTGTAGACCACATTATGGCCTCTAGGCATGAAAATATTTTTTGGAGGATCCTTATTTCTACAGACACTTTTAAAAAAATAAATTATAAAATAATTTTTAACAAAAAAAATCCGACTTCAAAAAGTAGGTAAACTAAAGAGCAAAAAATAAATTTACTTTGCACAAAATAATACGTTTAATACCAACCTTTCTACAATATCAAATTACAGTACACACAATAAAGGGAGGTGTAGTTGTGCTAGTGCGCGGTCGTCGCCCAGTACTGGTACTTACCACAGAAATATAACTAACATTCAGTCAGAAAATAGTTGTTAGAAAGGTTGATATTATCTATACAGAGTTATTGTTTACTTGGCACCAATTTCAGAATTATAAAATAATTATTTAATAATTTCTATTTAAGGAATCATCTCCTGTCCAACAAAAAAAGAATCATCAAAATCAGTTCATAAACGACGAAGCTAGGCGCGAACAAACATAAAAAAGCAACATAATTATATACGAATAAAATTGAGAACCTCCTCCTTTTTTGAAGTCGGTTAAAAAATGTCGCAAATATAATATATTATTAAAAACGTTGTGTAGTGTAAAAGCTATGTACAAACAATTTATCAGTCCTGCCATAATTTCCCTCTCACAGGTCACTGCGTTTGCGTAAAAATATGAATAAAACCCCAATATAGATTTGTTTTATTCCTCACGATTATTACGGACGTAATCAAATAAAAAATGGCGCAGGTCACCGTAACTTTTTATTTAGTACATACGGCTACATATCTAGCTATACATTGCCAGTATAAACTGGTCTCGTATTGGAAGGGAAGCCTATAGAATGTGAGAAAATTTTATACTGGTTATTTAAAGCTTGCCGTGTGTACATATAAAGGCAAGTATGTCAGTATGTCGTGTCGACGGAACTCTCACGTACGTACTGCGTCGTAAATTTTACGAACAAGAATGATTATGATCATAAAATTGAACACTAAGGGTTTTCACAATATTATTTGGAATGAAAGAATTTGTTAGTATATAATTGGTAACCAGCTTGTTGAAAAAGTAAAATAATATAATTCTACTTAGAAACAGTTGAAAAAGATATGGTACCGGCTTTGAACCTGCGACCTTTAGCCATCCAGCAACGGTCGCCTCTTACCAGAACCCTAAATTTCTCAACTGTATAATTCGTCATTTCGTGACGTCACGTTCATCCATTTGTTCCTATCTTAAGTAGGATACAAACCCACATGGCGAAGTTACATTCAGCCTAAATTTTGTAAATAATGAACGCGTACGTTATTTCAACTTCTAATTGATTATTTTCATAGTATTTAGCTATGCTTAGCAAATTATACTAAGAAACAGTTGGAAAAGATATGGGACCGGCAGGATTTGAGGTGAAGCGGTGTGCAGTAAGGTCGCAGGTTCAAATCCTGCCGGTAAGATAATAATATAATTCATCTTCGTGTCCTTTAGTCTTATATAACATTGCTATTTCTAAAGCTAAAATAAATGGCTGTTTGCGTTTGATGAGCTTGCGGGGACCGATCGATCTTGCAGGTTAAGCAATGCCAACCGCGGTTGGCCGTGCATAGGTGACCATCTTCGTCGATTTTGGTTACCATTTGAACACCTATGGCAGTCGTTACGGGTAGTCGGAGGCTAGAAAGTCTGACAACAAGTCAAACAAAGAGTATCTTATTACCACGTACTGGGTTGTGGAGGTCTGATGGCTCCACGTAAAATACTGATATTCTGCTAAATTCGTAAGACTAGAAGCTGATCCCAATGTGATTTACGGGATATAATCCCACCCACACGCCCACCACTGTGACTCCTGTGACGCCAGGATCTACAGCGGTAACCAACTGAAAGGCACCGTGCATGACACACGGGCAATCCCAGGGAGAGTTAAAATTGTCTTGGAACCCGCAACGAATTTAATCAGAAGTATATAGTTGGAGTTGGAAAGTATCTAAGTATGTGTCCCAATGTGATTAGAAAAAGGCGTGGTAGAAGAAGAATTACGAATACGTTTCGTATGCATATTTCGTCAATAGAACACTTTTTCTTAACAAGCAACTATTGATCGTAATTATATGAGAACCGACTGTTTGTTTGAAAAAAAACACAATGATAACACCGCACCGTAGAAATCAAAATATGAAGTTATTTACTCTATTATTTATTTCATAATACCTCCTATACATTTCCTTATTTAGGAATTTCATAAATATTTTAGGTAATGTGCTAAATAACCGTTTAAAAAAAACCCAACCCTTTTTCTGTCTGCCCTTATTTCCTTTCATTTGGTCCGGCGCAAAATGGGTATTCCTACATTCTGCCCTTTAAACCGTCTCGCTATCACTCACTGCCTTCTAATCGAATACCAAAATAATCGATTCCTTCACTTTTTTGTCACTGGTGCAACTTTCAAGCATTTTCTAACATACTCATTCTCATATCCTAAATCCAAATCGACACTGTTGAGCAAACATACATAAATATCCGTGTAAACATCAAGAATCTTTTATGTTAGAGTTGCTGAGCCAAAAACCGGTGCTAAATCGCCGACTTAACGTTGTGGATGGACTAAATCACTCGAGCGAAGGAAAGCGGGTACGCTTTGCGTCTAGTGGCTATTGTAAGATATTGTTCGATGCGACATAAGGTTTTATTTTTGAATATATATTTTATTACACTATTTTTTTTATCCTGACCCGGAAATTGACCTTTACGCGTTGTCCTACGTGAGTGACCAACACGACGCGATCCACACATTACACGCAATGACACAAGACGGTTGCTATAGAAACAGATGCGTTTGTATGCAGTCGCATCACGTTACGTTGTACTTGTCGCTCACCTAGGACAAAACCTGAGAACTTGCGGCATGATATCGCATACGCTGACCACTAGACGGACAGAAAATTACCCAAATTCTAGTCCTTTTATTAGATAAAATACGAACAGTCGGTCCAAGAACTTTTTTAACTAAAAACTTTTCATGTAAAATTAATATCATTGCGAACTAAATTTATTTTACAAATTTTGTTTTGAACTCGGACGGGCCTTTTGATATTTTATATTTTTTTTCGAACATAATATAAATTTCATCTATTTTGATTTTACATTTTATGTTACATGATGAAAAAGCAACCAGAGTTTCTGTTAGTAAAAATTACATAGCATAACATAACACGCAAATATGACGACTGGATGGCGGAGTGGGTAGTGTACCTGCCTGCGACGCCGAGTTTTCGATTTTTCGATTTTCGAGGGTTCGATTCCCACGTAAGACAAATCTTTGTGTGCATGAACATGGGAATTTGTCTTAGTCTGGGTGTTTCTATGTAAAATAAGTATGTATTTACAAAAGAAAAGTATATATGTACTAGTATCAGTTATTCTAGTACCCATAGTACAAGTTCTGCTTAGTTTGGGACTAGATGGCGTTGTGTGTGAGTTGTGAAATATTAATACGAAATATAAATATTGGCGACGCCGGATCGCACAAATAATGATGAATTGTCTCATAAAAGCACATGGGAGATAAAAGACAATAACCCTTAAACAAACGCAGCGCTGTGTTAGACTTATCAAAGATGTTAAAACGGATTTAGCTTACATTTATAAGTAGTTTTAACATATTATTAGCCCAGTGCCGTTAATTTTTAAGACCAAAAAAATTAATAGTAGGATCAAACCCATTAGAAAAGGAGGAGAATATTATAAAAATTTAAGGAAAAATAATTTACGGGCGATCTGAGGTCGGGAAGAGGGGGAGGGGGGTTTTAAGGGTAAAAAACGTATTTTCTCGATTTCCGGCAAAAATAAAAGTCCTATGGAAAAAAGTTGAATGGCAAAGTTGTTGGTAATAAAAAGATCTAAAACTTTTGTATTTACACTTTTTTCATATAACCTCAAAATTTATGTGAAAAATTCAAAAAACCAAGTTTTTGGTTTTTTATTTTTATCTTTTACAAACAAAAATTTTTTTTCACCAAATGTGGTGAAAACTTACCTTTTTATGTCCCAAATTCGCTGTAATTTATTTGATTAGAAATATTTATTTTTTCACCTTTTTTTTTAAATAATATCGATTTTTTACCCTTATTTTCGATCAAAAATTCACCCGTCAAAATATCAGCTTTTTTCAAAAAGTTGGTATGCTTTTTGTTCGTTAAAATGTCTTCTTTCTGATGGTGAAAAATATATATATGTTACTATAGTAAATCTTCACAGAAAATGCAAAACAAAGATCAAAAAAACTATTAATATATAATTAACATATACAATTTTCAGTTATTTATTAAAATTTACACTTTAATTACTCGAAAAACGTAAGATTACATGTTACATTAATAAAATATTAATTTTATTAACTTATTTGTTTGTAAATAGCTCAAAATTGTATATAGTGTATATATTAATTATATATTAATAGTTTTTTTCGATCTTTGTTTTGCATTTTCTGTGAAGATTTACTATAGTAACATATATATATTTTTTCACCATCAGAAAGAAGACATTTCAACGAACAAAAAACATACCAACTTTTTTAAAAAAGCTGATATTTTGATGGGTGAATTTTCGATCGAAAATAAGGGTAAAAAATCGATATTATTTAAAAAAAAAGGTAAAAAAATAAATATTTCTAATCAAATAAATTACAGCGTATATGGGACATAAAAAGGTAAGTTTTCACCAAATTTGGTGAAAAAAAATTTTTGTTTGTAAAAGATAAAAATAAAAAACCAAAAACTTGGTTTTTTGAATTTTTCACATAAATTTTGAGGTTATATGAAAAAAGTGTAAATACAAAAGTTTTAGATCTTTTTATTACCAACAACTTTGCCATTCAATTTTTTTCCATAGGACTTTTATTTTTGCCGGAAATCGAGAAAATACGTTTTTTACCCTTAAAACCCCCCTCCCCCTCTTCCCGACCTCAGATCGCCCGTAAATTATTTTTCCTTAAATTTTTATAATATTCTCCTCCTTTTCTAATGGGTTTGATCCTACTATTATTTTTTTGACTTTTTATCATTTTTAAGGGATCTACCCTGGGCTATATGTACAATTATATATTTTAAAAACACATAGTATATATGTTTTTGTTGGTGGGAATATATTTCCCTATATTTGGTTAGGATATGTTTGTGTTTTAACTGTGGGAAATTATTTCCCTATATCTTTTACTGCCTAGTTGTGTTACAAGAGTAGTTGTTTCCTTTGACTTTACTTGGTTTTACATGAACAATTTAGAAAAAACAAAATCATAGAAATTCGAAAGAAATTTACTGAAGATAAAGTAATATCACAAAATTTTATTTATTAGTATTGATTACATGGCGAGCTTCAATTACATGAAATTTTTTTGAAACTCTTCTACGTTCCTAAAAATAACAATAATAATTTTAATTCTTTGTGTTTATTTTTATTTTGAAATAAAAAAAATGAACAAAAAGGTAAAACCAAATTTTTATATATATTGATAATAAAGTGAACGCTAAAAGGATATAGGGAAATAATTTCCCACTTAGTAATTACCGAAATGGATATAGGGAAAGTATTTCCCACCTACTTTAGACAAGCAAAACTATCACAAAGTTTTCGTTTTACACACTGTTTATAACTTCATTATATCAGAATTATAGTCTACTTACAGAAATAAAGACAATTACGTACTTACCAGAATTTTTTCTACTCGTCAGACGAAAAACACTTCACAACAACTCTAATGCTTAGTTTGGGACTAGATGGCGTTGTGTGTAAGTTGTGAGATATTTATTTATTTATTTATTTATTTAATTTCGCGCTAAATTGGCGAAAAAAAACGGACCTCGAAGTTTGAACTGACATTGACATGTAGGCATGTGACACTTAGGAAAAAGTGTTGCCAGAAATTATACAAAATATGGTATTTTTATTGTTGGATTGAAATAATTTCAAGAATCGATTATCGATTAATTATAAAAAATCAAAATGTAGGTCATTGTCGGGTGGGAAATTATTTCCCTATATTTGAATAAGGGATAATAAATCTTGAATACCCATTGCAAATCATACATTTACGACATTTAAATATTACATTGCTTTAAATAACAACCCAGTTTTTACATCGCCGTCGGGGTCAAATAAAAATAATATTTTTACAGAACATCAAAATACTTTTCATGGTATTTTATGGTGACATCAAATCTTTATTACTGCGGTGAGTTTATGAAGCTCTTAAGCAATAAAAATTGTACGCCGCTTCTTCCAAGTCGTATTAAATAATGAAAGAATACATTATTAGGTCATTTTATAATTCACTGGCCATTTCGGGTCGGGAAATTTATGTCAGACGATTTGCAAATGGCCGAAGTCTTTATGGAAAATTTTGGAGGACTATGAAAGTTGAATTATGTTGGAGATGTACCCTGCAGATATATAAGTAAATGGGGATTTATTTATATTTGGAGAACCCTTTAAATAATATTTAAGTAGCTAATATTATTGAGCCTTCTTGTGAAAGTGAATAAGCTTATTATGACTGATAGTGATGGTCGTGTTTTATTTGTTCCAACTTATATAAACCGTGGTTCAACTTGTATTTAGTATTGACACATAATATTAACACATAAAACTATAAAATAACATCCTAGTACATATTGACTAATAATAACACTATATAACATACACAATGCATGCGTCATAAAATTCCTCCCCATTGTTGTCCACTTGTATTGCATTTACATAATTATTAAATTAAAAGTTAGGTGCTCCTAGACCGCAAGCAGCGGTGTGCATAGCAAGCTGTGCATTTTAGTGCAACCTTAAATTATACATTACAGCTCGTCTGGGAGGCAGTTTGTAATGTTATGTTTAAAATCTAATCTTCCAAAGCATGCAAACAACAAATCTAGGAGCATTTACAACGCAAACTCAAATGATTCATGAAATACTAAGCTGATTGATTAATTGAAGCCTTCAATTGCGTCAATTAATCTAGAGAGATGTCAATACCACCTTTGAACCACAACACTTGGACTCCATTACCTTCCCTTGCTGCATAACGGAACCAACCGCAAGGTGTTGTCGTGTTATGCACTGCCTAATGCGGCTGAGCGGCTGCGGTCTTCGGCACCAGCGGTTACGGTCTTACAGTAATGCGGCTGCTGGCTTTAATTCACGAGGCTGACCAGGAATTGTGGTGTATTGGTGTATCGGTGCATTTGTATGCGCTATGGTTATCATATTGTGGTTGGAACTGAAACTGTGGATGGTAACTATGATTGAAGTATTTAAGGCTTTAAAATAATTAAAGTCGTTTCATGTATGTATTATAAAATTCTAAACTAAATAATAATATACGAAATATTATAAAAAAGTAAAAATTATACATATACACCATCAAATTATTATTAAAAATTAAAGTCCAAATAAAAATTTGAGTTGTGATTAAAACCTCTCTTCCAAAACCATTTAGAAGTTTTGATTTAATGAGCAATTTGTAAGTTAATTAATAAGATTATTCAAATTATGAAATACGGGTGTTACTCACGTAATGTTGGTCTATTTAGTCGACCGCGGTTTCGCCCATACGTCTAGGCATTATCAAGAGAGTGCGAGACGTCGCGCCTGAGTCGCAGCCAGTCTTGCACTGTGGGCAGCGACGCGAATTAATAAGCTTATTTTTAGTGAATGAGGAGCTTAGTTTAGAGAAAATTAGTTTATTTTCTAACTGTCTTCTAAACTATAAGTCAAGTAACAGTCAAACTGCCTCAAGGTGTCGGGTTTTTTTCCCGGGTCGGGCAAAGTGGAGTTGGAATTGTGCCCGGTGGATGAGGATAGGATCATTCCCTATCCCATGGGAGTTAAACATAACCGGTGAAATTTGGGTGTTTTACACCTCTGCTACTACCTTTCGGGTAATATAGACACGATGTTATAAATATCTCACAACTTACACAACTTGTACTACGGGTACTAGAATAAATTCTACTAATACATATGTATATACTTTTCTTTGGTAAATACATACTTAATACATAGAAACACCCAGACTAAGACAGACAAACCTCCATGTTCATGCACACAAAGATTAGTTTTAAGCGGGAATCGAACCCGCGACCTCGGCTTCGCAGGCAGGTACACTCCGCCATCCGGTCGTCAATGTTATGTTTTGTAATGTTATGTTTATGTTATCATTGGACAATCACAACAAAAACTCTATCAATACGCATCACAATAACCAAGCCTGTATTTTCGTTCTAAAAATATTTGAAAGGGTTAAAGTGCTATCTACATTTTCACAGCTATTTGAAAGTTGTGGCCACTAAAACCGCGGTTGGTTGGTCCCAATGCATAAATAAAATAGTTTGGTAAAAGCTTGTCAGCTGTTATAACGTTATTGAATATTTTATACTTTGCTTTTTGTGTTCGGCAACAACTTTTTAGAACTATAGCATATCCAAACAGTTTTAATTATTTATATTGTTTTATTATTTTTTTTTTCTTTTGTTGACTAGTTAAGATCGTGTGTACATCGACATAAATATAGAGTATTGCGTTCTTATTTGCTGTTCAAACGTCAAGTGCATCGATCGACGTCGATTGGTGTCAGTTTAATAGCATCATAGAGTTTATATTGATAACTCCCTTACAATACTTTGTCGAGCAGACGGGCATATTGTCAGATTTAATAATGCGACACTGCATAATTATGACAGCTATGAATAGCAGCGATAGCGGAGTGAGAGACCATAGGAATGCAAAGTCAAAGGTCTCGGGTTCGAACCCACGGCACACACCTCTGTCAATAAATCGTTAAGATACGTCTTTTTGAAGATATGTGTGTGTACATATAATATAAATTATCGCTCGTTAACGGTGACGGAAAACCATCGTGATCAAATCTGCATGCCTAAAAGTCCCTAAAAAGTGTTCGAAGGTGTGTGAAGTCTACCAATCCGCACTTGACCAGCGTGGAGGACTATGGCGTAAGCCGTCTCATTATGAGAAGCAGCCCGAGTATAATGGCAACAAATTGCTAAGCAGTTTAGCAAAAAAAAAAATAACTGTCAAAATATAAAACTTTTTGAAGAATAATAAAATAAAAATACAAATTTGAAAGTGTATTTTATCTTGTCTCTTATGGCTCCATCGCAAGTGGCGGGTGGCCAAAGCAAAAGTCAAACAAATAACATTTATAGGTGCGTATATTTCCGGATAAGCCTTCGCAACCTTCTGTGTATTTATGCAATCCTGTGTACAATGGAACGTGTCTATGACCAGGATTGTATTAAATCTATGACATTGACTGCTTTATTGATTTTTGATGATTTTATTCATGGTTTGATCAAAACCACACAGCCTACACAACCTCAATGTTTTGGAAATGATTATAAATGATTGATTAATTATTAAGTTGCTCCTAAACCACGCCAGCATTTGCGGAATAATTTTATTAATAATAAATAATAATTTTAATAAATTTCGTATCTTATTTTAATCGAATATTCGACTTTGTAACGTTAAATTTCAGTAATTGGTCCCAGACCAAAATAAAACAAAGTTAAAATAAAACTATAAATATCAAGAAATAACAAGAAAATTAAAATATCTGCTTTGGTAATTTGGCTATTGAGAAAAGGATACAATTATTAATTATTACCTACAATAAAACCTTTTAGTTTCGCGTTGTCCGTCTGTCTGTCTGAGACTAGCGTCGAAAATGTAAGTGCTGGAAAGCTGAAATGTTGTATGAATATGTAAATTAACTGTGCCTCAAATGTGTTACCGTAAAAAAATGAAAAAAAATGTCAGTACCTACATGTAAAGTGGTGACGACTTTTTCTTCTCGTATCTACCCCATAGCAGTTATAGTGTGGGTTATCGTTAGATAGGTATTGTAAAAACACATTGGGGGATTCGAAGGCAGTTTTTTGATGAAGAGATCTATTTACAAGATAATCTATAAATTTATAGAGCTAATTTTCTCTAATGCGAAACCCTATCGCGCGTGGTTTTTAACTTAAAAAAAACCACCGCACCTAATTACTGTAATCAAAGCTACAAATACATTTTAATAACGAACACATACACGTTATTGTAAAAAATTTAAGAGTACTTTATAAAATAAAATGTACTTTATTAAAAGCTTACTGCAATACTCGAGACAGAAACGTACTCGACAAAATTACATTTGTACGAAAGATAAATCACATTTTTCAATTTAACATACGTCGACGGAATAAAATGATCGTAAACAGAAAAAGTGGCCTAATAGTGTTGCTTTTGCTACATATTTTTCAGAACAACATATTTTACGAAAATAAACTTTAAACTAGACGAAGTAAAGCTTAAATTGGTTTGGAGGGATAAAATGTTAAATAATATAGCCTCTTGACGATACTTGACTTTCGATTTTCACTAAAGCATGCTCTCCACATTGCTATTTAAATGCACGTAAGGACGGGTCCTTACGTGCCTTTAAGCACGTACTTAGCTGGAATGCAGTTGACTTGTTTAAATGTAACTTAAAAAAAAAAACATTTTATGTATTTTATTAATTTCAATTACACTGTTTGAGCATGTAAGTAGGAACCCAAAAAAACTCAGTTACTGATATTTTTAATAATTGTAACCGAAAACCCTCATGGGTACTTCATTTCTTTCTAGTAAACAGTGAGACTGATTTTATCGATTTTAATATGAAATGCATGTTTTTTTATGACGAACAAAATAGAAATGACTTACACGTTAGGTTGCCATGCGTATTCCATAAATGGAATTAATTTATTGATAAGCAATCATCGACCGTATTTATATGGGCACAAGAATGCACTAAAATTTCTAAATCGACCGTTTCATTTTCAGAATCGCACCACCGGGCCCCAAGTCTGCTGTTTCAGTAATGTCAGTTTCATAATTAATTGTCGGACACTATTTCATAATTGTCCATTTTGACAGTTCGGGTAATGTGATAATCAGCAATGTCAACACTGTCAAAGTTAACAATGGTTTCGATGGTCAGAACTGCAATAGCAGATTTGGGACCAAGATTTTAGCAAATATGCGAGAATGGAATAGTGCAACATTACCTTAATCTAGTATAACATAATCATGATGTATTTGTAACCTAATGCACTAATGGCAACTTTACCTATAGTTGATAACCTAATGGTCACCCATTTATCAGCTAATGGATGTTAAGGGTAAGCTATGGGGCTAAGCTTGAATATTACCATTATAAGATCTAATCCGGTCTAGTAGTTAGCGTATGTACTTCTCACTGCGAGGCCCCGGGTTCAATTCCTGGTCGGGCAAAATTGTTATTAGGGCTTTCTCCGTCTCAAAATTCTCGATAGCAGCACGGTGTTGGATTTATGCTCATTGGATGGCGAGAGGCTCATCTCCTATCACATGGAACTTAAATATGACAGGTGAAATGTCGGTGTTTTACACCTCTGCGAAATTTTTCTGAGTAAAGAAGGCGTAATGTTTAAAATCTGACTAATTTAATTTCAAAGTAGAAACCACAGCGTTGAGTTTCGTAAATTCCCCGAACAGTCGTCGTTAGTATTGTAAATGTTTAAAATTTTATTTTTGTTGTAACTTTTTTTAACATGACTTTGTTTTTAGTATAGCCTCAGGATTACATGCGGTTTTGTTTTAAAAACGTTGTCTCAAGTTTCAAACATCTGTTCACTTAATTCTGGAGGAGATAGATAAGGTTATTTTAAACTTGTAAGATGAAATAAATATGCCAGTTTAAATTAAGAGAAATAGTTATTTGTACAACAAGAGAGCAAACTACGTATTTATAAATATATTCACAACTTACACACAACGCCTTCTAGTCCCAAACTAAGCAGAGCTTGTACTGTGAGTACTAGAATAACTGATACTAATACATATATACTTTTCTTTTGTAAATACATAACTTATTATACATAGGAACACCCAGACTAAGGCAAAACCCCATGTTCATGCACACAAAGATTTGTCTTAAACGGGAATCGAACCCGCGACCTCGCCGTCGCAGGCAGTTACACTACCCACCCCGCCATCCGGCTTCCAGTGTTAATTTTGAGTCCCGAATTAGCGAAAGATACTATAGTTAGTATTCTAGGTTCGAATCTTGAGCGTAGTGAGTGACTCAAAACACAAGATGTAAATAACTTTGATCTCGTGTCGCGCATACGACTTTTCACCCTAGCAGCTCAAAATAGTACCCTTTACCGAATATTGTTTAAATAATTTATTTCTATGCCGCATTCACAATATTATCCAAATAATAATATCCAAATAATATTGATTACTAAAATGCAAATATAAAAAAAATTAAATTATAATTTCGGCAATTTTTAAACGATATGCTATAAGTATGTTCTTTGCAAGTAGGTACCCTAATTAATTCGTGACCAACGGTTCAACTGCTTTTATTATCTGATAACAGGTCTATGTAAACTGAAACCATTACCCATAACAGAACAGAGAGTCTAAATCTTTTTCTAGGCCATTACATTCTAAGAGAAACTTCTGTTAAAATGAACATTTTGTGATACTTATTTGGGATTAACTTAAATAGAGTCTACATAGTTTTACAGCCCATTGTATTAAATGGAAGTTTTGGTGAGGTTTCTAGATCGGAAATAGTGTTCTTTTATGAATTCAAATTGTAGTTTTGCTATTTCTATTTGAGCACGTAACCCGACACTACCATGTCCCATAAACACTGTGCCCGTAAATTACATGAAAAACTCAAAAAACAAGACAATCTTGTACAAAACAAGCATAATGAATAACTAACAAAAATTGTTTTACGTAAACACGTACGCTCTGCTTCATTAGTTCTGATGAGCTCATTACAAACGCCATTGAAAGCTGCTAGGCTAATTATATGCTACTATGTTTTGCTGCACATTCTTGTCTAGTGGGGACTTGCGAGCGCCAAGGATAGTCAACATGTTGGGATAGATTAATACTAAACAATGCTTATAGTACAGAGGGCAAAGCAATTAGGTATGCAGGGCAAAAACTTCCACGTTCCACAAGCTGTCTGCACTTCTTCTTCATTCGAGTCGACGGTAAAGTCAAATTTTATTAGCCCAATATGTGGCTACCTGAACAGCACTTTCATCTCCTTTCATGAGCGCGTCCTTCGTACAGGTAGCGGGGCACGCAGGACAAGTTAACATATGGGCCATGGTTTGTGTGGCCCCACATTCACAATTTATGTTTGTTTTATCTGCAAAACCCCACTGTATCGTATTGTCTTTGCTTCGGCCAACTTAAGTTCGAAGCCTGTTATGTATGTGTGAGTTACATATTTATAAAGTGTTATTATCTCACTATTTAGGTATGTAGTTCACATATCCATAATTGTAGTAATCAGTTTTCATTGAGACGTAGAAGTTTTTGCCCTGCCCTACTAAAGCCGCGTACACATAAACGACGAAGGCCAACGAACTCGTTCGTTGGTTCCTGTCTCGTGTACTTTGGACGGCTTAACGAAACACCAACGATGCGAAACGTGGTGGTAAGATCAAAGGATTCGTTGTCGTTTTGATACACAATGCAGACAGGAAGACAGACATACAGACTCAGTGTGGCACGGCTTAAAAGTGAAGACCGAATTAACACCGGTGCCTGACCCGGGCATCGAACTCGAAACTTCACGATGAGCAGTTTAAAAAATTATGATAAATATGGTAGTCAGTAAACATGTTGGAATTAATTAATGTAGAAGAAAGCCACTTAAAGCTAACCATGACAGTTATAACTATCATGTTTTACGTGTATTTGCTAATTAAAAGTAAATTCTATTTCAAAGAAAAAGTAATTAAAAATATGGTTTTCACCACACCATCACGAAAAAGATCGTTTGCTTGTCAGAATTCAGTGAGTAATAAGCGTTTTTACTCACTAATGAGGCAAAGTGTTTCAAATTTCAAAGCACTAAATCCTTCCAATGAATAAGCGCTAAAAAAAAACAAAGCAGCTACCATGTAGGTTAGTAATAAACATTGACATCAAGTTTATTAAAAAACCACAAACAATACGTTTTAATTATTTTAAATTATATTAATACACGCTTTATTCTGTATTTAATGATTTTATATTTGTGATTAACCATTAAAATAACAAAAATCAGTTACTAAATATTACTCTATACATAAATGTAAAGAAACGAACTTCCGAACGCATTCTTAAAAAAAAGTCTGTGTCAGTCATCGCGGGCAACTAGGTATAAATTCTTTTCAGTTTATGTTTAATTGTTGACTGGAACTTTTTAACAACAAATGAGTGAATCTAGTGATAAAGAACTTTGTGGAACTCCAGGAAAGTTGAGACAACTTGCTTCCACTACAGAAATTTTTTTTTACCAGAAAATTCACGTGAGAAGTATTTGAAAGCACACGACATATCCAATAAGTGGCCACTTTGAAAAGGCGCTAAAACGCATTCTGAATCGGTATTACTGTCGTATTTCATGGAATTATCCAAAGTTAAGCAATTGAGTACAAGTTTATTTAAATCTTAATATTTTCTCACTGGAAGAGGTGAAAAGTCATGTATGTTAGGTGAGAAAATTATAATTTCCAGTTCGTGACCTCTAAAATCCTTCGCTTGCGAAGTAGTCCTAATTAGAATCACTCGCTATTTGCCAGCTCAAAATTAAAAATTGGCACTCACAACAGAAATATAAACTTTTTCTCACTTTCACTATTAATAACTATTGCATAACTAGAGCGGAGCGACGTTTAAATGCAATCATATTTATTACTAAACAAAATAAGTTTTCCATTCTATTTTGCAGTATGTCTCGTTTAAAGTCAGCGTTACTAAGACTAATCCTAGCATGTTCATGAATGCAGTCTTAATTACCATGTAATGAGGCTGCGATCCTTAGCGACGGAATCTGGAAGGTAATTTGCTTAGTAGAATATTAAGTTTATTAGTTTTCTACACAGAAATAAGGCTAAAGTTATTTAAAAGCTAATATTTAGGTGGGGGCGCTCGTGGCTAAGTCGAAGCAGCGCAGACCGATCTATCTTGCAGGTTAAGCAATGCTTACCGAGGTCGGCCGAGGATGGGTGACAATCTTTAACATAACGAGTTTTCCTCCGTGCCTCGGAAAGCACGTTAAGTCGCCGGTCCCAGTTGCCATTTGAACATCTACGGCAGTCGTTATAGGTAGAGAGGCCAGAAAATCTAACAAGGAGTATCGTATTACCTCGTACTGGGTTATAGAGGTCTGATAGCAGTCCACGTAAAATATTGATATTCAGCTAAATCCATAAGACTAAAAGCCAAGCCCAATGTAATTGAAAAAAGTCTCAGAAGATGATGACGATGTAGTGTATTTTTTACGAGTTCTCACTGACACTGTCTTGTGTTCTTGTGGTTAGCATATAAATGACCTCTAACCGCAAAGGTCCTGGACTCGATTCCAGGTCGAGGCAATAGTGGTCTTCCCACATGATTTTTTTAATAGCAACACGGAGTTTGAGTTGGGCTCGGGGATGCTGATAATAATATATGGTCACCTCACACATGAGACCCCTAAACAGATGAAATGTGGTCGGTTATCCCTTATTCAAATATTGGTAAATTATATTTTTTTATTATTGCATTATTGGCAACTCTAATCAGTACCAATCTCTATAAAAAAACCCCATTTACCCCCTTTTTATAAAAATAAGGAGTTTTTTTTTTTTAAATCTATAAAACCTTCTTACCTAAAAACCGTGTCAAAATTTCAATTTTATTGAAAAAATATGTCCATTTGATTAAGGGTTATACTCCTTTGTCATATTATAGACGTGATAAGCTCACCATAGTTCACACAGACAAATCCATCTCTTTTTTTTTAAATTTCGGAAAGGGAGTAGCTTTATTTGCTCGTAAAATATACTGTTCAGTCTACCCTCTTTTACTTATTTAATTAATTTAAAAGGCAACCTCTTAATTCGATTCACTCGGTACAGCGTAATTACATATATATTCAAAGCAGCCCTTTCTAGGCGTACTCTTGTAAAATAAACAGTACTTACCGAGTTCTAACTATTTCATGTAATGAGTGAGTATAATTTAAAAAGTAAAGTATTTACGAATTTAGAAGTTATAATTACTGTTTTAGCGTGAAAATATAATCGTTATGAATAAAAAGGCTGTTTATTTTTTGATTATTTTTTAGGCCTGGTATTTTCTTCGTCCAGCGATTAAGCGTTGACATTCAACGTGGCAATGCTGCCAGCCTTTTGACCACAGTATCTACTGTGGACAGCGATGCGGAGGAATTTTATGACGCATAATTTAACTATTTTATTTATGAATGTGTATGTTATATAGTGTTATTATTAGTCATTACTTATTTTTTGTTATATAATCATGCTGTTAATTATTTGTAACTTGTCAAAAATATAATGCAAACTCCTTAAAGGCGGTTCTAGTTTTGAAATTATTTACTTTTGAAAGCTTCTTAACACGTGGGAAAATCACTCAGTATAATAATTTGGATTTTAAAATAAATAGAACTCGAACAATTAGGTATCTCACGGTACTGTAATGTTACTTTTGGATTAAGATTTAAATGGTTATTCTTAGTGTGTTTGGAAAGAAAAAGGCATTTCCAAAAACGTTAAGAATGTGCTCATTGAGAGGAATATAACGAGTCCAGACTCGATGGGTTTACGTTGACCACAGTAGGAAACCCCTGGGTATCTTCTGGCTTCCACCATCAGACCTCTAACATCAATTGTCAGCATACAAAACTCTCTTAACCTTCTATGTACCTAAAGCGGTTGAAATAAAAACATTAAGCCAAGTAAACTCACGCGTGCGAATCTCATAAGATTCCGTGCGAGGCTCGAGGCGCTCTCATTACTTAATTAAATGAACAAATTATGAAAGGAAGTCTCGTTATGAAGGCATAATGATGTTGTTTTGATAATATTTACCGACTTTCAAAAGAAGGAAGTAACTATTTTTCAAAAGAAGGAAGTAACTATTTAATAACATTTATGTATTATCTTTGATTATTTTCGAAAAATAAAATGGTAAAAAATAATACTCAGTTTAGGCTAAGTAAGTTAAAAGGTGAAGTTGTTAAAATGAGTTTAACAACGTGTACGCAGATTTCGTGTATTACATACTTGTCCTTTTAGAAGGATGCCATTTATTTTTCAAATCAAATCAAATCATTTATTTTGCAAGAATGTAGTACAAATATAGGTGTTAGTTAGACAATGGTTCAATACATTCTGCCATAACAATGGCGTGCAAAAAAATAAAAATAGTCATGCAGTGGAAACTATACATGCTTTGATTAAATTTTAACAATAATTATTATAATAATTAATTTCATTCTTAATTTAATTATTCATTATTACATCATTATTAGTATCATTCTTTATATGTCATATAACCTTTAATACAGTAAAAACAATTATCTAATAACCAGTTGTTTTATTTTTAAACATGGGTAGTACTTAGCATATTAAGATTAGTAATTAAATGTCAAATTAAATTCTAGTAAAATATTAATTCATTATATAATGTCAAGATAAATACATAATTATAATGTCAATGAATTTATGAAATGTCCAGTTAATGTCAGCTAAAATAATGTTGTTAAAAATAAAATATTACAAGTCAAATTTTATTAATGATTAAATTAAGCAATAATCCATACATATTAATATAATAAGTTAATAAAATGTAACATTGATATTAAAAGGTACATGTCATAAATTCTTTCAGGGTGTAAAAACATTTTTCTGCAAGCCACAACGTTAATTTCTTTTTAAATAAGTTCAAGGGCAGTTCTTTAAATGGATTTGGTAGTTTATTGTAAACTTCTACAGCTTTATAAAACACATTTCTTTCATATATATCTAAATTACATCTAGGACGGTAAAGTTTGAACTTATTTCTATTATTTCTACTAGCGGTTTCTGAGTGCATACTGAAATATTGTGGGTGCAGTTTGACAAAAACACAGAGTTCTCTAATATACATGCAGACCAGCAGCGGTAAGATTCTAAATTTTCCAAACAGTGGTTAACAACTATCTGTAAACCATGCTCCACATATTGCTCTAACGCATTTCTTTTGAACCCTGAACACTTTTTCGATTTCGCATGAGTTACCCCATAGCAAAAGCCCATATGTCAAAACTGAGGACACATATCCATAATAAGCTTGGAGTGCCGCCTCCATGGATACTGTTTGTCGCAATCTTTTTATTGCAAACACAAAACGGTCCAGCTTACTGCAGACATACTCCACATGTGCCATTACATTATTTATTTATTTCATTACATTACTCCACATTTGCAATATTAATGAACGAAAAATATATGTTTGTTGACACATTAACAAAACTTACAGTGATTTCAGACTGCTAAAAGTCAAAATTGGTGTTCTATATGTTTGTCTTGGAATTGTGCCAAAACAAATTTAAAAAGGGAAAAAAAGGAGTAGCTGCAAGTACAGGCTTACTAAAGATAAAAAATACGTTATAAAGTTTTATTATTAAGCAAAGCTACGGAACCACAATAAAGCGTTTATCTTAAGATAGGTTGGAATAAAAACATTAAGCCAAGTAAACTCACGCGTGCGAATCTCATAACATTCCGTGCGAGGCTCGAGGCGCTCTCATTACTTAATTAAATGAACAAATTATGAAAGGAAGAGTCGTTATTTTGATGAAGGCACAATGAAGTTGTTTCCTTATTATTTTACCTTATTCCTGGCTACATCTAAGGGCACACTCTTATTAATAACGGTGTCATAAAATTAAAGGGACGTGAAAGCAAATTTTAAGTATATTTTTAACCGACTTCCAAAAAGAAGGAAGAAGAGATTCTATGTTCGAAACGTATATTTTTTTACGTTTGTCTAGTGATTTGTTTGTCATTTGTGAACGGATTTTGAAAATTATTTGTTTTTTAATTTAATGTACTTCCGATATGGTCCTATATCACCAAGTTACGAATTGATAGTGGATTCCTAAAGAAATTGAGGGGAACCCCCTTAATTACAGGTTAACAATAAAAAACTAATACGTTATTAACTTTTATTATTAAGCAAAGCTACAAAACCACAATAAAGCGTTTATCTTAAGATAGATAGAAATAAAAACATTAAGCCAGGTAAACTCACGCGTGCGAATCTCATAACATTCCGTGCGAGGCTCGAGGCGCTCTCGTTACTTAATTAAATGAACAAATTATGAAAGGAAGAGTCGTTATTTTGATGAAGGCACAATGAAGTTGTTTCCTTATTATTTTACCTTATTCCTGGCTACATCTAAGGGCCCATAGTACACACATATTATTATTAATAACGTTGTTATAAAATTAAAGGGGACTAAAAGCAAATTTTAGGTATATTTTTAAACGACTTCCAAAAAGAAGGAAGTGAAGGGACTTTGTTCGAAGTGTATTTATTTTTTTATGTTTGTCCAGCGATTTCTCCGTCATTTTTGAACCGATTTTGATTTTTTTTTTTAATTTCAATATGTGTACTTCCGGAATGGTTTCATATCCACCAAGTTTGGAACTAACTATCAATTTCTTAGGCTTTTACTGAGTTTTTTGGGTATAAAGCTTTTTCAATAATTGCATCTGACAGTCTGCACCTCATATTGCTGAGCTGATACTGAAAGGTACAACTTATCAACGGCTAGAGGTACGGGGATAATTCTTTTGATTATAGGCACCTTCACAACGTTTACTGTAATTTTTCAAGTTAAAGAAATATGACGTTGAATATTACTTGAGTATTTTTAATTTTTAAGTGCATAATTAATTCAGTATTTCTTTGTAAAATTATTTATTCTTCAAGACCTAATAAATACAAAGTTAGTGTTTTTAGTAAGTACCGAGTGCACTGAACATTGTAAACCGATACTAAAATTAAATGACCTGTAATTTAAATGCAATGTTTACTTCGTTATTATTATTTTAAAAGGTAATTTACAAAAACCCATTTAACAATTGTAATATTGGAGAATTGTTACAATTACCATATTTTATTTTTAATTAATTTGTAATAGCCGCAATGATTATTTTAAATCTGTTTTACGCTAATTATGCTTACACAAATGGTAGCTTTTATTATTATTATTGGCAAGCTATAAACTCAGTAATTAATTCTAGAATTCATTAAAACCACAATGTAATACAGATTTTAGTGTTCGAGTACATTTTAATTATTGCCTGGTTCGTGCTCATCGCGGCTAATGGAAAATTTACTTTAATATGCATTTCAATCTGTACAAACAGATTTCGACTCGCCTGTTTAAGGCCACACGTTCTTAGAATGCTGGTTTTTATTTTGGCCAGAAGTTGAGCATTGTCATACAACCAACGTGACAATGCTGCCAGCATTTTGGGGACGTTGCCCACTGGCAACGGTCTTTTAGATTAGGTTTGTACATTTATAGTTATTTAGAAACACAAAAAATATCAGTCGTCTAAAAGAACAATATTGATCCCCAAATTAGACAGAGCCTGTGTTTTGAGATAGTGATAATATTTTTACAAAACTACATAATAAACTGCTCTTCGTGTTGAATTTAATTGTTGTTAAATCGCAAATAACTAATTACGTCTATTATTGGCCACTGTATTGGTTACTTAAGCAAAATAGTCATTGTTTTAGCAAATTATCAACTGTATCATTACTTCTAACAAATAATTAATCGCGACTAGTATTACTTAAAATCAGTTTTATTATTTAAATTTTGTTTTGATTTTATATTTACTCACTACAAAATGTTTATGTTCTATTATTTATGTAACCCAATCAAATTAATTCGATACATGGTTTTATTATTATAATATTACATTATAATAAAAACTTGCAAACCCAGTATATGATTCGCAAAAACAACGTTTAATTTAAACTTAAATGTTCATAAAACGCCATAAAATTCTGAATAAATACAATTTAACCAGTCTTTAAAAAATAATGAAACAAATTCTTGTATTTCTCTCGAAATTGCTCGTTAATGTTTATTAGTAGTCTTTGTTCCACACAAAAGAGGTTTTTGAAAAAATGCTGTGTTTTAAAAGTGGTGTACAAATTACCATGTTATGTTTAGGCCGAGAGCTCGCCGTTCACAGTCCCATTTTCATTGTTTAGATTTTGTTTTCGTAACTACACCAGGATATTTTTTTGTCAATATTATTTATTTATCATTTATTACTAACTTAAAGTGTCCCTCTGCAGGGCAATGGCCTTCCCTGCCTTTTCCACTTGTCTGTCTGCGGTTTGTTGTGCCCATTCATTTTGTTTAGAATCTAATTCATCCCTCCATCTTCTTCTGGATCTACCACGTTGTTTTTTTGGCATATGACATACGTGTCCAGCCCTATTCCACTTCAGTTTTTTTTCCATGTAACCGACGTCAGCAATCTGGGTAGTTGATCTAATTTCTGTGTTCCTGATTCGATCTATTAGTCGGACTCCTAAAATGCAGCGCTCCGTTTTTCTTTGGCAGACCCCGAGTGCAAATTTATGTCTTCTCAGCAAAATGCGTGTTAACCTAAGCTATGAGCTACATGTTTGCAAAATTTTATCAAAATCCATCCAGTATGATCTGCATGATAAAATTTCAAGCTAAGACTCGCCTTGGCCTAAGCCAATAACGGAATCACATACGTAATGCATAAAATCACGCCTTTATTCCACGGGGGTAGGCAGGATCGATGGAACGCCTTTTACCATGTTAAAAATTTTGTATTTTTGAATGGATGTTGAAGACAAAACAAACAAAATTTCACACATCTGTAACAACAAATCAAATAGCTAATCCAATAGTTAGCTCTTAGATTATATCATAGGTGTGTTTGTATTTTTGTGTGTTCAGTAGATTACATTGTCACCGAGTAAACAATGTGGGTGTTATGAATGAGGTAACAAATAAAGGTTTTGTTATTTGCTTCTGTAGGTTCCACTGTTTTTGCGTTGTTTTAATTAAAGATTAGTAGAGTATCATTATTTAATTTAAGTTTTAATTTATTAACTTTTATTTGATAAAAATATTTAGTCATTTTTAATCTTATTTACTTAGTTAAAATTTTTTCGTGTCCTCTTATATCACCTCTTGTATCATTTCACACATATAAATGAGTGCAATAAGTGCACAGTTGGCGTATTAGTCAAAACGGTCGCCTAGCCGCTTTCAACTGCGCTGGTGTTGTGGGTTCGATTCCCAGACAGGACAAATCTTTGTGTGATCTGCAAAAGTTTTTTTCCGACTCTGGGTGTCATTGCATCTGTGGACTACGGTATTATGCTCAATTTCTCAGTAATTTCAGAGCCTGATTTCATCACTAAACTGAAACATAGTAGCACAACTATTTTGGCGACAGGTTAAAGATTTTTTGTTAGGTAATTTTTAATTGTGTCTAGTTTACGTTGTTATATTCCTGTAATATTATCTGTTTTACTATAGGTTATCCCATGTGACCTAAACATAATAGGTGAAATGTGGGTGTTGTTTACCTTTGCCATATCCTTCTGGGTAATATAGGCATCATGTTATGCTATAATCTGTTTTTGAGAATCTGTAAAACAACTTTGTAAAACCAAGTCATCTGCAAAACTTTCGAGTGCACACAGTTATGAAATTCCGAAAACTGCAGTTGTTTAAACCAACATTTTCGAGTTTGCTTAACAAAACACACTCGTTCTATAAAAAACAAGCAGAACAGTTCTGTGTACTGTGATATAGGTAGGTAAACACACCTCGTTACGTTGGGTACAACCAGAATAATCCCTGAGGAAACAAAACTGTTTGTAGACATGTGCGCCTTGCTGCCTTACATGTGTATTTCAAGACGCTTTGCTTTGTTTCTAAGAGAGAAACTACTATTCTGTACAGATGGTACTTTCTCTACGATGACCTTTTTAACCCCAAGGTAAGAGTTACTATCTCGTAAAGTAATTTATGGTGATGATACTCACATAATAGGACAAGCATATTTTTTATGCTGAAGCTGGTCTGTGCGTAAAGATCTTTATGTGTCATCGTTTAAAATATTTGCATGTCACCCTAACGGAGCTCCACGCCTTTGCGCGAATAGTTGGCGCCATCGCAGCGACGACGAAACATTTTCAATATTGCTAACCATCATTATCATGCCATGTCCGTATTTTCTTAGAAAAAACCTAAACCATACGATGAAAAGTGTGAAAAGGTTACAAAATACAATATAGAAAGCAAGCTATATCCAACGCTCGCTCGAGCAATGCACACATAGACATCGCTCACAGACACGCCTTCTAAAACTACTACCACTTACGATCCCACACGTACCGCCCCCGGCGCGGCGCCCTCGCGCACCGGTCAAGCGTTGGTAAAAAAACTAAGGAACGTAAATGAGCTTTACTTCTGTACCTAACTATCTTGTTCTACATTTAGGGGATCTTGTGGCAAATGAACCTTCTGTACATAAATCAATTGTGTTTGAAACGACTAGAACTCCAAACTTATATAATTAGTCTGTTCTAATGTTCTGCTATGTGTGTAGCGCTCGAGCGAGAATTCTCGACTTGCTTCATAAGGAATACACACCACAGTCTTGTCATTTGCAATTATCCTTGAAGTAGAACTTAGATTTTAGACGGAAGCCGCTTGAGGGGGGAAGCTGCCAAATTGTAATGTTTTCTCAGCTATGTTTTGATATTATATGTCATCACAAGATCATCGTCCGCTGGTACTTAATGTTATGTTATGCACTACGAATAAAAAGACCAATGTAATGCAATATTATGTAAATTGATTGGCATTACTAATTTTGGTACACTCAAATTCGGTATTACCTAATCCAAAGTTAAAAAAGCGTAATGACCGCGAATTGAAAAGTTACAGGTAATGCTCAGTTTTAAAAATGTTCTAATTTATAACGTTACGTAACAAGTATGTAGGATCCGGACTTTACTCCAAGAAATAAGCGTAAATTACCAAGATGTCAATGGCTTACAACGAATACAACAACCATTCGATTCAAGATGTCAGAATATAATATAATATATACGGTATAATAATATAATCATTTTACCACATGACATTTCAAATAGTGTTGCCACAATATAAACCATAATTGGTACACATATAATATCGATTTAAAAATAGTAAAGGTGTAATTACTATTTTTAAATCGACTAATCAATACACCAGTTTTAAAAAGTACATTTATGTAATATTGTATTCAAATAACCTTACACTTGTAAGGGTTTAACTTTAGTCATGTAAAGATTAATTAAATACCTTAAGTAAAAATTAATAATATGAAAATGTAAATTATATAGCTAATTCTTGTTAAGGTGAATGTAATCCGAGTGCTATGTACTTTCACAAACAAAAAAATAAACAAACCAATCATTCGGTTTTATGTAGCCTGTATTAAAATGTATTGCCTGTTTAAAAAAAGTGGATGCTCGCGGTCTGGCCTTACTTAATTTTTTTATTTTTATTTTTATTATTTTAAATAGGTTCCTTTTATAACTTCAACTGTAATGCAAACGTGGTGCACTTCCTACAAATTTAGGCAAACTGAGTCCTTTATACCGGATTATAGTGTATCCAGCTAATGGTATTCCGCGTTCCAAAGTTTGTTTCTTTAGGAAAATACTCAGAAAGCTCACAGTTTGTGACTAAGAGTATGCTAAAGAAGGACATGACATAACCATCGAGAATTAACACAGAAGGTAGTTATATCTAGAGCTTACAGGATCGTGGAAAATATCGCTAGACACGGACCGTACTGCATGAAATTGTATCCAGTTGGTAAGGAAGAACCCGACTGCAGTGTCGAGTATTGCAATGGTAGAAAAGTGACTAAGGCATTAGGTTAAACAGTTTCTCGAAGCAGTCTCCGTTGAAGAGACGATAGAACACGATTAACCTTGGGCTATGGAAGTTAGTTATAATCTTAATTTTAATACCAGGCTTCTAGAGAAATCTCGGCTGAAAACGGTAAAGGTCTTAAAGGATACAATATCAGTATGAAATTACGGTACCGTTTTGATTTAAAGGTATACCTTTGAAGTCATCGGGGGATGCAGGGACTTCCTCCTGTCTCGATCTGTCCGACCGCCCACCCGGTGAGGCCACATTTCCATCAAGAGTTGCTGTGATGTCTGCTCTCGGCTCCGGTCCATCACTACTTCTTCCAGGTGAAGTAGCATCAGGCAGAGCCGTTTTTATTTAAAAGTATACATACCTTGAAATCATAACGGTACCGTAATTTTATTCCTGTTTTCCCTTAAACTTTACCGTTTCTAATCCTTGGTTAAAAGTCTCATTTAGCCAAATCGGATTGAGCATAAGAAGGTCTTGATTAAGACAAATATTATAAAATTTTACGAAATGGTGAACCAACAAAAATTAAGGCAAAGTAGACTTAAGCTCAGTTATACGGTAAAATTTCATAATCCTTGCTAAATTTCAAAACTTTAATATATTATTATTATTGTTTCAAACAACAGTCTTTATTTTATGGTGTATTTTTATAGTAGTTGTAAGTTTAAGGCATACAGGGTGTATTTTTGAAACGGGGCAGTAAGGGCAAGTACCTTAACCGTTGCAGTTACAGCAAAACGTTCTTAAAAGACCTTCCCTAACTTATTAGAAGCGTATTTTGTCAATAATCGAAATGCGGGAGCTGCATTAGTGTGATACCGCAATAAGTATCCGTTGCGGCATGTGCCAACAAGAAAGGTTATTACAAATCTTTTGAAAAACCTGGAATTGCAGGGTTCTTTCAAAATACGCTTCTAATAAGTCAATTTTTTCACGATTAGAAGACATTTTAGCGAAAATCCTTAATTAATAACTCATACGAAGTTTCTCAGCTGAAACTAAGTATAACACACAGATTTTCGAATCAAATTCGAAATTTGAGGGTAAAAATTCTTTTTATTTACTTTACAGTCAATTCTACCCACTTCCAGGCCATAACAAAAAGTTAGACCATCGTAGAAATTCGTTTCTGTTGCCGAAATGTATGGGAAACGTTTTTGGCGATTTCTGTCTTTTCTAGTACTGAAAGCTAAAATGGTCCCATAGAGTTTTTTGATCCCCACATGAAATAGAATCGATTGGCATAAAAAAAAAAATTGAACTTTTTGCATTTTTTTTGCTAACTGTAAGTTTTTTACAAAATCTGTGAATGCAGTTCAAAATGTCCCAAAAAGTTAGGGAAGGTCTTTTAAGAACGTTTTGCTGTGACTGCAACGGTTAAGGTACTTGCCCTTACTGCCCCGTTTCAAAAATACACCCTGTATATTTAATGTAAGCTAATACATCACAACCAAACATTTTCTGCAATTTTATATTTTAAACGTAATTTTAAAACATTCTTAGCACATGATGATCAGATTTTGTTTCTAATATCTATTAATCTTAATATAAACTGCAGATAACTCAGCAGCCTATTTATATGCTCTAGTGGCTAGCGTTGACGCCTCTCGTCGCGAGTTCTAGGGTTCAATTTCCGGGTTGGGCAAAGTGTAGTTTGTGAATTTGCCATCAGAAAATTCACAATAGCAGCACGGAGTTGGAATTGTGCTCGGTGGATGGCGATAGGCTCACCCCCAATTCCATGGGACCTTAACATGTGAAATGTGGGTGTTGTACAACTTACCCACACCAATCTGGGTAATATAGGCTTGATGTTATGTTATGTTATATTATTATATCTCCGAGTGTGATGTTATATTATTATTTGAAAAATAACTCGGGATTGGGCAGAAAAACAGTTATTTTGCCACAAAATATTAGCTTAATCTGACATTCTCTTTATTTTGCAGAAATTAATCACATTTCTGCTCCGTAAAGTAGTCGACTAAGAAGTTTCCGTAAATAGTTGCTCTGGTGATGAATTTCGGTTACATTTTGTGGTTTTCGGACCAATTTAGGTTTAATTATTAAATTTGGAACAAGAAAGCGGATTCCAAGCGAGAAATTATGGTAATTATGGACTTAATAATTCCTAATTATGTAAGAATTGAAGTAAGATTAATTGGTAATAAAATGTCTTGACTTCCTGGAGTGTAATTTAAGTAGAAATATACTTTATAAAGGTGTTATTTCACCAATCGATCGAACGACAGTGGAATTTATTAGTTGACGTCGACTGACAGTTTCTTATACATAAATTGATTAAACGTCGATCTGTGTCAACGATTTTGATTGACGATGGTTGAATGGGTTTAGTCAAATTCAATGAATGGTTTCAGTTCTATAACGCCCATGGTTCAACCGTAGATAGAGAAAACTATAGACAAAATGACGGCTACCATCACCAATCTTGTGTAAAAAAAAATGATATTTTGTTACGCCATGCGTGCCGGTTGTTTCAAGGGCACAGCAGTGTATAGGCACATTATGTAGGGTATTCTCCGTCTCACGTTGACCACGCCAAGCCAACGTCTATGGTTATACTCCGTCTAGGGATCAACCCTGATTGATGACAACCGTCGATCAGTCAAAACTGTCACAATAATTTGATCCACGTCGATCGAGGACCGCTAGATTAGTGTAATAACACCCTAACATGTCATTGTGATGCGGCAAACTAAAAGTTTGTTACAATCATCCACTCCAATTAAATATACACAACAAACAATTCCAAAATATAGTAAGGCAAATATGTTTCAAGTTAGCTTATGCCTTTCTTAAAAACCCTCATAAAAGTTTAAGGAAAATTACTTTTAAAACAAAACGCATCGTTTTAATTAAGAAAAAATTGAGTACGGCTCCAGAAATTGGATCTTATAAGCCAATTACACTCGAAGGCAAGCTATAACGTTTTATTCACCAAACATCGCTATAGCTTTATCCTTACAACGTCCAAGTTTCGAGGGCCTGCAGAACTTCGCCCGTAATTTGACAAGTTTTAACAAAGGTTACCTCAGTTCACCTTACATTTGCATATATATGAGCCATCGTTATACCATCCTTAGAAATTAGGCAAATGTACTCGTGGCTTTACATCAAGCTATACATTGTTAGTATAAAATGGTCTCGCGTTGGATAAGATTCCCGTACAAGACGAGACCAGTTTATAATGAAGATGTATAGCTTGATGAGTAGTCATTGTACTTTTAGAAAACACGGCTGCAAGAATTTGAGATAAGGAAAATTTGAAGATGCAGACAAAGTGTTTCCTGGCACTTGAATTTATTGTTTGGAAATGAAAATTTGTGGAAAAATATTGAAAAATGTTTTCTTTAAGATATTTTTGCGTCTATAGAAATGACAATTCCGGAGGACCGTTTGACTACTGAAAGGCGAGTTTAATGATAGAATTTAGGTAAAACTAAGGCTGAAATCAATAGAGGACTACTCGGCCTTACGAGTAGCTGAGACTTACTTCGAAAAAAGCACTGATTTTGACTTTTTGTCATAAAGGCAGTCTGAAGGTAGTTTTATACCGGCGAGGTACAAGGTTCACGCACAAGTTCAAAAATTGTATTTTTGATACAATTCGATATAGAATAATTTAAATTGATGTATCGATATATTGAATTAAAATATATCGCCAATATCAATAAATTGTATAAAAATATTGATGTATCGATAATTTTTCACAAGCCTTCCACACCTTTCCTCACCGGTATAAAACCAGTCGCGGTTTTCGCCTGCGCCCGTAAAGCTTCAGTTTTCTAGGAAAGCGGTGTGGAATAATGCGGCCGTACTATTATTACCGTGACACGATTAATATGTAATACGTTAGGTCCATCACCGCTCTCTAGGAAACCACTACATTTGTTTTACATAGGCAACGTTCTAGTGACGTCATTGTACCGTTATCTTTACGACCGCATTATTCAACACCGCTATGCTAGGAAACCGAAGCTTAACGGCTGCGGGCAGATATGTATAAAAAATCGTGCAAAACCGCGACACAAATATTGATTTTGTTGACATTAATATTGTACGGAAGCTGCTGGCTCTCAACATGACGCGGGCGAGAGATAAACCCGCGAACTCATTCTTAGTCAAAGCTAAGACTGCCTTATCTTTGTAAGTTCTATAAAGCTTCCTTTGTTATCTCTGCACCACCTTACGGTTGACTGGTAGAGAATGCCTATGGCCGCCATTGTACACTTATTATGTGCAAGAAGTTTTAAAATAAAATAAATAAATAAAGATCTACATAAGTAAGCATAGTATAGACCACAATTTATTTGTAATTGAGATGGTCAACACAATCATATGCTTATACATTTTTTGTCAACATTTATTTTAAAAATCCTTGTTATTCCTTGTAAAACATATTAACAACGTACACAAATACCTACTTATTTATTATTTAACTTATCCAACTGTATGGGGGCCTAGTGACCTGTAACACAGGTGTTTATATACCTAATTCAGGCACTAGAGTCTTACAAATGTAAAATGACTTCCGAATAAGTGTATGAAATAATGTGTACTGATCCATTTGTAAAGAGAAAATAAATAAATTATGAATTAAATTAAAAAAACCTTTGTATAAAAAGTAGTGGCGCAATCAGCTGATTTCAATGAATATTTAAAAACTGCTCCTCTTAGCATATCAAGCGAGAATTCCTCTTTGGAATGTAATCGAATACGAAAGAGCTTGCAAAACGTAAGAACGTCGCTTCAGGCAATACCTCATTGAATGAAAACATTCCATAAAACATGAATGTTTTTACTGAGGGAACAATTTCAAAGAATGTTATGTCATCCATATTTTGAATTATAAAAGTAAACGGAGCTGTTTAGGTAGGGAAAGAATAAACGATGACAAAAAAATATAAGATGCTTATTAAGAAAATTAAAAATAATAGTAGACCCTTTAAGCATGTCCAAAGGAGTTCTTACTGTTTTTAAAATAACTATAATCATTGAAGTTCAAATCGTTTTAATTATTTTTGAAGAATATTTCTGCCAATAACTACTGCTGAGTCATAGGTTAAGTGGTTAGCGTAAGCGGCCTCTTACCGCAAGGTCTTGGGTTAGATTCGCAGGTCAAGCAAAAGTGTATTTAAAGGGATTATTCCGCCAAAAAATATTTAATAGCTGCTCGGAGTAAGATTCGAGCTTGGTAGATGGCGATCGGCTATCCTGGCTAACCTGAAAATGAACAGAAGTGTAGGTGAAATACACCTCGTCATATCTCTCTGCGTATTAAAGGCGTAATGTTATGTTTCATAGAATACTAAAGACTGTAATTACAATATTGTGGTGGTTTTAATGCAGTGAATAACCAAGCAGATTTCCCATTAGCCGCGGTGAGCTTGAATTAATTAAAATGTATTTGAACTCTAAAATCTGAATCACATTGTGGTTACAATGAATTCTAAAATTAATTACTGATTTTAAAGCCAATTGATTATAAACAACGACAATTGTGTAGGCATAATGAGCGTATAACAGATTTAAAATAATAATAATTGGGTTTTAATTATCGATTAACTAATTAAACTGTACAATTCAATAATAACGATGTTTAAACTTTCCTAATATAATCATTGATCTATTTTTGTACAGTACTTTATCTATACATAAATAATAGGTTTAGATAAAGTATGTACCTATGCAATTGTATAAAATATAAATTGATTATAAGTGTATTTGATCTTCATAAAAAAACAGTTCACATCCCACTTAAGGTACAAATGGATGAACGTGACGTCACGAAATGACGTAACATACTGTTGCGAAATTTAGTAGTAATTTAGATTCTCGCCTCATCAGTGTATAACTTAAAAGAATACAGTAAACGGCCTTAAGGTGGCCTACACTTAAAAAAATATCCCTGTACTTCTAAACGTTGAGGAGTTGTACCTTCCAACATCAGCAACATAACATGCTTACTTTTAGATGTAAATAACCAAGTAGGTAATATACAAAAAAAAAATAAAGAGCCCTTAAAAAATTGAGGGTTGCCCTCGATTTTCCAATTCTCCCGATTCCATCATCACATTATGACGTGATAAGTATTTTAAACATTGTTTTGATAAAAAGGGTATTTAAAAAAAATGCTTGACTAACCTGATTTTAAATTTTCGTTTTCAGCTAAGAAAATTAAAAATTATATTTAACAAATTATAGGTAAAGCTTGTCCATGAGAAGTCATAAGTATTTTTAAAAATACCCTGTAAATTCTTTGTAATGGAACCAGGTCAAAGAAAGCCCGTATATTTTTCTTTTGCGACGCAGAGTGGAACAACTATCAAAGACCTTAGACATTGTACCCGGGGAAAGAAATTCTCTTAAATCCTAGTGTTACTGCGATAAGAAACGGTGGCAACCTGTGGGTGGTGCAAGTTAATAGCTTGCAGCGAGTTCATATTCTCCAACTATTTGTCTTTTTTTGAATTTAGATTCCAGTAGTCGTAATGGGGATGGTGATAAGTTATAAAATTTGGTTATTATTTCTATTTTTACGGGTTAAATACCTTTGTTTTGGTGGTTAAGCTATTTATAAGTATAAGCCCAAAATTATCAAAAAGTTTTTTTTTCTTGGAATGTCGACATTTTTCTACAGTGTAAGGTAAATATTACCTCTTATGATAAACAAATGTTAAATTGCTATCCTAGAAACTTGTTCTAAATAACAACTTTTGCTAATGCATTTCACACACATGGATCATAATGTTTTATGATAAAACTTTATTTTAACACAAAATCTGCAATCGCAAAATAAATAAAATAAAAATAAAAATAACAGATTTTTATTTTATTTTATTTATTTGGGTAAATTAATAGTACCACAATACTTATGAATTTATAATATGCTTACGTATTATTTAACAATTGTGCCACCAACATAATTTACCACAGCTTACTAATAAAAACAAATTACAAGGTTATATTTAGGTCCCAACGTTTTAAGTTTTACTATTAAAATTTACTATTTTTAATGTGATCTTTTTGCTCAAGACTTACCATACGACAAAAAAAACAAAGCAACGATTAGGATGCTTGAGTGGCGCGACTGAATTTATAGCTAAACCAGCAATTGCTTTTTTCAGCTTGCAGTTTCAAGTGCTGGGTAAAATTGGAAACGAATGAAAGAATAATTGGAACCGGTTAGAACAGCACTGACACATCATCATGCCTATATACCCAGATAATTTTGGAAAAGATGTATAACACACATATTTGACCTGTTGTGTTTAAGTCCCATGAGATGGGGATGAGCCAACCGCTATCCACCGAGGTAAAATTATATTATATTCAATCCATCCTTCTTTGGAATGCACTCCCTCTTGTGATCAGGAGGTGCACCACCCGGGACACATTCAAAACTAGAGTGCCTCAACTTCTCCAAGGTGAAACGACAGCAAAGTCATTAAAAGCTTAATATCTCCTGTGTAAATATTACAATGTTTATTATTTTAATGTATGTATTAGTATATTTGTTACTGTATTTATGTTTTCGAATTGTTCATATAATATTAATCTATGTATGTTTTCACATTTTCAGCACCTTATTTTTTTACATCTTAAATTCTTATGCATCTACCTTTGTTCGTTCTGCATCACCTTAAGCTTGACTGGTTGAACATTGCCCATGGCATTTGCATCACGTTTTAAAAAAAAAAAAAAACATGTGATCTTAACGCCTAAGCCTTGTACCCCATACGACAGAAAAAAAAACAAAGCAACGATTAGGACGCTTGAGTGGCGCGAATGTAATTTATAGCTAAACCAGCAATTGCTTTTTTCAGCTTGCAGTTTCAAGTGCTGGGTCAAATTGCAAACGAATGAAAGAATAATTGAAAGCGGTTAGAACAACACATTCAAAACTAGAGTGCGTAATCTTCTCCAATGACAGCAGAGTCATTAAAAGCTTAATATCTTCTGTGTAAATATTATAATATGTATTATTTTATTGTATGTATTAGTATATTTGTTACTGTATGTATGTTTTCGAATTGTTGATATAATATTAATCTATGTATGTTTTCACATTTTCAGCACCTTATTTTTTTACATCTTAAATTCTTATGCATCTACCTTTGTTCGTTCTGCATCACCTTAAGGTTGACTAGTTGAACATTGCCCATGGCGTATGCATGAAGTTTTAAAATAATAAAAAAAGAAAAAAAAATTACATGTGATCTTAACGCCTAAGCCTTGTACCCCATACGACAGAAAAAAAAACAAAGCAACGATTAGGACGCTTAAGTGGCGCGAATGTAATTTATAGCTAAACCAGCAATTGCTTTTTTCAGCTTGCAGTTTCAAGTGCTGGGTCAAATTGGAAACGAATGAAAGAATAATTGGAAGCGGTTAGAACAACACATTCAAAACGGGATATTTTAAATTGCATATCAAATAAATAATCGCCTATCAATACATACTCATCATTTATATTCTTTTTTACATCAAATAACTTACTTCACTACAGATAAACCAAATGTTTAACAAAACTCAAAGTGCAGATAATTCGAAATTACACATCAATATGACATTCCTTTTTTCCTCATAATGCAATACAGTTAAATTTATTTTTGTACAAAAATACTACATGCACAGCATAAATACTGACTGCACATCAAATTTACCATATTTCATAGCAAAATAACTATCCCAGTCGCATATTAACCAGTAAGTACAACAAAATCTGTTTATCATATTTGTCTTAATTTTCAAGAAGCCATGCTCGGCAAATTTAATGATTATTATAACAAAAAAATCCTTTTACATTGCATTATTTCTAAAAGCAGAACAACTTAACTGAAAAACTTCGCGCGTTTTTTCGTCACTGGAGTGCAGAGTGGTGCGAGCGAGTGAGATAGAGATATATAGTTATGGCATAGGTCAATTATGGGTAAAGTAGTAGGTTAGGTTAGGTTAGAACTGCGACCATAATAGGATCAATCTGTGTGATACTTCGACCCCTTTTTGAATCCACCCACTAAATAAAATAATATTATACTACCTACCAATTTCTTATTATCATAGATCGTAACATACAGTACGTGGCGCCACCTGCAGAAGCTAAAAATGTGCCTATTGGGCAAAAAAGGAAGCGTGGACGCCTCGCGAAAGCAAGACCCGCTTTAATAATTCAATAAATTACAGTTTTGTATCTAATTTTATATTTTTTTGCTGATCTCATTATGTGGTAATTAATAAATAATAAGATGACTGTGATTAATAAAATGTTGTTTGATTTAGAAAAACTGCTGTAAATATTATAAAAATAGAAGCTATATTTAAAAGAAAAAGAGTTAACATGTATAATGTGCATTAAGATTATTAGCTGTGCATTGATAAAAAAGCTTTTGCTTTAGGAAAAATTGCTGTGCGCTGTGAAAATAAATTGTAGTGTGTTTAGTGATATTTTGAGTTGAATATTTTGTTGTGCAATCAGTAATTTTGATGGGAATTCGGTATTTAATTGCATAGAAAAAGGATATTTTATGATTTGCGTTTAAATACTACCCATTCAAAACTAGAGTGCGTAGTCTTCTCCAACGACAGCAAAGTCATTAAAAGTTTAATATCTCCTGTGTAAATATTATAATATGTATTATTTTGAATGTATGTATTATATGTAGTATATTTGTTACCGTATTTATGTTTTCGAATTGTTGATATAATATTATCTATTCTATGTATGTTTTCACATTTTCAGCACCTTATTTTTTTTTATGCACCTACCTTTGTTCTTTCTGCATCACCTTAAGGTTGACTGGTTGAACATTGCCCATGGCATATGCATGAAGTATTAAAATTATAAAGAAAAGAAAAAATTACATGTGATCTTAACGCCTAAGCCTTGTTCCCCATACGACAGAAAAAAAAACAAAGCAACGATTAGGACGCTTGAGTGGCGCGAATGTAATTTATAGCTAAACCAGCAATTGCTTTTTTCAGCTTGCAGTTTCAAGTGCTGGGTCAAATTGGAAACGAATGAAAGAATAATTGGAAGCGGTTAGAACAACACTGACGGTTTGATTTCCAAACGCAATAGCAATAGATATGTAGCCTTGGTACATGGAGCCGTTTTTGTACAGCTGTGATGTAGATTTTGCATATTTGATTGGAAAGGTTAGGTTTTGTGTGAGTTTTAATACATTTTTGTTTTTAAAAGCTTTGGACTGTTTTTGTTCTGGATTTTTTGCGTTAATCTAGTGTACGCCCGTGTGGATACAACCGAAAAAAAATGCATACAACCCTTTCTCTATAATCATTCTCTTTTTATGAAAACCGAAAAATAACCGTATTATAAAATATATAAATGTACTAATGGCGAGAGACTTTGTTGAGACAATATCATTTATACCTAGATTGTTACATTCTGCACTAATATTTAGTCAATTATTGAATTTGAATGTAAACCACTATACACTATCTCAGTATTGTACGCAAATTAACAGACACCTGACCTGAACTCAGTGGAAGGTGAGATGAGATTGTCTAAAACTACGGTCTTCTTACTACCCGTTATAATTTTATTGAGGTTAAGATTAAATAACCACTAGGACCAAAATATTTTCGATGTCTAAAAAAATAACTAATTAAAGACTGCAATAAGCTTCCATTTCTCTCTGTACTTTGTCTCGAGCTACTCTGGACTAAGCACGCATCTAAATAAGTCTAAAAACAGTATGATACCAAATTCATCAAGATGTTGCTGATACATCAAGCACCGAAAGGTAAACAAATTTAATCGCGTTAATTCCCGTTAAAAAAATTCAATAAACATGCAACGCGTATGTTCAAAAGTTATTATCAATAAGATCGATTGAACAAACAGATAGGAAGAAATGTATATATTCACTACCAGCTTTTGCACACGACTTCAATATTGGAATTTGTTTTTTTCATACTATTTCTCATACACTATCAACCTCTAATTCACATTCTTGAGGAATGAAATTTCCAACAAATTTGTCTTTATATTTATTTATTTAATTTAAGGTACCTGTATGCAGAATTTTTACAAATGTCCTTGAAAATTCACGAACTTTTCATATAAACTTACAACGCTTAATTCAACTCCTTGAGAAGTGATATTTGCGGAATTTGATTTTCATTTAATTTGTTTTTTATTTCTGCCACTGCTGTCTTGTCTGTCTTGGTCTGGGTGTTTCTATGTATAATAAGTATGTAGGTATTTACAAAAGAAAAGTATATATGTATTAGCATAGTAAAAATAAATAAGTACGCCAACTTCCGGCGTTTAGGAGCGCACGATACCTAAACTTGCTCGAGGCGTAGGGTTGTCACTTGTCAGATTGATATTTTAAATTACCTGTACAGAAATCATTTTTTTAATTATAAAAAAAACGTTTTTTTTACAAAACAAAGCATTTATTTATGTCAAGTCAAAGTCAAATCATTTATTTCCATGGGCCCTAAAAGGTGCTTGAACACGTCAAAACAAACATCAACGTTCAAATAAATAAAATTTAAATAAAACTTAAGCTAATTAAATTATAATATTAATTGCAACAAAATGATTTGAATCACCGGAGCTTAGATTGATTTCAATTCAACTTTGAGGTTTGAATTAAAATCAATCCAAGTACCAGCTCCGATGGGTATTGCATCATGAGAAGAGCTGGTGAGAAACTCATGATCACCATCTTTTCAAATAATTCATACAATTTTGTTTGTTTATTGACAATAATTGTTATGTGTAAGTTATACCAACCAAAATACAATGACTAGAAATGGTTATGGAGAGAATAATACTATGAAATTAAATTCTTTGTCAAATAGACCAATATTATATTAATAAAATTATCCGTAGTATATAAAGTTGCAATCTCTTACACTTAAAGCAGAAAGGAAAAGGAGTAAAAACAATGTGTGCATACATACTGGTACTAGAACAGACATAGAAAAATGGAAAAAAATCTAAACTGTAAAATTAAATGCTAATTATTTATGCTACTAATGAAAACAAGCATTAAAAAAAATTACAAATTTGTGACAGAATTTTTTTTTTATTATTATTGTTACTATTAAATAGATTAACACAGTACAAATAAAACAAAAACTCTAACTTAATATCTTATAAGTACATACAGGTTAACATATAGGTTCTCTTCTGAAAACTACATTAAAACCAGCCAAATGCGAGATAATCGCAGACCAACATACATACAGACTATGAGAACTTCCTTTTTAATATCGGTTAAAATAAAAATAATTTAATAACACATCACAAAATTGCGCATCATATTCATAATGTAACATCAATTTTGTGAAATAAATAAACCAAAGAGGCAACGGCACGGCGGCGTTTAAAAAACATACCTACATTATTATTAAGTATTTAGTAGTTATTACGAAATACGTATTTTATTAACTCACCTTTTGTGTTCAGAGGGTACCTTAAAGAACGTTAATTCTGGGTTTGAAATAGTGTCGTTTGAACAACCATAAACTTCACAATAATATCTATTGACTCGCGAAGACATTTTGCAATGCAGCGCGTAACCGCCGTACCTAATTTTTTAAACAAACAGCGAGCGCTCACAGTAATGGCACGGCCCGCACTACCGCTGACCGAGAAACTGGCCGAGCGGCGTAGTGTGCGTGCGTACGTACATGAACCCGGGGCGTGGCAAGCGCTACGCGTACATACAAACGGCGCGATGTACCTTTGTTCAAAGATAACTTACTATTTATACTATGGTATTAGTATCAGTTATTCTAGTACCCACAGTACAAGCTCTGCTTAGTTGGGGACTAGATGGCGTTATTTGTATGTTGTGAGATATTTATTTATATTTATTTAAAGCTCCCATGGGATAGGAGCCTATCGCCATTCACCGGGCACAATTCCAACTCCATGTTGCTATTGTTCCCGTACACTTGGCCCGACCCGGGAATCGTACCCAAGTCTGGTGGCATACGCTAACCACGAAACCAACGGAAAAGTATCTGAAGTATTTATTTTTTTAAATGGTCTTTTATTTATTCCAGTTTTTTATTTACATACAGGTGGCTAAAGTTTTAATAAATTCGAGTGGTATGATAATACGCGACAACTTTTCACTCTGTTAGATGTTTTGATAGTTTAAAACTTTCAAGAATACAATTTTTTTCTGCATTACCCCTGAGATTGCTTGTTGTTAAATCTAAAAGAAAATTTTTGTGAGAAACATTGTGACAACCGTTCGTAAATAACCTCAATTAAAAGCGATAACGATTACGTGGTAAATATGTAATGTTAGACGTTTGAATAGTTTAAAACTCTTAAGAATACAGTTTGCTTTGGGTTCTTTTAGATTTCCTTTGAGGTATTTCTTTTTGACCGTATTAACCGTTATCTTTTAAAATTGCCTTGAAGTTTCAAAATAGTTTTTATAAAGGGAAAATGGACCAGAAAAAGATCAAACCTCACTTTTTCAGTAAAACTGTCTAGAATAATAATCACTAACCTTGGTAGATACTTGTATTAGGAAGTAGTAAGTAGTAATTAAAACAGGGTGAGGAAAAAGGGCTAAAATATAATTGGGTCGAAATGTGCCGACGGAATAATGGTTCATACAACGTGCTAGGAATTGTACAGTATCAATATAATAATACTGTATTGTACTGTTTTGAAAATTCAAATAAATATAATAGAATAAAAATTAGATAATATTCGTATAACTTACTAAGCATAGCTATCGAAAAAGGGCTGATTTGCCTGAAGGAAGATTTCATTATTTTGTTCGTCTGCAGTTTTTGGATGAAGAAATCTTATATTTTAGGTTTGGATTTAAATTTATTGAAACTTTCATATTTTCATTAATTTAAAGCCAAAACGATTTTTTTTATAATTTATTAGGTACATTAAAAAATGAGAAAGTACCTCGTATTATAGTGGTAATAATATTTAGTATTTTGATTAGTTACTTGGCTTTAACAAATGTTTATTTAGCCCTGAAGCTATGATTGGAAAAAAAGGTATTTTGTGTAAAATAATATTTATGACGAAAAAGGAAATATTTATTTGGGTGTTAATTGTTCATCGATCAAAGTGAATTTAGATGAATAATTGAAATTCAATCCAATAATTAAGTACTTTAATTAAATCAATTCACGTGATTATTAAATGTCCGTTTGTACAAAGAACTTTTAAATAATTTGGTAAGTATTGGTATTTAATTTAAGATAATAATTTATTTCATCATTAATAAGGACGGACGCAAATCCTAAAAAAACACTTTTGCCAGAATCGAACCCAAGACCTTGCGGTGAGAGTTAAGATAAGATAAAAAAAATAAATTAAATAAATTAATAAGATAAATTATTATCTTAAATTAAATACCAATACTTACCAAATTATTTAAAAGTTCTTTGTACAAACGGACATTTAATAATCACGTGAATTGATTTAATTAAAGTAATTAAGATAAGATAAGATAAGATAATTCTTTATTTGCCATAACATGTGTATAGGTACGTACATACTAACGCATGCAAGATAATTAATATTAGGTAATGTCCAGACATGTTAGCCACATATGGCGTACAAATTGTTTTTATAATACTTATAGTTAGTTACATTACTACATATATCAATTATCAAAAATTATTTACAAACACATTAGGAGAAGAATTACATTTTAGAATAGTATATAGGAGTTCACAGACGCTAACCTAAACCAAACAGATAACGAGACAGTTTATTCTATCTGAATAAATAAATTATTAAAATTTTCCTCTGATTGCCTATAAAAAAACTTTAGTTCTTTTTTTATTATTGAAGCTGTCAATAACACATTAACTGTAAGCCGTCACTTGATCGATGGGGTCGCGTCCGTCAATATCCGTGACGATCTTAATCCGGTAAAAAGTACCGTGTTCCGGAGCTGGCGGGTTAATCCTGGATGTAATGGAAGGATTATGTTCGATGCTTTAATGCCGCAGGTTGTGTGTTTTGTTAGAGGACAGGGGATGACTTGTTTACAGGATAATGTTATACTATTACAATATGGTCGATATTTGAAACTAATTTTATCACGAAGCATAATTATAAGAAAACAATTGTATTGTACAAAAAAAAATCTCTAAAATTGACAAACTAAAAAAAATAAGCAATACCATCACATACCTCTTGTGGATTGTCGATGGTCATGGGGGGCTTTTTAGTTATAGTCATCAATACAAATAAATAAAATTGGAGTGTCTATTTTAAATCTCAAAATAATTATAAACATAAAGTATTTTTAATAAGGTATTGTATAGTTGTTTGTACGATACCTCAGTCAAAAATCTAATTTGTGCCTGTATGATTTTTTTTTATCAAGTGTGACTTTAAGATTCGTGCGGGCTATATTATGGGTCAGATAAGAACTACCCGGAACCTCAGAAACAGGCCCTAAAATTCATAATTATTCATTAAGTGTATTCGTAGCCTTTCGTTCTGATTACATATCAAATACGTCACATTATAATTCCGGTCACAGAGTACCAGGTACTGAATTTATTTATAAATCAATCATAAAAGAATCTTACGAATATGTACGAGAAATACAAAAAATTGAAATTCTGATCAGTTCGTTATTATATTCTCAATAAAATTAGCTCCTTTGTGGATTTCTGATTTGAATATTCCATTTTCAAAACGCTTTTCGTTAAAAAGAGTTCTTTATTGGTGCGTATTCGGTAAAATTACATGCGCACAATTTTATATACATTTGATTTTTGGTCTTGAAGAGACACGTGTATGAGTTGTTTGATACAATATTTAGTAAAAAGTGGGTGTTGTACACCTCTACCACACCCTTTAGGGTAATATAGGCGTGACGTTACATTATGTTATGTTTTAAACTTTATTAGAGATACAATTAGGTCTAAAACTACCATCATATTAATAAACTTGACTGTACAAGTGATTTAAACGCAAACCATTTGAAAATATACAGTATGCCTAGCTGGAAACATTATAATATGCTAATTAAATTATAATAGAGTATAATAACATTTGCGTACCGTCAGCTGGATCATGTAACGTTATAATCTACATTACCAATCTTCGCTAACTGTTTGTATTTCCATATTATTCACACAGTAGTAGCTGCCTTCTACCTATATACATTACGAGACATGTTTGTTATTTTATTACGAGACAATTTAAGATTAAAGCTGTGCCTTAAATAAAACTTCCAAAGATAATTTCAAAGGATTTATAGTCGGGACGAACGCGCGTACCAAATTTTTCACTTTTTTTTTCGTCGTTTCGATCTATGGCTGAGTCGATTGTCGTTGGATCAATCTTTTTCTTCGTCGTGTCAATGGCTGAGTCGATTTTTGTTGGCCCAAAGTGGCCACTGTTTTAGCACTCTTATCGGCGTTCATGAGCGCTTCTCTTGTGTAGGTGGTAGGGCATGTTGGGTAGTCGCTGTTTTTCACATGAAATAAGTTTTAAAAGACTTAGATATAGTAACGAATCTAGTTCATAATTCATATTCATCATATATCATAATTCATGAAATTACATATTTTTGTCAATTATTTCAGACACTACATAGACAATAGATTTTAAATATAGTTTAACGATAATTTTCTCGTCATGAATATGATTTCTAAACTATTTTGTACTGGAACTGTATTAGCTTGATGTTTATCCGTATGTACTTAATATGCATGTAAATTATATAATAGAGTATAATAACATTCGCGTACCGTCAGCTGGATTACGTAACGTTATAATCTACATTACGAATCGTCGCAAACTGTTTGTATTTCCATATTATTCACACAGTGTGATCTAAAACTGAATTAATTAATTCAAATTCAGGCAGTTTCCTGTTCAAAATAATTTTGTGTGATTATGAATGTACATAATTATTGATGTAAAGTTACTGAATAAGGATTTTGGTGACAGACTGTTACATTATGAAACTAAATTATATGAATATTTTGTGAAATTTGGTTTTCACCTTTGTTATTGCGATCTTTATATCCGTTACTTATTTTACTATAGGAAAAAGATGAAATATTTTAACTTTTAAGCCGTATTTTCACGAAACTGATTATCCTATAAAAAATTGTTCGTACTAAGTAAAAATTATTCAAAATTATATTAAATATTAATATAAAACACAAAATTTTCTTTTTTTTTGCTTACGGTCAACGAAATCAGAATCAGAATCAGATTTTATTTTTTTTCAGAATCAGAATATCATTTATTCGCCTACTTTGTGTGTTACAAAATGTCTATGCGGCCGGTGGACCCTGTAGAGTTAAGTCAGATAACTTATGTCCTAATGGAGCTAACTTATGTCCTAATGGTCAACGAAACAAGTCCGTTAGCTACACAAATGTCGAAATGACAAATGCCAGTTTTGTTCAGTGAACAGAATACTTCAAGATCAAGACGCATACCCACGCATCTGCCCATAATGAGAACCGCCTCTAAACATAAATAAAATACAAAATGACAGGGACAGCAGAGTAATTCCCCGGTCCAGCGAAGCGGAAAACTTAACAGGACTTGAAATAGATACTTTTATAGATGTGCCTCATTCCATTTATTTTGTGAGCCGAGGGCAATGGAAAGTGTGTTATGATGTCCGTGCAATAATGGGTAGGCAGCTGAAGGACGAAATATTTATTCGTACGTTGTTTTATGTTACTCTAGGGAAACAAGAGGAAAACGATTCTGCTTGCAACGAATGATAACGTATTGTTTTTGAAATTAATGAAAAAAAATTGCACGCTTTATATAGAAAACCAAACTAAAACATTTAAAAAAAATATTATCATTTTTATTTCAAAAAAAGCGTCGGGTGCATGGGTCAATCGTTACAAATATTTCATTGACAGACATGAGAAGAAGGATTATCATTTCGATAATATCTTAAAAAGCACCCCACGCTTTTATAAAAAGCTTACTTATAATTTTAAATACAAATTACTAGTTTTCTTCTTAACTCCTTTTAGCTAAGATTAATTTGCTTGTGTTAGGAGGAAGTTTACATTCGTGGTGTAATGACCAGGATTCGAACCCACGACCTTTTGATCGTAAGACCGATGCCGTATTCATTGCGCGACGGCCGATTAAAAATTTTTTTTTTAATATTTTCTACTTAGTACAAACATATTTTTATAAGATAATCAGTTTTGTAAAAGTAATGTTTACAATTTTTTTTAAAAACTGCTATTTTATAATAAAAGCAGTTAGTAGTAATTATTAATTATAAAGCTTGTCATTACAAAGGTGAAAACCAAATTTCACAAAATATTCATATAATTTAGTTTCATAATGTAATAGTCTGTCACCAAAATCCTTATTCAGTAACTTTACATCAATAATTATGTACATTCATAATCACACAAAATTATTTTGAACAGGAAACTGCCTGAATTTGAATTAATTAATTCAGTTTTAGATTACACTGTGTGAATAATATGGAAATACAAACAGTTAGCGACGATTCGTAATGTAGATTATAACGTTACGTAATCCAGCTGACGGTACGCGAATGTTATTATACTCTATTATATAATTTACATGCATATTAAGTACACACGGGTACACACGGGTACTGGTGGTAGAGCTCTTGTGAACGAGCTCGAGGGCGGCAGCACCACCGTCTCACCTTTAACCTGCCGCCAAATAGTAGTGCTTCCATTACTGTGTTCCGGTTTGGTGGTGAGATCAGGCCCTGAAATTACTGGCACATGAGGTATAACACCGTAGTCCTCAGCTGCAGCGACGCATCTATAATCTGCTTTTGTGGATTGTTGATGTCCATGGGCTGTACTCCACTTACCATCATGTGGACTACACGTTCGTTCGCTGTGGGCATAGTATAAAAAAAAAAAAACTTCAAACTATACAGTTCCAGTACAAGCAGGTTTAGAATTACACGGAACATAAACACATAATATTACATCACGTCATATATGCCCAGACTTCACCTGTTATGTTTAGGACTCATTAGATAAAAGGTGAGCCTACCGCCATTCACCGGACACAATTCCAACTCTGTGCTGCTATGGTGAATTTCCTGACAGAAAATTCTCAAACAACACTTTGCTCGACCCGGGAATCAAACTCGAGACCTTGCTCTGAGAGGCTCATACGTTAACCATTAAACCATTGAGGCTGCAGAAACATATAACTTGAAGGGTAGCCGTATGAACGTAGCGTTACGTTTGATTTCAGCAAAGAAATATACGCTCCGTACATACCTATTTTTCCTACTCAAACTTGTCATAAAGTCTATATAGTACTTTGAGATCATAATACAGCCTATACAAACCTTAAAAATAACACACAATTGAATTAAGAACTCCTTTTTGAAAGTTAGTTAAAATGAAGTCATATTTATGAAGAGGAAAATATCGTTAAACTATATTTAAAATCTGTTGTCTGTGTAATCTCTGAAATAACTGACAAATATATGTAATTTCGTAAATAATTTTACTTGATACCACTAACCGTTAGGTGGACTAGATTCTTCACTATTTGTTTGTATTTTAAAACTTATTTCAAGTTAAAAGTACCCTACCATATGTTTTTTATAAACGCCAATAAGAGCGCCATAATAGTTGCCACTTATTGTGCCAACAAAAATCGACGCCGACGACACGACGAAGAAAAAGAAGTGAAAAATTCGTACGCGCGTTCGTTGCGAGGACAGATCCTTTGAAATTATCCTTGGAAGCTTTATTTAGGGCACGGCTTTAATCTTAAATTGTCTCGTAATAAAATTACAAACATGTCTCGTAATGTATTCAGGTAGAAGGCAGCTACGAGGCGAAGTTAGTATGAAATAAATCATACGCGTGTCATTTCAAGGCCAGAAATCAAATGTTTATTAAAATGTATGAATGTAAGATGTATATTATACATATATATGTGTATGATGTATGTATGAAGTTGTATTGAATACGCAAAAATCATGGTCCAACATGGTTTCGGACATCATAATTCAAATAAAGTCAACACGGAAGAGCAAATTTTTTCTTCTTCTTCGTCGTGTCGATGGCTGAGTCAAATTTTATTCTGGCTTGACATCGTGGTGAAAGGATTAGCCAATTCGCTTTGGAGAACTCGTGAATTGCCCAGGGTGCGCCGGACGTAGGGAATCGTTGTGTACGTCACTCGGGGAGGCTCCTTTCATGCACCCCATAAAAATATTATTACTTTATATTATTCTTAAGATTTTTAAAAGGTTATATTTATGATACTTCATGTTTTAAAAATTGAAAATTGTATAAATAGGAAAGACATGAAAATAAGACCTTGATTTTCAACTGTTATCAAATTAGAAATGTGCCACAATATATAATTATTGTACAATGTTTTTAAAAACTAACGTGAGTTTGTAACATTATTAAAATGATGAACTACGGGTGTTACTTACGTAATGTTGGTATATTTAGTCGACGGCGGTATCACCTATATTTTAAGGCATTTTCAAGAGAGTCGCAGCCAGTATAGGTGAAACCGCGGTCGTCTTAATAGACCAACATTACGTGAGTAAAACCCGTATTTGATAATTTGAATAATTATTGTACTGTTAAATATTTTTATTATGCTTATTACATGGTTCTTTTAATAACTTTAACATTATTAAAATGATGAACTACGGGTGTTACTTATGTAATGTTGGTATATTTAGTCGACGGCGGTATCACCTATATTTTAAGGCATTTTCAAGAGAGTCGCAGCCAGTATAGGTGAAACCGCGGTCGACTTAATAGACCAACATTACGTGAGTAAAACCCGTATTTGATAATTTGAATAATTATTGTACTGTTAAATATTTTTAGTATGCTTATTACATGGTTCTTTTAATTTTATCGCCAGTAACCAGTAATATGTCAAACGACCGTGACGTCAAATAACTAAATCTTGTTTTGCAAAGCAAAGAAAAGTAATGAATTTCTAAGTTGCCAATAAGAAGAAACCACACAGGAACACAAAAACCAGACTGTCTTCTGTTAAGGGCAGACATACTTTCCTTGTACAGTCGAGACATAAAGTGCTAAATCATTCACTCTTTGTAATCAGGAAGCACGGAATTGCATCATCATTTAGCCTCTTGTAGTGCACTGCTGGACATAGGACTCTCTCAATTTGCGACATAACACCCGGTCCTGCGAAGACAAGAAAATCAATTAAATCTTCAACCAGAAACCAAAACAAGCCCTAAAAGCACGATAATATTGTTCACCATAAGCCTGCCATCCCTTGTCCTCTATTAAAACAAGCAGCCTGCGGCGGTAAAGCATCGAACGTAATCCTTCCATTACATCCAGGATTAACCCTGCCAGCTCCGGAACCCGGTACTTTTTACCGGATTAAGATCGTCACGGATATTGACGGACGCAACTCCATCGATCATGCGACGGCTTTTAGTTAATACGTTATTGACAACTTTAGTAATTAAAATAAAAAAACTTTGGTTTGTTGGTTGGTTTAGGCCATATTTCTGAGCTTTCATTTGATATTATATAACCTGACCAAATATAAAAGTGACACAAGTAACATTTGAATTGAGAACACAGCTGTAATTTGCATTTATGTGGTTTATCCTGTCAATAAGATTTATCTAACTCCTGTGAAATTGGGTCTTAGTGTCAGTTATTTAATTTAATCGGCGTAGAAATTCGCGATAGAATCCAAACCATACATTTCTTGGAATACAAATTACATCACTTTAATGTTAATCGAAACAAAGTTCATCTTAGAATTATGTTTTTTTTTTCATAAAGTCAAGGCACACTGATCCTGATGATTTGATCAAGAAAATAAACCAAAGCTTTTTTAAAGATATTCAACATAATTTTAATAAGATCAGAAAAGACAGTTACGACTTGAAATTGATGGACTTAATAAACTTTATTTATTTATTTTAAAACACTAAAGAAATATTATAATTTTACATTAAATATTAGGATAATAAATAATTATTATTGGACTTAATTATTATTGTACATCAAATTACGATAAAACAAGATTGTTTCACCTAAAATATCAGATTTCTTAATCCAAAAACTGCTGAGGAACCAAATAGGTAATAAAATCATCCTTCAGGCAAGTCAGCCATTTTTTTCGATCAAACAATCGGATAAGTAATAAATTATTGACCGCGAAAGTCGGAAGTCTTGTAAAATTCATTGTAAGACTTTTTCGCTCGACTGTCCATATTTTTTGTTCTCGAGGGACGTCGAACGTGATATTTCTTGTGTCTTCGATAAACTGGGAGATATTTTCTTGAACGAAACTTATTCTGTCCTTGTCTTTCTCTTATCGCAATGTTTTGAATTGTGGTTCGAGTTTTGTTGGAGAATTGTGAATTGAAATCATTTTTAAGATCTAAGAAGTAGCACCGTTTCTGTAATTCACTTCCTGCAAAGGTACAGTCATCAAACAAAAAAAGATTCTTAGAACTATGCGAGTCTTATTTATTGGTTCTGTATAATTCCTTGTTGACCGTAGGTAACCTATACACAAACCAGACCCAAAAATGCAGTTTTAAATCAATAAAATACCTGTCATAGACTTATATTATTGTTTATTTCTAGACTGAATACAAGTAATTAAGTGAATAGAAGACTGATAACTGATAATATAAGGTTTCAGTCTAAAAATAGGCAAAATATTAATTAAAACTGTCAAGAAAACAATTGTTTATTTTTGACTTGTTGTGACCTTGACCCGAAAAAAAATATTTAAGAAGATTTTATTGTACCTCTTTTTTGACATAGTTATCATTCATATTCATGTAAAATTCAGTTAGTGGTTTAGAAACTATGCCTTGGACAGACGGACAGATGGACATAGCGATACGACATGACGAAAATATAAAGGTTTCTTCTACGGGACGCTGAATAGTAGGTAAAACTGGATATACCTATATGTACAATTACTACGTTAAATACTCTCCAAATCTACCTGAACTAAGTAATATACTACACGGCGCAATTCCTAGCACGTCATGTATAACATTTTCCCCTCGGCTTACTTCAACCCAATTATAATTTAGAGGTGCCCTCCCTTGCTACCTACGGTCTTAAATTACTACTACAAGTACCTTAATATTACCCAGTTTCATTACAAGTATAACGACTTATTCTGTATATTTTGTAATTTGAACGTGAAACGTTGAAAATTTTAGTAAATATTATTTAGAGCCAAGAACCAAACTCTAAATAAAACTCAGGCATTTAGCTTTGCTTAGCAATCTAATACTAAGAACAGTCGAACGATATGCGTTCGGAAAGACAAAAATAGTAATCTTACTAATTTTGCCGCTTTTAAGGGCTGTTAGTAACGCATACGTTTCTTTTGGCATTGGCGATTTTTATTTGAAGCTACTTTTTGAGCGCCATAGTGGTGGCGGGATCACACGTTTTTTCAACTGCTTTAATAAAATTGTGTGTACCTCAGATGCGAAATCGCATTCAAATGTGTGAATTTAGAAATTATTTTTTTAATGGTAATAATTATTAATTTAATTATTTTTTTACGTTTCGCTTCTACATTTCTTATGCGAACTGCCAAAGAGTGGAACGCCTTGCCTGAGTCTGTGTTTCCGCATGAGTACAACTTGGATCTCTTTAAAGCAAGAGTCAATAGGTATCTCATAGGTAAGCGTACTCCACCGTAGACCGCATCATCACTTACCATCAGGTGACATCGTGGTCAAACGCGAGCCTATCCACCATAAAAAAAAAACTAAGAACGTAGGTGTTCGAGATGGTCCCATAACCATCGTATACAAATCTGATGGTGGAATTCCGGGGAAATTGTAGGCAGTCCTAAAATTTTAAAGGCTTTAACAGTATTTTTTGTACATAATACAATAAACATAACATAATAAACGCAGCAATCATAAAAAAATATATTTATTTTTGAAAAGTTTCTTTAATTCACCCAGGTGTATAAAGTCAACTTATTTCGTATACTTAATTCACCCGGTGAATAAAGACAACTAATAGTATTGTTAAAGCACCCAGGTAAATGACCCAGGTGTTTCCAGTGTACTGCGAAGTTTACTTAATGCACCCAGGTGAATAAAGTCGACTTTTTTCGTATACTTAATTCACCCGGTGAATTAAGGCAACTATTAGTATTGTTAAAGCACCCAGGTGATTTAATCCAGGTGAATTAACTATACTACACCGTTCATTCGCTGTATCGACCTTTCGAAAATGTTATCTCAATTAAATTATAAATTAAATCGAGAGTTGCCGATGCTAAAAGTAATGTTTGTTTTGACCCAAAGACTTAAACACTATGCTAAGACGCTTATTTTATTGGACAACAGTGAGCAAGCAAGTGTAAAATGTCCGCGTGACCAGAAAACGAATAAGTGAAACAACTCACTACCAAAATTGTAAATAGGCTTTTTAAAGCATTTATTATAAAACATATTACCGACGGCCGGATAGCGGTGTCGATACTACAACTGCCTGTTCCGCAGAGGTCGCGGGTTCGATCCCCGGTCAAGACAAATCTTTGTGTACGTGAAAATGGAGGTTTGTCTAGCTGATTATACATGTAATAAGTATGTATTTACAAAAGAAAAGTATATTTGTATTAATATCAGTTATTTTGGTACCCATTGTACAAGCTCTGCTTAGTTTAAAACTAACTTAGTTTGACGCTGGGTGAAAGTTGTGTGATATTTATTTTTTATTTATATTATAACATTCATTTTAATCCTATCCAGACCATAATTAAGTTGGTTATTCGACGGATAGTTATCCGTCGATTAACCTCTTTTTTGCAAGATTATTTATTTATTATATTTATTGTGGTACAATACAATTATGAAGATGAATAATTTTAAGTATACGAAGTAGAAGTTTTCATCAATTTGCGTTAGGTTTGTTTATTAATGTAGAACTAATCTGTATTAGTTTAGGACATTTTGGATATAAATTAGTTAAATCATTGATGTGTTAGAAGTAAATTGGCTTACGAATTTTGTTTGAGTAAAGTCTGTCAAGTCTAGTTTAGGTACACTCTAGACTTGTTACTAATTTTTGCGACTAGCCGTGCTAGCATAACGAGAGTGAGATAGATTTAGTTGTATTTTTGTCATGTTTTCCCATACAATAATACGTCCAAAACGCGACAAAAGCTATCGCGCGCTCGTTTTGTGCCCACGCTTTGGTTGAGAAACATTTTCCTTATTTATAGTATCAGATATTAATTACCTGGTGTTTAAAGGTTTCTGCGAAATTTGATCTTTATTATACGATATTGTTTATTAATGTCTTATAAGTTGAGATTCCACCGCTTTATTTTGTAGATATTTAATTATGGTTTGTCATTAAAAGAAAAACTGGTAACAAAAGCATGGAGAGTTTACATAGCTAGCTTTTTTATAACAGAAAAATTTTCATTGTACAATGTTTGCCCAGACTATTTGACACTGTAGGTCATATTATGATTAGCTTATTAGAGCCACTTTCTTTCCAATAAAATTGTCTTTTGTTATTCTAAATAAGAGAATCCCTCCAAAAACATGTTAATGTACAATGTTGCCCAGGCGAGACCATAATATGACCTACAGTGTCAAATAATTGTAAGATTCTATGTAGTGGCTCTAATAAGCTAACCATAATATTATTATGACACTGTAGGTCATATTATGCTTAGCTTATTAGAGCCACTTTCTTTCCAATAAAATTGTCTTTTGTTATTCTAAATAAGAGAATCCCTCCAAAAACATGTTAATGTACAATGTTGCCCAGGCGAGACCTTAATATGACCTACAGTGTCAAATAGTTGTCAGATCTTAGGTACTGACTATAATAAGCAGACCATAATATGTGTCATATTATGGCCTCGTCTGGCGACCGTTGACCATCATTGAACATTGAACATTGCGAATCATGACCCATAAGACTATCATTTTTTTTTTGAAATTGTCAGAGTCGATGAGTTTATTAAATTTATTAAAAGAACAATCGAATTTAAATTTTAGTGTTTAAAAAAGTCTATACAAAAATAATATTAAGGTGGATCATGGGTCTACTTTTTTGATAGTACATAAAAAATGTTTTTGGAGGGATTCTCTCATTTTAAATAAGAGAAAACAATTCTATTGAAAAGAGAGCGGCGCTATTTGCTCGGATACGTCAATATAAATTGGTTCCTCTTTCTACGTAAAAGTTATTGATTTGAAGACGATTCAAAGTCAATGCAGCCTTTGACTTGTTTTTGCCAGTACATATCTACTTTATTGGTGTGTTCGAAGCTTGTTTTATGGAAAGATAAATATTTAGTTTAACATAATAATTAAAATTTAAAATGACACTATATTATTAAATACGTGAAAACTAAATATAAACCTAACTATACATCAAATAAAAAATAATACAAACTGATTAAATAAAATGTTTCTATGTATAATAAGTATGTATTTACAAAAGAAAAGTATATATGTATTAGTATCAGTTATTCTAGTACCCATAGTACAAGCTCTGCTTAGTTTGGGACTAGATGACGTTGTCTGTAAGTTGTGAGATATTTATTTATTTAAAATAGATCTAATAAAAATTTCAGGTGTCAGAAAATACGTCCGCATCGATGTCGACCGTGGGTAACGTGCCCAGAAGGGTGGCGGCATTTCCACGACATTTTTGGCGGTTGGCGACATTGATCACGATCTCACCTGATGGTAAGTGATGATGCGGTCTACGGTTGAACATGCTTACCTTACCTTACGTTGACACATTTTATTTGATACTCGATAAACTAAGTTCAAGAAATTAATTAAATAATAAAGAAGTTACCCATCAAAATGAAGAGTGACATAACATAACAAATACATCATGTCTATATTTGCCAAAATGGTTTCAGCCTTCATACAACTCCCACACTTCACCTGTTATGTTTAGATCCCATGAGATGGAGGGTGAGCCTATCACCATCCACCGGGCACAATTCCAACTCCGTGCTGCTCTTGTGAATTTTCTGAAGGAAAGTTTACAAATAGCACGTTTTACGACCCGGGAATGGAACCCGAGACCTCGCAGTGAGAGGCGCATACGCTAACCACTGGACTATCGAGGCATCGGGGAGATGAAAAAAAAATTAAACCTTGTCTAAACAATACATTTTGATCAAATGATCAAAAATCTTAAAAATGACACATTATGACTATATTTTACTTACTTACAAACATCAATTTTCTACTCTACACACTTTGTATGTGTCATTTCTATTTCAGAAAATTCCAGGGGTCCGAAAGTCAATATAATTAAAACTTCTCTCAGATAGAATGGAACAAAAATACATGAGTATAACAAAGCTTCCAATCAGAATAATTGATTCAACAAAGGCATGTTGAAGTTAAGGTCATTGTGGTTAACTTTTAGTGAGGTTTCAAGTTTATTTCAGAGAAAAAGAAACATATTTTAAAATTATTACGTTTTAAAATATAGAAACAGATATTATTATTAGTCCTATATCAAGATTGAATGACATCATTGTGATTTGATAAGATTTTTCATATCACAAAATTAATTTATTATTATTATTTCTTTTTTTTATTCTACGCCCACAGCGAACGAACGTGTAGTCCACCTGATGGTAAGTGGAGTACAGCCCATGGACATCAACAATCCACAAAAGATGCTTCGCTTCAGCTGAGTACTACGGTGTTATGCCTCATGTGCCAGTAATTTCAGGGCCTGATCTCACCACCAAACCGGAACACAGTAATGGAAGCACTACTATTTGGCGGCAGGTTAAAGGTGAGACGGTGGTGCTGCCGCCCTCGAGCTCATTCACAAGGGCTCTACCACCAGTAAAAAAGGCTTGGTAGATATTATCATAATCTACCAAGGCTTTTCTTCGTTACATTAAGATCGGTTTCTAGTCTACAGATTCAGCAGATAATCAGTATTTTACATAGAGCGATTGCCATTAGACCTCCAAAACTCAGTACGAGCTAATTACGAAGTTCTTTGCAAGGCTAATTTCTAGACTTACTGGCCTCTTACTACCTGTAACAACTGCCATATAAAATTCTGTTCAAATGACAACCGAAACCGTCGGCTTAGCGTGCTTTCCGAAGCACGGAGGAAAACTCACTATGTTAAAGATTTTATTTAATATTAAAGTTGAAGAAAAGTATCTAGTACTAGTATTTGATAGAAATGCGTCATCTCTCGACAGTATTGTGTTGATCTTAATTCAAACTTACTGTATGTGACTAAGTGACTTATCACTCATCGCATAGGTGGCGCTTAAACCAAGTAATGGTTCGTCTAGCTAAGGTATATATATATATATATATATACCAATGACGCTGGCACAAAGAGTTGAGAAATTTCGAGTCTAGCAGCATACGAATCCCTATCTGAATTGGCAAAGCTCTTGGGGCGTATACCCAAGGGGTGCAGGTTCGAGTCTTGCTGGATTCTTAATTTTTCAACTTTAATATTATATAAAATACAAAAATGCATAGCAAAGCTAAAATTTGCTTTAAAATATTACAAGTATATGTTAAAGATGTTCACTCATCCACGGCCGACCGCGGTTAGCATGCCTTAACCTGCAAGATCAATCGGTCCACGCGGCTTTCACGGGCATTATAAGTTTTTTTTAAGCATTACATAATATATACGACCGGATGGTGGAATGACTATTGCACCTGCTTCGATTCCCCTTAAGACAAATCTTTGTGTGCATGAACATGGGGGTTTGTCTTAGTGTGGGTGTTTCTATGTATAATAAGTATGTATTTACAAAAGATAAGTATATATGTTTAAGTATCAGGTATACTAGAACCCATAGTACAAGCTCTGCTTAGTTTGGGACTAGATGCCGTTGAGTGTAAGTTGTGAGAGATATTTATTTATTTATATATACCACGTAATCGTAATCGCTTTTGATCTAGGTTATTTACGAACGGTTGTCACGAACGTTTCTCACAAAAATATTCTTTTAGATTTAACAACAAGCAATCTCAAGGGAAATGCGGAGAAAAATGTGTATTCTCGAAAGTTTTAAACTATCAAAACGTCTAACAGAGTGAAAAGTTGCTGTCGCATTATCATACCACTCGAATTTATTAAAACTTCAACCACTTGTATGTAAATAACAAACTGGAATAAACTACGGCTATTTTTGAAACAAGTTCTTTAAGATTGAATCATGCCTCGATGGTCTAGTGGTTAGCGTATGCGCTTCTCAACGCGATTTCTCGGGTTCAATTTCTGGGAAGGGCAAAGTGTTATTTGTGAACATTTTTTCAGAAAATACACAATAGGACCATGGAGTTGGCATTGTGCACGATGGTTCACCCCCTATTCCATGGGACCTAAAAATAACAGGTGAAGTGTGGGTGTTGTACACCTCTTCCTCATCCTTCTGGGTAATATAGGCGTGAGGTTATATTTTATTATAGAGGAACAGGGTGTGATGTTCCTCCACCACAAAGGGAGGATCCTCTGACCGGGCTCGGTTGTATTGCCTGGCGGACAGCTGTCCAACGGTAGCATATTGGAAGTGGTATATATGTATACTCTCTGTGAACACTTCGTTATCGCGATTCAGCTCTCGTCGACATACGTCACTCAGAAAAAACCATGTAGAATCACAAATAAATGCAGCCAATAAACAACTACCCTCAGTAGTTCTTTACGCGTTGACCAGCTGTCACTTGTTCTGACACCAATGACCCAAATGTTTATGGTCCTATTTCCCTACTCTTATTTATCGCGAGCAACATATTTCCAGTATTCGATACTAAATAAACAACACGATACGCGTTATAAATATGAAATTTATATCGTTTGATTTCCTATTCGAAAAAAGGGGCATATTCGTGGCTAAGAAACTGTTGAAAAAGTTATGGGACCAGCAGGATTTGAACTTGCGACCTTCTGCTCACCTCTTGCCAGGACCTTATATTTTTCAACTATATGTTACGTCATTACGTGATGTCAACAGCAAAAAATATTCGTTACTGTTTGTTATACTACTTTAAGAAAAAACAGTATTGTTATACTAGTTCTGGATTGACTTGTAGTAAGTTTAATTCACCGGCGGGTAAGGCCAATTAATTATCATGATTCAACTTAATACTTATATTGACGCTTACAAACTGAACGTTTATTATGACCTATCGGTATGATATGTACAGAGGGCCAACGAGTTAGGTAGGTCAGGCAAAAACAGTAATAGTAAAGACTTATTGCACCAGCTATGGATAAGTGAGGTTTATATCTAAATAGTGTACGTATTACACTTATTAGATAAGTAATTCACACATGCATATCTATTGCAGTCAGTTTTCACTATGGCGTAGAAGTTTTTGCTGTACATTGATAAATATCAATAAGGTACTTCTAATTAAGTATTTTTATAGCATTTAGCTATGCTTAGCAAATTATACTAAGAAAGAGTTGAAAAATATATAGCTGGATAGCTACAGCGGCTGCCCAGTCTGCAGTAAGATCGCAGGTTCAAATCCTGCTGCTCCCATATCTTCTCAACTGTTTCTTAGTATCAATAAGGTAGTTATTTATGTAAATATAGTAAGCGTACTCACCATGAGCAATGGGCGAGATCGAAATCAACCTAATACTAACTAACCTAATATTAATAACTACAAAAATAAACATGGAAGATACATTTCTCATATCCAAAACCACAACATAATAATATTATCCAACCTTCAACTTCCTCGAAAGGTTTATTTTCTAGGAAAACGTATACAAAATTTAATAATCACCAACCGCTCCAATTTCCGCAAACAATATTTTCTTACACGTGAACAGGTTTATAACAAAATATTTCGATAAATGATCCATATTCGTTTTAAAAGAAACTGATCCAAAGCTATATTTAGATGATATGAACATTGAACACGAATCACTTATCGACACGTGATCAGGCTCATAACAAAATATTATGATAAATGATTAATGATTATTATAATTATATTATACTAGCTGACCCGGCGAACTTCGTACCACCTTAGCGTAAATTTGATGCACTACTTTATTTTGTATAGCTGACCTATCTTATGTATGCATACTATTCAATTTGAACTGGAATCTATAATATCCCCCATATAAAAATGAATACTTTTTTTTTTTTTTTTTTTTTTGCCGTAACAACCTTGTACAGAGTATTAGAAAACTACAACAAAAAATATCAGCCAAATCGGTCAAGCCGTTTTCATGCCAAGTCGTGACAACGGAAAACGGGTTTCATTTTTATATATAAGATATAGATAACATTATACAACGTTATTTTTACTTTACCAGAAATGAAAAAGTTATTTATGCAGAATAAGTAACAGGATCTATTCAACTAGTTTTTACGAGAAAATACTGAAAAAGAATACGTTTTCAATACAAATTAGTAAAACTCCAATTAGTAAAAATGTTATAAAAGTAAGTTTTTCTTTGTATTTTCTCGTAAGAACTAGTGGAATGGATTCACTTACTATTTTTTTCTTTTCTTTTTTTTTAAACGACTCGCACTAGGAATGACTCCTGAGTCGTGGGGGTTTTCACAAACATACATTTTTCACACTCAGAGTCAAATAAATCTTTTGTATCGCACCCAAGATGTTTCATGTATTGATCAACCTAATTAAAAGCGACAAGGCGACCGCTTTGACCACAACACCAACCGTGCGCTCGAATTTTTATTCTTATTATTATTCGATTTTGAACAAACTATTTTCTCAGTGCTGGTAAAGTTAAAACTAAGTTGTATAATATACTTGTTTAGTTGTTAGCCATATTATATTATACCTCCCACAGATAAACAAAGACATTTCCATGAAATGGGAACACACTAGTGAAACTCATGTTTAATATTTGGAAAAGTCGCCCACATACTTTGAACTAAGTTGTCAAGTTTTTCTTAGCAATTAAATTGGTATGTCTTACTGAATACTTAATAGAAAAGTTTCTAAACTTCATAAATCAAACAGCCTCCCCAATTTACCTGACTCGATGAGAAAGGAAAATCCTACCACCCAATCCCCGTATTTCACTCTGATAAAGGTGAAGATGTTGAACACGTACAACTGAACTATATCTATTAATATTAATTCCTGCCTGTCGTCCCCCTATCAGGCAAGCCTCATTCGACACATATAAAATTTATACGGAGCTTTAAGGAACTGATAAAGGTTAGGCAAGACTAAAGTTTATTTCCTCCTTTGATACTTTATTTTCACTTTCACTCGAAGTTATTTGTTTGGTGTGATATCAATCTGCCGAGCCTTTTGCCCAATTACATTGGGGTCGGTTTCTAGTTTTAGCTAAATATCAGTATTTTATTATTATGGTAATACGATACTCTTTGTTACACTAGTTGTGAGATTTTCTGACCTCGAACTACCAATAACGACTGCCATAGATGTTCAAATGGCAACCAGGACCGACAGTATTTTACGTGGACTGTCGTCAGACCTCCACAACCAAGTACGAGGTATTAAATTAATAAATAAATATTTCACAACTCACACACAACGCCATCTAGTCCCAAACTAAGCAGAGCTTGTAATATGGGTACTAGAATAACTGATACTAATACATATATATACTTTTCTTTTGTAAATACATACTTATTATACATAGAAACACCCAGACTAAGACAAACCCCCATGTTCATGCACACAAAGATTTGTCTTAGGTGGGAATCGAACCCACGACCTCGGCGTCGCAGGCAGGTACACTACCCACTCCGCCATCCGGTCGACAATACGATACTACGATACTATTTGTTCTGACTACCCGTAAAATGACAACCGGGACTGATGGCTTATCGTGTTCTCCAAGGCAGTGCACTGTTTGGTGTGAAATATTTCATGTTATTTTTCTACAGAGTTTATTTGCACTTGTTTAAATAAAGTGTTATTTGTGAACTTTTCATTAGGCAGCAATTGTTTTGGAAACAAAACGTTTGTAAAATGGGCTGTGCATCTGTTTAATAAATAATAAAAAATATTATTCAAGTTTAGTTTTTCAAACATGATAGCAATACCATTGTATCCTTTACCTACAACAATAGAACTGTAAATTTAGGAGCTCAAGCAATACAAAGACAAAATAAATGATCTAGGCCATTAAAACCTCAAACTAATGTTCATAAAGAAGCCGCTATTGCTAGAACAAAATATTACCGTCATTTAAAAATAAATGGTAAGTTGCGACCTACACAAAGGCAAGTAAATAAATTGTATCCGTTTTAACGATAGACTATTTATTTCAAGCCAGCTCTTATTTATAGGGAATTGATAATCAATAATTTTTCTTTGTAGTTACTTTGCATACATTTTGTCACGTTTTAGCCATTTAGTGAATCATAACCATATTTTATTTCTATTCTAATACACATTTTTAACAAAATTTCTTCGTAAAAATATATAATATAAATCTAGTAAAAAAAATATGATAAGAAATTTACAAAACTATACAACATCAAAAAAACTCCTCCGCATCGTTTTTTTTTTCATTTTTCTCGTGAGAACTTGTGGAATGGATTCAGTTACTATATTTTTATTTTCCTTTTTTTTAACACGACGCCTGCAGTAGGAATAATTCCTGTGTCTTGCGGGTGTTCACAAACATACATTACACAAACACAAAGTACACCTAGAGTTAGAACAAATTTAATCTTTGCACACAAAGATTTGTCCCGAGCGGGGATCGAATCCGCATCAAAGCGATGAGGCGTCTGCTTTAACCATCACGCCAACCATGCACTGTAGTGAAATATATCGAGATGTAAATATCCATGTTTTTTTTTTTTACTATGCCCACAGCGAACGAACGTGTAGTGCACCTGGTAAGTGGAGTACAGCCCATGGACATCAACAATCCACAAAAGCAGATTAAAGATGCGTCGCTGCAGCTGAAGACTACGGTGTTATGCCTCAAGTGCCAGTAATTTCAGGGCCTGATCTCACCACCAAACCGGAACACAGTAATGGAAGCACTACTATTTGGCGGCAGGTTAAAGGTGAGGCGGTGGTGCTGCCGCCCTCGAGCTCATTCACAAGAGCTCTACCACCAGTGGCTACATTATTGCGCCCGTGTGTAAATTGCTTAACAAACTTTTGAACTTTATTATTGGCATACAAGATACAATATTTACCGTATTCGTTATGAAGATAAATCTTTTCTTACCAAAACTTGGTGATTGAATCTCATTATAACTTCTTGAATACCGAGACCGATCAATTTTGAATCTTAAGTTCCTGTTAAAAGTTATTTTATTATAATGATAAGCTGTAGAAGCATTATAATTATAAAATTACTAACAATGCTATTATTTCAAGCATTTTTTTTACAAACATATTAAACGAATATACAGAATGGCTCATTTATATCGGTCAGTATGGGGAAGTCTGTAATTATAAGACAAACGCAAATCCATTCTTAAAAACAAAAATGTAATACTTACCTACTTTACAATATCATTTAGCACTGAGTTGGAATTTTGCCCAGTGGATGGCGATAGGCTCATCCCCTATTCAATAGGACCTTAACATAACAGGTGAAGTGTGGGTGTTGTACACATCTGCCACAGCCTTCTGGGTAATATATATTATTTTTTTTTTTATCAACTTCATACACAAAATTTGTATACAAGGCGGACTTAATGCCAAAGCCATTGCCTACCAGTCTACTTTTGGGTCATGCAGAGATAAACAAGCCAGGTGAAATTATTAAATATAGCGTATAGATTTGAAATGAAAGGTAATAAAATCAACATCATATAAGGGTTAATACAAAGCGGTATATCAGATAAATAGAATTGCTTAAAAGGAAAGTTCACAAATAACACTTCAGACCTTGCGATGAGAGGCGCACACGTTTTCCACTAGACCACATAAGCTAAAGCCAGCAAAATACTGCTACTCGTAAATACTTAAAAATAAACTGAATAAAAACATTATAATTTTTCTTCTGAATATTTTTATAGCATTTAGCTATGCTTAGCAAATTATACTAAGAAACAGTTGAAAAAGATATGGAACCGGCAGGATTTGAACCTGCGACCTTACTGCACACCGGGCAGTCGCTCTTAGCCATCCAGCTACTGTCGCCTCTTACCGGCACCTTAAATTTCTCAACTGTATGATACGTCACATCTTTTTCAACTGTTTCTTAGTATTATAATTTCTATTTTTCTTAAAACTGACGTGAGTTCGTAACATTATTAAAATTAGTGCAAGACTGGCTGCGACTCAGGCGTGACGTATCGCACTCTCTTGAAAATGCCTAGAAGTATAGGTGAAACCGCGATCGACTAAATAAATAAATAAATATCTCACAACTTACACACAACGCCATCTAGTCCCAAACTAAGCAGAGCTTGTATTTTGGGTACTAGAATAACTGATATTAATACATATATTTACTTTTCTTTGGTAAATACATACTTATTATACATAGAAACACCCAGACTAAGACAAACCTCCATGTTCATGCACACAAAGATTTGTCTTAAGCGGGAATCGAACCCGCGACCTCGGCGTTGCAGGCAGGTATTCTACCCACTCCGCCATCCGGTCGTCCAAATAGACCAACATTACGAAAGTAACACCCGTATTTAATAATTTTAATAATATTATAATTTCTCTTCCACTTTCACGATGTTTTTATCCGACATAACCGATTTCATTTCCACAACGAAATATTGATAGTGTGAATTCTAAATCCTTTGAGTTTCCTTATCACATACATAAGTAACGTTACAAAAGATTTGTAGTACATGAAGATAACTTGAGACGGGAAGGTTTTCCTCTATAAATATCACGATCAATATCCAAGAGTTTGTGAAAGTGCTGACTACTTTCGTGTAGTATTTGATATTGGATAAGTTTTCTAGATTTTTACGTGCGTAGGTAAAATGATTTTATCAACCTATAAATGAGGTAAAAAAACTGGATTTTTTCACAGACAAAATTATTGCACAGTATCTACAATGTTGATAAAATTTTAGGGCAAGAGCTGTAGTACTTTTAACCAACTTCAAAACAGGTTCTCAATTCGCAATAGAATTATTATATTTTTTTTTTTATATTTTTTCACCAATAACTCGAAGACGTCTAAACCGATTTAGGAAATTATTTTTTGAGTTAACTAGTTTATTTATCACGTGGTCCCATTTTGGTCGGGTCACGATCTGGTGATGGGATTCTAGAGAAATCGAGGGCAACCTTCACATTTTAAAGAGTAAAAATTTTCTATATCGATTTTCGTATATCACCTAAAGCTACTCCGATATTTGCATCCAGCAGTCAGCATTTCACGTTGTTGAGCTGATGCTGAAAGGTACAAATCCTCAACGGTAGTACGGGGATATTTTTTTACTTTAAATATAGACACCTTAAGGCCGTTTACTGTATTCTTGCAAGTTAATCTAAGTGTTAAAAAGTTCACAAATAACACTTTGACCCGGGAATCAAACCCGACATCTCGCTATTAGAGGCGCATACACTAACCACTAGACTATCAAGGCAGTTAGTCAGGATTTATATTGCTAAAAAATATGCAAACCTGTCACTCTTCTAACAAAATCAACTCTTCACTCTGCGTATGACCTATTTAAAATATTGATAGAATTTTTAATAATTTATTTGAAGAGCAACTCATAAAGTGAGGCGCTGTATTTGAAGAGGCTTTCCAATTAGAGCAGGTATCTCGAGCTGTCTGCCGATGAATGAAGATTGTCATTGCTGTACCTATGTTGATGATTTCATAGCACAATCTAGAGTAAGTGGTTCAGATAATGTATATTCATGGTAAAGTAATAATAAAAAAATAATTTACTTTTGGTCACGGCACGCATCGTAAGGAGGTTCCTCTCTCTAGAGAACTAACCTTCGGCAGCTTGTTCCCTGCACCTGATGTCGATAGGACACTGTTTTCTATATTTTTAAATGTTGTTTTGTATTTTTATGTAAATCAGATTAAAAATATATAAAATAAGTGTATTAACTAATAAAGAGGAATAAATAATAAATATCCCACAACTTAAACACAATGTCATCTAGTCTTAAGTCCCAAAATAAGCAGAGCCTGTATTATGGGTACTAAAATAACTGATATTAATACATATTTTTCTTTTGTAAATACATAGAAACACCCAGACTAAGGCAAACCCCCATGTTCAAGCATGTGTAGTGGGTAGCGTACCTGCCTGCGACGCCGAGGTCGTGGGTTCGATTCCCACATATGACAAATCTTGTGTGCATGAACATGGGGGTTTGTCTTAGTCTGGGTGTTTCTATGTATAATATGTATGTATTTACAAAAGACAAGTATATATGTATTAGTATCAGTTATTCTAGTACCCATATTACAAGTTCTGCTTAGTTTATATTAGATGGCGTTGTGTGTGAGCTGTGAAATATTTATTTATATTTATTTATTTATTACCGGGCATGTTAGCCACCTGATTACAATCACAATCACACCAAAGATAGCTGGTGAATCGCCACTTGAAACCACGAATTAAATCTTTTATTTTCCTTCCTTATTACTTTTAAACCAATCTCAGCAGCTTTGCAGCTTTAAGATATAGCGAATGTTCGAATCAAAGCAATGAAGAAGGGAAAACTAAAGCTTCTTAAAGGTCCCTAATGTACTCTCACGGGTACCGATCAACCTATACGTTCCAGTATAATATGGTCTCCCGTTGTATAGGCTCCCCGTGCTATTCAAGACCAGATTATACTGGACTTTCTAGGTTGATATGAAGCCGTATGTATCCTTGATTCTATAGAACCGATGGGGATGCAATCTACGATAAGACACCGTCATATATTCTTGTCAAAAGACTTAGTAGGGTAGTTGCGTGTTGCCGTTTTTATAAAGTATCTATTATGGAAAATAAACATTTTAAGTTTATGTTTTGTTATTCGGGATTTTTTCGTCAGGAAAAACTAAGCGTTATTAGACGCCTCTTAGATTTATGTTAACATAATTAATTTAGGTTAAAATAGAATTACTCATCAGCCGTTTTGGGCTAGATTGTAAAAGATAAAAAAACATTTCTTTTAAAAATGTTCAAGGAAATAAAATAGCAGTAGAGAGTTGGAATTGTGCCTGGATGGCGATAGGCTCACCCCTTGTCACATGAAACCAAAACATAACTGTAAAAATGTGGGTGCTAAACATTTCTACCATATAGTGTTATATTACTTACTGCTCGTCGCTCTGATACGTTCTTGATTGATTGGCCTAAGGAATATAATAATACATTATATAAAATATTGGAACGCGTAGATAATATTATGGATGTAATTTAAATATTATAGAACTATTTATTTTGGATATTTTGTTGTATAATGCATGCCAGAGCAAGAATAAAATATATAATAGTATAAGGTAATAATAATGTACATCTCATCTGAGTGAACTTCTATGTAGTGCTTTTGAGAATAATAAATATCTTTAAACACATATATTATTATGTTATATCGGCGATAAGCTCGCCCTCTATCCCATGGGACCTAAACATAACAAGTGAAATGTGGGTATTGTACACCTTTGCCACACCCTTTTGGGTAATATAGGCATGATGTTATGTTATGTGTTTATGTTATATTATCATGATATGATTTTAATAGGAATTGACGCGATTAATTTTATTTACCTTTAAGTGCTTGAAGTTTCGACAAGGTTGCACTTTGTCATGGTCGCAAGCAGACTGATTCAGCCCCGGCTCCCTTCGTGAGCTTAATGATTTTTGTTTTTAATTTTTCGATGTACCTCCGCCACACACTACACTAATCGAGTCCGGTTTATAAGAGTTCGTTGATTGCAGGAACGAGCGAGCTTTTGAGATGTTTATCACTTTAATCGTGTTAATGCCCGTTAAAATGATATTAATACATATTTTATAGATTGATAAACAGATAAATAGATACAACTTTATTAGCATACCATTTCATAACAAACTAAAGACAAAGGCTGCCTTATCGCGTGACGCAATTTCTGCCAGGCAACCTTTGGATGAACAGAATAAAAAAAAAGTGTGGTAGTTTCAGAATGTGTGGAGCTTTGTAACATTTTTTAAATTTTCATTTATTTATTTATATACTTTAATTATAACGATAATTACACTAATTATTATGATTTAAGACAGTTGTATACTTAAGTAACACAGTTAAATTAGCCACATAGAGAATACAAGAGATATTTAAAAAAAAATGCTACGTTAAAGTTCAAGTTCTCTCTTTTTTCGGTCGGTCCCTCATAGCTGAGGATCGTGGTCATCAGTGGATGTGGATGGCCTGCACCTGGTTTCAATAATCTGGCTCCACCGGCGTCTGTTCGTCGCGTCTCTGACGACCGAGCTAAACTTAACTGTTGATGGGCCTCGCCCTTGGTCGCTCCATCTAGTTGGGGATCGTCCCCGGGCTCCCATTTCCCATTTTACAAAGTTTAAGTTAAAGTTATTATATTATTATGTATTAAATGAAAATGTTTAAACCAAATCAAATTGAACGAAGTGCCTCACCTGTACCTACATCGCACTTAATTTTAATACTCCTAAAACACGAACGGAACAGCAATATAGGTCTACGTTTAACTTTGATTATTACATTACTTTAACAGCGTTGAGTTTTAAGTGTTCAGAAAGGGTAGATGATAATTACCTTTGTAGCTGTATTCGCAAAGATTGGCCATAGCTTGCGCCTACAACGTAATAACTTTGAACGTTCGCGTGTTGGATTATTTCAGTGTTAATCAAACCATGCAAAACGGTTTTTTTTAAAGCTTACTCCAAGAATAACTCCTGTGTCGCGGGGGTATTTACAGACATACATTTCACATACACAAAGCACATCCAGAGTCAAAACAAAATCTTTGCGGATTACTCAAAGATTTGTATCGTGTGGAGATCGAACCCACAACACCAGCGCAGTTGAAAGCGGCGAGGCGACCGCTTTAACCACTTCGCCAACCGTGCACTCAACACATTACTTTAACAGCGTCGAGTTTTAACTGTTCAGAAAGGGTAGATGATCATTACCTTTGTAGCTGTATTCGCAAAGATTGGCCATAGCTCATGGCTATAGCGTAATAACTTTGAACGTTCGCGTGTTGGATTATTTCGTGGCTTACACTGTTAATCAAACCATTCATATTTTTTTAAACTACTACTGATTGTCAAGCATACGAGCGAGAAATAGTTTTAGTCGCGGTTTTGTCATATTTTTATATGGGGAAACATGAAAAAAAAGCGAGAAAATATGTTAACATGCTCATATGTGGCGCGGGCGTTTTTACAAACACCTTTCGTACACTCAGAGTCAGAACAAATCTTTGCGGATAACACAAAGATTTGTCTCGTATGGTGATCGAACCCTCAACACCAGCGTAGTTGAAAGCGTCGAGGCGACCGCTTTAACCACTGCGCCAACCGTGCACTGGTAATATTCATCTTGCACAATATATTTCAGTTTAAATTAGTTTCAAAAACATTTTTATGATATAACTGCCTTATTGGCCATTGAAAAAAAAATATCTTCAAACACTGGAACAATTTTTATGAACCACTTAAATATTACCCACATTGTTTCGGTTATATCTAGTTGTTATGGACAAGTCAGTCAGTAGCAGAACGTAGTCTAGATAGTACCTAGTGGATGCCTATAGGTTCCTCTATCAAATAAGACAGAACCACAGAAATATGGGTGTTGTACACATCTGCAATACGAATAGACGTGAAGTACATACAAACAATAAAATAATAATAGTTTGAAAAAACTCAAAAATAATTTCTAATATAAGCTGAAAAAGCTTGGGTTGCTCGATAGAGAAAAATATGGCACAGAGCGCCCACGCTTTTTTCAGCTTATATTAGAAATTATTTTCACTTTTTAGTTAGAAGTACTTTAAAAGCGTGTTTTTTAGTTATTTTAACTATTATTTATTTTATACTTTTTAATTTGGTTTACTTTTATGAGGGTTTTTTTTATTTTTTTTTTTTTTTTTTTTTAACGAATTATTGCATTGTCAGCGATCTTTGACAGGTGTGAAAAATTTAATGAAATCTGTTCGTTTAAAGTGGGTCAAAATCGAGTCCAAAGGAGTCGGATACATACATACATACATGTACATACATACATATACTTATATACATACATACATACAGGTTAGGCTAATATAAGCGTGTTAAAAAAACATAACATCTTGCCTATTTAACCCAGAAGGGTGTAGCAGAGATGTACAACACCCACACTCACCTGTTATATTTAGGTCCCATGGGATAGGGGTTGAGTTTATCGCCATCCACCGGACATAGTTCCAACTCCGTGCTGCTATTGTGAATTTCCTGACGGAAAATTCACAAATAACACTTTCCCCGACCCGGGAATCGAACCCGAGACCTCGCGCTGAGAGGCGCATTTGCTAACCACTAGACTATCGAAGCAGTATGTGATGTTATAATTTCGAAAAAATACTGAAATACGCAATATCTAATTGAATATTTTTATAGCATTTAGCTATGCTTAGCAAATTATACTAAGAAACAGTTGAAAAAGATATGGGACCGGCAGGATTTACACCTGCGACCTTACTGCACACCGGACAGCCGCTTTAGCCATCCAGCTAGGGTCGCCTCTTACCGGAGCCCTAAATTTCTCAACTGTATGATACGTCAAATCAAAAACGGTTCAAATTCTTCCGGTCCCATATCTTTTTCAACTGTTTTTTAGTATATAATACGCAATATGTAACAGAAACGATAAATTTTCTATTAAATATTTTTTGTTGTATTTCTAGACTTTGTATTATAATTTTCCAAGAACAATTTTGTTACGAGAACGAGCCCAGAGGCCTGACAGCAGAGCAGCTGTAATTTATTTAATGTTTGTACTTCATGTTATAATAAGCTGCCGTTTAGTACCTAGTACTTCCTAATTGCCAAATAAAAAGAGGATGTTTACAAGGAAAATATGTTTAAAGATGGATCAATAGTTTTGTACACAGCTTCTTTGTGTTACTATTGTGCCCAATCGGACCTAATATAAGAATTTGCTTTTGTTTTTGACATTTAAGTTTCATATCAGTCTTTTGGTTATCTTCCTAGGTTCAGTGTTTTTTTTTAGTTTTTTTTTTTCCTATTTTCGTAATATAATTTATTTCCTTTTCTCCTGATTTCTTTGCCTTAACCCAATCCACAACAACTATTATTAATGTTCTCTTTCGTTTTTCTTTAAGGAAATATATTTTAACTGCCTCGTTTGTCTAGTGGTTAGCGCATGCGCCAGTCACGAGGTCTCGGGTTCGATTCCTGAGTCGGGCAAAGTGTTATTTGTATACTTTCCGTCAGGATAGCAGCACGGAGTTGAAATTGTGCCCGATGTATGGCGATAGGCTCAAAAATCAAGTTAAATCATTTATTTCCATGGGCCCCAAGGGGCGCTTGAACACGTCAAAACAAACATCAAAATACAAAAAAATATAAAATTAAAATAATACTTAGCTAATTAAATTATAATACTTATTGCAATAAAATGATTTGACACCGGAGCTTAGATTGACTTTATCCACTATCCATATTTGACATCCACTATCCTATGGGATTAAAAACATTACAGGTGAAGTGTGGGTATTGTACATCTCTGCCACATCCTTCTGGGTAATATAAGCCTGATGTTATGTTATTTTAACAACGTATCTTAGCAATTGTATGATTTAAGCTCATAATTACTAACTATTGACTAAGCTAATAAAGAATACCATCATTTAGTCTCCGTAGTCCACTGCTGGACATAGGCCTCTCTTAATGTGCCACCACACCCGATCCTGCGCCTCCGGACCATCCAGCGACCTTCTTCAGGTCGTCAGTCCACCTGGCAGGGGGGCGTCCCACCTTACGGTTGCCGTAATAAAGAATACCGTGACCTCAAATTCTTACAAATACCTATTAAAACAGTAACTTAATTGATCTACGTATCTGGCTTTCAAAGTTTAACCTTTGCAACAAAAGATCTTAACAAAAATTGGTTTTGATTAACATAGAAACCATTGAAATATTAAAGTAATATTTAGTATATTTATACTATATATTATCCTGTTTAAAATATAACTATTAGAATAAACATTAATTAGGACTGTAAAGGGGTATGACCAAAGACTATGGGAATGTTTATCGCCGCTGTGCTATTTATTCTTTGGCTTTTTGTCAAGATAAAAACTGCTGTATTGTGTGAAAAATAATGTAAAAGTTAAATTGCGAGCCGGATATTTTAAAAGTAAGCCACGTTTCATGAAAAAAGTTAGTGAACGCAGGTAAAAACACGTGCTTTTTCTATGCGAAAATGTTCAGCGCCCTGTTCATCTTTCATGCTTAAATAGAAAATCAGTTTTGTTTATTATATGCCGCTTAAGTTATGTCTCCAGTTTACCAGATAATCGTCATACACAAAACTAGAAACTATTTACTATCTTATATTCGTGACACAAAATTGGTGGTGATACAGTTTTTGGGCATTGCCTTTTATAGATTGTACTATTTTTCACTTCCATTATCGTCTCTGCTCCTTTTTATGGTTGACTGGTAGAGAATGCATTATGCAAAAAAAATACATAATTACAGTTCTATGACAGAAACACACTTTTCTTCACAAACCTCCTTGCAGCTAAAATTACTTTTGTATAAAAACACACCTTCATATATATTTCGTTTTGTTCATCCAAAATATACGTAACTCAACCAAATTTGGAATTTGTATTTTTGTAAGTTATTTCCCAAGAAAATAACAATACATTCAGACTTAAGGGCTCCACGACACGTGTGACGTCACAAGGCTCAATACAAGGCCATAAAACCACGTGTACTGAATGTATTATTCAAATTTGTCCCGAATTCATCTCCGGGTCACAAGAATTATTTATTGTACAGAAGTCGCACTTCGAACATTCGCTTTTCACTACGAATTTACGATTATATGGAGGCTTTTCTTCTAAGTTTAACACGCAACATTTTACTTGCGCAAACAGGTTGATGAGCCGGCTACCTTCTTAATATACTTTTATAAATTTATTTATTCCTTCACTTCACTTCACTTCCTTTCAGGCCTTCACCCTCACAAGAGGGGTTCTTGCACGAGAATTATAACGATAACAATCAAAATTCTTATGATTTCAGATCCACATAAAATTACTGTACTAATTAATAATATAATTTTATTTAGAATTAATGCATGTGATAAATTAAAATATGAAATACTATTACTAATTATATAATAAAATTGCTATAAATTGCTATGAAATAATGTTGCTATTAATTTTATGTATTGTATAATATTTAGTAGTATCACTTGTGTCCATTAAAGAGGTTTTCATGGGGTGGTAGTAACGGTGGGCCTCCGTGGCCTTCCGCATCAGTATTTTGGGGATATTTAGACGCCCTGGCCACTGGATGCCACTTCGCAACGCTGGGTGGTTGCGGGTAGAACAGGATATTTGCCGCCGCCTGATGCTCGGCGTTGGCTTTTTTACGAGTGAATAAGGCCTCCTCCATGTCAATCCTCCTCCTTTTGCAGCCGGGCTGGGGACCGTCCTAGGCACAAAAAAGGTCACGACCCTCAGTTATGAGGAAATCGAAGCAAGGAGGATAATATTTAAGTCTCTTTTGAAAATAATTGTTAATATTAATGATTAATTTTATTTTAGTCAATGCATGAAAAAAATAAACTATTTTATATTTAAAAATAATATTGTCTCCTTACGAAAACTTAATTATTTATTTTTATATAAGTAATAAACACACCTTCTAAAAATGATAATAATTGATTATATTGAACCATTACTTTTTTAAATTTAGATTATAATTACGAGTATATTCATATTGATTGTGCAGCGGTGAAATTTGTAAAACTTAATGCTAGCAAGAAATAAAAGGCAATTTTTTTTTTTTTTTTTTTTTATAATTTATTTATTCGGGATAACAACAGTCGTTTACAAATGTATTACATATATAACATTACTAAACAATGACCAATTATATCTTTCCACAATGTGTTACAAAGTATAACGAACACTTATATTTAAAAAAAGCATATTAATTTAATATGTCTCTATGCGTATGCGCTCTATGTGCATCTATACGTGTATATCTATCTATCTTGACTCCCGATCGTTTGGATATCGACAGAACTGGTAAATTGTTAATCTTACTTTCACAATTGAAACCTTGTACAAACGGCTTGCACAATCTATTCGCAAGTAAGATGAAGCGGGTAGCCAGAGCCACTAACCTTGAGGTCTTAGGTTCGATCTCCGGGCCAAAAGAGAAATTGGGGCTGTTCTGTGAGGAAATTAGAGTTTAGTGTAAGGCTCACCTCTAATGGCATAGGATCTATATTACAGGCATGATCTATTCTTCTTCTTCGTCGTGTCGATGGCTGAGTCAAATTTTATTGGTCCAATAAGTGGCCACTGTTATGGCGCTCTTGTCGGCGTTCATGAGCGCCTCTCTTGTGCAGGTGGTAGGGCATTTTGGACAGTCAGTAAGGTGGTCAAGGTTTTGACTTGCCATCGTGGTGAAAGGATTAGCCAATTCTCTTAAGAATTCAATTAAGAACTCGCGAATTGCCCAGGGTGCGCCGGACGTAGGGAATTGTTGTATACATCACTCGGGGAGGCTCCTTTCATGATCTATTAAAAGGTTATGTTATGTCAAAAACTTGGACTGCTGAGGGCAAGTGCCTACTACAAACCATGACCACCTATAAATGGTTGTAAATACGTTACCAAATTGAAATACCAATTTTGTAAGCCTTTACTGCAACAAAAAATACAGTTACTATGCGACTGCCTAGTTGGTCTAGTGGTTAGCATATGTGAACTCAAACCATGAGCTTTTGGGTTCAACTACCCAGTCGGGCAAAACTGTTGTTTGATTTTTTTCAATAATTGTGCGCGGTAGATGACGATAGGCTCACATCCTATCACATGAGACGGATAGGTGAAGTGTGGGTGCTATATACCTCGTCCACATCCTTCTGGGTAATATATATTTCTTTATTTATTTTAAAACTTCGAAAACAAAATTTGTATGCAAGGCGGACTTAATGCCACATGCATTTTCTACCAGTCTGCCTTTGGGCGAGATTAACAAGGCTGGTGAAGTTATAAAATAAAGCGTTTAGATTTGAAATGAAAGGTAATAAAAATCAACATAATACAGGTTAATAATTCTTGCTTTGAGCCCGTGCAAGAAAGTTCTACTACTCTTAGTAAAGTCCACTTTTGCAACCAAAGACACAGAATTCATGAAATATGTAAAAGCATTCGTTAGCATTCTGTACAGTTGTTTGCTTTGTGTCTTTGTCTCGTTGAAACAACAATATTTTATCTGCAGATCTTGTTATGACGGTTGCTTATTAGTTCACCTTTGCTGCTAGAATTTCCTTTACTTTTACATTCTGGCAACATTTTACCCGTCTTTATTAGGTTGCATGTGATATGACGTGGGCATGTCTAAGGCAGCGGTTAATGAAACCTACACTTCACTTGTTATGTTTAAGTTTCATGTGAGCCTATCATTCGTAATTATTCTTTGTGTCTTTGTCTAGTTGAAACAACAATATGTTGTTTCCTGATCTTTTTATGACGGTAGCTTATTAGTTCACCTATCGCTGTACAATCAGGTAACTCTCATTTCACCCGTCTTTATCAAATTGCATGTGCCATCGGGCCGAATATCTTACTCCGTGTTGCTGTTGAGAAAAATATCATTTTTGTTCGACCTGAGATTCAAACATGAGACCGCGTCGTAGTCAGAGGCCGCATACGCCAACCGTAGGGTAAAGGCGGGATAGATGCCCCACTTTTTGAAATTGTCTCCTAATTTTGAAAATATTCATTGTATATAAATAATGAGTACGAATTCAGTTAGTTTAGTCCTTTATGTTTAACTGTGACTTGGTTTTTTAGACCTATAAATTACAGATTTTAGCTTTTTGTGGAACTCCTTTTTTGGGGATAGATGCCTACCCGTATGGATAGATGCCCCACCACGAAAATACTAAGAGGGATAGATGCCCTTTATAATGTATAAACGAAAAACTCAACCAAACTTTTATAAGGTTAAGAGGACAATTAGTGTTTTAGAAGTAGAAGGCTACTCCTAAAACAGAAATTGTTTTGAAGAAACATGGTCCTAATAATGAAAAGTATTTTGCAGTTTTAAAGTCTTTTAATTGTCTTAGAATATAATTCTATTATGAGATCAAATAAAATTACCATAATAAAGTTCTATAAGCAACTTCAACATGAATAGGAATATTAAATTCTTATAATAAAATATTAATTATTAAGTTTCAACATGCATAATCATAAAAAAAACAGTCTAATTAAAACAATTAAATGTATTCTTAGCAGCATAACGTCTTCACAATATTCTTAATGGAATCCCAAACTGTCGGTATATTTCGTTTATCCCCATGGTATTTCTGTCTATTTCGTCGAAAGCTGACTGCAATTGTTCTATAGTCCAGGAACATTCTCGAGCTCGCACTCCTTCTTTTCTTTTATATTTTCGTGGCATGGTTATGCTACAATCAGAAAAAGTCCAAATATAACTAAATACACGTAAACACATCATTGAAGGTACACTATATAATACACCGAAAGGTGAAAGTAGTCGATTTCATAGCGAGTGTATTTTGAAGCCCGGATCATAGCTGAGAGCTTTTAATACACCTGATATAAAATAGAACATTCACCCGAGTTATAAAAAATGCTTCATAGTACATCTACATAGAAAAAAACTACCAAGAACTACCATATAAAACAAAATCCATCTTAACCGTAGACAGAGAATAGTATAGACGACTGATAGCTTCGATCTCCCTCACACAAGACAAAGATAAACTTACGCCAATTTTGTGTAAAAAAACAAGACAGGTGATAAGATTTTTTGTTTCGCCATGCGTGTCGGGTTTTTGAGCAAACCTTGAGGTTTGCTCAAAACTTTATCAATCAAACTTGACATATTTGACAACGCCGGCAAAATAATTTGGTATTTTTAAATTTTAGTTAGTTTAAAGCTATAAAAGTTACGTGAAACCTGAAAAATATTAGCAATTTTTTAACAATAGTGTCTTTATTAAGCATTATTGTAGGAAATATGGTGCGGTGTAGTGTTTTAGGATGTAAAAGTGATAGTAGAAGAAAACTGCCTGAATTATTGTTCCACTCGTAAGTATAACACATTTTGGCCTTTGAATCATATGCCAGGTTGTATTTTCAATGATTTTATCTTGTGTGAACTATGTTTGTTTATAATTTGATCGACAAAATCATCTAAAATATGAAATTTTAGTATTCATAACCTACTATAAAATATTGTTAGATGTTGTCAACACTTCCATATTTTTTTCCCCAAAATTGTGGGTAAAATTTTATGTTGCATTTCTTATGATAAATATATCATGTAGTATTTTAGTCAGTTTCAATATCTTAATTGCATAACAGTTTCCCGGAAAATATTGATTTAAATACGAAGTGGATTGAAGCTACAGGACGAACAAATTGGGCTCCGAGTAAATTCTCTTAAGTTTGTAGCAGACATTTTGGACGACATGAATTATTAAAAAAAGAGAGTAACTCTTTTGTTAATGAGTATTTTCAGTTGAGTATTATAGGGGGCTATTTATTTATATATATTACAATATTTGGGTATAGTCAAGTTGAGATACTTTGAATTGATGCGCAACACTGAAAGGAAATCTACGTTTTTTACGGTCCTAAGGATTTTACGTGCAATATAGACTTGAATATTTGATTTCGTTTTAGTAAAACTAGCTATGATCCGTGACTTTTGCTCTGTGGGATTCGTTGATCTTCACGTTTTTACCTGTGGCAGCCGTAACTGCCCGTCCCCGTGCGTGAGTTAAAAAGTATGTTAAACGCCATCTATTTAAACTTTTGCGTAAAGTTCCTATTAAAAATTTTACAGTTTCAGGCAAAAGAAGCAGTGGATGAGCTAGCATAGTAATGCCGTCAACGAGTAGCCAAGAGTATGTGTCTACTAAACTCAATACTATGATGCCAGCAGTGACTGTTCAAAAACACGCAGCTGAAACGCCAGATGTGAAACTTCCAACATTGGTTGATCGACTTAAATTCAGTCATTACCTATGCAGTATTAACATAACAGTACATCACGCAATATGTTCACTAAACCGAACAATTGTTCTTTATATCTGTTTTATTTTCATAAAATAAATACATTTTTCATTTTGGAATTAGTAAATAATATATCTTAATATTTTGGCAAATTTATCCAAAAACTAGGGTAATTTAATTTGCACTGTCGCCACACTGTGCCGAGATTCTCTGTCTCGCTGTTGACCACGCCATTCCCTTATCCAGTACTATCCTTCATCCAAGATCTTAACCAACAAAAACTACTACCAAAATATACCAAACACAAAAAATATTCTACCAAAAACAACAAAACTGTATCAAAAGCCACCAAAAACTAATAAAAAACAATAAAAACTACCGAATGCTACGAAAAATACCAAAACCTAACAAATTCTACCAAAATCAACCAATGGAATTACCAAATTCTACTTAAAACTACCAACAATTATCAAAAACTAAAAAAAACAACAAATTGTACCAAAAACTACCAAAAGCAACAAAAATCACCTGAAATTTAAATAATTTTGTATGGAGGGATAGATGCCCCTAGGGGCATCTATACCTCGAAAAATCAGGGCAACTATCCTTTTTGATGGGGATAGATGCCCCAAGTATTTTTTGAACTAATAAAAAACAAATGACGAATTATTTGTATCAAGATGCATAATTGATGAATCAGTATATCGACGTAATTGAAAATATAACGGAAATAACGATTACTTAAAAAGTTACACAACGGCTTAAACTTACCTTTAAAACTTTGACGTCTTTGTAAACTTCGCCGCGGAGATGAATGCACACACAAGCTAAACACGTATTCACAGCACCACGGTAAGTGGCTACCCGAGGTAGGGGTGACTGCGGCTCTTAGTTATAATATTTTTTTTTAGTTGCGAGTTTGGGAAGTTAGGTTTTTTGAAAACGTGGCATCTATCCCACTGGGGCATCTATCTCGCCTTTACCCTAGACCAACGAGCTCGACCACGTCTAGCAGAGTCCACTTTTACAATCAAAGACATTAATGCAATATGTAAATACATTTGTTAGTAGTTGTAGGATTGTTTGTTTTCTGTCTTTGTGTCGTTGAAACAAAATATCAATATTTTATCTGCAGATCTTGTTATGGCTGTAGCTTATTATATCTACCTACACATGAACACACGACTACTCATCTAGCTATTCATTCCCAGTATAAGCCGGTCTTTAACCAAGAGAAGCTTTAACCAAGCGAGACCATCTTATTCTGAAAAAAAAAATGCTTGAAAATGCTTGCCGGGTGTACAATCAGGTAACTTGTAGGGCATTTTGTCGTATTTTGCTACAAAAAAGTATCAAATATAAAGTGTCTGTAAAGTACTAACATGAATCAATTTATGTATGTAGCCACTATAGATTATACGTCGCACGCCGAATGATGATCCCTATGACAGTTCGTTAGCGCTTAACATTGTACCGACGTCCTGTCACATCAAATCCGTTAGAGGTCCATTAAAAAGTCGAAAAAATCATTATTGTGTACATTTGTAAATTATAAAAATGAATATTAAGAAATTATTACGTAATGTTCAGAAATAATGGAGAAAAACTCAATGCAAATGTACATGGTGTGCTGCAAAAGTTACGTCGTCTAGCTGTTATCGACTGAGAAGGGACACATCGATAAACCAAATATCGATAATTTGTTGGAAAAATTAAACAAATGCTTTGAGTTTGTATTTTATTTATATCAAGCTGAATCTGATACAGTGTCAAGCGGATCTTCAAAATCTGAGTCTGAACTGCAGCCTTTCGTGACGTTTATTATTAACGGTTGGTCAATGATATTGTCGTATTCTACATCTCGATCCCAGTCTTGTACGCAAATTTTCTTTGTTCTTTCGACCACTTTTCGCCAATCGTCAGCTGTCAAAATTAAAGTATAATAAAATAAAATATAATAAGGCTGTTACTTTTTTTATCTAGTGTTTTATGTCCATCAATGCGCGTAATCTTTTTTTCAAAATAATAATAATAATAATATTATCAGGACTATTATCGCCAATAGACCTGATATAGTGTTGATAGATCGATTGGAGCGCCGTGCAGTGATTGTCGACATCACCATCCCCCATGACGGGAATCTCGTGAAAGCCGAGAAAGATAAACAAATTAAATATCTTGATCTGGCACACGAGATTGTCGACATGTGGGATGTGGATTCGGCCGTCATTGTACCGATAGTCATATCAGTCAATGGACTGATAGCAAAGAGCCTCGACCAACATCTTAAGAGGCTCGCGTTAGGCGGTTGGATCAAGAGCCAGATGCAAAAGGCGGTCCTTTTGGACACGGCACGCATCGTGAGGAGGTTCCACTCTCTGGAGCCCTAACCATCGGCAGCTTGGTCCCTGCACCTGATGTCGGTGGGACACTGTTTTTTATATTTTTAAATGTTTTTTTGTATTTTTATAAATCATATTTAAAAATATATAAGATAAGTTTAAAGATTAATAAAGAGGAATAATAATAATAATAATAATAAGTGTTTATTTCTCACCATAGTACATATACAATAAAGGTTGAAATGGCATGTAAAAAGATTAACAATAAAAAAATAAACTATGGCGGGTAGATACCTGAACTAGGATGGTTCCTGTGTCTCAGGTTATCCACCCTCCACCCCTTATAAATGGTCTTAAGTCTAGATTTGTAATATAAAATTATAAAATTATTTTTTCACAAAAAAGTAAAGTGGGTAGCATACAATTACAGCGACGGACGCGCGAAGCTAACAACCATTCTGGGCCATTGTTTGGTGTGGTACAAGTTATAGATTGTTAGCGGCGGCCGTCGATGCTTATGTTGCTGTGATTATAAGTTGTAATAAGTTGTAATAAATGATACAGAATAACTGGCTAAAAGTGTGCAATATTTAAGTATTATTTTACCTCGAAGTGGCTTTAAAAGGAATTATGTTAAATGTATGTATGGTTTATAGTGAGATAATCGTAAGTGCAGAAAGGCGTGTTTGAATAGGTTATGTGTGTGTGCGTGCGAGTGTGGGCGTGTGAGCGTGTATGTGTGTGTGTGTGTGTATGTTTGTGTGTGTTTACGTTAACTTAAGTAGTGACTCTTAAGCTTCTTCTTAAAATAAATAAATATTGCTTATTATGTTGAATGACCTGGCTGAATGACATGACATTTCCCTAAAAAAACAGTATATTATCGAAATTTTTTCGCATAACTAGTACAACTGTCAATTGAAACGTCATAGGGATCATCATTCGGCGTGCGAACTATAATAACGCCTAAATCGATAGTCTTCACACAAAGTCAGAAACAATTTGATGCGTCCATGAAAATGTCACCGCGCCCAGCTTAACCGGCATGCACATAAACAAAAATCTCATCTTCTTCTTCTTCGTCGTGTCGATGGCTGAGTCAAATTGTATTGGTCCAATAAGTGGCCGCTGTTATGGCGCTCTCGTCGGAGTTCATGAGCGCCTCTCTTGTGCCGGTGGTAAGGCATTTTGCACAATCAGTAAGGTGGTCAAGGTTTTGACTTGCCATCGTGGTGAAAGGATTAGCCAATTCGCTACAAAAATCTCATGACATGTGTATTGACGATCGATATTGGTCTTATAACTGAAGGAGGTAGAGGGCAGTTAAAATAAACATCTACAATAACAGTAATACATAACTATGTTAATTTTAGGTGTCAATAACAACATTAGTAACAAACAACAAGCAATCAACACAGTGACGTTTCTTAAGCTAGGGTTTCTATAAAAGTCTACAATAACACCCAAACAAATTGCTCGTTAAACATTTTCTAAATTGAAAGCTTCCTAGAATCCGCTTAGATTTTCTCGCCGTTCGAAAGTTCTCGCTTAGTTTGAAGAACGCTTCAAATATTTCGAGGACCACAAGTACTTGAATTCTCGCCTCGCGATAACGTAAGGATTCCTAACTTCAACTTTTGTTCTTTATTTGAAACTGGTGAAAACATTGTGTTACATCTTATTGATTATTTCTATAGCATTTAGCTATGCTTAGCAAATTATACTAAGAAACAGTTGAAAAAGATATGGGACCGGACCCTGCGACCTTACTGCACACCGGGCAGCCGCTTTAGCCATCAAGCTACGGTCGCCTCTTACCAGAACCTTAAATTTCTGTATGATACGATATGATACGTCATTTCGTGACGTCCCGTTCATCCATCTGTTCCTATCTTAAGTAGGATACAACTGTGTTGATTGTGTTACATGTTTGGTATTGTTAAGATGCATGTGTGGAGTGACAAGACAGGATACAATCAATACAAATAAATAAAATTGAAGTGTCTGTTTTTAATGACAAATAGGGTGCATAAAAGGAGCCTCCCTGAGTGACGTACACAACGATTCCCTACGTCCGGCGCACCCTGGGCAATTCGCGAGTTCTCAAAAGCGAATTGGCTAATCCTTTTACCACGATGGCAAGTCAAAATAAAATTTGACTCTGCCATCGACACGACGAAGAAGGAGAAGAAATGTCAAAATAACAATGTTTGTTCCAGTTGATATCGTTATTTGCAAGATACCTATACCTAAAATACAGTTTTTTGTAACATGTAAATAATGTGGGTGTTATACAATGCACCTCTACCACACGCTTCTGTGTAGGTAATATGGGCGTGATGTTATGTTTTGTGTTTTTTTTATGGAACGAGAGTTATAATAAACAAACTGTTAAAATCACTGGTAGTAGAGCTCTTGTGAACGAGCTCGAGGGCGGCAGCACCACCGCCTCACATTTAATCTGCCGCGAAATGGTAGTGCTTCCATTACTGTGTTCCGGTTTGGTGGTGAGATCAGGCCCTGAAATTACTGGCACGTGAGGCATAATACCTTAGTCCTCAGCTGCAGCAACGCATCTATAATCTGCTTTTGTGGATCGTTGATGTCCATGGGCTGTACTTCACTTACCATCAGGTGGACTACACGTTCGCTAGCTGTGGGCGTCTTATAAAAAAAAAAACTGACAGACGATTGTATGCTCTATGAATAATTTTACCAGCTACATTTAATATCAATATTATTTTTGAGACAAAAAAATATGGATTTTCTATTCTTTTTTTTTCATTTAACATAACGTAGGCATATTTTTTTTACGGGATAATATAAAATCCCACCCACACGCCCATCACTGTGACTCTTGTGACGCCAGGATCTACAGTGGTAACCATCTGAAAGGCACCGTGCATGACACACAGGCAATCCCAGGGAGAGTTAAAATTGTCTTGGAATCCGCAACGAATTTAATAAGAAGTATATAGTTGGAGTTAGAAAGTATGTATCTATACTTAACGTAAGCATAGTGCGTTCTTTGAAAATCTTTACGAGTAGCTTTTTCAATTGCAATTGCAATTGCATAGTACAGTAGCTTGAACTAGGCTCAATGTGTCCATAATCCTGTTAATGTGAGCAGTAAGCGTTCGACAAAGCGTTTATTGTGATTGTTCACGGACGGTAAACGGACACGTTCTGCTGTTGGACTATTCGGTTGTAATAGTTTGTTTTTATTCTACTTTTCATGGCAATAGTCAATGAACTTACAACATCGCATAACATCACCTATATATATATCATCATACCTATGACCTATACTTATCCTGTTATGTTTAAGTCTCATGAGATAGAGGCTGAGCCTAACGCCATCCACCGAGCAAAATTCTAACTACGTGCTGCTATTAATATTCCACATGGGACAAATTTTTGTGTGATTCGCAAAGATTTGTTCCGAGACTGGGTGTGCTTGAGTGAGTGAATGTGTGTATTTGGCCTTGTCATTGGGACCATTGGATAGTGTAATTGCTTCTGGCGTTCTATAAAATGTAAAAATCCAAAATTTTATTTAATTAATTTAATTAAACATTTTCTTTCGAAATTGTATCCCAACAAACACCTTGGCCTGTCTTGGGGTCGGACCTGATACCTAATTTAGCCCACTTGATGGTTTCACAATACGCAAAAGATTGCAAATATTATAATGTAGATACATTGTAGCTATTATATGATTAAATAATACTAAAAATACATAAATTATACTATCCTTAGAATCTACGTAATTACAGCCTAGCTGTTTTTGCACTGATTTCGCAAACGTACAATTTGAACTGCAGAACCTTTCTAAAGTAGAAAAGCACATAAATGAAGTCTCTAAAATAAGCTCGTATTAAATATTACTGCATAATTCTACAAGCTTAGTGATAAGGATAAAGTACATTGCGCTTTGAAACTGCTAGCTTTTGAGCCTTCATAACTCAGGAGAATTCTAGCTTTTTAAGTATTGCGGTAAAAGGAGCAAATGCTCGTGCATACTTGTGGCTAGCACAAAATGTGCCTACAAATTACGAGTGCAGATTTTTAAGTTCGTCAAAATTTTCGTTTTAATTTCTTTTCTTTTTTTGGAGTATATGACTTAAAGCTCAGAGTTAACTGAAATTTCAATGCATTTTTTTAAAAACGACTAAATAGATATAGATGTTTTTTGCTCAATCTGTTGATAAGAAAAATAAATACTTTTGACTAACTTTCGTTGGGAATTCAGACCAAATTAAATTTTCGAATATAAAATAATAACAATCATAACATTTTTCTTTTTGTACCCCAATCATGCTAATGTAAAATTTGAACAGCATTAGTTAACCAAAGTAGGAAAGCACATTAACACGATCGAAGTCTCTAAAATAAGCCCGTATTTAATGTTACTGCATAATTCTGTTGGCTTAGTGATAAGGATAACATATGAGTACATTGCGCATTTGAAACCGCTAGCTTTTGAGGCTTCATTATTCTGGGGAATTCTAGCTTTTGAAGTATTGCGGTAAAATAAGAAATGCGGCAGGAGAAAATGTTGCTACAAATTACGAGTTCAGATTCTCAAATCCGTCTAAAGGTTGGTTTTAACTTCTTTTTGTGTAGAGGAGTATAAACTTATGGTATAAGTTTTTTGTTGAATTTTTAATGCATTTTTTTCGTCAGTGTGCTATAAAAACAACTAAGAAGATAAAATGTTGAATAAATATGCTTATTCTGTTAATTAGTTTATATAATTAAATTTATGTATGTGTACTTATTTAATTACAAAAAGTATGTTATGTTCTTTTGTTGAAACTTTAATACTAAACGGACAAACTTAAATTATCAATCTTAGATTTTAAGTATTTTTGGACAATAACAATTTCAAAACTACTTCTACACCAAACATGCAAACGTACAATTTAATCCGCATAAGCTAACTATAGACGGAAAGGTCATAAACGCGAACGAAGTTTCTAAAATAAGCCGAATAAACCCGTATTAAATATTGCTGCATAATTCTGCAAGCTTAGTGATAAGGATTTAGTACATTGCGCATTTGAAACCGCTAGCTTTTGGGGCTTCATAATTCTGGGGAATTCTAGCTTTTGAAGTATTACAGTAAAATGAGAAGTGCTCGCATACTTGTGGCAGGAGAAAATGTTTCTACAAATTACGAGTGCAGATTTTTAAATCCGTCTAAAGGTTGGCTTTAACTTTTTTTTCGAGAGAAGTATTGCGCGAATAAAACGAGGTAAGGTGCAATTTGAATTTTCTTTTGCCAAAACTTACTATTCTATACTGAATATTTTAATGTATTTTTACTGGTGTAGGTTTTGATAAAAAAATAATGAGGTAAATACAAAATAAGGAAACGTGAATTGTGACTACATTTATAAAATATTTAATTAAATGGCCTAATAAAGTATCAGTCTTGATATCGATAATTATAATTTAATAGTCATCCCAATCTGACAAAAATTAAATTAACTCTTGGAAACGATTAAATTATTTAAAATCTTGAATTGAGCTGCCGGTTTCAATCTTTATTGACCTGCTCTTTATTTTGTTGTTTCACAGCTAAAAACAGTAATGACAAGACGCTAAGTCCCAGATTATAAAGATTTTCATTCAAAACCATACCATTCAAAAACGAAGGTGTGGACACTCGACACTTTACGAAAGGTGTTCAATTTTAACCTGGAAGTGTACAAAGTATTGAAACAATTCAGTATCTGTATTATGTACAACATTGTATCAAATGACATTCAGTGAAAATTATGCCGAAAGCGCGCTGCAAGCTGCTACGTCCCAACTTCTTTGAAAATATTTTTAGACTTCATGTTATATAGCTATCATGCTACTAACTTTATACGGTCGCAAAATACATTGTTGTAATGTAGCCCTATATGTTCAAACATTAAGCCACAATTTCACAGGCGTAAGATAAGCAAGGAACAAGCATAAATTAGTTTTACCTGCCACTAGGCTCCAGAAAATAAAAAATCATTTAGAGGTCTATGTGTGCGATTTTATAATAAAATCCCAAGCAAAATACAAGAAAATAAAAGTTTCAATAAATTTAAGTCTGTTTAAGACGAAAACTGTCTTCGAAGGGCTATTGTTCCATTAAAGATTATATGGACGATAAAATAATGCTTGGGATTAGATTACAGTTTCTCAGCTTCATGTATTCTGTTAAGTTTTGTTAGTACATTTTGATTGACAATTTCAAATACTATGTTAAAATAGTTTACGAAATAAATGAATATGAAATTGAAACCTTATTGGCAGGATATGCATATAACGCACATAAATGAAAATGACAGCGGTGTTATGTTTTCATGTGTAACTTGTGTCACTTTTAAATTCAGTCAGGTTATTTTATTTATTTTATTTATTTATTGTGGTACAAGAAACAAACAGTATTATAATTAAGAACAATTACCAACACATACATAATTAACACTGTCACCAACAAAGTTTCTAATAATAAAATTACACTCGTCGGCTTAATTAATCGCACAGATAAATAATAAATATTACAATTTTAACAATTTAAGAAGATAATATATGAATAAATTTAATATTTGTATTTATATTCGCATAATATATATCTTATATAAGATTTAACACATTTAATAGAACATTAAATATAATAAAAGTAACCTAAATAATTTTTTTAGAGTTATTCCGCATTAGAAAATAGTTGTAAAATAAACTTATTTAATTTTTCATGAAAAATATCAATATCGTTAAATTTATTATTGTAACAGCTACACGCCCGTATTATGAATCTGTTTTTACCGTGTGAGGTTCTAGCGTACGGAACATCTAAAACCACAACACTTCGTGAGGTTGGTCTCCTACAACGTAAACCTATATTGCCCAGGAGATATGAAGAATCAATATTTTATGGGTCGGATAAAATCTATTCAAAACCTGAGAAACTGGCCTTAAACTATTTTGTTTAAGGCCAGTTTCTAGTTTACAAGCTACAATCATGTTAGTCAAACGTCAAACTTTATCCAGTAAAGTCTTGCGTGAAAGACTTATTATATACATCCAAATATTCACATAAACAAAGGACATGATAGAAAGTTTTTATCTTTAGAGTACAACGCCAGTTTCACAGATAATTTGGTATTATTTAATATTAGTCCTTCTTGGAACTTTTTATTTATATAATGTCAAATATAGTACATATTAGTTATGTGTAAAAAGCTATGTGGAACTAGTGAAATGGTCCTTGTAAACTAGCAAGTATTATGTCTGCTGTATGACCAGCTTTTAGCTATAATAACTTGGATAACGAAAAGCAAACGGAGAATGTACTAAACAAACCTGCTTGTAGCCTACTTCATTATCAACTTAAGACTGCTTGTAGGTGTTTCCTCTGCTTCTGTAATTTCCTACAAGGATCAATCTTCATTCCTTAGAATAAAACTACTCACTGTCTCGATGGTCCAGTGGTTAGCGTATGCACCTCTCACCACGAGGTATCGAATTCGATTCCCGAGCCAGGCAAAAAGTTATTAGTGAACTTATAATAAGAGAATTCTCAATATCAGCACGGCGTAAGAATAGTGCCCGGTGGATGGCGATAGGTTTTCCCCCTATATCTGATTCCTAAGGGACATAAACATAACAGGTGAAATATGGGTAACACCTCTGCCTCACCCTTCTGGGTAATATAGGCGTGATGTGATTTTATGTATGTTATTTTGTTACTAGGATAATGAAAAGCAAACAGAGAATGTACTAAACAAACCTGCTTGCAGCCTACTTCATTATCAAGTTTAAAGCGGCCGTGGCGCAATGGATAAGGCATCGGTCTTACGATCGAGAGGTCGTGGGTTCGAATCCTGGCCATTACACCACGGACATAAACTTCCTCCTTTTTTTTTTTTTTTTACGTGGGGAAATGCATTTACGCATACCACCCCACCCCGGGGAAGGTCAGAGTGGTTATGTGGGACTCGCCCGTGCCAAAGATGGTAAACGGCACGGGAATACCCACTAAAACCCCACGGTGCTCCCGCACTCGCCTTGATGGGAGGGTCATGGGAATCTGGCGCAGCCTTTACGTCCACGACCCTCTCGGCGATGCCCGCCGAAGCGGGCTCCTCATGGCCCCCAAAGAGGGGGCTGGCGCAAGCCACCGACCAGCGCGAGGACCGCGTGCAAAGCCATCGGACATTCCCCATGTCCGACGGCCTGGTCCTCTCGCGGCGAGACAGGTGGTCGGTCCCGCCGCCCACCACGCCGCAGTTCAACGGCTGCGGCCCCGCCGGGACCGCGGAAGGCAGGGAATGCGGGGCATCGAAAACGACGCGCGCACCGACACTCCTACCCGCCGCGGCCCCGTAAACCACCGGGCCACAGTGCCAGCTTGCGCCAACAACGCAGCCCAGCCTTGCCTGCCGAGGCAGGCCCCTCATGGCCCCCAAAATGTGGGGGGACCGGCACCGAGGGCCGCGTGCAAAGCCGTCAAACACTTTCGTATCTGACGGCCTGGCCCTCCGCGGTGAGACAGATGTTCGTCCCACCGCCCACCACGCCGCAGTACTGACGGCTGCGGCCCCGCCGGGACCGCGGAAGGCAGGGAAAGCGGCAACGGAACACCGACAGTCCTCTCCTGCCGCGGCCCCGCAACTCCTCGGCCGCAGTGCCGACTCACGCCGACACCGCAGGCCCTCCTGTTGCAGAGCCCCCCCATAAGAGCCCTGCAACATGGGCTGCTCCCACATGGACTTCCAGCAAAAGCCCGAAGAGCAGCCCCCCTCTGGGGTCCACTTGGCTTCGCCGTGGCTCGGGGGCGCCACGGGTACTAACTCCTAACACAAGCGAATTAAGCTTAGCTGGAGGGGGTAAACAAGAATACTAGTAATTTGTATTTGCAAATTGCTAGTAAGATTTAAAAAAAAAAAGACTGCTTGTAGTTGTTTCCTCTGCTTCTGTAATTGCCTACAAGGATTAACCTTAATTCCTTATGTAGCGAGTTCTACTTGTTGATTTGAATTTATAGATGTTGCTGTCTAATTATATACTTTATTTACTGGTACCAGAAATATATACTTTTTGTTAATAACTCAACCTAATGACCTAACGATGTGAATGTGAAAAGACGATTGCTGAGCCGAGCAACTGTGCATTTGCGCCTAAGTACAATTTGTAGCGTCAGCACACAGAGTAACGAACAGAGGCTAAGCTTTTAAAGAGCGTCTAAAATATTTACCTATTTTGCTAGGGTTGGCACTTGGCAGTGTTGGCACAACAGAACAAACCATGTGACTAGTACAATTACTACACTGGCGGCATAGTGGTGTTTTAAAGGACGCGGCGGTTTTTTTTTATTGTATTACCTGTACCTAATCATAATAAATCAATCGCTAATAATAAGGGTAGATAGGTATTTTTTACATATTTCAACAAGTCAAAAAAGTAATAAAAGTCTTTAAGTATAATCCTCTCAAATTGGTACCTAATGTGATAAGTAGAACCTTTTACAATTTAATTTTAACGTACCTACCTACCTATTAACGTATTAGGTAGAAGAGCGCATGACATTGCGCTTAAGAACTTGAGAACTGTCATTCTCATACATCTATACAATTATAGGTATAAAAAGATAAGACCCCAGAAATAATATAGGCTACATCGACGTACCACGCGGTTGGAGCCGCGCGTAGAAGCTAGTGACTCATACATAAGTAGGAATATATTATTAGCTGTGAATTGTGTCAAGGTTCCATCGCATTACAAACACGACACAGATTTAAATTTGCTTTGATATTGATGTAGGTACACTAGGTACCTACCTATGTAATTATGTATGAAGTATCTATCTACCCCACTAAAAAAAATTGAATAGGTATATAATAAAAATAGCTACTCTTTTACTATCAATTTACTACTCACCTAGTAGATTCCTTGGGATAGAAAAAAAAAGATATGTTCTTATTTCGACGATTATTGTTCTTACACACAGTACAGTACATTTTGTATTATTAAATAATAACGCGCGTCGTGCCCTTTAGGACGAGATTTGCGAGTGAGCATACGTGCGTGCGCGCACCGCGGCTGCGCTGGACTGCTGTAGACTGACAGAGTACATTTGTGTGAGCTGCGGTAGTGTCCGCGAGCCGCGCCGAGAGCGTGCGAGAGCCCTTCGCTAAGGCACTTGCGAGCCGGTAGAAACCGGTTTCGCCTCGTACGTGATAGGGCCGCAAGTGCTCACGCACACAGACGTCTTATGCTTGTGTGAGTGGACTTATCTGAGCGCGGTTGTATGCAGCTTAGTCTCTGGTTACTCTGTGGTCAGCAGTCGTAACGCTACACCTTAGAATAAGGCTACTCAGTGTTGTTGCCAAAACAATGGTGGCTCATTTATATCGGTCAGTATGGGCAAGTCTGTAATAATAAGACTTTAAAAAATCTGTTCTTTTAGAAGAATTTGATAGGGCATAAATTCTCTACCTTTCTGTCTTAGGATAATAATAATGTGATATATGTATAGTTCTTGAGATATTCAAGTTTTTCTTTTATTTTTTTTTACTACCAGTTTGAAATAGCTAAACCAAAAATTTTGCTTAATCTTCTATGTTACCATTTGTCTTTGAGCCAATAGAAACATCAATAATAACACAAAGACTCCAACCTAGATACTAGAAAACCAACAAATCTAAGCACGATAGATTTTTAAACACATTAGTTGTTTGCGATTATCTCCAAAATATTTTTTTTTAAACACATTAGTTGTTTGCGATTATCTCCAAAATATTTTTTGTCGCTTAACGATTGTTGTGGATTGGGTTAAGACAAAGAAACCAGATATAAAGGAAATAAATTATATTAGGAAAATAAACAAAAGAAAAACACTAAATTTAGAATGATAAAACCAAAAGACTGTCTAGAAACTTAATTGTCAAAAACATAAAAGCCAATTTTATGCAAATAATATACAAACGTTTGGGCACAACGATGTTTTAAATAAGGCGGCAGAATATTATATTTTTTTTTTTTTTTTTTTTTTTATTCTATATAATTTTAGGTTCTTTTGAAACGCACAGCGTATGTCAGTCCCATCATACCTTAAGCATTACACATTTACCTATATTAACCTATTACTGGTCATGAACTTTTTTTTTTCATAGCAGACAAGTGCTGTTTAGTTTTTATCTACATACCATTTATGTACTCTATGCATACCACGTAGTTGAAGCCGCGTGTGAAAGCTATTACGAGTCTATTACAATACTTCTTCTTCTCAGTCGTTTTCTTCTTTGCTGAAGGTCGTGTCTAGCTAAAAGTGTTGGTCACTCGATGCACTATGCTTCACCACGTATTCCTGTCCTCGGCGATAACAATACTAAGCAGTATCATAACATAACATCACGCCTATATTACCTGGAATAAATAAATAAATATAAATAAATATTTCACAACTCACACGCAACTCTAGTCTCAGTCTAGCCTCTAACTAGTCTCAAACTAAGCAGAGCTTGTACTATGGGTACTAGAATAACTGATACTAATACATAATAATATATACTTTTCTTTTGTAAATACATACTTATTCTTCTTCTTCGTCGTGTCGATGGCTGAGTAAAATTTATTGGTCCAATAAGTGGCCACTGCTGTTATGGCGCTCTCATCGGTGTTCATGAGCGCCTCTCTTGTGCAGGTAGTAAGGCATTTTGGACAGTCAGTAAGGTGGTCAAGGTTTTGACTGGCCATCGTGGTGAAAGGATTAGCCAATTCGCTTATAAGAACTCGCGAATTGCCCAGGGTGCGCCGGACGTAGGGAATTGTTGTGTACGTCACTCGGGGAGGCTCCTTTCATGCACCCCATACCACCACCACATACTTATTATAATACATAGAAACACCTTTGAAGGGTGTGGCATTTCACCAGTTATGTTTAGGTCCCATGGGATAGGGGGTGAGCCTATCGCCATTCACCGGGTACAATTCAAACTCCGAGTTGCTATTAAGATTTTTTTTACTTACGAAAGTTCACAAATAACACTTTGCCCAACCCGGGAATCGAACGCGAGGTCTCAGCATACGCTGACTCCTACTTCTTCTTTGTCTGCATGTGTGGTGTAGTGGTTTAGCGGTCGCCTCGCCGCTCTCCACTGCACTGGTGTTGTGGGTTCGATCCCCACATGGGACAAATTTTTGTGTGATTAGCAAAGATTTGTTCTGAAACTGGGTGTGAATGTGTGTATTTGGCCTTGTCATTGGGACCATTGGATAGTGTCATTGCTTCTGGCGTTCTATCTAATGTAAAAATCCAAATTATTATTATTATTATTCTAGACTTAGATTATTGAGGCGGTACTAAGTAGTAAGTTAACATAAAATAGGCCAAAATGGTAAATACGTTCAACGTTTATGTACATAAAGAATAAAACTTAGTTGGGCATCGTCCAAAATATTCAGGAAATGTTGCATATTACAGTTTGTCTATTTAATTTAGTGTGAAAGGGTACTGAATAAATTTAGGCCCAAACTTTGCGTGGGTGAGGTTGTCCTAATATTATTTCATACAATGTCTGTTTAGTCCGCTTTATGGAAAATGGCAACTACAGTTCATGATTGATAATCAAAAATACTGCAGATAAATAAATATTTCACTACATACACACAACGCCATCAAGTCCTAAACTAAGCAGGGCTTGTACTATGGGTACTAGAATAACTGATACTGATACATTATATACTTTTCTTTTGTAAACACATACTCATTATACATAGAAATATCCAGACCAAGATAAACCTTCATGTTCATGCACACAAAGATTTGTCTTGAATGGGAATCGAATCCGCGTCCTTGGTGTCGCAGGCAGGTGCACCACTCCATCAGCCGGTCGTCAAGTTGCTACACCTGAGAACTACGATATAATGCCACAAGCTCCAGTAATCTCATGGTCTAATCTCACGACAAAACCGAATACAATAGAGTAAGCATCGATTTGGTGATAAGTTGATGAGACGTCGGTATTTTCAAAGACTTCACATAGCTAAACCTGAACGCACACATAAGTATAAAAGGAAATTTCACCGTGATAGGGAGTACCAAAGTCTTACACAACTTTCAAATTTTAATGTTAAATTCATGCCATTACATGAAAAACAGATAGCCGTCAAATACACTTTTTGTCAATTTACCGTAAAATGCAATCAATTTTAAAATATGTCAAAGTCAATATAAACAAGATATCGTTCCTTACCATTTTATTAGTTCATTAATGTAGGAAATAAACTCATGGCAAATGGCAAACCACTCTGACAATTGCAAAATCAGCGGCAACCCTTTTGTGAATAGATTCATCAAAGACTAATCAAAATAATCAACTTTCACATTCAAACATTCCGCGTACGAAATCTTGATATTGGTGACCACGTTTCGTAAGAACGAGAGATACGATTACTTCAAAGATTAGATAGAGATAGCACGAAAACTTGCCAAAAGATTACCTTGATTGAGTTATCTTCGAGTTGGCGGCCCCTTTGTTGTATAAATCGTTTATTTTGTTGGCTAATTACATTGTTTGTAAACGCAATTCAGCAACTGAGTGATGGATGCCTGAAGGCGGTACGTAGGTAGTACGATTTTGACGCTGACCCACTTTGATGTAGGTCTAGTTGCCAAGGTTTGATTTTGCATTGTTAATTGTAAACAATTACGAAGTAGGTTTTAGAAAATAATATACAAGACAAGCTAATTGCCTTGGTTTCACTCGCGTTAACTTTAACTAATAACAGTTTTGTATGTAGCAAGTTTCTTAAGCCCATATTTACAGGTGTTAGAAAAACCTTATTAGCATATAACACACATAATAAATCAACCGGGACCTCTAAATCTATTTTCTTATTATAATGTATGATATTACCCAATAATTAAGCTTTTAATGATAAGAATAGAAACTCTTTTTCAGAGTATTTAAAAATATAGCTAGCGGTTTTCAAGTAGTTGCACTGTTAACCGTATTATGGCGATTTAAGTAAGGTGACTTAGGCTATTGCGATATCTGGATCAATGACTAATGTGATTAACTTATTAATATGATCACTTTTGGCAATAATATAACAATAATTTGTAGGTTAAACTGTGTATTTTTTTCTATACATTTTTCATTTTTCGTTTTCGTTTGTTGTACTTGCGTATTAATTAACACTGTTGTTAGCAGTTTATTATTATTACCTTTTATTTTACATTTTGACGACCGGATGGCGGAGTGGGTAGTGTACCTGCCTGCGACGCCGAGGTCGTGGGTTCGATTCCCACTTAAGACAAATCTTTGTGTGCATGAACTTGGGGGTTTGTCTTAGTCTGGATGTTTCTATGTATAATAAGTATGTATTTACAAAAGTAAAGTATGTATGTATAAATATCAGTTATTCTAGTACCTATAGTACAAGCTCTGCTTAGTTTGGGACTAGATGGCGTTGTGTGTGAGTTGTGGAATATTTATTATTTATTTATTTAACTGACCGAAAAAGGCATAAAAGCTATACTCGTTACAGGGTTCATTTTAAGCAGGTCATCCGCCGTAATCCTCCGTCAATGTCGCGGAGCACCTGTTACAGACATTATGGGATTTACGAACGCGCCGTGCCGTTTGTCTTGTCTGACAACGCACCATTTATGAGTTATATCAATGTTATGTTTGGGATTAAGATAATAATATCCGGCACGGCAATATTAACTATTGTATTGTGGAGGGATAACTATGAAAGATAAGTATTATTTGATAGTTTTATGTTGACTCGTAAAATATATCGGTACAAAAAGGTTGCATTGCAATGTATAGAGTATCTACTTTTTACCGACTTCAAAATAGGTTCTATGTATTTTTAGTTTTTTGTGTTTTTTTATGTTGTTCGCCTATTACTCGAGGACGCTTTAACCTTTTTGAGAAATTATGTAAGTGTCTGAAAAAGTATACTTGTCATGTAGACCCATTTTCATTAGGTCACGATCTGATGATGAAATCCTAGAGGAATCAGGGACAAACCCCAAATTTTAAAAGTTGAAATGAAACTGAAATTTTCAAAGAAAATTCATGTCGATAGTGTATCAAAAAACAAACGCTAGTTTTGGCTGACAGCCAATGTGCAAAATCAAAGTGACCACGGTCGCAAAAAACAGAATTGAATAATGGCTTTGGCCTCTTCAATTGGCCATTGTTTGTGCGAAAATGCCAAGTCTGAAAGGATATTTGAAAATAAAATAAGATTTCGGCTTTTGTAAAATGCTTTAGGAGTTTTTGTGGTCTAATTTTAGAAACACCTCTCGATATTAGCACATAAGCTTCCTAAAAAAGCACTATTTTCACTTCGCATTAATAATAGAATCAGATTCAGATTCTGATTTAGATTCAGATTGTTGCATGTTAATCTTGCAACTGTCAGTTATATTTCTGCCCTGTAGAATGTTAAATAAGGCTAATTTATGCAATGGAAACAAAATGGTTTGTTTACATACAACACCATAGAACTTACCTTTTGATTTCTGTGCAATGTAACGTAACTTACGGTTAAAAGGATGTTTCCACGTAACCATAACATACACTATAGCATAGCTAAACATCGTATTGGACTTAATACCATTTCTTTGTTTATTTATTTAACAATAAAACTGATAGCGTTTGCGAATCAATAACCTAATCAATAAAGTTTGTGATTTGAGAAAGTGACAATTAAATTGACAATGACATTTGACAGCTGGCTGACGTTTAGTGACGTTCTTCTAGATATTTTTGGTAAATGATTTACGATTGTCTAGGAAATCTTATGTTGTCGTAATTACCTGTATTGATCGTTAATCGATTTATACTGGTACATCCTTCATAGATTTGACATCTGTGAGTTGTCAATCTTTTTCTTTTGCTCTTCAATATGGACGTGGAACGACGTATTATTGTATTCGAGCGTGGGTGTTGCGATTGTTCGCGCATGCATCCACCATAATCTTTTGGAAGCCAGCAATATTGTAATTGTACTAATACTGCAATGCTGGTAAGTGATAGTTTAGTTTGTTGAGTAGGAATATTTCTCTCACCATGTAACACGTGGTTCTACAATGTATATTTCTCTTCGTTCCAGGCTTCCACCATTATTTCACCACTATTTCAACATTTTCCAACATCTTCCAAATGTCCTGAATCTAGATAGTATTCAGCCCATTTTCCACGACAACATGCTGTGTAGTTAATGTTTTGTTCTCATGTGTGAACACATGTGACTATATTTCACTCATCTTGAGTTTATGATTTTAATCCAAATTTAACATAATCATCTTAAGATGTTTACCAATAATCTTTAAGGTCTCTGACCTCATTTAATTTCTTCTTGCAAATGCAAGTAATATTTCACACTGGAACCAACAAGCATCTTCAAGACTGACAGTTCTGAAGGAAGGCTTCACATCCCGGTTTGACCGAGACGAACCGGAGCGTGAATCCACCGCTAGTGCTGCCCAGGACCAAGACAGGAAGATCCAATGTCGTTGAGCTTCTGTTAAGTTAAGATGGTTCCAGTAAATTAGGTATTAATTATAAGTAAACTTTGTAATTTAATTTAAGAAACTATATTCTAAGCTAACCCTAGAATAATAATTAATATTATTTTAAAACAATGTGAGAAGTTAGGTTAAACATTAATTAAAGTTGTATTAACTTAACTATTGTTTATTTTGTAAATTCCAGGAGTCCTTCAGACCCCTGGTGGCGCCCTTATAAATTTCATAAATCATACACTCTGTCAAAATTACAGATATATAATAACCACAACACATGTACCCGATACTGTTGTCAATAGAGGCGACCGTCCCACCCCTGGATAGCTGAGCTTGGCTTATACAAAAAGTGCTTCAGCATTAAGCTAATTAATTCTTACTTAATTCTAGGGTTAGCTTAGAATATAGTTTCTTAAATTAAATTACAAAGTTTACTTATAATTAATACCTAATTTACTGGAACCATCTTAACTTAACAGAAGCTCAACGACATTGGATCTTCCTGTCTTGGTCCTGGGCAGCACTAGCGGTGGATTCACGCTCCGGTTCGTCTCGGTCAAACCGGGATGTGAAGCCTTCCTTCAGAACTGTCAGTCTTGAAGATGCTTGTTGGTTCCAGTGTGAAATATTACTTGCATTTGCAAGAAGAAATTAAATGAGGTCAGAGACCTTAAAGATTATTGGTAAACATCTTAAGATGATTATGTTAAATTTGGATTAAAATCATAAACTCAAGATGAGTGAAATATAGTCACATGTGTTCACACATGAGAACAAAACATTAACTACACAGCATGTTGTCGTGGAAAATGGGCTGAATACTATCTAGATTCAGGACATTTGGAAGATGTTGGAAAATGTTGAAATAGTGGTGAAATAATGGTGGAAGCCTGGAACGAAGAGAAATATACATTGTAGAACCACGTGTTACATGGTGAGAGAAATATTCCTACTCAACAAACTAAACTATCACTTACCAGCATTGCAGTATTAGTACAATAACAATATTGCTGGCTTCCAAAAGATTATGATGGATGCATGCGCGAACAATCGCAACACCCACGCTCGAATACAATAATACGTCGTTCCACGTCCATATTGAAGAGCAAAAGAAAAAGATTGACAACTCACAGATGTCAAATCTATGAAGGATGTACCAGTATAAATCGATTAACGATCAATACAGGTAATTACGACAACATAAGATTTCCTAGACAATCGTAAATCATTTACCAAAAATATCTAGAAGAACGTCACTAAACGTCAGCCAGCTGTCAAATGTCATTGTCAATTTAATTGTCACTTTCTCAAATCACAAACTTTATTGATTAGGTTATTGATTCGCAAACGCTATCAGTTTTATTGTTAAATAAATAAACAAAGAAATGGTATTAAGTCCAATACGATGTTTAGCTATGCTATAGTGTATGTTATGGTTACGTGGAAACATCCTTTTAACCGTAAGTTACGTTACATTGCACAGAAATCAAAAGGTAAGTTCTATGGTGTTGTATGTAAACAAACCATTTTGTTTCCATTGCATAAATTAGCCTTATTTAACATTCTACAGGGCAGAAATATAACAGTTGCAAGATTAACATGCAACAAGATTCATTTATTCCACATAAATATACTCCTCCAAACGCTCCCTACAAACAGCATCAATGGTGTTACGTCACGCTTAAGTATTTTGTATGTGAACTTTGATAGCTATACGAAATAATACGTTAAATGATAAAAAGAAAAAAATATTTGGTACTTTACAAATGGACTTGTCCATGAAACTTTGAATGATTATAAAATGAGTTTGAGAGAATTTATATGTTCTTGCATTTTTTGTTTATGTTTACCTATATTTTGATAACGTATTCTATATTAATTATATTATCTATGGATCAGTCACTATGCTAGTGCTGAAATTGAATTCTCTTATATGTTTTCTACAATTGTTACTTTTCTTGTTTATTTTGTATCTAGATTTAAAATTATTTTTTTGTGAGAAATAATAAATTAAGCTGCACAATTAATAAATCATCATCAAAACTACTAGGTCGGCCAAGGGATAGATCAGGTTAGGCGGCTAACTTATTAATTTAGAAGGCAATGCAGATTTTAAAATACAAACAATGACAATAAAAAACTAGTGAAAACGTATGTAGCGAAAGGTAATTTTGTCAACCTGATGGTAAATAGTAAATATAGCATATGAACATCAATAAATCAACCAGAATATATTGAAGAAGTGAGGTCTCATCTCAAGACAGTGTTATTCCTCATGCGCCAATAGTTTCAGAGTCAGACCAACAGCAGTCCTAGCATAATAGAATATTTGTTGACAGCTTAAAAGTGAACCGCTGGTCTTCTGAGTAGTGTTTGGCCTCGATCTTGTTCAGAAGAGCTCTACGACCACGAAAGTAGAAATAAATCCCACACTACTTCATAGCAACAGCAAACTTACTTAATATAAATCCAGCTATTCGTCTGTCTGCCGACTAGCTGAGCCGGCGAACTGCATCGCAACAATCCATGGAGAAAACCTATTTCTATTTCATGTAGCTCCGAGAACGGTTGGTGGTCGTTCAGCTCGAGTTTGGAAGTTTGAATTGATTTAAACTTATTTTTGCAGCTATTTACTGTGTAGACTGAAAGTTTCGTAATTATCAGCAGTTTAGAAATGTATCTGAGTAGAATTGGTTGAGTTTAGAGTATCAAAGAAGTGTGTGGTAAAAAGGGCAATATAGTTTTAAATCCCATGTTTCATTAGTTATGATTTTTATCACATAATATAGAAAAATAAAGAGCGGGTGTGCTCCACACATGTAATATTATTAATAAGTAAAAGATATCTACTTGTTGATATTAATATGATACTGTGCATGAAAGGAGCCTCCACGTGTGACGTACACAACAATTCCCTACGTCCGGCGCACCCTGGGCAATTCGCGAGTTCTTAGAAGCGAATTGGCTAATCCTTTCACCACGATGGCAAGTCAAAACCTTGACCACCTTACTGACTGTCCAAAATGCCTTACCACCTGCACAAGAGAGGCGCTTATGAACGCCGACGAGAGCGCCATAACAGCGGCCACTTATTGGACCAATAAAATTTGACTCAGCCATCGACACGATGAAGAAGAAGAAGACTGTTGTACTACATAACTAAAGTTCTATTTATTATTATGGTAGAAATATTTATTTTTTAATGTAATAAATTTTGCCACTGACAAACGACGAAGTTTTTATGAGAATGTCGATAAAATTTTGTATGCAGGTAACTGACTACAAGGCGCGTAATATAAGCTACTTTTTGTTGGTGTACCTACCACGCAGACAAAACCGCGGATGAAAGTTAGTTTGTTTGTTTGTTAGCGCTAATCTCGGGCACTAATGAACGGGTTTAAATAACTATTTTTATGTTTGAAAGTCTTACTATCCATTTAGGGTTTTTGATATATGACATTACGCTGCACTCCATGAAAGCGGGACAGTAACGCACGGGAGCAGCTACTACTCAATATAATTAATTTCACGCGGGAAAAAGCTAATAATAAATAAAAACATTACTCTTGAACGCCTCATAAACCTATGTTTCTTCTTTCTTTGACCTCATACACAAAAGCTGTACTACGATTAACTACATGATAAAAATTCTATGAGTCTTTTTGGGCTTGAAGAATAACCTACACTACGATGTTTGTAATTCTAGGATTTAAACTAACATTAGTAATGTACAAAAAAAATGTAATATGTCAATTTATAAATAAAGATGTTTTGAAATTGAAATTAACTGTTAGTACAGGTTATCATCGTTACCTTGACTATACTAATACCTAAATACTAGTGTACAGGAAACGCGTGTATCAATGTACCGGACCGATCAACCTATACATTTCCAGTATTCTGGTCTCACATTGTACAGGAAGCCTAAACAACGCGAGACCAGCTTATATTGCATCGATAGCCGTGTGTACTGCTTCAGTTAATCATACTAGTGAAGCCTTGATATGCTTGTGTTAACAATAGCTTAGTATTACATTGGGTGCGGTACAATACAACCTGATTATTACATTATTACCTGATACATCAGCCAAAAAAAAACAAAAGTTAAAAAAAAAACTCAATTAGACAATAACAGTATTATTATAATGCAATATTAAATGCGATGCGATTAATTATAATTTAATTTGATTGATTAAAAAAAAACTATTAATTTTAATTTTAAATTATTATTTTAATTTGTTATTTTGTTAAATCTTTTTAATTATCAAAAGTATTTTTTTGAAATTTTATTATTATTTATTACTGCATGAAAATGAAATGTTTTTTTATTGTATTATTTAATTCATTGATAAATTATGATTATTTCTAAAACCATGTGATCCTAATGGTGAAATAAAAGGCTTTTTTATTTTTTTTTACATCATCCTTCATTGCTACCTGTAATAGGTAATTAACACAGATATAGATCTACATAGATAACGCAGATGCATGTACTTCGCGTGTCTCAACCCCGACCAAGCGTCGAGGTTGGTCGCCTCTAACTTCAGTCCACGCGCGTCTTTTGTCAGAGAAAATCATAGCGGACGGCTCCAGTTGAACGTACTGGGCGGATTGGCATCGGCGGCATCAGTGTCTTTGAATCGGTTTGGATTTCCCGTCACTAAATATCGGCTGTGACGTCACAAAAGGTATTAAAAAGTCGGCACGCTTGGTTTCAATACAAATCGTGATACTTGCGTTATCTATGTAGATCTATGGTAATTAATATAGGGACAATGAGTGCTAAACATAACACGTGAAAAGTGGTTGTTGATGTTGTACATCTCTGCCACTTTCTTCTGGGTAATATAGGCGTGATGTTATGTTATGTTTATGTTTTAATACTACAGACTATAAATTACTTAGTGATGAAGCCGCTTAACAGTGATTCAGTACATGATTCTAAGACCCTTATTGAAAAAACTTCAATTGAACAATGCCAAACATCTGAAAACCTTTTTTGGATGTTTTACATAATAATAGTATCATGTTTTATAATATTAAAGTTGAAAAATTAAGAATCCAGCAGGACTCGAACCTGCACCCCCTGGGTATACGCCCCAAGTGCTTTGCCAATTCAGCTATGGATTCGTATGCTGCTGGACTCGAAATTTCTCAACTCTTTGTGCCAGCGTCGTAGGTATATACCTTAGCTAGACGAACCATTACTTGGTTTAAGCGCCACTTATGCGATGAGTGATAAGTCACTTAGTCACATACAGTACGTTTGAATTAAGATCAACACAATACTGTCGAGAGATGACGCATTTCTATCTAATACTTGTAACACTTGGGGCGTATACCCGGGGGGTGCAGGTTCGAGTCCTGCTGGATTCTTAATTTTTCAACTCTAATATTATAAAATAAATGCATAGCAAAGCTAAAATTTGCTTTAAATATTACAAGTATAGTATCATGTTTACATTAAACCCACATTTTAATATCAAACTAAGTAACTATAAGTAAAATCTTGAAAATTGCCGATTCATAATACGTAAGCAACAATAGTCTAATATCTAGCTAGCCGTAGGGAGATCATAGGACTGCTTAGTCAAAGGTCTTGGGTTCGAACGCACGGCACACATCTTTGTCAAAAAATCTTTCAAATTCGGCTTTTCGAAGATGTGTATTTGTCATATACATGTTTAATAACAGCATGGAGTTGGAATTGTGCCCAGTAGATGGCGGTAGGCTCACCCCGCAGGTGAAGTGTGGGTTTACACCTCTGCCACACTCTTCTGGGTAATGTAGGCGTTTTTTTATGTTATGCTTTAAGGAAATAGTATTTTGTTATTCTTTGCACCGTTATTATAACTTTATCAAGTTAGATCACTACACGAACTTATCCCTCCGTCCCCATTTCACCATCGGACTACCAGACAAACGGCACTCAGGCATCGCTTCACGGTAGATATTCCACCATTACGCACTAAGCGTTTTGCTTCTACATTTCTTATGCGAACTGCCAAAGAGTGGAACGCCTTGCCCGAGTCTGTGTTTCCGCATGAGTACAACTTGGATCTCTTCAAAGCAAGAGTCAATAGGTATCTCATAGGTAAGCGTGCTCCACCGTAGACCCCATCATCACTTACCATCAGGTGAGATCGTGGTCAAACGCGAGCCTATCCATCATAAAAAAAAAAAAAAAAAAAAAAAAAAATCAAAAAACATTCCAAAGATTATTATGTCCACAAAATCCTATCTCAGTCCCAAATATCCTTTCGGATTTTGACTTGGCATTTTCGCACAAACAATAGCCAATTGAAGAGGCCAAAGCCATTATTCAATTCTGTTTCTTTTTTTTGCAAGCGTGGTCAGTATGATTTTGAACACTGGCCGCCGGCCAAAACTGGCGTTTGCTTTTTAATACACTATCGGACTGAATTTTCTTTGAAAATGTTAGAAGTTTCAAGAGAATTTTTCAAAAATTTTACGTCAATTTTGTAGTTATGTTTTTTGTCTAAAACCAAATTTTAATTATGGAGACACGAATTAACGTACAGTAGGCCAACGTACAGTAAACAATTACTGTAATAGATATGCATGTGTGAGTTACATATTGAATAAGTGCAATATACCAACTATTTATTTATTTATTTACATAAAAATATACATAATGGATCGACCGAATGGCAGAGTGGTTAGTTTACCTGTCTGCGACGCTGAGGTCGCGGGTTCGATTCCCGCTTAAGACAAATCTTTGTGTACATGAACATGGGGGTTTGTCTTAGTCTGGTTGTTTCTATTATATGTATAATAAGAATGTATTTACAAAAAAAAAGTATAAATGTATTGGTATCAGTTATTCTAGTACCCATAGTACTAGCTCTGCTTAGTTTGGGACTAGATGGCGTTGTGTGTAAGTTGTGAGATATTTATTTTTTTATTTATTTAAATTAAACTAAAAAAATAAGTGTAGGGTGTGTGCAAATGTAAACATGAAAATATCTTCGCACAATCCGACGTAATACCAAACGCATTAACAACATTTTTAACCAACATTCAGAAAAACAATTCCCATTTCGCATTTAAATTTACGAAACGACGCGAAGTGCCGGTGGCTGCGAATGGGGCGAAATAGTTAAACTTTCAGCTTAATTGGACGGTTTTTAACGAATATGTACCTACATTGTAGCAACAGTGTAATTTTTGTTGATTTTTTTTATTTTACATACATAACATTACCTATATTATCCAAAAGGGTTAGGCAAAGATGTACAATACCCACACTTCACCTGTCATGTTTAAGTCCCATGGGATAGGTGGTGAGTCTTTTGCCATCCACCGAACACAATCCCAACTTCGTGCTGCTATTGTGTATTGCCTGACGGAAAGTTCACAAATAACACTTTGCCCGATCCGGCAATTGAACCCTAGTTTTCCCCGTAGGTGGCGTATACGCTGAGTACAACCATCGAGTCAGTTTTTAATGCTAATTTAATGAATACATTATGTGAGAAGTAAGCCATATACAAAACACGTTCAAAATAATATGTTGTATCACATTTTATAAGAAACTTAACCCAAAATCATCTCAAACTACAAAGATAACATACACAGTATACTTGTATTTGATTATTTTTATAGCATTTAGCTATGCTTAGCAAATTATACTAAGAAACAGTTGAAAAAGATATGGGACCGGCAGGATTTGAACTTATGACCTTACTGCACACCGGGCAGCCGCTTTAGCCATCCAGCTACGGTCGCCTCTTACCAAAACCCTAAATTTCTCAACTGTATGATACGTCCTTTCGTGACGTCACGTTCATCCATTTGTTCCTATCTTATGTAGGATACACAGTATATTAGGCTAGTTAAGATGTATACCAAACATTATGTTTAAAAAGCAAAATACATGCAATGCAGCCTTCTTTCCAAGACCAAAAATCTTGTTCGCAAAACTTTAAACATAAACGGTGATTATGAATATGAGGAAGTCCGAAAATATACTCTAGTCGGGCGTGTAAAAGTTTTCTAACAAAATGTGTGTAGGTAGTCAGGTTTCAGGTCAGGACATTTCTAGTGTAAGCTGATCTCGCATTGTAAATGTTTCCCGTGCAACGCGAGACCAGTTTAGGCTAAGAACTCTCGACGTGCCTTTCTCCAACGCCCACGTCAGGTTGCGGGCAGTATATGTACAAGTTGTCTCACTTTTGGACGTCAAGCTGAATTTTTAAAAGTTTAATTTTAGAAAAATTCTGCACCATTTAAAAATATCGAGAAAATTTATTGCCTGTGACGGACTTTTCGCTCCTGTTACCAGAGATATTGTTTTTTTTTCTTTTTTTTTGTTTTCCTGAAATCTGCATCAACACACTGCCGACGCGGCAATGCGCGGGAAGGCGCACCGCGTTAGCCGTCGCTCCGCGAACCGCGGCGGAACGCGTCTTCAGTGGGTGGAACGCCTAAGTCTTATACCACAGAGTACGAACAGAGGCTAAGCTTTTAAAGAGCGTCTAAAATATTTACCTATTTTGTTAGGGTTGGCACTTGGCAGTGTTGGCACAACAGAACAAACCATGTGACTAGTACAATTACTACACTGGCGGCATAGTGGTGTTTTAAACGACGCGGTGGTTATTTTTTATTGTATTACCTGTACCAAATCATAATAAATCAATCGCTAATAATAAGGGTGGATAGGTATTTTTTACATATTTCAACAAGTCAAAAAAGTAATAAAAGTCTTTAAGTATAATCCTCTCAAATTGGTACCTAATGTGATAAGTACAACCTTTTACAATTTAATTTTAACGCACCTACCTACCTATTAACGTATTAGGTAGAAGAGCGCATGACATTGCGCTTAAGAACTTGAGAACTGTCATTCTCATACATCTATACAATTATAGGTATAAAAAGATAAGACCCCAGAAATAATATAGGCTACAACGACGTACCACGCGGTTGGAGCCGCGCGTAGAAGCTAGTGACTCATACATAAGTAGGAATATATTATTAGCTGTGAATTGTGTCAAGGTTCCATCGCATTACAAACACGGCACAGATTTAAATTTGCTTTGATATTGATGTAGGTACACTAGGTACCTACCTATGTAATTATGTATGAAGTATCTATCTACCCCACTAAAATAAATTGAATAGGTAGGTATATAATAAAAATAGCTATCTTTTACTATCAATTTACTACTCACCTAGTAGATTCCTTGGGATAGAAAAAAAAAGATATGTTCTTATTTCGACGATTATTGTTCTTACACACAGTACAGTACATTTTGTATTATTAAATAATAACGCGCGTCGTGCCCTTTAGGACGAGATTTGCGAGTGAGCATGCGTGCGTGCGCGCACCGCGGCTGCGCTGGACTGCTGTAGACTGACAAGAGTACATTTATGTGAGCTGCGGTAGTGTCCGCGAGCCGCGCCGAGAGCGTGCGAGAGCCCTTCGCTAAGGCACTTGCGAGCCGGTAGAAACCGGTTTCGCCTCGTACGTGATAGGGCCGCAAGTGCTCACGCACACAGACGTCTTATGCTTGTGTGAGTGGACTTATCTGAGCGCGGTTGTATGCAGCTTAGTCTCTGTTCGTTACTCTGTGCTTATACTGAAAATGTATAGCTTGCTGAGTTGCCGGGTGTACAAGAAAAATAATACGTTCCGTTTACTACGAAGCTGAAGCAATAACCCGAGAACAGTTTGTAAGACATGAAAAATGGATGCGCTGCTTTAGTTTTATTTAGGCGAAGACATTGCTGAATATTAAAGAGAGTTAGTTGATGTTTAAAATAAAATTATTAAATATATTTATATATTTATTTATTTAACTTTTTGCACATAACATGGTACACTAGCGGACTTAATGCCTAGTGGCATTCTCTAACAGTCAACCTAGGGTGGTGCAGAGAAACAAAAGTAGGTGAGTTTTGTTAGATAGTACTAGTACATTTTATCTTCCGGTCGGCTTTAAGTCTAACGGATTTAGCTGATTATCAGTATTTTATGTGGAGTGACTGCTATTAGACCTCCACAACCCAGTACGAGGTAGGTAATAAATTCTCTCTTTAAACTCTCTCGGAAATTTTCTATGAAATTTGACAGTTCAATTGTTGCTAAAGTATTACCGTCAATTTTCTTCCTGTTTTATCTTGATATTTATTATCTCTGGCAGCTTTAATTGTTTAGTAAAATAAATAAAATTATAAATGATAAATTTGGATTTTTTACATTAGATAGAACGCCAGAAGCAATTACACTATTCAACAGTCCCAATGACAAGGCCAAATACACACATTCACTCACACAATCACGACCAATCACATAATAAATCTTTGCGAATCACACAAAGATTTGTCCCATGTGGGGATCGAACCCACAACACCAGTGCAGTGGAGAGCGGCGATGCGACCGCTTAAACCACAACACCACACGTGCAGCCAAATAATAATGATTCGGTATAGTCAATAATTAAATAAAATAACATTTTTATTATCTCACACACAGCACTGCAATAATACCTTCACAAATATATTATCTTAATCCCAACCATAACATTGATATAACTCATAAATGGTGCGTTGTCAGACAAGACAAACGGCATGGCGCGTCCGTAAATCCCATAATGTCTGTAACAGGTGCTCCGCGACATTGACGGAGGATTACGGCGGATGACCTGCTTAAAACGTAGCCTGTAACAAGTTTGTTGCTATTAATGCAGTTATACCATAGAAATCTTAATAATAAGGCAATAGAAATGTCAAAGACGCGTGACCTTGTCGCCGCGCATCTGTCTAGTCAAACACAAGAGCGAGTTGAGGAATTGTCGTCTTAATGTCATCGTAAAAAGAATAATTTTGTTTGCAGGAATACAAGCGCATGAGTCTAATCGAACACAAGTGCGAGTTGAGGAATTGTCGTCTTAATGTCATCGCCAAAAAGAATAATTTTGTTTGCAGGAATACAAAAAGTGGTATTTGAAAAACGGCGACATGCGTCCTAGTGTTAAAAGATAGTCGATAGCATTTCTATTGACTAGTTATTAAGATTTCTATGAGTTAAACGTATTTGTTATAATGAAAAATATAGAAAGACGGGTAGGTGACAAAGCGAACGGAGGTACAAAAAATATGATGATAACAAAAACTCCTTAGAAAATATAACTACTGCCCAAAATGGGCTTTAAGTATGTACAACTACGTCATTGGCTTTGTTATTTTTTTATTTATTAAAATATAGTATCAATGACGGTAAAAATAATAAGTACAAGGATGAAAAAAAAAAAAATGTTTGTTTTCAACACTCGCTAAATAACCATTAAAGGCCGTGTAAGGAGTTCAAATATATTTTTTGTAGCTATGGGGCCTATTTAGAAAAGCTGCGGTAGCCGAGTGGGAGCCAAAAAGCTCAGGTTCGAACCCACGACACACACATCTGTCAATAAATCGTTAAGTATCATCTTTTCGAAGATATGAGTGTATTATATCGTGAGGATTCATGTTTTCTCACGATATTTGCCTAATTTTTTACTTTGAGTTTGTACTTGACGATTTTGAAACAAGCCCTTAGCATATTTTGCCCCGTATTCAAATTTTAGAAATCAACCTTAGAATATAATCTAGTAGGTCGTATTTTCTCTCGCAGTTTCAGTATTAGAATTCTCAGTAATTGTTAGACAAGCCATTACCTGAAACCAAGCTATTTCATGAGAAACTCGACTCGACTAACGAACCTCAATATTACAGATAAACTTTGGCGTTAAATCCCTTTGCACTACGCCTATACTCAGCGAGAATGGTATGGCAGAAGGAGGTATAGTATATACATACAATTCACCTGATAATTTGATCTACCGGGTACAATAACAAAATCTGTGTTTCTTATCTATTTAGGGAATAAAACTTGATACCTCATGGTAAGTGAGTGCATAATTACATTGCATTATCAACTTGTGCAAGTTGCGCAGCATATCTCAACCCTTTCAGTTCAAAAATTTGGAAAACGCCGCACATTAAGTACTATATAAAAGTGCGCCTCTCACCGAGAAGTCTCGGGTTCGATTTCCGGGTCGGGCAAAGTGTTATTTGTTAGGTAATTCACAATATCAGCACGGAGTTGGAGTTGTGCCTGGTGGATGGCGATAGGCTCACCGCCTATCCAATGAGACCTAAACATAACAGGTGAAACGTACGTGTTGTACACCTCTGCTACACCCTTCTGTTCTTTATATATAAAAATCATTGGATGGACCTATAAAAAAGTTAAAATACTCTACGCAACTTTATATTTATTTTATGTTTGTACATCAAAATACAAGGCAACTCATCGAGCTATACATTTCCCAGATTAAACTGATCTAGAATTGCGCGACATCACGAGTCTATCGTTATGCTAAAAATGTGTAGCTGTGTGAACATCAAACTCTATTTATTTCAACAGTTCCAACATCAAAGTATGCAGCAGGTCAGCATGATAATCTTACTATTCATTCACGTACTGCCTCCAGGCATCCATCACTCAGTTTCCTGAAATGCGTTTACAAAACAATGTAATTAGATAACAAAATAATGAAATACAACAAAAAGGCCTTCAACTCGAAGAAAACTTAATCAAGGTAATCTGTTGGTTTGGTTTACGTGATGTCTTTTTCTCTCCTCCTCATGAGTTATCGGACCTCTCGTTTGCAAGAATCTAATCAATGTTTTATTTGGATTGATTTTGATGATTTGCACACTTGTGTAGCTAATAGCCTGGATAAACATAATAAGCATAAGCAGAGCCGCAGACTAATATACGAATAAACAGAATTTTTAAAGTGTAATTATTTCAAGCGCCTGTTATTTTATTAAAAGCAAAATAATGATATTTGTAAACTAAGCATTTAGTTTCTAATTGATTATTTTTATAGCATTTAGCTATGCTGAGCAAATTATACTAAGAAACAGTCAGGAAGACGTATCATACAGTTGAGAAATTTAGGGTTCTGGTAAGAGGCGACCGTAGCTGGATGGCTAAAGCGGCTGCCCGGTGTGCAAGGTCGCATGTTCAAATCCTGCCGGTCCCATATCTTTTTCAACTATTTCTTGGTATAAGGCATTTAATATTGACTGATAGGTACTTTGTACAGATCTTTTTGTAGTGAGTAGAATCTATGTTCGTGTGGTATTCGTAAAAATAGCTGCTTTCCACGGTTTTAAAACCGTACTGCTCTGCTCCTGTGGGGTTTAGCGTTATATTGAGTTACTTTTGAATTACGATGAAATTATAAACGCTACGAAAAGATTATTAAATTCAAACCTGAACCTAAATTACTTTATAGAAATGCAGCAAATGATAACATAACATCAGGCCTATAACCAGAAGTGTGTGGCAAAGGTGTACCACACCTATTTAAATAAAGGCACACATAATTATATTGAAAAAAAAACCTCATTTTAAAACAAAATTAAAAAATATGATAACAATGAAATGTTTCTATAGCGTCACTAAATTTTTAAATGATAAATTGTAATTTTATAAACGAACCATCTAATTTATTTAATAATGATGTAACATTTTATTTATTTATTGTATAAATGGATAATTGTCTAATGAATGTCATATAATAAATTTAATTTAAATCTATTAATCATACAATTAAATTCAATACCATAATTAAGATATTTATGAAATTAATTTTAAAATAATACAAATATTTGTACACCCTAATGGATAAAAAATGGAGGTACCTAATAATCTATGTATATCACCTATGTAAGCCATTTTTGGCAAATAAAGCATTTGATTTAATTTGATTTGATTTTAATTTTACCTGATATGTTTAGGTTCCATGAAGATAGGGGATGAGTCTATGAATTTCCAGATGGAAAGATCACAAATATCACTTTTGCCCGACCTGAAAATCGAATCAAAGCAGTAGTTCCTAAATGTAGATAAACAGATCTCCAAATTCAGCAAACAAATCTAGCAAATAACTACGTAAACGCTATCGACATCCTCAGCAAATAGCTACTGCCGTGTAAACAATCAAACAGCCAATTGTTTGTATTAATATTCATTACTGTCTGACCACTGCGATTATTTGCTCTCATCATGAAGCTAGTGTTTAAGGGCGCTTAAGTTATCGTGCAAGTTATATAGGATAATATACCATCTATATACTGCCGAGAAGAGTATGTCACAGGTATATAAATAACCACATTTTACCAGTTGTGCTATACCCCACATGAAAAGGGGAGTTAAAATTGTACAAGGTGGATGGTGATGGGCTCATCCTATCCCATGGAACCTTAACATAACAGATTTATATATATTATATTATTTATATTATAAATTATATTCATAACAGACATTTATTTAATAAAATAGAATTATTAAGGAATAACCCTAAGTAGGTATAGTAAATTTGTTTTAAAATCAAAACTTAAAGAATGGTTTCTCAGTGATAGGTAGATAATGTTGCCATTGAGAAACAATTCACCAAATAACAATGTGTGTGTACAATTTTGTTTATTTAGTTGTGTAGATTTAAATATTAAACTATTGTTAGTCAGTGTAAGTCGTTAAGTGATATATAAATTATAAAATGAGCGTTTCTCGCCATCAAACGTAATTTATCATGAGTTAACAAACTTAGGTACATTGTAAAAATGAATAATAAATGATTAAAAAAAAAAAAAAAGATGAAATGTAAATCTCTGCCACACCCTTCTGGGTAATATAGGCGTGATGTTATGTTATGTTATTCCCCTATTATACGTAAAAAGATATCGCAAAAGTGACAGGAATATACTACACCGTTATTATATTTTTCTATGACACATTAAAAGATAGCCCCATTACACAAAATGTTGGTATTTTTTATTTTAAAATGTCATGCCGTTAACATTTAAAAAGAAACACCTTTTAAAAGAGAATAAACATTTTACGCTTGCGAAAAAATACTTATTTTAATCACAGCTGTAAAATGAAACGAGTAGAACTGTGTAACGTTTTGTTGTGATAACAACAAAAATGTTTGTATTTCTAGTGTGAAACTTACATAACTCCCTTTCAGGTCTCTTTCTTACTCTCCATCCAATGGTTGTCTGTAAGAGATGGCCTTAGTTGCGATAAGACTGCCATTTGTACTTTAAATCTTATTTTTTTCTGTATATTTATTTTTCCATTGTGTGCAATAAAGCTTTTTACTATTATGATAACTAATTACAGGTTAAAGGCGGTATAGTAATACGCAGAGTGTCCTACAGTCATGCTACATAGCGTTGAAGTATCTTATATGGTAGATAGATGATTTTAAGGAAAACCTTTGAGAACAAGTTTGAGGGTGGCAGCACCACAGTCTGACCTATAACTTGAAGCAGCTTGACTATCTCAGTATGCGACTGCTTATTGTAAGATCTAAGGTTCAACTTCCATGTCCATCTCTGACAATAAATTTTCAGTTACAGCATAAATGAAAATTTATAGCACGTTGATGAGACCAAAACAAAAAATCCTTTGCTTGATTCTTAAGTATTTTGGCGTGATGTTTTTAATGTGGTTGTGGCAATAAGAAGTCTAACAAGGAGTTTATATCTGAGTCCTTTTTTCTTTCTCTTTCTTTCCTTATGACATGTCGAAGTCTTAGACCGTTACATATTATTATAAAATACTGATCTTTATTTTATCAGCAACCGGAACATACAAAAACAACTTGCTATAGTAATAAGGTAATGATTAAATAATAAACAGACAGAATAAGCAATGGCCAGAAACTTTCTTCACGTGAATAACTCAGCAGAATTAATGTTTGTTTTCAGTTTTGTTAACTTCTGTTACGTTGGTTTGTTAGCACTATAGTTAACATTTACTTTTGAATATTATGTCTGTTTTGACTACCTTCAATATTCTATTTTTTATCTACTATAATATTGTATGCTCATAGTCTACGGGTGCACAGAGGGATAATAAATTAAACATTAAATTTCCACCGAAAAATTTGTAAATTTTTTTGAAGTAAAAATTAATAGTCTGGCCTTTTACTTCTAAGGACGACAATAACCTCATTTGTAATCTAGGTCAAACTCTTGCCGTCGCGACTGAGGCTGACTGGCAAGGTCGGCCTGCAGAGCATAAGTGTCTGGACGTGTGGTGTAGTGGTTTAAGCGGTCGCCTCGCCACTGCACTGGTGTTGTGGGCTCGATCCCCACATAGGACAAATCTTTGTGTAAAAATTCGCAAATATTTGTTCTGAGACTGGGTGTGCTTGAGTGAGTGAATGTGTTTATTTGGCCTTGTCATTGGGACCATTGGATAGTGCAATTGCTTCTGGCGTTCTATCTAATGTAAAAAATCCAAATTAAATAAAAAAGGAAAGTGTATAACATCCACACATCACCTGTAATATTTAGGTCCAATCTGATAGGTGGTGAGTTTATTGCCATTCATCGTGGACACTTGCTCCATGCTGCTATTGAAAATATCCTGTCGGGAAAATACCAGAGGATCTTTCAGCCCGAACCGCGCATACGTTAGTCACTAGACTAAAATCAAAGCAATAAATACAATTTATTTTATGCAAAAAATAAAGAACAAATCGTTTAGAAGCATGACCTCATGCCGAGAATGTCTATTTGCGATGAGTTTAATTTATTGAGTCTATGCAAATCATTGAGCACTTAATCAATATGGAGAAGAAATGAAAGCAACTAAGTCTGCAAAAACTCGCCTGGGAGCGGGGTAGAAGATTATGCCACGCATTATTTGACATTTAATTCTATATGACGTGCAAATGCGGCGCTCTTCCCCATTCGCCAGCAGGTGACGCCCGACAATGACTAGTCCTTTTGGTTTAATTTTCCAAGATGCAAATTTATTGTAAAAACACTTTTATCTTTCAAAGACTTCAAAGCGATCGGTACCGCGGTATTCTTGACCTGATTGCAAATAATTCTGTTTTTTTGAAATAACGAACCTTGATTTGTGGTAATTATTGAGTTTGCTGGTTGGTCTAGTGGTTAATGTATGCGGCTTCTCACCGGAAAGTATCGGGTTCGATTCCCGGGGCGGCCAAAATTTTTGGATGTTCCGTCAGGAAATTTTATGTTGAAATTGTGCCTGAAGAATGGCGGCAGTCTTAACTCCTATAACTTAGTAGTTTTATACACTTCAGCCACACCCTACTGAGTATTATAGGCGTGAGTTTATATTTGTTATTTTCCTTTGAGAAAGTTTAATATGATTCACCAAGCACATTGCACTAATAATAATAATGCAATAATAAAACTAATGTTATATAATTCCCTAATAAAAACGCACATGGACTACCTGATCGAAATTTGGGGCACGGCGTCGAAAACCAAACTTGAACCACTTCAAAGAACACAAAATAAAATTGTTAAAACCTTATATAGAATTGATTGCTATACACCTACAAAAGAAATATATGCAAAAACTAAACTCTTTAACCTCTCGCAAATATATCAATTCAATACCTGTGTACTTATAAAAAAAATACTTCTAGGTAAAATTCATACTGATATAAGTTTCAAACAAAAACCGCAAAAATACTATTTAAGAAATCGCAATAAACTACAGCTGATTGTACCGCGGACACTGAATTATGGCAAACGGAACATGCTATTTGAGGGAGCACAACTTTATAATAAACTACCTAACGAATTTAGGCAGTGCCAAAACTTCAATATTTTTAAGAGTAGGTTAAAGGTGCACATAACCACACATCCAGTTAAGAATACATAAAATATTATTTTAATAAAGCCCGAATTTCACGGGTGTTGAATGGACTTTATTGGCAGGATAACTATATAAGACACAAAAATGAATGAGACAGCTGTGAATTCGGTCAGGTTATATTTTATGGGTCGGATAAGGCGTATCCGTAACTTCTGAAACTGGCCCGGGCGATTAAAGTGACATAATCCAATGTCCAGGACAGGGAAGGAACGGCATTGTTTTGCGATAAGAAACTTTAACACAAATAAAATAAGCATTACTTTCCATCGCAATCAATTTCAAGTTGCGATGTTTTAATATGTTAACTAAATAATATCTAAACTTTCTAGTAATTTTATAAGAAAATTTCAGCTAAGTTTTTAAATTTTTAATTTTTATAATCGTGGAAATTTTATTGTTGTTCTTTTCTTGTCTTACGAAGGATACCCACGCGCGAGTACCTACATGCTGCTTGTCGCTCCGATACGTTTTTGATTGTTTGTTTGGCTTAGGGAATATAATAATATATAAAATATTGGAACACGTAGATAATATTATGGATTTGATTTAAATGTTATAGAATTATTTATTTTAGATATTATGTTGTATAATGCATGCCAGAGCAAGAATAAAATATATAGTAGTATAAGGTTATAATAATGTACATCTCATCTAAGTGAACTTCTATGTAGTTCTTTTGAGAATAAATAAATATCTTTAAACACAATATCTTTCTTACTTCCCTCTTGGAAATGATTAAGATTAATCATAAATAATAATAATAATAAATCTATATTGTTCATAAAAATACATAATATATCAATTAGTAACATCACTTGTTTCTACACTAGAATTTCCTGTGTCGTGGAAGCCCGTCTCTTTCTTCGTGTACATAAAATATAATATTTAATTTATTTTGAATTTATTCATCAATAATAGCAGCCCTGTATATAAGTACATATAGATGTCCCACTGCTGAGCACGGGCTACCTCTCATAATGAGAAGGGTTAGGTCGTGGTTAGGTCATAGTCTACCACGCTAGTCAAGTTCGGATTGGTAGACTTCACACAACCTCGAGTAATTTTAGGCTACCTCACGCAGGCAGGTTTCCTTCACAGTAAGCGAGCGATACATTTTATTGTAAATATACACATAACTATCTTCGAAAATACGAATCTTAAAAATAAATAATTAATCTTATATCTTTGGCGTTCTATCTAATGTAATAAAAACCGGCCAAGTGCGTGTCGGGCCACGCGCAGTAGGGTTCCGTAGAAAAATATTTTTAATTTTTCTTTTTAACTAAATGGCGTCCTTCAGAAAGGAAATATTTGTAGTACACGAAACCAGCTAGCACGTATGACGAGATGTATGAATGTTGAGGAAGCGAAAGAAGTATGTAAGTAGCGAAGCACATGGCGTTCCATGGTCTCTGCCTACCCCCGTGGGATAAAGGCGTGATTTTATATATGTATTATGTATGTTTATTTATGTTTCAAGAATTTTGAACGAAATATTCTGAGTAACTGCATCTGACATTTCGGACCCCTATTCCTCTCGAACTAATGAAGTGAACTTATCCGCTATAGTTTTTCTTTAAAGTTCATTACATGTACTACCGACACAATTTTTTTCAGATTTTGGGATCCAGTAGTTTAGCTTTTAGAGGGGGGGGACGCCCTACTAGAACAAAAATTTGCTCTTTAAAGTTAATTATCTCGCAAACGGATCTCTAAATCAAAAAACTGTCTTAGCAACCCCTAAACGTTTTCAAAAGGCCTATCTAACAATACCCCACACTATGGGGTAGGCGACAAAAAAAAAACATCCCTACTTTACATGTAGGGGAGCTACCTGAAAAAAAAATATTTTCCATATTTTATTCTACGACTTTCTTTGTTTAGTTAACATACATGTTCATGCAAAATTTCACCAACGGTTTCGTCGCTATGCCTTGGACAGACGGACAGACGGACATGGCGAAACTATAAGGGTTCCTTGTAGGTACTACGGAACCCTAAAAAATCCAAAAACTATAACTATAAACTTAACGATTTATTTGCACAGTTGTGTGCCGTGGGTTTGAATCCGAGACCTTAGCAGTCCTACCGGTCTCTCACTCGGCAATCGCTCCTTTAAAAATAATCTGTATTACCTCAACATTATAACAGACATACTTTTTGGTTTACCCAACCAAAAAGTCGATCATGAGACTTCATGATCAGTCGCATAGCCGTAATGAAATATAACATTTAAACTTCTTCTTGTTGTGTCAATAACTAAAGTAATTTTTTATTACTAAATTATTTCTATATAGTTTCAAACCAATAGGATGCGACTAGGATGCCTTTTGGTTTACCAGCATGGGCAGGACCACATATGGGCAATATTTGGGTGGTCAATCCACATTTGCAACTAGTGTTTGATATTTAATATCTAGGTCTTTATAGGTACTATGAAAATTTTTATTAAATGCCAGAGAAATTAAACGCAGTAAACTGAATGTAGCCTCAAGGGAATTGTGTTAACCCAATTTTCAATGCACTGGCGCTCTTCAAATTGATATTAAACCAGGGCTCGGAGTAATAAATTGATTGCTATTAAGCTAGTTAGTAAGTAATTTTATTTCTAGTTTTTTAACGACTTCCAATAAAGGAGGATTACAGTTTCTTTAAAAAATAAAAATAACGCGAATGCTCAAACCATTCCAAATACATTTTTGTGATATTTTTTTCGATGAATTGGATATTCTTTACAAAAATAAAATGTTACTACTCGATTTAAATGCTAACGCCTAAAATTAAAACCATTATTGCGTTATCACGAACCACCTGCTTTCATCCCAATTAGTAAATTAATAATAAATAATAGCAGCCCAGTATCTAATGCATGTCCCACTGCTGGGCTCGGGCCTCTTCTCATGATGAGAACGGTTAGGTCATAGGTACACCCCCAGTTTCTTTCCCGTTACCAAACGACAATTTATATGATAAATACACATATCTTTCAACGTATAACTTACAGGACGTATTCTCTCCTAATTTTTGGGCTTCAGCTGAAATTTTTCAGATGCAGCCATTAAAAATGTATTGCAAAGAAATGTGAACTGCAAATGTTTTTAAATTTCCAATTTTTATTGCTGCTAATTAATAACTTAGTTTATCTATTCAATAATTAAAAGTTTAAGAAATCAAAAATCTAAGACAGCATTGATATGAAATATTTTTTCAAGATTTCTATTTTCTTGAAAACGTCGCATTGCATAAAAAAATTACTACACTAAACGTGTTGTATTTGCGTTCACACGATTTGTTTTAAATACTCATAAATAAAAATTGTAGATTAATAATAATTTTAACATAAATTGACGCTGGTACTCATAATTTATGAATAGCTGACTCAACTTAACAAGTTGCAACTCATGTTAAACGTATGGCTCATAAATAATAAGCTGTCATGTCAGAATCAACACCTCAGCTTAATTTCGTTGTATATGTTAATTAGTTTGGCAACACGCGACTTTATATATGTTAATTAAGTTTTTTTTTAATAAATTGAACGTTTTGTTTGGTTAATTCTTAAATTAAAAGAAATGGAAGCTTATATCACCTTTATTTCATGGTCAAAATAAATTAAAAAATATGTTCAATAATACTTCAATGATTTGTGCATGACTTTACCGACTTTTCGATGTGTCAAAATGTATCGTAATCTAGAATTCGCTGAACGGAATCAAAATATTAATTAAATCTCTCACACTCATGTCCAAGGTAAATTGGACGCGTCAGTCGTTAACAACATTTTGTAATAATTTAATCCTTTCGATGCGAACGGTAATGATATTATGACGGAGAAGGTATCTCCAGTGTTTTTAAAAAGTGTGACATTAGCATAGCTGACGTCACAGTTGTCCTCATGATTACTCACTCAGGGTCTTCAAAGGAAAACTTCCAAGTACTTTTATAAGCTTCGTTTATTCAGCGGGTAGCGTAATGACGTTAGAGAGATATCCGTACTGTGCGGCGGCGGCTCGAGCGAGAGCGACTGTGTCGATCACCTAGTGCGGCCGCTTTTATAAGACTCGGCCAAGTGCACGAGTTTACAAGTTTGTAAGTTAAGTATTGATAATACAGTCTTTTACATCGTAATCAACTCAAAAATAACCAACTGATGGTTATTTACTAATTTTAGGACAATCTAATTATTAATCTTAATTATTATCGACGAACAATGTAATAGCATTAAAGTTTTTTTTACGCTTTAATTAATTTGTAATTTTTTCTGTGCCCAAAATATTAAGCAATTAAAGTATTTTACAGACACTGATAGAGTATTAATCAATGTATTACACATAAATATTACAAAGTTTAAAATATTGTAAGTCATTTAAATTCTCTTTGATATTTTGAGTATAAATAGCAGCCTTGTAAGACAGAGAGGTTCTTTTATAATATTTTCATTGCAAGTAAAAATAACTGTTTGCATAAAAACTTATTATTTGCCGAGAATTCCAAGACGAGAAACTATAAAGAATGTTTAATAGTTGTTTCAAGATATCTGGGACATTATGAAAGCTAACTGAGAGTTGTTTTTTCCGTCTCAGTAAAAATGGAAATTGAACTTTAATTTTAACATTCCTTATGCGAACTGTCATAGAATGGAACGCCTTACCCGAGACAGTGTTTCCGCATGAGTACAATCTCTTCAAAGCAAGTGTTATTAGGTACCTAGTAAGTAAACGTGCTCCACCGTTGTAGACCGCATCATCACTTATTATGAGATCGTGGTCAAACGTCTTACCAGCAATCCACCGGCGACAATTCTAACTCTGTACTGCTATTTCTTTTCGCCCGACTTTGGCCGCGTACGCTAACCACTAGACTAACGAGGAAGTCAAACTTAACAAAACAATGTCGTCATCTTTGGACACAGAATAAAACACATAAAAACCTATACCCAAAAGCAGTTTTCACAACTCCACGATGAAACAACATATCCTCACAAGCTCACTAAAAGTTAGCACATATCTTTGAGCTCATAGTTCTGAAAGTTGCGCAGGAACTCACAACGAGAACGTGGCTTTGAACGTTGAATTGAATGATAACATTACGTATGCGAATTTCTTGCTGACTGCAATGTTCCTGCGGCTACACTTTCTTAGTCTTTAAGATTTTAGTTGTAGGAAAGAAATGGAACACTATTTGTGTAGTTCCTAATATTACATGTCTTGGTGATCAACATAACATAACATAGGTTTAGGTTTAAAGATCTTTATTCTCAATAAAAACATAAAGTCACCTACTTGAGAACAATGAATTGATATAAAATTAAGTTTAAATTCGTCGTTTAAACATTTACGCATTTACCCACCTAATGCATTCTAGTTAAATATCTAAAATGTGTTGCGTTAGCTTATTTTTAAATGCATTAAATGAGTGTACATTTTTAATGTGTGGGGCAATTTGTTGTACAGTTGGGCTCCTTCAAAGGTAAGCATTGATTTTCCATAGTTGGTTCTAATTTTAGGTAATACTATAAAACTGGCTCGGCGAGTACAAACATCCCGCCTCTATTACCCTGAAAGGTCTGGCAGAGGTATAACAACAACCGTATTTTACCTGTTATGTTTTAGATTCTATATGACAAGAAGAATACAAATATAATCGAACTACGTGCTGCTATTGAGAATTATCTAACGGAAATATCCCAAATTACTCTTTTGCCCGACAAGGGAATCGAATGTTTGCGATGAGAGGTCGCATACGCTAACCACAAGACCAAGAAGGCAGTTTTTAAGTTTTCAAAAGAGAGAAATACTTTTTTTCAAAAGATAATTAAATGACAATGTCAATCTTAATTCCAACTCGTTAAAGGTATACTCCCGAGCGCCGTGTTATCATACTAACATAAATTATAAAAAAAGCAACAACAAATCCAATGCAATAAACTACCGCGAATATCCACTGTATTATGCCCATCCTAAGGTTGCCTGGTAGAGATCGCGTCAAGCGATAAGGCTAGCGATAAGATTTGTACGTTATAGTTTTAAGTACCTATTTCTTTGTATGTTGATACAAATTTCATGAGCAAATAAAGTTTTTTCTATCTATCTATCTAACGAAATATGGGTTTAGCTTGATTATTATTAAGTTAATATCTAACTTTATTTACAAATCACATTGTTATCTAAAACACAAAAATGCATGTTGGCTCGTAGCCATTTAAACAAAATTGTTTTAATCATTAATTGAGTGACATACAAACCGAAAAGTTAAAATAATGATTTTAATATATGGGCTGTAGATAAGTGTTATAGATATGATTAGTCTTTAACAATAGATAAAAACTTAATAATATTAAAGTAAAACCCATATTTGTTTATATAAAAGAGTCAAGCAATTGTTCCCCACTGAACAGTTAAGTGAATACAGAAACCATCGCGAGGAATTCCAAGTCGCGACAGCAAATATCCGTTGTGAATCAAATGAATGCGCCGCGTCGCATCTCCACTCGGAAATCGATTATTCCGGCAGTAGGGTAAGCAAAAAAGTATTGTGATTCGGTGACTTTAACGAATGTGGATCGCCCACTCAAAATACGGCCTATTTGTTGTCTTGCCCATATCTTCCCACCCTTTTTACCATACCAACCAAAAAGGCGTCACAGTCGCATCCTATTGGTCTAAAACCATATAGATAGAAAAAAAACATTTTTATTATAATCATTGACACGACAAGAAGAAGAAGTAAATTATTGTTTACATAACATCACGCCAATATTACCCAGAAGGGCAGTACTGTACAACAACCACATTTCACCTTACTAGGCTTATCACTACAACCTGTTTGCTGCAAACAGACCACAATCAGACCTCTATTGCTTCGCACTAGTGACACGTATTCCTACTTAGTGTGGAACATTGTCGGTGGCATTGCATGACTGGGTCAAATCTGCGTGAAATCAATTAGGTAAGGCGTCCGTCTGTCTGTCCGTCTGTCCAAGGCATAGCGACGAAACCGTTGGTGCTAGAAAACTGAAATTTTTCCAGAAACATGTATGTTAACTATACAAAGAAAGTCGTAGAATAAAATTTGGAAAAATATTTTTTTTTTCGGTTAGCTCCCCTACATGTAAAGTAGGGATGTTTTTTTTTTGTCGCCTACCCCATAGTGTGGGGTATTTTTAGATAGGACTTTTAAAAACGTTTAGGGGTTGCTAAGACAGTTTTTTGATTTAGAGATCCGTTTGCGAGATAATTAACTTTAAAGAGCAAATTTTTGTTCGAGTAGAGCGTCCCCCCCCCCCCCTCTAAAAGCTAAACTACTGGATCCCAAAATCTGAAAAAAATTGTGTCGGTAGTACATGTAATGAACTTTAAAGAAAAACTATAGCGGATAAGTTCACTTCATTAGTTCAAGAGGAATAGGGGTCCAAAGTGTAAAGTGCAGTTACTTAGAATAATTCGTGCAAATTACAAAAACCTTTGAAAGTAATGACTTGTATGAAGATGTTACTTGTCTAATACAGATAGTAAATCCCTTTTAAGTCGAAATATGTTGTTACGACTAGCTACGGAACCCTACTGCGCGTGGCCCGACACGCACTTGGCCGGTTTTTAAGATTATTCTTATATAGTAATATGGTTTTATACTTTTTTAAAAGCTGTTTGTAGTTTTCATATGTTAAAGAAAGATTTTCAAAAAATTGTAGTAAAAAAAAAATGTTCTACACGAAATTTTCTAATCGTGGTAAAAACTACCTTAGGATGTGAGGATAGCGTTAATAATAAAAAAGTAGTATGACTATCGAAAGTCCTGTATATAGGTTTAGTTTGTCTGCTCGTGTGGTGTAGTGGTTTAAGCGGTCGCCTTGCCGCTTACCACTGCACTGGTGTTGTGGGTTCGATCCCCACATGGGACCAATCTTTGTGTGATTCGCAAAGATTTGTTCTGAGACTGGGAGTGCTTGTGTGAGTGAATGTGTGTATTTGGCCTTGTCATTGGGACCATTGGATAGTGTTATTGCTTCTGGCGTTCTATCTAATGTAAAAAATCCAAATTTATTTATTTATTTATTTAGGTCAAGAGTGAAAAGGTAAGAAACAAAAATCAGACTCCCTCTCACAAAAATAACTTAACGCCTATAGTACCCAAAAGGGTGTGGTAGAGCTGTGTAATACCCACACTTCACCCATTATGTTTAGATGCCATGTGATCCACTATCACCATCCACCGAGCTCAAAATCAACTCCGTGTTGTTATTAGGAATTGCCTGATGTAAAAATCCCAAGAGTGAACAGTTCTTTGCCTAGAATGCTGCAATACCTGTACTGTACTTTGGTTGTATATTGTTTGAGTACTTTGATGTTTATGTGTAATCTAATTGATGTATTTAGTTAGTTGTTTCTGGAAAATGTATTTAATGTATTACTAAACGCGAGGACCTGTTATTGGCTATCTATTACCTAGTAACATTTTTAGTCAAATTAGAATAAGCTGTTGGACCTCCATAAAGATAATAATAAATAATAAATAAATAACACTTTTGCACGATCCGAGGGTTCATTCCTGTTTCGACCAGCTGTTTGACCCACATTCCAAAAAATTCTTGTTTTGACCTACTTTATTTTTCCGTGCTGTTTCGACCCACCTGATAAAAAGTACTGACTGCAATGAAAACGTTGATTTTAGTAAATTGTAAAATGTTAAAAAGTTTTACCTGTTGCCTAACCTAATCCATCATTTACTATAGACCTAATCATAACGTGTGTCCATTATTATGATTAGGTAATTTTTCTTAGCTTATTTCTATGTACAAAGTTTGGTGTGGTTTACATAATATAGTAATATGTGTTATGTTAGATGATATTGAGAAATGTGAAATTGGGAAAATTAAAGTAGCATCCTTTATTAATTGTTTCAGGAAAAATGCTAACTATAGCGTTCATGGCTGTATTTTTCGTAGTCTGTCCTGAATGTAATCGGGATCCAATCAGGGATTTTAGACTTTATTATTCTGAATGTTGTTTCATATCGATGGTCCCAATTAAGAAAGTCGATAGTTTCATTTTGTCGATTTTCACTTTTTTACATAAATGCATTCGCAAGAATGAGTTCTACAATGTGCATATTAAATTTCATTAAAATTCTTCATTTTGACACATTTTTGAGTATTAAAATTGTCGATAGTGATTGCGCGTCCGTACAAGATTGCGCTATGTGGCATATCGCGCAATCTTGTACGGATACATGTGTTGAACAAAAAAAAACGAGAAGAAATGCCCGGGAGTTATGAAAATCCTGGATTACACGCGGGACCTGGTAAGTAGTTTAATAATTTTATTATTCAATTAATGTTCAGTTTTTATACAAAGCAGCCATAAGTTATATTATGATTTTGAGCAATCATCGTTGTTTTATAAATCAATAAAGACCGTTCCCTTTAAAAATGAAGGTAATGGTAGATCCGACATTTTTAACTGAACTTGAGCATTTCAAGATTGTCGAAAGTGCCGCTTCCTACTTTCTTAGACGGAAATTAAGCAGGTCTGTTTGCCAGAAGTGTCAAATTCGACATTATTAAATGTTTGCATAATCTGTTGATTTGTCGTGTAACACAAATGACATTTTTAAACGGAACTTATATTAAATGGTTGGTCCCAAGTGGCACTACCGACTTTTTCAAATGGCTACTGGGTGTGTTTTTTTGACGGATGTATCTCTGTTGATCGATTTCGTTTCAATATTTTAGGAATAAACATTGTGTTTAGCCTTTTATGGTATCAAAATAATTATTATTTACTTTCAGATCGAGTTTCTTCTCAAATACCGGCCCATTTTGGAAATTAATTAGTTCAGCTGCAATATTTGATTAGCGACGTTTTTAGTGACTCGCATTCATCTAAACACCTTTTGGTGAACGTCTTATCACTACTGCTGAAGTTGAAGCGACTGTCAATGCACCGAAAATCCCTAGAAACATCGAAATTACTGAAACGATGGCTTATTCACTATCTACTTTGGCAAAGGCAGATTTTTCTTTAAGATGTTCCGTTTATATAAATTAATGGTGTGGATGGTATCCGGGTAAATAAACAAACGCGAATAAACGCCAGTACCGTGACATCTTGGAGGCAAATTTAAATATTTCCTTTCATTTACCGAAAAAAGATCGCTGTGATATTTGTCATGGTGTTTGATAATATTGAGTTCGCGAATCAAGAAGAAAAGCAACGATTCTAGAAACATCAGGAGGACAAGAAAAAGCTCGTGCTCTGAAAAATGTTGACAAAGTTGATGGAAGTAAGAATGATAATCTTGTAGTTGCTACGTTTGATTACTAAAAAGTTCTTCAAAACACACATTTTCTATTACAAGAGGAAGTTAAATGCTTTCAATTTCAGTATTTACGATGTTAATAAATAAGCTGCAACTAGCGTTATGTGGAATGAGGTTATTGCAAATAAGAGAGCGAATGAAGTTTCTAGCTGCTTGTACGCTTTTATAAAAGAGAATGCTGAAAAAGGGGTTGAAAAATTCAGGTTTTGGTCGGACAACTGCGCAGGGCAGAATAGAAATCGCATCGTGTTTGCTTTATATATTATTGCATAGAGTATAATTATGATATGGGTGAGGAACCTAAGACTTTAGTTGTTCTAAGGACAGGGAAAAGAAATAACCAGCGCATAAAGCATTTTGAACTCAATCAAGCCTATAACGACGAATGCATCTCCATTCCGTACGAAAAGTATAAATACTTGCTACTACTTACTTACTCTATGTGTAAGTCTCTAGCAATCCCAAAAAAATATCATTCCTTCTATAAAGACTTGACGCATGCACCCCCCAAAACAAGACAAGTTAGTTGATAGCGATATTGACTAATAATTAAGCTGTTAAAGTTTTAAAATGCTATTTCTTTGTTTTTTTATTTTTACAACATTTTTTCATACTGTTTAATTTTAACGAATGTAGAAAGATTTGATTTTACTTTATTACTCGTAATAAGGTTAGTTTTTAAACGTGATTTTGCTTTATAAGTAGCTATTACGTACTTTACCAAGATAAAAATGCAAGTCTGTTTAAAAAATAGTTCCTACGTAACGATCGTGTAGTGAGATTTGATATTACTTTATTTTGTTAGTTTTGAAACGTGATTTAAGTAGCTATTAAGTACTCGTTCCAAGATGAAACTGCAAGGCTGATTAAAAAGTAGTTCCTATATTTTGATAGATTCTAAGGTTGCTTAGGTATGGTGTTTAACACTTTCAAAAAATCAAGTGCCATTTTAATTTTCTGGTTTTTACACTTTATATAATAATATAATAGTTTTTATACAGTTGTAACGGAATGTCCCTTATTTTAATGTGATACTGTCCAATAATACTTTTTTGAATTGTTTTATAGTATTTTAGCCAAGTCAAAGTCTAAATATCATTATAAGTAATAAATAATAATATTAACTAATATTGTTCGTTTCATTATTTAATTTCTCCTTACATTCACCGGCACTCCCAACCCATTTTCGACATTTTTTATTCACGACTTAACATTTAAAAATGTCGCATATTCCACTTCCAACCAAGTTCATCAATAAAAACCCAATTAAAAATGTCGAAAGTGCCACAACCGACAGTGTCAGTATTTTCTTCCGTGATAAAATGTCGTATGTACATTGGTTACGCAACTCTACTCATTATATATAATATATTATTCTATTATTTTTATTTCAAATATAATTTATTTTATCTCAGTCTGGTGGTTTGGATTTCTGCTCTTAGGTTTTATAGCTCGAGTGTTGCCGAAAGAGGTGCAGTTTCCTGGCTGCTAGACCATAACGCCATAAAAAATCAAAATTCAAAATTATTGAAGTTTAGTGACATTGTGTCAAATATTATTATAATTTTTTCGCATTCTTCTATGATTCATCATCCATACGCTTCCGCTATACCATTTATCTTCACCCGCTTTTTGTTAAATAAAAAATTAAACCGCAATCGCAAGAAACCAGCTTCGGAGGATCCTGCCCTCGGAAAGGTACTTCGGGCTGTTTTACTGGTGAGTAGATTTCCCTTACCACCAGACTATAAATAATTATATTTTTATCGTTAATATTATTTTCGTTTATTCATTCATCATCTTATTTTCATCGCCCGGTAGGGCAGTTTACAGCGCCCTATCATATTATGGTCCTTCAGTCGAGCAGGATAAATTGTTTCCAGCATTAAATATTAATAATTTCATGTATATTTTTGTTTTTTCGCACCTATTTATGTTTATTGCTCGTATGTTTATGTAATATTTGTTAGGTATTGCTCCTACGCATTGAACTTACGTACTTTAAATAGGTATTAATATTCTTTTTACATTAAATCTATCAAGATGGCTACCTCAGCTGACGAGATTGAAATTGTGCGTCAACTATCCATATTGTATGGAAAAAGAGATGTCATCTTTGAGAGAGTTAATCGCACGTATAATTTAGCTGTAAATATTTCTTCCTTTGACTCGAGATCAAATGAGCAATTCATGATCGAGTCTGAAACAATAGACGACTTACGTTCTAAGTTCGAGAATATTATCGATCGGATTAATGATTTGGTTTTGACTCAGCGCCCGAATGCAGTCCCTGACTATTCTTCGTTGCTATCATTTGAGGATTTGTATGCCCGTATCAAAAGAAGTCGGAATAGGATCAGTTCAGGGTCTGATAAGGCTGTTTTTTTGCCATCGCATTCGAGTGGAAATTATATTAAATTGCCGCCTATTGAATTACCAAGTTTTGACGGCAGTACAGAAAAATGGCCTATATTTTACGAATCTTTTAAAGCCAATATTCACAATAATGAAAATCTGTCTGACTCGCAACGTGTGCAGTATTTGATAGGTAAATTGACTCATAATGCCTTGAAAATTACCGCCGGTATTGTTCCGACGTCTGAAACTTATTCCATTTTATGGAATAGTCTGGTAAATAAGTATCAGGACAAAAGAGCGTTAGGGATTCATTATTTAAATAATATTTTAGATCTGAAACCTTGTAACAATTCTGCTAGTAGTCTTGGCACTTTTATTGACAAATACTCTGCCTCCATTGCAGCTTTGAAACAACTTGAAATAAAAAATTTAACAGATTTTACCTTATTACACTGTGCATTACGTAAAGTTGATTCACAAACCGCTCAGGCTTTCGAGCTGTCCGTGAGAGATAAAGAAATACCTATTTCTGAAGATTTTATTGCATTTGTACGGGACCAAAGCAAGATCTTGAGTAGATGTAATTCTTCGGGACCGATCTTAAATCCTCGTGCGCAAAGTAGTGCAAATAAACAGACAACCTCGTCGGGGTCATCTTCACGAACAAACTCTACTTATAAGGCGTTCGTGGCCCAGAATGACGATGTGTCGACCGCCGTTCCAAGCACTTGCGCGTACTGTCAAAAATCTGACCATATGCAATTGTACAAATGTGTACAATTTAAAAGTCAATGCGACCCACAAAAGAGATTCGAATTTATTAAATCAAAACACGGGTGCGTAAATTGCTTAAGCACTTCCCATACCGCTTTGAATTGTAAGTCGGCTTCTCTTTGCGGGCTTTGTAAGAAACGTCACCATACTATTCTGCATTTTGATGAGAAAAATAATAATAATTCTCATACACATGCAGCACAAATTCTTACCGCCGATTCTCAGTGTATCAATCATAATAATATCAACGAATATGATGGTGCGCAAGCCTCCGCTCATGTCTCCGCTCCGTTGCCGTTGCGCTCTATGCCGTCAGTTCCCGTACATAATTTTAGTACTAATATGCCGCCTGCTAATGCTTCCGTTTCTTTGAGCGTTAATGTGAGGCCTAATTCTAATATTTTGCTCTCTACTGCTCAAGTTTACGCGGTTGCTAATAATAATAGTAACCGTAAAGTAATAATTCGTTGTTTGATTGACAATGGTTCTCAAAATAATTTAGTTACAGTGGAATGCTGTAAATTACTTAATCTTACTATAATTCCATTAACCAATTCTTACGTAAAGGGTGTCGGTCTGAGCTCTCGACCAATACATGGTTATGTGAATATTCAAATTCAATCTCGTGTTTATCTAGAAAATAAATATAATATACAGGCACTTGTTGTTGATTGTGTCACTGATCAGATGCCTACGCACTTTATCGAAAAGTCTAATATGGGATACCTGGACAGCATACCTTTAGCTGATTTGACTTGGAATATCCCAGGCAATATTGATTTAGTGTTGGGTGCTCAGCTATTTCCATACATTTATTTGGGAAATAGAGTAGAGTCGGGTAATCGTGCACCTCCCGCTTTGTTAACCGCCTTTGGTTATGTGTTGATGGGCGATTATCCACGCAAACAGACTTATTCTAGTTCTTTCTCAGCTTTGGCTCTTAATGACTTAGTCCAGAAATTTTGGGAGTTAGAGGAAATACCTTATAAAGAATTTTTAAGTCCAGAAGAAACAGAGTGTGAGAATCTTTATTCTTCATCTGTGATACGCAATGGAGATGGTCGATATACTGTGACCTTACCCTTCTGTCGAAACCCGAATGAGTTAGGTAATTCTCGTTGTAATGCTCTCCGGCGACTTATGACTTTAGAGAGAAAATTCAATCAGGTGCCTAGTTTAAGGGAAAATTATAATACTGTTATAAAGGACTATATTTCGATTGGTTGTCTTTCTGAAGTTTCGGCATCCGAAGTCACTGATGATGGATATTATATACCTCATCATGCTGTTGTACGCCCAGACAAGCCTATGCCACGCATTGTACTGGATGCGAGTGCCAAAACTCATACTGGTCTTTCTTTGAATGATCTGTTGTATACAGGGCCTAATTTACAGACCGATTTATTTCTACTCTTACTTGACTTCAGATTATTTCCTGTAGCCATTACCGCTGATATTAAGCAAATGTATTTACAGATTGGTGTTAATAATGATCAACAAAAGTATTTGCGAATACTGTTTCGTTTTAATGAAAATGATTCAGTAAAAACATTTCAGTTCAAACGTCTTCCGTTTGGGTTGAAATCGAGTCCGTTTCTAGCTATGCGCACTGTGCGACAGCTGGCAGTGGACATGTCTCCTCAATTCCCTGAAGCCGCTAAGATTGCTAGAACTAAATTGTATATGGACGATTTGGTTCACTCATTACCTGATTCTGAAACAGCCACCCGTCTGGCTCGAGAATTGATCTCTTTATTCCAGGCTGGTGCCTTTGAATTGGTGAAATGGTCGAGCAATTGTGCGAACTTACTAGAGAGTTTACCCGTTTCACATCGTGGTTCGGTGGATTTTACTCAGGATAGTCCGATTGCATTGAAGATTTTAGGTCTCTCATGGGAACCTAGAGAGGACAATTTCTTTTTTACCGCGTCTCATGTTAATGATAAATGTACTAAGAGAACTATATTGTCTGTGGTGGCTCGTTTATTTGATGTTTTAGGTTTAGTAGCCCCCGTTATTTTGTATGCCAAATTGTTAATCAAAGAACTTTGGTTGGCTAATATTGGCTGGGATGATACTCCACCAGAGAGTGTCATCCGTCGTTTTACCGCTCTTATACAAGAATTGTCTTTGTTAACAACTCTTAAAATTCCGCGTCATATCGGTGTGTCAAGTGACTGCACTGTTAATATCGTAGCCTTTGCAGACGCGAGTATGAATGGTTACGGTTCAGTCGTATATTTACACATCACTGATGCGACCGGTATAATGGTCCGACTTTTATGTGCGAAGTCTAAAGTTTCTCCAACTAAAGTGACGACACTAGCGCGACTTGAATTGTGCGCTGCGCTTTTAATGGCTAAATTGATAAAAATTGTTCATGAAACGTATCGTGATCGTGCCCATATAGCAGAAATTTATGCTTTCTCTGATTCTACCATAGCTCTTTCTTGGATTCATTCTTCTCCTCATCGATGGTCTGTTTTCGTAAGCAACCGCGTGGCTCAATGTCAAGAAAATCTCGCTTCACGACACTTTTATCATGTTGCTGGAATAGAAAATCCAAGTGATTGCCTTTCTCGAGGTTTGCTCCCATCACAAATAGTCAGCCATAACTTGTGGTGGAATGGCCCTGATTGGATGTGTCAACCTACTTCAGAGTGGCCGGTTAAATCTTTCTCACCTCCTGAAGGTTATGAAATGCCTGAACAGAAAGCCAGTACTTTTACCGCTACGACAGAGCATCATGACGCTCCGGTATCGGTACTCTATAAATTATCCCAACGCTTATCTTCTTGGGATAAGCTTTTGAAAGCTGTCATGTATGTTTTCAAATTTATAAAAAGAATTTCCTCGATTAATGATATATCGGATTTGATCATTGCTGAAAAGGCGATAGTTCATTCCGTGCAAATTGTGCACTTTTCTGAAGATATTGCTCTTCTTCAAAAACATAAATTGCCCTCAAAAAAGTTGCGCAATTTATCAGCTTTTATTGATGAAGAAGGCTTACTTCGAATTGGAGGACGTCTTTCTAAATCGGATTTGCTATTCGAAGTAAAACATCCAGTTCTGCTTCCAAAGCATGATCATGTTGTTGACCTTATTATCAGGCATTATCATGTTTTAAATTGTCATACTGGAGCAGGCTTATTAATGTCAATTTTGCGTCAACGTTTCTGGATATTAGATGCTAGAACTGTTGTGCGAGCAAAGGTGAGACAATGTAATTCTTGTTTTCGTGTTAACCCGTCTCATCCTACGCCTAAAATGGCTGATCTTCCTCCTTATCGAATTCATGAAGCCAAAGCCTTTACTCACACCGGAGTAGATTATGCTGGTCCGCTTCGTATTACTTTGGCTCGTAGGAGAGGTCAGCATTCGCAGAAAGCTTATATTTGTCTTTTTGTATGCCTTGTCACTAAGGCCATACATATTGAATTGGTGTCTGATTTAACGTCAGATTCGTATTTAGCTGCGTTCAAACGCTTTATAGCTAGACGTGGTCCAGTATCTTGTCTATATTCAGACAACGGTACAAATTTCGTCGGTGCGAAATCTCAGCTCGACGAATTGAATAAGGTTCTAAGACCTGAACTTATCTACCATCGTATACAGTGGAAAATGATTCCACCTAGAGCTCCTCATTTTGGAGCTATGTGGGAATCAAATATAAAAAGTTTGAAGACCCATCTGTATAGAGTCATTGGAAGTCAACTTTTGACTTATGAAGAGATGCTAACTGTATTGGTGCAGATAGAGTGCGTGATGAATTCGCGACCACTAAATGTCGTATCGTCAGATCCTCACCCTGAGGTTATCACTCCTGCGCATTTCTTAATGTCTTCTCCTTTACAATATTTACCAGCTGCAAATGTAACAGACACTAATCTTGTTCAACGCAAAAAATTACTCGATCATATGGTCCAATCTTTCTGGAAAAAGTGGCGCCTAGAATACTTGCATACATTGCAAGTCAGATTGAAATGGGCTACGCCCGATAATCCGGTTCAAGTGGGTAAGATCGTTCTTGTGGGACAAGATGATTCTCCACCTTTAAATTGGCCACTAGGAGTCATAACTGACATTTATCCGGGGTCAGATAATATAACTCGTGTCGCGATGGTAAAGACTAGGTTCGGGACGTTCAAACGTCCTGTAGTTAAATTATACCCATTGCCTACACAATGATTTTCTCATTATGTTTTCTAGTTAATTCTTTAATTTTAATGCAATGATCTTTAATTTTTTTAAAAAATATATATAATGCAGAAATAACTTTCTCAAAGGTTTCATTTTAAGTTTCGTTCATGGCAATAAATATTTTATGAATTTATTTTGTTAGCCTGTTAAATGATATTTCCAATATGTTTTTCACTCTTGTTTTGCAAGATCTACAATCTTGCAAAGAGGGGAGCATGGTTACGCAACTCTACTCATTATATATAATATATTATTCTATTATTTTTATTTCAAATATAATTTATTTTATCTCAGTCTGGTGGTTTGGATTTCTGCTCTTAGGTTTTATAGCTCGAGTGTTGCCGAAAGAGGTGCAGTTTCCTGGCTGCTAGACCATAACGCCATAAAAAATCAAAATTCAAAATTATTGAAGTTTAGTGACATTGTGTCAAATATTATTATAATTTTTTCGCATTCTTCTATGATTCATCATCCATACGCTTCCGCTATACCATTTATCTTCACCCGCTTTTTGTTAAATAAAAAATTAAACCGCAATCGCAAGAAACCAGCTTCGGAGGATCCTGCCCTCGGAAAGGTACTTCGGGCTGTTTTACTGGTGAGTAGATTTCCCTTACCACCAGACTATAAATAATTATATTTTTATCGTTAATATTATTTTCGTTTATTCATTCATCATCTTATTTTCATCGCCCGGTAGGGCAGTTTACAGCGCCCTATCAATAAATAATCTAATCTTTTCTCGTAAAATACAAGTGTTTATGTAATTTTAAATATAACATAATATAAATATACGTATGTTTAAGATATATTCCAAGTTTAAGGTTACTACGATTTGTATTTTCTTTTTGGGCGTAAAAAGAAACTTCAAACTGCTCTACTGAAAAGTGCTCATTTTGAAGATACGACTTTCTTGATTGGGACCATCGATATGTCGATTGCTTATTATCCATTAACAAAACATATATCAACGGAATAACGTGTATTTTATCTTCCGAACTGCCAAAGTCTCCATGAATTACTTACAGCTTCTTGAAAGGTTTATTAACACATTTAAATCTGCTAAAAAAATTCTCACATTTTTTATTGACTACCTCAATTCTTTGTGTGAAAATGCCAATATTCTAGTGCTCTGATCTCCATAATCAAAAAATAAAAAATCTTCGTAGTCTCTGGGTATCTCCACTTCTGATGCAACGGTGAATGTAGATTAAGTAATGTTCTGTGCTTTGTATCGGGCATTGTACAGGCATGTCTTAATGCTGGCAAAATCCGGTAATGTTTTAACTAAATGCATGCCTTTATTTTGCAGTGTTACTAAGCTTCTGTTGAATATATTTGGGATTGGTTTCCCCTCCGCTGATGCAGCTTCTTGTTGGCATCGATATAATTCTCGCATAATTTATTTTTTTGCAATGGGTAATAGGTATGCATTTGTTGTGTGGGCAAACCTTGATTATTTGCTTGCCAATATTTGTGACCACTTTTCCTTTGCATCTTCTATTAACACACCTCCATGGTACTGTGCCATTTTTGTTGTTTCGCCTCCTTGATAACCCGTATCCATTGTAGAGTAGAATCGGCCCGCCTTTTTTTGATTTTACAAAATATAACTCCCTTGAAGTAAAAGAAGTAGAAGTAGATGGTAAAACATCATCGGTTGCATCCATTTTTTTCGAACCGCGGAGTATTTTACGTGTTAACCAAGCAATATTTAGCTAATAACTGACAAAGTAACTGACTCTTCGAATAACAATATATCTCACCACTAATTTAAAAAAATAATTTCTTTTGTTATAATAATATATCGTTTCGGTAAAATGTGCAAATAACCCAATGTATTGTTTTCAAAGCCATACATTATTTTTATCATAATTTCACTAATTTCACCGAAGCCGCAATTCTGAATCAAAACTACGGATTAGGCAACACTTGATTTTTATGACATTCTAAACAATAGTTTATTGGTCCGTGTATTACCTGCTTAAAATTGCTTATCCTTTACGTTAATCCGCCCTTAAATCATTTTTGCAAGAACTAGTTTTGTTAACTGATTTTAGAGTTTTAAGAAGCGGCTTGTCGTTTGCGTTGTATATGATTATATTCGACCATTAATAAATATCAATTATTGGTAACCTAAGAGTCCATTGAAGACACACAATTTTTTTTTTTTAAATCATTGTCCACCCGTACTGATGTTAGCTTGTTTGGCTATTAAATAATTCGTGTATAATTTCATTAAAATATCTTTATGTATCTTAAAAGTTATACGTTAGTCCATTTACATCATTTTAACCAACCCTAATTGAAATAACTTAAAGATTGTTCTTATATGGATTATTATACTACACTTTACTCAAATCCTTCATTTCATTTCAATACATAGTGAATCATAAAAGAGCGACTTATTTTGCTGACAGTATTTTTTCTATACAAATTATTTTTGGGACGAACGAGGAATAGAAAGTTGGGCAAATCAAGATTTTTTTTATTAATATTAATAATTTTAAAATTTTGGGACGAACGCGGAACACATTTTGAGACGAACGCGGAATTTTTTGAGTGGGTCGAAACTTTGTGGTCGAAACAGGAATGAATCGATCCGAGAATCGAACCCAATACCTTTATATGACTATCGTAGGCGCCTCTCATCGCGAGGTCTTCGGTTCGATTCCTGAGTTGGGAAAAGTGTTATTGTGTGTTCCAACTCCGTGCGGCTATTGTGAACTTACCGTCAGGAATTGGAATTGTGACCGGTGGATGGCGATAGGCTCACCCACTTTCCCATGAGACTTGAACATAACAGGAGAAATACGGGTGTTTCAGCTCTGCCTCACCCTTCTGGATAATATAGGCGTATTGTTGTTTATTGTTATAAAACGATCTAAACACCAGTTCAAAACGTCAAAGGGGTATGACCAATCGACTATGGGATTGTTTATCGCTGCTGTGCTATCTATTCCGTGGCTTTGTCAAGATAAAAACTGCTGTATTATATGAAAAATAATTTGAAAGTTTAATTTTAAGCCGGATATTTTTATAGTAAGCTCATACACAAAACTAGAAATAATTTACTATCTTAATATTCGTGACACAAGGGTTTTGGCGATACAGTTGTAGCGACCATATAGCATTGCCTTTTACTCAATTTCTTTTGACAAGCAGCCCTAAAAAATATATACCAACAAAATCACAAATTTGTTTATGGTGTACAATAAAGAATTCTCTATCTATCTATCTATGTAATAGGCTTCAAATAAGGTCAAGTATCCTAAAGAAGATTACAAAAAGATCTCCTCCTAATTTGAATTGCTGAACAGGATCATCTAGATTTTGCATTAGTTGTGCAAAAAGTAGATGTATCACTTTGGCTTTTACGCTTAAGAAGTGAGCCTAAGGATTTGGTCCAGTTGGTAGCGAGTGTTAATATTTTGTTTAAAATAAATTTGTCTTTTTTTTATACCACGCACGCAGCGAACGAACGTGTGGTCCACCTGATGGTAAGTGGAGTGCAACCCATGGACATCAACAATCCACAAAAGCAGATTATAGATCCGTCGCTGCAGCTGAGGACTACGGTGTTATGCCTCAAATGCCAGTCATTTCAGGGCCTGATCTAACCACCAAACCGGAACATAGTAATGGAATGGAAGCACTACTATTTGGCGGCAGGTTAAAGGTGAGACGGTGGTGCTGCCGCCCTCGCTCATTCACTAGAGCTCTACCGCCAGTATTTAACAGTATGTCTTAAGTTTCTAAAGCTTTTAATTCCTTTGCTGCCTCGATAGTCTAGTGACTAGCGTATGCGCCTCTCACCAGGAGGTCTCGGGTTCGATTCCTGGACAGGGTAAAGTGTTATTGTGTGTTCCAACTCCGTGCTACTATTGTGAACTTACCGTCAGGAATTGGAATTGCCCCGGTAGATGGCGATAATCTCGCCCCCTATCCCATAAGACTTGAACATAACTGGTTAAATGTGGGTGTTGTACACCTCTTCCAAACACTTTTGAAAAAATTAGGCGTGATGTTATGCTATGAAGTTTACTTTATGATTCAACATGTTTATTTTTCTGTAAATAAATGTTTTTTATTGGTAATGTTTTAGATAGGTATATAGCGCTGTTTAAATGGTTACAAGCTTTTACTTAATATCGTTGGCTAGATGCTTTTTCGCTTATTAATGTATGTACTTTATTGTAAAATAATTTAGATGGTAATATTTATGAAATACATGGGTTCTATTTCTCACGACGTAAACCACAAGGACTAGCTACAAATGTATAAAAAATAATGTTGACGTCACTGTAATTGGTTTATAGACCGCCGGCTCCGCTGGCAATGATACACAAGCCCATATAAACGGCTGTCGTCGTCCAGAAGTTACTAAGCACTTTTTTGTTCAGAACTTCCTGATTTTATACAAAGCAAAGTAATTCTTCATAATTTCTAAGTTGCGTCGCTAAGTTGGTGGAAAATTATAGCAATATAAATTGGTTTTAGACTAAGCATGGTAATTTTCTTACGAAATATTAGATTAGTTTTATCGTGAATCACGGCCTGCAACAGCTGTGAAATACCTACCGCCAAACCCGTTACCACAAAATACATGGTACCTGCGCCGCCGGGAGCCTGCTGTCCCGCAGTACAACGTCATCATTACTGCCTCCTGAACCGAGGTGACAGGCTGCAGACTCGCATACGTACTAGGCCGGGGTTCGCCTTCACCTTGTGTCTCATATCCCATGATATCGATATATCGTAAAAAAACGGTTCTTGAATAATTGGTCACTCATCAACCTTAACATAACAGGTGAAGTGTGAGTGTTGTACACCTCTGCTACACCCTTCTAAGTAGTACAGGCTTGATGTTATATTATGTTTTATATTTTTTGTTTGTTGCTATTCAACTCAAACACTAGTCATGTGATTTCAGAAATTATTCCTGAGTAACATAGGCTATTTTTGATCAAGGTATCACAAAGGCAAGGCCGCACACAGAAGCTGGTTCAACTAAAATTACCTCATCAAATGCACAGCCATTTTATTTCCAGCTACGGAAAGTAAAAACTGCATTTACAAAGCTCCCCGTCCAAAATTACAACAAAATTCGTTCATATTTTAGTTTAAATGTCGCGAAAACTTTGATTGCGCATGTGACGTCATACGTAGCATATTGTTTCCAATTTCCATAAAGTGGTAGTTGCTCGTGAAACTTGTTTCTGAATTCGCTTTTCAACGGGTACAACTATTTTGAAGTCGTTAATGAAATTCGTTTATACAAGATTTTTTTTTGTTTCGTAAAATATACGTAACAACAAAACGTGATGTTTTTTCTCGACTACGGCTTAGCCAAAAGGAAGGCAAAAAATAATGACTTCGACATAAAAAAATATGTTAAAATTAAATTATGTCAAAAAGCTTACTATAGTATTTCAGACTACATAAATGATAATAGTATTTGGAAATGAATTGCTCTTCTTATGTGATTTTTTTTTTATGTAATTTTATATTGTTATATTTTTCATTTTAAAAGATGGTGCACATGAGTTTCTCACCAGCTCTTCTCATAATGCAATACCCATCGGAGCTGGTACTTAGATTGATTTTAATTCGATTCTAAACAGTTTGACTAAAATTAATCTGAGCCCCGGTTATTCAAATCATTGTAATTAGTATAATTTAGTATTATTTATTATTTACTTTTATATCATTTTTTGTAATGTTTTGACGTGTTCAAGCGCCTCCTGGGGCCTATGAAAATAAATGATTTGAATTTTGAATTTTGAATTTTGACAGTCTGTGTATGTATGTTAGTATGTGCCACCTTGGCTCCTAAACTACTGAACAGATTTGTAATAATAAAAAAAAAAACCGACTTCAAAAAGTAGGTAAACTAAAAAGCAAAAAATAAATGTACTTCGCACAAAATAATACGTTTTTTCATTTAGTTAAATAGAAATTATTAAATAATTCTTTTATAATTCTGAAGTCGGTGCCAAGTAAAAACAACCTTTCTACAATACAATATCAACAGTTCACACAAAAAGGGACGCGTAGTTGTGCTAGTGCGCGGTCGCCCAGTATTGGTACTTACCACAGAAATATAACTAATATTCAGTCAGAAAAAAGTTGTTAGAACGATTGATATTATCACTGTATACAGAGTTATTAATTGTTTACTTGGCACCGACTTCAGAATTATAAAAGAATTATTTAATAATTTCTATTGGGATATATTATATTGCATATCAAATAAATAATCGCCTATCAATACATACTCATCATTTATATTCTTTTTTGCATCAAATAACTTACTTCACTACAGATAAACTAAATGTTTAACAAAACTCAAACTGCAGATAATTCGAAATTACACATCAATATGACATTCCTTTTTTCCTCATAATGCAATACAGTTAAATTTATTTTTGTACAAAAATACTACATGCATAGCATAAATACTGACTGCACATCAAATTTACCATATTTCATAGCAAAATAACTATCCCAGTCGCATATTAACCAGTAAGTACAACAAAATCTGTTCATCATATTTGTCTTAATTTTCAAGAAGCCATGCTCGGTAAATTTAATGATTATTATAACAAAAAAATCCTTTTACATTGCATTATTTCTAAAAGCAGAACAACTTAACTGAAAAACTTCGCGCGTTTTTTCGTCACTGGAGTAAATAATATAAAAATAAAAGCTATAGTTATGGCATAGGTCAATTATGGGTAAAGTAGTAGGTTAGGTTAGGTTAGAACTGCGACCATAACATAGCGCGAGCCGAGCGAGCGAAGCGAGCGTGCCGCGGCAGCGGCCGGCGAGTGCTAGCTAATCTTTGTGATACTCCGACCCCTTTTTGAATCTACCCACTAAATAAAATAATATTATACTACCTACCAATTTCTTATTATCATAGATCGTAACAGACGACAGTACGTGGCGCCACCTGCAGAAGCTAAAAATGTGCCTATTGGGCAAAAAAGGAAGCGTGGACGCCCCGCGAAAGCAAGACCCGCTTTAATAATTCAATAAATTACAATTTTGTATCTAATTTTATATTTTTTTTGCTGATCTCATTATGTGATAATTAATAAATAATAAGATGACTGTGACTAATAAAATGTTGTTTGATCTAGAAAAACTGCTGTAAATATTATAAAAATAGAAGCTATATTTAAAAGAAAAAGTGTTAACATGTATAATGTGCATTAAGATTATTAGTTGTGCATTGATAAAAAAGCTTTTACTTTAGGAAAAATTGCTGTGCGCTGTGAAAATAAATTGTAGTGTGTTTAGTGATATTTTGAGTTGAATATTTTGTTGTGCAATCAGTAATTTTGATGGGAATTCGGTATTTAATTGCATAGAAAAAGGATATTTTATGATTTGCGTTTAAATACTACCCATTTCTATTTAACTAAATGAAAAAACGTATTATTTTGTGCGAAGTACATTTATTTTTTGCTTTTTAGTTTACATACTTTTTGAAGTCGGTTTTTTTTTTATTAAAAATTATTTTATTTTACGATTTTAAGTGATGGGTAGACCGAGCAAGAATGTTTCTCGAATGAGGAGACGACGGTTACTTGAGACGGAAAACTTATTATAATAAACAAGAATTAAATCCTTTCTCCTGACTATTGAGGGTCACGACCTTCCATCATCAGTTCATTTGACACAATAACTAGCAGTAGGAATATCCGTACAGTAGTGAAAGAAATATCCTTTAACTCCTAACTATTGAGGAGTTAACCTTCCATCATCAGCTCAACCACATAAAATTATTGCGACCAAGCGTAAATCCTGGCCTCGATTAATAAAATATGAGGGTTGCCCCCGATTTCTCTGGGGTCCCATCATCAGATCATGACATGCTGACAATGGGACCACCTTTGAAATATCTCCGTTCCAACAGCTCACTTGACATCATAACTAGCAGTCTGAATATGTGTACATTAGTGAAAGAATTATCCTTTAACTAATAACCATTGAGGAGTTGACCTTCCATCATCAGCTCATCCACATAAAAATACGTAAATACTGATGTAGCTTTGAAAAACACACTAAAAACATTACATAAGCCTATAAAATTCGAGGGTTGCCCTCGATTTCTCTCAGATTCCATCATCAGATCACGTCATGCTGACGATGGGACCCCCTTGGAATCATCTCCTGTCCAACAAAAAAAGAATCATCAAAATCAGTTCATAAACGACGGAGATATCCGTGAACAAACATAAAAAAAAAAAAAAAAGTAACATATATACGAATCGAATTGAGAACCTCCTCCTTTTTTAGAAGTCGGTTAAAAATAGGCCGGGTTACATCTATACACATTTTACTAAAATGATATTAATGGAATTGAAACGTCAGATTCTACAATAAAAAAATTAAAAGTGACATAATTATGACGTGTTAAGTATCAAATAAAAGGTCTGTGTAAATGAAGGCAAGCACATTGCAAATATGTATACTTATCCTATTTTCATACTTGCAGCGGACTTTTAGATTAAGTTTGTATATACCTAGTTATTTACTTTAGCTTTAGGTCATTTATTTTTAGGTTAGTAGAAATTTAGTTTATTATTTTTTTAATCACGTAAGTTAATTTTTATCATATTGATTAAGTAAAAATTTATATATAGTTTAAATGGGGTCGTACCATAGAAATCTTAATAACTAGTCAATAGAAATGCTATCGACTATCTTTTAACACTGGGACGCATGTCGCCGGTTTTCAAATACCACTTTTTGTATTCCTGCAAACAAAATTATTCTTTTTGGCGATGACATTAAGACGACAATTCCTCAACTCGCACTTATGTTCGATTAGACAAATGCGCTTGTATTCCTGCAAACAAAATTATTCTTTATGCGATGACATTAAGACGACAATTCCTCAACTCGCACTTGTGTTTGACTTGACAGATGCGCGGCGACAAGGTCACGCGTCTTTGACATTTCTATTGCCTTATTATTAAGATTTCTATGGGTCGTACAGTTCTTACGGTCCTGTCTGTGTAGTAAATCAAGATTAAGTACAATATATTACGTACAAGGGTTATAATTTTAGCTTAACTCTTGTTTGGGACGCAACCTGCGTCGATACGCCCGCGCCATGTCATCTTCCAAGCACGGCAGGTTTTGAGAGAGCAGCGGTCACTTCTAGATACTCAAGCGGCGCAAGTATAATAATCTCGTCGGTGGTTGTATATTTGAGCCGTTTAGGGTCGAAACCTTAGAACCAGCTTTTTAAACAAATACCAAAAAGACTTGTCGATGCGATTCGTGACCAGAAGGCTGGTTTTTATTTGGCTCAAGGAATAAGCATTGTGCGAATAAACAACGTGGCAATGCTGCCAGCATTCTGGGCACGATGTCGGCCTTTAACATCACTCCATCAACATATTGTAAATAAATATTTTGCTTTTCTCATTACGTAAAATGGCGATGAATATCCTTACTAATATTTAACACTTTATTTGTATGTATATTACACTTTCACAGATAAACGACTGAACCAATTTTGAGAAAAATTGGTGTTGAGATAAGTAATGAAAGATAATTACCGACATATCACGAATAAGAATCCGCGTGCATACTGGTATTTATAAAATGGAAATATTTTCTTTTTCAATATATGGTATTAAATTTTATTCTTGTTGTAGGTAATCTGATATTTACTTATATTACATGTATCATTTTCCTCAATATAATAATATTAAGACTTGATACCACTCCATATTATTTTGTGGTCCCAACTAAATGTACAATTCTGGCTTTACAAAATAAAATCACGTTATGTATTTATGCCTATTAATTGCAATTTTATATTGAAATAAAATAGCTATTCACCAACCTCTAAAAATAATGTTAGTAATTTTTGCTATCCCTACTTTCCATAAATTGCAGTCATTGACACTTATTGTTTCAGCAAAATGACGATATTAAATTAATTTAAATTCTATGAAAATATTGCCGTTTTAATTAGCGCGAACCGTTATAATTTATTGAGCTTGAATGTGAATATTTGACTTTATCTATACTTACTTTAGAGGAAACAATTGCTTTGTTGTTTTCCATACAAAAGTAATATGGCATTAACTTAAATATTATAAAATTTCCATCCATTCTATTATATATACAAACCATACCTTAAACAATAAAATGCACGTATTATGGCGTCCATTTTTCAAAATTATGATTTAAAACTTTTCAATTTGTATGTAATTCAATATAAAATATGATAACAACTATTTTGACAAAATGGCCACAAACAAAAATGCATTTAAGTGTTGTAGATATTATTTGTCTATAAAAATAAATAAAATCTTAATAATATTACGTTAAAAAACCCATATTACGTTAAAATGAAAACGCAGCGCTCGGGATACTAAACATAATTATCATAAAGAGAAAAGATTTATTTTTTTGTTTGTACCGAAAAGGCTGTGAACCTACAAGACCGATTATGATGAAATAAAAAAAATAAAGAGCTTGCAATATTACGTACCAAGCTTCCACCACAGATAAGAATACCTATAAATAAGTTTAGACATGCAATGTTTTCTTGGCTTTTGGACAATTAATGTTTCTACTCAATTCAAGATTTTATGGATTATAAATTGTAATGTAGAATAAATAAAGGTAGAAAAATATTAACATAATAACATATTTAATTTATTTAGATGTAAAATAGTATATACCTAAATAGATTATAAGGTAAAAATTTTAATATTTCTACACCGGCTACGGTAGTATATATGTGAAACATTTGTATTAATTGTAAAACCTGTAATACCATATACTCAGATATAAATGATATTCTATTCTATTCTATTCTATTCATACATTATCTAACAACATACACCGAACTTTCTCACGAACAAAGAAGATAATAACAACTGCAATCCTCACACAGTTTTCCAGAGCACACAATTATTTATAGTCGAGCTATTCACCTGATGTATGTTCCTGCGGTAGCTCTTACCACCATTTTTGCTTCCTGTAATCTCTCGCACTATGAATAAAGCACTGTATTAAGTCGAGTAGCTCTAAAAGGGGTATTACTTTAAATTTTATGTTCTAAGAAGCTTTAGATGTGCGCTTTGATCATCAGTTTTCTAGAAAATGGTATGAAATATTTACATTCTTGGCATTTTAAAGAAAGTGAGCTCTGGGAGCTTCTTGAAACCTCTTAGACAATTTTAAATACCGAATGACTAATTTACCGGGAAGAGAGTAGAACAAAGTATAGCAATATTAATGTTAGGAAACAAATTATGGAATGTTTACAAGAATTATTCAGATAATGGCGCGCATTACATGATAATAATAATTGTAAGCTATCTTAATTTTGAAAAAATACCGATCAGATTCTCGCGGCTATTTTTGTCCGAAGAGATGTGTGCTGCAGTGTTGAGAAATTGATCCAGGAGTCTGATAACCGACTTCCTTTTTATGGACTAAAAACATCTCCGGTGCGTTACTGAAGCCAATGAAGCTGCCAGCTAACGTTTGTAAAAAAACTCAGATAGGCAAGTTCTTCACCTTCTTATTTTATACAAACACAAGAGCACTTACCATTCGGATCCAATCTGTAGTGGCCTCTTTGAAAATCCTTAAGAGCGTGTATTCCTTTTCAAAATGTAACTGTCAATTTTTGTAGTGTTTTGTGAATATTTCGTAAAAACTGAATGAAAGTATGCTTTTATTCAACTAACTTTTTAGAATGTGGGCTTTAAAAGGTAAATATGACTATTACATTTAATAACTAAAGCATACTTTTCTATTTTATCAGTTGAAAGAGTATTAACTGTTAAGTTGATAAATTACACCTTATTACCTTTCAAAACTTGCATTCTAAAAAGTTAGTTGAATAAAATCATACTTTCATTCAGTTTTTAAGAAATATTCCCAAAACACTACAAAAATTGACAGTTACATTTTGAAAAGGAATAAACGCTCTTAAACCTTTAAGGAAATTAAGTGGGCCGCTGCGGATAAAATCTCGAGAAATGGGGTTTTACTCAAATAGGTCAGATGCAGTGCGACTGCAGCGCCCGCGAACTGTCAATGTCTCACCTACTAGAGTGCCTGAATGACCGCACTGCTGTTCTATGGTTATGCTTCAGAGAGGGCAGTTGAAGTGGCCACATACAGGGTGCAGTCATGTAATTTTGTACCATTGGATCAAAAGAAGAAGAAGACCGATCGGATCACATTATTTTATGATGCAAGATTGAAAAACATTTTCGAATTATCAAGTGTCAATATTTATTATTATTGAGAATACGGGTTACTCACGTTATTTTAGCCGGGATATGTCAACTAGTTTCAAATCTATTACTTAGATTCATCAACTGAGCGATTAATCGCGTTTCGTTGCCGTTGCGCGACGTCTCTTGGCTAAATTGACGTGAGTAACCCGTAGGTATTCTCAATAATAATGTCTTCACCTCACGTTGGTTTGAATAATATTGTCAATATTAATTTATATTATAATATCTATCTATTTTTATTTTTTTACGAGTTTTGTTTTATTTAATAATTTGTATTATTCTTAGGTGTATATAGTTAGGTATTTATTTCATTAGTTTAAAATATTAAATTTTAGTTAGATTAGTATTGTAAATATTCATTAAGCAATATGTAAATGAATATGTTGATAAAAGACACTTACTACATTAATATCTATCTATCATTATATTTATCTATCATCTAAACTTGGCACAAAACACAATTTAGTCCATTTGTAATCATCTCACCACGTCAAGTTCAATCGACTACACAAATCAGTCCCAAAAGATAAATATTTCATCCAAAATGTAATCAACCATCTAAGCAGCGAAAAAGTAATTAGTATTCGCCGTGCACCCCAATAAATGAACCGATTGTATTGGCCGATTTTTACATCCAATTCTGTAACCAATCACCTGTCCCAACCCGAGTTACATCAAATCCCCCTTATTTCCTTAGGGATTACACGATTGTTTACCTTTGGAACCAATGTTTGATCAAAACAGACTATATGTGGGTAAAGTGTAGCTGTTGACTTGCTGCTGTTGACTTTGTTTAGTTTTCGTAAGGGTTTTTTTCTGTGATAATTTAATGTTTTGATTATTCGATTTGTTTTTAATTTTAAAAGTAATAACATGGATAAGTGTGTATTATTTTTGGGTAACAATTCATATTATTCAAGGGGATGATAATTTAAATAGTTTACAGTAAATTAATACGAAATCCTGCTCGATGCTAGATAAGAAAAATTATTTTGCAACAAAAAATCAACCGACGAAAACGAAGTAAAAATTAAAAAATAAGTGAACATTCTAAGTCTTGGGTATGGAACTTACTTACATAAACTATGAAATAATAAATAAACATAAATTTTAATAATTTTGAGTCGGCGCCAAACAATTAACTAATTAACCATCTATTTTTTGTAACTACGTAGAAATGGAGAAGATTTAACGTGGTATTCATTGCCGGGTGATCCCTATAAAGTGGGCACAAAACATAACAGGTGAAATGTGGTTGTTGTCCACCTCTGCCACACCCTTTTCGGTAATGTAGGCGTGATGTTATGTTATTTTATATACGAAATACGACTAAAACTAAGTTTTCTTTATAATTATTTAAATACCCGACTGCCAAAAAGGTTATGTATATATTAACACCATTTTCTTTGCGTGTTGAAATTATATTAAATTAATGTTGGCTAGCTATAGCGTGAGCAAACTATTCCAAATAATTACATGTTTCGTGTACAAAATTAACGTAAACGGTTTTTGAACAACGCACCATTATATGTCGTGCAAATATCTTAAATATGGACTGTAATGTATCCGACAAAATTAATTCTGCTTTTTTATACTTTATATACAAAATCTGTATACAAGGCAGACTTAATGCCATAAGCATTCTCTACCAGTCTACCTTTGGCTGATGCAGAGATTAACAAGGCAGGTCTTCTTCTTCGTCGTGTCGATGGCTGAGTGAAAACTTATTTTGACTTGCCATCTCGTGGTGAAAGGATTAGTCAATTCGCGTTGGAGAACTCGCGAATTGCCCAGGGTGCGCCGGACGTAGGAAACCGTTGTGTACGTCACTCGGGGAGGCTCCTTATACACAACAAGGCAGGTGAAGTTATAAGATATAGCGATTTCTTAGAAACAAGTTAAAGTTTTGTTTCAGAATAAAACACGATTTAAATGAAACGCAAGTGAAACGCAAGAAAAAAGTACTCAATACCGTTTTGGTACAACCTTTTTTGCTTCAATTTCTTAAACTAAAGACATTTCGCTCATTTTATGTAGGGAAATACTATTAACTGCCTGTATTGCCGACAAAATGAGTACAGCTTACTTTTTCTTGGAAACACATCCTTGATGTTTGTCTATAACAAAAATAGCATTCAAATGAAACTCATTTCAGCAATTAAATTGTCTAAATACAAGTAATAAGAACGTCAGAAAATTAATGCTTTAATTTTTTAATTAACTGCCTCGATGGTCTAGTGGTTCACGTATGCACCTCTCACCGCGAGGTCTCGGGTTCGATTCCCGGGTCGGGCAAAGTGTTATTTGTGAACTTAACGTCAGGAAATAATTCACAATAGCAGCACGGTGTTGGAATTGTGCCCGGTGGATTGCGATAGGCTCTCCCCTATCCCATGGGACCTAAACATAACAGGTGAAGTGTGGGTGAGGTAGCCAACCTCTACCGCATTCTTCTAGGTAAATAATAGGCGAAGAAATAAATGTATTTTAATTAATTTTAAGTATAGCAAAGATGATTGACTGACTGTATTTCCGACAGAAATTGCACAGCTTATCTTTTTAGAGATCCGTAGCCGAATGGCAAAAAACGGAACCCTTTTAGATTCGTCATGTCTGTCCGTCTGTCCGTCCGTATGTCACAGCCACTTTTTTCCGTGACTATAAGAGCTTTACTGTGGAAACTTGGTAAGTAGATGTATTCGATGAACCGCATTAAGATTTTCATACAAAAATAGAAAAAAAAACAATAAATTTTTGGGGTTCCCCATACTTAGAACTGAAACTCTATTTCTTTTTTCATCAAACCCATACGTGTGGGATATCTATGGATAGGTCTTCAAAAATGATATTGAGGTTTCTAATATAATTTTTTCTAAACTTTCAAAGTGGAAAAATGTTGCCCCCCCCCCCCCCCGTTACTTCTAAAATAAGGGAATGATAAACGTAAAAATGATATATGATGTACATTACCATGCAAACATTTACCGAAAATTGGTGAACGAGATCTAATAATTTGTTTTTTTAATACGTTATAAATCGTAAACCGCATTTTACCTTTCATTCAATCAACTCCAATATAATAAAGAATAAAGAAAAACATTTATTGAAATGTATAGTGGTACGGAACCCTACGTGCGCGAGTCCGACTCGCACTTGGCCGGTTTTTTTGTAACACATCCTTAACGTTTTGCTTCATTAAACACGAGTTAAATCAAACTCATTTCAGCCATAAAATTGGCTAAAAACATGATTCAGGCAGAACTTTCGAGCAAGAACGGACTTTTTAGTTTGTTCGATCTTTTTGCTTGAAATGCGTTTGCTGGTGACATCGCGAACATCTGTGCACATTAATATATTGAGACAGTTTTAGCTCGGTTTTCAACTAATTTGTTATTTAAACTTAGCGCTGCGGTTTAGTAGCGAAGCATGTAGTGAATGCAAGTATGATTTATTGTTTGTTTTAAAGTTATGCTAACAGAGTAGTCTTTTGAGATTCAAGCTAGGACGAAAACTTGTTTTTATTTTTGTATTTAACTCGCTACAAAAATGAATTTATTTAAACACAAATTGGTGCTGCAAATTTCAACAGATGTTGAAACCAGACAACCAAAGAGATTGCAGAAAGAGCTTATTGGCAGACCGTTACGAAAACCAATAGTTGTGTTTGTTTAAATATTTTAACACAAGCACTTTTATATGCGCTAAAGTATATTAATAAATGAACGCACATTGCCGGTACTTCTTTTATCCTGTTTATAGTTACAACTTATAAGCATAACATTTTCCAAAACCTTTTACCTATTGACATTAGTAATATCAATTATATGACTAATTTCTTTTAATCTAATTTCATTTAATGACATTAATAATATTTTGCTATTTCTATTTATTATGCGGACTTTATATTTGGAAACTAATTAATAATTTTGCATGTCATCTTAAATTAAATTTGATAAAAACATGTTAAACATTATTTTATTATATGACCTTATGTATACCATGTTTTAGCAAAGTGTATGATCTTTATCTCTTTTATCTTTATCTTTCTCTTAAAAAAAATATTGATATGACAACTTAACACACCGGCAAATTTGTAAAAAAAAAATGTACTTATGTTCCCTTTTTGTCAATAAAATTGTAACTGACTGTTTAAATAATGCTTGAATTACGATTCTTAACAATGAAAAAAAAAATGTTCTCAACATTGAACAAGTTTTGTTTCTGCCGTTCACTCCACATGCAAATAATGATCAAGTGTAAACCTATTAACATCTTTATTTTATGAGTTACTAAAGTTTCTTTTCGATTGCAATTTTATATTTAAAGACCCCGTCACAAACTTGGACGGTGGTAACTTTGGCATTATTTAAACGCACTGCTGCGGTTCTCATCTACATACAAAATAAAATACTACTTTACATCGTAAGCAATTAACTCAGAAAGTACTTTCTGTGCATTTTGTAGACTTGAATGTACTGAAAGCTGAAATACAAATGAATGGAGGGTGAAATATAAACGGGCTTTCAGGCATAGGTGAGTTTTGAATGGATGCAAGCATCAACGTTTTACATGGAAATTATGCTCCTAAAATGTTCTGAATAAGTTAAATAATAAACATTGCGAAACCGGTCTTATGGTAAGCCCAGATCTTGAAATTTTAATCGCAGTTTTATTTTAGAGCTCCGTCGACTAATGTCGAGTGTATAACTGCCTTGATGGTGTCTAGTGGTAAGCGTATCTTACCGCGAGATATCGAGTTTGATTCCAGGTTCGAGCCATGTATTTTTTATGGACTTTACATCAGGAAATTCACAATAGCAGCACGGAGTATAAATTGTTCCCCGGTAAATGGCGGTAGGCTTACTCCCTATACCATAGAATCTTAATATAACAGATGAAATGTGGATGTTATACACCTCTGCCACACCCTTCTGGGTAATATAGGCGTGATATTATGTTATGAGTTACTGTTAATAACAATTATTGAAGCGTAAGTTACAATATTAAAGTTATTTATTCCATAATTCATCAAAATGTGGGTGTAGATAAATAACGCTTCATTTCACTTGACGTGGGTAGATGATAATCTTTTTTCCTTGAGTGGTAAAATGACAGATATATTATGTAAATGTCAGTGGTATGCCGTAATAGTTATTTATGGTACAAGTGAGAAAAAGTTTATATTTCTGTTGTGAGTGCCAATTTTAAATCTTGAGCTTGCGAAGTAGTCTTCAATTGAATCACGAGCGTAGCGAGTGATTCTCATAAAGACTACTTCACAAGCGAGAGATTTTAAGAGGTCACGAACTGGAAATTATTTTTTTCTCACGTGTTACATACAAAACTTTTCACCTCTTCCAGTCAGAAAATATTAAGATTTAAATAAACTCGTACTCGATTGCTTAACTTGACATAATTCCATGACAGTAATACCGATTCAAAATGCGTTTTAGGGCCTTTTGTAAGTGGCCACTAATTAAATATGTTGTACGCTTTTAAATACTTTTCATGTGATTTTTCTGGTAAAAAGCAATTATCTTTGATAGAACCAAGTTGTCGCAACTCTTTTGGAGTACCACAAAGTTCTTCATCACTCGATTCACAAGTTTTTTGTTAAAAAGTTCCAGTAAACAATTAAACATAAACTGATAAGAATTTATATGTAGTTGCCCGCGATGACTGACACAGACACAGACTTTTAAGAATGCGTTCGGCAATTCGTTCCGTAACATTTATTTATAGAGTCTAATATTAAGTACCTGATTTTAATTAATCCTTAAAACGAATATAAAAACATTAAAATACTAATAAACGTGTATTTATATAATTTAAAATAATTAAAACGTATCGTTTGTAGTTATTTAATAAAATTGATGTCAATGTTTATTACTAACCTACATGGTGGCTGCTTTGTTTTTTTTCAGCGCCTATTCATTGGAAGGATTAAGTGTTTCGAAATTTGAATCACTTTGCCTCACTGGTGAGTAAAAACGGTTTTTTACTCTCTGAATTCTGGCAAGCAAACGATCTTTTTCGTGCTGGTGTGGTAAAAAATATGTTTTATAATAACAAGTACAAAATGACAGTTTTTTTTAAATCACTAGAATCACTCCATTTTTCATTTCAACTTTAAAAAAAACTTAAAACAACAACTACAATATTTAAAGCCAAAGACAAACAAATTAAGATTTCAAATAGAAAACATTAAGCATCCTAATGTACCTATTTGTTTTAGTTCAAATCTCTTAAGAGCTTTCAGATTTCAAATAAGCTAGCATTTACGCCATGACCTCGGATTTTACTAAGTACCTTTTGAAAAAGTTCCGTCCTTCTGTGGGTAAAGTGATCATTTTATACTCAGAAATATTAAGAAAAATTTGTAAACTGTGCTGTGTGCTGTGTTGATTTAGTGGAGTAAACTGGATAAAAACTGTAAATATGTTAGTACTATTTTAAATCTATTGTCAACCGTATAAAATGTAATGTGTGGAAATGGAAATAAATGTATTTTCGTTTAATCATATGCTAATCCCTTATCCCATGGGACCTAAACATAACAAGTGAAGTGTGGGTGTTGTACACATCTGCCATACCCTTCTAGGTAATAAAGGCGAGAGGTTATGTTATGTTATTTTTCTTCTCTTAGTTAATAAACAACATTCTTGCTATGCAACTTCGTTTGCTTTAAATTTCTTATTCTATGAAATGGATGCTGGCATCTGGATTATGTTTCTCAAAAGCAGAATACTAGATTCTTGGAAACATTTGCCATGACATTCAATTTACAGTGTAAATTTAAATGATATCGGAATATAAAGTTGCTCTCAGACTGCAAACATTCGCCTGTTATACAGGGTGGATGCGACATAGCGACATTTATTGAAACCACAGCTTCTATACATGGCCAGTATGCATTTCCACCGGATAAAAAAATCTCTGGCGAAAAAAAAATCCACGTCTTCCGAACAAATTGCACGATCGCAATGTTCAAATTTTTCGGAGAACGTGATTTTTTTTTTTCGCCAGAGAATTTTTATCCGGTGGAAATTGATACTTACCATGTATAAAAGCTGTGGTTTCAATAAATGTCGCTATGTCACATCCACCCCGTATAACATTTTAGTATTATTTATTAATTTCAAATTGTATGTAGGTGCTAAACATTACATTAAATTAAAAATTACCACTGGAAACTCGCGGACTAAGAGAACCTTTATCTATATTTATGTATCCGTTAATTTTGTTTGTTGGATAGCAAATGTTTTTTAATAATTGTATGATTCTGCTTGCATAACATCAGAACAATATTACACAGGAGGCAGAAGTATAATTATAATACCAACACTTCACGTAATATGTTTCGGTTTTATGTTATAGAGGGTTAGCCTACCGCCATCTACCAGGCACTATTTTGCTGCTATTTTGAAATATCAATAGAAAAGACAGTCAAGTTTAATATGCTTTTAAATAAAAAATAATTTAAAAAAACACACTAAGGATTAAATGTTTAATTTTTATTGTAGTCCCATTGTATTTCGTGTGTATAATGTTTCACATAGCGGCCAATTTAATTATTATCAGACACAAAGGGAATCGGCAATTAATTTCCATTTCCGATGGTAATAAAACTTCTGCGGCTTCATAAAATTCGAATCCAATCCCACGACCACAACACAGACCACAGCTATGTGGTCCTTCACCACAAAATCAAATATTTTACACTCGCTTGTTTTACACAATTGCGCAATTTTGTTTATATATTTTTAAGGGTTTTTTTTACTGTTTAACCACGATTTTACACGATTTGGTTAATGATATCATTTATCAATACAAATAAATAAAATTTAAGTGTCTGTTTTAAATGTAAAAATAACAATGTTTTTTCAAGCTGGTATAGTTGTTTGCACGATATCTTTGCCAAAAATACAATTTTTTTAAATTTTTGTCTGTCTGTCTGTCTGTCGGTCTGTCTGTTTGTATCGGATAATCTTCTAAACCTATTCACTACAAGGCGCGTAACATAAACTACTTTTTATTGATGTTCCTACCACGCAGACGAAACCGGGGGTGAAATTGACTTTGTTTGTTTGTGAGTGCTAATCTCGGAAACTAATAATCGGATTTTAATAATTATTGTTGTGTTTGATAAAGGTTTTTAAATATTTAACATTACGCTGAACTCAAAGCCCAGGAGCAGCTACTACTTAATTTATTGAACTCTACGCGGACGAAATCGCGGGGAAAAGCTAGTCAAAAATATTTATTAAACTGGTTTTCATAGAAGAGATTGCAAGCCAACCAACCATTTTGCAAAATGTGCCGCTCTCGCGCCTGCACTACACCACTGAGGCAGAGGATATCGCGAGATATGTCAGCCAGAAGCTGAATCATGTACTAAGAGTGCAGCTGTTGGAGTCGCGCCACAACGTCAACTTCAAGGCGTTCGTGGTGAGAGTGCCGACATGTTTGCTGGAACAGGTGCTTGACGAAAGTTTTTGGCCGCAGGGTGTTGTTTTCCGCCGCTTCCGCGGAACTATACCCCAGGAACGCACCAAGACTTAGTGCAAAGGAAGTAAATTTATAATTATGAATTTTTAGGTTAAGGTATTTATCTATGGGCCTATGCAGCCTGAAATAAATGATTTATTTATTATTATATTATATTTATTATTTTATGGGATATGCAATTTGTAGCAAAAGCAAGAAAAAAAAACTGATTATTAGATCTCGTTCAAACCAATTTTCGGTGGAAGTTTGCATGGTAATGTACATCATATATTATTTTTAACCGACTTCAAAAAAAGGAGGAGGTTCTCAATTCGGTTGTATGTTTTTTTTTTTTTTTTTTTTTTTTTTTTTTATGTTTGTTCGCCGATTACTCGAAGACCCCTGGACCGATTTGAGAAATTCTTTTTTTGTTTGATAGGATATACTTCTCATGTGGTCCCATTTTTTTTTAGTCACGTTCTGATGATGGAATCCTAGAGAAATCGAGGGCAACCCTCAAATTTAAAAGGCTTCTATATTGTTTTTTGTATATTATCTAAAGCTACTCAGATATTTGCATCTAGTAGTCAGCATTTTATGTTGCTGAGCTGATGCTGGAAGGTACAACTCCTCAACAGTTAGGAGTACGGGGATAATTCTTTAAATATAGGCTCTTTGAGGCCGTTTACTGTATTCTTTCAAGTTATACACAGATAAGGTGAGACGTTGAATATTACTTATGTATATTCATAATAGGAGGTCATGATTTGATGATGGGATCCTAGAAAAATCATGAGTAACCCTCAAATTTCAAAGGCTTCTATATTGTTTTTTATTACCTAAAACTACTTGGATATTTGCATTTTAAGTTGCTGAGCTGATGCTGGAAGGTACAACTCCTCAACGGATAGGAGTATGGGGATTATTATTAATAAGTTTTCCGTCTCAAGTAGCCGTCGTCTCCTCATTCGAGAAACATTTCTGCTCGGTGTACCCATCACTTAAAATCGTAAAATAAAATAATTTTTAACAAAAAAAAAACCGACTTCAAAAAGTAGGTAAACTAAAAAGCAAAAAATAAATTTACTTCGCACAAAATAATACGTTTTTTCATTTAGTTAAATAGAAATGATTAAATTATTATTTTATAATTCTGAAGTCGGTGCCAAGTAAACAATAACTCTGTATAGATAATATCAATCTTTGTAACAACTATTTTCTGACTGAATATTAGTTCTTAATTATCCGATTTACTTGGCACCGACTTCAGAATTATAAAATAATAATTTAATCATTTCTATTTAACTAAATGAAAAAACGTATTATTTTGTGCGAAGTAAATTTATTTTTTGCTTTTTAGTTTACCTACTTTTTGAAGTCGGTTTTTTTTTTTACATTTATCATTCCCTTATTTTAGAAGTTACACACATTTTCCACTTTGGAAGCGTCTCTCGCGCAAACTATTTAGTTTATAAAAAATTTTATTTAAAACCTCAATATCATTTTTGAAGACCTATCCATAGATGACCCTACACGTATGGGTTTGATGAAAAAAAAATTGAGCTTTAGTTCTAAGTATGGGGAACCCCAAAAATTTATTTGTTTTTTTCTATTTTTGTATGAAAATCTTAAAGCGGTTCACCGAATACATCTACTTACCAAGATTCCACAGTATAGCTCTTATAATTACGGAAAAAGTGGCTATGACATACAGTCGGACAGACGGACGGACAGACATGACGAATCCATAAGGGTTCCGTTTTTTGCCATTCGGCTACGGAACCCTAAAAAGAGGTTGTTACATGAAAGTGGTTTTCGATTTAACAATTACTGCGATAAAAAACATTCAATATAACTTTTACCACATAATTTTAAGCTGAAAATAGTTACAGCAATATATATTGTCAGTATAATGTTATACAACGTACCTAAATATCGATATATCATAATTAATCTAAACTTCCCACCGTACGCTTATGGTGATTGATTACTAGTTCGGTGGTCTCCAGGCTCGTATTTATAGATTTCATATGTTGATGTTTGACTAGTGAGTACGGATATTTTAGTTTCAGTGTCTAAATTAGTATAATAAAACGGGCAAACACGCAGAGATGATTGAATAGTTGTTTTTTTTATTGGGCAAACGATCATGTTTTTCTACACGGCTATTTTGAAACATTACTTTACATAAAATAACATCTGTAGATTTTGTAATGTACCAGATATAGGTACCAGCTCAGCGCTAAGCATGTATTACATTTTTCGAATTTTATTATTAGAAACGCCGAGCAATTTTGGCAATACCAATTTCTTATCTACTAAGGTGGCAACATGTTATTATAATTATTATAATGTCATTAGAGCTGATTTGATGAATATTTGAAGTGATCAGCATTTAAAACTCAATGAATCGATGAACTTCATCGATAATCTAAACACATTGCAATTACACTTTTATATTATTCAGTTGACAAAGTAATTTAGCAATAAATCACCAACTCAAAAGATTTATTCAAGCCGATTAACAGTCTGAGCTAATCGGAAATTATCGTGAGGCACCGATCTGTACCTTATGATACTACTAGCTTCCGCCCGCGGCTCCGCCCGCGTAGTATGTCAATTAAAAGTAGCCTATATGTTAATCCAGACTATAAGCTACATGTGTGCAAAATTTCATCGAAATCGACCCGGTAGTTTTGGCGTGAAAGAGTAACAAACATCCATACATCCATACTCACAAACTTTCGCATTTATAATATTAGTAAGGATATATAACTGGATGTAATACAAGCTAATGGCTGCAGTTTTGGACTCTTTGTTGTGTTTGTTTATACATTTCTTATTTTTCTCTGTTTTCATTATATGTATGTATAATATTTATTTATAATAATATGAATGTATTTAATATATAAATAGTGATATGTACATAATATTTATTTTAAGTATACCTATGTATGTTAATATAATATATATTTAATTTGTAGGTAAATGTACCTATTAAATTTTTAATTTTTTGTAAATATTAGTTATAGTGAACTTTGTACCTCATTTCTTACACCTTGAACTGCCCCATATCAGTGTAACTATCTATTTGTCCATCCAAAGGTTGCCTGTAAGATATTGCTTTTAAGCGATAAGCTCGCCCATTGTACAGCATGTGTCTTAATATAATGTTATATAATGTGCCTTATTTTTTGGTGTGCAATAAAGTGTATTCTATCTATCGATCTATCTATCTATTTTTGTCTTGAGAACATATTTGTATACAGCGGAGACTGGGATACTGGCTTGTCTTCAGATATATAAGACAAAAAATCAGGCCTATAATGATGATAATATATTTTTTTTTATACTACGCCCACAGCGAACGAACGTGTAGTCCACCTGATGGTAAGTGGAGTACAGCCCATGGACATCAACAATCCACAAAAGCAGATTATAGATGCGTCACTGCAGCTGAGGACTACGGTGGTATGCCTCATGTGCCAGTATTATGAAACGAGAGTTGAATGAAGAATACCCACATTACGGCTGCTACGTTTAGGTCCAATGTGAAGCGGGATGAGGCTATCGCCATCCACTAAGCACTATTCCAAATCATGTTGCTATTAGAAATTTATTGATAAATAAATCCTACATAACATTTTTAATAATATTATTATGTTATGGTTGGTAGTACAAAATAAAATAAGAATTGACTCTTAATAACACAGGTAAAGAGTTCATTCTCATTTTCATTCTGGATTTCAAATTATGTGCATTTTAAGAGAATGAATGAATGAATATACATTTATTTCAGATCATTAAAATCCAAATACATTATTTAAACTCATATCACAACAATAAATACCATTGGACATCACATAACATTGAGACACAAATACAATACAGCACATACACATCTAAATTAAAAATCCAGCTACTTCAGGTAACAGCCCCAATCACTCTTTTTACTAGATGGCGGTATATAGGTGAGGTATAATCCTCGCTTATCATATTAAAGGATTTATGAATTTCAATTGCAAAAAAAAATCATTGATGAAACTCATACCTACATAATATTAAATCGCGCATCACTTCGCCGAATAAAAAAAAGTATTAAATAGTTTCTAAGTTATAAAATACAAATATGTATGTTAGGTATAAGGTATTTATGTAAGGGCCCTGATGCCTGAAATAAAATATATTTGATTTGATAAAAGATCTCACTGATACACTCTAATCTCAATTATCGAAATCAGTTGACATAATTCAGCAATTAATCACTAAATCAAAAGATTTATTCAAGCTGATTTACATTCAAAGCTAAACGGGGATTACCGTGAGGTAACGAACTGTACTCCATGATACTATAAGCTGGACATAATACTAGTGAACTGGTAATGCCTGCAGTTGTAGAGTCTTAGTCTTGAGAACAGATTTATATGCAATGAAGACTGGGATAATGGCTTGTCTTTATTATGCTACATTTCTCATACTAAACAGTGCAAAACAATTGTTTTGAAACGAAATATCGCACGAATTATGTAAGTCGCAGCTGGAGGGGTGCAAGAAGAAACTAGAATGACTTAAAATGAAATTTATTATACTTATTTAATCTAACTAGCCTAAAGATGAATGAGTCCGATGTGAGGAACTACATTCTATCTATCTAACCTAAAGATGAATGAGCCCGATATGAGGAACTACATTCTATCTTACAACTATTCTACGTAATTAATTTTTTGTCTTCTGTCTTCAGATGCCTTTTTATAGTGCTCCAAAGTGGGGTCGAATGAGTGGGGTTAACTGCAACCATCGTCGATGACTTTAGTGCTGATTCGTTAGTAATGATTGCGAAACAAGCCTCGTGGAGTGATCGAGGTCACGGGTCAATGGCACATGTTAGCACCGATATGTAACACACGTCTCCAATGGTATCTAGTTTATTTAATCTCTTTTTTATTTCCATTTCCTAAACTATATTTTTATAAATCTTACACAAAAAAAAACACGTTTCCGTACAAATTGATTTGTGAATGACAATTGAATGCATTTTACACTTTGGACTCCAATTACTCTTGAACGAAGATAGTTGATTTATTAATAAAAAAATAAAAAAAAAAAACATTTAAACTAACCCAAAAATAAATGACTTAGGAGCTAAAGTAAATAGCTATGTACAAACGTAATCTAAAAGACAGCATTTAAAAAAACATAATCAAAAAATATAAAATATTGTTTATTATTATACATTTAGAAAATTGAATTAGTTAGTGTTAAAAGTAATTTTCAATTTTTTAGAGTTAATAGATACGATTCTGTTTCTGACTAGGAACAAACTATTTTCAGGATTCTGGTCAAATAAAAATAATATTTTAAAACTTTGGCTAAACGTTATTTGTAGGTAAACACTTTTAAAAGTATAATACAATATTTATAAAATATTAAAGTTGAAAAATTAAGAATCCAGCAGGACTCGAACCTGCACCCCCTACGGGTATACGCCCCAAGTGCTTTGCCAATTCAGCTATGGATTCGTATGCTGCCGGGCTCGAAATTTCTCAACTCTTTTTGTGCCAGCTTTTAGCTAGACGAACCTTTTTTGGTTTTCGTACTTTAGTAGCAGGGGGTGCAGGTTCGAGTCCTGCTGGATTCTTAATTTTTCAACTTTAATATTTTATAAATTACAAAAAGGCATAGCAAAGCTAAAATTTTCTTTAAAAAAAAAATATTACAATTATATAATACAATAGTATAGGTCGATATCAAACTACTTAAAGAAAAATTTCAAAGTGTTTTTTATCAGATATCAGATAACAAATAAAAGTTGGTGATGCAATGTAAGTTATTTATCAGCTTTCTAAAAAATATTAAAGAGATTACCTTCATCACTTATTTTAAACAAATTTATTAATTAACGTGCTTTAAAATGAATCACATAATTATTAAAATATATTTATAATAAACATCAAAGTCGGATGAGCACATTCCAATACGCTTTTAGTCACAAATAAACATCAATGACAAATGCCAAAAATATTCATAACACCGGTTAACATTTTACAAACAAGTCATTTGAAACACTGAAACCGTAAATAAATTAATAAATAACGCGAACATCAAAGGAGAGAACATCAAAAAACACTTTTATGTCTGTAAAACATCCAAAAAGTGGCGATAAACACTGCCCGCTAATAGCTTCAAATAACACTTTGAATAACTTAAGTACCAAACGATTTTTCAAGTCATAAATTATTTTGTTAATACACGAACACCATGAGTCGTTTTTGACTTGAAATATGTCAAGCAAAAATAAACTTTATATAGCAGATTCAACATTTAAAATCGACTGTATTACAACAAATTATTATTGAAACAGTGTTTATTGAATTTATTTTCATCTGAAATATGTTGACGAAAAATATTTTAGTCTACATACGACAGCGATAGCCTAGTGGGAGACCGTAGGACTCGCGTTCGAATCCACGGTCCACACCTCTGTCTGTAAATCGTTAAGATTCGTCTTTTTGAAGATATGACATGTGTGTATTTATCAAACAAATTATTGCTTGCTTACGGTGAAGGGAAACATTGTGAGGAAACCTGCATGCCTTAGAGTGCCTAAAAAGTACTCGAGGTCATGTGTAGTCTACCAATCCGCATTTAACCAGCGTGGCAGACTAAGACCTAGCCCTTCTCACTATGAGAAGAGGCTCAAGCCAAGCAGTGGGACATGTTTATGATACAGGGCTGCTATTATTACGTGCAGCTAATTACGGCTTGGATTAATTTGAAAGTTTTGCAGGCGTTTAAAACTTCAACACGACAAAGTTTTCAATTAAAGTACACTGTAAAGTGGTTATTATGGAAGTAGTAATTTTTTTTTTATTGTTTTTAGGAAGGCTTACAGTCTAATAACAAAATTTGAATATTACAATACATAAATTATTTAAGAAAAGATTGCTTTTGAAAAGCCTCCACAGATAAACAGACATTTGGTCTTGCCTACAATAAAAAGAATTAAACAATGAACAATGAAGGGAAAGAAAAATAAATTAGCTAAGTGCCATATACCCTACCTAAGCCGCACTTTAAGAGCCACATGATTCAAAAAACAATGAATCGGCCAATAGCCGCCTCACAGCAGTCGCAGTGGTACAGAAAAGATCAATGTCTAAGGTACGTGGAATATTATTAAACTCGCGCGTTTGTTGTTTGTTGCAAAAGGTATATCCAGTAATGGTCGTTGACGAAGACCAGTCTGATTTGTTCGTAGCGAAATATTAGCTAGCAATTCAGGACAGTCTATAGTACCATTAGCAATATTGACTAGAAATGAAATATCACTTATATTACGCCTGAGTTCCAGTGGTAGAAAGTGATACATTTACAACGGTGATGGTAATCGTCTGAATATTGCCGAGCCCTGTAATCCAAATAACTAAAATATAATATGGATTAAAGCTTGTTTCATTAGCTTTTCAAGTTCTTGTTACTACTTCAAACTTATTTTGTCCATGTAAAATTGCATGTAATACTTATTTTAAATTTACTACAAACATGAACATGCAGCCAATTATAGTTGTTTTAATTTGAAAGTTTTGCAGAAGTTCGAAACTTTCGCAAGAATAAGTTTTAAATCAACTTTTTAAGACAAAATGTCTGTTAAGGAACAAGTCACATCCATGTCTGTAAAGGTAAAGTTATTTAAAGTGTTATTTGAAGAATTTAAGGTTCTTTTTAGCTAGTTTAAATAGTTGAGTTGTAAAATTGCATACAATTAAGGATATTTTTCATTATTTTGCTTCTAGTAACTATCACTTGTGAATGTCACGTATTTACGAATAAGAACACAACATCTATCTATTTTGTAACAAGGTATTATATTCAGGTTAATTTAGTGAATGGTCTTGCCTATAAGGCAAAAAATAATGGCATTAACAACTATCTACCAATGATTGAACCTCGATGGTCTAGTGGTTAGCGTATGTGCCTCTCTCCGCGAGGTCTCGGGTACGATTCCCGGGTCGGGCAAAGTGTTATTTGTGAACTTTCTGCTAGGAAAATCAGCATAATAGCAGCACGGAATTATATACGGAATTGTACCCAGTGGATGGCGATAGGCTCCCCTATCCCGTGGCATCCAAACATAACAGGTAAAATGTAAGTGTTGTGTACCTCTACCACACCCTTCTGGGTAATGTAGGCGTGATGTTATGTTATTTAATGTACCTATATTGTGGCTAGGACAATTTAAACATTGACGTAAGTTTAGATACTTATTTCTATACAAGCGTAAGTTAACTGACATTCGCCTTCCGCTAAATAATCTAATTATTTTATTTTTATTTATTTATTTTCTTTTACAAAAGGCTTACATACTAATTACATAAACATATATATAGTACATATAACTAGAGAAACATATTGCTAATTACAAGCCTCCACAATAAAGTAGCATAAGTAAACGAACATAAGTTATAGAACAATGTTTGACAGTTGTACAGCTTTGTGTTTTTATTGTTCTTTTCAACCATTGAGTAACTATATATAGTAGTATTTAAACAGTTTGAGTGCCGCTACTGTTCGGATGTATCTAAGAAGTACTCAAAAATTAACATGTAAAGGTCATATTGTACCCGAAATAAAAGAGATATAATTTTTTTAAACTTTAACCTATCTCTATATCGAACAGATTTTAAGAAAAAAAAATAACAAACACCAGGCTCCCAAATTATTTTTGTTCACTGCACATTCACACAAACACAATAAACCGCGCTTCGCAACGTACTAAAAACATATTTAAACAAAAATGCATATTATCTCTTTTTTTCACAACACTAGCTTAGGAGAGCGGCAAAATTCAGACTTTTGGGTTATTTTTTTCAACAAAGAGCTGACCAAGCACATGTAATGTCTACCATCAAAATCTATTTAAGAAAATAATGCCGAACAAATCTTACTGTAATCTTCTCAAATGTAAATTATGTGCAATAGAATTAGCATCACTCAATTTTTCTTTTCAATTTCAACTTTAATAAAAACGTCACCCTAATCGTAACGTACCTTGTATTAAAAAGCCAGCGACAGACGGATTAAGAATGGAAATAGAAAACATTAATCTTCTTAATTCACCCATTTGTTTTGGTTCAAATCTTTTCAGAGCTTTTTAAATAGCTAACATTAACGTCATGACCTGGGATTTCACTAAGAAGCTTCTTTGCGTGAAGTGGAACACCTGAAAAATGCTACATAAATATTCAACCGTCTGTCGGTGGCTGTAAAATGCATTGCAATCTTTTAGCTACATTTTTAGCGATGCTTAATTAAAGGCATTATTACTTACAAGGCAAATTCAAATTCAAATTCAAATCATTTATTTTCATAGGCCCCAGGAGGCGCTTGAACACGTCAAAACATTACAAAAAATGATATAAAAATAAATCATAAATAATACTAAATTATACTAATTACAATTATAGCATGGCATGGCATTCTTATAGTTTCGTCATGTCTGTCTGTCTGTCCGTTTGTCTGTCCGAGGCATAGCGTCGAAACGGTTAGTGCTAGAAAGCTGAAATTTTGCATGAATATGTTTGTCAACTATCTTAATCCTGCCAGTCTCATAAATTTTCAACTGTTTCTTAGTACAAAATAAATGTCAAACATTTTTACTTATTGCTGTGAATCAAATTTGTAACATGATAATAGGCAATGTTCGCGGTCTAAAGAACACTCAATATTTTGCATTCCTTAATTAATTAGTTATTTACCTTTAGTTAGTTACATAAGAAAAGTTTTTATTATTTATTAAATCTAAAACTATTTCAAGTATGTTTTTATTATTTTAACTCATTTTCTTTAAATTTTGTATTGATCTTATTCTCGTTTTTATTTTATAATACTAGATATAATATCATATTGCGTTAGGTAAAAAACCTGTAACCGATAAAATTAAAAGTTATAAATAATAAATAACAAGAAATGAACACTTGTAACCAGATCCATAGTTTACTTTCTAAACTATTGTTACTGACGTTATATTGGCTGTTTATATTCTATTTAATAAATAAATATATTATAAGACAAATCTTTGTGTGCATGAACAAGTTTCGGTGATTCTATGTATATTAAGTATGTATTTACAAAAGAAAAGTATATATGTATTAGTATTAGTTATTCTAGTAGCCAAAATACAAGCTCTGCTTAGTTTGGGACTAGATGGCATTGTGCGTAAGTTGTGAAATATTTATTTATTTATTTATAATGAAGTTTATTTCAAAATTTAATATTTGCGCCCCAATTTTTTCACACCGCAACCAATTTAATTACGACCAATTACCCGTTCCACTGATAATAAAACTTCTGCGGTTTCATAAATATCGCATCCTATACCACAGTACACAACACAGACCGCAGCTATGTGGTCTCTCACCACACAATCAAATATTTACTCTCCCTGTTCAGGATTATACTACAACCTAATCATCACGCTTATATTACCCAGAAGGGTGTGGCAGAGGTGTACACCTGTTATGATTAGGTCATATGGGATAGGGGGTTAGCCTATCACCATCAACTGGGCACAATTACAACTCCGTGCTGCTATTGTGAATTTCCTAACAGAAAGATCACAAATAATCGAAATCAAAACTGAGTCCTCACTGTGAAAGGCGGATACGCTAACCACTAACCCATCAAGGCATTTCAGGATTATATTTACGCTTTAATAAAAAGCTTTTAAATACATAAACGTATGCACGCTTATTATACTACACAGAAGGATGCGGCAGCGGTGTATAACAAACACATTTTACCTATGTTTAAGTCATTTAATAAAAAAAAAATATATATATAATATCTGCGTAAATCCTGTATGAATCTAGAATAAATACGAAGAATTTCAAATTAACAATTGTAATACAAAGATACCATAGCGACTTTTTTTAGCTCTAATAATTTTACAATTCTGACCTTAAAATAAACTGGTTTTGTTAAATAATGATGTTGCTCATTCGAAAAAATTTAGTACCAGCAGATTCTATATAAATGTTGCAGCTAACATCCTCTCAAAGCAAAGTGGAAGACCACCAATGCCTGAAAGCCCGTTTATATTTCACCCTCCATTCATTTGTAATTCAGCTTTCAGTACATTTAAGTCCACAAAATGCACAGAAATTCCTTTCTGAGTTAATTGCTTACACTGTAAAGTAGTATTTTATTTTGTATGTTGACGGGAACCGCAGTAATGCGTATAAATAATGCCCAAGAGACGTAATTGAAGCCACAGAGCCCTAGCTAATGATGTCGACTGTTTGAGTTTTAAGTCCAAGTTTGTGGCTAAACATCGAAAATGGAATGGCATACGGAATGTGCTTCAGACAAAAAGTTGCCCTATACCATTTGTATCCGATGGACCCACACGGTTATCTGACCCAGTGAAGATGTTATAATATTGGGTAGGTACTGACAATTTTTACATAGAAAATTGTCATCAATCACACATTTTTCGGTGTCCGTATAATGGAAAACAACGGCACAAATTTGAATGCCAAATTAATTCTTGATCTAGCTAGTATTTACATAAATATTACATTCGTAAATTTTACGAGGAAAATACCCAAAAATACTAAAATGCAGCGAAAACAAAGCGTGACATTAAATTACATTTCCTATGTTGTTAGAGGGAATTCACAGGCGCCAGACTTTCGTCGAGCAATTAAAACAAAATGAGGACAGCGAGAAATTTACGAAATTTGTTACCGTTGCAAAGCTGTCGGTGTCCAAATCTACGCTATTATTTAATACCGAGATTACGTCTCGAGCTGCATAATAAATGAAATCAATAAATGAGTTGCTATTTTCTTTCTTAAGACTTTTATTTTGTTACGAGAAAATTTCCTAGAAATGAGCTTGCGAATTAAATCATTGACTTAAACTTAAATTGACGCCAGTATTTGTAGTTTTAATAATTTTATTACATACGAGCTTTTGTCCGCGACTTCATCGGCGTGGAATTTGATATTTTCATGCGATTTTCCTTCATACTCTTTCAACTCCTAATTCGCCCTCGTAGAGTGGACTTTCCAATACATCTAATCTAACGTTAAAGAGGCAATATTATATTTTTTTGTTTGATCCCAAAAAAAAATCGAATCTAATGGACCAATCTCAACGAAAATTGGTGTATAAATAGATCTCAGAAATAATATAGGCTACTTTTTATCCACGTACTACCCGGGTGGAGCCGCAATTTCGTGCAATTTACTTCCAAAAATTTACACACTTTCCATATAAAATATCAATATTATACAAATCAAATCAATTTCATACAAATCAATTTCATACAAATCTATATTACAGTAAATTTACGCCATCATTTTGTAACTTATAAGTGGAATTTCATAATAATTAAATTAAACATATACCAGTTTTTTGGTTAGAACACCAACTAAACAACTGTAATAACCAAATACATACATACAGACAGACAAAAATTAAAAAAAATGTTTTGACTTTTTCTGTTGTTATAAAGTCTCCTCGTATTTTGTTAAATATTGTAACGTGGTCTACAAATGACTAGTTAGGTAGGCAGAATAAATAGAAACAATCGATAGATTAACAAAGGTATTATTATTCTATATATTTATATCTATTAAATACAAGGTAGTCTCAAGGCGTAGGTTGGTAGGTAGGTAAGTGGTTTGGTAAGTCCTGGGCAGCGAAGTGAGGAACACTTAACTCGGCGCTGGTGGCCGCAGGCAAGAAGGGCGCGACGCGCACGCAGGTCCTTTATATACCCCACAGGGGTCTGCAGTGGGGGGCGCATCTTGAGGTTGCGGTGGCCGTGCGGTTGCGACGTCACACACCCCCTCCGTTAGGGCAGAATTTTTCTTAAAAAATTCGGCTCCTGGCTGACATGGAAGACCTCAGGAAGCAGTTCTTAAGCAGCACCGGCAGCTCGATCCGGCTTTACTGAAATCAGAACAATAAGTGTATATAAAAAAAATAACTAGAAAAAATATGAAGTTACGGTACCTAAATAAAATTGAAAAGAACCGGAGTGATCGAGCCAAACGCATTCAATACAATAACAATGTCATGATGTCATTCAAAAATAACACTACGTGCAACCTATTAAGATTGAATTTTTACTAATTAAAGAAGATTATTGAAACTCATTCTTATCTAACGGAACTAAATATAACTAAAAATGTAAGTATAACAACTTGTTTACCAAGTAGCGCGTTAGCGAAGTAGTATTGGGTGTGCGCGTCTACACAGAAGGCATGACACATTTCAAGATGAATGAATGAACAACATCGTATAGTTGAAAATAATAGAATTCGACATCATTAGTAGATGTGATTCTAAAGGAATTATGAGCGTGAAGAATATTAGCGAACAAAATGGTATACCCGATTCGACAATGAGAATTTTAACCACTGAACCATAGGGTAAAATTTTTTTTTTTTTTTTATACCATTATTGTTTATAGTTTATTTGTTTAATATCCTTTATATGCCATTCGCCAAGTGGCTTATCAGACATATCTGCTAGTTTGTACACTAATGGAGACTTTTTTGCTACGATTTTACATTTAATAAATTTAGGAGCGAGTTTTTTACAAAAATATTTATCCTTATCGCTCAAGTAAAAGGTACGTTTCCAAACAATATCACCAACATTGAATTCTGCCGTTTTACGGCGAAGATTATAAGAATGACAATTACGCTTGTGTGCACCTATTAGCGCTGCCTGTACTCTCTCGAAAATAGAGGATAAGTAGCCTAGTGACTCAGCATAACTATCACGTGGCTCATGAATTATATTAGTATCAGATTTACTAGAAACATAATGAGAACCACAGGTTACCATTTCACGCCCGAATACGATCATAGATGGTGTAAAACCGGTTACTTCGTTTACTGCACAATTCATTGCGAACTGAATTTTAGGTATAAGTGTATCCCATATGCGTTGATCGTTTGAAATGAACGTAGAAACAGCTGTTATTATAGTTTTATTATATCTTTCTACCGTATTTACATGAGGTGCATAAAACGGTGTGTAATGTAAATTTGGAATTTTATATTTACTTAACAAGTTTTTAAAAGTTGCGCTTATAAATTGTTTGCCATTGTCTAGTACTACGGTAGATGGAATACCATGTACCAGAAAAACTTTTTCCTCTAAGATTCTAGTTATTACGTCAGCAGTCGCACGTTTAATAGGGAAAAGTAAACAATATTTTGAGAAACAACAACAAACGACAAAAATAAAATTGTTCTGTTGCCTTGTAGGAGGCAAGGGACCAATCAAGTCAATACTTATCATTTGAAAAGGTTTAGAACAAGACTTAGGTTCACCCATAAGACCCAAAGTTGCATGATTCTGATGCTTATGTGCGATGCAACTATCACAAGAATTTACCGCTTTTACAACATCGGAATACATTCCAGGCCAATAATAATTGAGGGCTAAACGTTTGAAAGTTTTGAAAATACCCATATGACCCGCCGTAGGGGAGGAATGGCTCTGAAGTATTACTTCGTTTCTCCGTTCAGATGGAACTACTTCCTTCCACTGAAATTCTCTGGTAAGAGGATTAAGACTCTTTTTGAAACGATATAATTTATTACTGATCACTTGATAGTCAACAAAGGATGTAGGAGACTGCGAACAACCATTAAAAATATTCAAATACCAAGTGTCATTAGTAGATAAGGAACTACCATCTGGGAGGAGATTACTATCGATATCCATAATATTAGGTGATCGAGAAAGAAAATCTGGTACAATATTATCTGAACCACGACGGTGTCTTATTTCAAAGTTATAAGAGGAAAGACGAACTCCCCACCTGGCTAATCGCCCTGTAGGGTTGTTCAGTTTTAAAAACCATTTCAAAGCAGCATGATCGGTGTACACAATAAATTGTTTTCCGTTTTCAATATAACACCGCCAATGTTCGATAGCAGATAAGACAGCAAGCGCTTCGCGCTCAGTAGCACTGTAATTTTTTTCCTGGTCCGATAAGGATTTACTATAAAAGGCTATGACTCTTTCCTGTCCCTCCTTGACCTGGCAAAGTACAGCTCCAATGCCGTAATCACTAGCATCGGCGTGTATTTCAAAAGGCTGATCAAAATCGGGACAACATAAGACCGAGGAAGAAGATAAACATTTTTTTAATTTATTAAAAGCTACATCCGCCTCTTGCGACCATGCGAACAGTGGAGCCTTTTTGCCGTTAGAAGTTAATTTATTTAAGGGAGCCGCTAAAGTACTAAAATCGGGTATGAACCTTCTATACCACGATGCAGCACCCAGAAAACGACGTACCTCTTTTTTATTTGTCGGAGTGGAATAACTTGTAATTGATTTTACCTTCTCAGGATCTGCATGAAGACCTTCTGAATCCACTATATAGCCCAAATATTTAAGTTTGTCTTTGAAAAAATTACATTTTTCTAAATTTATAGTTAAGTTTGCATATTTTAATTTGTTAAGTATTTTAATTAGAAGTGAAATGTGATTTTCAAAGGAATTTGTCACACATACGATGTCATCAACGAAACAAAAGACCTTGTTTTCAAATTCGGGCCCGTAAAATAAAATATCTGCTAAACGCTGTTGTGTCGCAGGAGCATTTGTTAAACCAAAAGGCATGGATTTAAATTGAAAAGTTCCACGTGACGGAATGTAAAAAGCAGTTTTACAACGGTCCTCTGCCCTTATTGACGTCTGCCAGAAACATTTAGATATATCTAAACTAGTTAGGTACTTAGCGTCTCTCAAGTTATCCAGAATCTCAGAGATATAAGGCAAATTGTACGCGTCTTTTTTTGTTACCGAATTTAGTTTACGGCTGTCGAGACAAAAACGCAATTCACCATTTTTTTTAGGCGTTAAAATGACGGGATTAGACCAAGGGCTTTCAGATGGTTCAATGACATCTTCTGCCAACATTGCATCGACATGTTTTAACAAAATACGCTGTTTATCGGGAGACATACGATAGTATCGCTGACGAATAGGTGGACTATCACCTGTATCAATCGAATGAGTAATGAGTGAAGTTCGGCCGAGCCCTCGCCGTTCATAAGATATATCGGTGAATTGGGCGATGATGTCGTTAGCAGTAGCTCTCTGCTCATCAGACAAATGATCAAAAGATACCAAGTGACTGGTAGAACTAGGCTGTAGTTCCGAAACAACAACGTCGTTATTATTTTTCGTGAGTAAAATAGATTCCAATTGATCAGGGAACAACCCAAAACCCCTCCAGAAATCCATACCAAGGATTAAAGTTTTCTTAATACCCGGTACAATATGAGTAACAAGAGAAATAATTTTATTTTGAAATTCAAAAGGAAGTACCACTGAGCCAAGTGAAGAATATTTGTCGCCACCAGCGGTGATAAAATCCAGAGGTTTAGAATGTAATAATTTAGATTTATCCAAAAAAAGTTTGTGGGAATTATTACCCAAAATAGTTACACATGAACCAGTGTCTAGTAAACCAACAGTGTTCTTCCCGTTAACCGTAACGGGGATAAATGGAGTATAATTAATGTTAGAATTAACGATTGAGGAAAGTTGATATGAATTGAAAAATTTAGATACATAATTTAGCCAATTATGCCATTCATTTTTACATGTTTTCACAATTACTTTTGATTTTCCCCAACCGTATTTTTTACGTTTTTGAATTTTTATTAGTTTTATTGTTACAACTAGGACAGTCTAAAACTCGATAGCCAGGTAATCCGCATTTAAAACAAACCAAAAAACGAGGTTGACGACAATATTTTAAAGAATGTGAATCTGTTCTGCATCTCGGACAGTATAATTTAGGTATAGCAGTACTAGTGACAGAAACAGCATTGACGCTCGGTTCAGCAGAATTACTATTTTCTGTCGAACATTGATCTGTATTTAAAACATTGTAAGTAGGTTTAAAGTACTTATGTTTTTTGTAAGAATTATTGCTATAAGAAGTTTTTTTCGAATTCGTATCATTGGGATATCTATAAGCAAAATCTGGCGCTAGAGTATTGGCAGTAATTTTAGGTGGTTCCGAAAATTCCTTGCTACGACTGTCATACTTCTCAAAATTTCTACAAACACTAATTAAAGAAGGAATATCCACAATATTGCCAGTTAAGAGTGAATTTGTATAACACGGCCTGATATTATTTAATAGTATTTCTAATTTAATAGACTCGCTGATGGGTACGTCCAGACAGGAAAATAACCCTTGCATTTTAGATACATAGATGGTTATGTTCTCTTTTTCACCTTGAGTACGAGCCCTAATTTCCGACATTAATTTAAAGTCATAGTTATGAGGACTGAAATCGCGTTTTAACAAAATACACAAATCCTTCCAGGAACGAACACTATCTTTAATTGAACGAAACCAATGCAAAGCATCATCACAAAATACCTCAAAAGCAAAAGAAAATATTCTATCTTCGGGTATACCTCGACACGACATGAACTCGTCAACCTTCTGAATAAACGCCCTCACACAGGTTCGACCGCTATATTTAAACTTGCAGATTTCAGAAAACATTTTGCGTTCATTTATAAAATCCACGTGTTGAACTTCACGTGGTAATGAACACGTTGGCTCGACCACATGACACGGTACATTGGTAGGAACCGACCACGTGGTAAAAGATGCTAAGATTTTATAATTAGCGTGAAACATATCCCATACAACTTGAATTGATGATTTATCAGTAAGCAACGAAGTATCTATTCTTGATAATCTATGAAAAACATGATGCATAATAGATTCCGATCTAACAAACAGGTTTTTATCATAATGAGTTTGCAAAGTCAAAAGGTTATTTGAAACGCGCAACAATGAGCCATTACATGCGGTAATATCAACATCTGGCGAAAAGCACGACGATATTATTTCATCAAATGCCAGGTCTGACAATTTAGCAATTTGTTTACGCAATTCCTCAACCGTAATTGATTTTTCAGGCACAACACCACCTCTTACAAGCACTTCATATTCGAGCTCAGCCTTACTTAAATGATTAAATTTGATAGCATAAGCCATATTTAAAAAAAAATTGATTGGGAATTACGCATACAAAGATACACAATTATTTGAAAAAAAATGAATCCGTCCAAAAGGTGATAAGAATGTGTTTCTTTTTTTTTTTTTTTTTTTTTTTTTAAATCAAAAAACATAAGCACATAAAAGTAGAAGTTTTTGTAGGTTATTTAAAACACGAGGTGAAATAAGTGAGATAATAGAATAAAAAAAAACACCGTACGCACCTTTCGGACGAAGAAAAGAAATATACACAGAAATAACACACAATTAAATAACTGCCAAGACTTAACCAAACCATGTACCATATAACCTCTATTGTTGGGCGCCGCTGTAACGTGGTCTACAAATGACTAGTTAGGTAGGCAGAATAAATAGAAACAATCGATAGATTAACAAAGGTATTATTATTCTATATATTTATATCTATTAAATACAAGGTAGTCTCAAGGCGTAGGTTGGTAGGTAGGTAAGTGGTTTGGTAAGTCCTGGGCAGCGAAGTGAGGAACACTTAACTCGGCGCTGGTGACCGCAGGCAAGAAGGGCGCGACGCGCACGCAGGTCCTTTATATACCCCACAGGGGTCTGCAGTGGGGGGCGCATCTTGAGGTTGCGGTGGCCGTGCGGTTGCGACGTCACAAGAAGATTAGCCAAAATATTGTATTGTCAGTTTGTAATATTTACCTTAATTAAAATACATTAATACAGCATGTTGGTGGGCATCGATGCGGACGTTTTTTTTGACACCGTCTGAACTTTTCATTAGATCTATTTTATTTAATAAGTTTGTATATTTTTTTATTTGAGGTATATATTTAGTTTTCACGTATTTAATAATAAAGTGTTATTTTAAATGTTTAATTGTATCATACATTACTTTATAAATTATAAGTTCAGGGCGTAGGTAAGTAGGCAGTACAAGGGTTAAGCGAAGTTCTTCCGGAGAGTGAGATGGGGGTACTTAACTCAAATTAAGATATTAGCAGACAAAGGGCTGCGTCGTGGGCGCACTTTACTTATAATTATATGGCCCACAGGGATTTAAAGAGAGACGCGATTATACGCATCTACACGTAGGACTGCCGAGGGCGCGTTAGTTGTTAGTGTGACATCACAGTGTCTTGGAAAACACATTAAAGCAGAAATACACTTATGTGTAGTGGCGCATTCGATATCATACATTTTGAACAGAAACACTATTATGTCGTTATGTATTGTAGAGCTATTTTTTAAATGTATATTCTGAAATTTCACTTCGCGCCATCTAAGTCCGCCATTTAAAAAAATTGATTACAAAACCTAGTAATACAAGCTTTTATTTACGCCCTAAAAAGAAAGAAATAAGATTTAAATTACATTAAACCTTTTTTTTTTAATGACTGACGAATAAAATTTTGAAAATTTTATTCTAAATATTATTATTTAAAATTTTATGAAATACTTAGATTAAGCCTAAGTGTAAATTTGAGTAGTCTTATCCCTTTTTTTTTTCTATAAACATTTAACATGATTACACAGTTTAATAAAAGCTTATATTTCAGAATAAATCACAGGATCATCGAGCAACGACCATATTATGTCTATAAATAGAGTGCACGGTTGACGTAGCGGTTAAAGCGGTCGCCTCGCCGCTCTCAACTACGCTGGTGTTGTGGGTTCGATCTCCACATGGAATAAATCTTTGTGTGAATCGCAAAGATTTTGTTTCTGACTCTGGGTGTGCTTTGTGTGTGTGAAATGTATGTTTGTAAACACCCCCGCGACACAGGAGTTATTCCTAGTGCGGGCGTCGTTTTTTTTTTTAAATAGATATTTTAGATAGTTATTATAATTCACATTGAATGCTGATTATTTTTTTTGTATTTTTGTGTTATAATATTGTAATAATGACTTGTAATGAACAATTACCAATATATATGTTTATATCTATGTAATGTCTAAATGTTGATCTCGGCTTCTTGTGTGGAATACCTCTTATTCAGGAAAATCTCTGAGATTTGGGTTGTTTTATTTATGGTTCCAGTTTAATTCGGACACTTGGAATGCTGCAAATGCGACCTAATTTTGCAGTGCCGAGAAACAGAGCTAAATCTAGAGAACATATCTGTTGAAGGAGGTTCATTATGTATGTCAAAGGTACAGAAGAATGAGAGATATAAAGTTACTTTTTATTATTAGTTAAAATTATAACTACTTCTTTGATTCGTATGGTATAATTTTACATTAATTTAATTTAGCAGTATAGAGAATAATGAAAAATAATCCTAACGATGATTTTTGATGGTGGTAGAGCGCCTGTGAACGAGTTAGAGGTCGACAGCACCATCTTCTCACCTTTAACCTACCGCCAATTAGTAGTGCTTGCACTACTGTTTTCCAGTTTGGTGGTGAGATCAGGCCTTGAAATGACCGGCTCATGATATTTACAATAAGGTGGACTATACTTCCGTTCGCTACATGTGTCGTATAAAAAAAAAATACTACTTCCGATTCAGCCATTGAAAAATTGACATTGATGATCAGAGCTTGGGCCAAAGTCTGAGCGTCTGACCGTATTTTGTTTGAATTTCATGTCAATTGTTTTGAAGAATAAGAATAATAATAATAATCGCATGCAAGTACTGCCATAACGCCTTCAGTGTGTCTGTGTCGATGGCTGAGTCAAATTTTATTTTGACTTGCCATCGTGGTGAAAGGATTAGCCAATTCGCTTTGGAGAACTCGCGAATTGCCCAGGGTGCGCCGGACGTAGGGAATCGTTGTGTACGTCACTTGGGGAGGCTCCTTTCATGCACCCCTCAATTCTATTACTCTCATATTTGGTCATTTTTTAAAGATAATGTGCAAAAAATAAAACAGAGCGACCTCAGTTGTACATAATGCCTTTATACTACTAATAAAATGAATGCCAATATGGACGCTAGTATTCTGTCTGTAACATAGATGTTGGGAATTAACACATGCCAGTCAATCAACGCTGACGTTACCAGCATTCAGTCAATGCATACATTTGCTGAACACTGCTGCTGAAGTAACGTCAATCAGTCAATAAGTACACTTTAGAGATGTATCTCAAGGCTTTGTCAATCATGAAATTAACTTTGGAAAGTTGTTGCACTTTTAAATAATGGGTCAAAAATGTTTAGTGGTTAAAATGCCAACAACTTATATAAAAATTAAGTTATTTTTTCTAAATCTGTTCTAGTCGGGGTCGAGCAAAGTGTTATTTGTGAACAGGTTTTTTTTAAACAGGAGCACGGAGTTAGTATTGTGTCCGGTAGATGGCGAAATGCTCCCCTACTATGCCATAGGACCTAAACATAACAGAGAGTGCGACACGTTGCGCCTGAGACGCACCTAGTCTTGCTAGCTGCGACTTAGCGTAACGTTTCTTACTCTTTTAAAAATGCCTAAATATATAGGCAAAACCGCGGTCGACTAAATAGACCAGCATTACGTGAGTATCTCCCGTATTTCATGATTTGAATAAAGATATTTTATTTTCTAAGAAAAACACCAACAACAACAAACAAATCAATCATTGAGATCATTATCTTTTTTTAAAAAAACACCTTTCAAACAAATTGCATTTGTGATCATTATTTTTTTTTCTAAAAACGTGTTTGTCGTGAAAAAGACACACTGAAGAAATTAACACGAACCACGTCTAGAATTTGTGATTTTAATAGAAATCTTCTTGTCGTATTCACCTTGCATATTCCATCAGAAGTATAAACAACTTAGTCACACAAACTTGAAATTCAACTCTCGACAAAACAAACATAAATTTCAAACATGAACATGAAAACAAACCACATTATGTCCGTAGCTCTCGTACGCTACGAATAATGTAACCGGTTCATTAGTACTGCGTAATTTTGTTAATTTAAATACATATGTTTTGAAATTCACACGGGAATTGACCAATTAGTAATATTGAGTAGCTAATGTTTACTCGGTTTCGCATTGACCGCGCAATAAACCAAAATTTCATGATTATTTTTAGTAATGTTGAATGTTATATCAGGCGTTTATTTTGACAGCTTTGTGATATTTAATTTGTTTATTTTATTAATGCAATTAACTGTTTTATTGTTTACGGGATTCCACTGGGTATTTTGAATTTACTATACTTTACAATATTTTAGTCGAACAGATTTTATTATGCTAGATTAATTAATAGTCCACAAACATTCAAAATTTAAATTAAGATATAATTTTTATACTTTATTTTACAAATAGAAACTTATCTTCTACAATTTGGTGATAAATATAAATCTTTTTGCCTATGGACAAATAAATACTTTGTATTTTTTTTTCATAGTCGTTACGATCGCGTCTACACGGGTCTGCGAAGAAATTTAATGACCTTCTAACCATTCTTGTGTATGTACATAAATTGGTAAATAAATAAATAAATAAATCACTACTTTAAGTCTACTACCAAAATCGAGGCTGCATGAACAGCTGGATTAATTTTGATGTTTTCGTTTTTTTAAAATAGATTAAATCTTAGTGTAAGGCTTAATCTACTATATGTTTGAATTGGGTTAGGATAAACCCAAGTCTTTAGAAAATGACTCAAAGAGCTGATGAGTTCAAACTTGTGGCTTACTTGGTCCATTTATTTTATAACTTCGCCAACACTTTAATGGTGAGCCAACAATACACAGTTACGATCGTAAGGCTGTGCTCAAGCTTTTTACAACTTAATCGTATCGAGTTAAATTTATTACAAAACCATAAAAAGACATCCTTAGTTGTCAAAGAGTACTTATCAATATGGAGAGGAAATTAAAGCAAATATCTATGAAAATAAGTCTGCTAAAACTCGCGAAGTAGCGGTGGGTTGATTGTTTAGCGCATCTATGACTTAACAACTAGTTCTATATATACTAAGAAACAGTTGAAAATGATTTGGGATCGGCAGGACTTGAACCTGCGACCTTACTGCACACCGGGTAGCCACTTTAGCCATCCAGCTACGGTCGCCTCTTACCAGAACCCTAAATTTCTCAACTGTAGGATACGTCATTTCGTGACGTCTCATACAGTCATTCATTTGTTCCTATCTTAAGTAGGATAATAACTTATTTGGCAGCGGGGGACGTCCTTGAGGTTTAATTGTCTAAGGTAGCCGTTGTCGAAGTCAGTGCGGTTGGTTTATTTTAAGTACTCTTAAATACCGTAAAAGAGTGATGACGCGGCGGAAGAAATACATTCAAATGTTTTATTGAAATACGAAACACAAATAGAGGGTGACTTTTGAGATATTTCATTTGTTTTTGATGCGAAGTACTATAAATTTAATGACGTTTTCAACTTTGCATTCATGGGTCGTTATTTTTTATTTCAATTCCTGGGTTTCGTATTCGATTTCCGGGTCAGGCAAAGTTGTTGGAGTTTTTCTATTTGACATTATTTAATAGCAGTATGAAGTCTGAAATTATTGTGTCCATTAATTATAAATAAATGAAACTTTTGCAAAACAAATAAATAAATATAATAAATAAATATTCCACAACTCACACACAACGCCATCTAGTTCCAAACTAAGCAGAGCTACTATGGGTACTAGAATAACTCATACTAATACATAATATACTTTTTTTTTGTAAATACCATACTTTATTAAAATTATGAAATACGCGGGTGTTACTCACGTAATGTTGGTCTATTTAGTCGACCGAATCTTGCACTCAGTGCAAGACTGGCTGCGACTCAGGCGCGACGTATCGCATTCTCTTGATAATGCCTAGACGTATAGGCGAAACCGCGGTCGACTAAATAGACCAACATTACGTGAGTAACACCCGTATTTCATAATTTTAATAATGTTACAAACTCACGTCAGTTTTAATAAAAATAAATACATACTTATTATACATAGAAACACCCAGACTAAGACAAACCCCCATGTTCATGCACACAAAGATTTGTCTTAAGTAGAAATCGAACCCACGACCTCGGCGTCGCAAGCAGTTGCACTACCGGTCGTCAATATATTTTATATTCATAGAATATTTGCAAGAAATCGTTTTTGACAAAATTAAACGGTATGTCAATTAATTTTTAATTTATTTTATTTTAAAACTTCTTGCACTTAATAAATAATACAACGGCGGACTTAATGCCATAGGCATTTTCTACCAGTCAACCTTAAGGTGATGCAGAAAGAACAAAGGTAGGTGCATAAGAAATTAAGATGTAAAAAAATAATTTGTTGAAAATGTGAATACATATTTACATAGAATCATATTATATCTACAATTCGAATACATAAATATAATTACTTGTGGTTTTCAACTGTCGCTTTCACAAAGACAACATGACGTATTCAGTTTAGCGACAAACTATGTAAAGCGATGTGTCAATCACTTTACATTCTGAGGCCGCGCGGTTGATTAAAGGAAATTACTTGTCTTTGTATTGGTCTGGGTGTTTCTATGTATAATATAATAAGTAGGTATTTACAAAAGAAAAGCATATATTTGTATTAGTATCAATTATTCTAGTACCCATAGTACAAGCTTACAAGTAATTTGGGACTAGATGATGTTGTGTGATATTTATTATTTATTCATATACTCATTACCGGCCTTGTTGGTCTACTGGTTACCGTATGCACCTCTCACTTCAAGATCGTAAGGTTTAGAATCCTCAAAAGCAGCATGATAGGCTCACCATCATTCATATAAGACTTCAACATAACGGGTGACTATTCGACAGTGTGTAAAATTTGTATCCTACTTAAGATAGTAACTTATGGATGAACGTGACGTCACGAAATTACGTTATGGCAAGAGGCGTCCGTAGGTGGATGGCTAAAGCGACTAAAGGTGTGCAGTAGGTCGCAAGTTAAAATCCTGCCGGTCCCATATCTTTTTCAACTGTTTCTTAGTATAATTTGCTAAGCATAACTAAATGCTATAAAAAAAAAATTAGAAGTGTGTAAAGGTTCTAAATTTCTAACCCATAAATTATACAATAATAACGCTGGTACAAACATAGTTGTATTTTATTTGTTTCAATCATCAAGAGTTGTCAGCCGAAAGGGTTCAGTGTGCATTAATTAGAGTTCTACGAATTTACGCATGGATTTCCATAGAGAGAGAACCCTCGTCTACCAAAGATCTCAGGTGACTTCATTACGTACGCAATTTATTCAGAGTAGTGCTAGAGAGGTGGAATGTGGGATGATTTATAACTACACTGTTTCGGGATTAGGGCAATAGGGGTTTCAAAGAGGTAGGGTTGTACGATGTTGAGAATAAATTTTGTTTATATGGGCATGGAGTGCTGGCTCTTGCTTAGAGCTGTTGGTTTGGTTTATTATGATTTTTTGTTATAATATATGTGAATTATCGGTTTAAAATGGAAATAAGTATGATACTGTATCATCATCATTATCATCAGCCGAGGGACGTCCACTGCAGGACATAGGTCTCACCAATCGATTTCTACAGCGCGCGGTTTTTGGCCGACTGAAACCAACGACTCCCCGCGATCTTGTCAAGATCGTCCATTCATCTCTATATGATACTGTTTACCAGATGATTATTTATTCTTTTCATTTAATTATAATTAAAACCTTTAAATGTATGCATCAATATCATTCGATTACAAACGAACCATAAAAATACTTTTAAACGCAGGTTTCATGTATCTTAATACCTGAATATTGTATATCACTAATGATTTGTTTTATATAATACTAGCTGACCCAGCAAACGTTGTTTTGCCATATAAATTATTTCTAGGTAGTTAATAGAGTGAAAACATTTACAAAAAAGACGATAATTGATCAGTTATCGAGCGGAATGAAAAATTATTAAATTACTAAAATGGCTATTAAAAATAGAGGTTGGTGATAAAAGGGTTAAAATATAGGGTTGTATGTATTTTTTAATGCCACACTATAGAAAAATTAAAAAAAAATTTAAGGGTGAACAACCCTTATCACTTAGGGGTTTGAAAAATAAATAGTAGCCGATTCTCAGACCTACTGAATATGCATATAAAATTTAGTGAAAATCAGTACAGCCGTTTCGGAGGAGAAAGGTAACTAACATTGTGACACGATAATTTTATATATAAGATTATATTGATATAATATGATCGTAAAAGGATTATATCAACTCTATAGGACATTAAGGTATTAGTCACTAAATAAACTAGGTCGTTATTTTCATAAACGTTTAGCGAGTATTTTAAACTAAAGACAACGTCATATAATTTTTTTTATAGAATTTAGCTATCTTTAGCAAATTAAACTAAGAAAGAGTAAAAAATTTTGGGACCGGCAGGATTTGAACCTTATCATACCAGGCAGTTGCTTTAACCACTTGCCTCTTGCCAGGATCCTAAATATCTCAACTGTATCTTCACGTGACGTAATTGTATCAATTGTTTCTTGGCATAGATAACGTGTCTAGTTACGTAAAGTGCCAATCACTTTACATTCTAAGGCCACGCGGTTGATGGAAGGAAATTGCTTGTTGGTGTTCTATAAATTGGTGGGAGGGAAATTGTCAGGACGAGCAAAGTCTGTTTTAGTTATATAATGCTTCGGGTGCCCAACAAAATTGTTACTCGATACTAAATGTCGACACTATTGTCGATTGTTCCATACGCTTAGGTAATTTCTTATGCAACTAAGTGCCTCGGTGGGGACAAGCGTAGGCAGTCGATGTTTACCCTAAGTGTTTAGTGTTTGATGTCGTCGTGTATCTGCAACTTTATACAGTTCAACTTGAGTGTTTTTTTTTTTGTTGAAAGTCGCTGAATCAGTCTGTTTGTGACCATGACAAATTGCAACCTTGTCGAAACGTCAAGTACCAAAAGGTAACTAAATTTAAACGCGTTGATTTTATATCACCTGTAAAACATATTAATAAAACGCGAAAGATAAAAAAAAAATACACAATAACGTAACATAACATATCACTTTAACAGACTATAATATATATGTCAATAATGATAAACCAACAAAACTTCTAATTGATTATTTTTATAGCATTTAGCTATAATTAGCAAATTATACCAAGAAACAGTTGAAAAAGATATGGGACTGGCAGGATTTGAACCTGCGACCTTACTGCACACCGGGCAGCCGCTTTAGCCATATCTTTTTCAACTGTTTGTTGGTAAAATCTAGATACGATAATATATTCCTTACTGTTTGGCAATCCTTATCCTCTCGCGCCAAATTGAAGTTTTTCAGGTATCCTGAATTTGAAGTAAAAAAAAAACATTGCAAAACTTTATTTAATGAACGATTATGGCCATAACGGTGGTTCTTGCTGTCATGACATTAGTTAAAATATCAATATTTACTCTTATGAAGTTAATGTATCAACATTTTAGCAATTAAACTAAGAAAACTATGTTTAGCAAATTAAACTAAGAAAGTGTTGAAAAATTATGGGACCGGCAGGATTTAAATCTGCGACCTACTGCACACCGGGCAGTCGCTTTAACCAACCAGCTACGGTCTCCTCTTGCCAAGACCCTATATTTCTCAACTGTATGTTACGTCATTTCGTGACGTAACGTTCATTCATTTGTTCCTATCTTAAGTAGGATACAAACCATCAAATATTTTTTCAACTGTTGCTTGGTATAAATCTGTGAGTATTTCATACTACAGACAACGTGTCTAGTTAGGTAAAGAGCCAATCACTTTATATTCTGAGGCCGCGCGGTTGATTAAAGGAAATTACTTATTAGTGTTCTACAAAGCGGTGGGAGGGAAATTTGTCACTACCGAGTGATGTTGGGAGACGTTTATTGTTGTTTTGTAGTTTTAGTCGCAGGATATTTGGATGTATATATTTGTTGTAAAATAAATTTTAATGAATTAGTGACACATAACATACCAAAACTGTCGACACAAGTGTGGAATGTTCCATACGGTAAGCAATTTCTTATGCTACTAAATGTCTCGATGGGGACAAGCGTAGGCAGTCGATGTTTACCTTGAGTGTTAAGTATCTGATGTCATCGTTTATCCGCAACCTTATACGGATAAACATAAGTGTTTACTTCTTGGTTTAAAGCCAGACTCTTTTAAATTTTATTAAAGATTAATAATAATCTTACAAAACTAGCGATATGATAGTTTTGGGGAAACCCTTAATCTCCCGAAGATTTTTTTCTGGTAGTCTAAATTAGACGTGAAATAATAAAATACATTTGTAAATCTTTAATAGATTAACAAAGCCGACATGACCGTTGTTTTTACCGTCATGACATTAGTTAAATATCAATATTTACTCTTATGTAGTTAATGTATCAACATTTTAGCAATTAGCTATGTTTAGCAAATTAAACTAAGAAAGTGTTTAAAAAATTTGGGACCGGCAGGATTTGAACCTGCGATCTTCAGCCCACTGGGCAGTCGCTTTAACCAACCAGCTATTTCTCAACTGTATGTTACGTCATTTCGTGACGTAACGTTCATTCATTTGTTCCTATCTTAAGTAGGATACAAACCATCAAATATTTTTTCAACTGTTGCTTGGTATAAATCTGTGAGTATTTCATACTACAGACAACGTATCTAGTTACGTAAAGAGCCAATCACTTTATATTCTGAGGCCGCGCGGTTGATTAAAGGAAATTACTTATTAGTGTTTTATAAAGCGGTGGGAGGGAAATTTGTCACTACCGAGTGATGTTGGGAGACGTTTATTGTTGTTTTGTAGTTTTAGTGGTAGGTTTTTGGATTCATTTATTTGTTGTAAAAGAAATGTAAAAGAATTAGCGACACAAAGCATTTGTCTGCACGTGTGGTGTAGTGGTTTAAGCGGTCGCCTCGCCGCTCTCCACTGCACTGATGTTGTGGGTTCGATCCCCACATGGAAATTTGCAAAGATTGTGAAATGTATGTTTGTGAACACCCTCGTGACACAGGAGATATTCCTAGTGCGGGCATCGTTTAAAAAAAAAAGAAGGCAGTCCCAATCATATTTTCAATGTTTTATGAACTTATTTGTTATTTAAAAAAAAAAGTCATTTTAATTGAATCAAAATAAATTGCAAACCAACATAATTATATTTCCATTAAAAAATACGTCTATAAAATAAACAAAACCATTAAAGATAAACGTCATTTAATTTTAACTTTAGTACTTACTCATCAAAAACAAGTGAAATGTCTCAAAAGTCACCCTTTATTTGTGTTTCGTATTTCAATAAAACTTTTGAATGTATTTCTTCCGCCGCGTCGTCACTCTTTTACGATATTTAAGAGTACTTAAATTAAATGAACCGCACTGGCTTTGACAACGATAACCTAAGACAATTAAACCACAAGGACTAGTCATTGTCAGGCGTCCCCCGCTGCCGAATGTGGAAGAGAGCCGCTTTTGCACGTCATATAAAACAAGTTGTCAAATCATAGAAGCGCGAAACAATCAATCAAATTACTGGTGGTAGAGCTCTTGTGAATGAGCTCGAGGGCGGCAGCACCACCGTCTCACCTTTAACCTTCTGCCAAATAGTAGTGCTTTTATTAGGTACCGTGTTCCGGTATGGTGGTGCGATCAGGCCCTGAAATTACAGGCACACGAGGCATAACACCGTAGCCCTCAGCTGCAGCGACGCATCTTCAATCTGCTTTTGTGGATTGTTAATGTCCATGGGCTGTACTCCACTTACCATCAGGTGGACTACACGTTCGATCGCTGTGGGCGTAGTATAAAAAAAAAAACCCGCTCCCTCGCGACTTTTGGCAGACTTACTTACATAGATATTTGCTTTAACTGCCTCTCCATATTGATAAGTGCTCTTTGACAACTAAGGATGTCTTTTTATGGTTTTGTAATAAATTTAACTCGATACGATTAAGTTGTAAAAGGCTTGAGCACAGCCTTACGATCGTAACAGTGTATTGTTGGCTCACCATTAAAGTGTTGGCGAAGTTATAAAATAAATAGACCGAATAATCCGATTTAAATTTTAGTTTGATTACATTCAAACACTGCCTGGATGGTCTTGTGGTTAGTGTATGCGCTCAATTGCCGGTTCTATTGCCGGGTCGGGCAAATTGTTATTTGTTAACTATTCATCAGGAGTTCACAATAGCAGCACGGAGTTGGAATTGTGCCCGGTGGATGGCGATCGGCTCACCCCCTATCCCATTACATACGATTTACATCTCTGCCACAGCCTTCTGGGTAATATAGGCGTGATGTATTGTTATTTTTTGTTTGAATACATTAGCACTTCAAATTATTTTATTATTACACCAATATAACCAGGGAGGATAAAGAGGTGTATAGCACCTACATTTTACCTGTTATGTTTCACGTACCATGGTATAAGGCAGAATACCAAGTCCGAGAAAATTTCCTAGCGAAAAAAACTAAATAATACTTTTGCTTGACCCAAGATTCGAACTCGAGGCAACGTGGTTGTATAAGCTAACTAATTGACCAACAAAGCAGTTACGATGGAACTAAATCTGGACTCAATAAAAATGATTGTATGAAAAAAAAAATTGGTAGTATAATTTTAATTAAACATTCAACTGCACTGATAAAAGATTATTATAAAAATAGCCACTAAAAGCAAAAAATATCTGACCGACTCCCACAAATATTGTAACAGTTGATTGCATTACTTCACTCAATAAAATACACAATTTAAATATCACAAAAGTATCGTCCAAATAAACTCCCGAAATAACATTCAACATTACTGAAAATAATCATGAATTTTGGTTTATTGCGCGGTCAATGCGAAACCGAGTAAACATTAGCTACTCAATATTACTAATTGGTCAATTCCCGTGTGAATTTCAAAACATATTTATTTAAATTAACAAAATGACGCAGTACTAATGAACTGGTTACATTATTCGTAGCGATCGCTACGAGAGCTACGCTGCTACGGCGTAGCAATTATGAGGTTTGCCTTCATGTTTCATTTTATGTTTGTTTTGTGAGAGTTGGATTTGAAGTTTGAGTGTATTTTGCCTCAGTGGTTTATGACTAACTTGGTTCAAATGGAATGTCTATGGAGAAGTTACAAGAACAAAATCCCGGGTAGATAATTTATTTAAAGTTTTATTTTAAATCGTATCATACGTTATTATACCGGATGTAAATTCCAGCTCACGTATGACTCGAGATGTGGAAGACTAAGCAACTAGCACCTGCTGATTTTCCTGAGCTAACTGAGCACCTGCCACCTGGAAGTAGGCTACAGTGGCCGATCTGGAAGTCTTTAAACCGCCTTAAGACACAAGTTGGTCGCTGCAGGGAGAATCTGGTCAAATGGGGAATCACAAACTCCAATAATACTTCGTGCGTTTATGGATTCCCCATTCAAAATATGGCTCATCTGCTTTCGTGCCCATTGTCACCTTCTACGTCTGCCCGTAAAGACCTAATGCAAGCCGCAAGGGAGTAGAAGTTGCTACCAACTGGGCAAAAACAATTAAAATAAAAAATGAGAAAACAAAATAACATTGACACGTAAGAAGAAGAAGATACAGGATGTTTGTATATAGTATACATTTAATTTATCCACACGTTCTAGACGAGGTCACAAATTGTATTTTTTTTTTCGAAAAGCTTGGATATTTTCGTAAGATTTTTTTCAGGCGAGGGCAATGAACACTAAGATTCACTTAAAAATTGAATAAAAGTGATAAGATTGGCTTACATGTACCATTAAGAGTTAAATACATCTATTAATTAATAAGTATAATGTGCTGCCTCGTTTTTCTACTGGTTAGAGTATGCGCATCTTTTACCGCGAAGTGAGATCAAAAAATGTGCGTAAAGAATCTTTGTGCAGAGTTTTGTGTAATTTACTTCAAATTCGATTAGCTACACCCCTTTATTTCACCCCCTTAGCATGTGACTTTAAAAAAATCCATTCTACAGTTTATTTCATTATTTGAACGCGTCTCATTGCGCGAAAGCAGCTACTTAATACAACAAATTCAACGCGGACGATGTCACAGCTAAAAGTTAGTTTATAATAAATCTGTAGAAACAGATGTCTTCAAGATTAAACCCTGTTTCTCGGCACTGCAGAATTAGGTCGCATTTGCAACGGTCCCAGCGGCCGGATTGAACTAAAACCATAAATAAAACAACCAAGTGAAAAGCTACCTGAATAAGTTATATTCCTAAGATTATCTGAGTCATTTGACACTTAAAGCCCTATATTTTAATTTTCAGAATTTAAAAACATAAATAAGCTCTAGCGTTTTTAATGAAAAAACTGAACTGTGCGCTGGACTAAGATCACCCCCAAAAACTGTTGTATTGCCTACTTTCCCCTTGTTGTATTGCTTTCCAGCTCTTTAGAAAAGTGTCGTCGCACCAGGATTTTCTCGGCTGGTGTAGACGACGACCTCGGTTCTCCTACTGATACTTCTTTCGTGATTTTTGCCCAAGTGTTCTATCCAAAAGCAAATTTAATATTCTATTATCATTCTGAAACCTCGTGTATAGGATTGGGGTTGGTTGTTCCCCCACTACAAAGGGAGGATCCTGTGATCAGGCTTGGTGGTATTGCCTGGCGAACAGCTGTCCAACGGTGGCGTCTTAGAAGTGGTATATAATGTATACTTGCTGTGAACACTTCGCTATCGCGATTCAGCGCTCTTCGCTGACAATTGTGGCAAGTGTGTCACTAATTGACGTTGTCAATAACATTCCTCATTTATTATGTGCGGATAACACATTACGTTAGGTAATTTAGTTAATTAATGCAAATCTAAGGAAATTGTATTCACGATTAAACCGTTAGTAACTTCCAATAATATTTGTCACCAAATGCCGCAAATCTACACTTACACTGATTCCATATCATTACAATAATTACTTATTTGGTATAAGACGTTGATTGATTCCAATTATGTATTAGGTAAATAGCATTTCACGAGACAAGGCACAATTCTAGGTATTCCCCGTAAAAGACATTCCTAGAAATCTCATCATGATAATTCAGGACAATTTATATAAATTAATTAATTTAAACAAAGGAGACATTACAACTTATAAGACAGAAAATGAGTTTAAGCGCCGCGAGTTTCGGGTATAAATATTTTTGTATGACGATTATAAGTGCTTTGTAAAGTTTTAGAAATAAAGAAAGAAAGAAAGAAAGAAACGTTTATTTTGGCAAATCTTAAGCTTAGTATCACTTCTAAAACTACTTATAATAAATTTAATTGATGTGCCTCAAAAGGTACACACCTCAGCATAATACTGCAGCACATCAGCACTACAGCGCTGGTATTCTGGTGCGCCTTGATTGCGAGTAAATGTATTTTTATTTCATTTTACTCATTTTACTTCATATTGAATGCAATATCGTTATTGTAAGTAGGTTCGATAAAAAAGATGTACGGTGGGTCAAAAACCAATTAATTTTAATTAGGATATTCTCTATAATGTTTTTATATAATTACCTCTTTGGTCTACTACTTCGCTTCTCCGTAAGGTTTAAGGCTCGATTGCCGGGTCGGGAAAAAGTTTTATTTAGGATAATCCCAAATACAATTTAATCCTCAGGAAATTTTCAACAACAGCATAGAGTTAATTATGTTGTTAATTCAACAAATACAAGACACCTAGAATAAATCCCAGCTTTGTAACGACACTAGTATGAATTTGAATTAAGCAGATTATACTTGGTGGCAGTTATCATATTATATATTGTGCTTGTACATATTTATTTAGGTATTAATATATTTTCTATTATTCTCTTATATAAATATATATTTTAATATCTAGTATTATACTATTATTATCTTATAAATTATATATAAATCTTATTGACCATAGTGTCAATACATAGGTGCTATCTGAAAATCAGCGCTGTAGTATTTAAACTGCAGCAATTGCTGAGATAGTCTCCTTTTTAGTCTCGTACAGGAGTGTTCCACTTGTTTACGATGTCTTATATGTGCTTATTTTTAATTTTATTGTTCTTTTTTGTTTAAGTTTACTTTTGCATGCCTTATTTTTACCATTGTACTCCTTTTATGAGTCTAATTAAATGCTTTTTCTTTCTTTTCTTTTCTTTAAAATTGTGCACGGTGGGTGGCGATGGGCTCATTCCTTATCACATTGGACCTAGTCGTAACACGTAAAATAAGGGGTCATTACATTTTTATGAAAAGTTAAATAAGTTTATTTCACAACTATCTTCAAATGCGGCATAACTTTCGTTTAGGATACTTTTATTCTAGTTAATGTACCTTTATATTTAATTTCACATAAACGAATCAAATTGTTACTACACTAATTAAGCCCGTTGAGTGTATTTTTTTTTTTTTTTTTATACTACGCCCACAGCGAACGAACGTGTAGTCCACCTGATGGTAAGTGGAGTACAGCCCATGGACATCAACAATCCACAAAAGCAGATTATAGATGCTTTGCTGCAGCTGACCACTACGGTGTTATGCCTCATGTGCCAGTAATTTCAGGGCCTGATCTCACCACCAAACCGGAACACAGTAATGCAAGCACTACTATTTGGCGGCAGGTTAAAGGTGAGACGGTGGTGCTGCCGCCCTCGAACTCATTTAATTATTAGAAACTTTATTGGTGACAGTGTTAATTATGTATGTTGCAGTAATTGTTCTTGTACCACAATTACTTAATAAATAAATAAACTTTCTTTCTTTCTTTCTTCTGTCTACCACGGCTTTTCGGCAGTATAGGCATAATTTTATGTGTGTTTATTTATGACCTTTTCAGTGAAAACCTGAAGTGAAATTTTGTATGCAAATTACACTGAAAAAAACTATTTTTAAGAATAGAATAGAATAGAATATCATTTATTTCTGAGTATATGGTATTACAGGTTTTACAATTAATACAAATGGTTCACATATACTACCGTAGCCGGTGTAGAAATATTACAATTATTACCTTATAATCTATTTATATACTATTTTACATTTTATTTTAAAAAAAAGGAGCATTTTAATAAATTAAATATGTTATTATGTTAATATTTTTCCATCCATAAAATCTTTAACTGAGTAGAAACATTTGTCCAAAAGCCAAGAAAACATTGCATGTCTAAACTTATTTAAAGGTAACTGTCTGATCTGTGGTGGAAGCTTATTGAAAATTGTAACTGCCATGCAGGGAGCATTACGACTATATAATTAAAGCCTCCGGGTTGGTACAGTTAATTGGTTTGGATTTTTATCAAAAATCCTTTTGGAAACATGTTCATGTAGTTCAGGTATTTTTTTAGCAAGAAAGCATGTATCATGAATATAATTATTCAGCTAAATCGAACTAGTTATTTGCATTACAACCTTAATTACGCAATTCAATATACAAAACTAGTTTATATTGCTATTGTAACAGAATTGAAGTTTCCGTGCCTGGCAGCAATTTCACAGCAGGCTTTCAAGCGCAGGTTAACGAGTGTTTGATTACAGATGATGTTCACTTATTATACCTTGTTTAAGAGCTGTTAAAACAAGATTATGTAGCTTTTAGATCAAAATTATTTACGCAATCGATTGAATCGATCAATAATCGTCTTCTAGTAAGTTGAATATAATTAATTTTGTAACATTTTTTTGATCTAGCATGACTTCTACAACAGCTACCGATCACATAACAATATACATCGAAAAATGCTTTAAGAATGGCCTGCCTGGTTGGCTAAGTAGTAAAGTTTACAACCGCTCACCGTAACGAGAAGCCCAGATCACCCAGAATTGTATTTTGAACTGTTTTTTTACATAAATATTTTTACAACTTGTTTACATCGTTCTTTTAGCGGTGTGAATGTGATTGTTTAGTAGTAAGCAGCATCTGAACCTAACAAGTGAAGTGTGGGTAAACACTTCTGCCGTAACGTTCAAGATTATATTAGCATGATATTTACGTCACACACAGTGCAATCTACAAAATTAGTTTTTATTGCTATTGTAACAGAATTGAAGTTTCCGTGCCTGGCAGCAATTTCACAGCAGGCTTTCAACGCGGGTTAACGAGAGTTTAATTGCAAGTGATGTTCACTAATTGTACCTTGTTTAAGAGTTGTTGAAACACGAATGTGTTTTTGCATAAGAACTTTTAATTAATCTTTATAATAGTCTTATTAGGTAATAAAATTACTGTAACATAGACTAGTGCAATCAAAATTAAGATAATTATTTACTTCACTTTGCTAATTTTAATTTACGGCATAAATAAGTTTAATACGGGTAATCATACTATAATGGGAGCGCTTACATATCCCTCATACATTACGCGCACGCCCAGCCCGTGTGATCGCCAGGCCGATACCAATGGACGTGCTCCTGCGCTGATATCATTTTCAACAGAGCGAGAACACCAGGTTCTCGCAGCGGGCTTGGTACTTTTACGCCAAGTTCTGGCAGATGACGGTATTTGTAAAAAAATATGTTATTTGATTCAAATGTTTTATATAATAAGGGTCTACCCACATTTATCGACGCGGAATCGGCTAATGCCGGTCAAAAAAGTCTTTATGACGACGAAATAAGGGTGTTACTAATACCTTTCGCATTGGCTCGGCCCGGCTGACGCGCCGCGACACCGGCCGATGGCGAAACGAGCCGTTTGTCGATTAGTTGATCGCATCCGTACGACGCTGTCGCTGTCGCTGTACGCACTCGTTTAAGCCGATTCCGCGTCGATAAATGTGGGTAGACCCTAAGTGGACGCACAATAAACTTAATTTGTCAATTGCAAATCGCTCGTTTTACTGAACCTAACACTAAGAATACCCATACTATGATCTTGTTAAGAAATATGAATCCCTTTAATCTACATTGTTCTAGAAGTAAACGCTTACTCCAACTTAGGGTACAATGCCGAGGTCAGCCAACAGTGTTACTTTAGATATTTGTGCGTAAAAATCCAGTAGCATAGAGTGCCTGAATATAACAGGTGAATTGTGGGTTTAAAACACTTTTGCTTTTTAAATTGGCGTGATGTTAACAGCGCTTTAATATCAGCAATAATCAAAATTGGGTTTTATTTCTATTGTAATAGAATTAAAGTTTCCGTGACAAGCAGTAATTTCACGGTAGGCTTTTAAGCGCAGGTTAACGAGAGTTTGATTGCAAATGATGTTCAATAATTCGCACCTTTGGGAACAAAGGGTCACTTCTGCATGTTTTCCAACTTTACAGGAGGAGCATTTTAAACTTTTTTTTGTTTCTTTTTTTAAATAGCTCTATAATACTTTTGTGTACTAAGTCGATTCCTAGGATATAATATTGATTAGGTTTTCACAAATAATCGTGAATAATATAAATACTCTATAGGTAGGGCTTTCTGAGAAACAAGCCATAAACTAAGGAAAGGGTACCAAAAGTGACTTTTTGTTACAAATTGCTAACAGTTATACTGCAGAAGTGACATTATTAAAATATTTATAAACAGAAGTGACGTTATGTTTGCAGCAAAGAAATACAAAATTTGGTAACAAAACGTCAATTTTATCCAGAAGTAACATTAATATTGCAAGAAATATGTAAACATATAAGTTATTACTTACCGTAGTGCCCCTTCGTTTAAAATGCACAAGGTGACACGTCGGCTGTCAACACACTTCTGACCGGTTGAGACGTTACATTTCAAACAATCGTGCTAATCACGCAAAATAAAAGAACGTCACTCCCTCTCTCACAAGGCCGTTTTTCATGCGAATATCACCATTTTTGGTGTGTATATAAAGTCGATTATCGCGGTTTTTTCTGTATATTTAAGTCATTTTTGCAAAAAATTGCAGAAGTGACCCTTTGTTCCCAAAGGTGCGAATTGTACCTTGTTTTAGAGCTATTAAAGGCTGTTCGGCTTTTATTTTTTTTTTTTTTTTTTTGAAGTATAATTAATTGGTAATATTATTTTTTTAGATGAAATAAAGTTACAGTAACTAACTTTACTGACTATTTGTGTGGGCAAAAATGTCGGGCACAATGTGTATAAAATGTGTTTTGACCGTATTGTTTTGGCATATTAATCTTTGTTATATGGCTTTTTGGCCTAATGGTTAAGTATACGGCCACTCACTGTGAAGTCTCGAATTATATTCTGCGGTCGGCAAATGTGTATTTTGGCATTTTTCCTTCGATTTTTTTTTAAACATAAGCGATATAGGCTTATATCGACGTTAAATTAACAACATAATTACACAATGCAATCTGAATGACTAGTTTTAATTACTTTTGTAGCAGAATAATTGAAGTTTCCGTGGCAAGCAGTAATTTCACAGGACGCTTTCAAGCGCAGGTTAACGAGAGTTTGATTACAGATGATGCTCACTAATTGTACCTTGTTTAAGAGCTGTTGAAACACGACTGTTTAGCTTTTACTCGAGTTATATAGATAGATTTTCGATAAAGGGTTATTTACTAAAATTACTATGGCATAAATCTATATATATAAAAATGAAACCCGTTTTCCGTTGTCACGACTTGGCATGAAAACGGCTTGACCGATTTGGCTGATATTTTTCATTTTTATATGGGGATATTATAGATTCCAGTTCAAATTGAATAGGTACGCATACATAAGATAGGTCAGCTATACAAAATAAAGTAGTGCATCAAATTTACGCTAAGGCGGTACGAAGTTCGCCGGGTCAGCTAGTAATAAATAAAATTAAGATTTTTACTTGGCTAAAAATATGACATGTACAGTCATAAAAGTGGGACATGAATTAGATACAGGGCTGCTATTATTATTATTATAAGGAACATTAAACACGGTGCTTCGCAATTATCACCTTAAGGTTGGCATGCATACACTTTTCTTAAAGTATTACTTACTGCCTCGTGGTGTCTGTATAATATGCAAACTGGTGAAGTGTGGGTGTAATGTTATGTAATGAAACTAGACGTTTTCATAAAAATGTCACATCTATCATGGCTCAACGAGAACAATATTGAAGACGACGTTCGTTAATAACACCTGCAATTAATGCCATTAAATTAACACTCGTTGTCAATCATTGTCAAAGCTAAACATAAAATATAAAATGTGGATGTTAATCAGTTCTGTCACTCTTTTGTGGGTAATACAGGTATGATGCAGCTATCATTGTTCAATGAAAATTCGAGTACAGGCGGTGTGCGTTAATTACACCTGCGACTGATGCAATTAATGTGACGCTCGCTGTCGAACATTGCTAAAGCTTACCATAATAGGCGAAATGTGGGTTTTATACACCTCTGATACAGCCTTCCAGTGAATATAGTCGTGATGCAGCTGTCATGGCTCAATGATAATTAGATTAAAGGCGATGTTCGGTACTCCTGCGACAAATGCAAACAAGGCAACGCCGGCAGTACGAACGTGCACTGCCCAATTTGCTCCAACAAATCAGGCTTTGACTCATATTAACGCCTTTATTGCTCAGTATCCAGATATTGATATATTTTACTCCAGATTTGAACAATTTTTAAAATCATGTATTTCTTTTTTAAGTACTTTTAAGTAGCATTAAGTCTAGCGATAAGTACTTTCATATTATATTTGTATTAGTTCATTGCACGTGTTGGGAAACTGTAAGTGCAATAAGCAGTTGTGTAAATAATAAATAATAATAATAAATAAATAAATAAGGCAACACTAGCTGTCGAACATTGCTAAAGCTTACCATAATAGGCGAAATGTTGGTTTTATACACCTCTGATACAGCCTTCCAGTTAATACAGTCGTGATGCAGATGTCATGGCTCAATGAAAATTAGATTACAGACGAAGTTTGTTAATAACACTTGCAACTAATGCAATTAAGGTAACACTCGCTGTCGAGCTGTTGAACATTGCTTAACCTAACCATAATAGGTTGAATGTGGGATTTATACACTCTTCCGACAGGCGTGATGCAGATATCATGGGCCAATAAAAATTCAATCACAGGCAACGTTCGATAATTAAACCTGCGACAAATGCTATTTAGGTAACACTCAAAACATAACATTACGCCTATATTACCCAGAAGGGTATGGCAGAGGTGTACAACACCCACACTTCACCTGTTATGTGTAGGTCCCATGGGATAGGAGCTGAGGTTACGCCATGCCCCAGGACCAATTCCAATTTCGCGCTGCTATTGGATAACACTTTGCCCGACCCAGGAATCAAACCCGAGACCTTGTGGTGAGAGGCGCATACGCTAACCACTAGACCAATCGAGACTCATTGTCAAATATTGCCGAGGCTAATCATAAAATGTGTAATGTGGATTTTATACACGTCAGCCACACAGGCGAGATAGCTAGCGTCCATGCGCGAGGAATACCTGGCATCCCGGTCATATCGCGTAGACGGCACACGACATAACCAGCGACTCTAACTCTCTATCCAGGTCGATGGTATGCGTCAGGCATTGGGCAGTTAAAAAAAATGGTGTAGACGTGATGCAGGTATGATGACATGATAAGAATTAGATTACAGGTAACGTTCGTTATTTACACTGATGCAATTAAGGTAACACTCGTTGTCAAACATTGCCAAATATTTACAGTAATTTGAAATAAAGTACTTACCCATTATTTTGGATCTGGTTTCAATGAAAACTAGATTTCATCTGCGGCTTTTTCCATCCCCATATTCACATATAAAGGTTTAAAACTTTTGCACTTATAATACTAGAAATAAAGCCAAATTGTATTACGATATCAACTAATTGAGCAATGCATAACGGAAACTATTTCATCATTAATTACAATAAGCCTTTATTAGAACGAGCTCAATTAGCTCGTATGCAAATAAACCAGTAGTGCCAATCTGTAAATAAAACTGTCAATTATGATATTTTAGTGCATCCTTACTTCCATACAAATACGATCGACATTTGTTTGTCAGAAATCCAAATTTCGTATTATTCCATTTATAAAAACGCATTCCGATTTAATAAAAATAGCTGACCATATAGAGCTTATCCAAAAACAACCACATTAATATTCTCAGTGCGAAGTTTTGTCAGCGTTTCGATCGAAATATTATTCGAAGTAATACATTATTAGTATAATTTATACAACACCTGTATCATTTGACACCAATCAGTTAACTGAAATCCATTCAATTTAAATAATCATAAATAACTGTTAGACCTTACAGGGATATCGAAAACAAATTGAATTACAGTATTTGTGTTTAAATCGTGACGTGAATGAAATAAGATAACATGGCATAGGTGTAATAACACCCTCATTTTGCCTGTAATGTTAAGATGTTATATTAGTGAGTCTATCATCATCGGGTACAAATCTAACTCCGTGCTGCTATTTCAAATTCAAATCCAAATTTAAATTCAAATCATTTATTTTCATAGGCCCCAGGAGGCGCTTGAACACGTCTAAATATTACAAACAAATGATACAAAAATAAATTATAAGTAAAACTAAATTATACTAATTACAATGATTTGAATAACCGGGGCTTAGATTAATTTTAATCCAACTGTTTAGAATCAGATTAAAATCAAACTAAGTACCAGCTCCGATGGGTATTGCATTATGAGAAGAGCTGTATTAAAAAAAATATGACGGAAAAGAAATATAATTTTGTCTGATCCGGGAATTGAATCCTCTCGGTGAGAGGCCGCATACGCTATCTATTAGACCAATAAAGCAGTGAAATAAGCAATTATAATACATTACGTCATGCTTGTCTTTCATACAACGTTAAGCAGGTGTGTACCACAAAAATAAACGTATAAGGATTAAACTCAATATGATGGACGACAGGATGGCGGAGTGGGTAGGGTACCTGCCTGCGACGCCGAGGTCGCGGGTTCTATTCTCGCTTAAAACAAATCTTTGTGTGGATGAACATGGGGGTTTGTTTTAGTCTAGGTGTTTCTATGTATAATAAGTATGTATTTACAAAAAAAAGTATATATTATTATGTATTAGTATTAGTTATTCTAGTACCCATAGTACAAGCTCTGCTTAGTTTGGGACTAGATGGCGTTGTGTGTAAGTTGTGAGATTGTGAGATATTGTGAGATACAGGCTTATTTTATCAACAACTACCCAACAATTCTAGGCTCCATACAGCTGTTGAGAATTCCCAGACTCTGTAGTAAACCCTACGTATACAAAACACAATAAATACTGTCTTGTTAACAAGCTGGAGGGCTACAGTACTACCGTCTCACCTTTAACCGGTCGCAAAATAGTAGTGCTGGCACAACTGCGTTCTGGTTTGGTGGTGAGGTCAGTACTGGCATATAAGGCATAACACCGTAGTCCTCAGCTGAAGCGACGCATCTACAATATGCTTTTGTGGATTGTTAATGTCCATGGGCTGTACTCTACTTACCATCAGGTGGACAACTCGTTCGTTCATTGCAGGTATATTATTAAAAAAACGAAAGAAACTAAACATTAACATAACATTAGACTTAAAATAAGCGTCATTTCACCAAACTTCTTAATCCGTAGTTAACGCTGATCTACGGTTTTCGATCTCTAAGTCCCTTTCAAACATTCAATGTCAAAAAGAAAGAAATTGCACAAGTCGATATAACAAGTCTTCAATTTAATACGTATGTGAAATTGCCGCTTACTTAATTAAACACAAGAACACACTAAAACCATGACAATAAGTCATCGTCTAAATATATTAAAGGGAGATACATCATTCCGTATTTAATTCGTAATGAAAATAAAGCAACTAAACGTAAAACTTAATTAAACCCACGGTTCTCCAAGGAACAGTGTTTAGAACGCTATAACAATAAAACGTACCAAACTGAGCAGAAAATGTAGGACCTGAGAAAATGTTCAAGATATTTCAGAGTATTTTTCAGCATAACAGCCCATTTTTTAGCTTTCATCGCCTATATTTTACAGCTTATCTGTCACTAAGCTAAATTAGACTCATGAGAATGATTCTAAAAGTTTCAACACAATCAACCTAACTTGTAATTGAGATAAGGTCCTTTTACACAACGACGCGAAGGCTGGCGCGGTACCGCAGTTCGCGGCGTTTAGCGAAAATGTCAATAGACAAGAGAGTTTGACGTTTTTATGTTCATAACTACGTCTTAGTCAAATCCAAATGATGAGGTAGCAAGCCGTGCTAAAGGGCCTGAGCGGAGCCGTCGTGATTATTAGATCAGCCTACTAACACCAAAAAGAACATTACATAGAGAGTATTTAAGAAAATTTTGTTTCGGTTTGAAATAGAGACATGTACACTGGTGGATAAGTGCCTCTTGCTCTTATATGTGCCTTATGCACTGCACGTGCGTTCTCTGCCAATCGTAAAAAAAATGTCGTCAAAACGTCGTTAAGAACTGATACTCTATATTACACTTCTTAACTCAATGGTAATACTACTACCACTTGAACATGTTGCCGTTCCTCCGGCTCTACAATATCGTGTGAAAGGTTCACAAAAAACCAAACAAACCTGGTATCTGCGGCGCCGCCACGGCAACAACGCAGTCGCAACGTTTTTGCGCGTCGCAACACGCATGACACGTAAGTGTGTATTCGCCTTATGGATAAAATTGCCTCGTGTTTCTACCTCGGTCGATGAGCTTTTGAAACAAATTACGTAATCAAAGTTTGTTTACGTAAATATTTAACGGTTCGCCTAAAGTTAAAACACCAACACATTATTAAATGTTTTATCATTAAGGCGAACTAATCGTCCTTGAACAACTTAATTAAAGCTCTATTCTCTAAGCTCTTCTTCATGGGATTTTGCTTTTAATAAATAATGAATGAATGAATGAATAGACATTTATTTCAGATAATTACAATCCATATACACATTATTTAAATTATTAAATGTAAGATTAAACACATAACACAACATAATAATAATAATAATAAAATTTGTTTGGATTTTTAAATTCGATAGAACGCCAGCAATTACACTATCCAATGGTCCCAATGACAAGGCCAAATACACACATTCACTCACACAAGCACACCCAGTCTCAGAACAAATCTTTGCTAATTACACAAATATTTGTCCCATGTGGGGATCGAACCCACAACACCTGTGCAGTGGAGAGCGGCGAGGCTTTGGAGGGAAGTAAAGATACATACTTTCCAACTCCAACTATCTTTGATATTGACATTAAAAAATAAATAGAATAAAAAAACTCAAAGACCCTAAAACAAATAAACAAAGTAACGAGGCAAACATTTGTTACCATACTAACTTAAAACATGCGTTTCCACTATTGTGCAAATAACCACTGGGGTAACTCTTATACTTCTGATTAAATTTTAACTCTCCCTGGGATTGCCCGTGTGTCATGCACGGTGCCTTTCAGTTGGTTACCGCTGGAGATCCTGGCGTCATAGGAGTTACAGTGGTGGGCGTGTGGGTGGGATTATACCCCGTTTAAAGTAGAACGGAGTTGGAATTGTGCCCCGTGGACGGCAAAAGGCTTACTGTGGGACCTAAACATAACAGGTGAAATGTAGGTGTTGTACACCTCTTCCACACCCCTCTGATTAATATAGGCGTGATGTTATATTTTGTTATACTGACAGCACTTTGAGTAGAAGCATTGAATACAGCTCTCGCGGGTACTGTATGTAGATATGAATGTCTCACACAACAGAGTAGGCAGTGATTGGACGAACGTATTCGTGAGACAAAAGGCCAATACCAACACTTCACCTGTCATCGACAGATGCAATCACGTACGCTCTAGTGGTGATTAATCTGAAATTTGACGGTATTATAATTTCTTAAGTCTATTAGAATAGGTTAACTGCCTTGATGGTTCGATGGTTAGCGTACGTACTTCTCACCGCGAGGTTTTAGGTTCGAATCTCGGGTCAGGAAAAGTGTTATTTGTGAACTTTTCCTCAGGAAATTCACAATAGTAGAACGGAGTTGGGGTTATGCCCGGTGGATGACTATAAGCTCAACCACTATCCCGTGGGACCTAAACATAACAGGTGAAGTGTGGGTGTTGTACACCTCTTCCACACCCCTCTGGGTAATATAGGCGTGATGTTATATTATGTAATACTGACTGCAATTTGACTAAAAGCATTGAATACAAGCTCTCGTGGGTACTGTGTGTAGATATGTCTCACACAACAGAGTAGGCAGTGATTGGAGGAACGTATTCGTGAGACAAAAGGTCAATATCAACACTTCACCTGTCATCGACAGATGCAATCACGTACGCTCTTGTGGTGATTAATCTGAAATTTGACGAGATTATAATTTCTCAAGTCTATTAGAATAGGTTAACTGCCTTGATGGTTCGATGGTTAGCGTACGTACTTCTCACCGCGAGGTTTTAGGTTCGAATTCCGGATCGGGCAAAGTGTTATTTGTGATCTTTCCCTCAGGAAATTCACAATAGTAGAACGGAGTTGGAGTTATGCCCGGTGGATGACTATAAGCTCAATCTCTATCCCGTGGGACCTAAACATAACAGGTGAAATGTGGGTGTTGTACATCTGTTCCACCTTCTCTGAGTAATATAGGCGTGATGTTATATCATGTAATAATGACTGCAATTTGACTAAAGGCATTGAATACAAGCTCTCATGGGTACTGTGTGTAGATATGAATGCCTCACACAACAGAGTAGGCAGTGATTGGACGAACGTATTCGTGAGACAAAAGGCCAATACCAACACTTCACCTGTCATCGACAGATGCAATCACGTACGCTCTAGTGGTGATTAATCTGAAATTTGACGGTATTATAATTTCTCAAGTCTATTAGAATAGGTTAACAGCCTCGATGGTCTAGTGGTTAGCGTGTGTACCTCGAGGTCTCAGGTTTGAATCCCGGGTCAGGAAAAGTGTTACTTGTGAACTTTCCTCAGGAAATTCACAATAGTACAACGGAGTTGGAGTTATGCCCGGTGGATGACTATAAGCTCAACCACTATCCCGTGGGACCTCAACATAACAGGTGAAATGTGGGTGTTGTACATCTGTTCCACCTTCTCTGGGTTATATAGGCGTGATGTTATATTATGTAATACTGACTGCAATTTGACTAAAAGCATTGAATACAAGCTTTCGTGGGTACTGTGTGTAGATATGAATGCCTCACACAACAGAGTAGGCAGTGATTGGAAGAACGTATTCGTGGACAAAAGGCCAATACCAACACTTCACCTGCCATCGACAGATGCAATCACGCTTTAGTGGTGATTGCATCTGACTATGGAATTTGACGACACTTCAATATTGCAATATACTTTGCTTATAGAACATCCCACCCGGTCGTTGAAATATTCTATTTTAGTAAAATGTCCAATTTGTAGTCCGTTATTAACCGACTTCAAAAAGGAGGTCCTGTAAGTATGTATCTAAATTTTAACTTACTTAACCTTGTATGTTCGTGTTTTTTTTTTCGGTAACTACTTGTCCGATTTCGTATTTTACTTTTATGGTTTAAGAAAGGTTTTAATATATAATTAATCATTACCCAGAAGCAGTGGTTAGCGTATGCTCCTGTCACTACGAGGTCTTGGTTTCGATGCCTGGGTCGGGCAAAATGTTATTTGTGAACTTTAGAAATGCAAATAGCAGCACGGAGTTGGAATTGTTGCCGGTGGATAGCGATAAGCTCACCCCCTATCCCATGGGACCTAAAATATAACGGGTGAAGTGTGAGTGTTGTACACATCTACAACACCCTTCTTGGTAATATAGGCATGATGTTATGTAAGCTTTAAAAATATGTTATTTTTATAAATAAATAAATATTTCACAACTCACACACAACGCCATCTAGTCCCAAACTAAGCAGAGCTTGTACTATGGGTACTAAAATAACTGATACTTATACATATATACTTTTTTTTTGTAAATACATACTTATTATACATAGAAACACCCAGACTAAGACAAACCCGCCATGTTCATGCACACAAAGATTTGTCTTAAGCGGGCATCGAACCCACGACCTCGGCGTCGCAGGCAGGTACACTACCCACTCCGCCATACGGTCGTCAAATCGGTCGGTCGGTTATGTTTACCAAGATTTTTAATTGAAGGTATTTTATGGTACGTTAAATGAAACAAGTAAACTTGGCACGTTAAATTCAAAATTGTTATTTATTCTTAACTCGAAATGACAGATAATTACAATTTCTTATACATCACTTAAATATGAATATATTTCACATTATTTTATTATTTACATTTAACATTATTGTACTCGATTGGTATACCATTTATTCTATTATAATATTTATCAACTGTGATAAATTTCAACTTTAAATCAGGGTTTTCAGCTGTAGATAGAGTACTTACAAAAATATAAATGAAAATGAACCTTAATAAAAAAAGTACATAGTTTCAATTTCACTTGAAATTCATTAAAGATTCAAAGATTCATTTATTCGCAGGAATATGGTACAGTACATGGTATACATGTTTTAGCAGCCCGACATATTCACCTTTAATAGGCATGCGAATTTTTGTTTAAAGAAGTAAACATGGACAATAAAGTAGCACTAACAAACAGGATAACTTATTTTTTACAAGAATAGAATTAATTTAGCGTATAAAAGCACTTTTCAAGTAACCAAGACTTAAGTTTTCTTTTAAAAATATGTAAAGGTAATTCTCTTAAAGTTTGTGGAATGTGGTAAAAAAATTTTATTGACATGCTGTAACTGTTTTTGTAGTGAAGAGTGCTTTTACATATTTCATTTCTTAATTTACTAGGATCCCTTTTTTGGAATCTGCTATCTTCACTAACCTTCGTAAAGAATTGTGAATTACTTTTTACAAATATGCCAATTTCAAGAATATATAGAGATACCATTGACCATATTGATAGGTCCTACGTATAGAAGTGCAATTCCAAAAACATACTTATACAAGAGAAGCGTTTAGACGTCAGAAATATTAAAAACCGGCTTGTTTTAGTTTTCCATAAATGGAACACAAAATTTGAGTTTCTGCCAATCAAATACCGACCTTACCTTATATAATTATATGAAGGTAAGGGTGCATTCAATTGGCGCAACTGACAGTTACAAAATCACCCCACGGGTTCAACTTTAACTCGATTTGGTCCTAAAGCGCTCTCTCACATAATTGTGTCTTTGCACTTCCACTAATTGAAGTTGAACTTGTCAATATAATGGTATAATACACAATTTCAAGAAGGTGACATGTCTTTTTATTGACATTAAATCGCATGTCAAATCGAGATCTATTAAATTTGTTTGCCGAAATGCCAACCAGCTTGTCTCAGAGAGAAAAATAAGGCCAATAATAACGTCATCTAACCTATATACAACTTTTTAGTACACACACATAGAGTACATAAAAAAAGCAGGAGAGAATGTCACTTATAAAATGATGGAAGCACCAAAATGGCGGCGGTCTGTTTATGTGTGCGTGTGTTAGGGGTTACCAGCCATGAGAAATATTACCCACATTTTTACAATAATTTAAATAAATATTTTAGAGGTTTAGTTCTTATATTTTTTTATTTGCTGCTTTTTACCATCAAACATGATATAGGTAGTTTTATACTACCGTGGCCAAAAACAAAACAATATAAAACAACTTTATGTTTGAATTTCGAAACAAAGTTGATTTTATATTTCTAGCAGTCGATGCGGGCCTGCAGCTGGAAGTTGTTTGTTTTTATTAAGGGAATATGTACAAAATTCGTTGCTCTGGGCACTCCTGACGCAAGGCAGCGAAGATGCTTTAATGCAGCTACCCAGTTTTTGGAAAATATTTTAAAATTACGACTCCTACGGAGCTTCCTGATTCTTAGATGGTGAAGATGCTTTAGTGATAGACAGGGTGTCCTAGTTTAGGACCTGGAGCCGAAATCGGATAGTAGGATAAGTTATGGCAGTTATCAAAAAAATAAAAAACAAAAATTCTTCATTACATAACCTATCAGAAAGTGCTTGAAAACGTCAACAAAATGTACAAACCAAATATAATATCTAAGTTAAACTAAACCAACAATCACGAAGCTTAGATTCACTTACATGCGATTTTTCAATATTTCAAATAAATATTGGCAAATAAAAAAAAAATTATAAACTAAAGAGTTTAAAGAGTTTAAGAAATAAAAAGTTTTAGATTAAAGTACTGTTATTTATTAATTTAATACTTTATTTAAAACAATATACTATTGTTTTACTTTTTTTGGTACGGCAAAGCTGACAATGCGAATAAGTCCACCTTTTGTTTTATATAAATCAATTTCCTCGAAGTGTATACTGTGTAGACTACACTATATTTTGATGGATACCAACTGTTATCATTTCTGCAGTTTCTGATTATTTTTATCCAATAATTTTTTCATGCGTCGTTTGCAGCAGGAAATCTATAAAACATAGAATAATAATTTATACTAAATGTATTTAATACTTTACTAAAAAACTATACTACTAAAAAATATTTACCCAAATTCAGGGTAAATGAAAATATGTATTGACTGTCAACACTGATAGTTTTGGTATATTTTTTTACGAAAACGATATAATTTCGGCAATAAGCTGAATATATTACTTGCTTACCTATGAAAAGTGATCTCCTGGTTTTTTTTTGTCGAGGCGCTATGGTTTCGGCAGCTTTTCACAACACGACGGCATTTTTAATTATTTTACTTGAACATCCGAGCAACAGCACAGTCCAAAGCGTAATGGCGGGCGATTGACTTACTATTGTGTCAATGTGTGTGTTCTGTGTGTATGTGTGACTTACTATGGGTGCTTCAGTAAGTGTTTCAAGAGACTAAGTCCTGCCTTTTTTTATGTAGTCAATGTACACACATAAGAACAAAATAAAATTATTACAATAAAGTTAATACCATAATTTTAGGTAGATTCAAATTATATATTTTATGATATCAAGACCTTGCGTAAAAGAGAAGGGAGTGAGTGAAAGCAAGACGGCTAACAGAGGAGTATGGATAAAAAGGCGTTTTGTAGCAACCTCCCAAAAAAAAAAGAATAAGGGCAGGAAGAAGAATAAGAATACGTATGATATCAATATATTGAAAACTTTATATTTTTACAAGTCAAAGCATTAAATAACGGCTTCAACAACAGGATAATAAAATACAAATCAAGTTAGAGCTCCAGAACTGACCAAGTCTCTCAAAGAATGTGACCATGGAGACGAAAGTTTGTTGTTCTCCTATTATGAAACTAGTTTGCGCTATCTTGAGAGTAGTTTGAAACTTCAATGGGCTAACTTACCAGTATTATATAACATTACGTAATTATTTTTGAAGGGTGACTTAGTTGAGTTAACCAGATATCCTCAAGGCAATCTTGAGTAGCTAAAGTTAATATCACTTACTGCTCTTTGATTCCTAATAATCTTGTTGATAGTTTGAGATGAAATAACCATTATTATGAATCTTAGAAATTGTCTCCAGATGTTTATAATACTTGGTTCAAGTCAGGCCGGAATATTCTAAGAAAACATGTTCATAAACTGATGTAACTTTTAAGGTTGTCTTATAAATAAGTGTTCGTTCGTTTCTACTTTTCCGTATACTTTTAAACGTAAGCCGAAAGAATTTAAGAACTTCACAGATTCTGTAAAGAGGAACCGGCAACACTACTGCACCTTTTTTGCGACTGCAAGCCACTGATCCATAGACGAAGCATCATTCTGGGACGCCATATCTTGGATCCGGATAATTGTCAAGTCATTCCCGATCGGCCGACTGCTCCAGTTTATGGAGGCTATTGGCCTAAAGGAGAGTCTATAATGAGGCTACAATCACAATAGACCCACGGAGGTCGACGTGAACACCCAAAGACTCGTCCCAACAATAATAATAATAAGCCGAAAGAATGCATTTGGAAAAATTGTGTACACTTTTTAAGTTACATTAAGTATATGAAGTTACTGTTCTTACAAGGCTTTGTCAACAGGGCTTTTCAGTTTGACAGCTGACTAATTGGATGTTGCATACTTTTCTACTGTCTGATTATATTAGTCATCATGGTTTTCAACTAACAGTCTTTACAAAAGCATTCTTTAAGCGACTATATCAAAATTATATAAATCAGCAAGCTTGAAAACCACGCAGAATACAATCACGACCTTGGTTTAAATGCACATTGTTTGTTGACCTTCACACATACGAAATCCATTCAATCAATACCTTTAACAAAAAGTATTCCCCATTGTCCGTTAGAATCCACGCCTTTTCGCGTACTACAAAACTGAATAATCCACCCTGCCCCGAATCTGACGCAGCGTTTTGTCAAAGCGACCGTCACGTTCCTAAACGATCTTAATGTATTGTGTGTGCCTGTACCCTATTATATGGAACGGCAGGCAATCAGAATTGCCATTTTTTCGGTCACTACGCGCTGTTGCTCATATTCCGTTTACCGTTTATTTTTTTCTTTTTTGACTAGGAAGGTTTTATGCGGAGTTTAATGCTGTTTTATTTAGCGCTGGTTGTTTAAACAGGTGCACTTTGCTGAATAGAGCAGCAGTCTAGTGAAATACCGTTTTACTACCACATTTAATTTTTGAGTTGAGGTTCTTTAGAACCTTTTGCTTTTTGTTGGACTAACGAATAGTTTTGTTTTATTTGAGGCATCATTTCGCTTCATAATGATTTGTATGCTTTTATCTGAAAATAAAAGCAAACTGTGTTTATCTCGAAATTGTTTACTTTAAAAAAAATAAAAAGATATTCCTTTTCGTTGCAATTTTTTAAATAACTGAGATATCAAACAAGTATACAGACCACTTGATAGTAAGCTTAGTTTATCTCAATTTAACATGAAACAAGTATGTATTCTGTATTTAATAATAATAATAAATCACTATATTTCGCGTATAATAATACTGTCATTATTTTTGCGTGTATACAATAAGCCTTACAAAAACAATAGTAACAAAAACACATTTTTACTGTTTTCTATCTACAGCTGAGAACAATTAACATCAGAGAGTATACACATAATTACAACGGTATAGAAAAGTTACGTTATCCAAACTCCTGGTGACGTGTGATAAGCATTCTTATACATACAAGAAGTATGAGTATGTGTATGAGTTGTGTTTGTTGCGCAGACGCCGATGAGTTGTTGCCGTGTTGCATGGCTGCGGGAGTTTCACCTGGGGGCAAACAAAATTAAAGTTTTAATCATTTAAAATATCATAATAAACCTCTGTATATGCAAAGACACATATTGTCCTACTGCTGGGCACAGGTCTCATTTTTTATAAAGGGTTAGGTCATAGTCTACCACGCTGACCAAGAACGGGTTGGTAGACTTCACTTACCCTCGAGTACTTTAGGCACTCTCAGGTTTGCAGGTTTCCACATTTTTTTTTTACACCGTTAGCGAGCGATTCATGATAAATACACAAACACAAATAACATAATCCACACATATCTACAAAATGACGAATATAACAATTTATTGACAGATGTGTGTGTCGTAACGAGGGTTCGAACCCGAGATCTTTGACTTAGCAGTCTTACAGTCTCCCTACTCGGCAATCGGTGCGTGTAGTCATTTTACAACATATTATATCAACATTAACTAATTGTTTCACGGCAAAAATCATTGAATACATTTGGTTCTTTTTTTATGTAAAAAAACCCAAATCACTGTAATTATTGAATTTTATTATTGGATTGAATACATTTTTAAATATTGGTTTGAAAATATAAAAATTAGTGTCCTATCGACATCGTAGACCAAGTTGCTGGTGGCTAGGGCTTTAGAGCGAGGAGCCTCCTGACTAAACGTGCCGTCTCCAAAAGGACAGCCTATTATAACTGTTAATGATAAATTAGAAAATTCATCTCGAAAATTTCATCTCATTTCAACTACGACAAACAAGATTTAGGAAACGGCACGACAAAGCTAATGAGTATAATGTAATAAACAAAAGGTAGATGACATTCTCGAGATAGAATACATTGAGAGAAATAAGTCCCTCGCCGCAGTAATTGGATTTTACGTGAAGGCTTTAATTCTTAAAGAGACTCGTAGGAAAGTAAAGAATATAATGTTGTTTAGGCTTTTTCCTCTGAAAACAAATTAGGTACTTAATAATTATACAGTTCTTGTTTAATGTTTTTGTCCTGTCGTCATTACAAACCGACTTGAATTAACATTGTCTTTTACATCAAAGAAACGACTTAAACGAATTTAACAAAACTTGTCCAGTTTTCTAGTCTATATTAATAATAAAAATAATTGCGATCAGATTAAAAAATACAAATAAATTCATAAACAGATATAATTAAACAGGGACTAAGTATAGATTTTTATGTGCAAATGTTTTAATTATCATTTTAATAGACGTCAATACATACATTAAAAAAAAAGTTGATTATCGACTCCATAATCTGACGATCTATTGATGGGATCCTAGAGAAATTGAGGGCAGCTTTCAGTTTTTAAAGGCTTCTATATTGTTTTTCAAACATTACCTAAAACAACTTGAATATTTGCAACTAGCTTTTTAAAATAGTTAATTAAAATAAAGTTATAAATTAATATAGTTTTCATATTTTGTTTCTATTCCGTTAACGGTATTGTGAGTGTTTAAAAGTATCAGACTTCGCGAAGTCCTAAATGGATTACTTATGCTTAGTGATGCAAAAATCTTTGAGTTAGAAATTCAGTACTCAGGAGATTAAAGTACTCAAAGAAATGAAAGAGAATATAAGTTGAAAGCAGTGTATGTAAAGATAAAATTTGTATGAGATGTTCTTTGTTTGACGTATTTCAAATTATAAATTACATTTTGACTTTGCTAAATTGTTTAGATACTTGTGAGAATTAAGTTTATAAGCTGAAATTTGACTTAATTTTAGTCAAACATTTTAAATTACTGACTTGACAGGACTTGTGAAATAAGCTCTCCTTATCCTTACTAAGATTATAAATGAGAAAGTTACTTTGTTTATCTCGTACGCTTATAGCCAGCTAAAATATTGAGCCGATATAAATAAAAGTTGGCATGGTGATAGTTCAAAATCTGGGAATGGATAAAGGCAAAATTGTATGGATATACCTACCACGCAGGCGGAACCGCGAACAAAATCAATGAGTAAAATCAAATATTTCGCCTTGAGAGACTCCAGTGACTGTATGTAAGTCTTAATCTTTTCGATTAGTCACGATTATATTTTGTTTTTTATTCAGGTCAGCTTAGATGGACCAATATGGCTGATAAAAATACTGTAGTTCATTTTTAGCCGCACAAATTTTAATACCAGCCTCCATATTATTTCAGTCCCGTGGAGTATTTTTTTTATGTTTGTATATTTTTGATCCGGATGCAGTGGATTCGCATTGTTTTATTTATTCAGGTCAGCCAAAGTGTTATCAGGTATTGCCGACGGGAAATGTTAGGCAGCGTCACATAGTCTATTCAGTATTTTGCTTGTTTGTATGTGTCTATGTGTGTGTTTGTGTGTGTAGTGTTTTGTGTCAAGGAACATGCAAATAAAACTACAGCAATAAAGTACATGTCATATTATTACTAAAAAACTAAGCTCTGAACCGTTTCTAACACGGCACATTGTATAGGTCAACACATATTATTAAGAATTCGTAATCAGATTACAGTGTGTGTGTGTGTGTCAGTGTTTGTGTGTTTGAGTTTAATGTGTTATGTGAACTTATGTGTCATAGAAATGTCTGGAAACATAACAAAAAAAAAACTAATTTACTCTCACAATATTTAATGTGTAACCTGCCTCTGATATCTCTGCATCACCCAAAGGTTAAGTGGTAGAAAATGCCATAGGTATTAAGCTGGCCTTGTACAAAAATTTTGAATTTGGAAACTTAATTTCCAGATGTTGCCCGCTCTAAAATGGCAGGCTATAATCAAAATGAAAGCCAAATCTAAAGGCGAGATGTCGAAGCTGCGGTACAATTTTCTGCTTCGGTGTTAAGCTTAGATTGAATCCAAGTAATAGGTATTGGTGTAACAGGCTTAAGGATTAAAGTATTGAAAAGAAAGTCTTAAGGACTTAAGAAAAGGTAGTATTAGTGTTAGGTTTTATATACTAATAAATACCTTGTTCTTTTTTTTTTTTTAATTAACATTCATTTTTGGCGTGCAAAATAATGCTTGAATCATTTGGTCAGAATGATTATTATTATTATTCTGTTTAAATATACTTTGAAAAAAATTCAACTAAGTATGAACAATTTCTTTTTTTATACTACGCCTGCAGCAAATGAACGTGTCCACCTGATGGTAAGTGGAGTACAGCTCATGGACATCAACAATTCATAAAAACAGATTGTAGATGCCTCATATGCCAGTAATTTCAGGGCCTGATCTCACCACTAAACTGAAACACAATAATGCAAGCATTACTATTTAGAGGCAGTTTAATTGTTTAATTGTAGGTTTTTTTTTTCTACACAAACATAAATCAGAAAAAATTATGGCATCATAATTATTTAGTTTTTTCAAGACTGCTATCTAACTGGATTTAGTGGATAAGAATTAAAAGAGAATGTCCAAAAACTGTAATGTACGAATATAAGACAGTAAATAATTTCTAGTTTAGTGTATGACGATTATCTGGTAATAACAGGCATAATTTAAGCGGGATTTTATAAAAAAAGTAAACATTCTTCATAGAATAATTACGTGTTTTTACATTTGTTTAGTCACCTTTTTCATAAAACTCGGCTTCCTATTAAAAAAGCCAGCTTACAATTAAACTTTTTTAATTTTCTTCATATATTACAGCAGTTTTTATAATGACATAGCCACAGAAAAGATAGCTCAGCAGCGATACACAATGCCATAGTCAATTAGTCATACTCATTTCCTTTTATCCCTATCCTTTTTTAAATTTGCATAATTTTAAAAGTAAACAGAATATTAATATGTTTGATAAAACAAAAAAAAAATGGACTATTTAATACAAAAGAAGAGAAGACTTTCAAGAAGTTTGATAATCTCATCAAATAAGATTGGGGCTGTCGAGCATAACTCATGAAATCTCTTAACAAATAAATCTTCACCCGAGGGTACAAAACTTTTGCCAGCCTTGAGCGGGTATATATATACCTATATATACTTTAAAACAAAATGTTTCACAGACCCTTCGATCCCAGAATCTTAGGAATCTGCACAATTAATTTTATATCTACCCTCAAGATAGTCGCTAAGTAAAAAATTCTTCCGGGTTCCAGCAACAATTTATTGAATTACCCTAACTATGAATCTTTTAAACTTGATTAAATAGTTGGTTTATTAACTAATTATTAACAATTTGATGGCTTTCACAACAAAACCGCTCTATTGATTTTAGTGTAAATTGCTCCGGAGGTCGTTGAAGGAATAAAATGGCCTGAAGAAGTAATTGGTTAATTTTTATCGACATAGGTGGCCGCAGCTTGTGAATAATAAATAATAGTTTCTTATTGATTATTTTTTTAGCACTTATCTATAGAAAGTCGCAGGTTCAAATCCTGCCGGTCCCATATTTTTTTAACCGGTTTTTAGTATAACAAATAAAAATGTCAGTTTTCCGAAGTCATTTACGGAAAAAACAAAATCAGTCTATAAATTATGTCAATGATTTGTCATATTTTTTTAAAAGCTTTTATATAGAAATAAAATATATGTTTTCTATGCGTGTAGCCTTTTTTATACCCTCGCAAAACTCTAGACAATTTTCTAGTAGATAGTAACCTACGAGTAAATTGACCGCATAAAACTAACAACTTAGAAAGGGTACCAACGTGAAAGCTTCTTAAGTCACCGTGTACGAACAAAGTAAGTTAAGTAAGCACCAACTTTAAAGGACTGAACACACAAATAGCCTTAGAGGCATGTTTGTGGCGAACTGTTAACTGACTCAAACAGCAGTATCTCTTTGCTAAGGCGCTTCGCAAATTGACTAAAGAGTTCTGGAATGTTTTTTTTTGTGTAATGGGTTCAGTCAATACGTGAATGAGAAACGTTAAATGAAATAAATTATCTTGACTACATTTTTTTCTAGGTATATATTTAAATTGATGAATTTTTTAAACATGCAAAATATTTTTTGATTTGACATGTTTTTTTTTTCAATGAAAAAGGGCGGTTTTTTTAAGGAAATCTGTCAAAACTAGATACGATACTTTGCATAATATATAGTGCCCAAAACAGCACAAATGCGGACTCTGTTTTCTGGTATGGAAGTGTATAGGTCACGTACTTGTACCACAGACAATTTTATTTTGATACGCACGATCCTTGACGTATTTTACGTGCAAACGAAATTTTTAGAGCAAATATTACAGCCTGTTTCACAATCACGGAGAAACGTTACGCGTAGGTTAAATCTTTAGCACAGACAGCTGTGTCCGATTTCATCTTACAATTGTGTAATTTTTATAATTAGTTATAATTTATCTGTCGGGATAAACCTTACCCGACTGTTTTGAAACAAGCCTTTTATATGGCCTTTAAGTAAAGTAAATAAGTAACTAAAATAATTTAGCCTTAAATGGTTTTCTCATGGGTGCCATTGTCAGAACTGGACCAAATTGAAATGGGACCCATGAGAAAACCATTTAAGGGTATATTAATCATTAAAATCGCTTCACCCGATCGAAAGTTATAAAATAACAAACATAAAATAACATACATACGAATTGAGAACCTCCTCCTTTTTTGAAGTCGGTTAAAAAGTAACTTACTTTGCACTACATGTACAGTGACCGAAGCAGCTTTTGCATTCGCAGGCACGCAGGTGTAGTTGCCGGCGTGTCGGGGCTCAGCCTTTCCGATCACCAGCTCGCTTGTTTGTCGGCCGTTGTGGACGCTCACGCCATCTAGTGGACAAAAACAGTACTTTAAATAAAGGTTTTTCTAAGCAGAAATGTTAAGAAACTATTTGTGTTGTGTTATTTTTTTAAAACTGACGTGAGATTGTAATATTATTCAAGTTATGAAATACGGTTGTTACTCATGTAATGTTGGTCTATTTAGTTGACCGCGGTTTCACCTATATTTTAAGGCATTTTCAAGAGAGTACGAAACGTCGCAAGTGCTATAAGTCGCAGCGACTCAGTCGCGACGTGTAAAAGTATAGGTGAAACCGCGGTCGACTATATAGACTAACATTACGTGGGTAACACCCGTATTTCATAGTTTGAATAAAGTATTTTTTGTTTTGATTTTTAAGTAAATCATGTGACAAATTTTAGCACAGCCAATTGTAGGTAATGTTTATGTTTATTCATGACAAGCCTTGATTTTTTGACCTACGCGCTATACAATTACACTGGTCGATAGCCATTTTGATTGACTAAGTTAAGGACACGAATGCACCAAATTCGCGGTTAACGCATCTGTCGTATTCAATATTATATCATCGTATTCATTGTTTGAACAGGGCAGAAAGATTGATAACGGTCGTTCATTGTTAAACATTTGATTATAAGAATAAGATACATTTATTCCGGCAAATCTTAAAATAATTATAATATGAACAATTAAAAAACTACTTATTTCAATTAAAAATAAGTACATGAACATATCGATGTGCCAGAAAAGGTACGCACCTCAGCATAATACTGCAGCAAATTAGCACTTCAGCGCTGATATTCTGGTGTGTCTTAATCGTGAGTAAGACAGGGTGACATTTATGTTATAAAAACAATTTTTTTGAGAATTGCCACTGATTGTATTAGATTGTAAATAATATCTCAGAGAAACTTAAATTATACTCATTACTCTGCGATTAATAAAAAGATAATTCAAATTTAATTTATATTACTATTAACATCAAAATAAAACATTAAAATCTACAAAATGGAACGCACCCATAATCCAGCGTTTGTGTTTGACAGTTGTCGCTCAAAGTCAAAGACAAGTGAAGTTAGACCGAAAAGATCCATCTGGCTGTTACTAGTAAGGCTTCATGGTTATTTTTAAAAATATATCTCCAGTACCATTTAATTCCTTATCTTTTTTCAGTTCATTCAAAATATACCAGTGCCAAATAAGAATGTCATACTTTCTATTATTTCAAAAATGTGGAAGCTGGTGTGCCAATTCAAAGAAATATCTGCAGGTAAGTAAAACAACAAAAAGGTACGACCTACTTAAGCGAATCTGAATGGCTGCGTGCCTTACAACTGTTATTCTACTTGTATTTTATTTTTAACAAAGTGTAGCAAGATAAATATTTCTGCTGAAATAAGGAGATATTTTTCTTTGAAAGCGCCTTGTTTTTATTTTTGAGGAAACTGTAATTAGGATAAAACAGTTTTTTTTTTACTGAAATCTTTTGAGATATCATTAATTTTTACACAAAATTACGACATTGAAGATGTCGATTGTGATATTGGTGTCCATTGTGTCCGTTGTAGTCCATTAAGGATATTGTAATTTTTTGCACGAAAGTACGCCATTGTATCTATCACTTAATTATAGGTGGCATTATTTTCTATCTTTATATTTAATTTTTTCCTTAAGAGAGTAAATTCGGGGCCTAGAGTAAATTTTACTTATTATATTTTAATAGCGCTACAACTCGCGTATACAGAGTAGTTATGTTTGAAGTCTCTCCCCCACAGGTGCATCTTTGCTGACCAATAATATCCGATGTGTTTTCGTGATACCTGTTTTTATTATAATACGCTTAAATAAATTATTTTTGTTTATTTAGGTTTAAAGATATTTTTTGTAAATAAAATGCGATTTAATTACTAAAAAAAAATATGACAATACAATACAATATTAATTTTGGAAGATAATTACATTTTATAATACGCATGTTTTATTTATATAAAAACCTTCGCTATGAATCATTCTATCTATTAATAAGAATCACATCAAAATCCGTTGCGCAGTTTTAAAGACCAGGTAGGAAGTAAGACTTTGTTTTATACTATTAGTGATGGTAATTTTGTCTTAGGACCTTTGAGATCCTACACAGCTGCAATAGTATCGACACAATTTGCAATAAAGAATACCATAATATTATTAAAATCGAGTTACTCACGTTATTATCAATGATAATGTCGCTGCTGTTGTTGTTATGTTCGCGCGACGTCTCGCAACGGCGACGAAACGCGATTAATCACCCAGTTGATGAATCTACGTAATAGATTCGAAACTAGTCGGCATATCCCGACTTAAATAACGTGAAAAACCCGTATTCTCAATAATAAAGAATAGAGAAGAGGTTTTGCATGCAGATAAAACCACGAGGATCAGTTAGTCCATAATATAAACCCTGTGAGCCCAAAACCCACTTTGATTTTACAGCCTTTTATCATAAATTTAAATCATACTATTCTTGGTAACAACCCAATAGCCATATAAATATTCGAGTACAAAAACTATTCCACTATAAGGCCTCCATTTTACCAAAGAACGCGGTAAGCTCGGGTAATCCCGGGAGTATTACTTCGTTAGCAGTCGCGTAAGTAAAGAAAAGTAAAAAGTAATACATCATACTTTATTTCCCTAGCTGAGCTGAATTAGCTGGTATTGTCACAGAAGATCTGATTGGTTCCTTTGTGAAGAAAAATCTCAATAGAAGCACAGAGGTAGATGGTGATAGGCTTCACTATCACATAAACATAACAGGTGAAGTATGAGTTTTTTGTTTTTACATTATATAGAACGCCAGAAGCAATTACACTACTAATGGTCTCAATGACAAGGCCAAATACACACATTCACTCACATAAGCACAATCTTTGCGAATCACACAAAGATTTGTCCAATTTGCGGATCGAACCCACAACACCAGTACATTCGATTTTGGTTGGGGTGCATGAAAGGAGCCTCCCCGAGTGACGTACACAACAATTCCCTACGTCCGGCGCACCCTGGGCAATTCGCGAGTTCTCCAAAGCGAATTGATTAATCCTTTCACCACGATGGCAAGTCAAAACCTTGACCACCTTACCGACTGTCCCTACCACCTGCATAAGCGAGGCGCTCATGAACGCCGACAAGAGCACCATAACAGTGGCCACTTATTGGACCAATAAATTTTGACTCAGCCATCGACACGACGAAGAAAAATACATTAGAGAGCGACTGCTTTAACCACTCAACACACGTGCAGACAAATAATATTTACATATACATATTTTTTTTTTTGTTATGCTTTATAATAATTGATGTTTTGCATTTTTTCGGAAATCATTAATATTTGAGAGCAGCGATAGCAGAGTGGGTGACCGTAGGACTGCTAAGTCAAAGGTCTCGGGTTAGAACCCACGGAACAAACCTCTGTCAATAAATCGTTAAGATATGTGTGTATTTATCATATAAATTATCACTTGCTAACGGTGAAGGAAACATCGTGAGGAAACCTGCATGCCTGAGAGTGCCTAAAAAGTGCTCGAGATTGTGTGAAGTCTACCAATCCGCACTTGGCCAGGATGGTGGACTATGGTCTATGGCAGCAGTGGGACTTGTATTAGCTACAGGGCTATTATTATTTCGATGACTCTTGACCCGAAATATTTTTTGGATTTAATTCATTAGACATCTTACTCCATTAAAATAGTTACTTCGTTCTTTCTCTATTAATAAACACTTACCCTATCGCAACATAAAGGCACAATAATATTTAAGGATATTTATAACTCACGTTCTGGACAGCTACACGACAGTAAATAGTTGTTATATTTATTGGTCTGCTTTTTGCGATAACAGTCGAGCATCGTGTGCCGGGAATGTATGTGTGTGACGTCATATTTTCATTGAACGGCACAAATATAGCGGCATGTGTCAGATTCGAGCATACCTGTAGTATTATTATATCACGATTTACCAAATAAATTATAAATTAACCAAATAATTTAAGGTATAGATATCGAACTCAGCTGTCATTTCAATTCATTTGTGTTAAGTATGGATTGAAACAAAACCTACCCTTAATAAATAAGTAGCATTACTAGAATCTAGTGATTTGACACTGTCTTGATGGGCTAGTGGTTAGCGTATGCGTCTCTCACCACGAGGTCTCGGGTTCGATTCCCGGGTCTGGCAAAGTGTTATTTGTGAACTTTCTATCAGAAAATAACAATAGCAGCAAGAATTGTCCCGGTTGATGGCGATAGGCTCACCCCTTATCCCAATGGACCTAAACATAGCAGGTGAAGTGTGGGTGTTGTACACCTAATCCACACCCTTATAGGTAATATAGGTTTCATGTTATGTTAGTATTACTAAGATTGTTAAACTAGTTCTAAAGCACTTTGCCATATATGCAGGTAGTAATCTAACTATCTTCTTTAAGTTGGAGAACAACATAAGAAGCTAACAAGATTTGTGTGAACTTTGCCCGGAGTTTAATTCACAAAGGGTGTATGTATGTGTGTGTAGCAGTTAGAAACTCCTGCTCCGTTTTATTTATAGAACTTTAGTTTATCGTGTTGTTTGCGATGTATTGTGATGCACTTTGTAAGTTTTAATGTGTCTTGTAGTATATTGAAATATTTCCTAGTAGATATGATTTTTGTTGTAATAGCTTTTGAGAATGTTTCAGTGGCTAATTAAAACAAAACCGAAATGGAAAATATTATAAAACTTGTTAGGTAGTATACGACCGAAAAGCGCAGTCGATAGTGCAACTGCCTGCTACGCAGAGGTCGCGGGTTCTCTTCCCGCTCAAGACAAATCTTTGTGTGCATGAACATGGAGGTTTGTATTGGTCCGAATGTTTCTATAATATAATAAGTATGTATTAACAAAAGAAAAAATATGAATGTATTAGTATCAGTTATTCTAGTACCTATAGAACAAGCTCTGCTTAGTTTGGGACTAGACGGTGTTGTGTAAAATTTGTGTGATATTTATTTATATATTACGCGCAAAAACAATGGCAACTATAATTTTATGCTAACAAAACAATAGATCTGTTAGCAAAATAGTAAATTTGTCGAACTATATTATTTATTAGAAAAAAAATAGATGTCAAATACAAAACATAACATTACATCACGCCTATATTACCCAGAAGGGAGTGAAAAAGGTGTACAACTGTTGTGTTTAAAATGTCAGTAAAATAATAGATTCATCAGCAAAATAATAGATTTGTCAGCAAACAACAATCTTACAATTCAGTCTGAAAACTACCTTTAATTCATTAAAACAAGACAATACTCACTCAAATCATAATTAATCATCCGGTTCTCGAAGTACCAGAAGACGTAAGAAGGTGGTTCAGTAGATCTCTTCACCACGCAGACCAATCTCAGCATAGAGCCTTCGTGGATAATCTTTTCTGACTCCCCGACTATCTCTGCGTAGGCCGCTGTTAAAGAAAAAAAGTGCATTTAAAATAGTTTTTTTTTTTTTCAATATTTTAGCTTGAAATAAAATCTATAAATAAAAAAAAACTTATTATAATGGTTTTCATTAAGTTATCTACACATTTAATAATTTATAATAGAAGAACAAATTTTTTTTTTAATATTTTTAAATAACTTGAAGGATATAAACTCGGATAACACAAGAAATAAAGATAAAATTGTATTCGTTTAACTATTTTCCAGAAAAAAAAAATAATTCATAACAGCTACTACGTAAAATTCATGGCTTTCCTTTTTATAAAATACATTTATGATTACTTTTATTAAGATTGATTTATTTACGTCAAAGGATTTCAGCATTGCCTTCCAACGTGGCAATGCTGCTAGCATTTTGGGAACCTTGTCCACTGGCTGCGGTCTTTTAGTTAGGTCTAAGTTTAATAAAATTGTTATTTTTACGTGTTAATAGAATAAATAAGTCATTAAATGACGCAGACATGTATGATTTATATTAATTATCAAATTCAAATTCAAATTCAAATCATTTATTTTCATAGGCCCCAGGAGGCGCTTGAACACGTCAAAACAGTACAAAAAATGATATAAAATAAATAATAAATAATACTAAATTATACTAATTACAATGATTTGAATAACCGGGGCTCAGATTAATTTTTATTAAACTGTTTAGAATCGAATTAAAATCAATCCAAGTCGTCAATCTATCGAATCGATTTAGCAATTTATTGGGTTAAAAATTATGTATTAATAATGTCGTTTTTATCAACACCATGAAATAATGCACAAATCAATAATGAAACATTAGAATATATTGAAACTAAAAACACTTCATAATTTTCAAATAATTAGAGCTTTGACGAAATGCCAATTACATGAAAATATTTTATCACAGTTAAACCACGTAGGTTAATTCCGTTGTATGTTTCACAAATTGAACGATGAATTTTTAATGTATATATGTTTAAGGTAATTTAAATGCACAATTTTCAGGCGAGACTTTGGTTATAATTAAAGGTTTAAATATGTTGGTAGATGAGTTAATTAATTAGTGTTTTAATAGCAGTAATATCTTAATTCAGTTTAAAGTTAATGGCAAATATTACATTAAATATAATATATTATGTACGATTAATTGTTTAATTTACCTTATAAATTGTAAATATAAAAATATTTTACTCCTTTAAACTATAATTCGCAATCATTTTTCGAATCAATGTTATCTTTATAAAAGTGTTTCTACATAATGCAAAATAAACAAACAGTGAAAACATTTTAATTTTATTAAAACAGAAACAAATGTTAGGATGTTATAAACACCAAAATTGATCGACGTCAATCGATGCATTTGACGATTTAGTAACCAATAAGATCGCTGTTTGGTAGTCAATCGAAATCAATCGATTTAGGTGTCTAAACACCCTAAGTCAGCTAGTGACCACGGCCAGTTTTATCCAGTCGAAACGTCTAGCCAAAAAATGTCATTATAATTCATACTGTCATCATTCATAGGTACTAAATATCAAACAACACTTTGATATTTAATAAAAAAATATAATAAAGGTAAAATCACACTTACCAACAAGGACAAGCTTGAAAAAAATACTTGTAGGCGGATGGGTCGGGACCTGGCACTCATAGTACCCCCCGTCCGCTGACGTGGCGAATCGTATGTGTAACGCCCAGTCCTGGTAAAGATAAATCACATTAAAAGGTTTTCTAGCCATTGGAAAAGGCAAGTTCGAAGAATTAAGACCATGTTGAGGAGGAGTGTAAGTTTAGTTAGTTTAATACATTACAGTTGAAATATTTTAACGTAAAGAGCCATGAGATTAAACAATTTAATTTATAAAATGAGAGGTGCTTTGTAGTTTGATAGATAGATAGGTAGATAGAGTAATCTTTATTGTACACCAATATTAACAAAGGTTATTTTGTCAACAGTTGCACTTAAAAATTATGTTGCACAATGGGCGGCCTTATCGCTATTAAGCAATTTCTTACAGGCAACCTTAGGATGGACAAGTAAGTAAATGAGCAAAGTTACGGGCTTTTGTTGGTGCGTTAATTGAAAAAAATTATAAAAGATAAATGAAACGTCATGATAATGACACTTGAAATTATAAAATATAAAGAATACAGAAGTTTGACTTCAGAACAAGCCTAAATCCTTATGGTCCGAACTCACACACGTGATTTAATTAAATATATTTACTAAAAGACTATGAAAAACAAAAAGAAAACTTTGTATTGAATGTGATCTCGACCTCACGCACTCATATATTATCTCAAAAGCAAGATATTTCAAAATACATATTTTGTTCATAGCATTTACAAAAAAAAAAAAACTTTACTGAACAAAATTAGTCTACCATTATATGATATCTGAAATACTATCAGCCACTTAAATGTAGCTTCAAAAGTATCGCCAAATTGTCCGATAAGACAAAGAAGACAACAAGAAACACCAATAATTCTTTGATACAATTCCGAAAGATTTAACCAAACAAATCTAAAACAATTTTCGATTTCAATCCGAATCTAGTGAACTGTCGTAATCAGTAAATTAAACAACACAAATAAAAGTAAGAGACTTTGGAAACAAACCGCAAGGAACAATCGAAAGGCATTTGACATAATGGGTCTTTTTAAGAGGACATTCCCGTTACCGATGTATCACACATTTTTTTTAATAGAGGACAGGCACGGTTTCGACTATAGTCTCACCTGATGATATGTGTACCTACCTAAATGTGAATAAGCCATGATTTTAACAAGATGTAATCGACTATTAATTTCTTATTTTACAGCCTTTGAAACACACAGTGACACATACAGGGTGTAAATAATATGGTGGCGAAATCGCATACCAGTGACTCAGTACATGATTTTGAGACCCTAGGTGCAAAAAAAAATACCGTAAAATATATGACGTTTTCGTTTGCAATATTTTTGTTTTATCGCGATTTTTTCGTTTGATTAAGGAGGAGTAACGATAAGTCCGTGGGGTTATTCACTTATTGAGATTTTGGTTTCTTATCAAATAGTTTCTGTCAATTAGTAATTCTTTCACTCAAAACATGCATTTTTGACATAACGAAACCACGGATTACTCTCCTGGTTACTTGCCTGATATTAATACTTACGCTTAAAAACTCATTTCAAAATAGCAAAAAAATAGAGTGCGTGTTATTACTAATGGCTTACGACAATAGGCAAAACTAAATGGAAATGACCAATTTGTAAATTATTAACTGATATTAAATTATTTCTTATTTAATAGGACGAGGAATATACAAATTTATCCACTGTTATTGTTGTGTTATAGTTTTAATAGAAGTAAAAATTATTTTGTTTTATAGTTTTTTACTGAGTTGTGGCGCGCACTGTATTAGTTAATGATGTTTTATCTGTGGTTGAAATAACTTGAGTCGTAATAAAAGATTTAATGGTTTTATGATTATTAGCTAATCCATACATATAAAAAAATTTGAAATTATAAATGCCTGTTCATTAAAGACATTAAAGAAAATTAATAAGAGGAGACTAGAACAGCAGTAGAAGCCGAAACATATTTTTTGGATTTTTGCCTGTCTGTAAATATGTTATTATAGGTAAAGTAAATAAAAAAAAATTTGTAGATGAATTTGGGATAGATGTTTTGGAAATTTAACTCCCAAAGGGGGTAAATTATGGGTTGCAAGTGTATGAGGAAGGTTTCTCAATTTTGAAAGATATAATAACTCAGAAATATCGAACTTAACGGGGATGAAACCACGGGCATAAGCTATTTAACAATAAAATAATACTTTTTAAACTACATTTGAAATTGATGTAAAGAAAGAAATATAACTTCTACATTTTTAAAAATATATTTGAAAGTGAAAAGACGCCTTAAAATTGCTGCCTGCCACTTAGAAAAAAAATAAATATTTTTAGTATTACCTTAGAGGTAAAATTTGCGGCCGCTTACCGTGAGGTTTCGCCATGTAGCTATAAAGAGTATAAACACAAAATCATAAATTAAGTTTTTGGGCTTTCAATATTTAACTTGAACATCCTCCATATATTTAATTATATAACTACTTTGCCTGCCACCTCGTTTGCGTGGAATTCATTATAAATTAGTAATAGCTACGCCCACGCTTTGACCCGCATTAAACCTTACAGCTCCATTCCCGTGACGTTTAGCGTAATCTCAAATATCAGTTCAATATTCAGTAGTTCGCGAGAATAAAACAATAAAATAAACAAACTGACTTTCGCTCGCGGATTTGTCTGCGTGGTAGCTAAATAAATTAAAACTGATTTTATAAATAAGTATCGAGCAAATAACTATAACATTATACTAAAAATATTGTTGTTGTGACATTAAAATAAAAACAGACAATTCAATATTATTTATTTGTATTGATAAAACCTTCTTGTTGACACCTACTAAAATGCATGTTTACTCTGTGGCAACTAATGTCTTTGGCTGAAGAAAATTGGAACGTTTCATTACAACAAAAAGCATTTAAATAGCTTTAAACTGAATTTTAAGAAAGCAACAAATTCAAACAATAAAATTCAAATTATTTAACTGATTATATCAATAGAAAATTGTACACATTATAACAACAAACACAATATAATAAGTCATTATGGTAAGAGGTATTTTCGGAGAGATTTTCTCTTTAGTGTAAAACGAGTGCATAAAATTAAATAAAATAAGAATGGAACGCGATGTGATGGAAAAAAAGTTATCCTTATTACAAAACAAATATCTAAGATCAAGACAGTACTTTAAGACAACTATAAAAACGATATATAAATGTGATTTTCACTCTTTGCTACTGCTATGTACTAGAAACAGTGAGTATGCGTTATAATTTCTACTTAGTCCTCCGTGACACGATGAAATCACATATAAATATCTCTCACTTGTGTTGTAATGTTTTTTGTCTTTCAGGTGCAATACACGAATACAGCACACCTATATTATAATAGTATTATGATAAAGATGATAGCGGCGGGTGATTTCAGAGCTAAATATTTTTTAAGACTTAAGTTTCATCAGTGTAGGCCTAGCGAACATTAGAAGAAAATAAATGTTCCTGAAATTCTGTGAAATAATTAAATTTTCAAAACTTCTGATTTTTCTTTAATATATTCTTATTTCTCTCACATAATTATCATAAACATAGACACTACGTTACGTATAAGAAATTATAAATGTAAACTCCAAATAAATCAATAAACGTGAATACAGAATGTAAGCAGTTACATTATCTGGTGCATAACCTTATTGTCCCATTGTTGGGCAAAGGTCTCCACCGTCCTTGAAATGGAATGAGTCAGGTTTTTCATTTTTTATTAAAGTATGTAACTAGATTTGAACTACGTCGATAAAAAGCACTTACCCATGTGCCAGAATTCATTAAAATTTGTTTAGTTTGGCGAGAAAGAGGAAGCCTACAACCTAGCTACATAATATTATTGTTTCAATATTTTGAAGATACATTATTTTCATTTAGTGCTTTTTATATCCCAGACTGGCATAATTCGTGCTACTACTTGTCATATTTATAAGTTTTCGTATAAAAAATCTCGAGATCTATGACTGAAAATAATATGACCTAAATTCTATTGCATTACGTATTTAATTAGTATTTTATGACATACATAGTATTAAACAGTTATTGATTTGTTGTATAACGTTAATCTAAAGTAAAAAAACCTTTTAAATATCATTATTTTATCTCGCCAAAGTACAAGAAATTACTAAGAAACTGCTCCATGACCAGTTTCCGATTTTGACATAAGAAATTGCGTTACTTGCCTGTAAAGCTGTCAAATCTGCTAGAAGATAGTAACTGGCAAGCTGTCAATTTTTTTGCCAAGCAGTTATCAACTGCTTGGCAAAAAAACTGATTTTTTTTTTTTTTTTTTATCAACTGTATCTGTATGGAAATAAGGATGTACTAAATCCGAGATGTAAGTACCGGTTAATTGCCAAATTATTAGTCGATTTCGAAATCGACTGGAAATTAGTCACATTTACAGAATAGCAGTGCCGGACTATTCAATTCATTCGGAAATTTTCGGTCGACTTTGGTGTTTACTGATGTTTTTTTTTTCTAATTTGTATAATTTTCCTAACAAATTTTGCTGTACTTTGAGCGACTAAAAAGTGTTTTCGCGAGCTTATCTCATATCGCAATTTCTAACGACGCCGTTTAAACTTTTTCCAAAACCGATTTTCCGATATTTGGCAATTTCCGATGACAAAATTTTGCACCCAGGGTTTCAGAATAATGCACTAAATCACTGGTAAACGGCTACGTCATGATATCATTTACATCCTGCGTATAATATTTGGTTTCACGTGTATTACAAAATATTGCCAGTTATTAAACAACAATACCTCGCAAGTCAAAAATCAATGTATTCGTTTGATTAAACATTATGGTATAAAATGCCATATAACCATTTCTCGACTTGGACGCTATTGTTATATTCGGAAACAATATTCATTTATAATTCAAACTGTCGAAATATACTGGCCGTAATGAATAGATTGGTAAGTCATGTATTTCTTTAATTGATATTAATTGCCATGCAAACTGTATTAGCCTGGCGTTTGAAGCTCAACATGAAAGGTTTTATAACGAACAAAATAATATCAGTTAGAATGAAGTTTTATAAGCTTTTTATTTGTTGTTTTTGAAGTTTTATTTGGCTTTTTCTGAATAAGGTTTCAATTTTGAGAATTATAATTTGTAAAATTAGCAAAAAATATTTTTCTACCGCTTCTGATAAATATATTCTAGTTCACAATAATTGTAATTATTTAAATTCTGTACTGTTATTTATCATTAAATCGAAATGCCATCAGCATGTTTAGTTACTTAAAACTTGCATTTGCATTATTAATTCGACATAATTTCCCTCTAAACATTTCAGTTTTTGTAACTTTCTATTCATTAAAACAAACAGCCTTTCATACAAATTAATCCCCAACATTTATAAAAATTAAATTTCAGTGTAAACAATGGCTGAAAAGCCCGCCTCATTATTTTGGTCCAAAGAATGGCGGATGAAAATTCAAATGTGTAGGGAACTCTAGAAATGTCGGAGTGAGATTGTCGTATGAAGATAAATTTAATTTTGAGTACTCCGCCAGCGTTGAGTGTGCTTGTACAGGTTTATGACATGAGGACATGTTTGAGTATAAAAAGTGTTTGTGTAAAGGATCCACGGGATGATTTTAATCAGCGTGACTGGGTGCGTGCGTGTCATTATGTACTGGGAGTCTGGGGTCTCAATTATGTATAGTAATTTTGTTTGTAGCTTGATGACGATTTTTGTTTTTGAGTTGCAGACGACTCTAATATATTTCCTTATTTTAAATGTGTCTTAATCAAGAAGAGTCTTTATACAGTATTAATCGCAGATGGCATAATATAATTCAGAAGCATTTGAAATCTAAAGAGCTAATTAAGAAGTTAAAATCGGAATTTTTGACTTAAGTACTTTTATCATAATTTTTGCGACGCGCATTTACCTTATATTTTATTTTACCTTTAGGAATGTCAGTATGAGATTGTGCTTGTACAGGTTTATGACATGAGGACATGTTTGAGTATAAAAAGTGTTTGTGTGAAGGATCCACGGGGTGGTTTTAATCAGCGTGACTGGGTGCGTGCGTGTTATTATGTACTGGGAGTCTGGGGTCTTAATTATGTACGGTAATATTGTATGCAGTTTGATGATGGTTTTTGTTTTTGAGTTGCAGACGACTCTAATATATTTCCTTATTTTAACGTGTTTAAGCAGTTGATCAAAGTTGAAAACGCACATGGCATATAATTGAGAAGCATATAAAATCAAACGAGCTAATGAAGAAGTAAAAATCTAAATTTTTGACTCAAGTATTTTTATCATTATTTTTGCGACACGCATATTCCTTATATTTTTTCATGCTTGGTAGCATTATTAACTTCAAAAATGTCATTATGAGATCGACGTATGAAGATTAATTTAATCACGATAATCACGAGTGCTCCGCCAGCGTCGAGTGTGCTTGAACAGGTTTATGATATGAGGACATGTTTGCGTATAAAAAGTGTTTATGTAAAGGATCCACGGGATAAATTAAATCAGCGTGAATTTTGTTTTATTAAGAGGGAGTCTGAGAACACAGTTGTGCATGATAATGTTAGGTGTGTATACACTATATAGGGAGTCTGGAATGTAGCAGCGTGGCCGACCAACGGGCACAAATTCTTCAATCAACAACATCGCTTCCGGAAGCCTGCAGCAGTCTTCGGAGGCTGCTTTCCTTCTGGACCGATTTAGGCTGGCTGGAATAAACGGAAAACCTTTCACGTACAACGGTCCCATAGGAGGACTAAGTGCGGATACCGCCCAGGAAAACCAAATCAAACCAATGCCAGACTCCCTGTCTGGCATTGCTTTAGTGTACGGTGTGTTGTGTACGTTGTCCGTAAAATGAGAAATTTTATTTTGTCGTCAGTTAAAAAGACTATGAAATTAGCCATGTGGTTTTCGACTACAATAGCACGATCGCGACGAATGAATAAAGCTACAATAAATTTACCATGCCGTCGCCGTCACCAATATCGTGCCATCTAGTGGCAAAAGATCCTTTCAAAATAGAGGTATAAATCATAGAAAATGAAAATTAACGCAACCGTTACCCAAAGGTACATTAAGAAAATGTATTTTTGATTAAGTTTGAGTCACTTTTATCTGATTCTAACTTTTAGTTACGCTCTTAGAGTTAATTTTACTTGTGAAGTGTTTTTATCAAAGAAATTGTCTTTTCGGAGAAATAATTTGTTAGAAGTTTATTAAGAGTGAAATTGTTGAAACATTTTTGAACTGTTTTGACATTATATATCAAGTTGTACCTTTGTTCTAGCTGACCCATTGTCCTTAAACGCACGAAATGCTACGCTACGCGACAACGACTACAGAACAAGCAGTGGACGCTGTCAAAACGAAATGTCCATCGCCTGATATATGAATCGCGTTACATATTAAGACTCATCGCGTTACGTCGCTCACGCTGGACAACGCCTGAGCGACAAGTGCAACGTAATCCGTACATTACACGCAATGACACGCGATAGTAGCTACGAAAACAGAGGCGTTTTTATGATGTCGCATCACATCGCGTCGCACTTGTTGCTTATCTAGGACAACGCTTACTAGTTGGCCAGGCTGATTCGGTTAAATTTCAATACATTGCAATTGCAGGCAACGCTGCCTCGATGGTTCTTCTCTCATGGTTCTCCTCACGAGATATCGGGTTCGATGCTCGGGTCGGTCAAATTCAAATTCAAATTCAAATTCAAATCATTTATTTTCATAGGCCTCAGGAGGCGCTTGAACACGTCAAAACATTAGAAAAAATGATATAAAAAATAATAATAAATTATACTCATTACAATGATTTGAATAATATTTTTCATTTTAAAATGAAAAATATAACAATATGTATACATATAAAAGTCACATAAGAAGAGCAATTCATTTCCAAATACTATAATCATTTATGTAGTCTGAAATACTGTAGTGAGCTTTTTGACATCAATTGGTCAAAATGTTATTTGTGAACTTTTCGCAAGGAAATTCACAATAGCAATACAGAGTTGGAATTGTGCCTGGTGAATGGTAATAGGCTCACCCCCTATCCTATAGGACCTAAACATAACAGGTAAAATGTGGGTGTTGTACACCTCTGCCACACCCTTCTGGGTAATATAGGCGTGATGTTATGTTATGATTTGATGCATTAAAAACCGTTATATACTTTGTATTATTTGTCTCACACATATGCAATATATTTGAAAGCGACAACAACAACGCCATCCTTTGTAGTTCACATCTATATATACAACAAAACAATGCTATGACAGTTGTTTAGAAAAAGCTAAAGATAAATAAATAAATATTTCACAACTCACACACAACGCCATCTAGTTCCAAACTAAGCAGAGCTTGTAATATGGGTACTAGAATAACTGATACTAATACATATATATATATACTTTTCTTTTGTAAATACATACTTATTATACATAGATAGATATACTAAAAAAAAGATGAAAAATTATGAGACCGGCATGTTTTGAACCTGCAACCTTCTTGCACGTCGGGCAGTCACTTTAACCACCCAGCTACGGTCGCCTCTTGCCAAAATCTTGCCGGGCCCATAATTTCTCAACTGTTTCTTTGTATAATTTGTTAAGCATAGCTAAATGATATAATAAGCAAAAGATATTCGAAATATTAGATTATTCCTTTATCTTAAACCCTAATAAATTTTGATTTATGATTTGAGTAATACCACAAATTAGATTAGTATTGAATAATAGTTCACCGCTGAGTAAACAATTATTAAATACGCTCAAGTCATGATTTTAGAACAGCAATGCATTACAATTTCATCTGAGGGCAATGTTCACTTTGAAGTAATTACGACTAATAAGAGAACTACATACAACTAGAATATATCGTAACTATATTTTTACACTATCGTGGCAGTGTAAAAATATAGTTACGATATATTCTAGTTGTTTGGGGTTACTTCGTGGGTAACGTATGCGCCTCTGAGCACGTGGTGTCGGGTTCGATTCCCGGGTCAGGCAAAGTGTTTTTGAACTTTCCGTCAGGAAATTTTCTATAGCAGCACGGAGTTGGAATTGTGCCCGGTGAATGTTGATAGGCTCAACCTCTACCCCATTGAACCTAAAAATAACAAGTGAAATATGGCTGTTGTACACCTCTGCCACACCCTTTTGGGTACTATAGGCGTGATGTTAAGATATGTTATGTCCATATAATGTCCAATGGGATAAGGAGTTACACGTGAGTGTGTCTGTGAAATAAATGTTTTTTCTTTCTTTCTTTCTTATACGATCGCCATCCACCGGGCGCAATAAAAAAATCCGTGCTAATCAGATTCCCTGACGAAAAACACCCAAATAAACTTGTCCAACCCGAAATCGCACCTGATACCTCGCTGTGAAAGCCCACATACACTTACCACTAGACCAGTCAGGGACTACAAAAAATATTCAAAAAATTAGACTCTTCCTTTATCTAAAAACGCTCATTAATTCTGATTTATGTTTAACAAAATCTAATTTGAGTGCAACCACAAATTAGATTAGCATTGAATGTTCACCGCTGGGTATTATCAAATATCAAATCCGCTCCAGTCATGATTTCAGAACAACAATGCATTACGGTTTCATTAGAATGCAGTGTTTACTTTGACATCATTACGACTAATAACAAACAGAATTATTGTAACCGGACTGTTTGACGACCGGATGGCGGAGTGGGTAGTGTACCAGCCTGCGACGCTGAGGTCGGAGGTTCGATCTCCGCTCAAGATAAATCTTTGTGTCCATGAACATGAAGGTTTGTCTTGGTCTGGGTGTTTCTGTGTATAATAAGTATGTATTTACAAAAGAAAAGTATTTATGTATTAGTATCAGTTATACCCATATTACAAGATCTGCTTAGTTTGGGACTAGATGGCGTTGTGTGTATGTTGGGTGATATTTTATTTACTTATTTAACCGTATTATTTACGTTCCGTTCTGAAACAAAATGTAACGGTGTTTGAATGGTTGTGTTTTTTAACATGCTATAAACCCTGAAAAGATAACTATTAAATTAAGAACACCAATCGTTTTTGATTACCATAGTCTACTTATTTTAAAAACGAAGCAGCGGAAATGGTTATACTTTTCATTAAGATTAAACCATACTTTGAAGTAACGATAATTTTAAATGCTTTTAACTATGACATCATTCTACACTCAACACGAATAAAAAAAAACACAAGGAGAACAGAATTACTCGCTTCTAAATTATGAAATTGATATATTTACGAAGTTGAAAAATAGTGACACTTATGACTAGATTGGTAAATCGTGTTATTTCATAGACAATATTAATAGCTTAAAACGACCTAAATCGATTAGAATCAGAGATTAGATAACAATTCGAAATAGAAAACATTCAGTTTTATAACTAACAAATTAATGTCAGGTTAAGCTTTTGAATTCATTGTAATTTAAAAACTGTTTACCTTTGCTTAATATAGCTCAATTTAAAATAGAGATATATTGGTAGAATTGTTAGTTTTATGCAATTAACTTAGATCAAACATTTTTTTTATTGAAATATGTTATAAATGATTTAGTATATTATTTTCAATTTGTATACTTTTATAGATTTAAATGCCAATGCTAAAATTTCAATAAGAATTGGATTATGGTCTACTGGTGATACTTTCAATCGCCGTTTAACTTTGAACGAAATTGTGAAATATATTTCTTAATTTGTTGGACATTAATTTATTCATAATATATCAATTCTGTAATTTTATGTTGTAGCAAACGAAAAGTAAAAATCATAATTTTGCAAATTACTGACATTGATCACAATCAAGGATTCAGGGCCTGTTACATAATCGTCAAATTATCAATTATCGTCAAATAAATAATAACTTGAACCAATATAAAATCTTTTCATTCAAACTTTGAACTTTACAAAGTTCTCACTATAACTTTGAACATGAGTGTTTGGACAAGTACGAGTACTTCTGTTGTTTGTAAGTAAATTGTATGTGTTAAATAAATAAACCAATTCAAAAAAAAACTATTTATTTAATAAAAAAGGAGTAGTCAATTAAATTACAAGTTACATAAACCTACTAAATACATATAATAAACTATATGAATCCTAAAGTTCACATCACAACCAGTAAAGTAACTACTTGATAGGCAGGCTTTTTAGTACGTAGAGTCTCAAAGGATATTGTGTATAATGGAAGTCACTTTTATCCGACGCTAAATAAAGTGAGAATGAAATATAAGCTGAAGTATAGAGTAAGGCACTTGGAAGGCAGTAAGAGAGGATTATGATATTATAGCTGTTGTTTGAAGATTCTAGGATTTTTTGTGGTTGATAAACGGAAGCACGGTATCTTGTCAAACCGTTTATTTTCATTTTGACATTTCAAAATTAGCGCTGCCGTTGCACGGTACCGATATGATTTGAAATAATATAACTCGATTTTTTTATCAACTGAAATGTTCCGAAATATTTTTAGTTTAATTTATTCATTAAGAGTTGCTCTTTTAAGAAAAGTCTGATGTATCATTAAAATAAATAATATTTTCACTGGTTTCATTTAAAATGCCAAGATTTAGACTTTATTCCTCGCAAATAATTAATAATGGAGTCATGATACAATTTTATATTTTTCTTATTAAACTTATAGATACAATACATAAATAAGTCGAGTATTTTATTTTTGAAAATAATATAGTCCACTGGGACTTGATTCCATGGCCAAAGTAGATAAACGCTCCGAAATCCTACGAGTGTAAGCCTCACTGGAATTTTATTTTATAACCGTTATATTGAATTGTACAAGTGTATTCAAAAAAGGAAAGAAAGACAATAATTTTCATTTCATTAAAAAAGTTAATCCAAAATTGCCAGTGTCAGTTAATTTAAAAGCTTTGTACTTTATACAGTCGTTTGACTTGTACTGAAAATTTTGTTCGTTTGTGGCGTGGAGTGTTAATTTTTAATCCAAACGCTTCGTGTATGTCACTACAATATTCATTGCCTGTATGTAACGTTTGTAAAAAGCTTAAAACAGCTTAAATACTGATAACATTTTATAAATATGATTGTTTTTTTTTACATTACGTAGAACGCCAGAAGTAATTACACTTTCCAATGGTCCCAATGACAAGGCTAAATATACACATTTACTCACACAAGCACACCCGACCTCAGAACAAATCTTTGCGAATCACACAGATTTGTCCCATGTGGGGATCGAACCCACAACACCAGTGCAGTGGAGAGCGGCGAGGCGACCACTTAAACCACTACACCACACGTGCAGACAAACGGCATTGAATAACAAATACAGAACTTTTAGAGCTATGTCGTTCGTACGCAAGCATAGGAATTACGTATTATAAATATTCAACGTATTTACACACATTTTATGTTGTCAACAATGACGCTTGAATTTAAATACGGGGTTTAACAAAATATGTGGCATTAAGGTGGTAGAAAGAGGGAATGTATTATTCAGAGTATGATCGTGAATAATTTGTTTATAATAATATTATAATTGCCGTGCCGTGCAGCACGGAGTTGAAATTGTGCCCCGTGGATAGCGATAGGTTCACCTATCCCATAGGCCTTAAACATAACAGGTGAAATGTGGGTTTTTATTTCTGCCACACCCTTTTGGGTAATATAGGCGTGATGTTATGTTATGATAATATGTTAATGCTTCAATTTCTCATGGGTTAATTGTTAAATGATTCTTAGTGAGATTTGGAATACAAAGTTGAGGAAACAATCAGTATTATACTTTCATGGGTTTATCTCTTACTATTTTTAAGTTTAGTCATTTTTTTGTAGCCTTATATATCTAAAACACTTAATTGTATGATTCACTTTTAAACTTACGCGTTGCATGAATAAGTTAAATCTAACGGAAATGAACGATTACAAATACATTAGATTACAAATACATTAGATTACAACGATAAACAGTTACAATAACTAATTCCTTACAACTTTATAGCGTTTTTGTAATGTTTTAATTTTTTTTCTTTTTTTTAGTTGTATTAGTTGTCATGTTTAGTTACTACATAATAGAATAGAATAGAATAGAATAGAATAGAATTGCATTCAACATTACCATGCATGCTGTGTTTGCAACAAGTAGGATACTTCTTAGATTTATATACATCTAGAATAGATATATATTATAAATTAGTATAGCTAGGAATGTATCCAGTTTTGAAAACAATAAAAAAAAACAAACTTATTGCATGTTTGTTGCCGCCTATTTTTGCTAAATAATTAAAAAAAAATGAGCTGTTGATGGTCAAAATTGTTTTAATTATTAATTGATTTACATATGAATTTAATAAATTAAAATAACGTTTAAGTGTTTAAGATTTATGATTTGTCTATATAAATTGATAACGACTTAATAAGTTACAGTGCGGCGCGAGCCGGGGTACTGATTGCACCGAGCGTACTGCACTCACAACCCTGATGAAAATATTTCCTTAATGAAATATAGAAACCGGTCGGCAATATCCCAATAATAATACGTGAGTAACCCGTTTATTCTCTAGTAGTTAAGACTTAATAATATTGTTGTTATAACCGGAATGCGTTAGATAAGTCAATCCTAACTAATCCTAATCCTAACTAATCCTAACTAATCCTAACTAATATTATAAATGCGAAAGTAACTCTGTCTGTCTGTCTGTCTGTCTGTCTGTCTGTCTGTCTGTCTGTTACGCTTTCCTGCTTAAACCTCGCGACCGATTTTGATGAAATTTGGTACAGACAATCTTTAGACCCTGAGACAGAACATAGGCTACTTTTTTTAAAAAAAAAAAGGGATGAAGGGGTTGAAATAGAGGTTGAAAGTTTGTATGGGATTTCTTAATTTTAAAAGATAAAACCATGAAACTTTATATTTAAGTACTTGATAAGAAATCATTCGCTTTTGAAGTTTAAATTCCTTTTGACGAATGCTCTGCATCGCCACCGCTGCCGTCGGTCGTAGTCGCGTACATTCGCCGAAGTGTGGCGGCATCTGCGGCAGGGATCGTTGTCGGACGCATGCGATTAGACAAATTTGCGCTATAGAGAATTACATTTTTCGATCCAGTAAAATTATTTTATTGTTTCGTATAACTTTTTAAGTGTTTTTTATTAATTAGGTCCTGTAAATTTATTTTATTCATTTTGTTCATACTTGATATTTCTTTTAGTTTATAGTTATAAGTAGGTTAGATAGTTTCCTTTACTTTAAAAAAATCCGATTTGCTTTTATTTCCTTTTTTCCCTAATAGGGTATTTTTAATCTAATAGGTCGTAGTAGGTAATAATATACAATAAAATACAAACTTAACTTTGCGGTTTGCTCCCGAACCGCAAAGTTAAGTTTGTCGTAGGTTATAAATGACCTATGACAAACTTATATTTGTGGTTCGACTTATAAAGATAAACCGAAAGGTTTCTTTTTATATAAGTCGTACTGTATAGATTTTAATTTTAAAGTATTGGTATAGGTAGTACCTATATTTGATATTGTACGTAGTGACCGTAGGTTATTTTATAAAACTGTTAGGTAGGCTATGACATTCGTATAGATATTAGTTTATAGGGATTTTGCTTATTTATTGAGTTTAGATTAATTATTATCAGAAATAGGTTTATTTAGGTAGGTAGGAATTTTATTTTCTGTTATTGAGTTTTTTTATTGATGTACCTACCACACAGATGAAATCGTGGGAGATAGTTTGTTTGTTTGAAAGCGCTAAGTTTAAAAACAACTGGGTGAATTTTGATATTTAACATTACGCTAAACTCTACGGGCTGTCTCGGACCCACGTGTCGCAATTTCTATTATTTCGAAATTTGAAGTAGTTTCGAAGTAGGTACCTACATGAGTTGTTCCTATTTGTCTGTTTTGATTTGTTTGAATATTATTTTCCTTGAGTTTTTTTCGAATATTTGTTTTGGTCGGTTTGGTAATAGATAGGTTCTTCTTCTTCTTTGCGTGTCAATGGAAAACACATGGAAATGCTCAATATTTAAATTTTGTTTGACCAAAACTTTGCTACAAGAACGGCATTATCGGTGGCGCTCCACAAGTCGTCTATGGTACAGGTGGTGGGACTTAAGGGGCATGTAAGAAGGTGACCCATCGTTTGGGGACTGACACCGCATTCACAATCGGCGGAGTCTGCATAACCCCACCTTAAGTGCATGAGTTGTACCTACTATTGTTATATTGACATTGTTACCTTTAGCATTTTTTGTTCATAAAACGACATCCACGCGGACGAAGTCGCGGGTAACAGCTAGTACTATTATAAAGGCTATCAAACATCCTCACCGCCTCGGTCATAAAGGAATGTGAGGTTTAACACAGTTAAGTTAAAAATTGCATTTGGAATAGTTAGCACATAATAATAATACTTTAAAGCAAATTTTAGCTTCGCTATTCCTTTTTGTATTTTATATAATATTAAAGTTGAAAAATTAAGAATCCAGTAGGACTCAAACCTGCACCCCTAGGTATACGCCCCAAGTGCTTTGTTAATTCAGCTATGGATTCGTATGCTGCTAGACTCGAAATTTGTCAACTCTTTGTGCCAGCGTCACAGGTATTTATTATATACCTTAGCTAGACGAACCATTACTTGGTTTAAGCGCCACCTATGCACCTAGCGATGAGTGATTTGATTAGTCACATAAACCAAGTAATGGTTTAAGAAATTTCGAGTCTAGCAGCATACGAATCCATAGCTGAATTGGCAAAGAACTTGGGGCGTATACCCAGGGGGTGCAGGTTCGAGTCTTGCTGGATTCTTAATTTTTCAACTTTAATAAAAAACATAATATAATATTTAACAAATTATGCTTCAATTCTGACAAATTAGAGTGTGATTTGTTAGATGTTATTATTATGTGTTATCCAATATTTCCAATAATCTAATCTGTCAGAATTAGAGCGTGATTGGTTAGATATTGTTATTGTCTATGTGAATACTGGTAAGCTAATAGTTTTAAATGATTTAAATTATTATCGTTGCAGTACAATATACGTGACTATTTAGCAAATTCATATGGAAAACAGATATGAATATTAAATAGTATTGGACGGTCATTTCGCTGTGAAATCAGTTTTAGACATAAAATAATATCAATTCTGACACTAATGGAAATGTTACTAATTTTGAATGTTATTATGCGTTTGTTTTGTTGCCGTGAATCAAAATGTGGATTTACTGAAGTCGTATTATGTTTCGCATCATTTTGTATTTGTAAAATACTGTAACCTTTTGGAATTTTTGTGCTAAAACCAGGAAGATTGGTCGTGTGTTAGACAAGTCTTTTTATTACGGATGTAGTGAACGGGCGTGTAGTTCACCTGATGGTAAGGTGAAACTACGGCTCATGAACGTCAACATGCATAAAATCAAAGTGCATATACGTCGCTTCATCAGATGACTACAATGTTATGCATCATGTGTATTCAGTGTCTGAAATTAGGTGTTTGGTGGTAAGATAGTAGAGCAGTTCTCAGATAAAGCAATGCATGCACTACTAGTCAGTAGCAAAGGTGAAACAGTGGTGCTTCCGCACTACAGCTCCTTCACAAGAGCACTACCACCGTCATGGTTAAATTATTAGTCTACTTTTATCCATTGGGATTCCATTATTTTGTTTCATTATCTTTTTCAGTTATTTTTTAGCCTGATATTAATGTACATATTCATACTTGGATGGTCTAGAGATTAACGTATGCGCTCTCACCGCGAGGTTTCGGGTTCGATTCCCGGGTCAGGCAAAGTGTTATTTTTGAACTTTTCGTCAGAAAATTAATTGTGCCCGATGGTCGGCAATAGTTTCACTCCCTGTACCATGGTACCTAATCATAGAAGGTGAAGTGAAGGTGTTGTACACATCTGCCACACCCTTCTGGGTAATATAGGCGTGATGTTATTTTTATTATGAGTCTAAAATTATATAAAAATACGATATTTTTATATAATTTTAGACTCACAATAAAAATAGAATAACGACACCTAACTTGTTGATATTTTTTTTATTTTTATTGTGGATAGGCACGCGTTTGACCACGATCTCACCTGATGGTAATTGACCTATGAGATACCTATTAATTACTATTGCTTTGAAGAGATCCAGATTGTACTCATGCGGAAACACAGACTCGGACATTATTTACTGTTTTTTTTTATAATAACTCCCTGATGGTCTAGATTTATTTTTAATAGCAGTTTGGAGTTGAAATGATGCCCGGTGGATAGCGATAGTTTCACTCACTATAAAACATAACAGGTGAAGTGTGGGTGTTGTACACCACTGCCACACCCTTCTGGGTAGATAGGCGTGATACACATACCACAACGCATTAGTGGTAGTCATTAAGCACATTAGGCTACTAAAGACTTATAATTCATTCCACTCCCTTCCCATGCAGGTAATTATCATTACCTTCCACCACATAACCGTTTTGTTAACACAGGAAGCGATTAAGGTTAAGTTCATAAATCGTCCTATTTTCACCCCTTTTTAATTGTTTTTTTTATTGGGCAATAAAATTACACAAAAAAATTCTTTAACTTATAGTATGAATATTGTTACCTAACCCTTGGTCTTTATTTTTTAATAATAGTGAGGGTTATTTTAACAAAAAACGTTTTAATATCAGATCTAATGGACCTTTTCCACTTCATATTATTAATTGGATAAAATGGCAGATGCGCATCGTATTCTTATATAATTATAGACTCACAATAAAAATAGAATATAATAGACGACACCTTTCTTGTTGATTTTATTATTTTACTGTTTTTTTTTATAATAACTCCCTGATGGTCTAGATTTATTTTTAATAGCAGTTCGGAGTTAAAATTATGCCCGTCGGATGGCGATAATTTCACTCACTCTACAACATAACAGGTGAAATGTGGGTGTTGTACACCTCTGCCACACCCTTCTGGGTAGTAAGGCGTGATACACATACCACAACGCATTAGTGGTAGTCGTTAAGCACATTAGGCTACTAAAGACTTATAATTCATTCCACTCCCTTCCCATGCAGGTAATTATCATTACCTTCCACCACATAACCGTTTTGTTAACACAGGAAGCGATTAAGGTTAAGTTAATAAATCGTCCTATTTTCACCCCTTTTTAATTGTTTTTTTATTACGCAATAAAATTACACAAAAAAATTCTTTGAGTTATAGTATGAATATTGTTACCTTACCCAAGGTGTTTATTTTTTATAACAAAAAACGTTTTCATAGCAGATCTAAGGCACTTGTCTCACCGGCAACGATTAACGAGTAACGAGTAGAGCTAGAACTAGAAACGAGTTAGCGAGACACGGGGAGCGAGTGCGTAGTTCTGATATTTGTGTAGCTCGGCTATAAGCGAGTGTTTGCCGGCAGTGTGAACAGTCAGCGATCAACTGTTTGTATATATGCATCTCTTTTGTTCACACGGAAAGAATATCTATTGTACGTTTCTTGAGCGAGAAAATAGCCGATAGTTAGTCGTTTTCTCGTCGTTGGTGGGACAACTGCCTTTGATCTCTTTTTCCACCATATATCATTAATTGGATGAAATGACTGATGCGCATCATTTCAGATCATCATCAATTTCAGATTTACAATAAAGATGACGACACGTAACCAGTTGTTTTTATTATTTTATTGTTATTTTTTATTATAGCTCCCTGTCTAGGAAACCTGTAAACCTGGAAACTGTTAAAAGCAACTCGGAGTTGAAATTTAAGCGGGTGGATGGCGACACGCTCTTTTTATATGGGACCTAAACATAACAGATAAAATGAAGGTTTGCCCCTTCTGGGTAATATAGGCATAATCTTATAAAATAAATAAAAATTAAAATCTTTTATTACAAATTATAGATCCATATAAATGTTAGTAGAAACTTATAACTACCTACGTTAGTAACAGTAGCAACAAATTGTTTTATACCTTCCTAACTAATATTAATTCATATACCGACTGCGCTGACCTGCGCTGCACTAGGTAGGTACTTATATCTCAAAATATTTTCACCTATGTTTTTTTTTTATTTATTTATTATAACCAAAGTACTTAAAACTATTTAAGACATCATTTGATTCGGTCAAAAACCACTTAGGGTTTATCTAACCGTAGGCGAGTCGCTACATTTACACTTTTAACTTACACAAATTAAACTTTAAAATTCAAATTAATGTTAACATTTCAATTTAAACATTAAATCATAACAATTAAAAAAAATCTATGATTAGGTATTTAAGAGGTACATTTTAGGTAGTGACGCTTATATTTATATTTTACATTTTTTACACCTTTAGTTTATATTAATTGCAACTCAGGCAGCCTGTTTAAGAAGGTTGGTATTAAATACTGAGCAACTCTTGTTCCGTACACGTTGTTAGCTTTTGGCAGTACATATTTATTTTTAAATGCGATTGGTCTCAAGCAACATACACATACAGCGACATACACGAAGAACAGTGGCAACATTTTTTTTTTTATACTTGCTTAACTAATTTTAATTCATATACCTACCGCGCTGACCTGCGCTGCACTAGTTACTAATGTTATATTCTTTTTTATAGTTTCCTCAAAATATTTTTACCTCTATGACACGGGCACATGGTTACCTATCTAAGCCGAGGACACACAAATCGATAACCGGCAGAGTTATAAAAATTGGCGCAGACAGTTAACGAGAGCTGAACATGAAAGTACGAGTTTTACGTCATGTCGCTAACGTTTACAACATGATATAGTAGTTTTTGGGTTTGTGGGTTATACTATATTACCTAGAAGGGTCTAGCCACAATATAAATATGTACAAACAGTACGGAAACTGCCTACAAACGTGCGAAACGGCACGCACACATAAACATGCACACCGACGAGACCCCTAAGCGGCACTCGCTACTGAGAGCACCGCGACAATCGCTTAGGGGTCTCGTCGGTGTGCATGTTTATGTGTGCGTGCCGTTTCGCACGTTTGTAGGCAGTTTCCGTACTGTTTGTACATATTTATACCTACTGTGGTCTAGCCGAGGTGTATAGCACCCACTTCACTCGTTATATTGCAGTTAAACTGCATTTTTTTAAATAAAAAAAATGCGTCTAATGATCGTAAGATCTGGGGACTGATCCCCGGCAAACGTGTTATGCACAATTTCCCGTCAGAAAGTTCTCTATGGCTGCACGTACTCGGGTGTTGTGCTCATATCATTTGGGGTGCATGAAAGGAGCCTCCCCGAGTGACGTACACAACTATTTCCTACGTTGGCGCACCCTGGGCAATTCGAGAGTTCGCCAAAGCGAATTGGCTAATCCTTTCACCACAATGGTAAGTCTAAATAAAATTTGACTCAGCCATCGACACGACGAAGAAGAAAAAGTTCTGATCATAGTCAGGCGTTTAGTCCCAGGATCGGGCAAAAGTGTGATGCGCAATTTTTCCGACAGGAAATTTCCTATGGTACCACGTACTCTGGAGCTGTGCGCAGTAGATAGCAAAAGCTAAAATTTAGGGATAATGAAAAATAATGTTAATGAAAAAACCTCTCACTCAACCAAATGTCTACCACACTCTGCTAGGGTACATGCGTATGCTTAGAGAAAAAATAATAATAGCTATTTATGACATCCGAAGTAAAAGATTCGTCGCAATCTTAACAAAATCGTGCACCTTTCTGACGGGCACCCATCCCACACTGACTACATCTATTAATACTAATAGATAGAAAGATAGAGAATTATTTATTGTACACAAAGGAAAGTACATAATTGTGATACACAATCTAATTGAAATATGTACAATGGGCGGCCTTATCACTATAAAGTGATCTCTTCCAGGCAACCTTTGGATGTACAGCAATAAGTAAATAGACCTGGTCATCGGTGTAGTGTAGTAAATTTACAAAGTACTTATTTTAACTATAAATAATGTGTATACATACATGTAAATATAGAGGCAACAGCTTTTGTTTTTTTGTTTATAGACAACAAGCTCTGAGTCTACTGGCCTGACCTAGATGAAAATTGGTGTGGAGTAAATAACTACTCACATACAACGCCATCTAGTCCCAAACTAAGCAGAGCTTGTACTATGGGTACTAGAATAACTGATACTAATACATATATACTTTTTCTTTTGTAAATACCTACATATTATACATTATATAGAAACACTCAGACTAAGACAAAACCCCATGTTCATGCACACAAAGATTTGTCTTAAGTGGGAATCGAACCCACGACCTCGGCGTCGCAGGCAGGTACACTACCCACTCCGCCATCCGGTCGTCAAAAGTAAGTGCAAGACCCCAGAAATAACATACCTAAGCGACTTTCTTTGACGCAGTTTGTGAGCGGAGTCACGGACAGAAGCCAGTGTCCTATTATTCAATCAAAGTTATTAAAATGCCGCATATTAAATTACAAACTAATATCCATCTCTGTGGCGTGCCAATTAATCCGCCAATTGAATACTTGATTTACAAACGATCCATATATTCGTAAATTTGAACCAGTACGCTCTAATTCCTGTATGTTTTGATTCAGTTATGTTCTATTGTGAATTTTAAAATAGGTACCAAATATTTGATTACGAAACAATATTATAAACTAGATACTAGGTAGATACTGCTTTTCGATGGTCTTGTAATTAGCGTATGCGCTTCTCTCCGCGAAGTCTCAGGTTCGATTTCTGGGTCGAACAAAGAGTAATTTGTGAACTTTACGTCAGGCAATTCACAATAACAGCACGGAGTTTTAATTGTGCCCGATTGATGGCGATAGGCTCACCCCCTATCTCATGGGACCTAAACATAACAGGTAAAGGTGTTGTGCACTCCTGTCACACCCTTTTTGTAATATAGGCGTGATGTTATATTATGTTATGAATTGTCATTGTTTTGGAAATTATAAGAATTATTTCTTTCTGCTTACAAAGGTAAATACAAAGAAAACGACAAGGTGAAACCAATAAAATTAAATTATTCCATACATATTTAACACGCATTTACAAGAAACGCTTCAGTGCTATTGCTTGTCTATCAGGAACTTTAACTAGAATCAATATTTCACAACAAGTATGGGAAATTTGTAATGCTCGTCAAAGCCGCGTGGACCGATCAATCTTGTAGGGTAAGCAATGCTAACCGCGTTCGGCCGTGGATGGGTGACAATCTTGAACATAATTTTCCTCCGTGCCTCGAAGCGCACGTTCAGCCGTTAGTCTATGGCAGTCATTACGGGTAGTCAGAGGTCGAAAAGTCTGACAAAGAGTAGCTTAGTACCTGGTACTAGATTATGGAGGTCTGATGACAGTCGCTCCACGTAAAATACTGATATTTAGCTAGATGAGTTCAACTAGAAGCCGACCTTAATAAGAATGGAAAATTATTAATAGACATTTTTGAACGAAAAATAAAGATCTGACAAAGAGTAGCGTAGTACCTGGTACTAGATTGTGGAGGTCTGATGATAGTCGCTCCACGTAAAATACTGATATTTAGCTAGATGAGTTCAACTAGTAGCCGACCTTAATAAGAATGGAAAATTATTAATAGACATTTTTGAACGAAAAATAAAGATCTGTCAAAGAGTAGCGTAGTAACTGGTACTAGATTGTGGAGATCTGATGATAGTCGCTCCACGTAAAATACTGATATTTAGCTAGATGAGTTCAACTAGAAGCCGACCTTAATAAGAATGGAAAATTATTAATAGACATTTTTGAACGAAAAATAAAGATCTGACAAAGAGTAGCGTAGTACCTGGTACTAGATTGTGGAGGTCTGATGATAGTCGCTCCACGTAAAATACTGATATTTAGCTAGATGAGTTCAACTAGTAGCCGACCTTAATAAGAATGGAAAATTATTAATAGAAATTTTTGATCGAAAAATAAAGATCTGACAAAGAGTAGCGTAGTACCTGGTACTAGATTGTGGAGGTCTGATGATAGTCGCTCCACGTAAAATACTGATATTTAGCTAGATGAGTTCAACTAGTAGCCGACCTTAATAAGAATGGAAAATTATTAATAGACATTTTTGAACGAAAAATAAAGATCTGACAAAGAGTAGCGTAGTACCTGGTACTAGATTGTGGAGGTCTGATGATAGTCGCTCCACGTAAAATACTGATATTTAGCTAGATGAGTTCAACTAGTAGCCGACCTTAATAAGAATGGAAAATTATTAATAGACATTTTTGAACGAAAAATAAAGATCTGACAAAGAGTAGCGTAGTAACTGGTACTAGATTGTGGAGGTCTGATGATAGTCGCTCCACGTAAAATACTGATATTTAGCTAGATGAGTTCAACTAGTAGCCGACCTTAATAAGAATGGAAAATTATTAATAGACATTTTTGAACGAAAAATAAAGATCTGACAAAGAGTAGCGTAGTACCTGGTACTAGATTGTGGAGGTCTGATGATAGTCGCTCCACGTAAAATACTGATATTTAGCTAGATGAGTTCAACTAGTAGCCGACCTTAATAAGAATGGAAAATTATTAATAGACATTTTTGAACGAAAAATAAAGATAGATAAGAACTTTATTTGCATATCATTCCATTACAAACTAAAGATAACTATTTAAAGATAATAACAATATGCATAGGGCAGCCTTATCGCTGGACGCAATTTCTGCCTGGCAACCTTTGGATGGACAGATTTAAAGCGTTGTTGTTTCAGGGTGTATGGAGCTTAGAAACATTTTTATTTTTCCATTTGTTTATATTACATAATTAACTACCGATAAAAGTGAAAATTGCAATATTATAGGGATATATAGATATAGAGTAGTATTTATTGTACACCAATATTAACAAAGGTAATTTTGTAAACAATTGCACTTAAAAATTATGTTGCACAATGGGTGGCCTTATCGCTATAAGCAATTTCTTCCAGTCAACCTTAGGATGGACAAGTAAGTAAATGAGCAAAGTTACGGGCAGTTAGTGCGTTAATTAAAGAAAAATATGAACGTAAAATAAGTCATGATAATGACAAAGGAAATAATAAAATAAAGAAAATATTATTATATTATAATCCCATTTAACAAATCATGTGGTAATATTACCGGTAATGTTTGTTTTAAATTTATCCCATTTACCGTAACATTTACATTTGATTAAATCAGTGTACAACACGGGCAGAAGCTTAACTAGAAGCTAGTCTTGAATAATTTATTTCTACGTATACATACGCCAATACAAAGAAAACGACAAAGTGACAGCAAATAATTTATTCCATATATTTACAAGAAACGATTCAATGATACCGCTCGCCCATTAGCAGCTTTAACTGGAATCAATATTTCACAACAAAAACGAGGACAAGCTCAAAGTGTTTAAAAATTGGATCGTTAACTTCTATTTAAAGAAACTCGTGGAAGCTTTGAAGTCTATATTATTAAATACCTATTTACACAAAGGAAAGAACACATAAAAAATTCAAGCCTATATTGCCCAGAAGGTTGTGGTAGAGTTGTATAATACCCACATTTCACCTGTAATGATAGGGGGTTTTTTTTTCAAATTTTAATTTAATTTTTCTTTTGTTTTTTTATCGAATTATTGCATTGTCATCTTTGACAGGTGTGCACAATTTTAATGAAATCTGTCCGTTTAAAGTGGGTCAAAATCGAGTCCAAAGGAGACGGTTACATACATACATACAGGTGAAGCTAATATAAGCGTGTTAAAAAAGTAAAAGCGGTGATCGACTCAACTTTAACCTTCAATTTTACATCGTTGATTGGTGGCTAAATTACACCCTAAACGGAAACGAGTGAATACATAATATCACAGTGATAAATATTTCACTATCAGAGTGGAAAGAGGTTAAAAAATGTTTAAAACTTGGATCGTTATATTCTATTAAAAGAAACATGTGGGAGTCTTTAGTTCAATAATAATATCTACCTAAAGGTGATATCAGACAATACATTTTTAGGGTTCCGTAGTACCTACAAGGAACCCTTATAGTTTCGCCATGTCCGTCTGTCTGTCCACGGCATGCATAGCGACGAAACCGTTGGTGCTAGAAAACTGAAATTTTGCATAAACATGTATGTTAACTAAACAAAGAAAGTCGTAGAGTAAAATTTGGAAAAATATTTTTTTTTCAGGTAGCTCCCCTACATGTAAAGTAGGGATGTTTTTTTTTTGTCGCCTACCCCATAGTGTGGGGTATTGTTAGATAGGACTTTTAAAAACGTTTAGGGGTTGCTAAGACAGTTTTTTGATTTAGGGATCCGTTTGCGAGATAATTAACTTTAAAGAGCAAATTTTTGTTCGAGAAGGGCGTCCCCCCCCCCTCTAAAAGCTAAACTACTGGATCCCAAAATCTGAAAAAAATTGTGTCGGTAGTACATGTAATGAACTTTAAAGGAAAACTATAGCGGATAAGTTCACTTCATTAGTTCAAGAGGAATGGGGGTCCGAAATGTCAGATGCAGTTACTCAGAATATTTCGTTCAAAATTCTTGAAACATAAATAAACATACATAATACATATATAAAATCACGCCTTTATCCCACGGGGGTAGGCAGAGACGATGGAACGCCATGTGCTTCGCTCCTTACATACTTCTTTCGCTTCCTTAACATTCATACATCTCGACATACGTGCTAGTTGGTTTCGTGTACTACAAACATTTCCTATCTGAAGGACGCTATTTATCTGGTTACTTTAACTTAATTAGTTCTAGAGTAATTGGGGTCCAAAGTGTAAAATGCAGTGACTTAGAATAATTCGTGCAAATTACAAAAACCTTTGAAAGTAATGACTTGTATGAAGATGTTACTTGTTTAATACAGATAGTAAATCCCTTTTAAGTCGAAATATGTTGTTACGACTAGCTACGGAAGCCTACTGCGCGTGGCCCGACACGCACTTGGCCGGTTTTTAATTTCGTATTGGTTATTTATATAGCATTTAGCTATGCTTAGCAAATTATACTAAGAAACAGTTGAAAAATATCCCTAATATCTTATGTATCTTACTTAAGATAGATAAATGGATACACGTGACATCACGTAATGACTTAACATTCAGTTAAAACATTCAGGGTCCTGGCAAGTAGCTTAGTGGTAAAAGCTTTCTGGAATGCCGAGATCGCAGGTTCAAATCCTGCCGGTCCCATTATTCAATTGTTTCTTAGTATAAAGAGTTTCTTACCTTGACATGCCTCCCATGTGCTGAAAAGAACCTGCTGTCGGCGCTGTATGTCACCAGGCCAACTGACAGCAGGGAATAGTCCTTTCTTCTAATCCACGTCACCTGTGCAAATAACAAATATTGTATAAATTATTAGAAAAGATGGTACACATGAGTTTCTCACCAGCTCTTCTCATGATGCAATACCCATCGGAGCTGGTACTTGCATTGATTTTAATTCATATTTCTAAGTTGAATTAAGGTCAATGTAAGCGCCGGTGTCGAATAATTTTATTACTATAAGTATTATAATTTAATTAGTTGAGTTTTATTTTAATTTTGTATTTTTTGTAGTTTGATGTTTGTTTTGACGTATTCAAGCGCAATTTGATTTCTGATTTCTGAATAATAAAATAACAGCAGGCCTGGTCTTGTAGTTATTAAAGGAAAAGGTTAAGTCTAATTTTATTCTCCCATCACGCGGGTGGAGTCGTGGGTGAAAGATTATCAGACACAAATACACCCTCTGTTAAAAGGGATATGTTTGTTAAGTATAAATGTTGGTTAAAATAGTTTTCAGCATAAACAACCAAATAATGGGAGGAACGCCTACGTAGAGTGTATTTAGTAAATTGGTATGTAATTTTAAGCCGGCCTGTGGTGGACTGGCTGTTGTTACTAATAAAGGTAAATAATAAACATTATAGTAGGTCACAAAATAGAGTTATGTCAAACCACGGTATCAGATCACTAAAGGTCCCCACAAATTCCGGCCCCAGCCAGACGAAATGGAGCCGTGTTATGTCGAGTGTCAAAACAATATGAATACATTGTCATTTTCTTCGAACTTCTGACGTCTGACGGACTTTTATTTGGTCCTTATACAGGCTACACTTTACAAAATCCTATCTTATTTTCACGTGACCAGGCTTCTACTTTATAATAATAATAATAATTTATTTATTAAGACAACATAGGTCCATAATTCTTCATACATCGAAAAAAAATAACATAAATAATAATAATCAAAATTAAAAACACAAAACAAACATTCACTAACTTCATGCCATTCATTAAATTACATTACAAATAAAAACTTAACCTAATTTATTAAAACCCAATTAATTTACTTTACAAAAAAATAAAATATAATTGAAACTGATTAATAAGATAATAACAATATTGGAATTAAATTTTGTAAAACACAACATTCTAATACAATATAATAATAATACTTTGGACAAAGAATCAGCATTGCCATAGGTACAACCTGGCAATGCCGCCGGCCTTCTGGGCACGTTAACCGCGGTCGACATTGATGCGGACGTATTTTTTGACACCTGAACTTTTTATTAGATCTATTTGATTTAATAAGTTTGTATTATTCTTTTTTATTTGATGTTTATTTCTGTTTTTTTTTTATCTTGGACATCCAGCCAAAGCATTATAATTATAAATTTATAGCCCGTTGATTCAATATTCTATCCATGAATTAGCATGACGTGTATCATAATATGAAAATGATCAGCCTATAAATTACGAATATTGCCATTTCGTGATAAACCATAACCGAACAAAGCCTTGATTAACGCAACTAACAGTAGCGTGTGATTAGTGAAATAACGAATATAGACAAGATTGACCGGATTTTGGCTAATCGACAGCCACAATCATCAGCCTGTGCAGTGTACATTATATTACCAAAATGTACCGAGACTTCGATAAAACGAGGCATAAAATGAAAGAGATTATTTAATACTTGTAGTATTTTAAAGCAAATTATAGCTTTGCTATGTCTTTTTGTACTGTATATAATATTAAAGTTGAAAAATTAATTCGGACCTGTATCCCTTGGGTAAACGCCCCAGGTGCTTTGCCAATTCAGCCAGCTGGATCTTGCTGGATTCTGAATTTTTCAACTTTTTATATTGTATAAGATTATTCAATACCTGTTCATGGCCAAAACGTGGGCTTAACTTTGCTCGAAGTTACTTTGAAGGATAAAATTTGTAAGGAGGTCATCCGACAAAGAACTAAAGTGACCGACATTGCTCGCTGAAGGGGCAATGGGCTAATCAAAAGACCGACAGCCGTTGCAACTAACTGGTAAGGGTGCTATTAAACCTAATCGATTGACGTCGATTGATGTATTTAACGTTATAAAGAGATAATAAGAGCAATCAACATGGATCGATTTAGGTGGTATAACACCCTTGGCTAAGTCGTGCTATCACTATCCCGGCAAGCATACGAACGTAAGATAGATTTTGTTGCGTTTATGTCACATTTCTCATATAAAAATATGTCAAAAACGTGACTAAATCTATCTCGCGCTCGTATGCTTGCCTCTCAGGTAGACTGACGACTTAAAGAGTGTCGTTTATATCCTGCTTGTTTATTACAAGAGGCTAGATGAGCAAAGTTAAAATATAAAAATTACCTAATATTTTATTTTTAAGCATAATGCGTTTTATACGACCATGTTTTACCAAAACGATTTAAATTTTATTTCTATGATGAATATTAAAATTAATTCCACGAAAGACCGATCATCCTACAATAATAAAATTTAAGCCATTTAATACATTTCTGGAAAAAGTTTTTCTAATTTCCACATTCTAAACAACAAATATTTTGATAAAACTTTTCAAAGTCGGTTGAGGAAGTTGGACAACAGTTGTTTGTACTTTGGGCTTTTGTTTTAATAAGTTTTTGAGGAATCTTGCCTTTTCATTTTTCAGTAGTAATTTAATTGGTTTAGAAAATGATAAGCCTTTTATATCTTCAAAGGAAAGGATCTGACCATTATTACCCACATTTCACCTGCTATGTTCAGGTTCCATGTGATACGAGGTGGACGGGCATATCGCCATCTACCGGTCTCAATTCCAATTTCATTTTGCTATTAAAAAAAATCTGATGGAAAGATCCCAATAAAAATTGTTGCCCGACCAGTACCGTACCCGAGTCCTCGTGGTGATAGGTCGCACACGTTAACCTCTGAAATGGACAGGCAGTGAAGATCTGATTTCTATAATATAAATATAAAAATAATAAAAATAATAGCAGCCCTGTATCTAATACATGTCCCACTGCTGGGCTCGGGCCTCTTCTCGTGTTGAGAAGGGTTAGGCCATAGTCCACCACGCTGGCCAAGTGCGGATTGGTAGACTTCACACGACCTCGAGTACTTTTTGGCACTCTCAGGCATGCAGGTTTCCACACGATGTTTTTCCTTCACCGTTAGCGAGCGATAATTTATACGATAAATACACACATAATAATATCTTCGAAAAGACAAATCTTAAAGATTTATTGACAGAGGTGTGTGCCGTGGGTTCGAACCCGAGACCTTTGACTTCGCAGTCCTACGGTCTCCCACTCAGCTATCGCTGCTATATATTTTATAATATAAATACGCATGTAAAACTATTACATAGACGAGACTCATGATAATTTTGTAAAGATTTTCTATATCTGTAGCTTTCTTTATATTTGTTACAAAAACTATTAAAACTCACAAACATTAGTTATTTTAACAAGTTACTAAGTAATGTTATTTATTATCATAACTTGCTTTATATAATCTTTCTTAAAGTATTTAGAAGTCACAAGAAATATCAACAAAGTTATATTGAATTGTTTGATTTATGTCTCGTGTTTATTGTTACAGAAAATTTATTACATTTGGGACTGAATATAATAAGATTTGTTTTATATATCGCAGATTTTTAATATTATAATGGACGTTTTGATCAAAACCCTAGTTTTTTGATCAAGTGCCGTTGGATGGCAAAAATGTCAAAGGCATATTGAATTATTTTAACAAAGACCTAAACAAGGTTTTAATCAAACTCCTAAAATTTTACTTTAGGTTTTAGGACAAGTGTCTAGATAGCATTTTTTTTCAATTAGACCTATTAGAGACAATTAACAAAAAAAATACATACATAGAACCAGTCATAGAGCTTACTAGTTACCGTAAAAAGTAAACCTTAGTAGTACTAAACCTGTAACTAGAAACTAAATAAGCTGTTAACTTTTCAAAACTTGAACCCGACAACGGACATAACTGAAACGAATAGACCACGCAAACTGATTGACTGCATTTTAAACGCAAAATGCGTTCTCACAAGTATTTAACTATTAGTTATTTATGCAACTGTTCTTTAATGAGGGGTAATAAAACACGAGTGTGGGTTTATCACACGAGGCGAAGCCGAAGCCGAGAGTGTTTTAATACCTAATTATAACAGTTGCATACAAGACTTTATCTACACCCATGATATGAATCCTCAATAAATGTTCTGAAACCATAGGGTATTGTACAGTGTTGTAAGAACTCCATGTAAATTCATGGAAAGTTTAATTAGAAATATCTGGTGGTGTGTTATCAAAGCTTGTATCACTCATTTTTGTAAACAACAAAATATTTTTTTTTTCAATACTATTATTGAACAAAAATGGCGGGATACGACGTCAATTCAAAAATTCGAATAAGTTTTTATTTAAATTACGGCGCTGTGGTAGTGAAACGCGCGTGCATGACATTCATGTTCTTTTTTTGAAATTCATAAAGATGCCATGAGAATGTGGCTGTTCGATGAGTAAAAAAGGAGTTGCATAATGAATTTCAGTACAACATTAGTACACCTTTGGGTGTTATAATGGTTATTATGACACTGGCTGTTTTAATGTTGGCAATAAGCTAACTGTTTCAAGAACGTTTATAGAGGATTTATAGCATGGGTGTAGATAAAATATTATATGCTCGCCAAGACCTTCCATTTGATACTAAACATGTGGTGATAATCTCAATTAATATTTAATTTAAGATATATGCCATTTGGACGTCCTCCCGCTAGATGGACGGAGGATCTGGTCAAGATCGCTGGTTGGTTTCAGTCGGCCAAAAACCGCGCGCTGTGGAAATCGATTGGTGAGGCCTATGTCCTGCAGTGGACGTCCCTAGGCTGATGATGATGATGATGATATGCCATTTGATGATATATGGCAGTCGTTACAGATAATCAAAGGTTAGAAAGTCTGACAACCAGTCTAACAGAGTATCGTACTACCCCGTACTGGGTTGGAATTACAGTAGTACACAACACATGAAAATTTACAATCCACAAAAGTCGAATATGTGACGCTGCATACTCCTACCTTAGTAGGAGTCGATGCACTTTGAAGCACTTCTAAGGGGTGAGTTAAAACTTAGATATCTTTGCAGCCGGGAGAACGCTTGGCTACCGATCAACTCATACATTTCCAGTAAAAGATGGTCACGCATTGTATAGGGTTCCAGAGCGATACCACCTTATACTAAAAATGTATAAGTTGACCGGTAGCCGTTTGTACCAGTAATTACAGAGCCTAAATCATCTATAACTATTCTACATTAAAGTACTTTAGGAACACCAAGAGAGTGGTGTTGTTGAATAAAATGCATGAAATTTAGGAGATGACTAAAAAACGACCTTGTTGTCGATGCTTTTAAATCTAATTTTGATCTACAATTCATGTTAGTTTAATAACTTTGCATGTTATGAAATGTGACCGTAAATTAGAAGTGACTTTGAACCCTTATGACGTAACGATTACTGATGAAATGGTGTTAGCCGGCGTTTGATTAATGAACGGGACAAATTTGACGGTAACGATGACCGACTGTTCCTAACAACCGACCTTCGTTGCTTAATGGTGTTTATTTTTGATGAGGTTGTTGTTTTAAAATTAGAAATTTTCTTGTAACTGTAGGTTCTCACAGTAAAATAATTTTATTTAAAAAAAGTAGTTGTTTATTTTGAAACAAGATTTTTTTATAATGAAGAACTATTCCTTTAACTGTCGCTTTTATTGTTGGACTTAAACTTCTTCCTTCTGCTCTTTTTCTATTTTATTTGGGGTTGGGGCAAAACTTTTTATCCTTCATTCCTCTCCATCAGTCGCCTCCCTGTCACTCAATCTTGTTTTTCACGCAATCTATCTACACTTTGATTATATTAAAATGCAAAACACATAAAGGTTAAAAAACAAAAAAAAAATATAATTGTACTTACCGTGTTCTCAGTGATATCACTAACTTCACAATGCAATATCGCCGTCGTGCCTATTTGAGCTATAACAGTAGTGCAGTTATCAGTCAAAAATATACCAGCTTTTCCTCCCTTCCCACTTAACTTATTAACGGTCGACGCCGCTGAATCTCTGTACATTTTCTTAACCTTATTGATACTCTTAGCTAGTGATGTCTCATCTAGTTCTTGTATTATTTCTTTATTTATTATTCTATCATGTTTGGAGTGTCTTCCTCTACCTACAATTACATCATCATTTATATCTACTTTAACTTCTTCATTATATTCCTTATCTAGTAGGCGTAGTGGTTTAGGGAGTTTGGGATATGTTGTTAGAACATATTCCGGTGTTGTATACATTTCTGTTACTTCTTCTCCTTTTGTTGTTGTGTAGGTTACTGTTGTTGGTGTTGGCGGTGATGTTGTGGTTCTTCTTCTGTGACCTGTAACAATGGAAAATGTTTATTAAAACACGCTCCTGTCACTTCAAACGTGATGTTATAAACCTTTTGCAATTTCCATACTACTAACACAATTATTTTTTTTTAGGCTTTTAATTCCGAAGATAAGCGCGTTTAACCAAGAATCAAACTCTTAGCCTTATAACATTAGTATGTATTAAAGCTGATACGGTATACTATCAATAACATATTTTCCTAAGATGATGTAAATAACTCTATTACAACTAGAGAGACATAAATATCAAGAAAGCGATGTATAATTTGTACACTATCAATGTTAAAATTCACCTATTAATGTCAAAAATGCATCGATGAAAGTCGAAATGTTTCAATAATTTATGTATCTAAATGTGTGAGCAGAGACTCGCTGATTTTCATAAATCTTCTTTACATCGAAATCTTTCTGGTACTTAACTAACATGCCTACACCCCAATTAGAAAAAAAATAAACGACGTTCCATTTATTAGGGTTAGCAATTTGCAACTGACATAAGTACTAATATTAATAATAATTTAAAAGATCTGAAAACTATCCGTTATACAATTTCATAGCATACATAAAATAATGAAACAGAACGTGTCTCACAAATATTCATTTTACAACTCTACTCTAAATATGTACTGTAAATAATTATGTATTCAAATATTTATGTATTCGAATATTTAAATATTTATAGCTAAGCCAATATCTTAAGTGTCTGTACCTATTTGTAGTTTGAGAAATAAAAGAAGGACTTAAAATCATCAAATATTTACCAACTTAAAAAGACTATACTAATTTAGGGCAAAAAAAGAGCCCTCGTATATAATATAATATTTATAGGAAACAAAAAATTGTGTCAAGTCTAATTTTAAATTGACAATTCAATGACAAAAGTAACGTTGATTTTCAGCTTCATAACTTTACATAACATCACGCCTATATCACTTAAAAGGGTGTGGCAAAGGTGTACAACACCCATACTTCACCTGTTATGTTTAGATCCCATGGGATAGGGGATGAGCCCATCGCCATCCACCGGGCACAATACCAACTCCGAGTTGCTATTGTGATTTTCCTCACGGAAAGTTCACAAATAACACATTGTTCAAACCGAGAATCGAACCCGAGTCCTCGCGGGGAGAGGTGCAATACGCTTACCATTAGACTATCATGGCAGTTAACTCTGCCATGATAGTCTAATGGTATAACTGTTGTTAATATGCTGTTGTATCAAAATAAAATACAAGTAACGCCATCTAGTTTTATAATGTTTATTGAATGTTTTAAGAAACAATAAACTTCATTCATTCAGTCTCTGTCTCACAGAAAAGGTGTTTCATTTATAGGTTATGGGCCCAGCGCAGTGCCTTTAGTTTTTGCAAGTAAAGTTATTTACATTATCTACTGTGAATATAATTATGAAGATATATAGTAACCACTAAGGGTCGACACATACCAAAAGCGCGTTGAAGCGCAGCGAATCGAAGCGCAGTTTCAGTGTTATATGAATTCCAACTCTATTCTCACCGACATAATACTCATTATCGCATGAGAAACTCAAACGAGTCGCGCGGATGCCCGCAGCGCCGCGGGAATTCCAGCGAATTCCATAGTAGTAGTAGCGTAGAGTTTCTCATGCGATAATGAGTATTATAGATGTGAGAATAGAGTTGGAATTCATATGACACTGAAACTGCGCTTCGATTCGCTGCGCTTCGACGCGCTTTTGGTGTGTGTCGACCCTAACTATATGGTCTCGAGGCGTTGAGTTTCATTTAATAAGAAAAGGAATACGTAAGGTATGAATAATCAGGCGGAGTATCATTTTCCCATACAAACGGCATTCATTACTCCGTCTGATTTTTGCAAAAGCATTTTTGATTTTTTTTAAACTAAATCTAACCGCCGGCTTTTAAGTTATAATTTATTTACTTCAACTATACTGTAGTCTATTAAAATGTTTGATATAATGAATTGCGGTCACAGTGCCTCAGTATAACAGATAAATAACGTCAAATAGCCAACTAGTAAACAGATACGTAACTCAGAAATTTCAATATGAGTTCTGTTCGACCTACATTACAAATCTGCATAAATTTTCAATAATTTTGCTCGAAATGTTGTCAATATTACGCAAAACTTTATTTAATACCTAGCTGACCCGGTACACTTTGTTTTGTCAAAATTTTTAGATTTCCCATAAGCTCAGGGAAATTTTTCATCGAAATAGAGTGAAAAACATTTACAAAAAAGACTATCATAGGTAAATGATCAGAGTTATCGAGCGGGCTGAAAAATTATTTGTTGGTGATAGAAGAGTAAAAATTTAGGTTTGTATGTATATTTTAATGCCACATTATAGAAAAATAAAAACAAAAATTTTTGTTCAAAAATTAAAAAAAAAAATGTTAAGGGTGAACAACCCTTATCACTTAGGGGTATAAAAAATAGATAGTAGCCAATTCTCAGACCTACTGAATATGCACATAAAATTGGGTAAAAATCAGTGAAGCCGTTTCGGAGGAGTAAGGTAACTAATTGTGACACGAGAATTTTATATATAAGATATTCAATATTTTATTTAACCCTTCAGTCGTCATAATTTCAAACTCAAACTGTCTTTGTTTCGCTCAAAGCTTCAAGATACTTCTAGTTATCGTATCTAAAAATTGGTCACACGACCGGGATCGAGTACTATCGGCCGAGTACTTGGCAGTTGCATTAAAGGGGTCCTATCATAAATGTTCACACTCAAAAGCTCAACATGAAACGATACGGTCCAGTCTGCACATAACAGTTATCCATAGAAATACAATCCGCTACACATCAACCTACCTTTATTTCCAGTATAGGATAGTCTCGCGTTGTGAAGGCTTTCTGGTGCAATGCGAGACCAGCTCATACTGGATATGTATAGGTTGATGTGTAACCATCTGTAAAATGTCATGTTAAACTTATGTAACCAACAATTCTATGGGCCATTGTTACATAGCTGTCTGAAGCGTTTGTATTTGGTGACCAATTAGTGGCTGGTATAACATGTATTACTGTTGTACTGCTAACAACAATTGTGTTGGCGGGTCGGCTTTTAGTCTATCGGATTGAGCTGAATATCATCAGAATATCATTTAATGAGGAGCGTCTGCCATACACAACCCATTACAAGGTGATACTATATTCTTTGTTAGACTATTTAGGAAGATTCCATCACCATAGATCTAGAAATGGCAACCGGGACCGACTGCTTAAGAGAAGACTCCAGAGTGCCGTGTTTTTATATTAACGTAATATGGGTTTAACTTTAATATTATAAAGTTTTTTTTCTATTTTTATAGACAAATCATATCTATGTAAAGTGTACTTGAGAACTTTCCGTCTGGAAATCTTAATTAGCAGCACAGAGTTGGAAATGTGCCCGGTGGATGGCGATAGACACCCTTATTCCATGAGACCTAAACATAATAGGTGAAGTGTGGGTGTTCTACACCTCTGCCACACCTTTTAACTTACATAGGCGTGATGTTATGTCATATTAAATCATTTAATATTAAAATTCTTCACTGTTCGTGGCCATAATGTCAAAATTTGTGTTTCTGCAATTACACTAGCCTACGAACCCGCGATAACGTTAAAAACTGCCTACATATTAATAAACTCGACTGTACTTTTACTTTTACTAACATAAACCAATAAAACATCAGCACACATTCAATCTTCCCTCTGTGCCATCAGTAATCCGATATCCTCTATTGAATTACATCAGGTGAATGGCTACCCTTATATAATATCCGTAAGCTAGATCGATACCTGCAGTGGCCATTTAGCCTCTGGCACCTAAAATAGATTACAGTGCTTAGCCTGTCATACTAGGTATGTAATTTGTGGCTTAGCTTCGGCTTAGAATAAGCTGGGTGAGGCTAGCTAGAATATTCATAAGGCTAGAATATTACTATTATAAGTTATTCTTTATAAACTTTGGGATTTGTCACATTTTCAATATTTTCGTCTTTTGACTTTTAACAATTTAATTAAAGCTGTTATAATATAGTTATGCACGCATTACATTTTTAACACGCTTATAATTATTAGCTTCACCTGTATGTTTGTTTGTTTGTTTGTTTGTTTGTTTGTTTGTTTGTATGTAACCGACTCCTTTGGACTCGATTTTGACCCACTTTAAACGGACAGATTTAATTCAAACTTTCTACACTTGTAAAGAATCAGCGACAATATAATAATTTCATAAATTTATCTCATTATCCTGATTAGGATCGCCAGGATTAAAAAAAAACTAAACTAAAAAGTGAAAAATAAATATAGTTTAAAAAAACTAAAAAAACACGCTTTTAAAGCACATCAAACTAAAAAGTGAAAAATAATTCTTATTATAACCTGAAAATAATAATAAACGAAAAATACTAGTACTATTGTGAAAAAAGCGTGGGTCGCTCGATAGACGAAAAATATGGCACAGAGCGCCCCACGCTTTTTTCACAATAGTACTAGTATTTTTCGTTTATTATTATTTTCAGGTTATAATAAGAATTATTTTTCACTTTTTAGTTTGATGTGCTTTAAAAGCGTGTTTTTTTAGTTTTTTAAACTATATTTTTTTATGCTATATGGTTATTAATAAAGAAAAATGTTAGAACATAATATGTACATTCTATATTCGTAGTGTACATTGTTTTAAGTTAAATATTAGCACAGAAACATTTTAGCTAGAATCTATTTTAACTAAAATTGACACAACGTTGTTGCATTCAGAAATATTAATCTACATTAATTAATTTGCTTTTGGTTTTTAATTAATATATATTTAAACAAAATGCAGGTCACGTTATAACTTTAATTTATTACCTAGCCATGTTATTTTTTAGATTAAAAATTAAGTATAGAAAAAGATACAAAAAAAAATCTACCGACACGGTACACACCTCTGTTAAAAAATCCATAATACTTATCTTTTCTAATATATGTGAAATATTGCCTGAAAACGGTGAATAAACAAAATCGTGAGGAAGCTTGTATACCTCAGAGTACCTAGAAGTACTATTGATATGCAAAGTCTACTAACCCGCACTTGAGTAGCATATTATTTTACATTTTAAAAACTTAAAGACAGTCTTAGTTATTTTACTAGAAAAATCACAATAAAATAAATTACCTTCAGCTCGTTGCAGTGTGCAGTAACGAGCCAAATCAACTAAGAACTCAAACAACACACAAATTTCACCCAGCGACCGTCACTTCTCACGGTGATATTAAATTAATTTAGATGACGATTTTGGCTTCCGTAACTCAGCGAGCTCGATAAAATGATCACGCAAGACGTCTGTTGTATCGATAGGTCATCCAATAACATGAAAGTGCAGAGTAAATAAGGTCGCATGTCCCTTTGCCAAAGACATTATTAGGTCTAGCTCGGCCTCGATGTGAAAGAGAGTGCGCCTCCAGCGGCCAACCGCGATTCTAATCTCGGGATTTCAGTTGAAATGTACTCTATTCAAAATACGAGCTATTCACTACATTTTGTGTTACGGACGATGCTGACGTAATGTTTAAAAAGGTTAATACATGAGATTTACTTTTCATTTATTTTATATATTTTCTTTATATATCACTTGTCACCTGAGGTAACAGCTGAAAATCAACGTTGCCTAATTTTCTGGCAACAATATGTTGAGCTGTGGCCTTTTAGGCACCATCATATCATATCAAGTCTGAGACATAAACTGATTTGCAACCTGTGTATAAAGGCACTTTATTTTAATTTTTTATAATTGTTCTGTATATTTTTATTTGTAAGTTTCTAAATTTGTTTTTTTATTTTGATTTTAGTTTAAATTTGGATGGTGATCTAATAAATAATTTTTACTTTTTACTTTACTAGATTTTGAAAATTTCTGTTGAAAAGGATTGATATATTATTATTAGCATGTGTTAGAACATCTCTAATCATAAAGTTATTTCATTCAATTTGGCTAGAGGCGACCGTACCGACTGGTCGGTTAAAGCGACTGCCCAGTGTGCAGAAGGTCGCAGATTAAATCTTGCCGGTCTTATATTGTTTTCAATTGCTTCTTAGTATGTATTATAATATTATTAAATATGTATGTTATTAATAAAATCTACACTAATATTATTAAAACAGACGTGAGGTGAAGACATTATTATTGAGAAAACGGGTTACTCTCGTTACTAATAGTGCGAGACGTCGTGCGGACGCAACGACACACGATTAATAGCCCAGTTGATGAATCTACGTACTCGATTCGAAACTAGTCGGCATATCCCGGCTAAAGTAACATGAGTAACCCGTTTTCTCAATAATAAAATCTACACTTATATTATTATAAAGCTAAAGAGTATGTTTGTTCTTTTTAACTTTTTAAAGGCGTTTAAAATAAAATGTGCCAAATACTTACATACTTAACACATTTATACGTTTTTATATTTATTATTTAAGTAAGTAATAGTTGATATTAAAAAGGAAGTAATCTGTTTCGTTAGTCTAGTCGTTAGCGTATGCGCCTTTCACGGCGAGGTCTTGGGTCCGATACCCGGGTCGGGCAAAGTGTTGTTATTATACCTATACTATTTCTTCGTATTCATTTTAAAAATCAATTAAAGATGGATTATCCGGCAAATCCTTTTTAATACTTTGCAATTCTTCTTTCTTCGTCGTGTCGATGTCTGAATCAAATTTTATTTTGACTTGCCACCGTGGTGAAAGGATTAGCCAATTCGCTTTGGAGAACTCGTGAATTGCCCAAGGTGCGCCGGACGTAGGGAATCGTTGTGTACGTCACGCGGGGAGGCTCCTTTGCAATGATATAATAGTTTATTTTATACTTGTTTTATATAAAAGCTTTTACGAACACAAAAAAGGCCAAATTACTAGAGTGAAAGTAACTTGCAGAAGTAGTCTGAGGTCGCAACTTTTAAGATTTTATATCAGTAGAAGGCGGTACACGCAACGTCACAAAATATTTCTATGGGATAATTCGTTTATGATTGTGTATTTTGTGTTAACTCTGTTTTTTAATTCAAAGATTAAATACAACATAACATAGTATCGCGCCTATATTATCCAGAAGGGTGTGGCAGAGGTGTACAACACCCACATTTCATCTGTTATGTTTAGGTACCATGGGATAGGGGGAGAGCCTTTCGCTATCCACCAGGCATAATTCCAACTCCGTACTGCTATTGTGAATTTTCTGGCGGAAACTTAACTGTGTTACACTTTGTCCGATCCGGGAATTGAACACGAGACATACGCTTACCACTAGACCATCGAGGCAAAATTCTAATATACAACTGATACAATAATATACAACTATATAGCAAGGACAGTTCTATATTGGCCAGCAGGATAGACATATTCAAACCATAAAAAAGCTCTGACGAAATAATACAATATGTAACAAACCAACCCGTTGGCCTTTGAGCTTTGAACAAATATTGAACGAGGTATTTTCCATTTCTCTGAAAAAGGGAACCATGAACTTCCCGTTAAACTCTGTTCTCAGAGTATAACGGGATTAAATTTACTAGTGTAACAGAAAGGAATTAATTAATAATTATGTAATACCAATTAATTATATTTTTTTGAAGTCGGCGCCAATCTTCATCAGATTCTGATAAATTATATACTAAAACCTTCCTTGAAACACAAGGATTAAAATACCGAAAACTGCATTCAAATCGGATCAGTAGTTTCCGAGAAAATCGCGAACATAAAAAGGTGACATGCATACATACATACATACATACATACATACATACATACATACGGATCGAATACAGAACCTCTTTTTTTTTTTTTGAAGTCGGTTAAAAAAACAGTAAATAAATGGAAATCTTTATTTAGGCCATAGCCGCATTTAGTGTTATAATTTGCTATTTTGTAATATATTAAAGCAAATTATAGCTTTGCTATGCCTTTTGGTATTAATTTTATACGGGATTAAATTTACTACTGTAACAGAGAAGAATTAATCAAACGAACAGTAAATTAATCAAAATCTTTTTTTAGGCCATAGCCATGCATTTAGAATGATGATTTGCTAATTTTAATATATTAAAGCAAATTATAGCTTTGCTATGCCTTTTTGTATTAATTTTATACGGGATTAAATTGACTACTGTAACAGAGAAGAATTAATCAAACGAACAGTAAATTAATCAAAATCTTTTTTTAGGCCATAGCCATGCATTTAGAATGATGATTTGCTAATTTTAATATATTAAAGCAAATTATAGCTTTGCTATGCCTTTTTGTATTAATTTTATACGGGATTAAATTTACAACTGTAACAGAGAGGAATTAATTAAACGAACAGTAAATTAATGGAAATATTTTTTTAGGCCATAGCCATGCATTTAGTATGATGATTTGCTAATTTGTAATATTTTAAAGCAAATTATAGCTTTGATATGTCTTTTTGTATTATTTTTATAATATTAAAGTTGAAAAATTAAGAATCTGCACCCCCTGGGTAAATGCCCTAGGTGCTTGGCCAATTCAGTCATGGATTCGTATGGTGCTAGATGCGAAATTTCTCAACCTTTTCTGTGCCAGCATCATAGGTATATATACCTTAGCTAGACGAACCTTACTTGGTGTAAGCGCCATTTGTTTGATAAGTGATACCTTAGTGATCACTTAGTCACATTTGCTAATTTGATAAAATAACTAATACCTTTTCTTTGTTTTCAGTTGCAAGTTTAACAATCCCTTAGAACAACTTTTTCATCGCAGTCTTACAATAACCGAAAAATAATTATTTTTTCAATAGACACATTCAGATTGCCCAACAATATAGTATTGAAAAAGATCATAACTGTCACCTTTCCAAATCACATCACTTAACATATGAATAAGCCAAATATCAAACAAATCTTTCCCAATCCAATTCGAAACACGTTCATATAATTTTGATCGAAGGACATATATACGGATTGCGTCTGTAGCCTTCGTAATCCGGGTCCGATTGCTCCCGGATTTACCTAAGAGCCTACCTTTGTATACCGTTACGCTATTAGGTTGGATATTACCGTATATTGTAACGTCATTTCGGAAGGTCATTTCGGGGGTTAAATAATAATTGTATAGTGTAGCAGGTTGCGATAGATATGGGGATAAATTTTATTGTGTATGACATTTATTACGCTTTGGATACACGACGACACTGACACTTAACATAAATATAGACACTAACTGACATATACCTACACACCACCTCACTTGCAGTCCGTTATGACGTCATTAAAGAAAAAAGCCTAGCCTAGTTTTTTGTGTACGTGGAAGCTTTTTATTTGAGAATAGGCCTAAATAAACTGGCCACTATAGACAAGATAGATTATTCTCGACACCTTCAACAAATAATAGGATGAACCGGATAATCTCTGGCTTAATCGTACCTCAAGTGTTAGCTTACTATAGTAGATAACATTTTAGGCTGTATCTATTATCATGTCAAACAGATATTTTAAGAAAGAAAGAAAAGAAAAGAAAGTAAGTATTTCTTCCAACAACAAGCACAGGGCAACAAATTAGACATAAAACTAGACAATACAGGCATATAAGGTATAAGTAGGCTAATATGTAGCATGCTGCCTCTATCCTGGTGCCGGAAAAGTCCCTAACTTAGTTTTAGCACTGATTTTCAGTTGGCAACCTGACTAAAGGACGCAGTTGCAGTACAAAATAGTAATATGTAGTATATTATACATCGAACATAATTAGTTATTATAAAAAAAAAAACATATAATTGTTGTATATTTCAGTGATGCATAGTCAAGCTTCTTCTCCGATTTCAAGACAGCAAAATTAAAGCACAACACAGCAGTTGTACATGTTGACCAACGGTATAGTATTAATCAAATCAGAAGAAAACTCTGACAAAATTATACAATATGTGACAAACTATCCGACAAATCCTTTGAGCTTTGGACAAATATTGGATGAACTATTTTCGTGAAAATGGAAGCCAGAATATGAATACTTTTATAGCTTTTATTAAAGTATCCGATGTAAAGGTGAATGAATAAAGAAAATGAATGTATACAGTCTATAAATAAAAAAAGTGTCTGTCCTTTATGTCAAAATAAAAGAGAGTTAAAGAACAATATCTGTCCTCTGCCTGTTAACTCCTTATGACTTGATTTAATATAATAATTATAATTATTTTATGTATATATTTATGTTTATATATTAATTATTGTATGTATGATTTTTTTTTTTTTTTTTTTTTTTTTTAATTTTTGAAAATTTATTAAAAAAAAACAAAATTGAATACCTAACTATGTACAGCTGTAAGAAAAATAGAACTAAAAATTTTTAAAAGTTATGCGTCAAAAAATACTTCCGCATCAATGTCAAATGCGGGTGACGTGCCCAGAAGGCTGGCGGCATTGCCGCGATGATATGATTATGATGATTATTATTATTTATGATTTATTTAGTATAATATAATATAGTATCTATGCGTGTATAACCTAACCTTTTGTTTATTTCTATCACACATTGTTTTATTTCTTTTTCATAGTTATTACGATCTCCTCTCGCGGGTCTGCTGGAAGAAATTTCTTTAAGAAATAAGCAGTGCCTTTGTACTCGTTGTTGTTTATATTGTGTTTGTCCTTGTAACTATTCTTGTGTGTGTACATAAATTGTTAAATAAATAAATAAAAATAATAATATTATTCCAAGATGGGTTACATTGATTTGCGCGATACCTACGCTGTAATCCAGTTATGGGTGTGCTTGTGTAAATGAATATGTGTATTTGGCCTTGTCATTGGGACCATTGGATAGTAGACGGACAAACGGGTGGATTTGGTATAACTATTAACGCCCTTAAAATGTTCTATAGTTTTAACTTTCTTTGTGAATTTGTCGTAGTTAGTAAACGATAAAGAAACACGATTTCGCACTAAAATTTTATTTATAACTATATGTTTATCAGAGCGGGTTTTCTGACGTCATCAAGCGCAGTTTTTCCAACAAGTAATAGGTTAAAAACACTCCGCTCCGTTCTTTGTTCATTGCATCAACCAGAGAGAAGCGGCCGGCGAATGCGGTAAACGCCTGTTTATATGCGATTATTTAAATTGTAGTTTTCTTATTAACGTAGTGTCTGGCTTGATTATTTTGAATCTTAGTTTTTGCCTTTAAAATCTTTAAATTAATATTTTCTGTTAGATTGTTTTTTGCAACATACGAAGGAAAAATGTTGGCACAAAAAAAAACGCACATTAATTATACAAATATGTAACGTGTGTTTTTTATTTCGCCAACACTCTTACCTTACGCATTTAAGCATTTGTATATAATAATATACGTCACTGTGTCACTGTGTTTTTTTTTTTCTTTAAAAGTATGACGCTCACTCTAGGAATTACTCGTGTTTCATGGGAGTGTTCACAAACATAAATTACACACATAGAACACTCACAAAGTCAGAACAAATCTTAGCGAGTCACACAAAGATTTGTCTTATGTGGGGATCGAACCCACAGCACCAGGCCAGTTTAAAGCACACTGACCGATAGAAGTCAATAAATTAAATCCTAGCCATCGCAGATGAAGATAAATACAGCTTTAATAAGCTGCAGTGTCAATAATTGCATTTTGAAAAGGCGTTCAGATATAAAACTTTGCCGCATTCGCCAGCCGCTACTCTCTGGTTTATGCAATTAACAAAGAACGAAGCGGAGTGTTTTCAACCAATTAGTTGTTGGAAAAACTGCGCTGGATGACGTCAGAATATGCAACTAAAACTAAAATCTGAGTAAGCCGTGGTATTTGCTTAGCGTTTATTATTTTTACATTAAAAGTTTTTGTTGACAAGTGAAAAGAAATGTTCGTTTCGAATAGAAAAGATGAGGGTGATTATTTGAATGCATGGATGGTTCGCCGCTCTCCACTACTTAGCGTGGGTTTGATTTCTACACGGGACAAAACTTTGTAGGCTTTTCAATGAGTTTTTTTGACTCTGAGTACGATTTGTGTGTCGGCAATGTCTGTTTGAGAAAGTCCTTACAATACAGGCATAAAAAAATTAATAGAGCGGCTGTCGTGTTTTTTTTTTCTTTTAATAAAAACTACCTCGATGCTGTTGTGGTTAGCAAATGCAGCTCTCACCGTGAAGTCTTTAGTTTCGATTCCCGGGTCAAGCAAAATGTTATTTGTGAACTTTCCATCAGGCAATTCCCAATAGTATATAGCGATAGGCTCACCTCCTATCCCATGGGGCCTAAACACTTAAACGGTAAAATACGAGTGTTGTTAATCCTACTGCTACACCCTTCTGGATAATATAGGCGTGATGTTATATTAAAAAAACTAAATATTCACATGCTTTTGTTAAAAAAACGACTGGTAGTGAAACTAATAGTTTATTTTTGATAATCTATTAACTTTTCGGTAGTATCGCTTTATTGAATCCTAACATATTTGCATATGTCAGAAATATATCGGTTAAATCACCATCAAATCGGAACGAAGCAGCGTATTACTAATTGGAGGCAGATTAAGGCCCGTTTCCACCTAAGCTGGGAAGACAAGGGATGTGTTTGAATAACCAATCAGGTTACGTAATTTCCACATCTCCTTTCTGTGTGGCTTCGGTAATGAGCCCTGCTTGGTTACTTAACATTCCCTTTCCTCTCTGCTTTGGTGGATAGCGGGCCTAACACTTCGGTGGAGTTTCTTTTGTCAAACTCGTTCACAAAAACTGTACAAAATAGAAGCCAGACATTTCTTTTTAATTAATTGTAACATTAAAATTAACTTAGACATTAAACTACAAACACGCATTTTTTTTTTGGTTTGTTTTGTTAATGGTTTTTTAATAAACACATAGTATACGCTGACCACTAGACTAACGAGGTAGGGCTACAAATATCGTGTTTAAAAAAAAAACTGTCGTAAGAAATATTAACTGAAGCGTTGCTAAGATGTTTTTTGTTTTGTAAAATTAGTTAAAATAACCCAAGCCCCTTTACAGATGTTACATTAACATTATTGGCAGAATAATATTAGCATATAGCACGCATTAATAAAAAAGGTGTAACTATAAACAAAATAAAAATAACTAAATAGTAAAAAAAGTGAATATTTTCAGCCTTATTACATCGGGTATTAAACTTAGTAACATACTATAAAATATAATGTTTTACTAATTTTATTTATTTATTTATTTTTATTTATTTAATCTTTTGCACATTTATAAGTACAGAGGCGGACTTAATGCCTAGTGGCATTCTCTAACAGTCAACCTTGGGTGGTGCAGAGAAAAGAACTGAAGTGTTTATAGTGTTGATGTGAATATAATATATAATTTTGAGTCGGCGCCAAACATGATAAAATAATAATCTATACAATAGACGTTAACTGGAGAACCTCCTCCTTTTTTTGTCGGTTAAAAACACTCACTTCTAAATTCGGTCAGATTATATTTTATGGGTCGGTCGCGAACCTTTGAAAGTGGCCCTAAATCAAAAAAAATCTTCGCTGTTCCATTAAATAAAAATGCGATTCCGTACATCATTTAACCTAGTTCAGATCAAACCTTTTTTAATCCATATCACGAGTAGTCTTTTGCAAGTGAGTTCAATACAACTGTTGCAAAATGAAAAGAAAATGAGCGAACTCGATGAGTGGAAAACTTTTGTTTTCAATGTGTTATGAACTCACACGAGTGTGAGAAGTTTTATTTTCTTGAAAAGCTTACGATGTTATTAGTTTAAACGGTGTTGGTAGAAATTGATAATCTTTTTAAAAATATTATATTTAAGTTTTTTTAAAGAATTTGTTATGTGAGCTACTTAAAATAACATAACATCAATTTTAAATTACCCAGAAGGGCATAGAAGAGATGTATAACACCCGCGCATAACCTTTTATGTTTAGGTCTTATGAGATAGGGGGTGAGCCTATCGCCATCCACCGGGCCAAATTCCAACTCTGTGTGAATTTACTTACGGAAAGTTCACAAATAACACTTTGCTCTACCAGGGAATCCAACCCGAGACGTCGCGCTGAGATGCGCTTACGCTAACCACTAGACCATCGAGGCAGTTCTTAGAGGCAAAATTAAGCAACCCTTTCAAAACTACTATTCGTGGTACTGACATTTTATGTCCTGTTTTATTTGCCAAAAACCTCCGTAAAATACGTAAAAGATACGTTTCCATTGTAGCTTTTATAAATGTGAATCGAGGGATTAAACACTAACAAAATGTCATCAAAATCAACTTGTTAGTTTTTTGTAAAAATGTAACAAACATACAAAAAAATAAATTGACAAACTTCGGATTAGCCTTGTCATATTATGACACGAGTTTATTGAATATAAGAAGATTTAGCTACACTTTATAAATTGCCTTAGGAAGCACTCACATTTTATTTCCTATTTTATTTTGGAAAAAAACCGCCGTAAAATACGTAAAAGATACGTTTCCATTGACATCTAAATAATACATCACTCCGATGTGAATCGGATAAGGAAGCGGTGTAGGCGAATTTCTTGTTCGGTCGGACTTTGTAATTTCTTACCTTTATCTGCTATCTGCGATCGGGGCTTAAACTTTACAAATGTACTGCGTTCCATACTTCCATCCCGTATGGCCTTTTACATGTTTATTTATTATGTAAAAATACATTTAGCGACAGTTTTTGAGGTTCCGGATAGATCTCATCCGACTCATAAAATATAACCTGACTGAATTTAAAATTGACACAAGTAAAACTTGAAAAAAATAATTTTTAACAAAAAAAAAAAAACCGACTTCAAAAAGTAGGTAAACTAAAAAGCATAAAATAAATTTACTTCGCACAAAATAATACGTTTTTTCATTTAGTTAAATAGAAATTATTAAATAATTATTTTATAATTCTGAAGTCGGTGCCAAGTAAACAATTAATAACTCTGTATATATAATATCAATCGTTCTAACAACATTTTTTTAACTGAATATTAGTTATATTTCTGTGGTAAGTACCAATACTGGGCGACCGCGCACTAGCACAAGTACGCCTCCTTTTTTGTGTGAACTGTAATTTGATATTGTAGAAAGGTTGTTTTTACTTGGCACCGACTTCAGAATTATAAAATAATTATTTAATAATTTCTATTTAACTAAATGAAAAAACGTATTATTTTGTGCGAAGTAAATTTATTTTAGGCTTTTTAGTTTACCTACTTTTTGAAGTCGGTTTTTTTTTTTTGTTAAAAATTATTTTATTTTACAATTTTAAGTGATGGGTAGACCGAGCAAGAATGTTTCTCGAATGAGGAGACGACGGTTACTTGAGACGGAAAACTTATTAATAATAATCCCCATACTCCTAACCGTTGAGGAGTTGTACCTTCCAGCATCAGCTCAGCAACTTAAAATGCAAATATCCAAGTAGTTTTAGGAAATATACTAAAAACAATATAGAAGCCTTTGAAATTTGAGGCTTACTCATGATTTCTCTAGGATCCCATCATCAAATCTTGACCTCATATTATGAATATACATAAGTAATACTCAACGTCTCGCCTCATCTGTGTCTAACTTGAAAGAATACAGTAAACGGCCCCAAGGAGCCTATATTTAAAGAATTATCCCCGTACTCCTAACCGTTGAGGAGTTGTACCTTCCAGCATCAGCTCAGCAACATAAAATGCTGATTACTAGATGCAAATATCCAAGTAATTTTAGATAATATACAAAAAACAATATAGAAGCCTTTTAAATTTGAGGGTTGCCCTCGATTTCTCTAAGATCCCATCATCAGAACGTGACTGGAAAAAAATGGGACCACATGACGAGTATATCCTCTCAAACGAAAAAAGAATTTCTCAAATCGGTCCAGGCGTCTTCGAGTAATCGGTGAACAAACTTAAAAAAAAAAAAAAAAAAAAAAAATACAACCGAATTGAGAACCTCCTCCTTTTTTTGAAGTCGGTTATAAAGAACACAGCTGTCACTTTCATTTATGTGTGTTATATGCTTATCCTGCTAATAAAGTTTATTTTACACCTATAAAATAGGGGATTTGTATCATAAAGTGTCGTATTCATAAAAATATACTAGTTTTCAGCCGCGAAGCCAACAAAAGTAGCTTATAGTTATAATAATGTTAATCCAGGCTTTTAAACACTAACTAAATAGTGCAAAATTTCATCAAATATAACTTTCTAGTTCCACACACACAAAAATAATCCTGACAAACTTCGGATTAGCCTTGTCATATTATCACAAAGATAGTGTAATTACTTCTGGCGTTTTTAATTAATTTATGACACGAGATTATTGAATATAAGAAGATTTAGCTACACTTCATAAATTGCTTAAGGAAGCACTCATATTTTATTTTCTACTTTATTTGGTAAAAACCTCCGTAAAATACGTAAAAGATACGTTTCCATTGACATCTAAATAATACATCACTCCGATGTGAATCGGATTAGGAAGCGGTGTAGGCGAATTTCTTGTTCGGTCGGACTTTGTAATTTATTACCTTTATCTGCTATCTGCGATCGGGGCTTAAACTTTACAAATGTACTGCGCTCCATCCCGTATGGCCTTTTACATGTTTATTTATTTTGTAAAAATACAAGCTTAAAAAGTGTTTTTATTCATAATGTAGCTGTTGTCCTTGACTTCTTTGGTATAGTACGTAATTATAATTAATACAGTATATTAAAAGGTTTTTTATTACTTCCCATATTTTTTTTGCCACATTTAACTTTGCATACCTTCATTTGCCATTTTTAATATTAATTTGCCATAACCTTTCTCTTATATTAATTTTTAGCATAATATTTTTTTTCTTATATTTTTTTTTAGTTTGATCTTTACTAACTAAAAAAATATTATGCCCAATAACTTAATGCGAAAAAAAAGGTGTAACGTGTTATGTCGAAATAAATTATGCAAAAATGGTTTAAAATATTGTTACCATAAATTATGTCAAATAAATTTACTTTAACTTTTACATCCTTACCTAGCATTTAAACTACATGACATATATTATGTGTTATATTTATCAAAATTTACTCACTAATTTTTGAGTAAAAAAAAACAATCATCCACACACACACATATATCAAACACATTTATATTTGTAGGATAATTACCCTTTAGGATAAATATGAGGTTCTGCAACCACCTTAACAGTTATAACACAGAAAGCTTTTTGAGTGCCATAAAATACTGCAGTCAATAGATTGCACTGCAATGTTTCGGTTCTACTGCATTATGATATACTGTAATAACACAGAGCTGCTCGCAATCTCGCTCACCAGATGCTACACCTGCAGTTGCTACCTAATTCTTCTTCTTCTTTGCGTGTCAATGGAAAACAAATGGATAATATTGCATTATATTTAAATTTAAATTGAAAGAAAATTTATTACTGCATAATATTTATATTTTGTTGGACCAAAAATTTGCTACAAGAACGGCATTATCGGTGGCGCCCCACAGGTCGTCTATGGTACAGGTGGTAGGACATAAAGGGCATGTAATAAGGTGAGCCATCGTTTGGGGACTGGCACCGCATTCGCAATCGGCGAAGTCTGCATAGCCCCACCTCGCTAAGTTTTCCTTGCAGCGGCCGACTTGGGTACGGAGCCTGTTTAAGGCCTTCCATTGTGGCCAGGGTAGATCGCTGCCGGAAGGAAGTTTTTCTTGCTGAGGTATCAGTGGCTCGACGGGATAGACCTCCTTCCATAGAAGCAATCTGGCTTGTTGGGGAGTTCCATTTAGCATAGTCGTTTGTGAGATGAAACTCTTACGACTCTTCAACCGAGTTGGTACTGGCAGATGTTTAAACAACGGATGCCTAATAGAGCTCTATAGATATAACTGAGGTAGTTATATCTACTGGAGTTATATGTTTAGTCTTAAAAAATATTATATTAAAGCTGACGTGAGTTTGTATCATTATTCAAATTATGAAATACGGGTGTTACTTACGTAATGTTGGTCTATTTAGTCGACCGCGGTTTCACCTATAATTTTAGGTATCTTCAAGAGAGTGCAACAAGTATACATGAATCCGCGGATGACTAAATAGACATTACGTGAATAACACCCGTGTTTCATCAGTTGAATAAGTAAAAGATACTCTAAAAAATAAAAGTTATGAAAGCAAAAATCATTGGCTAAATAATATTATTAACAATCAAAACTCTAGAATAACAGTAACAATTAATTTAGCTATACCTACTAATAAATTGTTTCAACTTTTGATTGATTATTTTTATAGCATTAATGATACTGAGAAACAGTTGAAAATTATGAAACTAGCAAATTCACGTAATGACGTAATATATAGTTAAAAAATTTATGGTCCTGGCAAGAGTAGACCGTAGCTTAGTGGTTACAACGGCTGCTCGGTGTGCAGAGGTTAGAGGTGCAAATCCTGCCGGGCCTGTAATTATTAACTGTTCCTTAGTATAATATTTTTTTATTAAGAATTGCTTATGATATACGGTTGCTTTCCTATGAAACATTAAAACACGTTTTACCATTATATTGTACAGTGGGCCAACGAGTTAGGTATGCAGGGCAAAAACTTTTAAGTCATAGTAAAGACTTACTACACCAGTTATGGATAAGTGATTTACATATCTAAATATACCCATATTACACTTATTAAATATGTAATTCACACATGCATACCTATATAGTCAGTTTTCATTATGGCGTAGAAGTTTTTGCCCTGCATACCTAACTCATTGGCCCACTGTACCTATACTTTGTAATAACGCATTGGATAAGCACCGTGCAAGCAGTTTGCAATCTCACACTCCAGATGCTTACTGCAGTTGTTCCACTAATCGACTGCTATACACTTTGTTTGCTCTTTTTGCAGTTATACAACACAAGCGTTTAAGTGTAGACTCCTGAGCGCTGTGTTTTAATACTAACGTTAATTGGGTTTAACTTTAATAGTATTAAGTTTTAATCTATTTTTATCGACAAATCATATCTTAAACACTAAAATGCATGTTTGCTCTTGACCATTTTGTCAAAATTATTTTAATAGTTAATTGAGTTACATACATTCTGAAACATTAAAATTTTAATTTTGAAAAAATGGGCGGCAATAAACATGCGCTTAGTGTTTTAAATATAAAAATAGATAAAAAATAATAATGTTAAAGTGAAACCCGTATTACTTTTGTATGGGAGCAGCCAAGCAATGGTTCCCTAACAAAGTCAACCATTATGTTTACTTGGTCTTTATACCGATGCCAAAAAACAAGTTCTTAACATTTTTGACTACGTAACTATTTCAACTTTTTATTGATTATTTTTACAGCATTTAGCTAGGCGCCCTTAACAAATTATACTAAGAAACAGTTAAAAAAAAATTGAGACTGGCAGGATTTATACCTACAATCTCTGCAGACCGAGCAGACGCTTTTACCACTAAGCTACGGGCGCCACTTGCCAGGACCCTACATTTCTTAATCGTATGTTACGTTATTTTAATCAAAAAGCTACGGTCGCCTCTTCCCAGGACTCTATTTTTTTCAAATCTATGTAAATGTTGTTCTAAGTTTAAATATTTATTCGTTTATAATTTTTAAAATGGCTATTTTGAAAAGATTTCAGCCATAAGTTAAAGTTTTTTTTATCGGTATAATAATATGACGATGACGAGCCAAATTATCTCAAACTATATTTAAAAAAAATTACAACAATAAAATCTTACCTTTTTTGTGATGCCTAGTGAAGTTTCCAAAAACACTGCCCAGCCTCTGTTGATTCCTAGACGTACACAACTCCAGAGACTTAAAATCGTCTGCATTCTGCGCGACCAAAATGGAAGACCTCTTCGACTCCATAGCACCAGTGTTCACCATCAACTCGGCTTCAAGTAACAGAACAATAGTGGCGTAGAGTAGTTTCAGTTCTCTACAGAAAAGCATTGTTTTGGCACTAAATTAAAGGTCACATTTGTAACTTGTCACTAATTGCACTTAAATTAATAGTCATTTTTCACTGTTATCTTCTTAGGCTTCGGGCGTGGATGAAACGGTGGTGGGGCATTCTGTGAACAAGAGAAAATTCAATTAGGAATCAGAAACTACTACAGCTTTATCAATACAAATAAATAAAATTAAAGTGTCTGTTTTTAATGTCAAAATAACTATGTTTTTTTATGCTGGTATAGTCATACAATTTGCGCAATAAAATTGCCTATAATGCAGTTTATCAAATTGTCTGTCTGTTTGTTTCGGCTAATCGGCTGGACCGATTTTTATAAAATTTTAGATGTAGGTAATTTCCATTTAAGAATTACTTTTTGGGGCGGTATTTTTGTGTGAATTTGGCACAGAGTATAGTTAGTAGTTTCGTTATGTAAATACTCGTATTAGGCACATTTTATTACAACTGCCGATCGCGAGGTCTCCAGCACGATCCCCTGATTGGTTAAAAGTACTATTAAAAATTTGGATTCATCCTTCAGAAATTTTTAAATAACAATACAGAGTCTGGAATCGTGTCCGGTAGATGGGGATAGACTCACATCACGACACACGGTACTGAAACGTAACTGGCGAAATATGGGTACTATGCACCTCCATCATACCTTTTTAGGTAATATTGTGTGATGTAATGTAACGGGTCATTTATTTAAGATACATGTATCTTATTAACATTAGAATAGATGTATCTATTCTAATGTTATAAAGTATTGTGTGCGAATTTGTGAGTTTGGATGTAAGGGGTATTCTCTGGAACAACTACGTAAATCGGAATCTTTTGGAAAACGCATCAAAGGAATGACAAGAAATTTTCATTTCTGTCAATCCAATGTCGACCGTATTTATTTGGAGATAAGGATACTAAGGTTGCACAAACATTTTGAAAGCGACTGTTTCCTTAACAGAATTTCTTTACCGATTTAAAAAAGCTACGTAATCCTTGAGCGCTCTAGGTAATGCTAAAACGGGCTACAGGAGCGGAGCCGTAACGTATAATGCGGGTAATTCCACGTGGAAAAATCGTAACATACAACAAACATGACTTTAAAATCAAAATGTAAATGTTCAGTCTTCACCATCACGCCAACAAAAAGGCAATCTTACTCCTCGATAACACGGAACAAGTACAAAGAACCTTTTAAATTAGTGACAAATAAATTAGTGCGATACTTTGTTTGACCACTTTCACACCTGATGGTAAGCGATGATGCGGTCTACGGTGCAGCACGCTTATCTATTAGATATCTATTAACTCTTGCTTTGAAGAGATCCAGCTTGTACTCATGCGGAAACACAGACTCGGGCAAGGCGTTCCATTCTTTGGCAGTTCGCATAAGAAATGTAGAGGCGATAAGTGTCATTATAAAGAACTCATGAAGAAAGTGCCTTCCCGCCGTAACAAAACTAAGTAGATTAATGGACGCATTCTTAGATTATATTATTACGTAGCAACTCAGGTAACTATAAAATTGATTATTAGTTAGATAGGCTAGATTGTAATGTAAATAGTATCATAATTTTACGGATTGATTACTTATATTGAAAAAAAAATCTATAATTTAGATGTCCGAGTAGATTACAATCAATCAATTGAATAATAAATCAATCGACTTTTTATTACAGGGTTAACGGTCTTTTTGCGTGATCGCTGGCCATACATATTGACTTCTGTATTATAGGCATTTCTTTTTGGGTAATGAAGTCATATTATTCGGTTTTTTAAGTCCAAAGATAAAGTTGAAACAAATAAAATTTCTTAATTTTTTAGACTACAAAGATTGAAACGTCAAATAAAATAAGATTTTTTATTTAAATATATGTCGTAATATAATAATATCTAAAGTCTAATGTAGTACTTGTTCTTGATGTTGCTAACAGATGAAAGAAGTACCGTCTTTTTTCGAGTTTAAATTACCAATTCAGCTCACAAGCGTTCAATGTATGTCTGTCTTTTTTTCAATGTATAAAAATGTAATTAATTATATCTAAATATATCAATGGTTTCTATGCCATCGTACACCGTTAGACGTTAACCAAGAAAGTTCTAGTCAAAATCTTTATCGAAACCTTTGTAACATTGACAACGATACCTATTTTGACAAAGATATAATCTAACTAATGATAACATAACATAACATCATGCCTATATTACCCAGAAGGGTGTGGCAGAGGTGTACAACACCACACTTCACCGGTTATGTTTAAATGCCATGGGATAGGCTCACCCTATTGCTGCTATTGCTACCCAGCTGCTATTGAAAATTTCCTGACGAAAAGTTCACAAATAACACTTTTTCCGACCCGGGAATTGAACCAGGCCTATGCTGCCTACTAGATCATTAAATCAACCTTTGCAATAGACTTTCGGGATTCGACAAGCGGCAAACAAAGCGCGCAAATTCAGACGAAAAAGGCAATAAAAGTACCAATTCAATTCCGAGCAAATTTTTCCAATTTAAAAAGCTAACATTGCTTCTCTCAGAAACTTTGTTTTTAAATTATATAAAGGTTCGCAGCAACAGAACAGATTGGCCTGAATACATAAATACTAGCTTGTTCGAAGTATCGATTTTTCTAAAATTGACTGACTCGTACTATAGACCGACCGTTTAACGCGCGTATCGCCTGCGACGTAAGAAGTGAGCGGGGGTAGGTAACGGACTACTACGGCTACACACGGAGTCATTGATCCAAATATTTATCTCGAGATAGACATTGTAGGCAAAGTAAAAAATATAATTGTAGTATCTGTATTTTTAAAGAAAAAATGAACATTTTAAGATAAAAATAACTTATTAGAGAAAAAATAACATTATCAAAATTTTACAATTATTATTATTATTTATCTTCATTTATTTCTTAACTTATTTTATATATTTTTAAATATGATTTATAAAAATATAAAAAAAAAACATTTAAAAATATAAAAAACAGTGTCCCACCGACATCAGGTGCAGGGACCAAGCTGCCGATGGTTAGGGCTCTAGAGAGAGGAACCTCCTCACGATGCGTGCCGTGTCCAAAAGTCCGTGTCCCTCTGTAAAACCGTCTACTTATTTTTATCTTTCGGATTTGTTTATTTTTTGTTGGTGATTTGAACTTTACTTGACTTTGTTCATCTCTCAGTTCATTTCCTTCTTTTACTATTTTACTTATGGTAGTCACCGAGAGTCCTGTAGCTTCAGCAACAAGTTTGTTTACGTTTACGTCTTGAAGATACTCTGTAGAACTATGATCTTGTTTTCTGGCTCTAAAAAAGGAATACATAATTATATGCTATTTGTTTAGCTTGCTTATTGATTTTTTTTGCAAAACAGGAAGAGCGATTCATCTTGGGATTAATCTTGGCAAACCGTTTACCTTGTGCGTTAATGTCCAAGCGTCCGTAACAAAAATACCAACCGTGCACTGCGAGCACTGTCAGCGCACTGCCGCGTTTGACGTGAGCTCTTTGCACCGCGCACCCCTCTTGCCCACCCGGTAACATCTCGCCCCGCCCCCTTCTCACCGCGCGGGCGATACGCGAGTTAAACGGTCAGCCTATAACTAGACCAGTCGCGTCAAATAAAGCGCGAGGTATCGTTCGTATAAAATAAAAATAAATAATAAATATCACACAACTTATACACAGCGCCATTTAGTCCCAAACTAAGCAGAGCTTGTACTATGGGTACTAGAATAACTAAATAAATATCTCACAACTTACACACAACGTCATCTAGTTGCAAACTAAGCAGATTGAACTTGTACTAGAATAACTGATACTAATACATATATACTTTTCTTTTGTAAATACATACTTATTATACATAGAAACACCCAGACTAAGACAAACCCCCATGTTCATGCACACAAAGATTTGTCTTAAGTGGGAATCGAACCCGCGACCTCCGCGTCGCGGGCAGGTGCACTACCCACTCCGCCATCCGGTTGTTAAATAATATATATGTATATAATGTATAAATTGTATTCACAAATATGATTTTTTTTTAGAAAATTTGTAGAAAATAAAAATGTTGGTGGAACTTTCAAAACGAGTTCGAGGGCGAAAGTGCCACCGTCTCATAACCTGCTGCCAAATGCTTCTACTACTATTTTTTTTTCGGTTTGGTGGTAAGATTAGACCCTGAAATAACTGGCACATGATAACACCGTAGTCCATCCTCACAGTAAGCGACGCATTACAATCTGGCTTGGGGTGCATGAAAGGAGCCTTCCCGAGTGACGTACACAACGATTTCCTACGTCCGGCGCACCCTGGGCAATTCGCGAGTTCTCCAAAGCGAATTGGCTAATCCTTTCACCACGATGGCAAGTCAAAATAAAATTTGACTCAGCCATCGACACGACGAAGAAGAACAATCTGGCTTTTGTGGATTATTGTGGTAATGTACCACTTATCAAGTGGACTACACGTCCGTTCGCTACATATACCATGTATAGAAAAATCTAGTGTAAAGAGGTTTCAGGTTATTTTTTTAGAGATAATTAGACAGTAACATAACTTAACATAACATCACGCCTATATCACCCAGAAAGAGGTGACAGAGGTGTACAACACCCACATTTCACCTGTTATGTTTAAGTTCCAAGGGATAGGGGGTTAATTCTATCTCCGCGCTGCTATTGTGATTTTCCTGAATGAAAGTTCACAAATTAAACTTTACCTGACCTGAAAATCGAACCCGAGACCTCGCAGTGAGAGGCGTATACGCTAACCACTAGACCATCGAGACAGTATTTTTAAAATAACCCAGTATAAGAGATGTACTTTGCAATCCTCCTAAGACCTTTTACCCGTGTAAAAAGCTGCATTAGTATCACTCGTTAAGATGTAGAATGTTTGTATTCCTTTGTAAGGGACCTCGTGCTCTAATGAAAACGCAGGGCATCCCGTGTCGCTTAGATGTTGTTTTTTTATATAGATGCTAAAATGACTGCGGCTCCTAATGACACTCGAATTGATGTTTTAAAATAGAACTACCTTTAATTTACATATTGATTGAACTTTGTCTTCCTCAAGCTATAAAAATGTTTATTTTTAGCCTTTTTCATGTTTGGAAACTTCATTTTTATATGGTTAAACCAGCTTATATTTACCTTATATTTTTGGGTTCCACTCCCGCTTAAGACAAATCTTTGTGTGCATGAACATGGGGGTTTGTCTTAGTCTGGGTGTTTCTATCCTTACTAATATTATAAATGCGAAAGTTTGTAAGTATGGATGTATGGATGTATGGATGTTTGTTACTCTTTCACGCCAAAACTACCGGGTCGATTTCGATGAAATTTTGCACACATGTAGCTTATAGTCTGGATTAACATATAGGCTACTTTTAATTGACATACCACGCGGGCGGAGCCGCGGGCGGAAGCTAGTGTATAATAAGTATGTATTTACAAAATAAAAGTATACATATTAGAATAGCTGATACTAATACATCAGTTATGTTAGTACCCATAGTACAAGCTCTGCTTAGTTTGGGACTAGATGGCGTTATGTGCAAGTTGAGAAATATTTATTATTTTTTTATTTAAAAGATACATTAAACCACATGCAAATCTTGTTTAAAAAGTATTCCTGCGTCTAATTAAGTATAATACTGCCTAAGCTGGTAATTTTAGGGTCCAAACTAAATATTAAAACGGACAATTTAACCGAAGTATAGTTTAAATAACGTGAAAGTGTTTTCTTGAGCCGGTTGTCAAATAAAAACAAAAAACACTACCTTAATAATCCTCCTTTGACTTTATACCCGTGTAAAAAGCAGCATTAGTAGCACTCATTAAGATGTAGAATGTTTGTATTCCTTTGTAAGCGACCTCGTGCTCTAATGAAAACGCAGGGACATCCCGTGTTGCTTAGATGTTTTTTTACGGAGATGCGCAAATGACTGCGGCTTTTATAGAGACTCGAATCGATGTTTTGTAATGGATTTTCTTTTAAGCATTTATATACGATTGAACTTTGTCTTTCTATGGAGATAAAATTATTAATTTCGAGCATTTTTTAAGTTTGGATACTTGTTGCCTGAGCTGATCATTTTAGGTTCAGACCTTAATAACAAATTGGACTATGTTTTCGAAATACAGTCTTAATAAAGCGAAAGTGATTTTTTTCGAGCTGGATGACAAATAAAATAATCTTACTGACTTAATAATCCTTCTTTGACTTTAAACTTGTGTAAAAGCAGCATTAGTAGCAAGTAAGTAAGATGTAGAATGTTTGTATTGCTTTCTTGGATTCTCGTGCTGTAATTAAAACGAAGGGACATCTCGTATCGGTTAAATGTTTTTTTAATGGAAATGCAGAAACGATTGCGGCTTTTTTTAGACACTCGAATCGATATTTAGTAATGCGACTGTTTTTGTGAATTTACATCCTCACTCCTACACCTCCTAACTCCTAAGGGAATGATATTTTCAAAAAATCTATTCAACAGTTCATTAACATCATGTAAGAATGCTATGTACAGAACTATAATCTGCATTTTCTTTTAACATTGACGAGCCTCTCATATAAATTTACACCCTCTAATTTACCCCCTTTTGTGCAAAGATAAAAAATATTCCAGTTTTAAAGATCTCCAGCTACACAACTATAAAGTTAAGCTCTATAAATTTCATTCAAATAAATTCACGAGTTAGAACGTGATTAAAAAAAGTAGAAATAATTATTTTGAAGAAACAACAACAATATAAAAAAAACACATTTAGTTAGCGTCTGCGCGCGGTTCAGGTTATCGCGGTCGGTAAGTTAGTAATGTCAATAATAGTTTTTGTCCTTTCTCGGTTCTTGATATAATAATATCTCCAAACCAATTTTTATAAAATCGTAGCATAGTAATCGTAGTTTAGTCATGAAAGCATAAAAGACAGAGATAATAACTTCTGCATTTTTAATTTATTAAAAACAAGTAAATAAGTAAGGATTAGTATGTAAGTGCTTGCATTGCCTCCAATATCGCAGGGTCATTAGCCATTTCTTTAAAACACCTGGCGGCAATCATTTCAGTTATAACAGCTTAATGAGCGTTTTAAATAACTAAACAGTATCGTAGACAAGGTACAAAAATATTCCCCAAAATATTTTCGCCCCAAAATTTCGTTGTACTTGAGTAATAAAAGGTAATGCCTAATAAATTGTTGCCCGACAACTTAATCTATAATTTATACGTGTTTTTATCCCGCCGTTGAGATAAAGTGAGAATTAAAAGAGGCTGAAAATAAGGCTCGGCTATCATCAAGATTCATGATAAACTGTGAAGACAGATGCTTCTATAAGAAATGGGTAGGCAATTATATTCGTAATTTTGATAATGTATTTTTGGTGTTATTTTTTTACTTGAAAATAAATGTGGGTAGTGAAATTTTAAATATTGCTTATTAAATATTTACAATTTAAATTAAATTAAATTAAATTTTAAATGGTTAAGCTTTGAAGAAATTGCCAGAATAAAAATGGTGGTCGTAATTACAATACTTTAATGGTAGATAACTGTCACTTAGGAATGAAAATGGCAACAGAAACATAGTTTGCTAATAACACTGCACATCTAAATTTAAAAAAAAAATATCAGCACTTTATGGACTATAATTTTTTGTATTATTAGCTAAGGAAATAAGGTTACAGAAAATAATGGTCGCCTCAAGATTCATGATAAACTGTGAAGACATTCTTTTAGAATTGTGGAGGTAAATATGTATTTTTTATTTTGGTAATGTATTGTTGGTCTTATTTTGGAGTTTTAAAATAGGTTTTAAAAGTGAAAAAAGACCTGAATATTTTTATTTTTAAAATACTGCCGCAATGCTGCTTACCGCAATGTCTCGTATTTGATGCCTGGATATTCTGGTTTTTTACCTGGTTAGTAAATTCAAATTTGGGGTCTGGGACTGTGGCTGGTAGATGACCATAGGCTCATCCTTATCTCATGGTACTGGAACCTAATCATTATTGCGTGTAAATACATCTCGGCCACACTTTTCTGGTTTAAAGGAAATGTTATGTACGAGGCTGCCAACAGTCCTCGTAAGTCGTTTTCTCGTCACTTGATGTAAGGGACTCATCTATAATGTAATGTTCGTCTGCACGTGTGGTCTAGTGGCTTAAGCGGTCGCCTCGCTGCTCTTCACTGCACTGGTGTTGTGGGTTCGATCCCCACATGGGACAAATCTTTGTGTGATTCGCAAAGATTTATTCTGAGACTGGGTGTGCTTTGTGTGTGTGAAATGTATGTTTGTGAACACCCCGTGACACAGGAGTTATTCCTAGTGCGGGAGTCGTTTTCAAAAAAAAAAAAAAAAAAAAAATGAAATGCTGTGTGAATTTCTCTTACATGAGATTTGAACAGGTCGTACAAAGCAGGTGGTTACGTCATATGTACTACAAATGTGTGACAATTACCTCCTTTGTACAAACGGCTACACAACAACCAATACATTTCCAGTATAAGTTGATCTCGCGTTGTATTAGCTTCTGGCGCAATTCACTGTTATTACTATATTGTATACTTGTATTGTTACTAACATTACACTCTATGGATCTGTTGGTCTGAAAATAAATGTTTTTTTTTTTTTTTTTTTTTTTATTTAATTCGATGCCAGCTTATACTGCAAATGTGTAAGTTGATCGGTAACCGTGTGTACATACTTTAGAGATTTAGGCTGACACCTCATTAAGCGTGCGCGTTTTTGGGTGTGTGAGTAAAGCGGGCTCCACGTGCGCGCCGCGAGCGCTGTACGTAAGCGTCGCGTTCTTACCCCTCTACCCTCTATCCCCACTGAAGGGGGTGAAACACCAACCAACCAACAATGCGTACCGCGCGCTCGCTGTACGCACGTTACACGATGGCAATATGTGACGCGCAATGCTTACGCAACAAGTTAAATTGGCGAGTCTGACACAAATTGTATCTTTTTAACGATGCGACGTATGTAGAAAATAATCATACACAATCACTCTTTTACTATAAAATTGGCCACACAGATTGCTAGTCTTTCAGATTGTTCACGTGGTTTAAATTTGCATAATGCACGATGTTTATAGTGATTCATCATGGAGCAAAATACCCTTCATTTCGCCTCAACAACTTTGACCCAACTGGTACCCCAAACGAAAAAACGCTGTATTTGTTACAGCCATATTTCCTCATCTTTCTACCGCATGAATAAAACATAAGGAATTTCCTACATCCGACAATTTTTTGTACTCGTTTGTCGACCTTCATACAAATCTTGATTGTGATTCTTCGTATGTCCACTGTTTTTTTTTTTTTGTAGTTTTTTTTATTTTATTGCCGAGTGAGAGATCAGAACGGCAAATAGGACTACAAAGTCAAAGGTTTTGGTTTCAAACCACTGCTGACACCTCCATTACTAAATCGTTAGGATTCGTGTTTTTGAACAAAAATACAAAAGAATTTGTAATTTTATTGGTAGAATTTCGGACTTATTATCGAACGGTCATCGGCTCAAAACTTGGTTAGCGCATTACCTACACAATAATCTCCTGAGCTACGTTGAGGCATCCATAGCTTATCTTAGCGTATTAAAATCGGTTTTTTTATGGTGGTTAGGTTCATGTTTGATCATGATCTCATTTGCTGGTTAGTTATGCTTGCTTACCTTTGAGATACCCATTTACTCTTGCTTTAAAAATAAATAAATTTAGTTCTTTACATTAGATAGAACGCCAGATGCAATTACGGACTATCCAATGGTCCCAATAACAAGGCCAAATACACTTACACAAGCACACCCAGTCAAATACATTTAATAACAAATAACTGAAAGAACTTCGTTATTGCAAGTGTTACTATTAAAAGGACAAAGTAATGGCACTTTTTTGGATCGTTTACAAACCGTCTCTCACACATTTCAATTATTACTTTTAGTATGACATGTAATAACAGCGTCAAACAATTTGAAATTCTGTTTGCAAAATAATATATCTGTTTATGCGTCACGAAATACCTAAATGGGGCATATATGGACGTGCGAAGAGAATACTAAAATGTTTGACGTTGGTATAAAAAACAATTTGTTGTGTACGCGTTATGAGTAAAGGATATTATTTTTATAAAAAATAATAACAGCTTATTACTTACTCTTGATCTAACAAAGTTACGTAGCCGCTAAAGTTTTCTTGAAAGTTCATTACGTATACCACCATTATGACTTTTGATAGATTTTTTGAGCTAACGGCTTACCTTAAAGAGAGAGAGAGATGCCCTACTCGAACAAAAACCCCTATTTTTTAAATACCTATCCTAAGAACAAAGTCATCCTCACTTTACATGTATGCAAACCGGACTACATTTAAACTGAGGCTGTTTTGTTTGTCTCGTCTACCCAACCTCGTCTAGTATGGGGTGGGGAAATGGCACACAAAAGACAATATTTTTGAAAATTTCATTTTATTACGTCGGTATAGTTAACTTACATAATCATACCAAATTTCAGGTTTCTAGCATTAAATATTACGACGCTATTAGCATTAACAGACAGACAGACAGACGGACATAGTAAAACTTCCAGGGGTTCCTTGTAGGTGCTACGGAAGCCTCAAAACGGGAATAATGTCAGTTTAAAAGATATAATAGAAGATAACGTTAAAATAGAAGGCCATTTGTGCTGACAGAAATATGACGTCGCAGTGGATATGAACTGTGCACTGTATGATAGACACGGAAATGTGTGACGTCATAATATTGAAGTTATGGGATTTATTTGCTAAATTTGTAAGACCTGTGCTTAAGGCTAATATAGTATCTAAACATAGTATAAGCTTGTATTTGTGTTAATTTTAAAACAACGTTGATTCTTACGCGACTACACAACGCAAAGAGATTTTTATGTTAGTTTATATGTGGCATAGACAAAACATGTAGTCTCATTTTGATTACTATAATTAACGGGCTTTAAGATGCCCGGTTATTGAAAATCGAGGGAAGTGGATTTTCCATACCATTCATATGAGCTAAAAACCAGTTGGTGTAAATATCTTACAATAAAACATAAAAAACATAACTTATTCTATGGTAGACGGGAAAAAATGGCAATTGTAAAAGGTATAATAGAAGATAACGTTGAAATAGGAGGCCATTGTGCTGACAAATGTTCGCGTCGCTAAAATTGGACTAGGCGATAGAAATATGACGTCACTGTGGTCACAAAGATATGAAATATGCACTGGATGACGGCAATATGTGACGTCATGTAATTAAATTGCAGGCTTTATGAAAGAAACCGTTTTAAGAGTAAAATTAGTTGGTTTATTATATGTTTTCTTAATTAACAGTATGTACTTTATAACATGGTTATATTGAACGCAAAAACGTTTCATATATTATTTTTCGATTTTTTTTTTTCACTTATTATTTATCTCTCGACGATGACGTCAGGTTTTAGAGTTCCGTAGTACCCTTAAGGAACTCTTCTAGTTTCGACATGTCCGTCTGTGCGAGCCATAACGTCGAAACTGTTGGAGCTAGAACGGTGAAATTTTGTATGGATATGTAACATACATATCCATGCAAATACGTTAAGGAAATCTTGTAAAACATTAATTATAAATATAATATCACATTTGTTGTATGGGAGCCTCTTTAAATATTGTTTAATTCGGTTTTTAGTTATTTTTATAACAGCAATAGTTATACAACATTTGTGAAAATTTTATCTTTCTGACTATCACGGTTCATGAGTTACAGCCTGGTGACAGACGGACAGACAGAGTTCTGTTTTACCCTTTAGGTACGGAACCCTAAACATATAAATCAGGAGGTACCTTTATACAATTTTGTTTATTTGTATTGCAAGAATACAAAAGCAGGTGCAACCCGCAGGTGAGAAAAGATAACAAGCAACGTTCTGAAACGTATTCTGTAATAACGTTATACAATGTGGAATGGGGTGTTGCTTTTATATAAGTATATATGATTAAACCTTTATGACCAGAAAAGTGTGGCAGGGATCTATTACACCCACATTACACCTGTTATGTTTAGTGCCCAAGTGATAGGAGGCGAGCTAATCGCCATGTTATAGGCACAGTTTAAGGGTACGTGCTGCTATTCCAAATTTCTTGAGTGTCAAATTCCAAATTATACTTTTCTAGGCATGGGGATCTTAACGTAGCCTTAGTGGTAATTTTTTTTAATTATTTATTTATTTATTTGATACAGGCATCATGGCTCATATAAAATACACACTAATACAATATTCAAATAAAATATAAGTACTATACTACTATATAAGGTAAGAGGTTACATAAAACTAATACTAGACTAGTTAGGCATAATGTATTGGTTGTACAGATATCTGTGTCCCTGTTTTTTAATTCTCATTTTCAATTTGGTTAAGCATATCAATTTATTTTTTTATTATATTAGTATACCTCAGAGCTACAGGAACGCGACGACACCAGCTACTCGCCTACCCAGTATCATGGCGGTCACTCCACGCCAGTAGTGGTACAGTGGCCACCCTACAGGTAGAGCAATTGAATCAATTAATAACTTTTTACAAAACACACCGAATACTGATATTTTCTTTGATCAAATTGGCAATGTAGCTGGAGCTGTCGCGCTTTATTTAAATAATTTTAATTGTAATTAATGATTTATATTGTGTCTGAAATGTATTACTATAATTAATTTTATTTTTTTTCTGATCCTAATGTATTCTAATCTATTTCTTTTTTAATGTGATATAATATTTGACTTATTTTAATGTAATAATTTGATGAAGTATTTATGTTAGATTACTTTTTTATGATGTTTTAATTGTATCTTCAATGTATGTAATTTGTTTTTATATGGCCTTATTTTTTCCGTGTGGTCCGAGTGCGCGTTTATTATTTAAAAAACTTTCTAAATGATTAATTGACGCTTCGTTGACACGTGACCAGAAGGCTGGTTTTTACTTCGCTTAAAAATTGAGCATTGCAATCCAACGCGGCATTGCCGCCAGCCTTCTAGGCACGTCATCCGCATTTGACATTGATGCGGAAGTATTTTTGAGGCATATCTTTTAACATTTTTATTTATATTTCTCTTCTAGCTGTACATAGTTTGGTATAATTTTGGTTTAGTATTATTAATATTTAAGGTTGCAAATTTTAATTTAAGATTGTTTTAATTATTGTTACTATAACTTAATAAATGTATATTTATATGTTTTAAACTATTGAAGTAAAGTAGATATATTCTAGACCAAACTTATTTGCAGGTGGAACCAAGAGTAAGCCCTAGTCAAATAGTAATGCAAAACTAATTATTTATTTAATAAGCTACGTACAAAGTTTCACGATACTAAATCTCGTTAATATGGTAGTATAACTGATTCATTTTGCAGCTAACAACCACCTTTATAGTCATTAAACCTTTATTCTGAACGTAAAGGAGATAAAATATCTCAAAAGAAATACGTAGCTCATTTTTCTGCATAAGAATATTGTGTTAAAAGGAAAATAATTATATCTAGCTTTATTTTAATCATCTTTGCAAAAAATAACTAAAAGATATTTTCATTTCAGTATTATACGTAATTGTAATTATATTAAGATGGTCTGATGAAATCACTTAAATGTCTGCACGTGTGGCGTAGTGGTTTAAGCGGTCGCCTAGCCGCTCTCCACTGCACTGGTGTTGTGGGTTCGATCCCCACATGGGACAAATCTTTGTGTGATTCGCAAAGATTTGTTCTGAGACTGGGTGTGCTTGTGTGAGTGAATGTGTGTATTTGGCCTTGTCATTAGGACCATTGGATAGTGTAAATGCTTCTGGCGTTCAATCTAATGTAAAAAATCCAAATTATTATTAATTATTAAAGGTAACATTACATATATTACCCAGAACGGTGTACAACACTCACTTTTCTCCTGTTATGTTTAGGTCCTATGGTATAGAGGGTGAGCCTATCGCCATACACCGGGCACAATTCCAACTACGTGCTGCTTTTGTGAATTCCGGATGGGCAGTTCTCAAATAACACTTTGCCCGACCCAGGGATCGAACCCGAGACCTCGCGGTGAGAGGCGCATACGCTAACCACTAGACCATCGAGCATACTTAAAGATAGATAAATGATTAATGCTGACAAATATATAATGATATATTAGAATACATAAAACGAGGTTTTACCTTTCGATCGTTACTAAAATGTTAATCAATGCCATGGATAAGTTACTCGTGTGCCGATTTTCATCAAAATCCATTTTCAAGTTTTTTACGTAAAAGTACAAGACAATATACACATACACTCACAAACGTTTGCAAATTTAAGCAGTATATTTTAATAAAAATACAGTAATTAAATACCCAAACTAAAACACCATCATCACCCTCCAAAGAAAAAGAAGAAGAAGACAAACCTCCTTTCGCAGTGGGTTGTCTTATAGTCTATCAAATTTAGCTGAGTATCCGTTTAATACGAAGAGCGACTGCCATCAAAACGCCACAACCCTGTACGGGACGATACTAATTCTTCTTTTGTTCTGATGATACTCTTCCAACCGCTGCTGTTCTTGGCTTCGTGCAGTGCCAGTGGCAAATACAACATTAAACCTTAAATCCAACCTACTACCTACGACCATCCATCCTACAACTACCTTTAGAAACTCACTAGCCCCGCTTTTCAGTGCTTGTTTGATTCAGCATATTATAGGAGATGTTCGCATAGGGCCGAAGGGAATAAGCTCTACATTAAGATACGCTAGTCTGAATATTTTTCGCATCACTACGATTTTTGATCCCTCTCCAAAGAGATTAGGATAGGCCTTTGACTCAGGGCACGCCATTCCTCGGATGTTTGCCCAATTACGTAGGACTTGAGTTACGTAATAAAAATCTGCCTCGATGGTGCAGTGGTTAGCGTGTGCGCCTTTCACCAAGAGGGCTAAGGTTCTGTTCCATGGGTTGGGCAAATTGTTATTTATGAACTTTCCGTCTGGAAATTCACAATAGCAGCACGGTGTTGGAATTTTGCCCGGTGGATGGCGAAAGGCTCATACCCCAATCCCATGGGACCTAAACATAACAGGTGAAGTGTTGGTGTTGTACACCTCTGCCACACCCTTCTGGATAATATAGGGGTCTATCCGTCAGTCTATCTGATGCGCTGTCATGGCTGAACTTCTGAACTGATCCTGTTTAAAATTAGTATGGGGATACATCAGGACCTGGGAAAGGACAAAGGCTACTTTTCATCGACATACCACGCAAGTAGAACTGCGTGCAAAATCTAGCACACACTAAAAAAGAACTTTTAGTCATTTTTGGCCTCAGTTCAATTTATTATTCCTCTCTAAAAAAGATTAGGCTTGGCTTATAACTCGGTACACATCACAGGGATTTTAATACGACATAAAAAATGAATGCCCGGTGTGTTCTGAATTTTGATATAAAAACGGCGTTATTCAGGAAGGCTTTTATTTGGTTGTCAAAGGCGCTTTTTGTTTTGAAGTTATAATTATTTTTATTTTAAATTTTCAACCGTTAAATGTTATTGTAATCAAAAAATATGTTTTTTCGAACTGAAATGAAAATTTATATTTATTATTATTTTAAGATTTATTTATCTATGCTAGTCTCAGAAAAATAAACCAATCGGAGGCGTCATTGTCAGGCTGGCCATTGCCAAATCTGGAAGAGCGCCACTCTTGCACTTCATATAAAACTAGTTGTCAAATCCTTTGATTTGACACTACTCGTAGCTCGAAACAATCTTTCTACCCCCTACTCCCCCGCGAGATTTGGAAGACTTTGCATAGATATTTGCGTTCTTTTCGTTTCCATAATAGTTTTATAGTATTGGTTACAGTGCGAATAAGCATTGCCATTCAACATGCTGCCAGTCTTCTATAGCCACGGTATCTGCTGTAGACAGCGATGCGGAGGAATTTTTTGACGCCTAATGTAAATATTTTATTTTATTTATTAATTGAAAATGATTTTATGTTATATAGTGTTATTTTTGTATGTAATTATATTTTCTTTTTTCAATAAATAAACTGTAACACTTATTAAACATTGCTTTAAGTGGTCCAAGGTGCTTCTTTATACATCACTATTATTTTTTGTTTGTAAAATATTCATTCTTAAATATTCATTAATTCGTGGTGCACATTTAAACATAATGGGCCATATTAGGTAATAATACTGTAATATGCAGAGGTCATCCTCTATTTATTTCAATAAAATGGGTATAGCCTGTATCTATGTGTACCCATCGTTCAAAAACAGTATTCAAAAGAAAAATGTCACTATAAAAAAACAGACTTATTCTTTTTTCAAAAAAATATACATACTCCATCTCTTAAGATAATTTTGGTTTTGTTCCGTTTTCTGCAGTAATAATAGCATTAGTTGTAATCTCTTTAATTATTACAATAAAATGGGTATAGCCTGTATTTATGTGTACCCATCGTTCAAAAACAGTATTCAAAAGAAAATGTCACTATAAAAAAAAACAGACTTATTTGTCGGCGCTAAGTCGAAAAACAGCCTACAAACGCACCCAGGTGCATAAGTAATTGCCGAGTTGTTTACGAAGCGCACACCTGCGCTGTGACGTCATCCTACCGCTCTATGAATCAGGCGAGGTGGGGACAGCCGGTCATCAGTGTGTATAAAAGGAAGCGCACTGCGAGCGGAGACACACTTTGATGTAGACGCTCGTGCTGTCAACATCTCTTAATTGTGAATTTATTAACACACCTGATTTATTGTACTTAATTTGTAAATTACACTGTAATAAAGTCATTGTAATCATCAACGAGTTTTTATAATAATGTCCGAAGATAATTCAAGGAAGGGTTCCTACCCGAAGAACCGTCGTTCAGACTCACCGATTCTTCAGAGTACAAGGGTCCCACCCGAAATCAGTGTCGGCGCTAAGTCGAAAAACAGCCTACAAACGCACCCAGGTGCATAAGTAATTGCCGAGTTGTTTACGAAGCGCACACCTGCGCTGTGACGTCATCCTACCGCTCTATGAATCAGGCGAGGTGGGGACAGCCGGTCATCAGTGTGTATAAAAGGAAGCGCACTGCGAGCGGAGACACACTTTGATGTAGACGCTCGTGCTGTCAACATCTCTTAATTGTGAATTTATTAACACACCTGATTTATTGTACTTAATTTGTAAATTACACTGTAATAAAGTCATTGTAATCATCAACGAGTTTTTATAATAATGTCCGAAGATAATTCAAGGAAGGGTTCCTACCCGAAGAACCGTCGTTCAGACTCACCGATTCTTCAGAGTACAAGGGTCCCACCCGAAATCAGAAGTGGGATGGGACGAGGAGCTTCCCTGGCTCCAGCGGCCCATTCAGAACGAAGTACCGACAGCCTTGGTACCAACCAGGCTCTGTCCGCCTTGGCTGGTATAATGGAAAACATGGCGCGTCAGCAGCAAGCCAGTATGCAAGCAAATCAGGAGCTTCTTGCTGGGATAGTTAAACATGCTGCTACTCCAACCAAACGTCCAAGGCTCAGCGATATCTATATTGCACCATTTAACCCTGATGGTGACGTGCCGGTTCGAGACTGGTGTGAGCACGTGGACAGGGCCAAAACCCACTGGCAATTGACTGACTATGAGCTTTGCACAAAAATAGCTGGCTTACTGCAAGGTCGAGCTAAAACCCTGGGCGATACGTGGTTAGTGAAGTCCCCAGTGTGGGCTGAAATGCGAGTAGCATTAATTCAAACGTTTGAGCCCGAAGCACGATATTCAAATGACATGGTGAAGATGAGGACCTTTAAGTTTGATATGTCAAATCCTAGTGAATCAATTACTAAAGCCTGGAATATTTGGAAACGCGTTGTCAGTGGTGATAAAGACAAGGATGCTGTAGAAGCTGTTATTGGCTGCATTGACAATGAATTCCTTAGATTACGTCTACTGTCTAGTAAATGCACTACAGTCCCTGAACTGATTTCTGTTGCCGCAACGATCAAGCAGCGTGAACCTCGGCAAGGTGAACCGCCTGCCAAACGACCAAGACTTGGAAACAATAGAGCCGAAAGTATACATTGTTTCAAGTGTGGCAAACAAGGTCATGTTCAAGCAAATTGTACCAACAAAGTTAACGATAAAACAAACGATCCAAAGCCATTGCTATCTACAACAAATTCTACCGAGTCTTCTAACAAAACGGAACGGACTAGACCCAAATGCAGTTACTGTGAAAAAGTTGGTCATACTGAATCTACCTGCTTTAAGAAGATGGGAGATGAAGCAGAAAAGGTTAACTTGGCGAGGGAACAAGATGATATATTAACACCAATGACTGTTAACATCAAGGAGCTCCAGTTTACTGCTTTTTATGATAGCGGTGCAGCACGTTCCTTGATAAGACGTTCTATCAGTCTGAGTCTCCCAGGAAAACGCGAAGATTGTTCATTATTACTGAAAGGCATTGGTAGTAAAAGCATACCTATTTTGTCTTGTCAAAGAATCAACGTCACTTGTGCCATTAATGACATTTTCGTAGAAATTGGCTTCCATATTGTTGAAGATCACGAAATACCGTGTAGTCTTCTGATTGGAGCAGAAATAGTGAAAAGCTCAGATTTGAATGTGCTCGTTACTAAAAACGGCGCTATTGTGATGAGACAATCAAATATTTCGACTCTCAATATGAATGAAGATCTTTTTACTTGCCTGGACACCGACTTAACCAACCCAGAAGAAATACGTGAACTCCAAAATATGTTAATGAAGTATAACGATACGTTTGCAACAGGTATACCAAAAAAGACGGTTACTACAGGCATTTTGGATATTCAGCTGAAAGATCCAACTAAAATAGTGTCAAGAAGACCATATAGAATGGCACCAGTGGAGCGTCAAAAACTCATGACTATTATTAACGACTTGATGGATAATGGAATAATCAGAGAAAGCACTTCTGACTATGCTAGTCCTGTGATTCTTGTGAAGAAGAAGAATGGAGAAGACAGGATGTGCACTGACTATCGAGAATTGAATAAAAATACGGTCCCCATCAAGTTTCCACTTCCAATAATAGCCGATCAGATTGATCGACTATCGGACGCAACATATTTTATCAGTTTGGATATGGCTCAAGGCTTTTATCAAATTCCTATTCAAGAAACATCTATTCCAAAGACTGCCTTTATAACACCAGATGGTCTTTACGAATATGTTAGAATGCCATTTGGATTGATGAATGCACCAGCTGTATTTCAGCGGGCTATAATGGCAGCATTGCGGCCTTTACTTGATCACATCTTGATTTATATGGACGATGTGCTAATAAAATGCAAATCTTTCAATGAGGGATTGCAGACCCTGGACAATGTTTTAGCTGCGTTAGCTAACGCTGGATTCACTGTGAACGCGAAGAAGTGCTCGTTCTTTAAGACATCAATAGAATATCTCGGTAACCTGATTGAAAATGGTATGGTCCGCCCAAGCCCAAGAAAGGTGGAAGCTTTGGAAAAGTCACCAGTACCCACGAACGTCAAACAAGTACGACAGTTCTGTGGTTTGGCTGGCTACTTTAGACGGTTTATACAATCTTTCTCAGAACGTTTGATTCCACTCTACAACTTGACAAGGAAAGATGCTCAGTTCCAATGGACCGCAGAATGTGAGAATGTTAGACTAGACATCATTCGTCGTCTAACATCAGCACCAGTTTTAACTATTTTCCAAGAAGGAATTCCAATCGAACTCCACACGGATGCTAGCAGTACAGGATTAGGTGCTGTCCTTGTTCAAATTCAGGAAGGCCGACAGCATGTGGTTGCTTATATGAGCATGAGGACCACTAAACCAGAGAGTCATTACCACTCGTACGAGCTAGAGACACTTGCGATTGTAAGAGCCATTAAACACTTTCGACAATACCTCTACGGTAGGTTTTTTACGATCGTTACCGACTGTAATGCCATAAAGTCTTCATCTAGCAAACACGAACTCTTACCCAGAATCCATAGATGGTGGTCATATCTCCAGCATTATGACTTTAAAATCGAATATCGTCAAGGATGCCGAATGAAGCATGCGGATTTCTTTAGCCGCAATCCAGTAACGTGCGTTAATTTAACCCAAAATATTGATACCTGGTTGAAGATTGAGCAGCGACGTGATGTAGAGTTAGCTCAGATAATCAAAAAGCTTGAACGTGGTGAAGAAGAAACTAAGTATCGATTGAAAGATCTTGTTTTAGAGCACTATTATGATAATGAAGAACCTGGATATAGAAAGTGGCAAAAGGTCGTCCCAAAATCGTACCAATGGAGCATTATCAATGCCTATCATACCGCCCTTAAACACTTCGGATGGGAAAAGACACTGGCAAAAATCCGCGAGAGTTATTGGTTTCCTGAAATGTCTACAATAGTAAGACGGTTTGTGGATAATTGTGTCATTTGCAAAACTAGCAAGGGATCATCAGGCGCCAAACAGGTGGAAATGTATCCCATAGAGAAGAAGCCTGTTCCATTCGACACTATACATATAGACATGACGGGTCATCTTACCAGAAGGAATAATAATCATGAATATGTCGTCGTGGTTATTGATGCCTACACAAAATTTGTGACCCTAACCTATGCCACTAATAAGACTGCCAGCTCGATGCTGCGTGCTCTAAAACATGTTGTGTGTTTATTTGGAGCTCCTAGGCAAATTATAAGCGACCAAGACACTGCATTTAAAGCCGAATTCGAAGAGTTTTGTAAAAACTATGATATCCACCAACACTTCATAGCTCCAGGGGTTAGTCGGTCCAATGGCCAGGTGGAACGAATGATGGCCGTTGTAAAAAATGGATTAACTATAATTCGTAACTATGAAAATCAAGATTGGAAGAAAGGGTTGGATGCTCTACAACTAGCAATTAACTGCACCAAAAATAGAACCACCAATGTAAGTCCAATTAAAGCTCTCACTGGACGACAATGTGCAGTTCCACCAGAATTAGTAACTTTGATTAACGAGGACGAGGGGACAGTATGTCGAGATCAGCTGGATAGTTACATGCAGAAGAAAATTGAAACAAAAGGAAAAGAAGACAAGGCAAGATTCGATAAAGGTAAAGCCAAAGTAAAGAGGTTTCAAAAGGAAGATATGGTGTTATTTAAAACTAATCCTCGATCTCAAATTGGACTTGACTTGAAATACCCAGATGCTTATGTAATTTGGAAGATACTACCAAACGACCGTTATCAAGTAAAGAAAATAACGGGTCGGGGAAGGCCCAAGAAAGTGGCCCATGACCAATTACGGTTGGCACCCAAACCAAACGAAGGCTTTCCCCAGGATTCCATGTCGGCGCTGGAGGAATCAATCGTTACATCAGTTCCAAATGTGACTCCAGATGAACTAAACCAAGATCAAGAGTGTATGGTTGCACTACAGTAGAGGTAAATTTTCAACTTATTACAATATTTGCTTTGCTTAATGTAAGTTGAGGACAGGGGCCTCCTTACAATGTTTGCTTTATGTAATGTAAGTTGAGGACAGGGGCCTCCTTACAATGTTTGCTTTGTGTGACGTAAGTTGAGGACAGGGGCCTCCTTACAATGTTTGCCTTGTGTAACGTAAGTTGAGGACAGGGGCCTCCTTACAATGTTTGCTTTGTGTGACGTAAGTTGAGGACAGGGGCCTCCTTACAATGTTTGCCTTGTGTAACGTAAGTTGAGGACAGGGGCCTCCTTACAATGTTTTGCTTTGTGTAACGTAAGTTGAGGACAGGGGCCTCCTTACAATGTTTGCTTTGTGTAACGTAAGTTGAGGACAGGGGCCTCCTTACAATGTTTGCTTTGTGTAACGTAAGTTGAGGACAGGGGCCTCCTTACAATGTTTGCTTTGTGTAACGTAAGTTGAGGACAGGGGCCTCCTTACAATTTTTGCTTTGAGTAACTTAAGATAGTCTGTTTATGTCAATTTTCTGCGTATATTTTTTTTTTCTTAACAGGTCGAGGGCGACCTTTATGCAGAATGGCCGTGTCGGCGCTAAGTCGAAAAACAGCCTACAAACGCACCCAGGTGCATAAGTAATTGCCGAGTTGTTTACGAAGCGCACACCTGCGCTGTGACGTCATCCTACCGCTCTATGAATCAGGCGAGGTGGGGACAGCCGGTCATCAGTGTGTATAAAAGGAAGCGCACTGCGAGCGGAGACACACTTTGATGTAGACGCTCGTGCTGTCAACATCTCTTAATTGTGAATTTATTAACACACCTGATTTATTGTACTTAATTTGTAAATTACACTGTAATAAAGTCATTGTAATCATCAACGAGTTTTTATAATAATGTCCGAAGATAATTCAAGGAAGGGTTCCTACCCGAAGAACCGTCGTTCAGACTCACCGATTCTTCAGAGTACAAGGGTCCCACCCGAAATATTCTTTTTTTTTTCAAAAAAATATACACACTCCATCTCTTAAGATAATTTCGGTTTTGTTCCGTTTTCTGCAGTAATAATAGCATTCGTTGTAATACGACTTATTATATGAACTGCAAACAGGGTAATAAACAACTGGACATTCCGTACAAGGTCGTTTTAGGCTCAAAGGTTCTTGCAAATGAAAATAGTAAGGCGTTGTTGGACCAGGCAGTAAAGATTTTTCACAGCACTGGATTAAATGTAATGTTGTGCCGAGTAAAATTGTATCTGAAAGTATAAGTAATGTTTATTGGAGAGATAGATTCTATCAAGATTTCACCTGGTCGCTTCTGACTATTTTAGTGTAAGTGGTTAGAAATTTTGACCACCTCTTTGCAGCCTTAAACATCATAATGTAAGGTATGTTATTGATTAATTGGTTAAGACATAATAATAATAATAATTTGGATTTGTTACATTAGATAGAACGCCAGAAGCAATTACACTATCCAATGGTCCCAATGACAAGGCCAAATAAACACATTCACTCACACAAGCACACCCAGTAATAAAAATAATATAAACCAAGTATTAACCTAACAGCCACACCACCATAGCACCATTTTTTTTAATTTTCCATGTTAAGCCCGAGACCTTGCGGAGAGTAGCACATACGCTAACCACTAGACCATCGAGGCAAAAAATAATATATACTTCATTCAATAAATTAAAATAATTAAAAATGAAAAACCAACTACATCTCATGGCTAGGGATTTAATAAAATATACAAACTCCTTTCCTTACTAATCTTTCATTTGTGCGATTAACACAGTAGTAGAAACATTCATTCATAAATGTTTTGTTAGACGAAGAACAAAACGGTATATAAACACGTGGGCATTCCTCGCATAGAATTCGAAAACGCAATGGGACGATCAGATGGACGTAGTTAGGCGTTGTCACGAATACTTGGACTGGCCTGAGGGACGTTATGCGTGGATTGGGGTACAGCGGTTTGTCTGAGGTCAAGTTCTGTGAAATGAGTCCACTTCCCTTGTTACAGCACTTAAGTACACTAAGTGTTGTGCAAAGGAGTAAAATTATATCTGAAAGAACAAAAACAACTTTTTTTAAATGCAGTAAATAGATAGATAATGAGAATGGATAAGCGGCCGTGGCGCAATGAATAAGGCATCGGTCTTACGATCGAGAGGTCGTGGGTTCGAATCCTGGCCATTACACTACGAACGTGAACTTCCTCCTAACACAAGCTAATTAAGCTTAGCTGGAGGGGGTTAACAAGAATACTAGTAATTTGTATTTGCAAATTACTAGTAAGCTTTTAAAAAAAAATAGATAAAACTTTTGTTGCGGTATCTGCACATAAAAAACCGGCCAAGTGCGAGTCGGACTCGCGCACGTAGAGTTCCGCACCACTATTCATCTAAATAAATGTTTTTCTTAATTCTTTATTATATTTGAGTTGATTGAATGAAAGGTAAAATGCGGTTTACGATTTATTACGTATTTAATAAACTAATTATTAGATCTCGTTCAAACCAATTTTAAGTGGAAGTTTGCATGGTAATGTACATCATGATATTATTTTTACATTTATCATTCCCTTATTTTAGAAGTTACGGAGGGAGGGACACTAATTTTTCCACTTTGGAAGCGTCCCTCGCGTTAACTATTCAGTTTAGTATTTAAAAAAAATATAGAGACGGAAAAAAGTGGCTGTTACATACGGACGGACAGACGGACAGACATGACGACCCATTAAGAGTTCCGTTTTTTGCCATTTGACAACGGAACCCTAAAAATGACGGATGACATTGACAACGTCAAGAAGTGACACTCGTAACAAATGTCAAAGAGCGCTGAATCGCGATAACGAAGTGTTTATAGAGATAGAGAGTGTACATATTATATACTACTTCCAAGACGCTACCGTTGGACAGCTGTCCGCCAGGCAATGCCACCGAGCCTGGTCGAAGGATCCTCCCTTTGTGGTGGAGGAACATCACACCCTTCTACACTTTATTTGTGCATACAACATCGAATAATATATTTCGTACGAACGATTAAATAACAATACATGCACAAAGGGCGGACTTATCGATTAACGCGATTTCTTCAAGGCAACCTTTGGATGGACATAAGAGTAAAAGATTTACAGAATGGTAGTTTGAGACAAAAATGAAGAAGGATTTAGCGCTCAATAAATAATAGGTATAATACTAAGATAAGTTAATATGCTATTTTTATTATAATATAAAAATTAGTAGCAGTAGTTTGTGAGGATGTTTTGGTAGTTCTTGCAAAAGCTACTGGATGGATTTTTTGAGATTTGGTAGACATAGACATGTAGTCGGCCCTACTTTGGCTGGTGGTACTCCATCAACCAAAGTGGGGACTGCTCCATTGTTTTTTTCAGTCACAGTGCGACATTTTTTCTGGTCGATGGCGATAGACTCAACCTATTTCCTTGAGACTTAAACATTCAATCTTTCGAGACTTTTCCCAATTAAGTTGGGTCGATTTTTAGTCTTACAGATCAGTTTTTATTTGGAACGACTGCCATCACACTTCCACAAACCAGTACGAGGTAATACGACACTCTTTGTTTTACTAGTTATCAGATTTTATGGCCTCTGACTTCCCAACCAGGATAGACGGTTTAACGTGCTCTTTGAGGCACGGAGGAAAACTCATTATGTTAACGATAGTCACCCATCTACGGCCGACCGCGGTTAGCATTGCTTAACCCGCAAGATCGATCGATCCGACGCGCCATCGACTTAGACAGCTAGTCCGAGCTCCTTCTATGAGACTTAAACAAACTGGTGAAATGTGTGTATGAATACCTCTGTCTGCCGAACTGTTTTAATGAATCATATCTGAATAAAACAATTTACACTCACGTCTTATCATTTTTCCACAATTCTTTTGCATTTCTACTTCAAAAGTAATAAAACTTATGAGGCTTAAACGCCATAATTAGTCATTAGAAATTAATTGCTAGGTTTGTAATTTGTTTAATGGAAAAATACACTTAACTATAAAACTATTTTCGGACGACCGTATAGCGGAGTGGCTGATGTGAGGGTTCGATTCCCGCTCAAGACAAAATACCTTTGTGAGCATGAACATAGAAGTTTGTCTTGGTCTGGGTGCGTCTACGTATAATAAGTATATAATTATGTAAACCATAACGACTGTCATATAATAAAAGGTATGTTAAAATGGCAACCGGAGAAAAATCTCGTGTTAAAGCTATTCACAGCCGACTGCGGTTAGCGGCTTTGACTTAGCCACAAACTCCTCGTCAAATCTAAATTCGCTTGATAAATGAATTAATAATATAAAATAGTGTTACTTATGTATCAAGTTTAAACAAATTGATAGCCATAAATGTATAATGTATAAACTGTAAACAAACAACTTATAAATTTATAAGTTGTTTACATTGTTTGATTGATTTATTTGTAAATTATACTTGTATAATTAATTGTTCTGTTTGATATAAAAACCAATGTCAACTGGTTAAGGGGAAGACACTGACACTTACCTATAACACAGTTTTTACTAGCGTGGGTGTCAGGGATTCTATTATGAATTGTTAACTATTATGTCAATAAAGAATATTATTATTATTATGTAGTTTATGTTTCCATAACACGGGACTCCCGGTACTTTGAAAGGCATGCGTGGGGCCGAAGCGAACAGCGCAGAGGCCTGATAAACATTTTAATCTAAATGTGAAATGGGACACATTATTATTATTAATACTTAAGTGTAAAAAAAAATATGACAATTTAAAATGAAACGAAATATTTGTCGAATATATTTGTCTGATACAATCTTGTTAGTCACGTACATAAATAAACAATTGTAAACATTTTATATCCCCAAATAAAACGCAAATACTTCGATATCTACAATTTCTTATCTGGAGGTAAGCCCAGAATTTTATTCCGAAATGCTTACAATAAATTAATTCTTGCGAAGTCTCCGTTTTCCAATTTCTTTATTCATCGATGCAAAAATTTCTTATTCCATTTCTCGTATCGAAAACTTATTGGACATCCCTTCTTGTATTTTACAAGAGTTTTTAACGGCTTAGGATAAAACGATTCGTCAAATGTAAATTCTTGTAAGATATCTGTGCTAGTCTTTGTTTTTTAATATTTTACTAGCTTAAGTAGAAGTTTTTGTGTCGATTAATACCTAATGAGTACTCAAACACGTATGAAGCATCAGATCAGTCTTATTATCATCAGAATCAATTAGAAGAAGGAACAATCGATATTGTGTTGCCAGTACTTTTGGTATCTGGTTGTAATTATAATTTTATTAGGTCCTTATCTATTTTAAAAGACAAATCATAATCTAAAATACTAAAATGCAAGAGCGTTTGTAGCCATTTTATTAAATTATTTTTTTATTTTTTCAGATTTATTGTAAATCAATAAATGATTAAAACAATGTTGAGAAAATGGGAAAGACTTAACAACATTAAAATTAAAAACAAATTACAAATAATGATTTTGAGCTTTCGCGATTTGTACCTACACATATACCTATATATTTCGTGGTGGTATATAAACACGTGGTTTTAATCGTGTAAATATTTTTAAAGGCATAAATAATATTTACGCGATTAAGACCCGTGTCTACAATATATATATATCAGATTACAAACATAAAAAGAAAAGACGGACGGGAGTGTACCATTATCTAAATGTGAAAATAGTAAAACCATTTTTGATCAAATTATTCAGATATATTTTAAGAAGCCCATTAGGTGACAAATGCCAGCGATGAATTCTCTTATGAATAATATTAAAAATATCACCACTTATAATAACACTCAATTTTTTTTTGATAATTTGCAAGATAGTATTGTTTCATTTTCAAAAAAATGTCTTAAAGCAACATTACCTTTAGTTTATTGCACCAAGCGGGTTTAAATTATCAATATATTTTTCACTTTTAATTCCGTGACGTCAATTTGGATAACGCTGAATGTAACTGATGCATTCTAAGTAATCCTATCGCCTGGATCCAGTGATAGCTGAATTGGCAAAGCTGAAATTCCAATCCATTAGATTTTTGTTCATCCATGCGTGTTGGCGACCGTGGCAGGACCATTATAAATCGTGATTCTAATTCTAGACACAAGTGCGCTGCGCGGGATGAATGAAAATGAATTGTTGAAAATTGGCTGCTAAATTAAAATACATTGCGAACAAAAGCGGGCCTGGTGCAATAGATAAAGCATTGGATCTACGGTCAAAAGGTTGGCAAGAGATCATGTATTCAATTTCTACAGTTTAATTAATTTCTAATTTTTACACCACTGACGTAAAATTTCCTGCTAAAACAAAAAATGTCTTTTTTTAAAACCTGCTTACTAGTAAGTTAAGCTTAATTCACTTGTGATAGGAGGAGTTCACGTCCTTGGTGTTGTGAGGATTCGAACCCACGACCTATCGATCGTAACAGCGATGCCATATCCATTGCGCCGATATGAAGAATTAAGTACTAGTTATATATATGTTTGCGAATTATTAGTAAGCCATTAAAAAAAACCTGTACCTGGTAACGGGCCTCTTCCCGAGTCGAGAACAGTTAAGTGACCTTGCACGCGAGCCAAGTGCGGAAAAAAGACATCATACACTCTTAAATATGTTTTCCTTAACATTAAGGTTTGTGCCGGTATCCGCACATAATAAATGACACACTCGTCACAAGTGTCAAAGAGCGCTGAATCGCGATAATGAAATGTTCACAGCAAGTGACTATATATACCACTTCCAATACGCTACCGTCGGACAGCTGTCCGCCAGGCAATACCAGCGAGCCTGGTCGGAGGATCTTCCCTTTGTGGTGGATGAACATCACTCCACGTTCCTCTACAGGTTCGACTAAAACGTAGTTATTTACATAAAAACGTCAATTTAATTTGTCTTTTAACATTTGACATTTGTATTGTGAATTGAAATGTCAAGGGTGTCAAGCCGTGCTAAAGAGGCTTCAAGCAAATTGTGTATGCTTCCCCAGAACTTTCAAGACACATAACTTCTGCGGCCAAAAATATGTGTACCTACCTATCCCTCAACATTATTTAATGATATTTTTTTATCCTTTTATTCGTCGGTTGTATAGGTTTCTCTCGCATGCCATAAATGTTTAAGCTTCGCTAGCAAATTTTAGAATATTTTTAACAATAAATAATTTTAAGCGTAGCGGTATCGTCTTAAGGTTCAATGTTTAATACAAAGACAATTAAGTCGTAATGAGTTGCAATGGAAAGTAATCTTTATTGGTTCCATATAAAGTTGCTTATCCCAAAACATAATATATAAATTCGTCTCCTATTTTGGATGAAGCATAAGTAGCAATTAGTTTGTGTGAGTAGCAATTAGACGTATTGATTTCACCACTATCCATTAGTTACTTGATACCAAGATTATTACCGCAACGAATTTCGCCTTAAGTTGAGTCTTAGTCTTATGTTTATGTGCTTTTTTTTCTTTTTTCATCGAAGCTAAAACCTTTGTTCCATTTCTCGTATCGAGAAGTAATTAAATAAAATTAATATAGAATGAAGATTATTTCTTCGGATGTTTCTCTATCACAATGATGAAGTTTCTACTGGGCTATTACATACATTATAATATCACGTATACATTAATCTACTGGTGGTAGAGCTCTTGTGAATGAGCTCGAGGGCGGCATCACCACCGTCTCACCTTTAACCTGCCGCCAAATAGTAGTGCTTTCATTACTGTGTTTCAGTTTGGTGGTGAGATCAGGCCCTGAAATTACTGGCACATGAGGCATACCACCGTAGTCCTCAGCTGCAGCGATGCATCTATAATCTGCTTTTGTGGATTGTTGATGTCCATGGGCTGTACTCCACTTACTATCAGGTGGACTACACGTTCGTTCGCTGTGGGCGTAGTAAAAAAAAAATTCTCCTACGCCTTATTAGCCTAATTTATGAGTGGATATCATAGAATATATCCTAAAATCATAAAGTTTTATTGCCCGTGACTTTGTATCCGTGGAATACGTTACCTATATAAAGTAGAAGCTGCTGCCCCCACGCTTTGACCTGTGTTAGCAATAATGCTCTGCTCTAGTGGAGTTTAACGTGATGTTATATATTAAAGACCTTTAATGAAAGTTAGACGATCAATCACAATAAGAATTTTGAAATCCAAACAGTAGTTCCAGAGATTAGCGCTAACAAACAAACCTAATATACAACTAACACAAAATCTAGTTTGTAATAAATGTAGGCGAGTAATGAAACCCAAAGCACTTGATTTAAAAAAAGCACTTTCAAGGTTATATAAACATTATTAAGCTAAATGTCTTTATCTACGGGAATACTCCTACGCTTGTTAATTAGCCTAATTTATGAGTGGATTTCATAGAGTATAATAATATCCTAAAATCATAAAGTTTTAAAACGGTTTTATTGCCCGTGATTTTGTACGCTTTGACCTGTGTTAGCAATAATGCTCTGCTCTAGTGGAGTTTAAGTTTGTTATATATTTAAAGACCTTTATTGAAAGTTAGACAATCAATCACAATAAGAATTTTGAAATCCAAACAGTAGTTCCAGAGATTAGCGCTAACAAACAAACCTAAACAACTAACGCAAAATTTAGTTTGTAATAAATGTAGGCGAGTAATGAAACCCAAAGCACTTGATTTAAACTTTCATCATATCATATACCCCGGGCTTTCAAGGTTATATAAACATTATTAAGCTAAATGTCTTTATCTACGGGAATACTCCTACGTTTGTTAATTAGCCTAATTTATGAGTGGATTTCATAGAGTATAATAATATCCTAAAATCATAAAGTTTTAAAACGGTTTTATTGCCCGTGATTTTGTACGCTTTGACCTGTGTTAGCAATAATGCTCTGCTCTAGTGGAGTTTAAGTTTGTTATATATTTAAAGACCTTTATTGAAAGTTAGACAATCAATCACAATAAGAATTTTGAAATCCAAACAGTAGTTCCAGAGATTAGCGCTAACAAACAAACCAAAACAACTAACGCAAAATTTAGTTTGTAATAAATGTAGGCGAGTAATGAAACCCAAAGCACTTGATTTAAACTTTCATCATATCATATACCCCGGGCTTTCAAGGTTATATAAACATTATTAAGCTAAATGTCTTTATCTACGGGAATACTCCTACGTTTGTTAATTAACCTAATTTATGAGTGGATTTCATAGAGTATAATAATATCCTAAAATCATAAAGTTTTAAAACGGTTTTATTGCCCGTGATTTTGTACGCTTTGACCTGTGTTAGCAATAATGCTCTGCTCTAGTGGAGTTTAAGTTTGTTATATATTTAAAGACCTTTATTGAAAGTTAGACAATCAATCACAATAAGAATTTTGAAATCCAAACAGTAGTTCCAGAGATTAGCGCTAACAAACAAACCTAAACAACTAATGCAAAATTTAGTTTGTAATAAATGTAGGCGAGTAATGAAACCCAAAGCACTTGATTTAAAAAAAGCACTTTCAAGGTTATATAAACATTATTAAGCTAAATGTCTTTATCTACGGGAATACTCCTACGTTTGTTAATTAGCCTAATTTATGAGTGGATTTCATAGAGTATAATAATATCCTAAAATCATAAAGTTTTAAAACGGTTTTATTGCCCGTGATTTTGTACGCTTTGACCTGTGTTAGCAATAATGCTCTGCTCTAGTGGAGTTTAAGTTTGTTATATATTTAAAGACCTTTATTGAAAGTTAGACAATCAATCACAATAAGAATTTTGAAATCCAAACAGTAGTTCCAGAGATTAGCGCTAACAAACAAACCTAAACAACTAATGCAAAATTTAGTTTGTAATAAATGTAGGCGAGTAATGAAACCCAAAGCACTTGATTTAAAAAAAGCACTTTCAAGGTTATATAAACATTATTAAGCTAAATGTCTTTATCTACGGGAATACTCCTACGCTTGTTAATTAGCCTTATTTATGAGTGGATTTCATAGAGTATAATAATATCCTAAAATCATAAAGTTCTAAAACGGTTTTATTATGTGACTAGCTTCGCCCGCGACTTTGTATGCAAGGAATCGTTGTATTAAGTAGTAGCTGCTCTTGCGCTTTGAATTGCGTTAAACCTTACTATTTTTTAGTTGTAGTTTAGCGTAATGTTAAATATTTAAAGACTTTTATTAAAAGTTAGACTAGAATTATTATTTAGAATAACATACCATAGTGTAACATCCCCAGCTATGTGAAATACTCATAAAACTCATAAAACTCATTTATTCGTAATTGGTTTACACGTCATTCAAGTGAGTAGGTAATATAACATAATAGATAAATTAATAATATTGTCATAAAAATTCATATTTAACATTACATTACATATATTAATTCCAAAGTCATATAAAATTATAATCATCAATCAATCATCAATTAGCCTCTCGCAGTCCACTGCTGGACTCTCTTAATGTGCGCCACAACACCCGGTCCTGTGCCTTCCGCATCCAGTCCCCTCCAGCGACCTTCTTCAGGTCGTCAGTCCATTCAAAATTATAATAATAAAGTCCAAAATGATCATAATTAATAAATAATAAAAAATGCAAATACAAGTCCAAAAATAATAAAAATTGTCGACTTGTCAATTAATGACTTAACAAATAAAATAAAATTAAAAAAAAATCGTCAACAGAATACAACGCCTGTTCAGCAAGCCATCGCTTCAGACGATATTTAAAACAACTATCGGTTAAAGCGTTTTTTTATATTAGGTGGCACGTACATACCCATGCGATATGGAGTAAGCTTATCGCCATTTACCGGGCATAATTCCAGACTCCTTGCTATTACTATGATTTTCCTGACGGAAAAAATCCGATCAGGGGCCCGAACCCAATAACTCATTTGTAATAAATGTAGGCGAGTAATGAAATCCAAAATCCAGGGCACTCGATTGAAACTTTCATTATATCATATACTATTAAGGTTATATAAACATTATGTAGTTTAATGTATAATTAATCGGCAATAATCCTACTCTTGGTAAATTACATAATTTGTGAGTGGATTTCATAGAATACTAATAAAATCACAAAGCTTTGAATGGGTTTAATAAGCTGATTCTCGGTAGTAACATTGAAAGCGTAATTAATTAATTGTTTTTCAAACTGTAGAACCATGTTCGTGTTCACATATTATATATCTCACTAGCAGTTGCCCGCGACTTCGTCAGCGTGGAATTCGTTGTATTATGTAAAAGCTGCTCCCGTACTTTGATCCGTGTTTAACCTTACTGTTTCGCTCTCGTGAAGTTTAGCGTAATGTTAAATATTTAAAGACCTTTATTGATAATTAGACTATTTAGCACAAAAAAATAATATGAAAATTTGACCAGTAGTTCTTGAGCGCTATCATACAAACAAACTAATAGGTACATTAAAAATCATCGAGATATAGGTACTAATCTCGATGTTAAAAATACACTTTGTTAACCTAATTTTGTCTTCACTGCTGTGACTTTTGATGTTCAGCGACATTTGTTTTGATGGTGTACAGCGACTTAAGGAATACTAGCACAGATACTTTTGAAATACTCGTGTTTAACGACTTTTGTAAATTTCTGGTGTACAGGCTATTTTGTTTTCTAGCTGCAACTATAACTTATGGCATTTTATTGTGAACAGGTTCTTTGTTAAATTGATTCTGTTCATCTACTTTTGGTGCTGACTGTACATCAATAAAAAGTAGCCTATGTTACACATTTTGTAGTCAGTTTGCAATTTAGTTTAGAAAATAAGTCAAAGCAAACAGACAGACGGGCAGTCAAGCAGACAGACAAACATTTTAAAACTGTATTTTAGTCGTCGTGTGAGTGAGGCCCCTCGTGCTGCCTATATCCTGTAAGCACGCTAGTTTGGCCCCTTAGTGCAATAAAAAAACCGGCCAAGTGCAAGTCAGACTCGCGCACCGAGGGTTCCGTACAAACCTGTAGGTATATAAGTAAAAGTTATGGTATTTTAACGTTTGCTGGGTCAGCTAGTAAGTTTATGATTATTAAAAAAAATATACTATGTGATGTAACTAAAAATTTAAGATTTTCGGAATTTTTCCTATATGTGTACTTTATAACGTTGCTTCATGCCAAATTTCAAGATTCCAGGTCGTCTGGAAGTATCCTTTAGGTTTTGATTCCCTTGCGAGTAGTTGCGAGTTTCAAAATATGCGGCTTTAATTGCTGTATCTTTTGATTGCGTTGACGTAGAAGTTTGATTTTGTTACAGCTTAAAGATATTATAGACTTAAGTATTTGTTAAGAATTTCAATATAATACCACTACGCGTTCATGAGTAAAGGGGTAATAAGTTTAAAATTATTAAAAATATTTTTATTATATGATGTAACTAAAAATTTATGCTTTTCGCAATTTTTCCTTTATCTGTGTTATAAGACGTTGCTTCGTACCAAATTTCAAGATTCTGAGTTCACGGGAAGTACCCTGTAGGTTTTGATTCCCTTGCGAGTGTCGAAAATTTGCGGCATAAACGGGAGTATCTTTTGATCGCGTTGACTTAGAAGTTTGATTTTTTCACAGCTCCAACCAAGAGACCATAGACTTGAGTATTTGATATGAATTTCAGCTTGATACCTCCACGCGTTCCTGAGAAAAAAGGTCTTGACAGACAGACAGACAGACGGACAACAAAGTGATCCTATAAGGGTTCCGTTTTTACCTTTTGAGGTACGGAACCCTAAAAACGTGTTTTATGTCATTAGAACATATTTATTGTATAAAATTTATCTCGACCTTATATGTCCCACGTTGAAAGACAATGTATATTTAAATATATCTGTAGCAAAGACCACAATCACACAAATTTCCCTAAGGGCCTGAATATCGTCGTCGGTCAGACATTTTATTAACTAAAAGAATAAATAATACATGAAATAGCTTTTGTCTATGCTTAGAAAACTGGAGTTGTTATAGTGATTTGATATCTTTAAGATATAAAAGGAAATCAAATTGTCTTGTTTGTCTAGTAGTTGGCGTTGATTTGAAGTGTGGTTTGGGTGTTACTTAAAGTTTTCTTTCAGTGAATTCTCAATAGCAGCCCAGAGTTTTGCCTCATGGATGGCAATGTGTCACCCCTAAATAGGACCTAAATATCACATAAATCAATTTTTTTTTTTAAAATTCAAATTGTTTATTTCTATAACAAGTTTACACCAATTAGTTTGTGATTGGAGCCTTCTTTAAAGCAAATAATGCCTGTATTAGAAGACTCCGCTCTTCCATAACAAAAAAAAAAAAAGTGGGTGTTATACACTTGTATAACATCCTTCTTCTTCCACGACTTTAAATTAAGTTTATTACAGAGGGCAAAACTAGCTTCCAATATTTGATTGACCAAATGTAGGTTACGTACATAGCATTGACCTTTGTTTACTATTCAGCTAGCTACTGTTACTACATTTGCAATTTAACCACTAACTCCCCGGAGACTGTTAGTTAGTTAAATGAACATAATTATTCTAATTTAATACTATTTTGAGTGAACGTGGGGCTAGCTTACAAGACTTTGAATATAAACTACCACATAAACTCAAATGTAGTAGATGGTCTAGCTAATTATAAACGTCTGTGCTTAACGTTTGCTGATCGTAATAATCAAATATTTTATGATCATAAAATATTTTTGGACGAGTTTACATTTACATAGTTGGAAGATGTGATAAAAAACTAATAAATAATACTGATGTTTTCAAGTCTTGAAGTAAACACGAGTCAAGTATGATACAGTCATGATTCTTTATCCAGTAAAATAACTTCTAATCAGCAGGGCTCAACCTGCACCCCCTGGGTATACGCCCCAAGTGCTTTGCCAATTCAGCTATGGATTCGTATGCTGCTAGACTCGAAATTTCTCAACTCTTTTGTGCCAGCGTCATAGGTCAATATACCTTAGCTAGACAAACCTTACTTGGTTTTATATAAATAATATTATATAAAATACAAAAAGGCATAACAAACTAAAATTTGCTTTAAAATATTACAACTTCTAATCAGTTTAGTCAGTAAATCACTGAAAAAAGAATCTGTAGAGTGTTTGAGCTGGCCCCTACGTTATTTCTTCGAAGTTGTTTAGAGTACTTAAAGAGTAAGCATACTAAAAGTTCTGGCGCCTAGGAGGTGAGCTTGAGGGGGGAGGGGGGTTTAAAGGTCCTACTTTAACGTATTTTGCAAATATCTTTGTGCGCGTAATTTCAAATTGAAGTGTAGTTATGTTACAAATAACATTATATGTATAAGATCGAACAAGTCATAACACATATTCAAATATTCAGAATTGGTGCCTTATTTAAAAGTCAGAGCTGCCAAAATGCGAGTGCTCTTTTATTTATTCACGCATTAAGGTTTATACAACACTTGACCTGCGTGTTCAATTATTCAAAATATCAACGGAATTACCGTTTGTTATACCCATATAATCTCACAATGCCGCCAATAAGACTCAGTTGTAAAGGTATGTACTTGGGTCATATTTTGGGCCTTCAGAATAAAGCTGTACACGTTAGCGGCTTTAACAGTAATAGAGGTTCAAGTAACCGTGCTTTAGAATTTATTTGAGATGATTAATTTCGGTTCGTTTAACATATTGCTAGAAAAAGGTCAGTTCTATTTTCAAGAGAGAAAAAAGGTTTTTCATGTTAATTCTTAGTCGTTCAGAAACTAAAATACAGTCATTTTTTAATAAAAATGGTTTATTCAATTAAATCTGTTAATTGGACCAACTGAACTTCGAGATATTTTTTGTCCTGTGTAACATAAAATCGAGAACTTTATATTTTAATTGGATAGCGTGTAACTATTTGCCAGAAACAAATCATGATAACCCAAATATAATGCTTCACTGAAATAAATTTGTTTTTTTTGGACTGAGACCTCAATTGAATGGGCTTCTATATTTTTAAAACTGAAAAGTACAGCGTTCATATTTAAATCATGAAAGTCAAATGTGAAATATGAGAGAAGCATTCCCAATACAAAATGAATACGCAATGTCATCAAAATATCAACACCGAATTTGGAAGTCAAATTTCGTCTACTCCAATTACAGCTCCCGTGAAAGGAAACATGTATGAACAAGCAATTATGTTTTAATTTGTGAGAACCTCGACGCATAAAATTTACAGCCTTATTTGTTCGGGGGCTGAAATGGAAAAGCCAATTTTAAGGTTTTAATGTGTAATTTAAAAACGATTGAAGCTTCAATAAATTAAATGAGGAATAATAATTATTTTAAAGTTTGTTTTGTAAGCTATTTATAGCAATTGTAAGCTATTTTTAGTGCTTTATAATCCTAAATTCAAAAAATTTGGTGATGATCGAGGTCTGGTTAGTGAATTTGAGGGTGGAAGCACCTCTTACCTTTAACCTGACTGTCACCAAAATTTCTGCATATTTTGATCTATACTTATATTTAGCTTACGCAAATATGATCACGTCTCTGATTTAAGAAACAAACTCAAGTGACTTGCAATTTTTTGACGACCGGATGGCGGAGTGGGTAGTGTACCTGCCTGCGACGCTGAGGTCGTGGGTTCGATTGCCACTTAAGACAAATCTTTGTGTGCATGAACATGAGGGTTTGTCTTAGTCTGGGTGTTTCTATGTATAATAAGTATGTATTTACAAAATAAAAAAGTATAATGTATTAGTATCAGTTATTCTAGTACCCATAGTACAAGCTCTGCTTAGTTTAGGACTAGATGGCGTTGTGTGTGAGTTGTGAAATATTTATTTATTTGTCTTCGCAGGGACACTCACATTCTTTCAATGTCATGATATCTTATTCAATCCAACTAGTCCCATTTACCTTAAAGAACGTTTTACGTTCCTTCATGACACACGTGCGAAGTCCTTAAGGTCATCTGAGACTGAAAATACCTGAGCATTCAACAAACTTCTTTGACAGATCATTTTGGGTTAAATCTGTGCGCCTGTGGAATCTTCTAGTAGAAATTAGACGGTCACAGTCATTAGCTGTTTTAAGAAAATGAAGAAGCAAGGAGCACTATCTCACTAAACTTTTTCTGAAATATGTTTTATTTATATATTATAATTATATTTTTTATGGGTATACAAAAACAACTATCGAGGTGGCCTATATTTTGTCTCTGTGTGCATATTTTTATCAAAATAGCAGGTTTAAATTTTATTCAAAGGGCCAAAAATAAATTAAGTTTCTGTATTTGTTAATACTCAAAACGTTGTAGGTTTGTCTGACTATTTAAAAAAAAAACTAAAGAAAATTGTATGAGCTTTCATTCGATCACAAACAGTTTTTTACAAAAATCTCAAAAATGGGCGCTTTCCCCTCCTTCTTCCACTCCGGCTCACCTCTTAGACACCAGAACTTTTAGAATGTTTACTGCCTAAGTGCGTAAGGTCACACATTTCACACTGGATTATCGGCTAGTTTTTGGCAACAACTAGCAACTGTAACTACATTTGCAATCTCCACCGAGACTATTTAGTAGTTAAATGAGCATATTCCAATATCCAGGCAAACTAACAAGACTTTAAATATTAACTACTATAGAAACTCATTTTAGTTCCTTCTTAAAGTATAACCTTATACTAAAAGGTACGACCGCATCTTCTAAAAATACTTATGCTGCTGGTCTTCCTTATAATGATGGAGATAGCAAATAAATTTTCAGCATTACAACATTTTTCAATACCGCAGTCCAACTAACAACACATCGATAGATATAATTATATATACTATCCCAAATTAGGCAGTTACATAATAACAATGGCAATATTTGCTATTCAGCAGCCAGCTACTGTAACTACATTTGCAATCCAACCGCAAACTCCTCCTAGACTGTTTGTTAGGTAAATGAACATATTCTAATAGGTAGGCAAACTTACAGGACTTGGAATATTAACTAATGCAGAATTTAGTTTTGGTCCTTTGAATAAATTATCCTTTATATTACAATTTTTGATGAAAATTCTGTAATAAGGGATGGAAGACAGAGCTTCAATGTATCTACTAATTACCTCTATAAAGGTTATATTCCGAACTGACTTGCCAACGGTAATGAGGTTCTAAACTGCCTTTTTATCACGGTAGGTGGCGCATAGTCGGGATGGCCAATGATAGCTGTCAATTCAATACATTTTGTAACCTATTGTTTATAAATTTAAATTTTCTCTTAAAATGCCTCTGTGTGCTGTTCTTGGATGTAATAATACCGGCGTGCATTTATTTCCCAAAGATAAAAAAGGAGTTGGAAAGGCTATACGTCGCCAAAATTGCGTAGCGACAAAGTATAGCAGGTTATGCCGGCATAATTTCCAAGAATCTGATTATTTTGGAGAGTCAGCTTATACTGGTGTGTTATTATTAACAATTTGTTGATTATGGGCATAAATCAGATCACTGTGAAGGTAAATTTTAGATTTGGATCATTGTTTCTAACCTAAAAGTAACAATACCATTTACCATTAAAGTAATGTTCTCCCATTTGTCGTAAATTTTCCTACCAAGAGTCAAGCAACAATTAACAGGTTACAACTAAAAAAATAACAAAATCTGGAGCATACTACTGATAAAAAATATTTTAGGCCTACCACTCAATGTGATCTACTTTTCTTCCAGTTATCCTTCCTTCTCGTTTTTTTAGCTCATCTTTTAATTCTTTGAGCTTCCAGGTACCGTACATGTTGTCAATAACGATAGCGGACCGGTTTCAAACGGTTTAAACACAAAAAATAGCACAAAACAAAGTGTAAACAAAGCGTATATACGATTTGACAGCGGCCATCCCGCCGCTAGCGACATCTGCGATAAGCTTTGCGTTTACATCCTCATTGCTGATACCACGCGCAGGGCTGCATGCAGCTGTTGGACCATTATTTTTTTGATGTATAATTAAAAATTAAAGTAAAGATGATTACTGACCCGGTGTGGTGGACTAAAATCCAGCGACCGCTAAAGTAAACAATACATATTTTGCATTAAAATATATATATTTGTTTTTCTCTTTGGTAATGCATGGTGCAAATGCAACTGCCATAACTGCATGCAGCCGCTGCACGTGCTGTCAGCAGTTGCTGTTGGTAGCTGGGCTCAGAAATGTACCCTAATAGTAGTACAAACTTGATATATAAGTACTGTATTCTGTATAATACATACATAATATTATTATATGACGTAGAGGAATACAGACGCCAGATAATTATAATAATGTTATAATATTGCTTATATGTATTAGTATGTAAGTATTTTATTATTGTACCTATACGTAGGTATATTCATCATAATTAATATCTTTATGCATTTATATTCTTTCCCTATTCTTAATCCTCTCTAGTACATCTTAAATTTCCCTTTCGTGTCTCTTTCTTACTCTCCATCCAATGGTTGTCTGTAAGAGATTGTCTTAGTTGCGATAAGACCGCCATTTGTACTATAAATCTTCTTTTTTTCTGTATATTTATTTTTCCTTGGTGTGCAATAAAGCTTTTTATTATTATTAATATTATTAATAATAATGCCAACGTGCGGTACTAAATTATTATAAAATTAGTTAAACTAACGTTTCACAGCTTGTCAAATTTAATTTAATCAACTCAATTACAGTAATACATGAACATTTTGACGTCTTTAGATTGAGCAATATTTATCATTCGACTGAGCATACAAATCAAAAAACTATATAAATGAACATTAATATGAAATTATATATGAACTAGATATTTATTTTTACGGCGTATAAAGAGAATGGATTGTATTTTATCTAATGGTTAAATGGTAGGACATCAACAATCCACAAAAGGAGTTTGTCGATGCATCGCTTCATCTGAGGGCTACGGTGTTGTTCCTAATGTGACAGTTATTGTTATTTCAAGACCTGATGATGTCACCAACCAACTGGAACACTGTCGGGTAACCCGTAGCGTAGAGTATCGTTACATAGGTATTTTAAAAATACTTCGGGGTTGCAAAGATGTTTGTTTGATATAGAAACCCGTTGGCGAGAAATTTAACTTTGAAGTAAAAACTTTTCTTTGAGTAGAGCGTGCGTCCCACTCCCTCTAAAAACTAAACTGTTGGCTCGAAATATCTGAATAAAATCATAGTGGTTGTATATATAATAAATTTTTAAGCATACTTATAGCGGCTACGTTAAATTTATTAGTTCAGAAGTTATAAGGGGCCCAAATTATAAAATGCAGTTACTTAAAATAGTTCGTACATAAATCACAAACCATTAAAAATAATGTATGAAATCGTTACTAGTTTAATACAGATAGAAAACCTATTAAGTCCAAATATGGCATGACTCGCTACGAAAACCTATTGCGCGTGGCCCGACATGCACTTGACTGGTTTTTATTAAATTACACGTAAAATCTTTAAAATTGGCTTTTCCATTTTCAGCTTGCAAACATACAAGCCTGTAAATTTTATGTGACAAGGTTCACACAAATGAAACATAATTGCTTGTTCATACGTGTTTTTTTCCTTCCTTTTACGAAGCAGTAATTGAAGTAGACGAAATTTGACTTCCAAATTCGGTGTTGATACTTTGATGACATTGCGTATTCATTTTGTATTGGGAATACTCTGCTCATGTTTTACATTTGACTTTCATGATTTAAAAAATATACGATGTACTTCTCAGTTTTTTAAATATAGAAGCCTAATTAATCGGGGTATCAGTCTACTATCCAATAAAATCAAATTAAATGAAGTAAAACAAGATTAGAGTATATAGCTTATCATTTTTTTCTGCCAAATATTTATACGCTGCCTAATTAAAGTTATAATACTCAACATTTTGTTGCCTGATTCAAAAAAAAAGTGCGGGTGATCCAGATAACGTATTTCATCGAAGAAACTATTTATATTTAAAAAAATCATTGAAGTTCCTGAACCACTAAAATTTATTATGAAAAACCCTACTTTTCTCTTGAAAAAACCGTTTCTAGCAATAAGTTAAACGAACCGGAGTTAATCATCTCAAATAAATTCTAAAGCACGGTTACTTGAACCTCTATTACTGTTAAAGCCGCTCACGTGTACAGCCTTATTCTGAAGGCCCAAAATATGACCCAAGTACATACCTTTACACACACAAGTGAGTCTTATTGGCGGAATTGTGAGATTATACGAGTATTACAAACGGTAATTTCATTGGAAGCTTAAATATTTGAACTCGGAAGTCAAGTGTAATATCCTACATGAGTATTTTTTTTTTTTATATCTAAAAACTTTATTAGACAAAATAATTTATTTCATTTATTCAGTAACAATTTTATATTGTATGCGAATGTTTTTAACAAATTTAAAATTTTAATTAAAAAATAAGCACATTAATAATATTAATAACAATTTCAGCAATATGAAGGTCATTTATTACATAATTATGAAAGTAAAAATAAAATAGTATGATAGTAATAATTGTATGATAGTATATTACAGCAATAAAAACAGACTATCTTCGTCTGAATATAGATATATCCTGTTGCTAACTATTTTAGAGGCTATGCGCCTTTAAAAACAGTTTCACATAATAACAAAAAATATTTAACATACCTGATAAATATGTTATGTTAAATATTTGTTCATCCATCTATCAAATAATGAGCCGATCTTACGAAGAGATAAAAGCACTGATAACGATTAAACAAAATGTACACTTTGTTCACATAAAGAGATTATATTTCTAAGTATCATTATCAAATAATATTATAAAATTAAATTGAATTAAACACAATAAGTCAATGAAAGCAGCGATAGCCGAGTAGGAGACCGTAGGACTTCGAAGTTAAAGGTCTCGGGTTCGAACTCACGGCACACACCTCTCATCTTTTCGAAAAAATGGGTGTATTTATCATATAATTTTTCGCTCGTTAACGGTGAAGGAAACATCGTGAGGAAACCTGCATGCCTGAGAGTGCCTAATAAGTGCTTCAGGGTGTGTGAAGTCTACCAATCCGCATTTGGCCAGCGTGGTGGACTATGGCCTAACCCTTCCCATCATGAGAAGAGGCCCGAGCCCAGCAGTGGGACATGTATTAGTTACAGGGCTGCTATTATAAACACAATAACAATAATTACCATAATTCTCATTTATTTATTTTTTATATTGCGGGTAGTTCCACGCAGTTTTATTACTACGGCCGGGTGAACAGCGTCGTGAAGTAAGCGAGCTAACGTCAGGATTCTCGTAAGAAATAGTGATGGGGAGTCGATATCGACTATACAATCGCGAGAAAGTTATGTCTAATCTACTTTTGCCTATGTTTGCGATAAGGTTATTCGAATGTTGAAGAGTTTTATACATATAAAACTTATGAGACATTTTTAAAATAAAATAAAGAGCATTGTATGCGTTTGATAAAATCTTTTTAGTGTCTTAAAAATGGTGTATTTATACGCAATTTTTTATTTTAATGTAAAAATTGTAAAATTTTTCGTAGTTGGTTTCCGTAACGTACATGAGTTAATAAATAATGGGGCACAAGCACTCTGACAGACTTTTAACTTTTTGACTTGTTGAATAGTTGTTTAGACCTGTTCTGTCTATGATAAAAGGGTAAGATCACGTTAATGTCTTTTTGGTGTAGCATTATGAGCTTTATTTGTGGTCATTAACTGGTGGAACATCTTCTTATACCTTCACACACACAACTGAGTCTTATATGTGTAAGATTATACGGTTATTACAAACGGTAATGCCGTTGGGATTTTGAATAATTGAAGTTGCAGGTCGAATGTGGTATAAACATAGAAATCTTAATAACTAGTCAATAGAAATGCTATCGACTATCTTTTAACACTGGGACGCATGTCGCCGTTTTTCAAATACCACTTTTTGTATTCCTGCAAACAAAATTATTCTTTTTGGCGATGACATTAAGACGACAATTCCTCAACTCGCACTTCTGTTCGATTAGACAGATGCGCTTGTATTCCTGCAAACAAAATTATTCTTTTTGCGATGACATTAAGACGACAATAATCCTCAACTCGCACTTGTGTTTGACTTGACAGATGCGCGGCGACAAGGTCACGCGTCTTCGACATTTCTATTGCCTTATTATTAAGATTTCTATGGGTATAAACCTAGATGCGTGAATAAAAAATAAGACAACAAAACTCGGGAGCTCAGGCTTTTAAAATAAGCCACGAATATTGACTTGTTGAAGCGCTTTTTGGACTGGATCCGTCTTTGATAAAAGGTCAAGGTTAAGTTAAGGTCTGTTTGTTGTAACATTGCGATAAACTTCATTAATTACGTGCTCTGCTCCAGTAATTTTATAGGTAAAAACAAATTTAACATAATATGGCCCAGAAAGAACACCTAATGTTTAGTGTACTGTTACTTGCGTACATACATTTGTAGACACAATTGAGTTTTATTGGCGCATCCTAAGATCACACGGGATTTGAAAACGGTAATTCCGTTGGGATTTTGAATAATACTAATTGAACCCAAAGGACAAGTGTATTATAAAACTAGATGCATGAATTAATCATAGGGCACGCATACTTTGGCTGCTCAGAGTTTTAAATAAGTAGCGAGTTTTGGCTTGTTGAACTGTTTGGACTTCTTCTGTCTTTCATAAAGGTTATAGTTAAGTAAAGATCTTTTGGTGTAGCATTAAGAGCTGGGCGTTGGGCAAAAGCTTTATTTAATGACGTGCTCTATCTGTGGTTATTTAGGAGGTAAAAATATATTTAATTTATGACTCCTATTGATCGGTCTATGAGTTTACCAATAATTTGCAAAAAACTAATTTTTTTGTTGTTAAAACAACGTTTTTAGCAATAAGTTAAGGAAACCAAAATTTATCATTGCAAATAAATTCGAATGCACAGTTAATTTAAACTTTATTAATGTAAAAGCCGCTCACATGTACAGCCTTATTCTGAAGTCCCAAAATATGACCCAAATATATACCTTTACACAAACAGATGAGTCTCATTGGTAGAATCGGGCGATAATACGGGTATTACAATCAGTAATTCCGTTGGGATTTTCAATAATTGAACAGGCAGGTCAAGTGTAATATAAACCTAGATGCGTGAATAAATAATAAGACACGCGTACTTTGGCAGCTCAGACTATTAAATAAAACACGAATTTTGACTTGTTGAATAGCTGTTGGGACTTGTTCTGTCTTTGATAAAAGGTCAAGGTCAAGTAAAGGTCTATTTGAAGTAGCTTTGAGAGTTACTTTATTAACTACGTGGCCTATTTGCAGTACTTTAAGAGGATTAATATATTTAATTAATGGCCCAAAAAGAAAACTTGGTATTTAGTTAACCCATTCAACATTTGAGCAAAACAATGCTTGAAGAAGCAAACTGCGTTTTGTAAGCCCTTTGAGGTTCTCGGCTGATTCTGCCGCCGTACCAGGCCTAGTCTGGATCCCCGGAAGATGTGACTCCACTGAAGTGTTGACGCCAAGAGCTTTGCACACTAAGGGCCACCTCAACTTCCAGGGAACCACAGTCTACATTTAAATTAAACTACGAAGATAATGCAGTTCCGAATAACTTCGTACGAAACTTGTGCAAACTTTGCATGCATTAAAGTGATGACATTTGGCTAGAGATCTAAGTTACTCATAAGACTGCGAACGAAATTGGAGTGTTGGCAAGCTTGCCAAGTTCGCCAGTTTTATTTGAAAACTGTTTAGTTGTAATTGGGCTCTTGTTTATTTAAATATTCGAAAGTTTTACCAACTGTTTGTGTTTATATTTTATGTCGATATATTTTTTTTTCTTCCCAAACTGTAATTGATTCTCCCAATCACTTTTTTTGGTGTCGTATTATTATGTTGCTTAAAACAACCTTTTTTTGCAAACACTTGTGAAAAGAGCCACATTTAGAAAAATGTTTAACTCATGGGTGAGTCGAAGCTACCTAGATTAAACAATATTATTATACAGGTTAAGCGATACTAACCGCGGTCAGCCATTGATGGATGATCAGGGGGTATGGCAATCAATACCGGTAATCAGAGGTCAGAAAGTCTGACAACTAGTCTAAATAAACAGTGTCGTATCGCCTTGTTCGGTTCGTAAAATAACTATTACTCTCTTGAATCTGTTAAACTAAAAACTGATTGTTATGTGATTGGGAAAAGGCTCAAAGAATGAGAAACGAGAATAACGTTTCAATGAATATTTTTATTTCACAACTTTGTTGTTTCACCGTCGAAAATATATACTGTTTGTGTAGTAAATTTTGAACAAATGTGCTATGAAATATGCAATCTCGATAAGCTATTGTCAGAGCCAAGTCCCAGTCCCCTAGACGCCTTTGTATGACAACGTATCCTTTATTATGGCGAAATAACTTTGATGAATATAGAATATGGTAATATAAACTTTAAGGGGTTATCTAATTGCCAATATAGTCTTTGAAACGAAACAGCAAAACAAAAGATGAGTCCCGGTTGGCGTAGTGGTTAAAGCGGTCGCCTCGCCGTTTTAAACTGCGCTGGTGTTGTGGGTTCGATTCCCACGAGACAAATCTTTGTTCTGACTTTGGGTGTACTTTGTGTGTGTGAAATGAATGTTTGTGAACACCGCCGCGATACAGGAGTTAATCCTAGTGCGGACGTCGTTTCTTTTTAAAACCACAAATGTTCTAAACCAGCTTACAGTTTAAGAGCGCTTCTTTACTGTGCATCCGTTTTACATCCGTCAAAACATTATATATGAGAAATAAAATGATAAGAATATCGGCTGTAGTTCATAAAAGCTAAAGTTGACGCAGTATATGCTACCAGCGCTGTAGCCACTCTATGGTATACGTGACTCAGAACTTTGACAAACAATTTTGTCATTTTTGAGAGACAATTATATTAATATCTCGGAAATGCCGAAGACCTGTGTCTGCGTCTAGTCTACCTTACAAAACGAGGGTATGATGCTGCATTATCATGAGACATGTTTTATTATATTCCTGGTCCCCGTAGCACAGTTTGTTTCTTTACATTTAACGTCAACATACGTCATGGTTGAATTGAAATGTCAAGAGTGGCACACTTTGCGAATTAAACTTACCTCTTTATCGTCCGATATGTTTAATTTATTTAGCTCCAGCCAATCTGAAACAAATATACAATATTAATAAGCTATTGTGAAAACCAAGAAAGGCATGCGTATTTCATAAATGGAATCACACGAAATTTAAATTTCTGTCAATCAAAATATCATCCGTATTTATATGGATGGATGCACTAAATTTTCGAAACTAACAGTTTCCTTTACATAATTACGCCACCGCACATTTTATGTGAAACGTCTAAGTATGACTCAGCACATTTTTTATAATGTTGACAACATGGTAACAATAAATTTGACTGCTTATCCGATAGGTTAGAAGAAGCTTTATAAAAATGTAGGAATGGTTGTATCGTAAAGAAGAATTGAATTTATTTTATTAATTATATCCTTTGTCTAGTGGACGTATATAATGTATGTTAACGCTTATTGTGTGTGAGGTCCCGAGTTCAATCGCCGGTTCGGATAAAAGTGATATTTAATTGTCAGAAAATTTAATTGTCAGAGTATTAGCACGGAGTCTGGCAATTAGGAGGTGAGCTCCTATTGCGTGGGACAGACGTAGACAGTAAGTAAATTAAATTTAGGTGTTCTACAACCAGCCCCAGAGTCCTGGTTAATAAAAGCGTGATATTCGTTAAGAAATGTTATATTAATTATCACAAGATCATCAAAAAGCAAAACATTATAGCTGTGCTTGGTAACACCTTCTTCTTGTCGTGTCGATGGCTGAGTCAAATTTTATTGATCCAAAAAGTAGCCACTGTTAAGGCGCTCTCGTCGGCGTTCATGAGCGCCTCTCTTGTACAGGTGGTAGGGCATTTTGAACAGTCACTAAGGTGGTCAAGGTTTTAACTTGCCAACGTGTTAAAAGGATTAGTCAATTCGCTTTTACGAACTCGTGAATTGCCCAGGGTGCGCCGGACGTAGAGAACACCTATGTTAGGAGACTGGGTTGGTATAAAATTTGCTTTTGTAAATGTTGTATTCACAAATCCTAAGGCACCCAAACATGTATTTTCATCTGATTGTAAGAAAATTCTAGAAAATAAATAAAAACTACTGAGGTGTCAAGGGACACCCGGATGGAACGAAGTTCGGTAATTCCTAATAACAACAAATCAGGATTCGCATCCGAGATTGCAGTAAAAGGTATGCGACCTTAACCACTAAACAAATAAAACAACAATAATAGACACTTTGAGCAAAATCATAAATAATCTGCATATTTTTAAACTCATATTCACGTCTCTTTAGACACGGATGTAACTCAGCTTTGTTTTAGTTTGGGTATTATTTATTATTACGTATAATTACCACGAACAATAAGTAGACACTAGTTCTTAACGGCAACCGGCAATAAAATACCAATATGAAGCTATTTAGTTTTGTAGTTAGGATGTAATCCACTACATATAAAAAGAACGCTGCGAAACCTATGATAGGTACGTACCGTACACGGTATTATTATTAGGTAGGTACAGAATTGGCGATTATAATGGTTGTTCCTTGTGAATCTGTATTGTCGGTAATTATAATGGTATAAATTACAGTATTTTCGAGCACATCCAACACAAAGAAACATGCAAAGCTCACTGCCAGTGCCAGGGAATACAATGACTCCGACCAGCGAATGCAAACGAACTAAATGTAAATGTATTATTATTTTATAATAAATGCAATTTATTTAACTAACCGTTATGCACAATTATCTTTTTTTTATCTTTTATTTTACAAAAAGTAGGTAGGTATTTTATATTACAAAATATCGGCTGATAAGAACGCCGGGCGCGGCCGCTGATGGCGAGCGGCGCGTGTCTCAATTCTCAAAGTACCTACCTACTTTTGATAAAGTACGAAAAAACAATGAATTTGTGGTTATTTTAGCCAATTATGTTCATTCACTGAATGTTATTGTGAATGTTAACAAGATTTACGTAAATTGACTAGTAATTAATTGATTTTAAAGAAGTTACGTGAGTTTTTGATCCTCACAGGAGGCACCAATTTAATGAATGAAACTCGTTGAAGGAGCCTCGGCATTTCCCTGACAACTGGCTTGTCTTAGAACTGTGGCTCCCAGCGGTAGAAAACCAACAGACACTAACCTGGAATGGTGACATAACGGGGTTTCTTCTTGAGAGGAACCGGCCGGTTTCCAGGACTTACGAACCCGTTTTCCACTTATCACTAGTCACCGCGATACTTGACACCAGTTGACACCACCAAATCACCAATTATCAGTCCATGATCTCCTAACGAGGGTTTTTTATGATTATTTTGGGAGCGCGCGTTAAATGTGCACGCGGTACTTTCGAACAGTGTTGCCGTTAAGGAAATGTAGTTTGTGGCTACATTAAAAGAAAAAAGTTGCCAGTTTTTTAATTAATTAGCTTTCCAAATTTGGCTAGAAGTGGCTAAATTAGGAACTAAATTATTAATTTATTTTTTTTGGGCATAAGCACCACGTAATTATTATAAGCTAGTTTTCGACCTTTAATTACTATCCTATTACTATTGACATTACAATATACGTATGGGGATAAGTGGGTTCAATAAAACAATTTTAATAGTGCTAGTAAATAGTTATTTATGGTACAACTGAGAAAAAGTTTATATTTCTGTTGTGAGTGCCAATTTTGAATCTTGAGCTTGCGCACTACTTCGCAAGCGAAAGATTTTAAGAAGTCACGAACTGGAAATTAAATTTTTCTCACAATACAAAACTTTTCACCTCTTCCAGTGAGAAAATAAACTCGTACTCGATTGCTTAACCTGAAATAATTACATGAAATACGACAGTAATACCGATTCATAATGCGTTTTATGGCCTTTAGAAAGTCGCCACTAATTAAATATGTCGTACCCTTTTTAAATACTTTTCACGTGAATTTTCTGGTAAAAAAGCAAACTTCTGTGTTAGAAGCAAGTTACCGCAACTCTTTTGGAGTTCCACAAAGTTCTTCATCACTGGATTCACTATTTTTTTGTTAAAAAGTTCCAGTAAACAATTATACATAAACTGAAAAGAATTTATATTTATAGTTGCCCGCGATGACTGACACAGACACAGCCTTTTTTTTTTAAATCGTGCGTTCGGAAATTCGTTCCGTAACACTTATTTATAGAGTCTAATATTAAGTGCCCGATTTTAATTAATTTTATGGTTAATCACGAATATAAAACCATGAAAATACTAAATAAGCGTGTATTTATATAATTTAAAATAATTAAAACGTATCGTTTGTAGTTTTTAAATAAAATTGATGTCAATGTTTATTACTAACCTACATGGTGGCTGTTTTGTTTTTTTATTTTGCGTCTATTCATTGTAAGGATTTAGTGTTTCGAAATTTAAATCACTTTGCCTCACTAGTTTTTTTTTTTTTTTTTTTATTTATGATGTATCTAAATTTTACTGGTGGTAGAGCTCTTGTGAATGAGCTCGAGGGCGGCAGCACCACCGTCTCACCTTTAACCTGCCGCCAAATAGTAGTGTTTCCATTACTGTGTTCCGGTTTGGTGGTGAGATCAGGCCCTGAAATTACTGGCACATGAAGCATAACACCGTAGTTCTCAGCTGCAGCGACGCATCTCTAATCTGCTTTTGTGGATTGTTGATGTCCATGGGCTGTACTCCACTTACCATCAGGTGGACTACACGTTCGTTCGCTGTAGACAAAGTATTAAAAAAAAAAAAAAAAAAAAAAAAAACTATTAGATACTTCATCAAGATTACAATCTAGTCTAGATATAAAATTAGAGACTAATGAGTAATTTAATTTTGACCTAAGTTACTAAATTAATTTAATTTATACTAAGAATGTGTCCATTAACACCCATCTTATTGTCTCTATTATCGAAACTGACACTTTGTTCTTGTGTTCTTTTAAAGAAGCACTAAACCACTTGAAGCACTCACTTCACTGAACTAGCTCAAAAGGTTTCGTCCTTTTGAGTCTTCTAACTATGTAGTGAGTAATAAGCGTTATTACTCTCTGAATCGTTAAAACTCAAACGATCTTTTTCGTGCTGGTGTGGTGAAAATTTAATTTACTGTAATTTGTTTTAGAAAACAATTAAAAATCAACTTGCAAGTTTTCAATGTCATCTGTAAAAATCTCTTCATCAATGGATGATGTGGATGTGCATGGCATTTCAGTCTGTTTCACTGATTTGACCGTTTTTGTGACTTTGGTTAACACTTCAGGTGGCAAAACATAATTGTGGCAAGCTTTTTTTTTAATTTTTAGTTGATTTCTAATCATAATAATTGAATTAAGTGTTAATGCACACAGTCTGTTTCTCAATTTATTTTTTACTGTGTTCATCACGCTAAAAAGCCTTTCCACTTCCGCGTTAGAGTGAGGAAGGGACAATACAGCTATTTCTTGGAATGTATTAACTCCTGTTGCATTCTTGTATTTTAAAACTTGAGCCCAGAACTTAACACTATCTCCTGAAGTGTCCCATTCTGTGAAATGAATAGTTTTCCACTGTTGAACAATTTTATCTATATTTTGGGCATCAAATCCGAATTCTCTTGCCAAATCAACCATTGCATGAGGATCTTTTGTCTGATTTAAAGTGTTTTCTGGACTTAAAAGTATTACCTTTTTAAGGATCTCGTAATTAGAAGGTATTCTGTGTTGAATTTCCTTTACCAACTTGACATTGAATTCAATGCACCGTTTCCTGATATTAGCTACCTATTGATTGTGGAGGTAAGTTATTTTTACCAGCATGAGATTCGAAGAGATGTCCCAAGTGTGCAACTGGATCTAGATGATGTTCTACTTGGATTGTAAGGAAATCTTTGTCTGTTGTCGCAGCGCCTGGCATTATTATTCTAACGCAGATAGATCGTAACAAGATCATCAGAGTTTCAAACAGTTTGACAGGATCCATATTTTCGCCTTCAAATACCTTTATTGCAATTTGAACGTCGTGAAGAACACTTTTCAAAAAACATAGGTATACTAGATTACCCTCGTCACTGTACATTTCCCAAAGCTGTCCCGCTGTATAACACTTCTCTCTAGCCATGGCAAAATGTAGTTTTAGCTCTTCCCATTGTGCCAATACTCTGACTACAGCAGGCTCTATAGACAACCGACGGGTTTCACACAGTTTTTTTCTTTTTAGTTTTTTTTTTATCTAATTTATCTTTTTTTTTGTAGCACCGTCGCTACGAGAATTGCTACGAAAAGTGTCGTTACAACTTTTCGTACCATTTTTTTCCGTCTAGCCCCCTTTCGCAACGCGCGATTAGGAACTTCGTTCCAATATAGGATCCGATTCGTCGAATCACAGCATAATATCTCCAGTGTCTAATGCCAAGCAACAATTGACCTAATTTCACCAACAAACCAGAACCTAGTTGTGCATAATCTATTAACTGTCGGCAGTTTATGGGTGAAATAGTACTGTCTCCCCGCAAGACCTCTTATACCTTCACTTCAATTATTCAGCAACAATATCGTGTTATGATTTTTAGGTAATATAACTAAGGCAGGTATCATGTTTGCTGACCACTGATCAGACTGCGCGACGGACGACGGGCTTATGATGAATAACTCAAATGTTTTGAAATTATTGCAAATTATAACTTACTTTGAATTTACTAAGTAAGTATGTTTTTAAACTTTCGCTATTTAAGAACTGATACTACTACATTATTTACTTTTTTTTTGTTAATACATACTTATTATTCATAGAAACATCAATTTGGAATCAGGATTTGGAATCATTTCTTATATTATTTCTCAAAGACCAAAACATGCACACAAAGATTTGTCTTGAGCGGGAATCGAACCCGCGACCTCTGCGTAGCAGGCAATTACCCTACCAACTCTGCTATCCAGTCGTCAAAGAGGAACCTATCAAGATTTGATGGTACGTGTACCATGGATCGCAGAAATCAGAAACGTCCAATACTTCGTGCGTTGAATTCATTATGCGTTCGTGCGTCGAGACATGTCTTTGTAGAACACAAGTCTACAGATCAACCTATACATTTCCAGTAAAAGCTGCTCTCGCATTTCACGGGAATCCTATATAACGCGAGACCATCATATACTGGCAATGAATAGGTTGATGCGTAGTTTGTACAGCTGTTATCATTGCGAATGTGTACACGTTTGTAATATCTTGTAGTTTAGAGGTTGTAAGAAAGAAAATATCAAATTATGAGTCAACAGCATTCTGAGTGGTTCTGAGAACGATGCATAGCTTACCGGCATACATGGCTATATTTCTCAGTAGGATGTACCTGTTACTAAGGGTTGGACCTCATCTGGCAGCACGGAATCGCCTTTTTCCGTCGCCCTTTCTCTTTCTGTCGCTTAGAACTGCCATTTGCTAGACCGAGACAGAAAGCATAATGCGATAGCACGCGGCGGAATACTCGAGGCGATCGGCATCACGGACAAAATGCAATGGTCGGCAGGGAGACTCCGGAACGCTGAAGCGCGCGATACCATGCTAACGCATCCTTTCACCGCCGATCACTTGCTATGCAGACGCTTGCGATCGCCTTTTTTGTCTGCGGAATGCGACAGCGCGCGTTCGCATGCAGCAGCATACTGCAGCACGTGGTAGCACAGGCGGAACAAATGCGATTCCGTGCTGCCAGATGTGGTCCAACCCTAATAGTATTAAAGTCTTACTTTTAGTGCTTTTATTTATTTTCATTTTTTTTTGTCTGCACGTAGTGTAATGGTTTAAGCGGTCGCCTTGCCGCTCTCCACTGCACTGGTGTTGTGGGTTCGATCCCCACATGGGACAAATCTTTGTGTTTTTTTGAGTGAATATGAGTATTTGGCCTTGTCATTGGGACCATTAGATAGTGTAATTGCTTCTGGTGTTCTATCTAATGTAAAAAAAAACAAATTTATTTAGTTATTTATTTATTACTAGCTTATATCGCTGCTCCTCCTGCGTGGCACGTCAGTAATTTCTGGAGTCTTGAACTATCTCCAAATCATTTTTCATTAGAATCGGACCAATAGATTCGAAGATAGTTGGGTACAAACAAACAAAAAATCTTTATTTTATTGGTATAGTAACTCAAATTTGATTAATTCAGTCAATCTTTATGACTAATGAGGAAGGCGCAGGGAGCAATTAGGTAGTACTAAGTTAATCATTGTTACAGCCAAAAAAGTTACAAACATACATAAATACGGGTTTAAACCTGGTTTTTTAACACAACATTATCACGCCTATATTACCCAGAATGGTATACTGTACGAGCAAACCCGTACAACGCAATAGTTTTAGTTTTATGCTGACATCAACACGCAGCGAAGTGAACAAAATACATACATTCGACACAATAATCAGTAGTTGCAAGCAATCGGTTCGGGCAACAGCAAACGTTCCTTTCGCCGCGTGTCGATCATTTAGCATTAGTTTTAAGATTTTTCTATCTGACTTTAAATACATTTCTTTTAACCTTTATCTTTTGACTTATCATTTTGATGTACCTTCCCCGTACAGGTACAATTCACATTTTTTTTGAAGTCGGTTAAAAATAACGCCTTACAAGAAATAAACACTCCGTTGACGTCTGATAAATGACAGTAAGCTTACAAAACATGGCCTCCCGTAACAAAATGGTGGCAACATAAAACACGGTAAAAAATTGCTGTAATTTACACTCCTAGCTGCCTTAACTTTAAGGATTTACAGGTATGATGGCATTAATTTAAGATAATTTTACAAAAAAAAACCGTCTTCTATTCCAAAAAATGGACTAGAAAATAAACATACACACATGTCATCAACATTGCCTAGGGATATTTCATTTTTATACCTTATTAGATGAAATTCTGTAAATATTTCGTTAAAACAATTTTATTATTATATGAAATTGAAGTTTTAACAATCTAGTCTGCTTTGATCAGTTGTCATTATCTTGTTTAAATGTTCATAAATTAATTTGAACAATTAGTGAACTAGATGTGACCAATCAAGAGTTGGATAATTTTTATATTTCCCATAAAAAAATATCCAAAAGCAGTAAAAAATTTACTGTTGTGTGTAAAAAAAATGTATGTTACTGTTTTTAAACTAAAACATAAATCATTTAGTACTCATTGTACGTATTCGATATTTTTTTCAAACGTAGCATAGCAACACTTCTAGTAGCAGAAGTTTTTATTCGGATTCTTTGGCGGGAATTTAAAAAGAGCGCGCGTAAATTTCCCTCATTTTAAAAATTTAATGTAAATATTAATTATTTGATAATTTTATGGACTAAAGTTGTGTAAATATTGACAATTAATAATTGATGGAGGTGACCGAGGGCGAGGGGGATGGTCCCCCGGACCCGAAAACGCGAAAGCGAAAGGACCTAAATATTACCGGCGGCGGTGAGGTATCAGACTATAAACCTTATTTTAAACCAAATTATATAAGACTTTATCCAGAAACTTCAACAAATGTTGAGTTTAAGGTTTTCGTTGAGGCAATGGAGAATGAAAAATTGGGCAACAAAAGCCCAATATATCTCAATCATATATTCACAACGGAAGTAAAAGGTGTGGTAGCTATACGGCGAGCTAACGCCAACAAAATAGTTGTCCTATTTAAGCAGTACAATACTGCCAATAATTTCATTAACAATAAGGCCTTCCTGACAAAATATAATTTTAAAGCGTATATCCCAGCGGCGCAAATAGAACGCACTGGCATTATTCGATTCGTGCCCCAAAATATCTCGAATAAAGAGCTGTATACAAAACTTACTTCAGCATATGAAATAGTAGCAGTAAGAAGATTCACCAAGAAAGTAGGACAGACACGTACTCCCTTACAGACCATCAGCATCACTTTTTTGTCCAACACCCTACCAGATAACGTTCAATATGATTTATTCTCTTACCGTGTGTTTGAATATATTCCTCCTCTGCAGCAATGTTATCGTTGTTTTAAATTTAATCACTCAGCTAAGATTTGTAATGGTAAACAGCGTTGTAGTTATTGTTCTGGAGATCACTCATATAAAGATTGCGACAAACCAAGTGAACTTTGTTGCATTAACTGTAGTGGACCACATCTTGCCATATCTAGAACTTGTCCAGTTAAAATGAAGAAAATTTTAGAAAAGAAAACAAAAATTTCTTATGCAAGTGCAACAGAAACGAAATTTGAAAAGAATTTTCCTATGCTTCCTGTTAAGATTGTAAATAAAAAACCTGTAGAAAATATGCAACCTGTTAAAATGAATGTAAATAATGTAAGTACAAGTAGTAAAATACAAGAAAATACTTTGTCTATTAAAAGTCAAATATTACAAAATAAGGAAATTCTAATGGCCCTTGTACGTACTCTAATAGAATTGGGAAATAAAAATGATGATGTGCCTATAAACACATCAAACATCAAAGATATGTTAATTAAAAATTTAACTTAATATAATGGATTTAAATACAAACAATATAATTTCACGGTTACGTATTGCCCAGTATAATATCCAAAGTGCCAATAGCAAAAAAGCATTACTTATAAATTTTTTACATAATGAAAATATTGATATCTGTTTATTGAATGAAACTTGGTTTAAAGAAAACCAAAGGTTTAGCATCCCTGGCTATAACATTTACTACAAAAATTCTGCTAATCCATGCAATGGTGTAGCAATATTGATAAAGCCATACTTAAAATACAGTGCTCTAGACACTATCTTCTATGAAGATATTCAAACTGTTGCAATATCACTATCTAGTGAAATAGGTAACATAACAATATTGTGTGTATATTGCCCTCCCAGGAGGGGTCGTGTAAGAGTAAATAAACTTCAAAATATTATTAGAAATCTACCAAAACCTATATTTGTAAGTGGAGATTTTAATGCACATCACATCGCATTTGGATGTACCACAACAAAGTCCCGAGGTACTGATCTATACAATCTCATTGATGACAATGATTTATGTATACTAAATGATGGCTCTGTTACCACTATTAACTATCCAACACGTAATCCTTCTGCAATAGATGTGACTTTTGTAAGCCCCAATCTTGCACCATTATGTCAGTGGTATGTTCATGATGATACCATGGGAAGTTACCATTACCCAACTATTACCGATATTACACTTAACATAGTCAAGTATCAAGTAAATCCTCCAGCTGATAAGTACTTATATCACAAAACAGATTGGGAAAAATTTGAACAATATTCTAGTACTGTTTTCAGTGACTTCATGGTAAATGATGAAGATCCCATGTCAACATATTTTAAGTTTTGCGCATGTCTTGATACCCTTAAACAAATGATTATACCAAAATTTTCGAGTACAGCTACCTTTAAAAGTAGGATTCCGGCTCCCTGGTGGAATAATATTTGTGAGGAAAGTGTGAAAGCATCATACAATGCATTAAAATTATATAGACAAGAACCAACAATAGCTAATTACATAAACTATAAACGGTTAGATGCATTAAAGAAAAGGACTATTTGTGAACAAAAAAGATCAGGTTGGAATGAATTGTGTGATACTTTTAATAGAACTACTCCTATCAGTCGGATCTGGAATCTTATTAGAAGGTTTAAGGGCATTAGGACCGGCAATAAATCTTGTAAGGATGAATTTGTCAAGCCATTTTTAAGTAAACTAACAGAAAAAAGTAATCTAATAGATCCTGAGACATTTAATCACTGTTTTAGTTGTAATAATGAAAATGTCAAGACAAAGTTTTTGTTAGAACCCTTTACATGGACTGAATTTAAAATGAGTTTACAATCAAGAAAAAATACGACTCCAGGTTTAGATGATTTCCCATATCTTTTAATTAAAAACTTACATAAATCTGTACAAAATTTATTTCTCAAGATCATAAATAATTTATGGTTGCAAAATATTATTCCGGACTCATGGAAAACACAATGTGTTATCCCTATACTTAAGCCTAATAAACCACCAGAACTTGCAAACTCTTATCGTCCAATTTCTTTATCATCATGTCTTGGAAAGATATTTGAAAACATGTTAAAGAGTCGCCTTGACTGGTTTGCCGAATCCAATGATGTTATTCCACAAGTTCAATTTGGTTTTCGTAGAGGGCGTAGCTGTGCAGACAGCTTTGTTTCTCTGATTTCTGATCTGCAAAGAGCAAACAATGAAAAATTACATACAGTTTGTGTTTTCCTAGATGTTCAAGGTGCTTTTGACAGTGTGGACCCTGGTATATTGGCTAAGATTTTAACAGAAAGCATAGGACTACCCGGACAAGTTGCTAAATGGATTTATAATTTTTTGAATAATAGAACTTTATATGTAAGACATAATAATATATTATATGGACCCAATATAGCATCTAAGGGCACCATGCAAGGTGCTACCCTTTCTCCTCTACTTTACAACTTATATACTAGTGAAATTTGTAAATATGTAAATACTGAAAATGTAAATATACTTCAATTTGCTGATGATTTAGTTATGTACAGTAGTAATAAACACTTAACTATAGCTCTAACAAATATTAATGCTGCTTTGACACAGCTCAATCATTATTATGACAACAGATTGCATTTAAAAATTAATACATCTAAAAGCAGCTATATGATTTTTGGTGATGGATATTCTTCTGACAATGTTTTATACAATGGAGATATAATAACAAGAGAACATCAACATACATTCTTAGGAATTGTTATAGACCAGAAATTAAAATTTGAAGAGCATATAAAACAAATTTCCAACAAGGCTTTAAAAGGTCTTAACATATTAAGATGCCTAGCTGGGGTATCCTGGGGAGGGGATCCAAAAGTATTATCAATGTTGTATAAAGCAATTGTTAGAAGTCATTTTGATTACAGTTGTTTAGCTTACATAAATAGCCCTTATGTACATAGATTAAATATAATACAGAACAAGGCTCTGAGAATTATTTCAGGGGCAATGTGTTCAACTCCCATTAGGGCCATGGAAATTGAAACAAAAATTATGCCTCTCATCCTCAGAAGAATTTATCTTTCTGAAAGATATTGTCTGAAGCTCATGGCATCAGACAATAAAGAAGTAATTAAAAGAGTAGTTCCTCACTTGATATATGTTTCTGAGTCTCTGGTTTCAGAAGATGATTTGTTAAATGGTAGATCTCCACAGTTGATCCAAATTTTACTGAAAATGCAAAACAATTATAAAAACATAAGAATGCAAAGTCAGTGGCCTTGCTACACACATTCCTTTAATAGTATAATACATCCAATTACAACTGTAAGACATAAAATTACTGACAATAATGATATGCAAGTTTTTTTAGATGAAAATAAAAAAAAATACTATGTTTTATATACTGATGGTAGTAAATGTGATACCCATGTGAGATCAGCCTTATATGATCCACAAACAAAGTATGCTCGAAGCTACGAGCTTGATAACCATTGTACAATATTTACGGCAGAGGCATATGCAGTTTTTGAAGCTTTGAAAGCCATGAGTTATATAAACAGCAAATATAATAATATTCTAATTTTGACAGACTCACTCAGCTTGATAGAAAGCTTAGAACATTTAAAGATTGCATACAGAACTAACTATATTCTATATTTGATTAAAGATTTTATATTTCAACTACACCAAAAAGGTATAAACGTAGCTCTCATGTGGATACCATCACATAAAGGGATATCTGGCAATGAAATAGCCGATAAGACTGCATATGAAGGCATTAACCTATTTGATGTAAGATGCGTGATGGACATTCCATTAACTGACTATCATAGTTCTATAACAAAAGAAATACTAACATATTGGAAAGAAATGTGGAAAAAAGACCAAGAAGAAAAAGGCAAATGGTATGGCAGTATTCAAGAAGACATACCGTCAAAACCCTGGTATAACAAACTGAAGTCAGCCAGCAGAGATTATATTACTACTATAAACAGACTTCGATTTGGACATTGCTCCACACCTGCACACTTAGCGAGATTGAAAATCATAAACAGTGATGCCTGCAAAGAATGTAATATGCCTCAGGCGGATATTGAACATCTGATTTTTAAATGTCAAACGTATAACCTCCAAAGACTTATCCTAGCCAGTGAAATAAGTGAGTTTAGTGAAATAGTGACAAATTATAATCCCTCCCGCCGCCGATTAAGTGACTTATTAAAAAACGTGAAACTATTTTTACCAATATATCAATATGTGAAAAATACAATTGGAAGAATTTAAAGGATTTACAGAACTCATTGACTACATTATGTACTCTATGACAGAACTTTATAAAATGAAGACTTGGCTTAAAGGTCTTGTAACCAAGCCATATGAACTCAAAAAAAAAAAAAAAAAAAAAAAAGTTTTTATTCACTGTCAAATCATGTCAAAATTTGAAAACTTTTTCGCAAGTTCTCGTAGTGAAGTTTAGTGATATTTTCCCAACTTTAATCTGGTTTCCGACTTATTAATTACTGACTTTGGCTTATTTTCCGGACTCTGATAGTGGCTCTTCCTTCATCTGTGATCGATTTTGGCATTTGGTAACCGACTTGTACTCTTAAACTGATTTACCTTGGCTTCGTTATATGGACTTGACGTGGACGAATTATCTTGAGGATTTTGGCTACCCACATTATTTCGATAATACCGATGGCGAGAGTTCCGAAAAACCCACGCTGTCATTGTTATTTTGGGTGTGATGAAGGAGGTAAGTTAATAACAAAAATAAAACCTTTTGATATTTGGAATTATAATACTTGATGTATATCATATATAAAAATAGCACTTTCGACGTCACCAAAAACGTCCATTATCACCTAAAGGTAAGCATGTGGCTTCTGATAGTACCTACTAACTATCTAGTCTGCTTTGATCAGTAAAAACTATTTTCATTTCAGGTCCTCTGCATCAATTCCCTAAACCAGAGAGTGATAGGGAAAGATTTGAGCTCTGGAAGGCATTAGTAGACAGTGATACTAAAGAAAAAGGAAATATTTATATCTACAATCAATTACGTTTGTGCATTAATCATTTTGAAAAATCTTATCAATCACCAGCCAAGCGGCTAACAAGAAATGCTGTTCCAACATTTCATACAGGAAAAGGTAAATAAATGAAAAAAAAAATACATAAAATAACTAAATTAATTTATCCCAACGAGGTAAGGGAAAGACAATGGAACGCCCTTTGGGCCAAACATGACTCTATCGCTTCCTTAACATTCATGCATCTAGTTACACATGCTCACCAGATTTGTGTACTTAGCGCTTGTCCTTTTTGAAGGATTTCACTTATCTGGTCCCTGAAAGTCTTTAAAAAAACCTATCAATTTTATTTATTCTCATAGTAATACGGAAATCATAATTAATAATCTAGTTGTTTTTCACTATATTGCTTTCCTGAAAAACCCTTATGTCAACCTACACACAGAATAAGAGTGTAGTCACAAACCAAACTTACATATCAAATGTGAGTATATATCAGCCGAGGATCAACCACTATTTAACAAGGACCTTCCATGCTGGAGGGCCAGGTTCGATCTTGAGGCTCAGAGTTTTCAAAGTTATATGTGTATTAAAAAAATATTTTTGCTTGCTAAAATGGTGAAGGAAAACATTTAGAGGAAACCTTCATGCCTGATAGTTCTTTACACAGTTAGTGTGGTTGTATGAAGTCCCACTACCTACCCACACTATGCCAGCATTTTGGACTAAGGTTTAAACCTTCTCATACTGAGAAGAGATCCTTGCCATAATTCTTCTAAATAACATAATTCATTTTGTTTGTTATAGATGATAATAGTGAAAAGTTACCTGAAGCAGAATGTTCTTCATCTACAGAAACTCTTCCGCCTCCAATTTTGAATGTCCAAAACAATTTTAAACAAAAATTGGTTGAAAGTTCGTAAAATTTATTGAAAAATAACAAAGTGCTTTTTACACCTGCCTGTTCTTTGTGCTCACGGAGTTCATATTATTTGATAATTTAATTTAGTAAAAACTAATAAATACTATTTTCTTGCCATACAGATATTTCCACTCATACAACAGAAGATGTCCAACCATCTACTTCAACCTATTCTACATCTTCACCTGATGTTTTGAAAGATGCAAGAAACACATTTGACGGAAAATCGAAAAAAGGTCAGTAATTAACCATTGTAATAATTTTTGGGATATCATTTACAATTTATTATAATATACAATTTCAAATAATTTTCATCGCAATGTCCATGACTTTGTGAAAAACAGACCATCTATACTAATATTATAATGCTTTAAAGTTTGTTTGCATGTTTGGTTAAACACGCTAATCTACTGGTCCGATTTGAAAGTCTTTCAGTGTTTAATAGTCCATTTATTGAGGAAGGCTATAAGCTATGTATCATTACGCTAAAACCAAAAGGAGCGTAGCAGCAATAAAATATGTTAAAAAAGGGGGAAATTTAAGCGACAGGAGCGGAACAGTAACTTTTAACGCGGGTAAAACCATAGGGATCAGCTAGTATATTATATGCATGCACTCAAATGTACTTTCTTTCCGGGACAGGAGGTGCAGGGGTGCAGATAAACCCTCTTGCACCACGCTACCGGCGCATCCATGAATACTATGGGATATAAAAATATTCCTACTGCATTTCCAAACTCATTAGACAATGGGCAAAGCTAGACAGGGACAGAATTTAATGAGACACAAGTAAAACAATTATTTATTTTGATTACAGGTCCTATGACAGAAAGCAAGTACCTGAAAGTAATTAGAAGGCTGAATCAGAAGATTACAAAATTAACACTAAAATATAAAACTCAAGCAAAAAAATACAAGCTGCATAAATATAAATCAATTACGAAAGTTATAGAATCAATGCCTGAGAGTATGATCACATTCATAAAAATGCAGCTAAAATTCAAACAAAAACCTAAAGGAAGGAAATTTACGATGGAAGAGAAAATTATGGCTGCATCAATATTAAAACAAAGCCAAAAATTTTACAATTTCCTGAGTAAATTAGTACTCCCATCGAAACGTACTTTGCAGCGGTTATTAAGTACTGTTAATAATAAACCAGGAGTAAATAAAAGAATATTTAATAATTTAAAAGAAAATGTTCGCAAACTGCCTACAGAGAAACGATTGTTTACTCTTCTATTTGATTAGGTTGCATTATCGCCGGGACTTCACTTTGATAAAAAAGAATTAGTAATTGGTTTTCAAGATTGTGGAGACAAAAAAACGAAAATAATTGCAGATCATGCCCTTGTTCTGATGATAATAAAAGGAATAAAATCAAAAACTAAGCAACCAATTTTATTTACGTTTTGTAAAAGTTCAACAAAATCCATTGAATTGAAAAAAATTATAATGACAACTATTAGACAACTAAGAAAAGCTGGTATTATTATTATAGCTACAATATGCGATCAAGCATCTACGAATGTGAGTTGTATCAAATTATTACAAAAAGAAACCCGAGAACAATATTTGCGAAAAAGCCTTGAATACCATTCTAACGCTTTTGAGGTGGATAACGAAAAAATTTTCCCTCTATTTGATCCACCTCACCTATTGAAGGGAGTGCGAAATAATTTTATAACGAAAAATATAAGATTTACTCAAAATAACCAAGAAAAACTAGCCAAATGGGAACACTTAAGAATGCTGTTAAATGAAGATAGAGGAGCCGACGAAATACGAATTGTAAACAAATTAACTTGCCACATTGATCAAACAAAACTTCCAAAAATGAAAATCAAATATGCTGCACAAGTTTTTAGCCAACGTGTGTCCGCAGTTATGAGATTTCTAGCAAGTAAGTTACACAAAAGGCAAACACTTTGTACATAATAATATACATAAATATATTAAAAATATATGTATGAATCAAGGAAATTCGCGAATTCGCAGTTATCTAGCCCTAAAGCCACCGTAAAAAAAGTTCACAAAATGGATACATTAAAAATTATGCATAATTGTATTGGTACTAACAAAAGTGTAACATTTTTGTTTCAGAGCGCAAAATCCTGCCTGCAGAGTGCGAAGAGACGGCCGATTTGCTGATTTTATTTGACAAATATTCGACTCATTTAACGGTACATGTGACCACACTTTTACCGTGACTCAGCAAAAGCTCTCAAGGGGTGTCTTAAAAATAACTCACCACATTTCCAGTTCTGGGAGGAAATATTGCCAATTTTAAAATCAACAAAATTCGATAAGGTTAAAAAAAATCTGGATGGCACAGAAACTATCAAATATAAAAAAGTGCCATCCATCCAGAACTGGATACATAATATAAACACGTTTGAGGAAATGTGGAAGTATCTTCAGGAAAATTTTTACATAAAAAATATTTTAACTGGGAGTTTTAACCAAGACCCACTTGAGAATTTCTTTTGCTGTGTCAGAAGTAATGGTATTAGAAATATTAATCCCACTTGCATTTATGAATGTATATAAAACATTGCTGATTAATAATAATAATATGAATTCATCACATTCAAGGTGCCAATTGTGAAAAAGATGATTATTTTATTTATTTATTTATTTCTTTTTGCACACAAAATGGTACATAGGTAGACTTAATGCCTAGTGGCATTCTCTAACAGTCAACCTAGGGTGGTGCAGAGAAACAAAGGTAGGTAGGCACATATATATAAATAACGGATGAAGAGAAGGGGGACGAACAATTAAACATGACGATTCTGCCAATTTTTCAGTTAAAAGTTTGCGTACTTTAATTTTGAAGGTATACCGGGTTCTTGCCATTCTGATATCTTCCGGTAGCGCATTCCACAAAAGAACGGTTTATCAACCATTACAATCAATGAAATTTTAATTAACGGAGGAATGTGATTCTGCTGTGATAGATCCTCCTGATTTTGCGTGTGAAATTGATTCTTTAATTGAAGCCATGAATGATATTGTATGTAATGATTCAATTGTTCATGAAGAAGCCAAAAAATATGTTGCAGGCTATATAATAAAAAATGTAAAACTAAAATATTTAAAAAATGTAATAATTGCATGAATGATTTAATAACATCTGAAGTTGATCCTGATTCATTCAAATATGTGATTGATTATACTAAAAAATATTTGTTTAACGCATCTGATGATTTTGTAAAATTACTGAATGAAATTTACTTTATGATTGTTACATGCTTAAGAAATTCTCCAGAGTTTAGTAGTTTAAGGGATAAAATAATATTCTTCATTAATTGTAGATGTGAATTTTCTTTGATTACTTGTGACAATCTTAAATCAATGTTAGTTAATTACATAATTAATTTATCTGTTAATTTAATAGTATTTACTTGGTGTACTGGTGTAAATAGAATTTTAATTGGTAAAATTGTTGATTTTGACTGCAATGATACAATAAAACTACAAGCTTTTAATTACAATCAAACCTATAAAAAACGGGAACATTGATTTTTCGTAATTTTGGATTGATTTGCATTGTTTGATTATTATTGTATTATTCAATGTGTTTTTTGGTTAGTAAAGCAAAGGTTTTATGTGATGTTGATTTTTTATTATTACGATTATAACGGTACCTATTGAGTAGACATTGTACGGAAATTTAAGCATTTTACGATTATGTTGTTATTAGTATATAATATAAAAAAAAAAATTTTTGTCTGTTCTGAAACCCTTATATATACAGTAGTATACACACATTGTTTTTACTCCTTTATTTTCAGCTAGAAGTGTAAGCAAGATAGACCACTCAATGTTTCAAATTAATCCGATTTTAAGTCAAAAGATTTAGAAAGCTGAAAGTAGAGACTAGCATGTAGGGTAGACAGATGAAGGATTCCCGAGACATCAAAAGGGATTCTTAGTACAAAGTAATGAGTGTCTTAGTAAAAGGAACACGTACAATCAGCAACATAAGTCATTGAACTCTTCAAAATTTACGAAGTAATTTATTTATAAAAAACGCAGTAATTTAATAATTTAATGAATAAAATCTTAGAGCAATCAATAATATTATGAATATTATTTTATAAAAAATGAGTTGTTTGGTAGTTTTAGGAATTTGAAGTGTTTAACGACTTTTGTAGCTAAGTTCTTCTTCACAACAACAGAAAGAATAAATTGAAAGAGTTTTGGAGCGATACCCCTGATATATTTTTTTAATAATGTTTTAATTCATTACGACCAAAAATCATCTTTTATAAAAACAATCTACTTATTAATAATTTTATACTAGAATAACTGATATAAATACATATATACTTTTCTTTTGTAAATACATACTTATTATACATAAAAACACCCAGACTAAGACAAACCCCCATGTTCATGCACACAAAGATTTGTCTTAAGCGGGAATCGAACCCACGACCTCGGCGTAGCAGGCAGGTACACTACCCACTCCGCCATCCGGTCGACTTTGAGTCATGGATCTTACTCAAGTAAATACCCCTCCTCTTACAAGCATTGTTGTAACCCTAATCTTATATTTTCGTAAAACCACTTACATACAAAACATCACAATCAAAAGATATTACAAACGTGTACACACTCGCAATGATAACAGCTGTACAGATACACATCAACCTTTACATTTCCACTATAAGATGGTCTCGCTTTATACAGGGTTATTGGGTAAGTCGACCTAGATCCGTTAAGAGGTGGTAGTTCCCATCATTTCTGACTGATCTGACTATGAAACACCCCACCCTAAACCTAACCGTTTTCGAGATATTGGACTTAGAAGGTTTTTTTAAAAAATATCCCGATTTCTTAACTATAGCCTATTTTTTTTGTATCCTATGCCTTTTATTTTTTTTTAATTCTGATTTTTGTGTGCCAGATAAGTTTGTTTATAATTCTCAACCCAAAAAGTGCAAGTATCTGAACCAATGGGATCGTAGTAGACGATTGATACCGTAAAAAAGTAATTAATTTGAAAAAAAAAATTGTTTCTTTTAGTAATATTTAAAAAAAAATCTATGGCGTTAGTTCTGCAGATATTTTAAATAATATCTACGTTCCATTAGCTATCCAACAAGGTATCACAAGCTAGGGTCTTATCACAATTCATAGAAAAAAAATCGATAAAAGGCTCCCAGGTAGTAAAAAAAAACAATGGTACTTAAGATTAAACTTCTCTTTTGGGCCAGGAAACGAAATAAAACAATACAAATAATTATTAAACAACATTTATTTAAATTTATAAATCTTGTTCTACATGGCCGCCTCTGTTTCGCACACACACTCTCATTCGGTGTCTTAGTCCGCTTTTAACTACTACAGTCGTTAAGTCTCTTCGAATTTCGTCAGCAGCCTCAATAATCTTCTGTCTTAATATGTCAATAGTTTCAATTGGATTATTCTCATTGTAGACTAATGTCTTCATGTGTCCCCACACATAAAAATCCATGGGAGTCAGGTCAGGACTTCTTGCTGGCCACGGTATGGGTCCACCTCTTCCGATCCACCTATTAGGATACTCGTTGTCTAGCCATTCCCTGACCCCTCTTCTGTAATGTGCAGGGCAACCGTCGTGTTGGAACTTCATGTTTCTAATCAGATTTAGGGGTAAATCCTCTAATAAATTTGGTAACTCTTCTCTTAGAAAATGTTCGTAAAATTCTCCGTTTAAATTATCAGGTAGAAAGAAGGGCCCAATTAATTTGTTTGCTATGATTCCCATCCAGACATTTAAACTAAATCTTCTTTGTGCGGCTTTTGTCCTCTTCTGGTTAGGATTTTTTTGCGCTTTTGGGGCCCAATAATGAGCGTTGTGGTAATTTGTAATTCCATCTTTATCAAATTTTGATTCATCTGTCCACAAGATTTGTTTTAAAAATGCTGGGTCTTCTAAATCTCCATGAAGCATAAATCTACAAAAGTCTAACCTCCTCACTGGATCTCCCTCTTCGATAACATGTACTGGCGTGTAGTGATAGGGGTAGAGGCCTGCAGTATTCACCGTAAACCACACTTTCCACTGCGAGAGTCCAAGTTCTCGGGCAACAGCATTAGTTAAAGTAGTTGGATCCGCTCTAAACCGTTGAACTATTTGATTATCTTCATCTTCATCATCAACAATGATCCGTGGTCGGCCTAGGTCTGCTCGACGCCTTAAAACAGAGCCAGTCTCTCTGAGTCGCCGGTAAGCGCCGTCAAAGACAGTGACATCCGGTATTCGGCGGCCGGGATAACGTGCAATGTATTCGTCACGAGCTCGTGCAGAAACACCATTGCAGTACCCATAACAAAGTAGAATATCCGCGTATTCCTCGTTCGTGAAGGTTGCCATCTTCAACAGTTCCAATTCAGAAGCACAATTCAAAGTCCAGTTAACAAGCACAGTCACAATTTGTAGGAAACAGTCCAGAAATACAAGCCAAGTCGGGTAAGAAATGAAGAGCACTAAATATCGCATCTACTACGGACGAATCACGGAAGCAGACTAAAACGAAACAATAACAACAAATTGGCCGGGATTATTTTATCTCGCTTGCACCTGGTCAGTTTGTCCCGCTCGCACGCACCACAGCTCCGTGGAAGAACAATAGGACCAAAGAACCCAAATTTGTACTGCTACCTGAGAGCCTTTTATCGATTTTTTTTCTATGAATTGTGATAAGACCCTAGCTTGTGATACCTTGTTGGATAGCTAATGGAACGTAGATATTATTTAAAACATCTGCAGAACTAACGCCATAGATTTTTTTTTAAATATTACTAAAAGAAACAATTTTTTTTTTCAAATTAATTACTTTTTTACGGTATCAATCGTCTACTACGATCCCATTGGTTCAGATACTTGCACTTTTTGGGTTGAGAATTATAAACAAACTTATCTGGCACACAAAAATCAGAATTAAAAAAAAATAAAAGGCATAGGATACAAAAAAAATAGGCTATAGTTAAGAAATCGGGATATTTTTTAAAAAAACCTTCTATGTCCAATATCTCGAAAACGGTTAGGTTTAGGGTGGGGTGTTTCATAGTCAGATCAGTCAGAAATGATGGGAACTATCACCTCTTAACGGATCTAGGTCGACTTACCCAATAACCCTGTATAGGTTCCCCATGAGATGTGATCGAGGGTCGCGGGTCGACTAAGGGGTGGTTGGATAATTAAACTGAATTTAGATTACTAAGTGCGTATAATGGCCACTTTTATGCAATGGTGTTATGCTGCACACAACACAAAAAAATATCTTCCTTATATACCCCTGTTGGTAACGAAACCAAATCGCGATCTAACTCGACGCCACCGCCATCTAGTTGTAAAAATGGTACTAAAGCCCGACAAGTTTAAATACTAAATTTATTAATCGCGATATGATTTCGTTGACCTTTTTAACGTAAACATAATGCGAGATCAGTTTTATACTGGATGTATAGGTTGATCAGTAAACTTGTGTACTATAAAGGCATGTCTCGACGCACGAACGCATAATGAATTCAACGCACGAAGTATTGGACGCTCCTGATTCCGGCGATATTTGGTACACGTACCATCAAATCTTGATAGGTTATCTTGAAGCCCTCTGTTATTTGATGTAATTTTAAGGATAGCTTTTTAATATAACATCACGCCTATATGAACCTAGAAAGGTGTGGCTGAGGTTGTACGACACCCCTACTTCACCCGTTATGCTTTATAACTTCATGCTTTATGTATAAAATATTGTGTATATTATACACAATATTTATTAATAAAATATATATCAAATATTGTGTATATTATACACAATATTTTATATATAAAGCATGAAGTTGCAAGTTCAAGCAATTAATATTTAATAAACAGAAATGAATAAGGAATAAGCATAATTATTATCTTATTTTAGTATTATACCTATTATTTATTGAGCACTAAATCCTTCTTCATTTTTGTCTAAAAGTATCTTTCTGTAAATCTTTTACACAAATGTCCATCCAAAGGTTGCCGGGAAGAAGTCGTGTTAAGCGCCCTTTGTTATTGAAACTTTCGTACAAAATGTATTTACTATGTCTTATGCACAAATAAAGTTTTATCTATCAATCTATGTAGATACTGGATTAGACTATGATGTAAGGTAACAAGCTTCCAAATATCATTAAGAACGCTGTGTTAAAAACATTAAAAATGCTCCTATTCAGAACGAATGAGATACAGGCTGGTTGCCACAAATTCGTCAATCTATACGTAGGATCCAACTTTGAGTTCAATTACACCGGTAATTATAACTGTTATGTAAATAAAATCATGTTATTCTAACTAATAAACAAAGTAATTATTTTTTAGTCTATTAAAAAGACCGCAGCCAGTGGGCAAGTTTCCAAAATGCTGGCAGCATTGCCACGTTGGATGGAACTGTTTATCCGCTGTCCAATTAAACATTGAGAATGTTCAAGCAGTTTTTTTTTTAATTCTTTTATAATTCTTGGACCAACCTTCTAAACTTCAGTGTTAAATTCTTAGCCTGAATTTATATACCTAATAAGATTGAACGCTCAATAATCCGCCGGAGTGTCTGCGCCAACTTTAGCAAACTAAGTTATTCACGAGAACTTGCGAAAACTACGTGATAGATTTGCTGAGTATTCCAATGAAAATATTCTTGAGATAATCATGTGAAAGCATTTTGGATTCATAAAACTTTTACAGTCTTGCAAATTTTGTACACTTCACCCTTTTTTCAACGTTGAAGCCAATAGGTGAAGTAATGATTACCTGACGAGTAAAACAACTACAGTCAAAGAAAATCTCAATTTTGCAAAAAGGATTGCAGAACCCTTGCTACATCTAAGGACTTTGATGTTTGGACTAAAATGCCAGTAGTTTTAAAGCCTAACCCACCTATTTGTTGATATCTTCTATGATTTCATATCGGGCTACTGTGCTGTGGTGCGAACCTACTAATTCAAAAATAGCCTTGGAACAGTCGCCCCGCGGTGTGACCGGACCCATTCAAAAAAAGTCCATATGCGATCCATACCGCGGTGCGAACGCCTTGTGGTATGAACAGCCCCAGTACCCTAACCCACCATCTAATCAGAACAAAAGAGTACAAGCATTACTAGATATTTGGTTGGACAATTTTTGATGATGACATATGGGTCGAATACAGAACATCTTTTTTTGGACATCCACACTTCACCTGTTAAATTTGGTACTATGTGATAGGGAGTGAGTTAATTCTATCAAGTTGGTAAATAATCTTATGAGCATAGGCCTTTTTTTTTTTTTTTTTTTTTTTTTCGCGGGGAAATGCATTTACGCATACCACCCCACCCGTGGGGGGACGGGCAGAGTGGCTATGTGGGACTCCCGTGCCTACGATGTTAAACGGCACAGAATACCCACTAAAACCCCGCGGTGTGCCCTCGTCGCCGAAAGATGGTGGGTCGGCGAGCCCCGGATCGATATTATATCCACGGGGCTCGCCGCGGCGACCGTGCCCAGTCCGACCATTGACCGGGCACCCGACCCTTCTTGGTCCTACTCCCGTAGCGACGCCCCGGGCACACCCAGGGCGTCACTCCGTCGCGGAAGGCATCAGCGGGCGGCAGAAAATCCCCCTTCCACCGCCCGCGGCCTCGCTCAGGGCGGCATTAGGTGCGCGGCGTACGCGCGCCTTCGCCGCCCAGCTCGCCGGCGGCGGAGCGGATCAGCCAGGAGAGAGTCCTCCTTGATCCGCTCCGCCGCCTCAGGCCTAGACGAACCTTACTTGGTTTTAGCGCCATCTATGCGAAGAGTGATAAGTCACTTAGTCACATACAGTACGTTTGAATTAAGATCAACACAATACTGTCGAGAGATGACGCATTGTTATTAAATACTTGTAATATTTTAAAGCAAATTTTAGCTTTGCAATGCCTTTTTGTATTTTATATAATATTAAAATTGAAAAATTAAGAATCCAGCAGTACTCGAACCTGCACCCCCTGGGTATACGCCCCAAGTGCTTTACCAATATGGATTCGTATGCTGCTAGACTCGAAACTTCGAGTCCTGCTGGATTCTTAATTTTTCAACTTTAATATTAAATAAAATACAAAAAGAAAAACTTTAATACATAGATTTTTGTTGAAAATGGCTGCGACCGTGCTATGTTATAGCAAGCTATAGATGACATTGCGGCCCGGAAGCAGAGGAGCCGCGACGGAAGTCATGTGCCGGTATCATGGTGTGCCATCGTTCCTATCTCTAACGGCCTCGCCGGCGCCTTTATTGGCCAGTAATACACATTTACACGCACTTTAGAAAAAAGATTTGTTGTATATTGTATGATTATTTAAAAAATGAAACATAAAAAAATCACTAGCTTGAGCTAAATTTTATTCTCTATTTCAAATATAACTAACATTCATACTACCCAAAAGGTTGTGGCAGAGGTGTATAACACCCACATTTCACCTGTTAATCCTTCCGATGATACATAGTGATTTATGCTACACCTGCAAAGAAAAAAAAACTACCAATAACCATGAAATCTACAAAATATCTACCAAAAATTACAGAAACTAGCAAAATTTACATAATCTTACAAACATAACCATAATTCATAACTACCAAAAACAAGTAAACAAAATAAATCACAAAATGACAGAAAAAGGTTTCGTCTTCGTAGCAGATGGAGATTTTCTACTTTTCCTCTCGCTACGCTCTGCAGCGGGTGGAAAAGTTAGAAAAAGGCCCACTGTTCAGAACTCGCCCGAAAACACTAACTTTTTTTGTTTGGTTCTCCGAATGACATACTGCAATGAGGTACTTTCTACGTAGGTGTAGTATAAAAAATATCATAACGTCAATGATGCATGAACTTTAATTACATTTATTGTAGGTATCTTTACTTTTTAATTCTATGCAATTAAATTTTAAATCGTATAAGGTATTGTAAGCAAATATCCACTGTATGTTTATACAAATAAAAGTTTCTGATTTCTGATTCGATTAAAATTGATCTAAGCTCCAGTGTTTTAAATCATAATAATATTATTTTATTAAGTGAAAAAAAAAAATGTTATCTGCTCTGTAATTTTATTATAATGTTTGTTGACGTGTTCAAGCGCCCCTTAGGCTTATGAAAATGAATGATTTGAATTATTGTTTTTTGATGTAAAAAATTTTATTTTTATAAAAAAATCTTGCTGTTTAAACGTTTATAACGTTTAAACAGCAAGATTTTATTTATGATATGATATGATTTTCTTTATGTAATAAAAAACATTTACATCTTTGTTCAAAAAAAATATAATGCTAAGTATTTTAGAAGATGAAAATATTGTAATTTCATAACTTTATTATGTCTTTAGGCAAACATATTTTTTTTGTTGTCATCCAGCTTTAGGCGGTATGACTTTGGTTAAATGAGCCTTTATTTTCCATCTCTATTTTATTATGTTTACATGGTAACTTTCTATTATTATAAATATAAGACAATGTTCAGTTTTGGGCAAAAATATCTACTTTTAGTTATGTAGTGGTGCGCTTTGATAGACGCGGAGATGGGTGGAGCAGAGACCGTAAATAAACCAATGATAGTGCTTGAAGTGTGAGCAATTCCATTCCGCTCCACCTAGCTCCACATAAGAGGAAACTAAACCATGTGGTACTAAACCCTTTATAATATAGTGTTAATGGGTCAAAAGATTAAACATAATATATTTATTCACGAAGTGAAAGCAAAGAAGAGTTTTTCTGATTACACAGCGCGGGATTGATGAGGTAAAATATTCTTATAGATAACAAACGACTAAAACCTATGTGTCACAAAACCCTTTATAAAATAGTGTTAATGGGTCAAAAGATAAAACATAATATATTTATTCACGAAGTGAAAGCAGAGAAGAGTTTTTCTGATTACACAGCGCTGCAGCGCGGCGATTGATGAGGTAAAATATTCTTATAGATAACAAACGACTGCCGATATCTATGAGAATATATTATATTACATTGTATACACCTCTGCCACACACTGTTGAGTTATATAGGCGTAATGCTGTGTTAAGTTATCTATACCCAAACATACGAGTATAACCAAAGCAAAAAAAAAAAGATAGATAGTTAGATAAAACTTTATTTGCATACCATTCCATTACAAACTAAAGATAACTATTGAAAGATAATAACAATATGCAAAGGGCGGCCTTATCGCATGACGCAATTTCTGCCAGGCAACCTTTGGATGGACAGATTTAAAAGAGAAAGCGTGGTAGTTTCAGGGTATGTGGAACTTAAAAACATTTTTAATTATTCCATTTGCTTAAAATATAGATAGGTAAAGAAAATACCTAATATAAGTAAAAAAAATATAATTTGTCACTTATTAAATAATATATAATTCAATAATTAATAACTACATACATATTAATTACATAGAAACACAGTCCTTTAGGTGGCTTTATTCCGATTTTAAGTCGTGACATGTCCCCACTGCTGGCAACATCCGTCCCTCTTGCTCTCAAGTGCCTTATGCAGTAGGGACGTGCGTTCTCTGTCGCTCGCAAGAAAAAAATCCTAAAATCCTAAAATATCAGGTGTCGGTGAGAGGCGCATTCTCTAACCAGACATAAACAGAAACCAAAATAAAAGTCAATATTATATAAAATATGTTAGACTGATATTTCTTCAGACCGTATACTTATTTCCAATATTATTTTTCTTTGTTGGTCAAAGAATAATTTAATTTATTTTAATTTAATTAACAAAGAGCAGGGGGAAATTTGACGCTAATTTATATTAATAACAACCTTTTTGCAGTATGCTTGTTAGTTTAGTTTAGGTTAACTTAATTATAGTTAAAGTCTTTGTACGTAGGTTGTTAGTTGCCCTAAGGGAACTGTCATGCAAGTTAAAAAAAAAACCTACAATCTTTCTATGGCTATAGTAGTAAGAGAGTTACCAAGTATTTCCTTTTACAACTTTTAATACGGGACCCCTATAACCTTGATACACTTGATGATCTTCCTTATTTTAGAGCAAACAGGGCGCAAACACGTTACTTTAACATCTTCATAAAAACTCCATTTTGCGAGAAAATCTCAACGACTCAATCAAATTTATACGACTTTACACTCAACATGATGAAGTCCCTCTTAACTTGAGATCATAAATATAAAGCCTGTCCCACACAGACGCTGTATAATTGGACGATATGTTTTTTTTTTATTTATGTCGACTCATTAGTCTTAAGAGACTAAAGACTAATGATATCGAAATAGTTTCATGTCTATCCAACAAAGTTTCCATAGCCAAATTGCGATAATGCGTTCCAATTCTGCAAGCTGTGTTCTCTTTGTTTGAAAATGAAAACTGAAATTTTCAAATTTATGATAGGTGAATGACATATAGGGGTGTACTACGTACCCAACAACAACGAGCTATCGATAAGTTAGATTAATCAATCAATATTTGCTACGTCCTTCGTTGGTTAGTGTTTATTTCTAATAACAAATCCAATAAAAATAATATGCTATTTACATAACTATAAAAATTTGATGTGTTTCCTAGTATCGTTTTTGCATGATTTAACTGCACATTTGACCATTTTGATAGTTAAACATGATTTTTTTTAAGTTTATAAAAAAGTGATTGTTTTCGCATTTTTATGTTATTAAAAATTTTCAAAATGGCGGCCATATTTGATTCGCTCCCGCTTCTGGGGATAAAACGTGTCTGTGTGGGTGAGCCTTAACTTATGTATATTATGTAAGCTCCTTAATAAATTGTAAGCGGATTCCGACTGTGTACTGTTTCTAAGCTCATTAGAGGATTACTGCGTGTGTACGCATTGTTGTTAATTTGACAGTAATTTGTGTTGGAGGCTAAAGTAGAAGTATGTCATTAGTAAATAAAAAAAATAAAGATTTATTCATTCATTTATTCATAGTAGATCTCACTTATTCATGTCTTCTTTCGAGATATTTTTTTTTGCGTCTGTATTTGTATATGTATATTAAGTTAATATACAGAGACCAAATTTCTTTTTGTTTTGTGTAAGTCTTTAATTTTTTGCTTGTTTCTTGTTGGTCAGGTGGTTAGCGCATGATACCTCTAATCAATGCGCAATCTCACCGCAAAGTCTTGGGTTTAATTCCCGGTTAAGGCAATAGTGGTATTTAAGATTTTTCCATCAGAAAGATGGAATTTTGCTCGGTGAATGCCGATAGGCTCATCCCCTATGACATGTGACCTAAACATAGCAGGTGAAATGTGGGTAATGTATGTGGTTAACTTTGCCAAATCTTTGCAGGTAAATCTAGTATTTCTGCTTCTTTACAGACTAAATACGCCTATGGAGAAGCTCCAAAAATTTCTGAGTATGATAAAAAGTACTTCAAAAACATCGTAGTAAAAAATATAGCACTTGTTTGCAGTAAAAAACACTTCCATAAAAATATTACGGTCCCAAATTAAGCGTACCTTTACTGTCATTTAAGATACATACATAATTGACGTATAAATCTCCCTACATCGTAAAAGTCGGCACGAAAAGGGTTATTTCTTACGGGTAACGGAACGTTATAACTTCGACCAAACACCATTGTTGTGAACTTCAAGCTGAGAAGGTTAGAAAGTCATGTTAGTAGCTCTGTTTATTTGAGTTTCGGAATGTTGGCTGTTTATTTTGGAGTGAATTTGTACTGTGGAATCTGTTCAAATGTTTGTTGGTTATAGTATATATACGAGTATATAGTTTAGTTGGTAGATGCGACATACAGACATTTATTGAAACCACAAGTTCTTATAATTATGGTCAGTGATCATTTTCACCGGGGGTAGTTCAATTTAGGTTATTCAAAGTGTTTTTAATGTGTGATTTAATAGTGAATGCTTATTTGATACAGCAATAAATCGCTTGAAGTTTGTACGCATCTTTTTAAAAAGGTATATTATAAACTCCAGTTCATATGGACTCGATATTAATGAAAATATGCATAAAATTCTGCCAAAAATCCTGGGGGTCGGGTAGGGTAGATTGTACCGCGCATCTATGTTTTGACGACTGGTATTAAATGAAAACGTGATAATTTGCAAGAGCGCCGATCTTCCATATTTGGCTGCGGGGAACACATGACAATGACTACTCTGGTTAGTTTATTGCTCTGATCCTAAAGATAATTATTGTAAAGTACAAGTTTATGGAGGTTAGAAATTCATGTTGGTAGAATTTATTAAGTGAATTTGAACTGTAAAATCTGTTCGTATGATTGTAACTAATTGTTATTTGTGTCAAAGTGAATCTATTTATTCATTTAGGCCTTTGAAGCTTTTTTCTATGTTTTTAAATCATACATAAAAATATATAAATTATATCATACGTTATATAATTTACATATTTTATTTTAACCCAATGTCTTATTTTATTTTAAAAATACATTAATCACATAAGAACCACCTCATGTTATTATTAAAAAGAAATTCTTATGCACCATTTATAACAGTGTAATGCATGCAGTGTGGTGTATGAAAGGAGCCTCCCCGAGTGATGTACACAACGATCCCCTACGTCCGGCGCACCCTGGGCAATTCACGAGTTCTCCAAAGTGAATTGGCTAATCCTTTCACCACGATGGCAAGTCAAATTAAAATTTGACTCAGCCATCGACACGACGAAGAAAAAGAACAGTGTAATGAACTACAGTCCAAACACCATTGTTGTAATTTTCAACTAAAAGGAGGTTGGGAAGGTATGTTGGAAACACTGTTTATTTGGACGAGTGGTCAAACTTTTGGAATGTTGACTGTTTATTACAGAGTGAATTTGTATTGAGGAATCTGTATAAATAACGTAATATAATAGCACGCCTATATTACCTAGAGGGGTATAGCAGAGGTGTACAACACCCACATTTCACCTGTTATGTTTAGGTCCCATGGCATAGGGGGTGAGCCTATCGCTTTCCACCGGGCACAATTTCAACTCCATGCTGCTATTTTTTTTTTTTTTTTTTCCTTTTTTAAAAATAACGACGCCCGCACTAGGAATAACTCCTGTGTCGCGGGGGTGTTCACAAACATACATTTTACACACACAAAACACACCCAGAGTCAAAACAAATCTTTGCGAATCACACAAAGATTTGTCACATGTGGGGATCGAACCCACAACACCAGCGTAGTTGAAAGTGTCGAGGCGACCGCTTTAACCGCTACGCCAACCGTGCACTCAGTATTGTGAATTTCCTGTGGGAAAATTCACAAACAACTACGTGTTATTTGTCAATTTTCCCACAGGAAACTGACTTCAAAAAAAGTAGGAGGTTAAAAGAACAGGATACCTTGTTATTCAAACTTAATAACTGAAACGTAACTATTAGATTTTATAATATGGAGAAAATCCTATACAAACTTTCCCTTAGTTTGAAATTATTCAGGTAAATTATAATAGCTAGTAGTTAAAATAACAGCATATTAATATCCCGATATAACGTTAGAAAATCACTATTTGCGTAGTTTATTAAATTGTTCATTGAATGTTCTCTCTTCTTTTTATTATGAAACATAGACCCGTACAAATACATTTTATAAAGCTTTTTAAAGATAAAAATAAAATAAATAAATAAATATTTCACAACTCACACACAACGCCATCTAGTCCCAAACTAAGCAGAGCTTGTACTATGGGTACTAGAATAACTGATACTACATGTGACTGACCATGTGACCTTTTAACTGGCTATATAGCTGGACTCGCCTTTGGCAATATAATAATTATGCAAAAGGTTTTACACATAAAAGTTAGAAGTTTTATAGCATGACCATACTCGAGTCTAAATAGAAATATCTGACAATACATTATACACTTTCACATACATTATATACTTTTCTATAAAGATATACTTGTGTTGTAAAATTCACGAGATGGTAAGAGACACTACTGACTACAATCTTTAACGCGTAATATAACATCACGCCTATATTACCCAGAAGGGTGTTGCAGAGGTGTACAACACCCACATTTCACCTGTTATGTTAAGGTCCCATGGGATAGGGAATGAGCCAATCGCTATCCACAGGGCACAATTTTAAATCCGTGCTGCTTTTGAGAATTTCCTGCAAAAAGTTCACAAATAACACTTAGACTGACCCGGAAATTGAACCCAAGAACTCGCGGTGAGAGTACAATCTTTAAATCATCAAAAGATATTGAAACTCATTTACATATCTTGCGTCAGTTTTTTTAAACATTTATGAATTTATTAACACAAAAATATAAACAATGAATATTAAATTCAACTAATTTTAAATTTGACGACCGGATGGCGGAGTGGGTAGTGTACCTGCCTGCGACGCCGAGGTCGTGGGTTCGATTCCCACTTAAGACAAATCTTTGTGTGCATGAACATGGGGCTTTGTCTTAGTCTGGGTGTTTATATGTATAATAAGTATGTATTTACAAAAAAAAAGTATATAATGTATTAGTATCAGTTATTCTAGTACCCGTAGTACAAGCTCTGCTTAGTTTGGGACTAGATGACGATGTGTGTGAGTTGTGAAATATTAATTTATTTATTTTATCTATTAAATTAATTTGAACTTAATAAATCACTAACAGTAGATCCCGTACCCAAAATGCTGGCAGCATTTGCACTTTGTCTCATTTATATAACATTGTTTGGGACCTAGACGCTAGGTTTATGGGGTCCGAGTGCCTGCTTATTATTTAAAGATATTTCTAAGTTGTTAATCGACGCTTCACGTTCAGAAGGCTGGCTTTTACATGGCTCAAAGAATCAGCATTGCCATTCAACGTGGCAATGCCGTCAGCCTTCTGAACACGTCCCCTGCAGTTGAGGTTGATGTGGAGGAACTATATGACACCTTACCCGTAAATAGTATGTATTACATTATGTATTTGTTTTTTTTAAATTTATTTTATTGTACATAGTTTTCCCTTTTTGTCATTTAAATAGTTACTATATAAAATGTATACCTCTATACTCTACAATAAACTCTAATAATTATATAATATACAATAAAAAATACAGCACAAATAAAACTAGAAAATAATTTCACAGCATAATCCTGAAAAATGTGAACATCTTCTATTTATTTATTTAAAAACTTAATGTACAATATCGCACATAGGCAGACTTAATGCCATAGGCATTCTCTACCAGTCAACCTTAGGGTGATGCTGAGAGTAGGGTAGTAGGTGCAAAAGTTCTATTAGGCGTTATAAAGGTTTATGTTAGGTTTATAATAGGTTAGACACTTAGTCTAGCCCGTTTGTTAAAAAGGATCTTTATTACTATGGGAATGGCGCCATGGATAAAGCATTGGTCTTACGATCGAGAATTCGTGGGTTTGAATCCTGACCTGAACAACGGACGTGAACTTCCTCCCTATACAAGCGAATTAAGCTTAGCTGGAGCGGGGTCAACTAGAAGTGAGTATGTAAGCTTTATTTAATTAAAAAGGTTTTTGTAAAATTATCATGCCTCATTTGCAAGTAAAATTATAAATCAAGGTCAACCATATTTTTAAATCCTTTCCCAAAAACAAGTTAATCCCGTAACAAAAAAGCTTTAATATTTCAACACCTACCTTATTAACCCTTCTACATACTTAATAGGAGAACCCGACTTTTACAAACTACACACTGTTTTATCTCCAGTATTAATTTTAATGAAAATGTCAACCGTCTCCCTGGGCCTGAAATATTGTTGGCAAAGGTCCGAATTATAGCGGAAAACGATAAGAAAAAGGACTAGCATTTTCAGGGATTTTCTGGAATATAAGGACTAAAGTAGGGTTACCAACTTTTATTTGAATACTCAGGACACTTAAATGTAAAATTAAAAAGTGGCATGTGCAGGCCGTTTTTGTTTTTATTTTACACACAAACTGTTATGTCCATTAAAACACCATAATTTAGTAATTTAAATTAGCATGTACAGTATAAAAAATCAACTCCAAGAAAACATACCTACTACTTGGTCAATCTTATTGTGTCAAGAAGATATGTCAAGTACCCCACCTCGTTTCATTTCAAAGTCCTTTATTTCATAAATTTACAGAAAACATAAAATACATTGCAATTTAAATACCATACTTATGTTTAACATGATTTAACACTAACTATTTCAGGCTCAGTGCCTATACAAGTTTTATTATTTAATATGCTTAAAGCTGCTTAGTGATAGATAATAGTTTCAAGTTAATCACTATAATATTTACAGAGCGTGGGTAATATGTAAATATCTACTTGTTACATCTAACAGTACCCATCTAATACATAACACAGACATAATAATTATATTTTTATTGCATAGAAGTAGGCAGGGACTAAATAAACGCCATCGCCTTTGAATTTAAAACACCTTTTTGCTTAACTTTTAAGCCTACGCGTTGCATGATGAAGTAAAATCTAACGGGAATTAACGCGGTCATGCATTTTTTACCTTTTAAGCTTGGTGGCAGACAAATTGCACTGGCCGTGGTCGCAAGCAGATTCAAGCTGAAAAGGTAAGTAATGCAGGAACCCGTTAATTCCCGTTTTTTTACCTTTTTTGCTTCTTTAACATTCATATTAGCGAGAATAATAACATGACTAAATAATTCTCGCGTTTTGGGTACTCTTTTGGTTTTTAGTTCCTAGTTTTATAGACCCCAAAAGATTATTTTCTGCGAACACATTTTATTTTATAAATAACTACCTCAATGGTTTAGTGGTTAGTGTATGCGCCACTCACCGCAAGGTCTCGGGTTAATTGTTATAGTCAAAAGTGTTATTTGTGAGCTTTCCGTCAGACTATTCAGAATGGCACCGTGGAATTGTGCCGGTGGATAGCAATAAGTTCGCCCCCTTTCCCATGGAGTCTAAATATAACAGGTGAAGTGTGGGTTTTGTACACCCTTCTGGGTAATATAGGCGTGATGTAATATTATGTTATATGAAAATAATTATCCAGGACATTAACAGTCCAAAAACTAGAAAAATACTATTTTGTCCTTGAAAAACTGGACGGCTGGCAGCCCTACTCTAAGGACTAATGAAAAAGTTAGGACTACCAAAGCAAAGCTCACGATTTTCTCGTGTTTTATCATTGAGTCATAACTTATCAAGATTTAGGTGGGTGTTATGTAATATTCATTCCTTTTCTCGACCCTTTTTACCACTTGTACTATCTACTCGGCTATTTAATAGAGCTGTGTAAAAAATATACTTCGTTTTTTTGTGTACTGTGCCAGATAAATAAATATATACCTAAATAATAGATATCTCTTAACTTACACACATTGCTATTTAGTCCCAAACTAAGCAGAACTTGTACTACATAACTGATACAAATACATAATAATATATAGGTATACGTTCTTTTTTTGTAAATAGATACTGATTATACATAGAAACACCCAGACTAAGACAAACCCCCATGTTCATGCACACAAAGAGTTGTCTTAAGCGGTAATCGAATCCACGACCTTGGCGTCGCGGGCAGGTACACTACCCACTCCGCCATTCGGTCGTCAACGATCAACGATAAGAAGATCGGTATACGATTCGATCCTGAAATCATATTTATTACGGAAAGATGAAGGTCTAATTTTACCGTCAGAATTTTCTATTACGCAGGCTTGTGTTGTTTGTTACTACCAAAGATATAGTAATACATGTATATATATGTGTTTGATACTATCAGAATCTGTTCGTAGCTCATAGCATGTAGTTTATCGTAGCATTTACTACGAAATGCTACGTGCGATCGTAGCGTACGTTCCTACGTTTCAATCATTTCTTTTCTTTTATAGAGATTTATAATAATTATCTTACTTAAATAAATATTAATACTTGTTTACTGAATTTCAATAACTCGACTTCCAAGAAAAGGTAAAATTGTGTTATAATTTGTCAACGGATAGCGCAGTCGGTAGTGCAGCTGCTTGCTACGCTGAGGTTGCGGGTTCGGTTCCCGCTCAAGACAAATCTTTGTGTGCATGAACATGGAGGTTTGTCTCGGTCTGGGTGTTTCTATGAGTAATGAGTATGTATTTATAAAAGAAAAGTATGTATTATCAGTTATTCTAGTACCCATAGTACAAGCTCTGCTTAGTTTGGGACTAAATGACGTTGTGTGAATGTTGTGTGATATTTATTATTTACTTTTGATTAATATAGAAGCGGCATTGACTTCGGTATGAGTACGCCGCGCCATAGTGAAAAGTTGATTAAGCTCTAATTTATCTAAATATGTACACATTTTGGGCCGTTGGCTAAGCTAATGAAGTTAAATTGATTGAGCTTGATATTATTTTTTAAGACCAAACATATTGTCTGTAATATTCAGGTTCATTTTAGACCTTTCAAGAAAATATTACCATACATCATCCTATAGCAGTCTGCGTGGTTCTGGTAAATTACACGATTTAAAACAACCCTTTTGCCGCGATGGATGTAGCTGGCACAGAAGCGTAATGAGGAAGGTGAGAAGGGGAGGACTGATTAGGTAAATAATATTACCTCTAAGCAAAATTCTAAGTGAGCAACTTTTATTGCCAAAATGAACTCGGTTGGAAGGTGAGAATACTTGTCTTATTCACGCTAAAGTGTTAGTTATACTCTAGCATCCACGCTCGGCTTTGCCCGCGTGGTACCTCTTAAAGGGTCTCTTTTTAAAGGGTCGGCAACGCACGCGTGATGCCTCTGGCGTTGCAAGTGTCCATAGGCTACGGTAACTGCTTACCATCAGGCGGGCCGTATGCTTGTTTGCCACTTCAGTGGAATAAAAAAATAAACATAGTTTATATTACTCAGTACGGATGTAGTTATTGACGGTGAAAAATGAATAAAAGTTAGTCAAGTAAATTTTGAGTTCAATCGTGACAAAAGAACATAAACAAATTGTCCTCTTTACAATCAGTTAAGATTTACAGTTGGAAAATTGAATGAAAAATATTCTGTTAATGACTATTGTCTGCAAGAGTCATTTTTCCTTTTAGACCAGACAATAGCCAGAAAACTTTATTAGTAAATATTACCATACATCATTCTATATCAGACTGCGTGGTTCTGGTAAATTACACGATTTAAAACAACCCTTTTGCCGCGATGGATGTAGCTGGCACAGAAAGCTAATGAAGGAGGGGTGAGGGGGAGGACTGATGAGGTAAATAAAATGTTACCTCTAAGCAAAATCCTGAGTGAGCAACTTTTGTTGCCAAAATAAACTCGGTTGGAAGGTGTGAAACCTTTCATATAATATCTTATTTATATTTCATTATGAAACTGACTATTAGATAATATTGTTAAAAAATATAATAATATTATTCTAAAAATATATTTTTCTATGAAATTATCATTCCGCATTTTAAAAATAAAATTGGAATTTTACTGATAAATGGGTTGAAACGTATCACTTTATACACTATCTGGTCAAAATAGTGCATATATGGATTACTTTATGTGTATCTTTGTCATATTATATTCGATGAGTAGTAAATAAATATTACACACACAAACACCAAACGGTGAAGGAAAACATCGTGACGAAACCTACATGCATGAGAGTGTCTAAAAAGTGCTTGAGGGTGTGTGAAGTCAACCAATCCGCACTTGGCCAGCGTAGTAAACTATGGCCTAAATCTTCTCATCATCAGAAGATGCACGAACCAAGCAGTGGGACATGTATTGGACACTGGGCTGCTATTATTATTACACAACAGACGGGCGAGCGGGAATCGAACCCTGGTCGCGGGTCTGTTGTGTTGCAGATAGGTGCACTACCCACTCCGCTATCCGGTCGTCTATTATTTTATACTTATTTACTAATTTGCCTTGAGGTTAGATAAGGTAAAAAGTCAACTATTATATCAAGTCCAAACTCAACACAAATCTAGTCAGCTGTTCTCAAGTTTGAGGCATTCAAATAACGACCAACTGGAATCATTTCGTTGAAGGCTTTTGCTGATATTTTCTGTCTCTAAACGGACATCTCCGGACTAATCTTTTGTGTGAGAAAGCGACATATGACTTGATTTAAAGGTGAAGGAATGGATTTAAGTCTTTTTAAGTCTGACTGTTTTCTAGTTTGAGGCATTCAACTAGCGGCCAACTGGACTAACTAGAAAACTAATGTGAGATAGATTTTTGTTGACATCTTCAGTAAAATATTTTGTGTGAGATAACGGCGGATGACTTGACTTAAAAGTCATGAAATGGGTTTGTAGAACAACTGTTTGTGAAGGTACAACTGTTTATGTCATAGTGCCTAGCTGCAGAGTAAACTCACTCCTTTGAAGAGCAAAAAAGTACGTAAAGGGGGTGAGATTTCTCCGCAGCTGACATGTATGTTGTTAAAATATTTTTTTAAATATAATAAATTTAGTGACCGAAGTTATTCGTTATGTATTTTATTGAAAAAAAAAGTAAATAAAAATTCATAAACTACTTTTCACATTGATTTAAAAAAAATTTTAACATTGTTAACTTACCTACAGCTTACATATTATTAGAATTTACATTACTGTGAGGCAAATAAAAGTCTGCCTTTTCTTGTATTTTTTGAAGCAGAATAAACATTACAAAGGGTTATTTAAATTTTAGTTTCTAGAAATAGTTTTTCAGCAATAAAACTAGATGAAAGTATAAATATTTAATCCAATTTCTTATTACTTTGTAGAAAACGCCTTTGTCTTCTACCAGTCAAAGGCTTTTTGATGTTTATTCTCAAATAAATTCGGTACAAGTCTGTGTAGTGTTTTTTTAAATAGTTTGAAATGGAAATGGAATTGTTAACATCTTTTTTTTTTAACATGAGGAAATGCTTAATGCATACCTCTCAGCGCAAGGGCATTGAAGAGGTTATGTCGGACTCTCCGGCAAAGCCGGCCTACCGACTAAAACCACCACGATGTTCTCCTCCCGCATGATGGCATTTACCACGTATTGGTCGCAGAGAATAGGGAGAGCGGCACATCGTCATACTGACACTTCTCTTCCTCTGCGGCCCCACCACGCCGCAGTACTAAAGGCTGCGGCCCCGCCGAGACCGCGGAAGGTAGGAAGAACGGCACACCGTGATACCGGCACTCCTCTCCCACCGCGGCCCCGCAACTTCACCCCACAATGTCGCAATCACATTACAGCCCGGCCTGGTTGCGGTGCCTCCCCATGGAAGACAACGCAACCTGGCCCATATGGGAGTGACATGGGCTTCCCACAAAAGCCCGAAGAGCGGTCCCACTCGGGGTCCTCTTAGCTTCACCGTGGTTGTCCAAGCCACGGTTACTAAGCCCCACCGCGACGACAACGCGGGACACCCGGTTGGTGGGAATGGAATTGTTCACCTGTTATGTTTAGGTTCCATGGAATAGAGGCTGAGCCAATCACCAACCAAACTCCGTGCAGCAATTAAAAAAAAAACTGACTAGAAAAATCCTGAATAATAATTATTGCCGATGGAACCGGAGACTTAGCGGTGAGCAATACACAAATTATAACAATCATCCGATAAGTCAGCTATAAAATTATAAAATGTATTATTGAATTTCAGATTATTTACGCTTTTTATATTTTTTGATATTTTTTTCTTAAGATATATTATAGAGAGTAAACATTTCATTTTTTGTTTGTTTGTTACGGTTTAACCCAACAATACACCGCTGCATCTATATTAAAAAAAAACATCATTAATATAGTAAACTATTTCTAAGACATAGGCGAAGCCGCGCTGTTTTAATAAATACACTATAGTAGTTTCTTTTCTGCGTGACATTCGTTATTTTATAAAACATATACAACTTCACTTACAAATAAACAAATAGATTTACCAGAAAATGTCAGATCACTTACACCATCTTCCTGAAAATTTACTACTATCACATGAGGTAAAGAATTTAAGTTGTGTTACTATCAAGTAGCGTGGAAGCATATTTTATATCACTGCATATAACGGAACCTGCGATCAATATCTAAGGATCACGCTTTAGCAATATAACCTCACGCCTGTTTTATGTAGAATGGTGTAGTAGAGGTGCCTAGTACTTACATTTCACCTGCTATATTTAAATCCTGTATGACAGATAAGCAAGTGGGAGAATGAAGGAGGCACGCAACGGCACACACTTCTGTCAATAAATCGTTAAGATGCGTCTTTTCGAAGATCTGTGTGTAGGTTATTATAAAAATCATCTCTTGCTAACGGTGAAGTTAAAACGTGTGAGGAAACCTGCATATCTGAGAGTGCCTAAAATGTCCTCAAGGATGGGTAAAGTTTATGAATTTGCACTTGGCCAGCGTGAAAGAATAAAGACTAACCCCCTTCACCATAAGAAGAAGCCCTTGCCCAGCAGTAAGACATGCGTAATGGACACATATAAGAAGACGAGCCAATTTCTATCAACTAGACACAATTCCTAGAATTCCTAGAATAGGACGCCCCCCCTGCCAGGTGGACCGACGACCTGAAGAAGGTCGCTGTAGGGGACTGAATGCGGAAGGCGCAGGACCGGGTGTTGTGGCGCAAATTGGGAGAGGCCTATATCCAGCAGTGGACTACGAGCGGCTGAATGATGATGATGGTGATAAGACACAATTCCAGGCTCTGAATTGCTACTTAGAAGTGCCAAAACAACACTTTTGTTTAACCCAATCGAACTCGAGACGTCACAGTGAGCAGTCGCATACGCTAACACTACTCCAACGAGTCAATCTAAAAAGCATATTTTATATCGTTGGATAAAACCTTACGGATCCCTAAACCTTACAGGTTATCTCTTCAGAAAACGTGACCTAACTAAATAGGGGTGTTATTTTATGTCCCAACTGAATATTTTCAAGCTGGCTTCAATTTGTATGAGGATTTTGCATGACTTAATATAATATGGGTGATATTTTTTATTTAGCAGCAAATTGTAACATTTTTACTTTTTTTTAATGTGCCGTGCAACAAATAATAATTGAATTTGTTTTAAAAAAACAATTTCCACACTCAGTAGTTCTTAAAATTTAATATTTACATTACCATCTAATAGTTTTTTAGAACAGTTCTACGTGCATTAAAAAAGTAACGGTCTATTGACATTCGTCTATAGAAAAACATATCATCTGAAAATCACTTGGATGGAGGATAGTATTCTCTGTCTACGGAAAATCATGATATTTTTTCCATAGACTAAAAAAAGCCAGAGAATAAAAAAAACGATCATGAATCGTTTTTTTTATTCTTGTCTAGTGTCTCCAAGCCTTTTCGGTTTGTTTATTGTGTACCCAAAAATCTTCAAATCTACTAGACTAATCTTAATGAAAATTGGTGTGAAGATAATATAGGTTACTTTCTATCGACGTACCACGCGGGCGAAGTCTTGTAGTATAATAAACTCACAAAATGAATAATTGCCCGGACTACCGTAAAAAGTATCCTACTTAAGATAGGAACAAATGGATAAACGTGATGTCACAAGTGGCATAACATACAGTTGAGAAATTTAGGTTCTTGGCAAGATGCGACCGTAGCTGGTTGGTTAAAAAGATTGCCCGGGGTGCAGTGCCGGTCCCATTTTTAACACGCTTATATTAGCTTCACCTGTATGTATGTATGTAACCGACTCCTTTAGACTCGATTTTAACCCACTTTAAACGGACAAATTTCATTAAAATTTTGCACACCTGTCAAAGATCGATGACAATGCAATAATTCGATAAAAAAATAAAAAAAAATAAAAATTAAATAAAAAAAAATAAAAAATAAAAATATAGTTTATCAAAACTAAAAAACACGCCTTTAAAGTACTTCTAACTAAAAAGTGAAAAATAATTCCTAATATAAGCTGAAAATGGTAATGAACATATTATGGCGCTCTGTGCCATATTTTTCGTCTATCGAGCAACCCGCGCTTTTTCACAATAATACTAGTATTTTTTGTTCATTACCATTTTCAGCTTATATTAGGACTTATTTTTCACTTTTTAGTAAGAAGTACTTTAAAAGCGTGTTTTTTAGTTTTATTAAACTATATTTTTATTTTTCAACTGTTTCTGAGTATACCGTAAAAAGATTGAGATTTAACGAAAACAAAGACAGATTTTTTTTGGAGTATGTTAAACTGCTACATAAATAATCACACTAACACCAAATACACTAGCATTTACTGACTATGCGGCAAATTTGCTTAGAAATTTGTCAGGCAACGTTAAGTTATCACACAAAGTGCTGAAACTTAAACAGAACAGACGTAGGGCAATAATTGTCTACATAACAAACGTTTAATTGTATTTCACAGCCGATGCAACTCTATACATTTCATTATTTTGAGAAATACAGACTTTAATTGCACAAGCATAAGGTTAATATTTAAATGAATTGTTAACTTTGCTGTCATGGTATGAAATCCTTTAAATGCTATTACTAATCTGGAAAATGCCGGTATTTGAATTTCGGAACCACACATTTTTCACTCCCGAGGCCTAATATTTTGATTTTAATTTCAATGCAAAAATTGCTTCTATAATGATAATGGATTACTAATAAGAGAGAATAAGACTAATTTATCCTCTTCCAACGAGTTATAAAAGCCACCTAACCGCGAGCATTTGCGAGGTCTCTTACTTTCCGTGTGGAAATTCACAATAGCAGCACGGTGGATGACGATAGGCTCACATCCTAGCCCATGGGACCTAAACATTACAGGTGAACTGTGAGTATTGTACATCTCTGCCATATCCTTCTGGGTAGTAAAAGTGTGATGGAATTTTATGTGATGTACTAGCTGACCCGGCGAACTTCGTACCGCCTTAGCGTAAATTTGATGCACTACCATCGAGATATAGGTACTACGTACTAGAGAAGCCACGTCAAATAACTGAATTGTCCTATTCTTCGTAATTTGAATCTTTAGTTCGCTGCAGCGCTAAAACAATAACAATTCGTCTAAACCGTAACTAATTTACTACAGCACTAGATTTGCTGCGGAAGTGTGTTTATTCTCGGCAAAAAGGTCATAAGCGCCATGTAAATCACTGCACTTACGCGTTTTCTTCGACAAAGTGCAACTACATGTCTTCCCTATAGACTAATGACAGGAGTACTAAAGAATGGACAACGAAGGTAATTTGCCTACAGGGTTTATTTCATAAATAATAGACAATTTATTTTTTTGATAAATTTTATTTAGTTACCCTTAAATAAAATGAGTTTAGTCATCTTTTGCCTTTTTGTCGAATAATCAACGCTTTGATCTGTTTTTGCTTCATGTTTTAAACGAATAGTAGTATATTTATTAATAATCGCCCGAATCAAATGAATTCTATGATTCAGTGTGCCTCCCCCCTTTCGTAACATACTTATCATCCTCACGAAAATGCAACGAACACATGTAACTATGATCTGATGGTAGCCAGGTTTCTTCACAGCGATTATTTTGAACAAATTGGATCCATTTTTCTCTATTTTTATGACTTGGACGTGGAAATCTGGATAAGAATTTAAAATAATTAATTACATCCAAAACTAATTTAACATTAATGTAAAAACTGTCTGGTTAACTATGATATATACTATAGGAAAATTTATTAAACCTTTTTGTACCTAAATATATAATTATAATTATTAGTTTTAACAGGACTTAGCACGAACCTTTCATTTATTTATATCTGCTGACGTTTCGATGTAGTTACATCCACTGTGGTTGCGCAAGACTAGAAAAAATATATATAAATGAAAGGTTCGTGCTAAGTCCCGTTAAGGCATAATTATCTGATTAATTTAAGTGCGATAGTTTAAAAAAATTAAATATTAATATCAACATTAAAAACACAACATACGATATTTTCACCGTAATGTCAGTCTAATCTACCTACATTGCACTCTGTTTCATTAGTCTTTGACGAACAATACAATATGGCGCGTGGTAATTATTTTATTTGTAAAACAAGGAAATTAGTTTACTTACCGATGAAAAGTAATACCTTTGCACTTTGCCGTGTTCCTTGAATTATTAGTACAATATCTCAACACACACCAGGCATTTTAGGACGTTTTTTTCTATGAATTAATTTAATTACTGTCGGAAGTACTAGGCGCTAAAGAGCTAGAAAGCGACTGAGTGAGGTGCGGCGCGATCGCCGCAGTTGAACGAGACAAAGAAGGAATTTACGGTGTCTTCTCTAGTACGTAGTACCTATATCTCGATGTGCACTACTTTATTTTGTATAGCTGACCCATCTTATGTATGCGTACCTATTCAATTTGAACTGGAATCTATAATATCCCCCATATAAAAATGAATACTTTTTTTTTTTTTTTTTTTTTTCCGTAACAACCTTGTACAGAGTATTAGAAAACTACAAAAAAAAATATCAGTCAAGCCGTTTTCATGCCAAGTCGTGACAACGGAAAACGGGTTTCATTTTTATATATATAGATTACAGTTGCCGATATAACAACTCATACTAAAAACCGAATAAATTAATATTCAAGGTGGACCAAACAACAAACGTGATGTTTTTGCTCGATTTTGCTTGATATTGTTAACGGCAACAGATAGACAAACATATTCACTTAATATTTAATTATATATTTACTTTTTTTTTTGTATAATAATTAAACGAATGTTGATTAAACGAATTAAATAATGTTATATAGATAATCGGATGGAACGAAATTCTTCAAGCGCGACGTACGAGCAAACCCGTACAACGCAATAGTTTTAGTTTTATGCTGACATCAACACGCAGCGAAGTGAACAAAATGCATACATTCGACACAATAATCAGTAGTTGCAATAAATCGGTTCGGGCAACAGCAAACGTTCCTTTCGCCGCGTGTCGATCAATTAGCATTAGTTTTAAGATTTTTCTATGTGACTTAAAATACATTTCTTTTAACTTTTATCTTATGACTTATCATTTTGATGTACCTTCCCCGTACATGCGAGTCCGATTTGCACTTGGCCGGTTATTTCTAGTAGACTTAATCACTACTTTAGTTTCACTGAAGAGGCTTTAGAGAAAACTTTAGCGAGGAATTCAATTTACCTATGCATATTTAAATTTTGATTCCAAATATAAATAAAACATTACCTTGAACCTTGTATTTAATAATTCAAATTAAAATACGTTTGAACTCTCATTAAGCATCCAAAACTTGCGTGTACCAATAATTGTATAATTAGTACCAAGTTTCAGGTATCATCGTTTATTGAGAAATAATTAATCCTTAGAAATAGTTATTTAGTTTACAAACTACCGAGTTTAGTTAAAATCTACAAATAATTTAGTAGCTGTGCCTCGTAATGAATTTGTAGTAATATTAACTTAAACTTATATTAATAAATCATTGAAATTACGCCTTCAAATCACGATAGGTCAAATCCTATTGAAAATATTTTGGTGTACATAAATAAATCAGTTAATTTAATTACTTATGGTTAAATTAAACAATTGTGTACTGGAAACCAATTCGGTAATACTGGCTCAAAAGGCATAGATAAAAAAAATATATTTGATATTTTTTTTTATCTACATATTATTCATTATATCAAATGTCGAAAGATGAATCATTAAGACAATGTAAAAAGTCAAAAAAAACTTTCTTCAGTTTTTCAAGTCAGTTTCCACATCAGGTTTTTTTTTTATACTACGCCTACAGCGAACGAACGTGTAGTCCACCTGATGGTAAGTGGAGTACAGCCCATGAACATCAACAATCCACAAAAGCAGAGTATAGATGCGTCGCTGCAGCTGAGGACTACGGTGTTATGCCTCATGTGCCAGTAATATCAGGGCCTGATCTCACCACCATACCGGAACACAGTAATGGAAGCACTACTATTTGGCGGCAGGTTAAAGGTAAGACGGTGGTGCTGCCGCCCTCGAGCTCATTCACAAGAGCTCTACCACCAGTAACACATATATTTGAGCAGCCGAATCCCACGATTTATTTACAGAGGGATTGAAAGCGGGACTTTTGACTCCGTAGTCCTACGGTTTCTCACCGGGCTGCTTTTACATTGGCTCTTACATTTGATTGATATTAACTTAAACTTACCAACTTGTGAGTACCTATTTAGTTTGAAGACCAAACATCATCTTCAATCAGCATTTTAAAGATATAGATAACAAATAAGTACCAAACTTCAACATCGATATAAATCCTTTTATTATTTCAACGTTGGTCAGTTTCAACTTTCTAACGGCAACTTATTTAGAAGGCGCTATTAATCAGAAAGTTGCCCAACACTGAGAGTGAAATGTCCAAATTAATTTGTAATATCACCTCGTTCAGACAAAAGGTGGAAAACAGTTTCAATCCGAATTTGTAAACTTTATTGAGCTTCCAAACTTTAAAGTCTCTTCTCTTAAAAGTTTTCTGACATTTCACTTTATAATTTCTATGGCACTTAGCACCTGTCAAAGTGACTCCGAAATAAAGACTAACTAAAGCCTCTATTATTTTTTATAGTATCTAGAGTCGAAATAGTCTGGCCCCGAGCCTTTAAGTCACTCTTTGGTTCTATATATAACGACACCAATCTATTAGCACTTCAAATATTTATAAATAACATATCTTATTACAACCCACTAACAAAACAAGCCCGTGAATACAATGACATTTTGAAATCAAGTATGATTTCAAAATGTCATTGTATTCACGGGCTTTTATAAATAAATTTCTCGACATATATTTAATAGCAACATAAGCAGATTTACTGCTCACTTAAAAGACATCCTCCACTAAGCTCGGGTTTGGACGCTTTAGAAACCATAACAGGCGCTTGAGACATCCTGATCTGATAAATGACATGACATGACATTAAGTTTTCTGTATGTTTTCCAGAGTTCTGTTTTGGATTGTTTTTGTTATTGTAGATTTACTTTTTTTTAAATTATTTATTTACATTTACAAAAGCCATAAAAAAATTAACATCTTAATGCGTTGCTAAAAAACCACAGAGGTTAGCCTGCAGCGCAATTTTATCTGCAATCTAGTACAGCAGTCGTAAACGCTACTAACAAATTATTATTACATTTTAAGTAAAAAACATTACAATACATTATTAACTTAGGTATTTTATATTATTAAATATTTAAGTTACAAGAGCCAGGTGAATGCATTTACTCTAATAGTTTATTTATTAAATAAGACTTAAGCTTGGATTTTATATTTGTTGCATTAATTTTATATTTTATATATAACTGCATGCACATATTTTTGCGTTATGATCCAGATCTAAACATTGTATTTTATTATGTATTGTTTTTCATTGATTGTAATGTGTTTTGTGCATTAAATAAATAAATAAATATATCCGTCACAAAATATCGACATAAAATTTAGGTCATTATATTGAGAGAGACCTTAATTTTTTTGCGGATCTATCTTGACTGCGTCAAGTCTATGTTGAGAATATAAAAAAAAATGCATCATCTTATTAGTAAGCTGTCAAACTGGAGTACCGCTAGTTGGACAAGTCCTACAAGGTAGTGTCAAACTAGTGATGTTCCAGTTACAATATTATACTTATGTTTTTTTCATTTAAAAGTATTTTGATGGCATCCGTAGTATAATGTTTTAAAGTACATTAATTTTAATTTATTTAACTGCGTAAAAATATTTCATATAACACTATTTGTTAGGTAGAATTAACATATTAATGAAATTTTATTAATATTTAAATGAAATTATTTTACTATTAAGGTCGTCAGTATCGAATGGCACAAATAATACGCAATATTTTAATGCGAAAATTCATCCTTTGTTAAAAAAAAATTACCAAGATATATTTTAATCGTATCGTATATGTTACTGAAAAATATAATTACATTTCATTAAAACAAAATTGATCATTTTGAACGTGCTATTAATGTAAAACTCATTAAGATTTTAATTTTACGCAAATGAAATTTCACTTGTATGGCTTGTGAGCGTTTCTGCGAAAATATATTTTCTATTAAATTAATTTTAAGACAGATTGTAACTGTACAAAATAAAAAGGCTTTATTTTTGATATATCATGAGGAAATTTATCGTTTTCAGCGTAGGTTTATTTAAATAAATCAGTTTTAACATAACAATGTTAAAACTGATTTATTTAAAAAAATATATAAAGATAAAAAGCTTCAAAACTGTTGTGAGAAATAAAAAAACGACGCCTCAACTAGAATAAATCCTGTGTCGCGGTGACAAAGATAATTTACATACACGAAGCTCACCCAGAGTCAGAACAAATCTTTGCACACAAAGATTTGCCCCGTATGGGGTTCGAACCCACAACACCAGTGCAGTTGAAAGAGGCGAGGCGACCACTTTAACCACTACGCCAAAACGTGCACTCAAAAAATATAATTTAAAATATAATAATTACCAATCTTAGAAAAAAATTATCAATGAGCCTTTATTTATCTATCAGAATAAATACAACGTGGCAAAAAAGGGCTCAATATTTGCCACAACTCAGTGGTAAACAGGACGACAGCTTAACTTGGGTGTGCTGTGTATGAAATAAATGTTTGTGAACTCCTCCACGACACAGGAGTAATTTTTAACACGAGCGTCGATTTTTTTTTTTTATGATGTATCTAAACTATTAGATACTTCATCAAGATTACAATCTAGTCTAGATATAAAATTAGAGACTAATGAGTAATTTAATTTTGACCTAAGTTACTAAATTAATTTAATTTATGCTAAGAATGTGTCCATTAACACCTATCTTATTGTCTCTATTATCGAAACTGACACTTTGTTCTTGTGTTCTTTTAAAGTAGCACTAAACCACTTGAAGCACTCACTTCACTGAACTAGCTCAAAAGGTTTCGTCCTTTTGAGTCTTCTAACTATGTCTGTGGTGTCAAGGAGTTGGATGGCCTCGACATTCACGTGTTGAAGAAATCGTCGTTCATGAGCTTCAGCATACTGTTGTATTACACTGGCGACAAGGTTCACCTTCAGGTCACGATGGAGGTCCTCATTTCTGATGTACCAGGGTGCATTCACAATTGCCCTTAATACTTTATTCTGGAATGTTTGAATTATTTGGATGTTACTTGGTTTGGTACAGCCCCAGAGCTGTACACCATAAGTCCACACTGGCATAAGGACTTGTTTATGAATAAGTATTTTGTTATGCACTGACAATGTGGAATATTTACCCAGCAACCAGTACATTTTTTATAGCGAAGTTCCAGCTCACTGCGTTTCTTTTTGACATGAGCCTTCCAGCGAAGTTTTGCGTCTAGTGTCATGCCAAGGTACTTGGTTGAGTTCGCATACGGTATTATAAGGTTATTTTGATATACCGGTTGATAGTTGGCCTTTTTGTTGGTGAAGTCTATATGTGTCGATTTGGATTTATTTAGTTTTATACGCCACATTTTTGTCCAATGAACAATGGTATTGACGGCAGATTGTACTTTTTCCACAGCTTCTGCATGAGTGACTCCTGTAGCCATGATAGCTCGATTAAAAAAAAAACCCTGATTATTTTTTAAACTTGTTCAAACAACGTTCTACAAAATATTCGAAGCTTTGTTCTAGTCAAATGGTATAATGGTTAATACATAATACGCTTACACGAGTTAAAATTCCATTCAAATTACTAACAACCTTGGACGTTAAATTTTAAAGTTAATTAGAATAACCAACAATATGAGTTTCAAACTTCTGGGTAACGTTACCCAACTGGTAAAAGCAGCTTTTCAGTACATTGTTCCTATTTATATTATGTAGATTTAGCTTAGAAGAGTTGTTGTGACTATAATGAAGGGAGATTTAGCTTCAACTTAAACTTGGGGGTCTAGCACAAATTATAAATACGACCGGATGGCGGAGTGGGTAGTGTAACTGCCTGCGACGCCGAGGTCGTGGGTTCGATTCCCACTTAAGACAAATCTTTGTGTGCATGAACATGGGGGTTTGTCTTAGTCTGGGTGTTTCTATGTATAATATGTATGTATTTACAAAAAAAAGAAAAGTATATATGTATTAGTAGTATTCTAGTACCCATAGTACAAGCTCTGCTTAGTTTGGGACTAGATGGCGTTGTGTGTGAGTTGTGAAATATTTATTTATTTATTATCGACAATAATCGTTGCATGTTTGGCGTAGTGGTTAAAGAGGTCGTCTCGCCGCTTTTAACTGAGTTGGGTATATTTTGTATCTTACCTTCGTTAATAAATGGCTTATCTAACAAAAATAAATGCAAATCCGACAAATTCTTCTCGAGATAAGCGTATTCAAAGAAATAAACTATTATTCACCCGCGGTGCCGGCCACGTGGTTAATTTTGGCATAAAAGTTTGCTAAGATGTTAAAACATTCTAAGGACTATACTCATGACAAGTTTCATTTAAATACGTTCAGTACTTTCGGCAGTAGGAGACTTAGATACAGAATTTTGATTTGTTGCATTTTTTGTTTCCGTATCGATATTACAACGCCAACCAACAAAATATCTTCAATGTACAGGATTGGAGCCTCAACAGTCTCATTTTAAGCAAAGGTAGATTTTAAGCTTGTAATTGGAAGCAAGCGTCATCGTCAACGTATGTTCACATATTTTCATACAAAAAGATGCACGCATCTATTTTGTTAGACAATATGCCGTCACGCAAAGCTCTACTCGCTATCAACTGCGACCTATAAGCTATTTAGAAAACGTGAAGTACATAGGATTTTTTTAATATGTCATAATTATTGCAAATATAGACTTCATGAATGTACTAATGGGTTTTTGATTACTGCGATTTCTCTACGAAGCTTGCACTAATGGTATACTAATCGCGAAAGTTATTCAAAACTATGAATAACGAATGTATGGTGTTTATTTCTAAGCTAGGATTAATTCTTGGATGAAGTAGAATGTTTCTTCAAACATATTTTTTGCGATGGTAAAATATTGACAACACGGTTTTTTTAATTCTTAATTTTAATCGAGTTTTATCTTTTTAATATACATAACATAACATCACGCCTATATTACCCAGAAGAGTGAGACAGAGATGTACAACACCCACATTTCACCTGTTGAATAAGTGAATTTTCAGACGGAAAGTTCACAAATAACACCTTGCCTGACCCGGAAATCGAACCCGAGACCTTGCGGTGAGACCATGCCTACCACTAGAACATTGAGGCAGTTAAGTTTAAGTTTATCTAGGATAGAAATTAATATACAGGATAGAAAGTGTCTTAAATGATGTTGTTAGAAGATATTACTGAACGAAAACTTAATTTTTACCTGACTGTGCCAGAAGAAGGGTTATGTTTCGCGAGCATGCGTATGTATGGTGTCTCCGACTGCAGCATGAAAACGTAGTTTTTAGTTCTTTTTTATATTTATTGTTTTTGTTTTTTATTTGTTTGTCTCTTTTCAGTTAATTTTTTTTAAGCAGTATTTCGTTTTTATAATAAAAATATTGGGGTGCATGAAAGGAGCCTCCCCGAGTGACGTACACAACGATCCCCTACGTCCGGCGCACCCTGGGCAATTTCACGAGTTCTCCAAAGCGAATTGGCTAATCCTTTCACCACGATGGCAAGTCAAAATAAAATTTGACTCAGCCATCGACATGACGAAGAAAATTGTAAAAATACATAATTGAAAAAAAGTATACCTAAACTATATTTTTTTTTTTAATCTGCTGATTACTGGAAATATGCTAGCAAAAATATCGTTCCATACTTTTATGGCATCAAACGTAAATAAAATACTTTAACAAACAATGCGCATTCTTGCAAAAGTGTCTCAAAACAAAAGACGTTTATTTATCACACACGAACTTTTTTCTTAATACCCTTGAGCCATATTTTTTTGGTAGGCGCAAAATGTTTTTGTCTTCCTTTTCCTTCACAGCCGTCACGCTTTCATTCACGCTTTCCGTTCGTATAATGAATTGCACCATTTACTCATGGCTATACATTTATTGTATAAGATGGTCTTGCAATGTAAAGGCTCTTGTACTGGTAGCTCAATTAAACAGTAGGCAAATTGCCTGGATAAATGCAAATGAACCTAGAAGGCTGATTTTTGGTTAGGTTGTAGAGAAAGCTTAAAAGAATATACCTTGAACTCGAATTTCTTATAACTTTCGCCAGTATCTTGACAAAAGCAGATAGAATTTTGGTTTTATCATGGCTTTTTACAAAAAAAAAGTATATGGACAATTTATGACGTGTTTAGTGTTTTATAATTTAATAAAAAACAATTATAGTCATTGGAAGGGAAGTGATATAAAGGAAAAGGAGAAAAAAATATTCATACGCGTATAATTTGTTTCTATTAGTTATTTATATTCTGCATTTCCTTTGATTTGCATATATTGTCACTAATGTAACAAAAGTTGTAAAAGGTTCACACATTTTATTACAGTCTGATAATTTTTCTGCCAATGGAAAGTTACATCTTCAGCAAGCCTAAATTACGGCTATATGAAAACAAATACTACGAGGACGAAGCCGTGAACAACAACTAGTTGTATATTTATATGTTAGTCCATACATATAGGACTAAAGTACAAGACTAAATATAGGAAAATTACACTACCTGCTTGTAGTTCAACTATACTACAGCTGGCTGAAAATAAACCCACGGTTGCTGCAGTAGTAAAAACATAAAAAAACTTGGTCACAAACGAATAAAGTTTTGTTGTAGATGAAAAAATAAAAACAAGCTAAATTGTCCTACATTTATAAATATTTTACGACATTAATCTACTCAAATTTTAATAGGCACTTTAAAACACTGTAAATTCTAATTATTAATGTTTGATCCCGCGGATCTATTCGTACAAAAACCTTCAGTATTTTAGACTAGGTTTTATTTTATACATAACATAACGCTAAAGCCCACAGGAGTGGAACAGTAACGATTATCGCGAGTGACAGTTGCTAGTTTTTTAAAATGCAACTCAATACGTACTCACATTGGAATTTAGTGTCTTTTGAAAAGTTTTACATTTAGCTTTTGGATGGTGGGCTCAAATCTGTCATCCTCCTTTAATTAGTAGTTTCAGTGCAAATAATTTTTAAACAAGCAAATTCTAAAGCTTTATTATTAGCGTGTTGGGTAATGCGCAAGTGTGCCTTCCCCTTAAGATAAGCGTGTGTACATTGTAGCATTCCATTTGTATTTTATACGCTCAGAGATTTTTGTTAAATAATTTACGACAAGCTGCTCTTTTACCTACAGTATTGTTTTGTTCTTGTGTATTTAAGCTTAGAGTTTATTTTAAAAATAAAGTTATAAATGCAAAAAGAGTGTTTTTATTTAATAATATTTAAAATATAAGATATTTTTTCTAACAATCTATGGATGTAAATCTAAAATAAAATTATAAATAAAAAATACATAAAGTTGTCCAATCGTTTTATAGATTAATGGGAACATACAGTAAGTTACTGCTCCACCCTCGTGGGTGGTAATCACGAAGTGAACTCCGATTAACTTCACCATCTACGTATGAATACAAAAAAAGTGAAGTTGAATAGTATTATAGCCTTTTATAGAATGTAATAATTAACTATTTACTGCAAAAAAAATCACAATTAAACCTACATTTTCATTAGCATATTCAAACATACAAATTCAAAAGATTTATTTAAGTATGTTTTTTTTTGTATGACTGCCTTGTTAGTCTGTGGTGTGTACAGTGGTTAGTGTATGCGCCTCTCACCGTAAGGTCTCGGGTTTCATTCCCGGGTCGGGCAAAGTGTTATTTGTAAATTTGCCTTCAATAGATTCACAATAGCCTGGAATTGTGCTCAGTAGACGGTGATAGTTCCACCCCCTATCGCATGAGACCTAAACATAACAAGTGAAGTGTGGGTATTGTTTATTTCTGCCACACCCTTCTGGGTAATATAGGCGTGATGTTATGTTATGTTAATTTAGTATGTAAGGTAAAATGAGAGTGTATCTTCCCCTTTAGGTAAGCGTGTGTACACCATGTCATTCCATTTGTCTTTTATCCGCATAGCGTTTTTTGTTACAAATAATTTACTTTACGCGAAAGAATGTTTTTGTGGAGCCAACTCCAGCTAAAATACCTCGAAATAGGACGAAACAATTTGTGGCGAAACGCTTTGAAATGGAGCCGGATAAATGTACTAAGCTTAGATGATGGTGAAAAATGTTATCATACGATTAGAGTGAATTAGTACCTACATTGTAAATCAAGGGGCGAAAGTAGTCGATTTCATTAAAAGTGTAGTTTGATACACATAAAAGAAATCAAATTTTCTCCCGAGTGATACACACTACATCTACTTACTAAGAATCAAAAACTACCAAAAACAAAAAAAATACTACCAAAAATTTCAGAACCGTTACAAAATTTACCAAAAACTATCAAATATTACAAAAAATACCAAAAACTATAAATTAAAAAAAAAACATAAAATGAGACATAAAAGATTTCGTGTTCCAGAGGAAGTTTTTCCTCATTTTCTCCTTCGCGCTCTGCAGCGGTCGGAAAAGAACGCAAAGCCCCCCGAAAATACTTACTTTCTCTGACAGATATTCTCCGTATGACATACAACAAAGAGGTACTTTCTACGAAGGTATAGTATAAAAGTTATATGAAACTTCACCGAAGCCGAAATCGTCATAAGATATTTATATATAATTATATACATATATTATTATAATGTTAATGTTATTTATTATTTTTGAAGTTATTATGTGACATATTATAAGAAAATGTAAAAAACTGACATGTAACATTGAGTTATCAATAAAGAATTGTATTGTATTGTATTGGCAGAATAAACATATAACACACATAAATAAAAGCGAAATCTGTGTTCTTTTTCCAAGTCTCACTTGTGTTACTTTTCAATTCGGTCAGGATATATTCGATGGGTGAGATAAGAACTATGCGGCACTTTAGAAAAAAAGTATTCTTCAATCTGATAAATTACTAGTCATAACTCATAAGGTTTGATACTTACTTATTATATTGGACCAGTAGAGCTTTTGCGTGGCAATTTTGATTACAGTGTGTCCGCTTCTGTACATGAAAAGAAAAAAAACATATTAGAAAGATATTGTGACTAACAATTTAACCAGTAAATATCTACTTAGTATGCAGTAAACGATTTTTATTTGTAACAGCAAAGTAAAATTAAACAATTATTTGCAATTTCTGCAAATACTATACTTTCTAAGATTAATTTTATTACGACAAAACAAAGAATTGTAAAAAAGATACGGAGAAAGAAAATAGACTATTTTAAGAACTATATTAAAAGTTATATGAGATTAAATTCAATGTCTATTAAATAAGCTTTTCTCTATGGTAAGAAAAAAAAACATTTATATGAAAAATCTTAGGAAGAACAATTTTCAAATAAATTAGTGAGTATAATTAATTAGCTCTCTTTAATCCTATTCTAAATTTTATCAGCATAATTATCATTGTACAACATAATTCAGTTATTCAGTTGGGCTGACTAGAAATTTAAGGCCAAGTAGTAACGGAAATCAAACTTCAGCTAAGAAATAACTCGTAATACGAGTAGGTGGACGTTGAGTCCTCAGGCAACATTATAATACTTGACAAAGTTATGTGAAGTGACCCATAAATAGAAAATACTGCTAGGTCATACAATCAGATTAAAATTAAATATCAACTAGAACCCTCTCAACTTTAAGAGGATATAGGTTCGAGCAAATGATTGAAGGGATCGGATTTATCTGGTTATTTGAATCTTGTGATGAACCTTTTTGGGAATAAAACAGTCAATTTGTGACATTGAGACCATTCTCAGAGGGTTTGGGAAAGGATTCTTTGTTTCTACGTATACATTGCTAACGATCAACCTATACATTACCAGTATAAACTGGCCTCGCAATACACGGGAGTCTATACAACGGAAGACCATCTTATACTGAGGTAAGGTTGATCGGTAGCCGTCTGTACAATATCTTCTTATCTACGGACTGTTATATCTCTAGAAATAATCAATTCTTTACTTCATTTCTTTTTTATTCGATTTATATAGAGAAGGACGCGTAGTCTACCTGATGATAAGTGGAATCTACTGCCCAGGACATCAAAGATCTACAAGAGCAGATAGCGTCGGTTCATCAGAGGTCTACGGTGTTAAACTTCATGTGCCAGTAATTTCAGGGCCTAATCTCACCACCAAACTAGAACACAGAAGGGCTCCGAACACTACTATTTGTGGCCGAGTATGCAATAACAATATTAACAACCCTGTATCTAATACATGTCCCACTACTGGGCTCAAACCTCTTCCCATGATGAGAAGGCTTAGCCCATACCACGCTGGTAAGGTGCGGATTGGTAGACTTCACACACCCTCAAGTACTTTTTAGGCTCTCTCAGGCGTGGTTTCCTCAGGATGTTTACCTTCACCGTAAGCGAGCGATAATTTATATGATAAATACTCACATATCTTCGAAAAGACGAACCTAAACGATTTATTGACAGAGGTGTGTGCCGTGGCTTTCAATCCGAGACCTTTAACTTCGCAGTCCCACGGTCTCCCACTCGGCTATAGGTGCTATTATAATGCTGCTGTCGCAAAACGCGTAATCAATTAGCCGTTTCCTAATCATACAAATATATAAATATGTGCACCCTAGAAACGTTCAACGTCCTTCCGAGTACAATTCCGGAAAGTGATGTGTTTGTGGATGATTGGAAGGTAATTTTACAATTATGTCTGGTGTTATGTGAGAGTAGGTATGTATGAGAGGCAAAGTACGGTAGTATATTAATTTTTGTTTTAATTTTAAATTTTAATAATTGTTTTTTGTTTCATTTGTTACTTTTATACAATATTTATATCATTTATGTACCTAATTAAGTTAATTATTGTAATTGGCTCTAAGCCGTTGTAATTAATTATAAAATAAAAAAAATAAATAAACTAAATAAAAATAAAGAGCTTCTTACAAAATAGGTTATCCGGTTACTAGAGGGCGTTAAGCCAGCTTTTCCTCTATAATAACTATGGCCTTTTAAATTAGAACTTATCAACAACTTAAAATAAATTATGATACTTCAAGGCGTATATAATTAGGGTATAAGTGAAGTTTTAATAGTTTCGTGAAATAGAGGCATTACTATTATCTATTACGAGGAGAGGTCACGCAATATTCGCAGGTATCCAACCCTTATTTTAACTTTATTTTGAAAGGTTGCATGAAAGGGTTCGGGGGCGAAACTCTATTAAGAACCTAGTTTGGAACTTTTGCCATCAAAGTTCTCTCTCCTTTCTTAATGTAGGTTAGGGTGGGTTTGGATATTGTAACTTTTTTTTGGAAAATGCGCAGTTATATTTAGCTGAGGATTTAAATAATAATGTCTCTTCTTCGACTTTAAAACTAAAAAAGGTAAAATAAATTGTTATTTTTTTATGTGCATTTTAGATCTATTTTTTTTTATTATTGTGATAGTTACTCATCAGTTTTTCTCTCAACTTGTAGTAGAACAGCCTGTTCAGTACAAAACAGTTACATTATTGTAAATATAAATATGAATGTATGCTATAAAAATACATAAATTAAGAAAAGTTATTTAAAGCATATTACTTTTAGCTAACGTCCATGGATTTTGACAAAAACACACAAAGTTTTTTTTAATCGTGACTCCGCACTAGTAATAACGCCTGTATCGCGGGGGTGTTCACAAAATACATTTCAAACACACAAAGCACACCTAGAGTCAGAACCAATCTTTGCGGATCACACAAAGATTTGTTTTGTGTGGGGATCGAACCCAAAATCACAGCTCAGTACAAAGCGGCGAGGCACCCGCTTTGACCACTACGCCAACCGTGCACTCAAAATACTACTACTATAATTCAGTTAGATAGAGATAGATAGATAGAGAAAACATTATTTGCACATAAAATTTGTAACAAACATACAAAGAAATAGGTACTTAAAACTATAACGTCCAAAGTTCATCATCATTTAAAAATATAATTGTTATTCAGATCATATATTCTCTCTTGATACCAATTCCGGCACTCTTAAGAACTGAAAATCACCTATTGAATTTCATAAAGATATTCCAGATTATGACTGCGATGAATTCAAGTCATAACTCGATTATCGACGGAAGGCAGTCCTTTGCATAATAAAGCCTTCACATAGAACTTTATATTTGAGAGCATCGCTTTATTAGTCCATTAAAAAAATTGGATTTTCTCAAAGAGAATATATTGAGTCGAAGAGTTTTCTGTCACTGATTTTCTTTTTCTTTTTAATGTGTTGTACCCAAAGCAAATGTAATTTGTAAACCAACTGGTGGTAGTAATTTAAGGCCACCAATATTCAAAAAAATAATCACTATCCCACACTTTTTTATACAAATAACTAATAATAATAAAACTTTTAGAAGTATGTTATATAGCTATGTATAAGTCGAAAGAAATTAAATGTATTTTTAAGGCAAAACGATGTTTAAAGTCGATATTAATTATCTTTTTCTTCTGATGTAATGAATAGACTTGTAGCATAGTAAAGAATAGTAATTAAACTTAGGCCGCGCGGTGAGTTAATTGGCTACTCTCGTTGATGCGTAAGTTTGTCACTTAACAATTCAATGCCAACAAAATTTAATGCGGGAGCGTGCGGCTGATCTCTGAGATGCCCCCGAGATTACACACGTGTGAATACGTTCGTACAATGTGCTCGGAGCGCACGCACACATTCAAACCGATAGCGGCCCATTTCTATAAAGTTAACCTACTGTGTATAGATATATTAATATATATATAAATATATATATTATTACTACTGTATATATACTTAGCTTGTAGTCTTTCCAAAAGGTGATGAAAATAAAAAAAATATTGTAAAAATACGACATGAAATTTAGAAGCATGAAGTTAAGTTATTTATGAACCTATTCAGGATTTTCTCAAGGCAAAGGGATGGCTGAATTCGAGTTTCATGTCACTGTTTTACTTATGTAAATGCTAGGTAAATGTTAATGTTTCGATACAATATTTATGATGATTCTGCTCAAAGGCAACGTTTCTACACTCCGGTACGCATCAGGCTATTACATTTCTAGTATAAACATTAAGTAAATACATTATGATCACCGGATGGCGGAGTGGGTCGCGAGTTCGATTCCCGCTTAAGACAAATCTTTGTCTGCATGAACATGTGGGTTTGTCTTAGCCTGGGTGTTTCTATGTATAATAAGTAGTATTTAAAAAAAAAAAGTATATATGTATTAATATCAGTTATTGCGTTGTGTGTAATTTAAAAATATATATAATTATGTATATTATTCCTGTAATTATAATTTTAAGAAAAAAAATGTGGTCTCTTAAATATATTTTTATTTAATTCAATCTTCTTCTTCTTCGTCGTGTCGATGGCTGAGTCAAATTTTATTTTGACTTGCCATCGTGGTGAAAGGATTAGCCAATTCGCTTTGGAGAACTCGCGAATTGCCCAGGGTGCGCCGGACGTAGGGAATCGTTGTGTACGTCACTCGGGGAGGCTCCTTTCATGCACCCCATGAGAAGAAGAAGAAGAAGAAGAAGAATTGTTTGTAAAGCTCTGTGTAATTATACAACAATAACAATTATACAGTTGGTGAGCTAATTAAATAAAATAATAAATCTGGTCTCGCATTGCACGAAAAGCCTTAACAATGCACGACCATGTTATCCTGCCATCCCAACGACGCAGTTGTATGACTCACGATTAATGTATTCCATAAATGCTGAAGATATTGTGGAATACATTCGGGTGAAGACTAACTTAACGTTGAGAGTTGTTAAGCTGGAATCGCGTCTCAACGTTAATTTTGCTTCATTTGTGGTGCGCATCCCGACGGAACGGCTAGAAACATACACAAAAGTGGACTTTTAGCCGAGAGGTGGTGTTCCGGCATTTTCGAGGAACGCTACATGACACCGCGCCGCGCGTCGCCGACTCAACGTGCTAATCTTCAAAAGTTAGTCTAACTAAGATAAAAAAATGATTTGCTTTGATATACTGGTAATGTAAAGCTTGATGTGTCTATACAATACAATGCTACATATCAAGCTATACTGTATCTGTACAGTGTGTGTACTGTTTTTTTTTATACTACACCCACAGCGAACGAACGTGTAGTCCACCTGATGGTAAGTGGATTACAGCCCATGGACATCAACAAACCACGAAAGCAGATTATAGATGCGTCGCTGCAGCTGAGGACTACGGTGTTATGCCTCATGTGCCAGTAATTTCAGTTAGTAAATTTCAGGGCCTGATCTCACCACCAAACCGGAACACAGTAATGGAAGCACTACTATTTGGCGGCAGGTTAAAGGTGAGACGGTGGTGCTGCTGCCCTCGAGCTCATTCACAAGAGGTCTACCACGGTGTTGTAAATGTTTCTACGGTTCCTGGGTTTGTAAATAAATACAGATACATAATGATAGCTAAGTAACTGAATATCCTACCGTAACATTTCGAAACAAACTTATTACCTACTTTATACCTACTGAGGTTTTCTCTAAAAACTTTAGAAACTCATTCCATCTCTGTTACGAGATTAGGTTTTTGTAATTTAATGCCATTAATTTTAAGTAAAAGTTTTTTATTTTATTTAATCGTGTGTAATGTTGGGGGTCCTAAAGGTTGATTTAATGAGACAACCATCTCGAACTAATGTATTTTATTCAATCATAATTAAAACTACTTAATACAATGCGCATTGGTGTAAACTACTAACTAAGCATAATACGATACTTACATTATAAAGGAGAATACCTAATACACAGTATGTTCTTAGGGAACATATACACTACACTTCACGTGTTTTGATTTATTCCAAAGATTAAATGTAAAAAATTAGAAGCCTGCTTCGTTGGTCTAGTGGCTAGCGAGTGTGTCTCACCGCGAAATCTCGGGTTCGACTCCTGGGTCAGTGTTATTTGTGAACTTCCGTCAGAAAATTCTCAATAGCAGCCCGGAGTTGGAATTGTGCCCGGTGGATGGCGATAGGCTCACCCCCTTTCCCATGGGACCTAAACTTAACAGGTGCTGTGTGGGTGTTGTACACCTCTGCCACACTCTTCTGGGTAATATAGGCGTGATGTTATGTTATGTTAAAAATCAGAAACTGAAATCTATGAAATTAAAAGCATCATTTTGTTTGACGTTATTTTAATTGTAGTTTTGTTTATCATGATAGGCAACTGTAAATGACTTAAAAATAAATAAATAATAAATAATATCCTACAACTTACACACAACGCCATCTAGTCCCGAACTAAGGAGAGCTTGTACTATAGGTACTTGAATAACTGATACTAATACATACTTATTTTTTTGTAAATACATACTTACTATACATAGAAACACCCAGGCTAAGACAAACCCTCATGTTCATGCACACAAAGATTTGTCTTAAGCGGGAATCGAACCCGCGACATCGCCATCCGGTCGTCATAGTAAAGATAAAATTTGCTTAAAAATATTACAAACTTAAATTACGTCAAATACAAAATTTATTTATAACCATTGCTGACATTTAAAATGACGCCTGATTCTTCGAAATGTAGAATGTGGGTGGAATAATAAGCCTTTGTTATTTAGAGCCTTACTCCCACATGATGTTTTTGTTGTTCTTTTATGTGCATATATTGTATTATATAATCGCCATCCACGGAACATTTTTTTTTTAAATGCCCACACTTGGAATAACTCCAAGTTAAAATGTACCGTCGTTACATAATTTTATTTTATTTTACAATGTTAGAAAAACTTACAGCTATATGATAATAATATAATAGAAAGAGATAATGTGAAAATAAAGGCCAATAAAAAGTTATCACAGATAATAACTTAATAAGCTGCTAGACTTTAGCAATGCCTTTAATATGGTGGATTTTGATATTCTGCTATCGTTACTCTGCTCTCTTAACATATCTCCAACGGTAATTGATTGGTTTCGTAGTTACCTGTGTGGTCGCCGACAACGTATTCAAATTGAAGACAAATTCTCTTCATGGTGTAGTACTACTGTAGGCGTACCCCAGGGTGGCGTTCTATCTCCATTACTCTTCTCTATTTTTATAAATTCTATTTCTAACCAATTACTTTCTTCCTACCACCTGTATGCAGATGATTTACAGATTTATGCACAAGCGTCCTTGGCTCAATTGCCAAGTGCTGTGGAGTGTATAAATAAAGATTTAGCTCGGATAGTTACTTGGAGCAAATCACACGGTCTGAAAGTGAATCCTTTAAAAACACAAATTACTATTATCGGTAGCTCCCGAACCACTGCTAGAATTGAATGGTCACAGGTTCCCCAGGTTGTGTTTGATGGCATTGTAATTCCAGTAAGTGATAAGGTTAAGAACCTAGGCATCACGCTTGACAATAGATTAACTTGGGCTCCGCAGTTGCAGGAGGTTAGTCAAAAATTATTCGCTTCTGCAGGATCTCTCAGAAGATTACGCAATTTTCTGCCGACGGCCACCAAAACTGCGCTAGCAAATTCCCTTCTTCTTCCAATCCTCGATTATGCAGACGTCAGCTATCCAGATCTCGCCGAATACCAATTAGATAAACTTGAGCGTCTCCAAAACTTCTGTATTAGATTCATATTTGGCCTCCGCAAATATGATCATGTGTCACATTTTCGTAAGCAACTCAAGTGGTTACCAATACGACATCGCCGGAATGCTCACATCCTTTCACTGCTTTATAATATACTTTTTAACCCTTCTACTCCTTCCTATCTTAAAAAACGTTTCGACTACCTTCATGATACTCACAATAGATATCTTAGATCATCGGATAACCTGAAGTTAAGAATGCCATCGCATTCCACAACGTTCTATGATAACTCCTTTACTGTCACAGCTATTCGTCTGTGGAATGCGTTACCGGTAGATATTAGGCGTGCAAAGTCACTACCAATTTTTAAGTCATTGGTCAAGGAGCACTTTTTATCTTTAACTTAGTCTTTTTCTTCAATTTATCTCTTCAAATTTATTTAAATTGTTTAAAATGTCATAAAATTTATTTGTTGCTATAATTAGATATGTTTATGATAATATTAATATTTTGTAATATGTTAAGTATATATGTATTTATTTAAAACATGTATTTAGTTTATATATTTTATTACAACTATATATAATATATTATATAGTATACTTTTCTATTTTTTTTTTTTTCGTGTACACAAACAACCACCAAATTCTAAAATTATTTCCATCCTAAGGTTGCCTGGCAGAAATCACTATTAGTGATAAGGCCGCCCATTGTACTGTTTTCACTAGAAATAAGTTAATACTGTAAACTCCAGGTGTACAATAAAGTGTATAATAAATAAATAAATAAATAAATAATAAAGTTAATAAAGTAGGAATACATTAAGACATTTACATACAGATATTATAACAATTAATAAACGAAAAAGCAAGAAATAGACACAAGTAGGATTTTAAAGTTAAGAGTGGAAGAAAGATTTAAACAAGTTTTTTTTTAATTGACTGTTACTTTTGGCAAACAAATCTATAGGTATATAAATCTTTATCAACACTTCGGCATGCCGCATTGAACGTACGGCTAGCTCGAATCATGAATGAGTTTGTTGTATTGTATTGACAGTTGGTGTGTTAAGCAAGTGTAATCTACGTAAGAATGCAGATTGAACACGCAGCTCTATTTTGCTTACTAGCTCACTCACGTCCACCGACCATTTTGCCTTATGGTAGACTTTTAGCTTTGCTATGCTTTTTTGTATTTAGTATTATATTCAAGTTAAAAAATTAAGAATCCAGCAGGACTCGACTCTGGCACAAAAAGAGTTGAGAAATTTCGAGTCTAGCAGCATACGAATCCATGGCTGAATTGGCAAAGCACTTGGGGTGTATACCCAGGGGTGCAGGTTCGATTCCTGCTGGATTGTTAATTTTTCAACTTTAATATATTATATAAAACCCACATAATATCTTCATACTATATTTTCTAATACATTTAGAGCAGTACGTATAGTATGACTTTTTGTAGCAATATGGCTATGCCATGGCTGTGTACCTCCACCCAAACTCTGTATTACTACTGTCGAAAAGTTCGTTGTGTACGACACTCCTGGAGGCTCCTTTCATGCACCCCAGAATATGCACTGTTATTCTTTGTAACTCCACACAAATCAGTGATGAAAGACAATCAAGAATATGCACTGTTATGCTAGGTTATCTTTCAACACAGATGTGTTATATTCAAATTTGAAACGTTAAATTCTCTCGCGGTCTGGAAGCAGCCTTAAGTTCACTTAAAATAATTAAATGAAGTATTCTTTATATTACAAAATTTACATGTCATAAAAAAGAAACCGAGCGTCGTAAATAAAGTATGAATAAGGTTTTATTGCACAAGAAAAAACTGCTATAAATCTACTGAGTGCATGTTTTATTACTTAAACTGAATGGGGTCTAGGTACAACCAGACACACTAAGTTATGAAACTATTTTCTGTTCCTAGCGGTTATACTCGCATTCAACATTACTGCGCCGCACTTGAGAGCTGCAGTGTGATTTATAATGTATAGTAATAATAAAAACAGATGCAAAAGGCGGTCCATTTGGACACGGCACGCATCGTGAGGAGGTTCTTCTCTATGGAGTCCTAACCATCGGCAGCTTGGTCCCTGCACCTGATGTCGATGGGACACTGTTTTTATATTTTTAAATGTATTTTTTGTATTTTTTGCTGATAACTGTGTGTGTGTGTGCGTGTTTGTGTGTGTGTGTGTGTGTGTGTGTGTGTGTGTGTGTGTGTGTTAGTATATGGATAGTTTTCTATATCTATATACATTAAAATCATGCTTGCCTTTTTTGCCTTGCCTGTCTTTAATTATAGCAGCCCGGTATCTAATACATGTCCCACTGCTGTTTTCGGGCCTCTTCTCATGATGAAAAGGGTTAGGCCATAGTCCACCACGCTGGCCAAGTGCGGATTGCTAGACTTCACACTCCCTTCAGCACTTTTTAGACACTCAGGCGTGCAGGTTTTCTCACGATGTTTTGCATCACCGTTTGCAAAACAATTCACAATTTATATGATAAATCCTCACATATTTTCAAACAGAAGAATCTTTACGATTTATTGACAGAGGTGTCTGTCGTGGGTTCAAACCCGAGACCTTTAATTCGCAGTCCTACGATCTCCCACTCGGCTCGCTGCTTAGCTGTCTAATCACAAATAATTATCCAAATCGGCATAATACTTTCATAGATTAAGCTGTAGCGTACGACTGCTGACGCTACAAATTGTACTTAGGCGCAAATGCGCAGTTGCTCGGCTCGGTAGTCGTCTCTCCACATTCACGTTGTTAGGTCATTAGGATAAGTTTATAATATAAGTATGTATTTCTGGTACCAGTTAATAAAGTATATAATTAACAAGCCACTCTTTATCATTACTATCAATATGAACTCCCTACATAAGCTATTTAAACAAACAATCTCATTCACTTTCGAATCTATACTAATAGTGTAAATAAGAGAGATATTTTTTTTTATTACGTCTCAAATTTGCTGGACCAATCATGATTAAAGTTGGTGTGAAGTTACAAAATGTGACGTCTGCTTAATAACTTCCACTGTGAAAAGCTTTTTAATGAAACATACATCACTAACATACGAGGAAATAGAACCCAACCAACAAAATTCATCAAAAAATTTGTTGTTTACTTTACATACTGCAATTTTTGTTTGTGTTACAATTAAACTGAAGCTTTATTGGAACTTCGCACGATACCAACCCTGGCTAGGGCGAAAAAATCCAGTGAAGCATTTAGTAGGTAATAAACAATTGATTACCGATAAAAAGTAAAAATATACCACAGATAAATTCAAAGAGAGAATATTAAATGATCCTTGATGGGACCGAAGCCGGTTCAATTCACGGTCTGAGCAAATTAATGTCCGTATTTTTTCTTTTTTGTGAAGTAATAAATTTATTACATTTTTGTAGTACCTTTTAATGAGTTTGTATTTACCCACACAAAACTGGACCATGTTTCATATTGGTACGTGTTGAAATTGAAATGTCACATGTAAAATTAAACCTGTGTTTAACATTAACATTATTAACATCTACTGAATAATTTGTTCTTTTATCTATCACTGAAATAAACAACTGGTACGACGCTAAACAAAATGAGATAATCAAATTTTTATTTACTTTTAAAACTGAAAATATAGAACATGAATTGAAATAAATAGTAGTCTAAAAAAAACTAAAAAACACGCTTTTAAAGTACCTACTTCTTACTAAAAAGTGAAAAATAATTCCTAAAATAAGCTGAAAATGGTAATGAACAAAAAATACTAGTATTATTGTGAAAAAGCGTGGGGCGCTCTGTGCCATATTTTTCGTCTATCGAGCAACCCACGCTAGTTAGAAGTACTTTAAAAGCGTGTTTTTTAGTTTTTTAAAAATACTATTTATTTTCTACTTTTTAGTTTAGTTTATTTATAAGAGCGTTTTTTTTTAATATTTTTTTTTTAATTTTTTTTATCGAATTATTGCATTGTCATCGATCTTTGACAGGTGTGCAAAATTTGAATGAAATCTGTCCGTTTAAAGTGGGTCAAAATCGAGTCCAAAGGAGTCGGTTACATACATACATACATACATACATACATAGGTACATACATACAGGTGAAGCTAATATAAGCGTGTTAAAAAAGTGGAAAAATTCAGTGATTAAACAACATTTCTGACTCAAGATTACTTTATAAACATTGATGTTGTGTTCCAATTAAACTTTTTCCTTTATAGTACTTAACACAATACCAATATTCACTGAAATTAAAGAAAAACACGAAGCAAAGAAATATTTACCTAGGTAATAAACAATTGAATGCCGAATAAAAGTAAAAATTTACCGCAGTTATGCATTGAAAAAAGTTGAAATATTTAGTGATCCGTGATGGGACCGCAGCCGGTTCAATACACGGTCGGACCAAATGAATGTCCGTAATTTTTCTTTATTGTGAAGCTATAAATTTATAACAATGGGCGAATTTAACCATATAACGCTGGACCTTGTTCTGTGTATCTTTACTCAGTACGTTGTTGTGTTTGGATATTACGCATTTACTGTTTACATTTCAATGAAAAGGTCGAGAACTATGTGCCAATTAATATTTCTGTGTATAAATTGAAGTTTTTATAAAACGAGTATATTTGCCGGGAAGTGTAACTAATATTACAATAATATGTGACCGTGGTTACACCTAATGCTGCTATTAGGCAAACTAAACAAAGTAAGCCTAAATATTATTATTCACTATTCTCTTTGTAATATGTGTTTTTATATATAATAATAATAACTTTTTTTGTTCAGAGAAATTAGTCCACACCTTACAATTTTTAAAATGGAGCAGTTAAAATTAATTACATAATTGACACATAAATTATTAAAATATATCACATTATTATGAAATTAAAACAGATTGAAAATTAGATTAAATTGAATTAAATCAAATTAAATAATAATAAAATAAAATAAAATAAATCAACAATAAAATTTTAATAAAAACATTAGGTTAAAGTCAATCATGAATTTAATTTATTTATTAAAATTGCATTTTTTAATTTACCTTTCGAATTATTCTGATGTAAAGTTAAGAAAGATAATTTGTCTGTAATCTTGTAAGTATTTCATGCTTGTTATTACTAGGAATCTAATGCACACTGGTATGTAACTATGTATTTTTATTAAGTCAAATAAATAAATTTAAAAAGCAAACAAGCAGTGAACGTAGCAGTCGCTTCCTATCCTCAGAGATTCTTAAAATTGCTTTCAAGCAGTAATGAAAGAAAAACTATAATTTTGCTCTCAATAACCTTGGTCACAGTTACTGTTGTCATAGATAAATCAATAGTATTACAGCCTCAGTGTTTCGGCTGTCATCCTACGTACGAACGTAACGTTACGTGTACTTTCACAGCGCATGTTGCGGCAATCTATGTCAGATCTCAACGGATTACATATTTATAATGCAGGCCTTTCCTTTTCGTGTAGCTCGGGGCTTCGTCGTGGGGAAATTGAATACTGTTTTATAATATTTACGTACACTTCACTGTTAGCTTCCAAACGTGTTTTTACTGAAATTATGAACGAAAAGAAGTGAATTTTCGTTTCTATATAATGAATTTATAAACTACAGAAGTGTCATAAAAGAAATACAAATCAGTTTTTTTATTAAATTACGTCAATATTTGACAACTACTGCCTTGATGATCTAGAGGTTAGCATATGCGCCTCTCAACACAAGGTCACGGGTTCGATTTCCGAGTCAGGCAAAGTGTTATTTGTGAACTTTCCATTAGAAAATTCAGAATAGCAGCACGGACTTGGAATTGTGCCTGGTGAATGGTGATAGGCTCACCCCCTATTCCATAGGACCTACACATAACAGGGGAAATGTTGGTGCTGTACACCTTCGCCACACCCTTCTGGGAAATATAGGCGTGATGTTGTGTTATGTTATGTTATTGGACAATTAATAATAGGCCTATTACACCATGCAAGTTTTGTCTGTCTTTGTCATCGGCACGAACAAAGTATTATGTAAAAGTCTTTAATCTAATTTTACAATTCCGTTTCAGCTTTCAATCTATCACAGCTTATGTTTCAACATTTTGTCCATCATCATTTAGCCACTAGTAGTCCACTGCTGGACATAGGCCTCTCCCAATTTGCGCCACAACATCCGGTCCTGCGCCTTCCGCATCCAGTCCCCTCCTGTCCACACTTCTTTTATTCTTTACAATCAAAATAAACATTATTTTCAGTAAAGTCAACAAAAAACAAAATCTACCAAACAATAAGAAATAACATGAGACATTTCAAATTGTAACACTAGCCACAAGCTTTGTGGAATCAGAAAGAATTGGCGTCGAGTGTTTTTAATGCTATTAGTACGGCGGAAAGTCCTTATATTTCCAAATACTTGAATTTTGCTTTCTGAAATTGTTGTAATTTTTATTGTCCGGACCAAATCACAAAATGTAATATTTAATTTGGCAAAATGTTTTGTCAAAAATTTTGGGATTCTGCTTTGATATAACTGTGCCATTTTATTTACAATTACGTAAAAATTAACACGAAGGACACGAAAGACAATGTTGATTATTGTGGCAATGTGTTTTTTTTTTATTTCAAAGAGGCCTTAGTCACTAGTGAAAATACAATTTTATTGTGTAAAAATACATTTTATAACTTGAGGAAGTTGGACAAATAAAATAATTATAACGTAGATTTAACTACAATATAGTTTCATCGACAATTCTACGGCATGTATTTGAACAAAATGATTAATCCATAAGACCATGAACATTCACCATCCGCAAAAGTTTGGAATAGCGTCCCTACATAACCTGAAGGCATCAGGTCTCACGTGCCACTTATTCAAAGGCCTTAGTCTCAACATCAACATAAGTGGGTAGGTAGTATAGGTAAGACGATGGTATTTTCTCCTGTGAGCTCATTCACAGGAGAGTAGTTAGTATAGACAAATAAATAAAGTACCATACAGGTGCTCTCAGACCACCTGTAATGTAACAATGCAAATTCGATTTTGAGCATTATGTTACAAACTGCCTGATAGACTGACGGGCAATTGTAATGGTAAACGCATCGTTTCGAATAGTTTTAGATATTACAATTGCGCACTTTAATGCTGGGTTTGCCTGTCACATCACACCGATGTAATATCAAACCTGTAATTAAATAATATTAAAAGCAGTCTGAGATCATCTTAAATTGTTCTGTTTTTAGTACAACCGTGAAAACATTAATCCACTGAAGTTTGAGTATTGATTTTATTTTCAAAATACCAAATTATTCATCACTCTCACTCACTTAATTCGTTACTGTGGTAAAGTAGGAAGGAGGAAGGAAAATGAATTTATTATTAAAACTCTCTGATACGAGCAAAATCACAAATTGTGCTCGAAGAAATTTACACTGAAAATTTTACACTCCGCCGGTTTTTATTAATAAAATCAGTGTTATAAGCTCGTAATTCTATATTTTGGAGCTTATTTTTATAAGTGTAAAGGAACAATTTGGCTGGTTAAATCATTTTTAAGACAAATTGTCATAACAATTATATTATAGTTGATTTTTGCGACTTAAATCTATGTAATTGCTTTATATAAGTTTAAAATAAGGCTAAAGCCTTTGTTTTACGACAGTACTAGAACAGTCAACATTTTGTATTTGAAACGGGTTTTGTACCCACGACTATAGGATTCCAGCATATCGCTTTAACACTCAGTCATCCAGCATTTTTTTTAAATAGATAGGCACGCGTTTGCCCACGATCTCACCTGACGGTAAGTGGTGAAGCGGTCTACGGTAGAGCACGCTAACCTATGAGATACCTATAACTCTTGCTTTGAAGAAATCCAAGTTGTACTCATGAGGAAACATAGACTCGGGCAAGGCGTTCCATTCTTTGGCAGTTCGCCTAAGAAATGTAGAGGTGAAACGCTTAGTGCGTATTGGTGGAATATCTACCGTAAAGCATGACTATTTAGTCACAATAAAATTCTAAGGCTATAATATAAATCGATTAGAAATATGTTTCCATATAATAATATGTTTTTATTGTTTTGGAAAGTGTAATTTACAAAGGTAAATATATATAGCGAAGACTCAGTATGATTTTGGTATTAATTTGTACAAGGAAATGAATAATTATTCCAAAAATACATTTGTTTTAACAGTTATAAATATTCTGATGTTGGAAAATTTTCATGTTTATTCAACTGAAACGTGTCACATTACTAATGATACAATTCAATACGCAAATACTGAAGTTTGTAAATCAAAATAAATATAGACCGTTCATTTGTATTTATAAATAGAATTATAATTAATGGAAATGGTGTTTTGTTGGAGTGTGAATTCTGAAATTAATTTTTAATTTATATTAAATTCAATAACTAATACTGCTTTACTTTTTATTAAATCATATTTTATCAAGTTTCCACCCGCGGTTTTGCTGGCGAGTTCCTACTAATGTGTAGATTTTTTGCACTTATGAAAATGATGACCAGCCAACATACAAACTGTAATGTTCCAACTTAATTGTAAGGCAAAAGAATAAAACGCTTTGTAATTTTTGAGCAAAAATTCTTTATCAAAAACATCAACAATTCGACAAAGAAAAGAACAGGATTGCCGGAAATATAAGGACTTTTCACCGAAGTAATCGCCTTAAAAAGTCTTGACGCGGATTATTTTGATCCCGCTATGCTTTTGTGGCTAGTGTTACAATCCCAAGTCAGTTGTCTCGGTTTATCTCTCCGAATTGGGTTATAAATTTTTTTACTGATCTTTTTACCTTGTCTCCATCCGCAGCTCCATCTGCGTTTACAAATTTTAATTTCAAATTTCAATCCAGACTACTAACTATATAGCTCTCTATAGCTTTGTGTCATAGAGTAAAAATAATTTCGACATCCACTCATCGTCACATACTTTTACATTTTTATATTCTTAGAATCAATTAGCATCATAAAAATATCATAATGTATCAAAGTATGCGAATAACGTTCGCGCGAGCTTGCGACGACCGCGCATTTGCGTTTTATTCGAACGCCTTTGTAAAAATAAAAATGGATATATACAGATGTGTGAATACAAACCAGCAAAACAATGCTGTCAAACTAATGAAAATGGGCTGAATAATAATAATAATAGCAGCCCTGTAGCAGATATATTATGCCCACTGCTGGGCTTGGGCCTCTTCTCATAATGAAAAGGGTTAGGCGATAGTCCACCACGCTGGCCGAGTGCGGATTGGTAGATCTTCAAAAAGACAAATCTTAACGATTTATTGACAGAGGTGTGTGTGTCGTGGGTTCGAACCGAGACCTTTGACTTGGCAGTCCTTCTTGGCTTCCTACGGTCTTCAACTCGGCTATTCCTGCTTAACTTGGTTTGCGCTAAATAAACGTACATTATAAGCAAAATATTACCAGATACCTTTTACTAATAATGTACCAATGTTATGTTAAGAATATCGTACCGCAACGTATTTATTTTGGATATAATCCCAATAAGCCTTTGCGTTGTGTGGTTTAATACATCCATTCATTAAAAGGTACCACAGAACGTTATGAATTTATCGCTTCAAAAAAGAAAAATTACGGACATTCATTCGGTCCGACCGTGTATTGAACCGGCCGCGGTCCCATCACGGATCACTGAATATTGCCACTTTTTCAATTTATATCCGCGGTCAATTTTAACTTTTGTTCGCCATTGAATTGTTTATTACCTAGGTAAACGCGTCTCTGTATAGTGCTTTGTTTATGTGTTTAACTCCTGCCAGGCATCGCGCGAAGTACTAAAACAAACGCCCGTTTAATTGGAGCACAAAAACATTTTTGCAGTGTTTTTAAAGAAAACAAAAATGTTTTGTCAGTGCCTTGCTTTTGTATGGCGTGAGTGAGCATTTTTAACCGACTTCTAAAAAAGGAGGAGGTTCTCAATTCGATTCGTATATATGTTGCTTTTTTTTTATGTTTGTTCACGGATATCTCCGTCGTTTATGAACTGATTTTGATGATTCTTTTTTTGTTGGACAGGAGATGATTCCAAAAGGGTCCCATCGTCAGCATCTCGTAATCTGATGATGGGATCTCAGAGAAATTGAGGGCAACCCTCGAATTTTATAGGCACATGTAATGTGTTTAGTGTGTTTTTCAAAGCTGCACCAGTATTTACGTATTTTTATGTGGATGAGCTGATGATGGAAGGTCAACTCCTCAATGGTTAGGAGTTAAAGGATAATTTTTTCACTACTGTACACATATTCAGACTGCTAGTTATGATGTCAAGTGAGCTGTTGGAACGGAGATATTTCAAAGGTGGTCCCATTGTCAGCATGTCATGATCTGATGATGGGATCCCAGAGAAATCGGGGGCAACCCTCATATTATTATTTTATTAATCGAGCCCAGGATTATCGCTTGGTCGCAATAATTTTATGTGGTTGAGCTGATGATGGAAGGTCAAGTCCTCAATAGTTAGGAGTTAAATTCTGAAGTCGGTGCCAAGTAAACAATTAATAACTCTGTATAGATAATATCAATCGTTCTAACTTTTTTCTGACTGAATATTAGTTATATTTCTATGGTAAGTACCAATACTGGGCGACCGCGCACTAGAACACCTACGCCTCCCTTTTTGTGTGAACTGTAATTTGATATTGTAGAAAGGTTGTTTTTACTTGGCACCGACTTCAGAATTATAAAATAAATATTTAATAATTTCTATTTAACTAAATGAAAAAACGTATTATTTTGTGCGAAGTAAATTTATTTTTTGCTTTTTAGTTTACCTACTTTTTGAAGTCGGTTTTTATTGGCATACATTTATGTCGACGATGAATAATCATTTTTAAATGTCATTCACATTATAGAGTGAGATGCCATGATGTTAAGACATAACTTATTTTTAAATGGATAAAATTTGTGCTATATAATAGTATTGGTGTGTACAATGACCGTATACGCGCTAACTTGTCATAGTGTCACCGCTTCAGGTATCAGGACCTCCAGGTAGGTCAAAATTGTACTCACTTTACTTACAGTCTGAGAACTTATTCTTACGTATTTTGTAGAAAACATTGAGTACTATTTTAAAGTAACACTAGAATTCTGCCAGACACTTCTGTCAGCAGTATCTCGTACCAGACTTCTTTAATAAAAATAGCCAAAATACATATTTTCTTGCAGTCTGGGTTATGATTTATTTATATATGATATTTAGCGAGCTAGTTTAATATATCTGTGAGCTTACAAACAATTTAATCGCCCGAAAGCGCCGCAAGTGAGCACAAAACATGCTATTGACTGTTAAGGTATAACAAAAAGATAGACAGACCGAGTTACTTTAGAATTAATTAAAAGTTGGGATGTCTCATTAGTATGCGGTCTCTAACTGCGAGTTCTTGGGTTGAACTATGAACCGAGACAGACAAAAGTGTTGTTTTAAATTTTCCGTATGGAGTTTAAATAGTGCCCGTTGGAGGCTATGGGCTCACCCCTTATCACATGGGACCTAAGCGTGATAGGTTTAATGTGGATGTAAAACACCTCTGTTACGACCTTGTTTGTTTTTGATTGTTTTTAAACTTTTTATTGTACCATAAACAATTTATAAAGACAATGCATGCACAATACAATAAAGGCGAGCTTAACTCAAATTTGAGTTCTCTTCCAGCAAACCTTAGAGTTATTGAGGAGAAGAGGATGCAAAATCATAACTAAAAAATCCTACTTGTGTCTTATTCTTGCTTTTACGTTTCGTTTATTATTTGTTATACCTATATGTGTGTCTAATTTCTTTATGTATATCTATTATCTGTGAAAACTTTTAATTGGCCTTCATTTTCTCATCATCTCTGTATATTATATCTATTTAGCTGTTAGTTTTCCTCATCTTTTTCATCATCTCTGTATATTATAGCTATTTAGCTGTAAAATAAAATAAAATAAAAAGAGGGCAAAAACATGTGTACAACTAAGTAATAGGAAAAACAAAAAATTACCATTATTATGGTAAAAATATTATTAAAAAGTATCCAAAGTTATAATACCTTAATAAATAGACATAAATATATTATTCTGTTACCTACCTTCTGAGTCACCTAGGCGTGATGTTATGGGGCTATTATTATTTAATGTAATTTCCCGAGATGTACTCTCCATATTATGTCTTCATCTAATAAATTTATTATTGTTCTGAAAGTACTTAAGTAAATTCCAAGAAGTTTTAAAGCTTCGTAGGTATGACTGCGTCTAGGACGCAATTTAAGTTTTAGTTGTTAAACATACATAAAGTAGATTTATGGCAGTTTCTACAATTGCAGTAAAACCTTCATACCTTATTTATGTTCCTCTGTTTTTTTCTTCAAATAACCGCGTAAATTATTCTCATAAACTAGTCTATTCATTCAAAAGCAAATAGATTACTTTGCTTAACTTATTGGTTAAAGCCAGACTTTGATGAAGAAAAAAGTAGCAAACAGTTATTTGTCTGCACGTGTGGTGGTGGTTTAAGCGGTCGCCTCGCCGCTCTCCACTGGTGTTGTGGGTTCTATCCCCACATGGGTAAAATCTTTGTGTGATTCGCAAAGATTTGTTCTGAGACTGGGTGTGCTTGTGTGAGTGAATGTGTGTATTTGGCCTTGTCATTGGGACCATTGGATAGTGTAATTGCTTCTGGCGTTCTATCTTATACTAAGAAACAGTTGAAAAAGATATGGGACCAGCAGGATTTGAACCTGCGACCTTACTGCACACCGGGCAATGTATTCTACTTAAGTTAGGAACAAATGAATGAACGTGACGTCACGAAATGGCGTATCGTACAGTTGAGAAATTTAGGGTTCTGGTAAGAGGCGACCGTAGCTGGATGGCTAAAGCGGCTGCCCGGTGTGCAGTAAGGTCGCAGGTTCAAATCCTGCCGGTCCCATATCTTTTTCAACTGTTTCTTAGTATAATTTGCTAAGCATAGCTAAATGCTATAAAAATAATCAATTAGAAGTTCTATCTTATGTAAGAAATCAAAATAATTATTTCAAATATTATTTGATCGATATGAATGTACTTCTTACTAAAGTACGTAGAAAATAGCTTGATAACATTTTAAATAGGCTTAACGTAACATAAGAATCACTTTAATGTTATTTTTTTATACGCATCTCTCTAATTAATAAGAATGTTGTTCTTTTAAGAAAATTATCAAATAATTGATAACATTATATAACGTGACTTCACGCATATATTACCTATAAGGGTGTGGCAGAGGTGTACAACAACCACATTTCACCTGATATGTTTAGGTATAATGTTATAAACGGTGATCTTTAGAACATAACTTGTCTGTGTAACATAACAAGAAAATCACGTTCTGACGTTTCATATAAAAAAGAACTAAACTGTTCTATTTACTTCTACTTTCTCTGCTAAAAAGGCAAATGCAAGAGGAATGTTTAGAGCCAGTTTCTCAATCTTTCTTTTATGACTGCACGGAAAAAAAGACATCTAAGCCATTCTATTTACTTCCACCTTTCTCTGGGTCAAATAGTCCCTTACCTAATCTAAAGTTGACTAAAAACTGTGTTGAGTTAACGAATTTTCGGATATTTAACTTTGTGAGGTCGTTAAAACCCCATGCTGGGTGTGTCGTTATAAATGGTTTAGAACTAGTGATGTTTTTTGGTACAAATATCGACATCAGTAAATATATTTTTTATGTTTTTTAATTCATGCATAGTGCTGAATACTACAAGTCTTTATTTACTTAAATGCTCGTGATAACTGTTCCAGTAGATTTCACATCGCATTTTAAGATAAATTATTATTATTATTACTCTGACATAAAAGACTTGATGCCACATGAATCTTAGTCATGTTTGGTTAAAGAATAAATCGATTAGGTAATTTTCACTAAGCTATGTTATTGTATAATTAGTTAAGCATTATTGTCTTTGGAGAAAACGACGCATTTTAAATCTTCTTTTGTAAATTGTGTTCATTCTGCTTAGTTGTTCTGTTATAGTGGCTACTGAGTTATCTGGGGGCCAAACTGCTCATAATAGCAGCCCTCTACCTTATACAAGTCCCTCTGTTCATCAACTTCTCATGAAGAGAATGGTTAGGCCATAGTCCACCACACTGGCCAAGTGCGGATGGGTATATAGTGCGATAATTTATATGACAAATACACAAATATCTTCAAAAAGACAAATCTTAACGATTTATTAACAGAGGTGTGTGCCTGCCATATGTAAGTTTGAATTCCAGACCTACTACCTATTCGGCTATTGCTGCTTCAATACGGTTGTTTGTTATCAATACTTAAATATCGATTCTTTAAAAGCACATCCCTAGCGAGGTCCGTCATTTTCCCTTTGGGTTGGGTCAGTTTTATTATTGGTTTTATGGAAGCACAAAATTCTCCTCGCGCGTGCCGATTACGGTACATTTTCCTTTAACAAGAATTGGATAGATTTAACGAAATATGGTTAACGTTAATATAAATTTGTTATACCCCTCGGGAGTTTGATTTAATACCTTCGTTTTAAGTGAATAACACTCAAAATATAAGCGGTATTTTTATTAATTTATGAAGTGAAATATTAGGTCAAGATTGTTTTGATTTTTATTTAGAAACAGCAAAGGTATTGGAAACTCATTGCTCATGGGCTATATAAAATTAAGCGACAATTTTGAATGCATTTTATTATAATAAACATGGTAGATGCGATAAAGGGACATTTATTGAAACCACAGATTCTTCATCAGAGCACAGATTTCACAAATTTTGATTCATTTAGAGTTTGTGGTTTCAATAAATTAATGTCGCTACGTTGCATCTAGCTGGTATATTATTTTTCTTTCAATAAGATGGATCGGAAAAGTGTTGTTATATTATTTTATAAGATAGACATTGCTGAAAAAATGCGTGTGTATGGCGATCACTTTTATAACATTACAGTTTCAGTGCTAATATTATTTCATTTCCTATACATGCATGTATAGGTATAATCAGAGAAATTTAAATATGAAACATTTGACAATACAATTCTTTGAAATTGTCATATTCGATAATATGGTTGACATTTGTTGACAAAAAACGAATTTAGAAGGTCTAAATTCATTGTGTGTTTTGAAACGTCTATATAAAAATAGATATAAGGTAGATAATTAATCTATTTTCTTGATAGATTCATACATATTTGATAAGTTTTTAAGAATTGTTTGCTACTAATTAACAAAAAAAAAAACAAAAAAAATGAGCGGAAAAACTGTGTCAAAAGCAAAAATAATTGGACTAAGGACAAAAATCGCCAACTAAATGTGCAGTTTTGCCAAGCCAGCGAACAGCTAAATAAATCTAATTTAACACCCTCTCCACCCTTTGTCATATTTATCTTGACAATTTGCGAATTGTCCACTATAATGAATGTTCAGTATGTTGCCTACATTTTGTTTGCCCTTGTTTTCGCTCGTGCTGCCAAATTTTCAGCCTTTATGAGTTTTTGTCGCCACGTTTTGCTATTTATGTTTTGTAGGCTGAATAGTTTCAATGGAACAGTATGTTGTTTTGTGCTATAATAACTTATAATGATAAATTAAAATTTCAGAGTTGTGGCGTTTTACTTGTCAGCTATGAAGCTATGTTAAACATTTTTTTTTAAACGTGCTTTAAAGCTATATTTTATTTATATCTCTTTTGAGAACCAAAATAGTAATTACACTACACATTATACATAATTATTTTGATTGGAGAAAGGCCATTAGTAAATGGTATATTTTAAACGCACGTTTTAGAAACAGGCGTTATTGGAACGCACCTTTTAAGAACACGCGTTTCAGGGACGTCCATTTTTTGTCGCCGTAGCTTAGATACCACAATTAGATAACATGATTGGTTTAGAATCTTGATTGAACTGCATGCGTGATATTATAGAGAAAATTAATAGTAGATACTTGGAGCGAATTAAGAGTGAATATAATTATTTAAATAACACAGGCCGAATCGCTAGTTTTATAACATTACTGTGTTTAGCGAAATTCTTCGCGATCTCATACATAGTAAACAGAATGAACAGAAAAGCTTGCTACAATTCTAAAATACGTGAAACTACATTCTCCTCGCGAATTAACGCACAATTCCAAAGGGGATGAGAAACAAACCGAATTCCGCGCTGGAGGTGCCACTGCCGAAATTCTAGCTTAATAATGTTAAGTGAATAACTAGAACTGTGTCGGTCAGTGCTATTCAGTGCTATATTTTATGAGTAATTTGTTTTATTTAGAAATTTAATTCGACGTTACGTCAAAGAAGATTTATTTATTTAAAAATTCATGTACATTGGCGGCACTAAAGACTTAGGAGCATGGCAATTCTTGACGCGGTCGGCCGTTGGATATGTGACCTTTCTGCAACCAGCTACAATGTTTGGACTTATTATTTTGGTGTTTGTATTTCGTACAATGCGGACGCAAACAAAATGAACAGGAAAGCTTCCTACGATGCTAAAGTTCATGAAACTAGCTTTTCGTCTGAAATTTGAAATAACGTACAATTTAAAAGTAAATTAGAAATAAACTGAATTCCGTGTTAGTGGCGCTACTGCCGATATTCAAGCTTAGTATGTTAAGTGAATAACTCGAACTGTGTCGGTCTGTGCTATTCAGCATTGTAGGTATGAATAATTTGTTAAACCGTGTCGGACTGTAACTTCTTTATAGCTACTTAATTGCTATTCAAAATGAGCATTAATAATATAACAGCCCTGTAACAAATACATGTTCCAGTGCTAGGATTTAGACCTTAATCTACCACGCTGCTGGCCTATTGCGAATTAGTAAGGTTCGCATAACCTTGAGCACTTTCAGGCACTCAGGTAAACAGTCGTTAGTGAGCACTCAATGCTATTCAAAATGAGGATAAATTATATAGCAGCCCTGTAACGAATACAATCATGTTCTATCGCTAGGAATGGGCGTCAGCTCATGATTAAGAAGGATTAGGCCTGAGTCCCTCATGACGCTGGCCAAGAGCAGACTGGTAGACTTCGCATACCCTCGAGCACTTTTAGGTAAACAGCCTGTTTACCTAAAAGTGCCTAAAAGATCTGTATGATAATTTTCTTCAACGTTAAGCCGTTAATTAATAAAATAAATACTCGTACACTCATGTCAAAAAACTAACGTAATTTTTTGCTGGAACTATTTTTCCTTATATACTTCCTGGTTTCGTCGACCGTTATCTCACACTGTTTTAGGACACGTCATCTTTTGCCCACTTTACCCATCTTTTCAAGCATAACATAGCATATTCATTCCTTGAACTCTATTTTCAACGTTTCTTTCATCTTTTTTATTTTATTTAATAAGCACACCAACTTTATAATTACACAGAGCCATACAAACTATTATAATAATATACAGGTAAATCATATAGTAATTACACAAATCACAGGCATGCATTACATTCAAACAATTTCTCTTTAGGAGACTATAAAAATAGAAATATTAAAATTAATTACTAAATCCTACTTTTATTATTAAATTAATTTAAAATATGAATAAATTAATTATATTATTTTATATTTATTATTAAATGTTGTTGTTTACTAGGCAGATATCTAGTTTATATGTTTTAGGTCCCATGTGATAGGGGATAAGCCTATCCACAGGGCACAATTTTCATTTCAAGCATGAAGAAATTTCAATAGAGAATTTCTTGAATAACCCCAAATACCACTTTTGCTGAAAACACTCGAGAACTCGCATGTACTAACCACTAGAACAACAAGGCAGTATTCCACTATTTAATTTCTTACTAGTCGTAACTTTAACCTGGTGTGCTTAAATTAGTTATAAATGGGGCATTTTACGAGAGCTGCGGTAGGGGTTAGAACCCCAGGTCCCAAGGTCCCCAAGCAATTTGTGGCTTATGAGTAATTAACGTTAACAAAGTAGCGATTGTTAATTCCTGCAAGGCTACTCTCCTATCTCGAATTTGCATGTGATTTAGAATCATACTAGACGGTAGATATAAATTATTTATGCCAAAAAGCGACTCTTACGTCCACGACTCAATAAACGTAATTACACCTTTGACCTTTCAAACTGTCTACCCGTAAAACTGGATTAAGAGTCACGCTCATTGTCAGCGCTGATGACTGAAGAAGAAAAAGAAGAAGAAGCTGGAAACTAAAACAACTTGCGCTGACTGGCATCGCTAACAAGCTGAGCGCTATCAACGCTGATGGTCATGAATCAGGCAATAACAGAAAAAGCCAATGGGTTTTATGCTTAATATCTTAAAGTCTAAAATATGTGGTGTAACCTTGAATGACTGAGTAAGGAATATAATAATAGATTAGTAAAAGAAATAATTATACTACGTGGATGTGGCTGGAAGTACTGGAAGAGATCGTCGACACACATGTATACCGGCAGTTTTCCCAAGAAAATATAAAAAAAGAAAATATGTATAAATACCATTATAAAGTTCCTAAAACTAATAAACCATTTAAGAACAATAACATTTACATTCAATTTATTTCTAGAGCAGTTTGAACATAAAAACACTCTCCTGTAAACCTCGTTTTTGACATGTCTTTATACGTAGGGACCGTCGATACATAGTACACGAAACCGGCAAGCATGTTTGACAAAATGTATGAATGTTAAGGGAGCAAAATAAGTATGTAAGAATCAAAGCACGTGGTATTTTATCGTCTTTGCCTACCTCAAATAAAGGCGTGATTTAATGCATGTATGTATAGTCTAAAATCTACAACCTTTTGCTATCAACGTAATAATAACAGCTCACATATCACAATGCAAACACAGTTGCAGAATTATACTGCTACCTCAAGAATAATTATGCAGACCATTATCCATTAAAATATGCAAAGTAAGTAACATATTGCTGCTATTGCCTGCACTCAGGCTTCTCAATTTATGCGTGTAATTCTCTTTGCATACATCGTACATTGTACGTTCAGGCACATTTGTATTGCGACAATTTTGTATACAACCTTTTTGTGTAATGATTCGTTGAGAGTAATTATTGATTTATCTTGAGCTGCAATTTACTTTTATATTGCGAGTATATGATGGCTTACAGCAGCGATAGCTGAGTGTGAGACCGTTGGACTGCTAAGTCAAAGGTCTCGGGTTCCAACACGCGGCACACTCCTCCGTCAATAAATCGTTAAGATTCGTCTTTTTGAAGATACGTGTGTATTTGTCATATCAATTATCGCTCGCTTGCGGTGAGGAAACCTGCTTGGGAGGGTGTGTGAAGGTGAGGGTGTGCTCGAGGGTGTGTGAAGTCGAGCAATCCGCACTTGGCTAGCGTGGTGGACTATGACCACCCATCTCATATGAAGAGGCTCGAGCCCAGCAGTGCGACATGTATTAGATACAGGGCTTCTTTTTTTATATTATTATTTCATTTTTAATTCCACAGATATAAAAAAAAATAGATATGGTTAGGCTATTTAACTGTTTGGAAAACTAGCATGCAATTTTATAACCTATCATCAATTGATACAACATGAAGTAGCAGTGACGAGAAACTACTGACATAAAATATGATGAAGTTCATATTACTTAATCATTTATGTCAGTAATCCCAAAAAAAAAAAAATGTGTACGCGACTTTTTACGCAAAAACTATTGAACAAATAAAATAAAACAATAATGTATGCTATAGCATAGAAGATGATAATACAATTTTTATCGACGAGTCGTTCGTGGATGCTAGAATCGATGGAAAAAAAATATATCACATTATATATTTTATCTGTTTCGTTTCGACCTCAATTCCACAAATGTATTTTAATTTAATTATTTGCCTATTATTCACTACAACCACTTCCATCTGAGCTTTATTAACCACAAAAGCAATATAGTTTAATATGTGGTAGCTACAAAAATAAAATGCCGGATGGAAAAATTAATGATGCTTGGAGCGACGGCAATCAACCTAACGATCGCAAGCGACAGTCGCGCAATTACTGAGCAACTGTCACTCATGTCTAGTGATGGGATGAGTTGGGTAGACTCGAGTTCTCGGTCGAGTCTTAAAGAGAGTTAGTTAAGACTCGAGATCTTTTTTTTTTAATCAATGCAGTTGAATGCTTATTTAAAGTTTCTTATTGTGAATTAGTACATTCTTAAATAGTCACGTTCTTCAGATTGAAACAATAAAGTTTTAATATTAAACTTTGCATTTTAATCTGAAAAAACAAATTTAATAATTTTTTTTTTGGCTTCTAATATTATCTCAATTTTACCTCATTATAAAAAAAAAAACTTTAGCAGATTTTTACAGCATCATAATACGAAATGACCGAATTGAATGAAGTAAACACGTATAAGGATTTTAAAATGAAATATTCAATCAAATGGTTTAGCTTTACTTCACGACTCGATTTTTTTTTCACGATTGACATTTTTACTCTCCTTTATTACCCATAAAAGTGTGATGGAGGTGTGAAGCACCCACATTTCACATGTTATGTTTATACCCCATGTCACAGAAGGTTAACATTTTGTCATAATTATACCGGGCACTATTCTAACACCGTGTTGCTATTAGGATTTTTTTCACAGACAAACACCCCAAATAACATTTTTGGCCAGTCATTTAACTAACAAGAAAGTTTTACAAATACGGTTATCAAAATCGAAAAAAACTTTATTCAGCACAACACTGCTCACGGCCACACGTCATCGTTCTGAAACTCCCCTTTGACAAATGAGTGAGGCCTTGTTATTCTGTTAATGATATTGGGGACTGCGGGGTTTTAGGGAAAATCTATGGTTTATTTGGACGAATTTAGTGTGACTTGATTTTTCATGTGTAATAGAAAAGGAATAAATTGTGTGTGTATCAAAATTGTGTTGAAAATACATAAACAATAGGAAGTCGGTCGAGTATTTACAGTATTGGTACGGCGATTTTAAATAAGACTGAAAAAAAAAGAATAGTTGTTGAAGTGTTTTTGTATATTACAAAAAAAAACGAAAAATGTAATAATTGCTATGATTCATATTTTGTAATAATACGAATTTTGTTTTCAAGAAACAGGCAAAAACTGTGGTTTAAATGAATGTTGACAAGTTGTATCCTCTCTGTATAAAGTAGGTTTTCTTTCTTTAAAACTTTCTATTATTACTATTTTAAACTAGTTGTTCACAGCTTATCTAAAGATGTTTAGTGAGATATAATATTTCTAGCACTAAAGTCAGTCATTGTATACGTTTTTAATACGGATGCAATAAAGTGTTATCTATATATAGTAGGTATAATATGGAAAATACAAAACAATGTAATAAAAGAAACTAAACAAAAAGGAAAAATATCGTCAAGGCTGTGCAGGGCAGAAAAACGGAAAACTTACAAGATTACTCTCGCGGCACTCCGTCATGGCGTTTTCCTCAGAGACCGTTTCTCGTAGACGTTTTCCGCAGTTCTAAACATTACCCAGTGTGCTTATATCTAATATTTAATACTTTGCCCTTCTTGTGTAGATACATGGGATTTTCTAAGTTCGGAGATTTTTAATAGCAGCACAGCATTGGAATTGTGCCCGATGTCTAATATTTAATACTTTCCTTTGCTTGTGGAATTTTCTAAGGAGTAATTTTAGTAGTAGTAGGTCGAGATGTACGAGTGACTATTTTTCGTTTGAGCTATGTAATTTTTTTTATTAAAACTTTTTACACAATTTGTAAAACAGGTTAACCAGTGAAAATAAACACTTACCACAGGCAAAACTGTAGTTTCAATTAATGTTGGGGTGCATGAAAGGAGCCTCCCCGAGTGACGTACACAACAATTCCCTACGTCCGGCGCACCCTGGGCAATTCGCGAGTTCTTAAAAGCGAATTGGCTAATCCTTTCACCACGATGGCAAGTCAAAACCTTGACCACCTTACTGACTGTCCAAAATGCCCTACCACCTGCACAAGTGAGACGATGAGAGCGCCATAACAGTGGCCACTTATTGGACCAATACAATTTGACTCAGCTATCGACACGACGAAGAAGAAGAATTAATGTTGCCATGTCGCATCTACTCTGTATAAAGTAGGTTATTTTTCTTTCGAACCATCTATTATTATTTTTTTTATCTTGTTGCTCAAAGCTCGCTTAAAAATGTTTTGTAAGATATAATATTGCTAGCAATAAAGTCACTCATTGTATATGTTTTCAATGTGCTATCTATATATAATAGGTATAATAATATGGCAAGATACAAAACAATGCAATAAAAGGAGCTGAACAATAAGAAAAAATATCGTCGTTCTAAACATTACCCAGTGTACTTTTATCTAATATTTAATACTTTGCTCTGCTTGTGGGATTTTCTAACGAGTAATTTGCAGTAGTTATAGTAACTATAGTACGAATCTAAGTTATGTAATGAAGTTGACAAGAAAGACAAAACTATGCTGCTATCTTTAATGTTATTAAAATTCTTAGTCATAAATATAAGAAAAATCTTAGGAGACGGATTTTATTAAATATTTTGCGTTTTTTTTTTAATCTTTTACAATAAATCATACTAAAAAATACATTTACAACAGAGTGTAACATAAACCAGTTTAGGTTTTGCCGTACACTAATTCGTCGACGGTACATGCAAAAAATATCTATCGATATACACACAGTTCAGCGCGCGCTCACACACAATATAATTTTTTTTTATTTTGCTTAGAAAAGAAATCAAAATAATTGCTTTGCTTTTTTTCTTAACAACTAAATATCTTGACAAATTATTTTAAATATTGCAAAAAAATGCAATATCAAATAACGCTAGTTCAAGCGCCTCCTGGGGCCTATGAAAATAAATTATTTGAATTTGAATTTGCTACATATAAAACATAACGGTAAAAGTCACAGATATAGATCTACATAGATAACGCAAGTATCACGATTTGTATTGAAACCAAGCGTGCCGACTTTTTAATACCTATTGTGACGTCACAGCCGAAATTTAGTGACGGGAAATCCAAACCGATTCAAAGACACCGATGCCGCCGATGCCCATCCGCCCAGTTCGATTCAAACGGCCGACCGCTATGATTTTCTCTAACAAAAGACGCGCGTGGACTGAAGTTAGCGGCGACCAACCTTGACGCTTGGTCGGGGTTCGGACACGCGAAGTACATGCATTTGCGTTATCTATGTAGATCAGATCTATATCTGTGGTAAAAGTCTTAACGTGTCTTAATATCATCGCCGTGTGGCTGACGTGTACACGCCAGCATTTCACCTGTTACGTTTATTTTCCATGTGAGTCTATCCCCATTCACCGGGCTGTTATCGAGAAATTCCTGACGGAAAAAACCAAATGAAATTTTGCCTAACCCGTTTATAACAACTATCCGTAATTTTACAGCGTTTTATTAAGAAAAACGTATGAGAAAACAAGTGGCAATTTATAAGAATTAGCCTGCAATAATCGTAATTTAAGGTACAAGGTAAACTGTTCATAAGAAATGACCACAACGTATATAATGCAGAAGTGTCACTTGACATTTTGATTAAACTTCGTAGTGTCAGATTGATATAAGTATCGGGGAAGTCATTTTGTCCAATGAAACGTTAAGTAAATACTGTACATAATTATAATATATGCGTAGTTAGGTTTAATTTGCTTTAAAATCATTATAGATAGACGTCGTGTTCTAAAGTTACTGTAGAAATTGGAAACTGAATGGTAATTTAAATAAATAAATAAATATCTCACAACTTACACACAACGCCATCTAGTCCCAAACTAAGCAGAGCTTGTACTATGGCTACTAGAATAACTGATACTAATACAGATATACTTTTCTTTTGTAAATACATACTTATTATACAAAGAAACACCCAGACTAAAATAAACCCCATGTTCATGCCCTCAAAGATTAGTCTTAAGCGGGAATCGAACTCGCGACCTCGGCGTCGCAGGCAGGTACACTACCCATTTCGCCCTCCGGTCATCAAAAGAACGTTACGGTATTAGACTTTTCATACATTCAATGAATTGGCGTTATGTGAACATGATTTATTATGAATTTTATAGATACAAGAAGACGTGTGCAAAGATGCATATTTTAAGTAAAAGCGCACATATTATTATTATAAGTGGCAAAACAAAAAGTTACGAATATTTCACGTATCCTCAAGACTTCAGTGTAAATCAGACCTTCTGCTTTATATACATAGTGGCCCTTAACCTACGTCACCTTTACTGCGGAGAAATATAATAAGAAAAAATGGGTCCCGGCGTTGTAACCACACAGTATAAATTTATAAGGTTTTTAATATTACGTGGCGCAATTTAATGAAACGAAATCGTTTAACCGGAATTTATTTTCCATTAGTGTTTTAGCTGGCTTCTCTTGAAAATTTTCTTCTTAGGTATTTTTATTAAAGCTGGAGAGGATATTTTTGGTGTAAAAATTTTACGCACCTTAGTTGATGTAGTTTAGTTTTGTAATCACTCAATAATTCTTGGGATGATGAGGTAAACAAGTAGTCATTCTAAAGTCTAGTTTATAAATAACAAGCTGACCCGACAGATTCTCTGTGACGATATTTGCAGCACGCATTATGTCAATGTTATGTCAAACCACATAAAGGTAAATTAAAAAGTTAATATTGTCAAAAGCGCTAAGGTTACTAAAATGGCTATTAAAAAATAGGAGTTGGTGATATAAGTGTAAAAATTTTGGGTTGTATGTATTTTTAATGCCACACATAGAATAATAAAAACAAAAAAAATATGTCCCAAAATTTTAAAAAAATGTTAAGGGTGAGCAACCCTAAATATTCATATAAAATTTGGTAAAACAATATTGTGATTTTATATTATTGCCGTGGACATAAAGTTTTGGGAAAGCAGTAGGAGTAAAACTCACAGTTCTTTTAGAAAACTTTGATTGATAACGTGTACTACTAGATATGTACAGAGTGTTAATTACTAGTGATTTAAAATCACTATCTAGATGCAAAAATTTAATAGGAGATTGACACACATGGCTAATCGGTCTTGGAATTTAGTTGTCATCATTAAAAAAGCAAAAAAAAAACATTTTCAAACTCCCAGTGTAAAAAAATTGGATCGCAAATACGAAATATTGTCAAAAAAACCTCGTTGTCAAAGCCGACCAGGCAATAGAAAATGTATTGAAATAAGCTAAATTTTTTCACTATTTTCGAAAAATATACGTTATATTTTTAGTACAGGGAAAACTTACTGCGTTTCCGGAGTGCATTTTAATATTGGCCCCAAGGTTAAATAATTTTATTTATTTATTTTTATTTTAAAACTTAATGTACAATATCGCACATAGGCGGACTTAATAATCATGCCTGTGTATCAATCAAAAGCCAATAGAAATTCCAAATTCCAATTACCTTCGGCTTAGCCAGTAACTTCTCATAAAACGAGCTTCCGTATAGCCATGGAGTTATCACCGGATATTGTCCAGTCCGGTACGATATTATCAGCCCGTGTCTTCACAACAATTTGCAATATTCGGGTAATACCAAGTAATGCATAGTACGATATAAAGCGATAAGTAGACCATGTGCTCATTTAATTTAAAAGTTCAAAAAGAAAATATATCATAATTATTATACTCAATTAAGGATTTTATAACTGGCAATGACTAAATATGATGCATGATGATGATTGTTTACATTATTATCTATTATTTTTATTTTTTAAAATAATTATTATTTTATAATTATTATGAAATGCTATTAATATTGTTATTTAAAATTTTACATAATAATATCCTAATTTATTGTTAGATATAACTTGAAAGTGTATGGAGTAAATTAAAAAATAATAATAATTTTATAAAATTGTAATTGATTTAACTTCTTATGCATGTTTAAATGTTCGCATGCCCACAGACTGGCAAAATAGATGAACTGTATTAACTTATATATTTTAAGAACCATTATAACTCTATTTTGTGTGAATAAAATGATCTTTATCTTTATCTTATCTTATCTTTAAAAAAATACTGCCTTGATGGTGTAGTGGTTAGCGTATGCGCCTCTCACTACGAGGTATCGGGTTCAACTCCCGTTTCGAGCAATGTGTTATTAGTGAACTTTCCGTCAGGTATTCACAATAGCTGTACGGACGTGGATTTGTGCCCGGTGGATGACAATAGGCTCACCCCCTATCCCGTGAGACCTAAACATAACAGGTGAAGTGTGGGTGTTGTACACCTCTGCCACTGGCTAGTATAGGCGTGATGTTAAGATATTATTATTGGTCATGGTCGTCGTCGCGCGACGTCTCGCACTTAAACGCGATAGATCGCCCAGTTGATGAATCTACGTAGTATACGTAATAGATTCGAAACTAGTCGGTATATCTCTGGCTAAAATAACGTGAGTATTCTCTCCCGTATTCTCAATAATAATGTCTTTCATGTTATGAAAAAAAAAAAAAAAATTATGTTCAACATTAATGAATTTCATAACAATACTTCTTTTCTCTGTTTTAAACGGCCTTCGTCCAGTAGGTGGATACTCAAACTCCGTTTTAATTAGCCTGCATTCAGTCGTGGAGAGTGCAGATAAAGAGTCCATTACGAGTAGGTTAACCTCATTCACAGGTTGTATCGTGTTCTTTTGTGAAACCCTACTTGAACAGATTGAATTTATAGCGGCCAACTTGAGCTCAGAGATGGTTGAAAAACTAAGTAGTTGACCGCAGCTGCCTTATGATAAGTATTTGTACAGCATAGAAACTAGAAAAGCTGGTTTTTAACCGACTTCAAAAAAAGGAGGAGGTTCTCAATTCGGTTGTATTTTTTTTTTTTTTTATGTTTGTTCACCGATTACTCGAAGCCGCCTGGACCGATTTGAGAAATTCTTTTTTTGTTTGATAGGATATACTTGTCATGTGGTCCCATTTTTTTCCAGTCACGTTCTGATGATGGGATCCTAGAGAAATCGAGGGCAACCCTCAAATTTAAAAGGCTTCTATATTGTTTTTTGTATATTATCTAAAGCTACTTGGATATTTGCATCTAGTAGCCAGCATTTTATGTTGCTGATCTGATGCTGGAAGGTACAACTCCTCAACGGTTAGGAGTACGGGGATAATTCTTTAAATATAGGCTCCTTGAGGAAGTTTACTGTATTCTTTCAAGTTATACACAGATGAGGCGAGACGTTGAATATTACTTATGTATATTCATAATATGAGGTCATGATTTAATGATGGGATCCTAGAGAAATCATGGGTCAATCAAGCTTCTATATTGTGTTTCGTATATTACCTAAAACTACTTGGATATTTGCTTTTTAAGTTGCAGAGCTGATGCTGGAAGGTACAACTCCTCAACGGTTAGGAGTACGGGGATTATTATTAATAAGTTTTCCGTCTCAAGTAACCGTCGTCTCCTCATTCGAGAAACATTCTTGCTCGGTCTACCCATCACTTAAAATCGTAAAATAAAATAATTTTTAACAAAAAAAAAAACCGACTTCAAAAAGTAGGTAAACTAAAAAGCATAAAATAAATTTACTTCGCACAAATAATACGTTTTTTCATTTAGTTAAATAGAAATTATTAAATAATTATTTTATAATTCTGAAGTCGGTGCCAAGTAACCAATAACTAGATAATAAGTATAAATCTTTCTAACAACTATTTTCTGACTGAATATTAGTTCTTAATTATCCGATTTACGCGTCAATTTTTTTTTTCTATAACAAGTTTACACCAATTAGTTTGTGATTGGAGCCTTCTTTTAAGCAAATAATGCCTGTATTAGAAGACTCCGCTCTTCCATAACAAAACTAAAAAATAAAATAAAAAGAAAAATATTAATAATTTAGACATAGGTAAGTAGATTACAATACAGACAGGATTGACATAAATACAGTTTGTGTGTGGGTGTGTGGGTGTGCGTGTGCGTGTATGTGTGCGTGTGTATATGTGTCCATTGTTCGCATCCCCATGTATACGCCACAGTTTGCGGTTTTGTAACACCTTAAGCCAGTGACTGCTCGCATTATTTCTATCATTATAAAATTATCATCCATCGGTTAGCATTCCCATACAAAGCTCTCCGGTACATGGTGCATCAAGCAAAACACCGTATGTACAAAGTGCTGATAAGAGTTTCAAGTCTAGTATTTTAATATAATAGATGTGTAGGTATGTAGCCGATACTGCACTAGACTGGAGTGCTCCTAAAATGTAATGGTTATAGTCTGACCAGGGATATTGCAGAACTAGTGCTCGTTGAACGAATTTATGCAGTTACATCCTTTGTATACTGGTTTGGATAGAATCAGGTTATTGTAAAATAGCTTTGCTGACTATGACCGCGTGCTGCACGCCATCAACTCTTATTTCCATATTCACTTTTCATTCAAAATCTTACCATCTCTTGTAAACGTACTTCCCAAATATACACAAATTCTTTCATCTGTTGTACTTCTTTACCTTCTATGCTCACCTTGCATTTGGTCACGTTCTCATTCCTTTAAAAACCCCATCACCTTAGTTGTTTCTACATTATTTTTTATACTATACTTACCATATCTTGTAATTCTGCAATTGACGACGCAATTAGTACTTGGTCATTTACATACATAAGACATTTTACCCATCGCTCATTTACCCTTACTTCAAATGCACTCTCTCTTAAATCTTTCAAACAGCTATCGGTGAACAGGTTAAACAACTACGGTTACGCTACATAGCCTTGTCGAACACCCTTGGAGATATTAAACCAATCTGTGTAAGCTCCGCTTAACCTAACACAAGCACGAGAATCCTAATAGAGGATTTTAGTACTCGTATTAGATGCTGGTCTTTCTCGTAGGTACATATATAGTGTTGACCATGATTCATCCCTCTACACACTGTCGAAGGCCTTCTCAAGGTCAATAAAAGCTCAATAGCCCTTTTTTGTGCTTCGCTAAATGTTTTTCAGCTAGGTAACAGATACAGATTGTATTCCCCAACATAATATTCTGGTAGAACGTTATTTATTAAAACAAAACAAACAACATCAATAAAATCAAAGGTCTCGTTTGACCGCCATATTTAATACCAATGCTATATTTGTATTCGACCCACGTACGAAATATAGGCAAAAGATTGATTATTTATTATCTCTTACCTCCATTTTATGAATATTGTTTCTCGGTAAAATATTCAAAACGTAATAATAATCATGATATCGGCAACGTATGTAATTTAATGTTTTATAAATTACCTAGTAATTGTATAAAATGCCAAAAAGAGATAGGAAATTGGTTCAAAATAAACAAATGAATCCTACACTGTTGATTTCTGTCTTATCCTGATAATTAAAATCAGATGTTCAAGTTACTGTTGATTAAAAAAGCTATGAAAGGTATTTATTTAATTAGTACGACTCAGGGCGACCTGACTGGGAGAGGTTAGGTTAGAAGGCTCTGCTCCCGCCACACCCTTAGTGGTTCTCTTTTTTTTAACCACCGGGAAAAAAGAGACGCATAACGAGTCTCCGGTGACAGGCACCTACCAACATATGTTTAAATTACCTTTATCGTTATCATTTACCACATTGCCGAAATGAGCTCGGCATTATAAAGATTTCCTAGGAATTGTATACAATACCTGTATTTCACACATTGCCTATAACACATACATTGTTAATGCCTACGTTGTTATAAATACGGGCGCCGGCAATGAGCCGTCATTAATGTTGCCTTAAGAACCTTTTAACATAATAAGAAACATCAGAGTTATGTTAAGTATGTCATGGTCAGTCTTTCATTGAAATGTTTCTAAGAAGTTTTACAAAGGAATAACATTTATCTTTAATGTCAATCTTATTAGCTTACATGCTAAAACTATTAACGTTATACTGTTAAAGAGACTGCTTAAATAAACATAACATCACGTTTTCATTACCCTGAAGGATATGGCAGAGACAGAAAGACAGACAAAAAGTTAAAAATATATGTTTTGTCTTCTATTGCTTTCATAAAGACCCCTTGTATTTGTTTTTCTTAAATATCTTTAATGTACAGACATTGAACATTTTACTATTATGTATATAAAAGTTGTAATATTTTAAAGCAAATTTTAGCTTTGCTATGCCTTTTTGTATTTTATATAATATTAAAGTTGAAAAATTAAGAATCCAGCAGGATTCGAACCTGCACCCCCTGGGTATACGCCCCAAGTGCTTTGCCAATTCAGCTATGGATTCGTATGCTGCCGGACTCTAAATTTCTCAACTCTTTTGTGCCAGCCTAAGCTAGACGAACCTTACTTGGTTTTAGCGCCATCTATGCGATGTGGTAAGTCACTTATTCACATAATCGCATACAGTACGTTTGAATTAAGATCAACACTATAATTACTGTCGAGAGATGACGCATTTTTATCAAATACTTATAATATTTTAAAGCATACGAATCCATAGCTGAATTGGCAAAGCACTTGGGGCGTATACCCAGGGGGTGCAGGTTCGAGTCCTGCTGGATTATTAATTTTACAACTTTAATATTATATAATATATAATAGTTGTGGGTGTTTTCCATTTCATTCAGTTACCGTTTTAGAAAGTAATTTATTTTCATTGGTGTTATGTTTTGTTTTGATCCAATTCAATAAAGTATAAATAAACATGATTTGGTAACGAAAACGAGAGACTTCGATTGATTTGAACGACTTTGTGATTTGTCTTGCTTCTTCAATCAAGAATTAAATCCTAACTAATATTATAAATGCGAAAGTAACTCTGTCTGTCTGTCTGTCTGTCTGTTACGCTTTCCTGCTTAAACCTCGCGACCGATTTTGATGAAATTTGGTACAGACAATCTTTAGACCCTGAGACAGAACATAGGATACTTTTTTTTAAAAAAAAAAGGGATGAAGGGGTTGAAATAGAGGTTGAAAGTTTGTATGGGATTTCTTAATTTTAAAAGATAAAACCATGAAACTTTATATTTAAGTACTTGATAAGAAATCATTCGCTTTTGAAGTTTAAATTCCTTTTAACGAATGCTCTGCATCACCACCGCTGCCGTCGGTCGTAGTTGCGTACATTCGCCGAAGTGTTGTGGCATTTGCGGCAGGCATCGTTGTCGGACGCATGCGATTAGACAAATTTGCGCTATAGAGAATTACATTTTTCGATCCAGTAAAATTATTTTATTGTTTCGTATAACTTTTTAAGTGTTTTTTATTAATTAGGTCCTGTAAATTAATTTTGTTCATTTTGTTCATACTTGATATATCTTTTAGTTTATAGTTATAAGTAGGTTAGATAGTTTCTTTTACTTTAAAAAAATCCGATTTGCTTTTATTTCCTTTTTTCCCTAATAGGGTATTTTTAATCTAATAGGTCGTAGTAGGTAATAATATACAATAAAATACAAACTTAACTTTGCGGTTTGCTCCCGAACCGCAAAATTAAGTTTGTCGTAGGTTATAAATGACCTATGACAAACTTATATTTGCGGTTCGACTTATAAAGATAAACCGAAAGGTTTATTTTTATATAAGTCGTACTGTATAGATTTTAATTTTAAAGTATTGGTATAGGTAGTATATTTGATATTGTACGTAGTGACCGTAGGTTATTTTATAATACTGTTAGGTAGGATAAGACATTCGTATAGATATTAGTTTATAGGGATTTTGCTTATTTATTGAGTTTAGATTAGTTATTATCAGAAATAGGTTTATTTAGGTAGGTAGGAATTTTATTTTCTGTTATTGAGTTTTTTTATTGATGTACCTACCACACAGATGAAATCGCGGGAGATAGTTTGTTTGTTTGAAAGCGCTAAGTTTAAAAACAACTGGGTGAATTTTGATATTTAACATTACGCTAAACTCTACGGGCTGGCTCGGACGCACGTGTCGCAATTTCTATTATGTTGAAATTTGAAGTAGTTTCGAAGTAGGTACCTACATGAGTTGTTCCTATTTGTCTGTTTTGATTTGTTTGAATATTATTTTCCTTGAGTTTTTGTCGTATATTTGTTTTGGTCGGTTTGTTTTGGTTGGTTTCTTCTTCTTTGCGTGTCAATGGAAACACATGGAAAAGCTCAATATTTAAATTTTGTTTGACCAAAACTTTGCTACAAGAACGGCATTATCGACGGCGCTCCACAGGTCATCTATGGTACAGGTGGTGGGACTTATGTAAGTAAGTAAGTAAGTGTTTATGGCTCTGTAAATAACTAATTTAAGAACATAATGTACCACGCTTTAAGACAATAAAATATTCTATTCTATTCTATTCTATGGGGCATGTAAGAAGGTGACCCATCGTTTGGGGACTGACACCGCATTCACAATCGGCGGAGTCTGCATAACCCCACCTTAAGTGCATGAGTTGTACCTACTATTGTTATATTGACATTGTTACCTTTAGCATTTTTTGTTCATAAAACGACATCCACGCGGACGAAGTCGCGGGTAACAGCTAGTATTTTTAATAATTTTAGAATTCAATGGAGGAGAAGTGATATTTTACCCCAATTTGCGACCTGATTTGAAATATAATTATCATGCATTGCAAAAAAACAGTCCGAAACAAACATACACACCTAACATACGAAGATACAAATTACACATTGCAGGGTTCTGTTGTATGTGAAGTGTTTAATATCAAAAACCTTGTACACACGGCTGCATATCGAGATATACATGCGAGAACATCTTATACAGAAAATGTATACCTAAATGTGAAGCTGTACCTACGTACTTTTCGCTTGACATGTCGAGCCGACGCGTGACCTCTAGTTACATATTGAGACAGTAATTGAATTATTAGTTATATTCTTTTTATAATTAAAACTACACAGAGGTTACCACTACAGCATCCGCGCAGTTAAATATATTTTCTACGAACCAACCTTTTTCTGAATACAAAAAAACATTTGTCTGATATTTGATACCGGATTATTCGTAAGAGCCGCTGTAGGCTTTTATTTGACTTCCTGGAAGGCTTAAATTGTTCTCGTAAATACGAAGTTGTCTCAATATGTAACTAGAGGTCACGCGTCGGATAGAACATATCAAGCGAAAAGGAAATACAGCTACATAATAATATCAAGGTTTTTTGGTGGTGGTAGAGCTCTTGTGAATGAGCTCGAGGGCGGCAGCACCACCGTCTCACCTTTAACCTGCCGCCAAATAGTAGTGCTTCCATTACTGTGTTCCGATTTGGTGATGAGATCAGACCCTGAAATTACTGGCACATGAGGCATAACACCGTAATCCTCAGCTGCAGCGACTCATCTATAATCTGCTTTTGTGGATTGTTGATGTCCATTGGCTGTACTCCACTTACCATCAGGTGGACTACACGTTCGTTCGCTGTGGGCGTAGAATAAAAAAAAAAAGGTATACAGTTTCAGTATAAGATGGTCTCGCATGTATATCTCGATGTGCAGCTGTGTGTAAAAGGTTTTTGATATGAAATACTTTACAGCTTGATTTTTACAATTGATGTAAAAATCAAGCTGTTTTTCAACATGATGGTAAGTGGTTATCTATATATACATATTATATAAAATTAATCTCTATTCCTCGACGGTCACGACATGAATTATGAATTTTAGTATAAAGGTAGATAGGACTTCAGGGCCGGGCAAAGGCTTCTTTATAAAACCGCTGAGCGTAATTAGTGTCGTAGATTTTAGTACAAATTAAAGCTTATTCTGAGTCTAACATTTTTGACATTAAATGATGAAACCTATTTTTTTCACTTTTTCCATAAATGAAAGAGAAAAACACACAACAAATTTAGGCTTTAATAGGTTAACTCCTAAATAACATAAATTTTCTTCTATTTTAAGCCAATCGTTTTAGAAACTGACCAAAACAATACCCAAATAAATTACTTCATAGTGTAAACTCTCAAGCTCATTCCAAAAGCCTACCACCTTAATAAAGCTATCTCTCTTATATTTTAAAACATCGTGAAGCTATTGTTGTTTCTTATCGCGGGCACATGCAACGGCAGTTGAACCCAATACAGGGACGTGACAGACTGTACGAGCTATTTCACACTGAATATAAATGGCACTTAGTGCAAAAAAACATACTGGTTAAAAATGCACTTTAAAAATATAAAGATATTCTATAGATTTTATAAAGGCTTTAAAACTAATGTTTTAATAATAAACACATTGCATCTAATATTATTATTAAAAACCGACGTGAGGTGAAGACATTATTATTGAGAATACAACCCGTTTTTTTTTACGTAGAACGCTGCGGCGCGCAGTGCGAGACGTGGTGCGGAGGCGACGACGCGCGATTAATTGCCCAGTTGATGATTCTACGTACTAGATTCGAAACTAGTCGGCACATCCCGGCAATAATAACTTTGCATCTAATTTATTCATGGTAATCAACTGTATATCTGTGTTTTGAAGACTGATTAAGAATAATACTAATTAGTCTTGACAAATTTCTATAACAAACTGAAATATCAAAACTTTTGAGTCGCATCTCGTAAACTAAATACTCAAAAAATGCGAAGTGCCTTTCACGTTTCAATATTTTACTCACGGGTGCACATAGGGTTGCCAACCGTACTCTAAAATAGAGTATTGTACTCTATATCATGTAAGCGTACTCTATAATCTATAACACTAATAGAGTACGCTAAAATACTCTTTTTTACACATTCTTACTTGTCATATTATAATCGTATGCAAAAACCCATAATCAAAACCAAAATATCAATTATTTACTGTTAATTTATGTTGGTTCCCAAAAAAATTTTCCTCCAACCACATTCGGAATGATGACATATTGGTATGCGCTGCAAAAAGTACAAGAAAATACCTTTTTTAAAATTTAACATAAATGATACTCTCTTTTTTAAGTCCATACTCTTTTTTACCTCCTTTGAAATCAGATATACTCTTTTTCTTCTGAAAAAAGTTGGCAACCCTAGGTGCACACCCTCATTCCAAGGTGTTTCCCTTGACTGAGATTACCGTAATTTGCGAAGGGTTGTCTTTCGCAATACTCGCGGACTACAGGATTTCAGTTGCTTACATAAATTTATCTAAGACATTTATTAAAGGATGGTTTTAAATAATGTTGGAAACAGTTGAAAAAGACATGAACGTGACGTCACGAAATTACATATTATACAGTTAAGAAAATTTTGGATTCTGGCAAGAAGCGACCGTAGCTGGTTAGTTTAAGTGACTGCCCGGTGTGCAGAAGGTCGCAGGATCAAATCCTGTCGGTCCCATATCTTTGTCAACTGTTTCTTTGTATAATTTGCTAAGCATAGCTAAATGCTATAAAAAATCAATAAGAAGTTAATGTTAGCATACATTGAAAATAAATACAGTGCATATAAATATTATGAGAAACTTCAAACTGCTTCCTTAGCACAACTCACATTTCCTGACTCTTAGATTCAACTACGACGTAGTGATCAACACAGCAACATCAATTTCTTTTGTCTTTGACGTTTCTATGTTGATAACCTATCTCTGTCGAATTAAATTCAGGTGTGAAAAGTGTGCTAAGGGCGGAGAAGGTTATTATTATATTTATCGCTTATTCTTAAGTATGAATCTTAGCATATCTACACTAGGAATAACTCCTGTGTCGCGAGGGTGTTCAGAAACATAGATTTTACAAAGTCAGAACAAATATTTGCGGATCACACAAATATTTGTCCGATATAAGGATTGAACTAACAAAACTAGTGCAGTTAAAAGCGACGAGGTGACAGCTGTAACTACTACGCCAACCAACAGTGCACTCGAAAATGCAATAGTCCCCTTGAAAAATACGATAAACTTAAGACGAAGAAAATATTCCACAGTCTGTAACTTTTCTAAAGCCCTGTTGAGCAAGACGTGCCGACGCGGATGCTTCGTTGTCAGGCCAGTCACATAAATGCCTTTTGCTGCATACAAACTCATTCAGAATAGCTATGCAGTAAAACTGTATTTCTCCTATCTTTTTAACCGACTTCTAAAAAAGGAGGAGGTTCTCAATTCGATTCGTATATATGTTACTTTTTTTTTTATGTTTGTTCACGGATATCTCCGTCGTTTATGAACTGATTTTGATGATTCTTTTTTTGTTGGACAGGAGATGATTCCAAAGGGGTCCCATTGTCGGCATGTCGTGATCTGATGATGGGATCTTAGAGAAATCGAGGGCAACCCTCGAATTTTATAGGCACATGTAATGTTTTTAGTGTGTTTTTCAAAGCTACACCAGTATTTACGTATTTTTTTGTGGATGAGCTGATGATGGAAGGTCAACTCCTCAATGGTTAGGAGTTAAAGGATAATTCTTTCACTACTGTACACATATTCAGACTGCTAGTTATGATGTCAAGTGAGCTGTTGGAACGGAGATTTTTCAAAGATGGTCCCATTGTCAGCATGTCATGATCTGATGATGGGATCCCAGAGAAATTGGGGGTAACCCTCATATTTTATTAATCGAGGCTACACAAGGATTTACGCTTGGTCGCAATAATTTTATGTGGTTGAGCTGATGATGGAAGGTCAACTTCTCAATAGTTAGGAGTTAAAGGATAATTCTTTTACTACTGTACGCATATTAATTCCTACTGCTAGTTATTGTGTCAAATGAGCTGATGATGGAAGGTCGTGACCCTCAATAGTCAGGAGAAAGGATTAAATTCTTGTTTATTATTAATAAGTTTTCCGTTTTAAGTAACCGTCGTCTCCTCATTCGAGAAACATTCTTGCTCGGTCTACCCATCACTTAAAATCGTAAAATAAAATAATTTTTAACAAAAAAAAAAACCGACTTCAAAAAGTAGGTAAACTAAAAAGCAAAAAATAAATTTACTTCGCACAAAATAATACGTTTTTTCATTTAGTTAAATAGAAATTATTAAATAATTATTTTATAATTCTGAAGTTGGTGCCAAGTAAACAATTAATAACTCTGTATAGATAATATCAATCGTTCTAACAACTTTTTTCTGACTGAATATTAGTTATATTTCTGTGGTAAGTACCAATACTGGGCGACCGCGCACTAGCACAAAGAACAACGCCTCCCTTTTTGTGTGAACTGTAATTTGATATTGTGGAAAGGTTGTTTTTACTTGGCACCGACTTCAGAATTATAAAATAATTATTTAATAATTTCTATTTAACTAAATGAAAAAACGTATTATTTTGTGCGAAGTAAATTTATTTTTTGCTTTTTAGTTTACCTACTTTTTGAAGTCGGTTTTTTTTTTTTGTTATATAGTGTTTATATTTGCATATATGTAATTATATATTTATTTAGTATTTGTGTATAAGAAGCGATAGAATATTAGCAGCGATAGCCGAGTGGGAGACCGTAGGACTGCTTAGTCAAAGGTCTCGGGTTCGAACTCGCGTTTCGCGTTTCGCGGTGTGTGCCGTGGGTTCGAACCCACCGGCACACACCTATGTCAATAATTCGTTAAGATTTGTCTTTTCGAAGATACGTGTGTATTTATCATATAAATTATCGCTTGCTAACGGTGAAGGAAAACATCGTGAGAAAACCTGCTAAAAGTGCTCGAGGGTAATGTGAAGTCTACCAATCCACACCTTGGCCAGCGTGGTAGACTATAGCTTAATCCTTCTCATCATGAGAAGAGGCCCGAGGAACATGTATTAGATACAAGGCTGCTTTTATTATTATTTATTTGTGTATATGTTATTATAGTCTATATGTTAGATGTTATGTTGTCCCAGTGTCTATAACTTTTGTAAGATATGTGTAAATATTAAAATTAGGATAACTTTGTTTTTTTAAGATATTCTATAAGACTTTTTTAGATTTGTTTTGTAATTAACCAACTGCCCTATATAGCCTGTGACACAAACTATCTTCTTATCCATCCAAAGATTGCCTGTAAAAATTGCTCTTTAGCGCATTGTGCATTTGAATTTTTTTATATTTCTTTTTTTTAAATTGTCAAACTGTTAATTTGGTGTAGGTACAATAAAGAATATTTTATCTTCTATCTATCTATCTGTATCTTTGTCAAAGTCTACAATATTTTGGAAAGTACGAATGATATGCATGTATGTACATTTTCGGTTGCTTCTCACTCAAAAAATACTAAACAGAATTCGATGAAATTTGGGACACACGTATTTTAGAGTCTAGATGACATTATTTATCACGCACGGGCATCTTTAGTTCATTTTTATTCCCAGAGACTTATTTGACAGCAATCTATTGATTTTGCTAAAAAAATAGTTTCCAGGATAAAAAATAAACTAGAGTAGTATTTAAACGCGAACAATTCAGCGTACTAAAAACTGTAAAACGAACGGAAAATTAGTCAGTCAGAATCTATCCTAAGGCTGTGTAAGTCGCGCGATATACGACGTGCCAAAGCTTAGTTGTCAGAGTAGTCACAGGCTAGACTTTAGCTGCATACAGACTCATTCATAAATTATCTTCAAGTACTGCATCTTTGTCGAAGTCTACAAATACGTGGATTATACAAATGTTATGTATGAATGTAAATGTACGGATGTTTGTCACTCAAAAACTTCTGAATGGAATTTGATGGAGTTGGGTCACACGTAGTTTACACTCTATATAATATTATATAAGTCTGCACGTATGGTGTAGTGGTTTAAGCGGTCGCCTCGCCACTGCACTGGTGTTGTGGGTTCGATCCCCACATGGGACAAATCTTTGTGTGATTCGCAAAGATTAGTTCTGAGACTGGGTGTGCTTGAGTGGGTGAATGTGTGTATTTGGCCTTGTCATTGGGACCATTGGATAGTGTAATTTGCTTCTGGCTTTCTATCTAATGTAAAAAATCCAAATTTATCTTTATCTTTATCTTTATAAGCTAGTTTTATGGATATGTCACGCTGGCGGAGGAACAAACCGAATGAAGAAGTAGGCATATAAACGCGCATATAAACTGACAAACGAACTGAAAATAAGTCAGTCTGAATCTATCCTAAAATTCTGTACATAACGCAATATACTCTTAAGCAAGACGTGCCCAGCTAGTCACATAGAACCTTTTGCTGCATACAAACTCATTCATAAAACCTGCAAGTACCACTTTCTAAGAAGTCTAAAAACACGATTTTTGAAATTCGCGTTCATTTTATGAACCAGCATCGCTCTTTTGTGGACGTTCAATATTTTAAAAGGTATTTGTACAAGCAAATGATTTATCATAACATCATGTCTTTAATTATTTGAGGGTGTGGTAGAGGTGTATAACACCCACTTTTCACCTAATTGATAGGTCTTATCGTCCACAATTCCAGGTTCCGAGCTGTTATTGTGAATTGCATAACCATAATTAAATAGATGTATCATACAACATACACACAACCCCATCTAGTCCCAAACTAAGCAGAGCTTGTACTATGGGTACTAGAATAACTAATACATATACAAATATACTTTTCTTTAATAAATTCATATGTACTTATTATACATAGAAACACCCGAAACGAAGCCAAACTTCATGTTCATGCATGCAAGGATTTGTCTTGAGCGGGAATCGAACCCGCGACCTCAGCGACGCAGGCTGTTGCACTACCGACTCTGCTATATATTGTCAAATAATAACACATTTTTTTCTTTTCTCGGTAGTCGAGTAATTGAAATTATAGTAATTTAAGTAAGATCATTATTATAAAACTCTTTAAAAGAAAAGAAATGATTGAAAGGTTCGTTGCACGTAGCATTTCGTAGTAAATGCTACGATAAACTTAGAGTCGCAAACAGGTACACTATCCACTCCGCCATCCGGTCCATGCATCGAACCCACGAAATTCGCGGTGGCAATACTTCTTTTTTATAAGAGCATCGAACCCAAGACCAATCAATCATCAGTCAAATACATTAATCCTCCAATCACGCACAAAGCTTGCTACTTTAAAATATTAAAATAACATTCCCGAAGGCCTCGTAAGCCGTCAAAAGCTATTATGCGTATATCAATATAACCGATCAGAAGTAATACGTTTTCCTATCATCTGATATATTAATGGCATAAAATTACCCTCTGTTACTTTATAAACGGTGTTAGCGGCTAATATGAATATGAAATCAGTTTTTTGTAACGATATTTACAATGTAATTGAGTGTTTTTGGTCACGGAATTTTATTTTGAATTGTTATTTGGTTCGAGGTTTATAAGAGCAATGATCTCAATGCATTCAGTTTTGTCGAGAATTGAAAGGGAACTTAAATGCCTTTAGTGAAAGAAAAATTATGGTAAAGTTTTTATACGCAAACAATATGTATTTCAATTGTTTCATTGGTGCAAAAATTGCAAGGATTTTTTTTGTTTTTATACTACGCCCACAGCGAACGGACGTGTAGTCCACCTGATGGTAAGTGGAGTACAGCCCATGGACATCAACAATCCACAAAAGCAGATTATAGATGCGTCGCTGCAGCTGAGGACTACGGTGTTATGCCTCATGTGCCAGTAATTTCAAGGCCTGATCTCACCACCAAACCGGAACACAGTAATGGAAGCACTACTATTTGGCGGCAAGGGCGGCGAGCTTATTTACAAGAGCTCTACCACCAGTAAATGCTTGATTTGTTTATTCAGAAGTCAAATTGGTGTTCTGGAAAATTATAGCTTTGTTATTATGGAACGTCGAAGGACGACGATGAAACTAATGCTGCCGGCCTCTTTTGCCGAGAAACAGGAGCTCGTGGCTAAGTAAGGAGCTTGACGCTAAGTCAAATCCGCGCGGACTGATCGATCTTGCAGGTTAAGCAATGCTCAACGCAGTCGGCAGTGGATGGTCTTTAACACAACGAGTTATCCTCCGTGCCTCAGATGTTAGGCCGTCGGTCTCAGTTGCTATTTAAATATCATCATCATCATCAGACTAGAAGCCGATCGATATATGTATTAGTATCAGTTATTCTAGTAGTAATATATAAATAGGGATATGTACATATTTATTTTAAGTATACCTATGTAAGTTAATATATAATATATATTTAATTTGTGGGTAAATGTACCTATTGAATTTGTAAATTTATGTAAATATTAGTTATAGTGAACTTTCTATCTCATCTCTTACACCTTAAACTGCCCCATATCAGTCTAACTTTCTATTTGTCCATCCAAAGGCTGCCTGTAAGACGTAGCTTTTTAGCGATAAGGCCCATTGGTACATGTCTTAATGTTATATTACGTTCTATTTTGTGTCTTATTTTTTGGTGTGCAATAAAGCTTATTCTATCTATCTACCCATAGTACAAGCTGTGCTCAGTTTGGGACTAGACAGCATTGTGTGTGAGTTGTGGAATATTTATTATTATTATTATTTATATAAAAATGAGCAAGGATTTTTTATAATAATATTTTTTTATTGTTATAAAAAGTTTTTGCTGATCTTTGCAAAAAAAAAATCTAAAGATTTTTATTATAATAATAATATAATAATAATAAACTTTATTGCACACCAAGGAAAAATAATACAGAAGAATATGTAGATAACAAAAGTACAAATGGCGGTCTTATCGCTGCAAAGGCAATCTCTTACAGACAACCATTGGATGGAAAAGTATGAAAGAGACACGAAAGGGAAGTAAAAGGTGTACTAGCATGAAGTTTAAATGAAGAAAAGAATGAATAAATACATTAAATAACTACTTCTAACAAATAAATAGTTGTGTACCTAAGCATAGGTACTATAAAATATATACAAATACATGCAAGGGCTACATATAAATACATAAATACAATAAAAGGGCATACATATATAAAATATATATATACATATATAAATATACATAAATACCTACAATATTATGTTTAAGGACAGAAAATGGTATATTAATAATGATTGATTTAGGAATGAGATGAGAGCAGCAGAACAGGTATGAAATATTAGAAAGTAAGATAGTGTTCCTTCACCAAAGACTTAAAAGTTGTTAGCGTTTTGGCACTTCTTATTGACACCGGTAACTCATTCCAGAGTCTTACAGCTTGCACCGTAAATGATTTGTCTGTAAACCTAGTGGTATGCTCCGGCATTTTTAATCTCAAATTCCCTGAAGAGCGCAGGAATCTCGTGTGCGTGTCATTTAGAAAAAGGAAGCGTTGTTTTAGATATGAAGGAGTCGAAGGATTAAAAAGAATGTTGTAAAGTAGCGATAGAATATGTGCATTCCGGCGAAGCCGAATGGGTAACCACTTGAGTTTAGTGCGAAATATAGAAACATGGTCATATTTGCGTAGACCAAATATAAACCTTATACAGACATTTTGGAGGCGCTCAAGTTTGTCGAGTTGGTCTTCATTGAGATCGAGATAGCTGGCATCGGCATAATCGAGGATGGGGAGAAGGAGTCATTGAGATAACGCAGTTTTCGTAGAAATAGGCAAGAGGTTACGCAGCCTACGCAAAGACCCGACAGCGGCAAATAGTTTTCGACTCAGCTCCTTGAGCTGGGGGCCCCAGGTGAGAGTTTTGTCAATGAAGATCCCTAGATCTTTCACTGTTTCGCTATACGGGATGTCGACACCATTACATGACACGAGCGGGATTTGTTGCCAATTCACTTTTGGTATCATCCTGGGACTACCCACAGCAATGACTTGGGTTTTCGTTGGATTTATTTGTAATCCATGGGCCTTACTCCAATCACAAATAGTGCTCAGATCAGTGTTTACTTTAGAGACAGCTTCCGTGAAGTGATCGAGTGTTGCCTGGGAATAGATCTGAAGGTCATCAGCATACAGGTGGTAGGAAGAAAGAAGTTGATCCGAGATTGAATTAATAAAAATGCTGAAAAGTAATGGAGATAGAACGCCGCCCTGCGGTACGCCTGCCGTTGTATTACACCACAAAGAAAAGTTTTCTTCAATGCAGATACGTTGGCGGCGTCCAGACAGGTAACTATGAAACCAGTCAATTGCCGTTGGAGATATGTTAAGAGAACGCAAAGTAGCCAGTAAGATGTCAAAGTCGACAGTGTTGAAGGCATTACTGAAGTCAAGCAGTGCTAGAACTGTCAGCTTGCCCTCCTCCATGCCAGTCCTAATATCATCCGTAATATGGATCAGGGTTGTGGTAGTGCTATGACCAGGACGGAAACCAGATTGGAAAGGATTTAAGAGTTGGTTTTGGGAAAGGAATCGGCTAAGTTGGGTATGGATAAGGCGTTCCAGCACTTTGGAGAGGAAAGGTAGGATTGAGATGGGACGGTATTCGGCAAAAGATGAGGGATTACATTTTTTAGGAATAGGGGTTATTTGGGCTTCTTTCCAAGCAGTTGGAAAGCAGCCACTTAGGATAGAATGATTGAGAATATGGGAAATGATGGGAAGGATTTCATCAAGGATAGGGATGATCATACTACGGTTGACACAGTCACTGCCTGGCGCGTTAGACGTTATAGATAATATGCTTCTCTTGACATCACAATCAGAAAATTGACTAAAAACAAATTGAGGACAGTCAGGAGCTTTAAGGGATGAAAGATATTTTAACGTGTTGTCTTTAGTTGTCTTATCAAAATTTGATGAAGACGAAAAGTGCAGATTAAGAGAGTAGGTATTTTTAAGCAACGTAAGCGAATCTATTTCATTTATTAGATAGTTTTACATCTTAATCATTAAAAGCAAATCAATGCATGATAATAATATACCTACAGTGTGTTTGACACTGTAGGTATATTATTATTATACATTGATTTTTACGCAGACAATAAGTATTTCAATTGTTTCATTGGTGCAAGTATTGCAAGGATTTTTTTTAATGCTTGTTTTGTTTATTCAGAAGTCAAATTGGTGTTCTGGAATATAATAGCTTTATTATTATGGAACGTCGAAGGAATCAAACTAATGCTTCCGACCTCTTTTGACGAGAAACAGGAGCTCGTGGCTAAGTGAGGAGCTTGACGCTAAGTCGAAGCCGCGCGTACCGATCGGTCTTGCAGGTTAAGCAATGCTTAACGCGGTCGGCAGTGGATGGTCTTTAACACAACGAGTTATCCTCCGTGCCTCAGAGAGTACGTTAGGCCGTCGGTCCCAGTTGCCATTTGAATATCTATGGCAGTCATTACGGGTAGTTAGAGGGCAGAAAGTCTGACAACTAATCTAACAAAGAATATCGTATTACTCAACTTAGCTTTATTCCTCGCTCCACGTAAAATACTGATATTCAGCTTAATCCTTTAGACTAGAAGCCTATCCTAATGTAGTTGGGAAAAGGCTCGGCAGATTGATTCACCACGAAACTTAAAGATTTGAAATATAACTTGAAGGAAGACTTAACTTTGACCTGGAAGCGAATAATAAAGCTAATCTCTACGGTAATGTGTTCCAATTACTTGGAAAGACTCAGCAATTACTAGAAATGTACGTCTACAGAATAAAGTAGTCAGCAGCTAGCTTAGATCGACTGTAGTTGCTTAAAATTAGGAGCAAAATATTAGCACGACAGTAAATTATCTTTACTATTATATATCAACTAATATCACAAAGTTGGTTGTAAGGTAATTAATAATTTTTATACAGAATTTACAAAAAAGAGGCCTTCAACTTCTAATTGATTATTTTTACAGCATTTAGCTATGCTTAGCAAATTATAAGAAACAGTTGAAAAAGATATGGGACCGGCAGGATTTGAACCTGCGACCTTACTGCACACCGGGCAGTCGCTTTTAGCCATCCAGCTACGGTCGCTAAAAATGAGCAAGGATTTTTTTATTGTTATAAAAAGTTTTTGCTGATCTTTGCAAAAAATAAAAATCTAAAGTTATTTATTAGGTATTTTTAAGCAAAGTAAGCAAATCTATTTAATTTATTAAAAGCAAATCTATGTACCAAACACACTGTAGGTATATTATTATCATACATTTTATAAAAAAGTTACCGCGATTGTCTAGTGGTTAGCGATGGCGCCTCTCACCGCGAAGTCTCGGGTTCGATTCCCGGGTCGGGCAAAATGTTATTTGCTAAATTCCAGTCAGGAAATTCACAATAGCAGCACGGAGTTGGAATTCTGCCCAGTGGATGGCGATAGACTGACCCCCTAAACATAACACTTGTGGCACCTAAACATAACAGGTGAAGTGTGGGTCTTGTACACCTCTGTCACTCCCTTTTAGGTAATATAGGCGTGATTTAATGTAATTTATTTATTTATTTATAGGAAGATAAACAGCATGTAATAATTTGAATAGCTTAACGTAAATTAGTGACAGAGAGCCAATAATAGATCTTCACGAATAAACTTTTGAATATAAATACAAATTTTGTGAACATCAGAACAAAAGTACAAAAGTAAGTGCCTAATTATTACACTAAAAACTAAAAAACACATCAGAGATCGCTATAAATATTTGGAAAAAGAAGTCCTGACTGAGTATCCGTCCAGCCGGTCCAATTTTTGTATTAAATATATCAATATCTAAATATTTGCATAGTTTGTTAGTACTACTGCTCGCTCGCCACAAAAATGCATTCTGACGATAATTAGTGGTCACCAAGGGGAGATGGATAGGATTGGTATTTCTTGTTGTCGTTTAAGGCACGTTAATTGACAATCGCGAGACAAGATCAGGGCTATCAACCGATCCGCTAAGTATTTTCACCAAGTAAGTGACGTCAGCTACTTTGCGTCGTTTAGCTGCTGGCAGAATGTGGAACTTGGCGCAAAGCTTTAAATAATCCTTCGAGGAATATTTTAGTTGTCACCGGTAGCTCATATATATAATGAATGTAAGAGTTTGTTAGTTTGTTTGTTTTGTTGAGCGAGCTTATCTCAAGGACTACTGGTTTTAATAAAAAATACAGGAAGACAACGTCATACTATGTGCAACAAACCTCTAGACCATCGCGTCAAACAAACTCTTTTATTTTATAGTTTTATTAAATATGAAATAAAGTCAAGTAAAAATACATTTGCTTAAACAAAGTTAAAGTACTGAAAGGCTTATAAATGTAAGGCAATATCTTGAAGAAACTCATGAATTCTCTGAATTACTTAACTTTTTTAATTTAGTAACTTTATGTTACAGAGTGTAAAGTATATGATAACACATATCAATTAGACTGTAAATAAAGGTTTATATAGGAAAGGAGATGCAAAAAAATATTGAACGTCTAACTTTAGTTTTCTAATTATTTCTTACAAACCAAATGTTAGTCCATTACATTGGTTTTTTTTTTCAGTTAATATAAGCTAACAGTCGACGTATCAACCATATTCTTTAAAAATGTAGACAGCAAAAAAGCTGAGATAGCCGAATAGGAGATAACAGAACTCCAAAGTAACTACCTGCGACGCCGAGGTCGCGGGTTCTATTCCGGCTTAAGACAAATCTTTGTGTGCATAAACAGGGGATTTGTTTTAGTCTGGGTGTTTCTATGTATAATAAGTGTGTATTTACATAAAATAAGTATATTTAGTTATGCTCTGCTTAGTTTAGAGCTAGATGTCGTTGTGTGTAAGTTGCAAAATATATATATTTTTTTATATTTATCACAACTGGATTAGGATAAAAATGTAGTAAAATGTAGAAAAACCCAGCGTGAATATCATAATATTGTTTCTAAAAGATGACACAACCTAGAAACACTAAAAATACAACCCTACAGCCTTGCTCCACACTTGTGTTTTATTTACCTTTTTAACTATCACGAGCCAGAAGAAAGCAATCTACATGAACAAAGTCAAAGGCTTGAGCGCCACAAAAATATTATAGTTGGTACACTACACATAAAGCTGAAAAAAGAGAAGAAAAAAAAAGAGTTGCAAGACCAGCGTATACTGGAAATGTATCCAGTATACGCTGGTCTTGCAACTCTTTTTTTTTCCTTTTAAAGAAATAAATAATAGTTTAAAAAACTAAAAAACACGCTTTTAAAGTACTTCTAATTAAAATGTAAATATATAATAATAATTTTAGCTTATATTCCTAATATAAGCTAAAAAAGCGTGGGTTGCTCGATAGACGAAAAACATGGCACAGAGCGCCCCACGCTTTTTTCAGCTTATATTAGGAATTATTTTTTAGTTAGAAGAACTTTAAAAGCGTGTTTTTTTAGTTTTTTTTAAACTATTATTTATTTTCTACTTTTTAGTTTGGTTTATTTATAAGAGCGTTTTTATTAAAAAAAAAAATTAAAATTATTTTTTTTTAATTTTTTTTATCGAATTATTGCATTGTCATCAATCTTTGACAAGTGTGCAAAATTTTAATGAAATCTGTCCGTTTAAAGTGGGTCAAAATCGAGTCCAAATGAGTCGGTTTCATACATTATACATACATACATACATACAGGTGAAGCTAATATAAGCGTGTTAAAAACGACGACTAACTCCTGTGTCGCGTTTTGGGTTCAACCTCCACTCACATCTCCAGACCAAATCTTTGTGAGATTCGCAAAGATTTAGTCTGACTCTGGATGCGCCCTGTGTGAGTAAAATGTATTTTATGAACACCCGTTCACAAAAATACATTTCACTCACACTCTTCCTTGTACCCAAAACACCAGCTCAGTTGAAGCGTCGAGGCGACCGCTTTAACCACTACCCCAACCATGCACTCAAATTATATATTTAATGGCAAGGTATATAAAGCGAGACTATCTCATACTGGCATTGTATCGCTTGAATATGTAGCCGTATGTGTTATACATACATAATGTAACAAAGCAATATTTTACTTGTCTCAGAAAAAGTCTAGATTTCTAGAAGCTGTAGTTCGTTTGACGATGCGTACATTTATTTAGCTGGAATCCTATTAAGGTAAAAAGTTTTTCTCATTAGATTTCTGACATTTACTTCGAAAACCTTACTAGCAAAATAAGGTTTTCGAACTTTTGCAGCGGCTATTAAGAGTAGATTCGTCAGCGCTGTGTTTTTATACTAACGTAATAATAATGAGCTCAACTTTAATATTGTTACGTTTTAATTTACTTTTAAAGACAAATCATGTCTATAACACTAAAATGCATGTTTGTGGACATTTTAACAAATTGTTTTGTCTTTTGTTTTACATACAACTGAGTTACATACAAACAGCAAACAATTTATAATTATTTTTTTAAAAATTGGCAAATGCATTCTAGTGTTTTAGATGTAATAAGTCTATTACATTAGATAAAAACAAAATAATATTTTAATATTTAGTTTTATTAAACCCGTATTACTTTACAAAGTGTTATTTATGAACTTTTCAACTGAAAATTCTAAATGAAAGTACGGAGTTGGAATTGTGCCCGGTGGATGGCGATAGGCTCACCCCCTATCCAAAGGGTCCTAAACATGGGTGAAATGTGGGTCTTTTACATCTCTGACTCACCCTTCTGGGTAATATAGGCGTGATGTTATGTTATGTTTATTTAATTGCAAAATCGTGAAACAAAAAAAATACAGAATAGTGCAAGAGGTTAAAACTATTTAAAAAAACATTCAGTTTCCGTTATTGCTCGCTCAAAGCAAAAAAAATATCGTGAGGAACTTAAGACCTTTCCATAAAGTTTCTCTTTGGTGTATGAATGAACTCAAGCGAATTGCTGAGGAGTTCCGTACTTAGTATGAAATAAATATTTATTTACTATTTTATCTTTGGTTGTAAGAACTCTTGTGCATGAGATCATGGATAGAAGTACCACCGTCTTAAGTTTGGTCTGCCTCCAAATTAAACAGTAACAATAATAATAGCAGCCCTGTAACTAATACATGTCCCACTGCTAGGCACAAGCCTCTTCTCATGATGAGAAGGGTTAGGCCATAGTCCACCACGCTAGCCTATTGCGGATTGGTAGATTTCACACGGTTTTGAGTTCTTTTTTGTTAGGCGCTCTTAGGCATGCAGGTTTCCTCACGATGTTTTACTTCACCGTAAGCGAGTGATAATTTATATTATTATGTTAAAAACACATATATGTGACACTTCGAAAAGATGAATCTTAACGATTTATGGACAAAGGTGTGTGCCGTGGGTTTGAATCCGAGACTCTCTCGACTATCGCTGCTTTTGTTTATTAATTTATTTTATCTACACCCATGCTATAAATCCTCTATAAACGTTCTTGAAACAGTTAGCTTATTGCCAACATTAAAACAGCCAGTGTCATAATAACCATTATAACACCCAAACGGGTGTTATAATGTTGTACTGAAATTCATTATGCAACTCCTTTTTTACTCATCGAACAGCCACATTCTCATGGCATCTTTATGAATTTCAAAAAAAGAACATGTCATGCACGCGCGTTAACTACCACAGCGCCGTAATTTAAATAAAAACTTATTCGAATTTTTGAATTGACGTCGTATCCCGCCATTTTTGTTCAATAATAGTATTGAAAAAATACTTTTTAATAATTGTACGATCCAAAATGTAAATAATTATTACAATAAATAATTATATTATTACCTATACTTAGTTTTTTTGTATTAGATACTCACTAATTAAACATTCCATGAATTTACATAGAGTTCTTACAACACTGTACCCTATATAATACCCTATGGTTTCAGAACATTTATAGAGGATTCATATCATGGGTGTAGATAAAGTCTTGTATGCAACTGTTATAATTAGGTATTAAAACACTCATGTGATACTATTATCACACTCGGCTTCGCCTCGTGTGATAAACCCACACTCGTGTTTTAATACCCCTCATTATAGAACAGTTGCATAAATAACTAATACAATGATCATTATATAGCGCACAGTCTTAAACCAAACGCAACATAATAGAAAAAACATTAAATTAAAAATTAAACTTTCTAAAATTAAATTAAATTCTATAAAAAAATGCAATTATATTTAAGTAACAAATATTATAAAAATAACACATAGATCGAATATTATTTAGAGTATTCAAATAAAGCATAATTCCAATTAAATCGTATTATAATTATTATTATTTAACTAATTAATAAGGTAGGTAGTAGGTGTTGTAGTACTGCATGCAGTAAAATAGTACTATATAAAATAATGCTTACAATAAAATGTAAGAAGTGAAACACTTTTCTACTACTTACATTTTACTATACGTACCCCGAATTATAAACTGATCAATGATTTTCATGATAGCCAAAGGTTGACTGTTACCATACTAATATTTACGAAGAGAAACCATAAAATACTTTGAAGTCCGTCTACCAACCCGCATTTGACCAGCGTGGTGGACTATAGCCTAATTCTTTTTTTTTTTTTTTTAAAAAAAGCTTACTAGTAATTTGCAAATACAAATTACTAGTATTCTTGTTAACCCCCTCCAGCTAAGCTTAATTCGCTTGTGTTAGGAGGAAGTTCACGTCCGTGGTGTAATGGCCAGGATTCGAACCCACGACCTCTCGATCGTAAGACCGATGCCTTATCCATTGCGCCACGGCCGCTTCTTATCATGAGGAGAAGCGCGAGCCAGCGGGACATGTATGTGTAGTGAAAATTATTCCAATACGATTTTAAGTGGTGATATCAATGCGTCAAATTTCGTGGCCTGATCTCACTACTAATTACTGGCACATGAAGCATAACACTGTTTAGATTGACGCATCTGCAATCTGCTTTTGTGGATGGTTAATGTTCATGGGCTATAGTTACCACTTACCATCAAGTGGATTGATGCTCGTTACCTGTGCCTAATAGTAGTGCTTGTCAAAGGTCAAATGTGAGACGCAGGTGTTTCCAACCTCAAGGTCGTTCACAAGAGCTCTACCAGAATTAAAATCCCGTAAAACAATAAAACATGACTAACTTTCGAAGTACCAGCTCATAAGATATGCCATCATACACCTTAAATGTGGCAAATCATCTACAATATTTTTTTTTATTTATATGCTGTTCTCAGTTCGAACAAGAAAATTATAATTGATGAATATTCGTTGCAGACTATTTTCCAGTTTGCTTTATAAGTTGCAGAAACCTGTCTACGCCGTAGACCTTTGTGACCCGTAGGCACGTCTTCGTCGTAGACTTTTTAGTCTACGAGTCCAACGATAGAGGAACAGTTAGTTGTAAAAATACAGCCTTTGAATATTGCCAACATGTACATGTAGGACATGTTTCATCGTTTCTGCCTCCCCCCGCGGGATGAAGGTGATTTTATGTATGTATGTATTTATGAATATTTTCAACCTTTGTAATTTGTATAATAACTATCCTAACTGTAAAACTTGAAAAGCAAAAAGTAAAAAAATATTACTAAAAAGCGACAGTTCTTATTTTCAAAGTCTACCAATACTGTATTTGTACCTCAGATCTTATAGTTTATTCAATTTAAATTTGCTTTTCTCACTGTATCGAAAATCTTAACTACATGGTCATTACCTGATTTGCTTATTTAAATAATCACGAGGAGTGTAAGCCAAAATAACGAACCCCATTTCTCGCAAAAATTGTTACGCAACGGATAAAAAATACTGAAAGTTATGTAAAAAATTGGAACCAAACGTACAAAAAATCCGAGCTTGCAAAAGGACTTAAAGAACCGTTAAATTCTTTTTTGCTAAAATCTTTTTTTTTTTCATTGTTTTGTAAATCGATTGTTATGCGCTAATTACTAATTAGTTTACTTTTAAAATTGATTAGTTCAAGTCAATCACGAAGTAAAACACACAATCCTTGAAGTCAGGTAAAAAAAAGATAATTTTATAAAACACTTAAGAATGTACCGTATAATTCTAAAAGATAAGTCAACATCACTAATTATTTAGTTGCTACCAATTATTTCTCAGTTCTAAATTCTTGTCTTATTTATCTATCAAAGTACGTTCAAAATAAAACTCTAAATTTATTATTTAACGATTCTAATTATAAATCTAAATCCGAGACATGAAATTATACAGACTGTATAAATAAATATTAATTTTTGCAAAGTGTCACTTATCTTATTAATAAAATATGTCGTTTTAATTACGTTTCTTTACATAATCAATTAGTTTTTAGGAAAAACATTGAGCAATTATATTAAAAAAAGCAAGAATAATTACCTCATAAAATCCACAACAATTTTTCACTAAATCACAAACAAAATCTGTTCACAATTCACATTTAAATTCTATAAAAAAATGTTTTACGAAACACAAAACACGACCCATCAAACTCACTTATGTTTCGAAGACTCGATTCGCACCAAATCGGGGTAAAAATTGAATCGCGATCTTTCGCGATCCGCGAACTATTAGCGACCGTCCGCAACGAGCTACCGAAACGCACTGGGGTGCCTTTACGTACGAGCGTGCGACAGAGACAACACCATTAAAGCAAGAGGGTTGGAGTGAAATCTATATGAAGCTTATAAACTGGCCACGAAAATACTACGGAAGTCTCAAGCCATTCAGCCTGGACGTCAATAGCTTCCAAGAATATTTGGATACCGTCAAGTGCTAATGGCTTCCAGCATTATGTAACGTTCCTGAGTGCGGTTAATGGAGCAAACGGTTACTTTTCTTACCAATTGTGCTCTCCAAGTGAACGGGTTTAGAATTTGAATGAAAAACAACTCGTATCGAGAAGTCAGCAATTTCAGAAATGGATAAACTGACGGTTTTGCTGAACCTAAATCACTCGGTCAAGCGTATAGAGTTGGCACAAATCGGCATAGCTTTTTTTTCATTGCTTTTTGAGAGGAGGAAAAAATAAGAAAAATTTTCCCAACGTATTTGAAGCCACTCGAGTTTTGATACATTTGATTTAAGGAAATTGGAATTTGGGACTTAGTGGATCTTTGGAACTTCAATAAAATGTTTGGAGTACTTTGGAATCATGTTTGAGAATCTAATTTCGATTTAGATTATGACTGATATCTCAAAAAAAATGATGATTGATATAAATAAATCAGGTTTTCGTTTAGAATGTTTATTTAAACAACGTAAACAAAACATCACGCCTGTATTAATCAGTAGGGTGTGGCAGAAAGGATACCTGAAATGTTTAGATCCCATGTTTGTGATTTTTGCTTTTACTATAATGGCAATGAACAAAAACAAGTATTATAGAGTTATTTGGAATAATGTTCAGGTTACCTTTGTTACAAACACTAAAATAATGATTTATTATAGTAACAACTCTTGTGAACGACTTTGAAGCCGGTAGCGCTACCATCTCACCTTTAACCTGCCGCCAAATAGTAGTGCTTGCACTACTGTGTTTCGGTTTTGACATTGTCATGGCACCATAATCCTCAGTGGAGTGACGCGTTTACAATCTGCTCTTGTTGATTGTTGATGTTCATGTGCTAAGTTACCACACATCTTATTAATTACTCCAAAGAAAAACATTTTTATTATTTTTTAATATGTATATTGTAGCAAATGACCACTGTTTTTAATTTCTTTCGCTACTGATTTGTATAATTCGAACATAAGACCGATGCCTTATCCATTGCGTGACGGCCGCTTAAATATGTCTGTCTGGTTAGTTCAATTCCACAACAATTAAATATTACACTATGACATTTCTTTACTCTATCTAAGACTTTACATTTATGGATGTTTGTAACCAGTATGCAACTCCACTTATTCTATTAAAACTACTATAATTAGGTAATGTCAATATTTTTATCATCTAGGATCATGTAGTGCTCTGTAATGCACAAAATATTTATTGTGTTATTCAAATTCAACCTGCTATATTTAGATGCATGATAAATATGTAGTTATACACGGAACAATTCTAATAGATAGAATTATACTTGTGCAATTTCATGTAATTTAAGCGACTTTAAAAAAAATAGTGTGTAACTACTTCTGTTGCTGACTGTACTTTGGTAGAAAACCAATTACAATATTTTAGTAGCGTAATAAACAGTCTAAAAGTATTCAATGTGCAAAAACTTCAAGGAATTATAATCTAATATATACCTACCACGATATTTTCAATTAAAAAGTTACATTCCATCTTAAACAATTTTTAACGTAATAATATTTTCGCTATCATTTTTCTTTCTAAGATAAAATAATTATTAAATATTGCAGAATTTAATCTCGTCTTTAAATATGAAGGTATTGTTTACAAATATATGTTTTTAAACTTTCGCGATTTGAGAACATTTTTTAAAAATTAGACAACGGGTCTAAATCGCGTAATTATCATAAAGGTAAATAAATATCTATTCTCGACGTTTTGAAATATTTACAAATAAGCAAATAGTGATAAAAAAAATTAAAAAAAATCACGTCCTTATTTTATGGCTGCAATTTTTCTGTTTAACATTCTACGAACACATAGTATTTCTTCTTAGTCCCAACACAATGTAGCATCATTCTTATCCGTCACTAATCTGAGGAGGAAAAAGGCTATTGTGCTGACAGGCTGGCTGTCCCAACTTAATACGTTATTGCGTGGCACGGGATTTCGCTTGCTAGAATAAATGCTCAAACTAACCTACTTCCTGTTTTATTTCAATGGATATTATTTGTGTTTCATTTTATTGAAAAGGCCATTTTATTAGAATTCCTAAGAGCTTCTACCAGCGGGTCTGCTCACGTGTTATGTCAACTAAAAGCATATCAGTCGGTATATCAATGAATCAATCTGATCAATGCGTGGCGGGTACATAAACAATCTCATTTAAGTTAGATTATATTGTATAAGGATCGTTATGTTCAACTAAAAATCATTATGTGTTTTAAAGACAAATAAACGTATTCTTATTCTTATTCTTATTCTTATAAAGCTACACAACAACCTCTAATTTTCTAATATCGCGTTGTATAGGCTTCCTGTGCAATTTGAGAGCAGATGATATTAAAAATGTAAAGGTTTAATGGGTAACCGTGTGTACTATAAATATCAATGCCGAGAAAACGATGACGTAATGAGATTAAATCTGAATATATCACATTATGTATTTAGCATTAAGTTACACATTAACATGTTTATTATTATGTCATAAGGCTGTGGGCGGTTGTATGCTATCTCCTCGCTGGCGGCCAAGGATTGATAAACATTAAGATCTTAGACATAACATTGTATTATGTGTTATGTATCGACTGGTACAAAGTGTAAAGTTTTGTACAAAACAGCTACTTTTCAGGAGAGCATAATAATAGTGAAAGATTCTCAGCAATTGAACAGCTAGTTTTGAATATTCCAGAATCAAAATGGAAGAAAAAGTGGTAACTTTCGAGACATCAATTTGATTTGAAATACCACAAAACACCTAGACAGAGCCAAGAATAAAAACGAAACCGCTTGTGATCCAACATAAAATCTTGAAAACAATCAAATTTTAAGACCAATTAAAAATTATACATTTATAAATAATAATTATTTATGGTAGTATTATTATAATATAGCTACAAACCTAAACAACAGAACCCAAAATAACTAAAACTGCGTTTGCAAATTTTACAGTAGAACGTACGAGACGAAGCCTAAGTTTCGAGTCCTTGTGACCCGCGCTCTTAGAAGTCAAGGATGCGAGAGGGTTACAATATAAAAAGCGAAAAATATGCTTTCGTCAACTTTTCGACTTGGCCAAGATTTTGGTGTGTTCCTATGTGCGACGGTATTTATTTTATAAAGTTGACGCTATTTCTTCTAACTAGCTCTTGTTCTTTTAGCTGCCTTATTAGTCTTGTGGTAAGCGATATCTCAGGTTTGACTCCCGGGTTGGGCAAAAGTATTATTTGTGATTTTTCCGTCAGAAAATTCTCAATAGCAGAACGGAGTTGGTGCCTGGTGGATGGAGATAGGCTTATCTCTCACATAGGACCTAAACACAATAGCTTAAATAGGTTAGGCAGCCCCGTATTTAATACATGTCCCACTGCTGGGCTTCCTCTCGTGATGAGAAGGGTTAGGCCATATTCCACCACGCTGGCCAAGTGCGGATTGGTAGACTTCCCACACCCTCGAGCACTTTTTCGGCACTCTCAGGCATGCAGGTTTCCTCACGATGTTTTCCTTCACCGTTGGCGAGCGATAATTAATATGATAAATACATACATATCTTCGAAAAGACGAGAGGTGTGTGCCGTGGGTTCGATCCCGAGACCTTTAACTTCGCAGTCCTACGGTCTCCCACTCAGCTATCGCTGCTCAAATGCGACTGTTATACACCTCTGCCATTTCCTACTGGGTAATATAGGCGTGATGTAATGTTAAATTAATTAATTATAATTTAATTTATTAATTTATTAATTATAATAATAATATAATAATAAATAATAATATTTATTATTTTTAATTTATTAATTATAATTTAATATGATGTAATGTTCCGTTAGTTTTCCAACAGAGTAATGTATGCTCTATGGGTAGAATGGCAGTTGTTCGCTCGCTCATTAGCTAAATTGCATTTGCAGGAGTTACGGCGAGCGACGACTTAGAACCAGATTGCGGGATGCCTTGGACTCCTTCCAAAAAGATTTGACTTGAGCAAAAGACAGGAACTAATGGAACTAGGCAAGAGCTTTTTATCTGTAGTGGAAAATGAGTTGAAAAAGCGGCCGTGGCGCGTGGGCGCAAGGGATAAGGCATCGGTCGTTATCGTGGGTTCGATTATTACATCACGGACGTGAATTTACTGCTAACACAAGTGAATCAAACATAGGTGAAGAATGTTTATTTGAAATGCTTAATTTTAATTTGCATTTAAAATAAGTAGGATTTTTAACTGCTGTTTATTTTAAGTGATACTTGTGATACTTTCAAATTTGGTGCGGTTACATTTAATGGGTCGGATAACTGCCCGGAACCCCAGAAACTGGCCCATATGGGTGTTATACAGTTTTGGCCAATAATCTAAGATGAAATTTTAATGAAATGTTTTTTATGTTAAATTAATAATTTGAACAAAATTTAAGTATAGAATAAAAACCACTTTGCAAAGCAAGATAAAATAATAAAATACCCGAAATTTTATCACTGAATTCCGGAATGCTATGGTTCATTAGAGCCTTTAGGAAAATCTCTAACAAAAGATTCGCTCGTCCGATTTTTTGGCCCCGCGCCGGAACTCGAAAAAACTCTCGTACCTATACAGATACTACAATTACTTGGAGCGGGGTCTTTTGATGGCGTTTCTTTTTTATGGTAGAAAAGGTTTTTTGGGTTCCGTAGTTCCTACAAAGAACCCTTAAAGTTTCACCCTGTCCATCTGCCCAAGGCATAGCATCAAAACCGTTTATACTAGCTACTTGAAATTTTGCATGAATATGTAAATTAACTATGCAGAAAAGTGATGTAATTAAATCTTGAAAATTAAATTTTTTAGGGTACCTTCCCTGCATGTCAAGTGTGGATTATACATGTCTTACTTTGGCGTATTGTTAGATAGGTCTTTTAAAAAAATAGAGGGGTTGGTATAACATTCATTTTTACTAAGAGATTCACTTGCGCAATAATTAACTTTCAAGGGCAAATTTTTGCCCGATTAGGACATTTTCCCTATCCTCTCTAAAAACTAAACCGTGGACTGAAACATCTAGAAAAAATATTGGTGTTGGAACATCTAATGAACTTTATTTGTTTTAAAATGAAGTTATTAGAAGTAGTGCGTACATAATAGCAAATCTAAAAAAAATAATAACTTGTAAGAAGACCCTTTTAAGTCCAAATTCGTTGTAACGAGTAACTAAGGAACCTGCTTACGTTGCAAGGTTGTTTTTACTTGGCACCGACTTCAGAATTATAAAATAATTATTTAATAATTTTATTTAACTAAATGAAAAAACGTATTATTTTGTGCGAAGTAAATTTATTTTTTGCTTTTTAGTTTACCTACTTTTTGAAGTCGGTTTTTTTTTTGTTAAAAATTATTTTATTTTACGATTTTAAGTGATGGGTAGACCGAGCAAGAATGTTTCTCGAATGAGGAGACGATGGTTACTTGAGACGGAAAACTTATTTATAATAAACAAGAATTAAATCCTTTCTCCTGACTATTGAGGGTCACGACCTTCCATCATCAGCTCATTTTACACAATAACTAGCAGTAGGAATATGCGTACAGTAGTGAAAGAATTATCCTTTAACTCCTAACTATTGAAGAGTTGACCTTCCATCATCAGCTCAACCACATAAAATTATTGCGACCAAGCGTAAATCCTGGCCTCGATTAATAAAATATAAGGGGTTGCCCCCGATTTCTCTGGGGTACCATCATCAGATCATGACATGCTGACAATGGGACCACCTTTGAAATATCTCCGTTCCAACAGCTCACTTGACATCATAACTAGCAGTCTGAATATGTGTACAGTAGTGAAAGAATTATCCTTTAACTCCTAACCATTGAGGAGTTGACCTTCCATCATCAGCTCATTCACATATAAATACGTAAATACTGGTGTAGCTTTGAAAAACACACTAAAAACATTACATGAGCCTATAAAATTCGAGGGTTGCCCTCGATTTCTCTGAGATCCCATCATCAGATCACGACATTCTGACAATGGGACCCCTTTGGAATCATCTCCTGTCCAACAAAAAAAGAATCATCAAAATCAGTTCATAAACGACGGAGATATCCGTGAACAAACATAAAAAAAAAAAGCAACATATATACGAATCGAATTGAGAACCTCCTCCTATTTTAGAAGTCGGTTAAAAATAGGCTTATTGGTTCAGCCGTTTGAACGTATCAGACAAGCGGACAGTATAATTTAAATTTTGAATTAATAATAAATAAATTGTTTATTTATACCTAAAGATAAAAAATTAAGAATAATAATAAAAACGAAAAACTACTTACATTTCTATATAATAATTAAAAGTTAAACGTTAAGCGCAGAATTACTGTGATTGTTTCGTTATATTAAGTAGTAACTTCTCCCGCGCTTTGACCCAAGTAAAATCTTACTGCTCTGCTCCCGTGAAGTTAAGCGTAATGTTAAATATTTAAAAACATTTTTTTGATTGTGAGACTATCAAACACAAAAAAACAATTATAAGCCGATCAGTAGTTCCCGATATTAGCGCTAACCAACTAACTTTTTTGTAGGTCAAGCCGTTTAGTAGATTAGCTGATACAAACAGACAGACAGAAAAACAAACAGACAGACACAAAATTTAAAAACTAAAATTTAGGCATTGGTATCGTGCAAATAACTATATCAAGTAAAAGAAATATTGTTATTTTGATATTAAAAACAGATACTTAATTTTTTTTGTCGACCGGATGGCGGAGTGGGTAGTGTACCTGCTTGCGACGCCGAGGTCGTGGGTTCGATTCCCACTTGAGACAAATCTTTGTGTGCATGAACAAAGAAATGAATGGGTTTGTCTTAGTCTGGGTGTTTCTATGTATAATGAGTATGTATTTACAAAAGAAAAGTATATATGTATTAGTATCAGTTATTCTAGTATCCATAGTACAAACTCTGCTTAGTTTGGGACTAGATGGCGTTGTGTGTGAGTTGTGAAATATTTATATTTATTTTATTTCTTTGTATTGATAAGCTTATTCAGCCTCTTATTCTAAAGTCTCGGGACGGCTAAAAGTTTTATTTGGGATTTTTCCAATCAGGAAATTCTCAATAGCAAAAACCACAGATTTGAAATTGTTTCTGGTTGATGACGATAGGCTTACGCCACATCACATGGGACATAGCAGGTGAAATGTGGGTGTTATACATCTCTGCAACATCTTTCTAGGTGATATAAGCGTGATTTTATATATATGAGATATAATGAAATTATTAAAAAAATGTTACAACTTAAACGGGTTCGTTTCCCGCTTAAGACAAAATCTTTGTGTGCATGAACATGGGGGTTTGTCTTAGTCTGGGTGTTTCTATGTGTAATAAGTATGTATTTACAAAAGAAAAGTATAATGTATTAGTATCAGTTATTCTAGTACCCATAGTACAAGCTCTGCTTAGTTTGGGACTAGATAGCGTTGTGTGTAAGTTGTGAGATATTATTATATTATTATTATTAAACAGAAAATTTATATTGTTATTAGATTGCCTAAACAAAATCGAAGTTTTCGACCGAAAATGATCTAATAACACTTGCTACACAACTCTTGTTCCCAAGAGGCTATTCGCAAGTCTGTAAGAGACCAAAGCCTTTGATTTTAAGCCAAATGGACTTCGGAGTTCAGAACATTAGTAATTGCGTTTGCATTCAACAGAGTCTGCGGTCGGACGCAGCGTGAATTTACGGTGCGTTCCCACCGAGAGCCAATTTGGCAAGAATTGGGACTTTTTATTCGATTTCTGTGTGGATGGTGTGTTTATACGACACTTTTAGTAGTTTTTATAGCTACATTGGCGGAATATTGCTTTGTATGAATATGAATTTTTCATAAGTGTGGACGCAACGCGCGCACGAACTGAGCATGGTATCTGCTTGTGTCTGTTGCCAGGATTGCACGTGGCCATTGTACCACTTGTACACTTCGAGTCCGTTTTTGTTTGACAAAAAACCGGGAAATAGCGGATCGCGGAGAGTACGCGTTGCATAGCTCGGTTTTGTGCTTGCATAGCGTCTACACAATCGGCATTCTGTTACATAACATGTTACGTTACAGCAGTCTGTACTTGGCCTTAGAACTTCACCGATGAAATGCTTAATGCTACTTTTTTAGTAAAATTTAACCATTGAAACATGTCCTTTATTAACTTTTGAGTCTAGACATCTAAAAATACCATTCGTGAGGTTACTTTGTGACGATTTTACCAGATTTTTATTTTCTATTATGATAAAGTAAATAAATGAGTTTTTGTGAGCTGCCTCGTGTTCTAACAGTATAATTTGCACCTGCTCTTTGAGGTCTATGGATCGATCCTCGGATTTTTCATCAAGTAATTTTTCATCAAGAAAATAAAGGACTGTTTGTTAAGTTTATCTCTTTAGTTTGTGTGAATATGAAACTGCCTCGATGATCTAATGGTAAGCATGTGCGCCTCTCACAGCGAGGTCTTGGGTTCGATTCCCGGGTTGGGAAAGGTGTTATTTGTGAACTTTCCGTGAGTCCAAACTTGTTCAATAAAACCACCATCTTTGGTCTTAATCTAACGTATGTGCCTCTCCCTGCTGCTCTGGTTTGATTCCCGGGCGAGAAAAAGTTTTATTTGGGATTTTGCCGTCAAGAAATTCACAATAGCAGCACGGAGTTCAAATTGTGCTTGGTGGATGGTGATAGGCGCACTCCCTATCCAATGGGACCTAAACATAACAGGTGAAGTGTGGGTGTTGTACACCTCTGACACACCCTTCTGGGTAATATAGCCGTGATGTTATGTTATGTTCGTGTAAACATAGAGTTCATAATTTAAGCCAGACGCTCAGTTAGCTACATTAGAGACAAAAAACTTAGGTCTTGTAATTTTCTGTGCAATGTATTTTAATTTTCAAGTTCCTGTAGCCACACTCGGAAAGAATTTTAAACAGTTGTAAAAAGGATTTTTGCTTCAGCTGTTGGAATTCATACTTATTACACATAGAAACACCCAGACTAAGACAAACCCCCATGTTCATGCACACAAAGATTTTGTCTTAAGCGGGAAACGAACCCGTTTAAGTTGTAACATTTTTTTAATAATTTCATTATATCTCATATATATAAAATCACGCTTATATCACCTAGAAAGATGTTGCAGAGATGTATAACACCCACATTTCACCTGCTATGTCCCATGTGATGTGGCGTAAGCCTATCGTCATCAACCAGAAACAATTTCAAATCTGTGGTTTTTGCTATTGAGAATTTCCTGATTGGAAAAATCCCAAATAAAACTTTTAGCCGTCCCGAGACTTTAGAATAAGAGGCTGAATAAGCTTATCAATACAAAGAAATAAAATAAATATAAATATTTCACAACTCACACACAACGCCATCTAGTCCCAAACTAAGCAGAGTTTGTACTATGGATACTAGAATAACTGATACTAATACATATATACTTTTCTTTTGTAAATACATACTCATTATACATAGAAACACCCAGACTAAGACAAACCCATTCATTTCTTTGTTCATGCACACAAAGATTTGTCTCAAGTGGGAATCGAACCCACGACCTCGGCGTCGCAAGCAGGTACACTACCCACTCCGCCATCCGGTCGACAAAAAAAATTAAGTATCTGTTTTTAATATCAAAATAACAATATTTCTTTTACTTGATATAGTTATTTGCACGATACCAATGCCTAAATTTTAGTTTTTAAATTTTGTGTCTGTCTGTTTGTTTTTCTGTCTGTCTGTTTGTATCAGCTAATCTACTAAACGGCTTGACCTACAAAAAAGTTAGTTGGTTAGCGCTAATATCGGGAACTACTGATCGGCTTATAATTGTTTTTTTGTGTTTGATAGTCTCACAATCAAAAAAATGTTTTTAAATATTTAACATTACGCTTAACTTCACGGGAGCAGAGCAGTAAGATTTTACTTGGGTCAAAGCGCGGGAGAAGTTACTACTTAATATAACGAAACAATCACAGTAATTCTGCGCTTAACGTTTAACTTTTAATTATTATATAGAAATGTAAGTAGTTTTTCGTTTTTATTATTATTCTTAATTTTTTATCTTTAGGTATAAATAAACAATTTATTTATTATTAATTCAAAATTTAAATTATACTGTCCGCTTGTCTGATACGTTCAAACGGCTGAACCAATAAGCCTATTTTTAACCGACTTCTAAAATAGGAGGAGGTTCTCAATTCGATTCGTATATATGTTGCTTTTTTTTTTTATGTTTGTTCACGGATATCTCCGTCGTTTATGAACTGATTTTGATGATTCTTTTTTTGTTGGACAGGAGATGATTCCAAAGGGGTCCCATTGTCAGCATGTCGTGATCTGATGATGGGATCTCAGAGAAATCGAGGGCAACCCTCGAATTTTATAGGCTCATGTAATGTTTTTAGTGTGTTTTTCAAAGCTACACCAGTATTTACGTATTTATATGTGAATGAGCTGATGATGGAAGGTCAACTCCTCAATGGTTAGGAGTTAAAGGATAATTCTTTCACTACTGTACACATATTCAGACTGCTAGTTATGATGTCAAGTGAGCTGTTGGAACGGAGATATTTCAAAGGTGGTCCCATTGTCAGCATGTCATGATCTGATGATGGTACCCCAGAGAAATCGGGGGCAACCCCTTATATTTTATTAATCGAGGCCAGGATTTACGCTTGGTCGCAATAATTTTATGTGGTTGAGCTGATGATGGAAGGTCAACTCTTCAATAGTTAGGAGTTAAAGGATAATTCTTTCACTACTGTACGCATATTCCTACTGCTAGTTATTGTGTAAAATGAGCTGATGATGGAAGGTCGTGACCCTCAATAGTCAGGAGAAAGGATTTAATTCTTGTTTATTATAAATAAGTTTTCCGTCTCAAGTAACCATCGTCTCCTCATTCGAGAAACATTCTTGCTCGGTCTACCCATCACTTAAAATCGTAAAATAAAATAATTTTTAACAAAAAAAAAAACCGACTTCAAAAAGTAGGTAAACTAAAAAGCAAAAAATAAATTTACTTCGCACAAAATAATACGTTTTTTCATTTAGTTAAATAAAATTATTAAATAATTATTTTATAATTCTGAAGTCGGTGCCAAGTAAACAATTAATAACTCTGTATAGATAATATCAATCGTTCTAATAACATTTTTCTAACTGAATATTAGTTATATTTCTGTGGTAAGTACCAATACTGGGCGACCGCGCACTCGCACAACTACGCCTCCCTTTTTGTGTGAACTGTAATTTGATATTGTAGAAAGGTTGTTTTTACTTGGCACCGACTTCAGAATTATAAAATAATTATTTAATCATTTCTATTTAACTAAATGAAAAAACGTATTATTTTGTGCGAAGTAAATTTATTTTTTGCTTTTTAGTTTACCTACTTTTTGAAGTCGGTTTTTTTTTTGTTAAAAATTATAGTGAAAATATTTTAATAGAGTTCTTTAAGGCTGCGGGTGGTGCCTAGGACGGAAACTAGTGTCAAATAAAGATCTGAAGAGAACTCAAATACGCACGGATGTATGACGAAATTAGTCCGGAAATTAGAAAACAGAAAGTAATCAATACCACAGATTTCAAGGTTTTCCTTATCAAGATAGTCTAGCGTACGTTTTATTTGAAAATACATCTTATTGTGAAATAGATAAAGATGAAATTCGGATGTCCAGAAACAAATCTGCTGTACTAAATCGTCCGTTATTGTTAGAACAAACACTGTCCTAAGTAGGTATAGATGGTTACTGATCATATAAACATGTCCAGTGTAAGCTGGTCTCTCATAGCACGGGCGGCCTTCACAACGCGAGATCATTTTATACTGGAAATGCAATAGGTTGATTGGAAGCAGTGTACACTGGGTCTTTGATCTCTTATTATCTTTTGCTTAGACAGACTTAATATGTTTTGGTTAAGCAATAAAGAGATTTGATACTTTATTTATTATTTTCGAACATATTTTTTTTTACATCATGACTACATCACGCATATATTACCCAGACGAGTCTAGCTGAGGTGTACAACACCCATATTTCACATGATATCGACGGTCCCTACGTACAGTGGGCCAACGAGTTAGCTATGCAGGGCAAAAACTTCTAAGTCATAGTAAAGACTTACTACACCAGTTATGGATAAGTGAGTTACATATCTAAATAGTGGGTATATTACACTTATTAAATATGTAATTCACCCATGCATATCTATTGCAGTAAGTTTTCACTATGGCATAGAAGTTTTTGCCCTGCATACCGAATTGCTTGGCCCACTGTACATAAAGACATGTTAAAAACGAGGTTTACAGGAGAGCGTTTTTTATGTTCAAACTGCTCTAGAAATAATTTGTATGTTAAATGTATATGTTTTTATTCTAAAATGATTTTTTAGTTTTAGAAACTTTATGGTATCAATACATAATATTTTCTTTTTTTATATTTTCTTGGAAAAACTGATAGATGACTGTTCCCACGCCGATATTAAAATAAAAACATGTCAGACATGTCAATGATAGCTATTTATACGCAGGAAAGAAGAAAACGGTTTATAAAATAAAATATAAATAAAATGTTTTATGAACATGTGGAATTTGTTTTTTTTTAAAACGTTGCAGTTAATATTATGAATAATTATAACTAAAAATACGTATAGATATCCGCAACTACGACAATTATTCGCTGTAAATATATTACTTGTTTATTTATTTATTTATTTATTTATTACAACCTTACAACTATCATTACAGGCCTTAAACCTAATGCGACAGTGCAGCTATCAACTTAACCTAAAATCACTTATTTTTAAGTCTAACCTAACCTAACTAACACTAGTATGTAGGTACATAAATTAGTACTTAATAATAAAATAATATGTCTTTCTTATTTTCTAACATAAGTAACTATATTTAATAAAACTCTTGCGAATTCACTCAAAGTGCACGAGAAAATATCCAGTCGCTCGTGAACTTCGTTCACGACGCGAATGGTTCTGGTGAGGGGTGTTTTTAACAGAAGATTGGTTCTGGCTACTGGCACATTCATCAGTTGAGGGCGTCGCCTCCTCTCAACGTACCGATCTGGTACATTTAATTTGAGGTGACGCAGCACTCCCGGGTTAGTTGTTACACCCCGCAGTAGTTTCACTATATATACTGCGAGACTAAATTCCCGACGTACCCTGACTTCATTATATCCCACCATACCCAGTACGAAAAGTGTGGGATACATTAGGGGGTAAAATGGATAAACCCCATATAATTTTAAATATAAATGCCGCGTAAATTTGTTTTGAACCCTCTCTAGCATGACAATGTATTTTTCTTCGTGTGGTGCCCAAATAACGGCACTGTGTTCAAGATGGCTCCTCACTAATGCGTCATACAGAACCTTAAGCGTTGTTATGTTTGTGAAGCCATTCGACTGCCTCAGCACGAAACCTAGGTTTCTGTACGCCTTCTTACATACCTTAACAATGTGCTCGCGAAAGGTGAGTTCCGGCGTTAGACATACACCCAAATCTCTTACCTGTGTCACTCTCTGCATCGGCGTTGCTTCGACTTTGTATTCGTAGCATATCGGCGTCCGTCCGCGAGTGAACGTCATAACCGAACATTTGTCAACATTGAAGTAGAGTTTGTTATTATGACTCCACTCTACCACTCTGTCAATATCCTCCTGCAAACGTTCACAATCCGACTCATCCTTAACCTCGAGCAGCAACTTAAGATCATCTGCAAACAATAAACATAAGCCATGTCTGATGACTTCTGGCAAGTCGTTTATCATTATTATAAATTCCAGAGGCCCCAAGTTGCTGCCCTGGCTAACCCCTGATCTCGTGTAATATAGCTCGGACTCACACCCATTGTAATCGACATACTGCTGCCTATCCTTCATATAGCTAACAAAGAACTGCAACAAATGTGGCGTACAGCCAACTGCCGCTAACTTTTGTAACAAGATGTCATTGTCAACGGTGTCAAACGCCTTTTTAAAATCAAAGTACGTTGCGTCTACTTGCACACCAGCATCAAGTGACGGTACTACCTTTGCAATAAAGTTGAGCAGATTGGTGGTCGTACTGCGCTCTGGCCTGAATCCGTGCTGCGCATCCGACAGTTGCGCTCGCACCTGTCCCTGTACGCAGCGCTGGATGGCGGACTCGAAAACTTTTGCAGGCGTTGATAGTACTGCCACCGGTCTATAGCCACTAATATTTGGACCTGCCTTACCTTTAGGTACTGGTATGACACGCGTGATCTTCCACCGAGCTGGGAATGTCGCTTGTTGCAAACAAGTGTTAAAAATATGATGCAGCGGTTCTGTTAGCACTCTTCCACAGTCTCTAAACAGAAAAGCTGGTATACCATCAGGACCAGATGATCGTTTCCGTTTGAGATTTACCAACGCCTTACTTACGTCTTCAAGGCTCAAAGACCCTATATGTACACGTGCACTGGTCGCACCGACCTCCTCCACCGCCGCTCGCGCGTCTAGTTTTGGTGCTTCCTTATTGTATACAGACTCAAAAAAATCTGCGAATTGCCTCGCACACTCACCGTCCGTAAGATGTTGACCATCCTTTATGATACACTGCTTATTTACACTACTTCTTTGTGACTTTACATATTGCCAGAATGATTTTGGATCTTTAGCAAATTGGTACTGAATTTTAATTTTGTGTTCTTTGTGTGCTTTTTCTATCATTTTTTTTACATGGGTTCTATGTTTTGCATATTTACTGTAATCACAATCAAGTTTAGTTTTTTTGAATTTCTTGTGAAGTTGGGCTTTAATCTTTATGTTTTTAATAATATATCCAGTGTACCATATGGGATAAACGTACCGCAAATTCCTGTCATTAAGTTTTTTACGGGGAACAGATTTATCTAATATATCATTGAGTAATTCATAAAATATATTTAACTTATTTTGTACATCATCCACCTCATAGATAGCACTCCAATCAGTAGAAGCTAAAGAGGAGTATAACAACTGAAAATCGGCCTTATAGAAATTCCACTGTGGTCTATTATTGCTACTATCGGTATTATCGGCTGCATCGGGCAACTCAGGTGCGGGGACGGGGGCTAGACGCACTGTCATTGCGAGTGGCGGGTGATGCACGTCAACAGGCACGAGCGGCTCGTCTGCCGCCACCACTGTCACCTCTCCTATATAATCTGTAGTCAGAACCAAATCTAGTTGCCGACCTAAACAATTGGGTACTTCGTTGCTTTGAGTGAACTCGCAATATGACATAAAACATTCATAATAATTACTAATATTTACTGGACAAGAATATAAATTAAAATCTCCTATCACAATTACTTTTCTATATCTATCACACATGTTTTCTATTAATCTAAATAATAATAAATAATCATTCTCCGAACTATTCGGTGGAATATAAATAACGCAACACAAAAACAAAAATTTACTATTTAAATAAATCGTAGCACAAACCATTTCAAAAACGCAGTTGTCTATCGACGCGTCCTCGATATGAACTTTCCGTATTTCATATCGGTGTGTGGCCACGAGAAACGCGCCGCCTTGTTTCCGCCCATCCGCTCGATCACAACGAAGTATGTGATATCCTGGTGGAATAATTTCTGCATCATGTATAGAGTCATTACATCCGGTTTCCGTGATTGCATATATGTCAAAATTTAATGCGTCGATGCCATTTTTGAACTCTTCCAACTTCGTTCGAAGCCCTCGGACATTTTGGTAAAATATTTCCACGCTATTCATTGGATGTTGTTTTCGTTGACTTTCGAAAGTTCCGAAACCAAATCCACTCATTAAATTCCGCATTCATGGGCTAGACATTTGCTTGATTTAACGTATCATAATACTGTTCAGGGACTGATATAATAAACGATGAGTAGTCGCGTTCTACTTTGTGTTTGATTTTGTCTACTTTTATAAGTACATTAGGACCACAAACGTTTTTCACGTGGTTGTTTATAGCTTCAAGGGTTGTTTCTGGATTTAATCGCCAAACATGCAGGTACTTTTTCCGATCCGTAGCTTGGATTGCCTTCAATTCCGTGTTTGTTCCCACTCCCACGTCCTTAGGTGGCCGGTTATTCTTTTTGTTTCTTATAGTTGTCCAGCCCGATTCATTTTCCTCCACCAATGTATTTATTGTCTCATTAGGCACCACTGGGTTATCACTAGACGTAGTCTTTTCTGGCAAGACCGCGGACTTCGTGGCCTCATCGTTGTTTACCTTTTGCGACTTGGGTTTGGTAGATGAAATTTTCTTAGGCGCCCGTGTTTTAGAACTACTCTGTTCCTTGACTTTTTCTGCAAAAGTTGCAGTAGAAGGAGGAGGCAGAGGAGGAGAGGGAAGTTTGTCAGACGACTCTTTTATGACGGGTAGAGTTTGTTCGTCATTATTCAGCTTTGCAAGTTCTTTTTCCTCCACTATACCTATAATTCTAATTATATTCTTGAGTTCAGTTTGTGTTTGAGCAAACTGACTTACTAAAAGTTTTATTGTTTCTGCTTGGCTATCCATGCGAGATATCATATCTGACTTAAATTCTCTTAGTTCCTCTAGTAGCACAGTATCTGCATCCATAATAGTTGGTGAAAAACAAGCCTGACTGCCACGCTGAATATTCACATTATTAATTGGTGTTGTGGTGTTGTTTCTGAAGTCAGATGTATTCAAAATGACTGGAATTTCACTATTCCATTTTTTGGGTCTTGAACAAACACATTCAGGACATATCCAGTTATTCTTGTACGCTTGCGTATATGCCATAAACATGTCTTTATTTACTTCAAGACACGCTAAGTCGTATTTCCTATTGCATTTTGCATTGGAACATTCCATATATACATCAACAATTATTGAACCACAAGCGCCACAATTGTTAGGCATTTTTATTTGATTCAAATCAAAATAATACTTAAATAATTGTAAATATTATTATTTATTCGCCGTTGGCGCGTGCCATAAACAGGTGTAATCGGGGAAACAGCGGGTTGCGGGCGGGATACGAATCGTGGTACATGTCCATGCGCAAAGGGTGTACGGAAATTTAGTCCTTAGCAGCACTACACAACCGTGCGAATCCTGCGCATTCGCAACACGCGTCACTAGTAAATAACTGTTTACGGATTTTATCACTTAACAACACTGCACAAGCTTGCGATTCCTGCACGCTCGCGCGTAAGGTCTTTGGGTCACGGGCGCAGGTGCACTTTGCCCTTGAACATTCGGGAGCACTTCCGAGAATTTAAAATAGAATTTGAATTTAATTTTTGGAATAAAAATATTGTAACTAGGTACTGAACTTTATAACTTATTGGTTGGTAATTAGACTGATATTAATAATATTTTATCATGGTGAATTTAATAAATGAACTACGGAGCAACGTGTAAGACGTGCACCTGACACGAAACATCCTAATGAATTAATTAAAATAAAAATAATTAAATATAATTGTTCTCTTATACGATTTGTAAAAGACGTTAAATATAAATATTATTTTAATATTACCTATAATAAAAAAATATTTATATCCAGGACTATGTATATATGGAAAATCTAAAGCCAATTGAGCAATAAAAAAATATGCCACTTTTGACATGTCGTCTTTATGTACGTAGGGACCGTCGATATGTTCAGCTTAGTTCACACCAGCTCTTCTCATGATGCAATGCCCATCGAAGCTACTACTGGCTAACCACGTTTGGCGTATGAGTCCAGAGAGGTGGACCCAAAATGCGACTTACTGGGTACCACGTGACGTGGTCATCGGCGACGACAAGGGCCCAAACAGAGATGGCGGGACGATTTGGATGCATTTCAGAACGATTGGCCAGAGATAGCAAATAACAAGACTCGAAAGTCATGGGGATAGGTCTTTGCTTAGCTGTGGAACACACCCGTAGTCAAGTAAAAAATAAATATATTATTATTTAATTTGTTAAGTTTAATTTTAATTTTATATAATTGTTTTGTTTGGTGCACTCTTATAGACTCTCGCTCGATACGTAAATTGCATCGATCGACTGGTATGATAGATGTAGATATAATAACATTCTTACAAAGTCTAGAACCTCAGATTCTAGGTCGCGGGTTCTTGGAGGACTTTATCGGCCTCAAGTGGATTTGAATTTCAAATCATGTTGTTGTCAATGTTCTAGTGTAACGGATACGCCATAAAATATTCGTCAAGCGTCTTTTAGTTTCTGTTTCAAGTAAATAAGATATCTTTTTTAGGTTAACCTTAAAAAACAGTGAATAATATTCATGGACTAAAATATATAACTAAATTAAAATTACTATTTTTCATAGCTTTGGCTAAACGCACTATCTTAAAACTATATACAAACCTGTTTGGCAAATAGTTTGTGATTTAGCAAGATAGATAGATAGATAGATAACTCTTTATTGCACACAAATTTGAAAGTCAGTCTCATTAAGTACATCTTTTATATAGTATAATGGGCGGCCTTATCGCTATAAAAGCAATTTATTACAGGCAACCTTTGAATGGACAAGAGAGCTTAAGAAATTATAAATAGGTAATTTTTTGGTGCACTAGAAATAATTATATAACGGATTTATTATATACAATAAACATATATTCATAAACATCAATAACTATTTATGTAAATAATAGATCTAGATCGATTTAAGGCAGCAGCAAAAATATTTAGAGCAATAAGAAGGAAGATATATTATTATAATGGAAGACGTAAAAGAGATAGAGAGTTGGACATGAAGAGAATGGAATAAGGTAGTTTTTCCAACTACACGCTCAGTCTTACTAGTGCTAATATAATAATAAATAATAAATAAACCATTTGTACAAACTATTACTTTATGGAAGTATGATTGAGCTTATGAAAACTAATAATTCTAATAATAATTCTTAATATTGACACCCTCAAATGGCAACATTAGGGTTGCCAAATCAAACAACTTAAGTAAAGCATTCGGAAATGCTTTTACGACGATGGTGTCTAAAAATATTTTTACAACTAATTACATATCGTTAATACTAATCTGAGAATGGCTTTGGAGAAAACATCGCCAACATCTGTCTGTGCTGAGATGTTTTAGTGGAGATTAGGGCGTATTTATGGTCGCCACTATCGTGATAGGGAGGGGCCAGAAAGACAGCGGCAGTTGTATTCATGTTAAGTTTTATTTTATCTAACCTACATATATATAATCATTAAATAATAATAATAATACATGAAGAAATAAAAATCAAATAAAACTATAAATATCATGTCAAATTGGTTTGATTTATTAAGGAAAGAAAGTGCTCTTTAACTTTTTTCTTAAAAACATTTATTGATGGACTAACGCGTATTCCATGAGGAAGACTATTCCATAACCGCACTGCTTGAATGGAAAAGGATCCGTCATAACCACTAGAATAGTGTAATTTTATGTTCTTTTTTATTCACTGGCTGTTGCCCATGGCTTTGTCCGCGTGGAATTCAATATTTGCATGCGAACAAAATAAAGAAATTTATTTCTTACCCCCTCAGTGGGAAAAAATTGCAACAAATATATCTTATTGTTAATTTATGTCGTGTACTTCGTATGTGTAAAATTTTATGCAATTTCCTTCAATGTTAATTACTTCCCATATTTATAACCCCAAATTCTACTCTTGGAGAGAGATACTTTCAAAAAATCGAGTAAGGAACAGTTGTCGTGCGTTTTTCTTTAAAATGACAATTTTATTATATATATGGATAATTATTTTGTTGTCATAATCAAATTCGTTCATACTTAATATTAATACGAAAACATCATGCTTGCATACGGCATGATGTTTCTAATGATTTCGGTAAAAATAATAAAAAGTATCTATATTTTGTCCACCGATGAAAAATTAGTACGAGTATTTAAAATCTAAAGTGATCTACTTTTAGTACATTCGATGAGCTATGACGATTTTGTGCAGTCTATTTTTGTTTAACTTAAAAAAAAATACAAATCATAGAATTTATGCCATCATTTATTATGAGTTTGCTACAAAACCAGTAGGCACCTATGCCATGCTATGAATATGGCATAGGTGGCATAAAGGCATCCTAAAATAGAAATTCATGGAATTGATTTCAGTTTTAGCCCAAATTAATATCCATATTAACAACTAGAACTTTGTTAATATGGTTATTAATTTGGGCTATTATATAATTATAATTATTTCAAACTCTGACTTGCAATGTCTAGAATTTGTTTATTAATATTATATTTAGGCCAAATCCAATTAACTTTGCTCTTTCTCAAACATTTTAACTTTGCATCAGTGATCAAATAAATAATTTGAAGAATAAGTAAGTATGTTTCATCATTTACATGTAATCGCACACACCTCTGACAATATATTATTATATCGTTAAGATTCGTCTTTTCAAAGATATGTATGTATTTATCTTCTTCATAATCATCATCATTTAGCCTCTCGTAGTCCACTGCTGGACATAGGCCTCTCTCAATGTGCGCCACAACACCCGATCCTTATCATATTATCCCCTTATCCTTATACCCTTATCATATTATCAACTATCATATATTATAGCCAAGTGGGAGACCGTAGGACTGTGAAGTCAAAGGTCACAGGTTCAAACCCGCGGCACACACCTCTCTTAACAAATAGTTAAAATTCGTCTTTAAGAAGACATGTCATTGTGTGTTTTTATCATATAAATTATCACTAGCTAACGGTGAAGGAAAACATCGTGAGGCAACCTGCATACCTGAGAGTGCCTTGAAAGTACTCGAGGTCGTGTGAAGTCCACCAATCCGTACTTGGTTTAACCCTTCTCATCATGAGATGAGGTCCGAGCCTAGCAGTAGGACATGGTATTAGATACAGGGCTGGTATTATAATATCTTCTACTAAAACTAGAGCTCACTTTCATCTATACTATCGCAATTATAGGGTATTCTAGGCTCCTCTATGCCTTGGGACCTAAACATAACAGGTGAAATGTGGGTGTTGTACACCTCTGCCACAACCTTCTAGGTAACGAGAATGTTTAATATAGGCTAACCATTTAACATTATCATCCATATAATAAATCACTTCATTCATAACCGACATCAAAATTGTTCACGTTATAAAAACAAAAACACATTTTTTTCTACATGTTAAGTTCTCAACATAATAAATAAAACGAACAGGGTGTAACAAAAACATTAACTCATATTATAAAGCCGTTAAAGTAATAAAAATAATGTTATAAACTTCGCCTGTATTTTCTCACCTAAAATCTTTGTACGTTGGGTTGGTCACCGTATGTTTCATAATAATATGTCCCAAGGGCGTCGTATACACATTACATAAAAAACCGGCCAAGTGCGTGTCGGGCCACGCGCAGTAGGGTTCCGTAGAAAAATATTTTTAATTTTACTTTTTAACTAAATGGCATCCTTCAGAAAGGAAATGTTTGTAGTACACGAAACCAGCTAGCACGTATGACGAGATGTATTAATGTTGAGGAAGCGAAAGAAGTATGTAAGGAGCGAAGCACATGGCGTTCCATCATCTCTGCCTACCCCCGTGGGATAAAGACGTGATTTTATATATGTATTATGTATGTTTATTTATGTTTCAAGAATTTTGAACGAAATATTCTGAGTAACTGCATCTGACATTTCGGACCCCTATTCCTCTTGAACTAATGAAGTGAACTTATTCGCTATAGTTTTCCTTTAAAGTTCATTACATGTACTACCGACACAATTTTTTTCAGATTTTGGGATCCAGTAGTTTAGCTTTTAGAGGGGGGGGACGCCCTACTCGAACAAAAATTTGCTCTTTAAAGTTAATTATCTCGCAAACAAATCTCTAAATCAAAAAACTGTCTTAGCAACCCCTAAACGTTTTTAAAAGTCCTATCTAACAATACCCCACACTATGGGGTAGGCGACAAAAAAAAAAAAACATCCCTACTTTACATGTAGGGGAGCTACCTGAAAAAAAAATATTTTTCCAAATTTTATTCTATGACTTTCTTTGTTTAGTTAACATACATGTTCATGCAAAATTTCAGTTTTCTAGCACCAACGGTTTCGTCGCTATGCCGTGGACAGACAGACGGACATGGCGAAACTATAAGGGTTCCTTGTAGGTACTACGGAACCCTAAAAATTACAAGTTTTTTGCTTTTTACGGAGTGAGTTGCTGCTTTTTGAATAAAATCATAATTTTGGTTTGTCCTCCACTTTTTAGGTTTCCGTAATACCTACAAGAAACCCTCAAAGTTTCGCCATGTCCGTTTGTCCGTCTGTCCGAGGCATAGCGTCGAAACCGCTAATGCTAGAAAGCTGCAAATTTGCAGATAATATCTAAATTGACTATGTTACAACGTGGTATAATATAATCTTAAAAAAAAATGTTTTGGGTAGGTTTCTACCCTACATGTAAATGACTACAGGCGGAACTCTATTGCACGTGGCCCAACACGCTTTTGGTGGGTTTTTTGTACGATATATACTGTAGTGAACACATAATTGGATAATGTAAACATGCGTGTAGTCTAACTGATAGTTATTAACTTAAGACATGTAAATATTATCTAAATACCTACAATAAAAAAATATTATGTTGATAGTGAAGATTACAAAGATAATTCAAATGTATGTTAAAGTGTTAAAATGAAAGGTTGTTGTAGTTTATATAGTTAAATAACATTTAGGTGAATCTTATCCGATTGCAATTTACTTCCACAAACAAACCGATCATTTTGTTTTGTGGAGCCTGTTTTAATATGTATTTCCATTTTTTATGCATAAAGCATTTATCTATATATCTACATCAAGTCCATAAGCATCTACAACCCATTGGTTCAAGATGCATCGCTTCATCTGAGGACCACGGTATGTTCAACAATTCAATAATCAGGGCTGTATAAACTTCAAATCAGCACAAAGTAGTACTAGCATTTCTATTTGGCGGCAGATTATAGGTGAGGCGGTAGTGCTTTAGCCAAGGCTTGTTTAAAAAAGCTCAACCATCATCGTAAGACAGGACGCATTACTAATGTATTATTGTATTGTGTTTTTCTTTCAGGAAGAAATAAAAAAGTTATGATAAACTAAATAAATCATAACTTCGAATATATATATTTTTTTTAAAAGCGACGCCCGCACTAGGAATAACTCCTGTGTCGCGGGGGTGTTCACAAACATACATTTCACTTACACAGAGCACATTCAGAGTCAGAACAAATCTTGAGATCAGAGTCAAATGTGCGCCAAATGTGACGTAGAGTAATTCCTAGTGCGAGCTTCGTTTAAAAAAAAAATATAGTTTTTTTTTTTTTAAGTGACAGATGTATTCTTTTTTCAACTGTAACTTGTTGTTGTGTCTTTTAAATTCGGTCAGGTTATATTTTATGTGTCGGATAAAATCAATCCGGAATATCAGAAGCTGGCTCTAATAACAACTTAATGTTAATGATTGCAGACGTCAACTTCCGAGGCAAAGATCTTTGCCTCGACATTTTCGTAATGTCAATCATTCGAAAACTTTTGTATTGATTTTCCATTTAACTTCATCACGGTTTTTGATTTAATCATGGCTAAACATTATACCTATATATATTTCTTAAAAACTCAAACTGTCATAATATTTCAGTAGGTACTAAAATTATTTGAAAAAATCAAATGAAGTGAAAATATTACGACTTGTAAGTGAAATTTAAAATTCGATAAGATTTATAATATCATAATAAAACGTTTATTTCAGATCAAAAATCCATAGTATAACAAACAGTGAGAAATATGTCGGATAATATCGCACCCCCAGTTCAACAAAGACGTAAGTACAATTACGTCGATTTTTTTTTATTGCAGATTTGAATAGTACAAGTAAAAATACATACGCTCAATTTTTTCCTTTAATTTTTGACGTAAAATTAGGATTTTATAACAAAAATATATTTTTGGACGTTCTGAAAGAGTTTTATTTTTTCAATCAAAGAAGTCGATAAACCAGCTTACTCACGCAAAATTGTATCAAAATATACTTAATCGTGCTCAAGCTATTATTTCGTTTAATAATTAAAATATTTAATAGATATATTTCTTATTACGCTTTTTATTGCTCTATAAAAAATCTAATTTCTTAAAATAATACTGATTACATCCCATCATATTGAAAATAAATCAAACAAAGAGTGCCGTATTCCTTGTTTACGTGTACATCCGTAGCACAATTAAACAAAATAAACATGCTTACGCCTTTTTTTCGTTCATATTATTGATTAGTACGCGGACGTAATTACGAACAAGTCACAATCAAGTCAAAACTTGCGTAGGTACTCATCCTTACAGCGCATGCATTAGTGCGCACTGTTTATTTTCCTTTCATAACTCACGCGCCGCTTAGAGATAACATCACTTAATTGTTTGTATTTTCGCATTTAAAACCAAGTGTTGCTAATAAAAAGCCTATTTGCGTAATAATTTTGATAATTGTGTTTGTGTATCTTGTTTTTATCTGAATTATCGATGATAAATTTCAAGTTTCAGTTAAAAAGACAATAACTTTTTCTGTTCTTATAATGATTGAATGAAAAGGTGCTCGTCGGCCGAGGATCTATGGATTACTCTTATACTGCAGGCAAGAATCCTCAAATCTCTTATAAGATACACATCGGTGTCGTTTATATTATGTAGTCAAAATCTGGGGAACTCGTTAGCGAATCAACTTCATATTTTTTAAAATAATTAAATGGATATAGTCCTTACACACCCATAAGACAAATTTGTTATTGTAGGTGACTTTAAACAACCCAGTATCTCTTGGATTCCCTTAGATGTTGACTGCGCGTTGAACCGGGATAAAGTACAGGGTACGATCCAGTCAAACTTCATCGACAATCTAAATATCTGTAACTTTCAACAGTACAATTGTTTCATGAACACAAATGATAGGATTTTAGATTTGGTGCTGTATAATAACGAAGTATCAGTCTCTCTTACGAACGATCTATTGCTACCCGAAGATCAACAACACAAAGCCTTATTTGTTTGTTATTACACTTTGTACAGTTTCACAGCTTACCTATTCGCCCCTACGTCAAATTCTTAGATGCACTGGCCGATTATGAGGCAATAAGGAGGGAGCTTGATCAGGTGGCCTAGCACTAGGTACTGCAGTGTAGATCATTCGAAAATGCCTAGGCGCACTTCTATGAGTAACTAAATACAATTCGCTTAACTTATAAACCCTCAAAAATAATTAAATCCCACATTAGATATCCTTCATGGTTCAAAAGTCCACTGATTAAAATAAATTAAGAAAAGTACATAAAATTCACACAAAATTTGAAAAGTATCAATCAATCTTTACTTTTGGACTATCAATCTTTTGTTTTATTGAGGCAGCGAGCTAAGGAACTTAAGAAAAATGATTCGATGGTTACATATCCAAAATTGAGTCTGACTTTTATAAAAAACCCTCGTGCTTTTTAGAGCTACGTCAAGTCTAGAAGGTCATCAAATGCGTATCCCTCAATACTTGGGCAGATTTCATCCATTGGGGGAGCGGAAATATGTAATATGTTCGGTGACTATTTTCATTCTTATTTTCTTGAAGTATTGAATGCCGCTAACACTTCACATAGCGAACAAGATCTCTTTTTGCAATAAATCTAATTCTCACATTAACAGCATCGAGGCTTGCAAAAGGGAAGTTGAAAGGTTGCTTAGAAACGTGGATTTAAAGAAATCAGCAGGCCCAGAAGGTATACCTCCCGTGTTAATTAAAAACTGTACTGAAAGTCTTACCGTTTCTTTAATGATTTTATAAGAACTATATTTTAACAATGGACTGGTACCCAATATCTGGAAGTGTGCATACATTACACTAATACACAAAAAGAGACCAAAAGACCACGTTTAAAACTACAGACCGGTTTCTAAGCTATGTGTGTTCGATAGAGTAGATATATTATACACAGACTACAGCAAGTGTTATGACCGAATATATCATACAACGCTGTTAAACTAATTATTTGATGTAGGAATAAGAGGAAACCTCTATAGATGGTTCAACTCTTATGTCGTAAATAGATGTCAGACTGTGGTGTTGAATGGATTCAATTCTACGTCATTTCATGTTCCCTCTGGAGTTAAAAAAATAAGTTATACTGCTCCTTAGTTTGTAGTCATCTCGAGTACGCTTTCCGGGTGTGGAATCCTCATTACAATGTGTACGCATTACATTGATCGCATTGAGATCGTTCAGAGAAAATTCGCGAAATACCTACAATATCGCTCAAACTGCTATTTGCCAGATTATATAAGTCGCTGTAAAAAGTTCCACCTATTAACTCTTGATGAGCCAAGTAAAATTGCTGACTAATCGTTTCTGATAAATACCACGAATGGAAGCATTGATGTTGCAGAATTTGTGAGCAAAATTAGTCTACGCATTCAATCTACTTTTCTACGTAGATCACAAATTTTACACGCTCCGATGGTGAGTATTAAGTACTAATTATAGACAGAATTCATACTTAGTTAGGGCGAGCCGAATGTACAATGTAGCGTGCCAGGATGCAGATATCGACTTGTTTCCTACATCAGTATAGTGTTGCCTAATTATTAACTTTTATTTGTGAGAACTTGTAATTGACCATATTTATGTAAAAAAACAGCAATATACTGTTTAAGCTGTAAGTTCTCCTATTATGAATAAAATAAAATGAAATAAAATGATGATTCTAATAGGTACTAATATTATTATAACAACGGACTGCCGTACAACAATTGATTAAAGAGAAGTAGAGAGATATTGTTGATTTTTTCGCGTTAATTTAATGTCTTGTCATGATTATAAACGTCATTATAAACAAAAGGTTTCAGCTATTTTTTTTAAGGAATTGGCCCTCAAATATTTTTTTTTTACTTTGTATGAATAATGATTTTTTTAAAATTTGTTTTAATTTATCAGAATGGTTTAAATTAATCAACGTCATAAACATGTTATGTCTTTATGTTTTTTATGTTTTAGTTTTTCATATTTTGTCTAGTATAATAAATAAAGTGCAATTTTCTAAAAACCTGTATTATTACACCACTCAAATGTATTTTATATAGAGTCTTAACACTGCTTACTGTTATTGATTAAAAGAAAAATACTATTAAAAAGTCAATATTTGTAGTTAACATAACATTTCATCCTTATTATAAAACAAAAAAACCTGTAAATATGTCATACCATTGATAATGTAAAACATAATAAAGCAAAAAAGGCCGTAAGAAGTATTTACGCCCTGTATTTTATCATAGTATAGAACTTCGTAAAAGGCGTAACCATGAATGGTTACAGTATAATAATTATTTGAAAAACGATGATTAGGGTAAGAATGATTACATTAGAGAATTTGACGTAAATAAATAACAATAATGTCTGTAAAAAATTTAACCTTAATTTATTCGATTATAATATAATTTGAGATATTTTAAATGTATACAAAAAATAAGGTTGATTTTTTTTCTATTTTTTGGTATATAACAAAAGGTCATGGAATCAAAAATGTTATAGATATACCTGATCAAAGAGTTTTTTTGCTCTCCTGTAAAGTTAGTGTTTTGCTCTTACGCCTTTGTTTCCCTGGGGGTGCGATATATCTATGGAAGCATAGATATATTATGTTGCTCATTAAAGCCAAATTTAAAAATGAATCCCGGTGAAAATTAAAAAGTTGCATTTTCACTGAATCAAATCAAATCAAATCAAATCAAATCATTTATTTCCATGGGCCCCAAGGGGCGCTTGAACACGTCAAAACAAACATCAAAACACAAAAAATATAAAATTAAAATAAAACTTAGCTAACTAAATTATAATACTTATTGTAATAAAATGATTTGACACCGGAGCTTAGATTGACTTTAATTCAACTTAGAGAATTGAATTAAAATCAATCCAAGTACCAGCTCCGATGGGTATTGCATCATGAGAAGAGCTGGTGAGAAACTCATGTGCACCATCTTTTCAAATAATTCATACAATATTTGTTTGTTTTTTGACAATAATTCTATGTGTAAGTTATAGCAACCAAAACAAAATTATAGCTAAATATGGTTATAAAGAGAAAATGAACTTAAATATAGAAATGCAATTAAATTATTATAAATAAATCCATAGTATATAAGGTTGCAATATCTTACACTTCAAGCAGAAAATAAAGGAGTAAAAACAATGTGTGTATACTACTGTATATATAAGGGTTTCAGAACAGAACAAATATTTATATACTAATAATAAAAACTATTTATACTACAAAAATATAAAATTTAAAAAATTTAAAAATGTACACACCGATTGCCTTTACTTAACAATATTTGAAATAACATGAAATGAGGTTATACAAATCAAATTTAGTGAGTTAATAAAGAAACTATATAATTATAAATTAATTTTCATTAATCATCATATTAAATAATAAAAATAATGTATCAATTGATATTCATTATAAGGTCAAAAGTTGAAACTTAAGTCAATAATATGATAATATGATGTCAAAAATAAATTATGTCAATCTCAATATAGAATATAATATGTCAAAATGATCATAATCAATCATAATTATAAATAGGATAAAACAATGTCTAACTTGGCAATTCATTTGAAATATAATAACCATAATAATTGTAAATAATAAATACATTACTGTAATAAATACATTAGATAAATTAATATTATTTCCAAGGCGTAGTGTCGGTTAAGAAATCGCTAATTTTATAATAGCCCCTTTCCATGAGACGATTCTTAACGATACTCTTAAACTTTAGTAGGGGCAAGTTCAAGATTTCGACAGGAATTTTGTTATAAAAACGCACTCCAAGTCCCTCAAATGAGTTGTGGACTTTGTTTAAGCGATAATATTGGCCTTAAAATTTAATTGAAATTTAATACTGCGGACTTGCAATATTTTAAAAAGCTTATAATATGATAAAGTGGTCAATGTAGACGAGACGGAGACGAGCGGGGCGGAGAATCCAGTCCACCCAGTACGCAGTATTTTAATTATTTTTGTTGTCTTTGTTTTGTAGTTTTGATTAATTGAAAATTAGGATCTTACTTGGCTCCATCAGAAAATCAGCACTGTAGCTTATGGCTTATGGCACTGTGTGTGAATGGCGACTTTTTCTGGCAAATGTATTGTTTAGTATTGTAAGTTTTAGTTTTTGCTTCTTTAGTCAGTATAAAAATGTTTCTTTCTTCTTTATTTCTTTTTTTTTCTTTACGCATCTCCACACAATTACCCTAACTAAAAAACCTCTCATCACGTTTCCGCTCCGGATATTGCCGCATTTACGCGTAAGAGGACACCGGGCCTAACTCGGTCTATATTTTCACAACAAAACGAGTAAGTTACATTGTCAGATTATTATGAGAACAATGCTCGCTAGTTTTGGAGCCCAAAGTGAAAAGCCAAATGCGTAAAAATAAACGCATCCAATACTTACCGTAAGTTTTATATCGGTGACTGCGAAAACATAAAATTATGTGTTATATGTTTTTTAAAATTACACTATGATTTAAAAATTTGTTTTACACATCATCGTTAAAAACTTTAACTCAAGTATTTTTTATAAATTTTGATTAAGATCACAAAATATACGATTACATCTGGGTAAGCAGTTTGTAATATTCAAATATCTGGTCTAGTGGTTAACAAATGCGCTTCTCACAGCGAGGTCTTGGGGTTCGCTTCCCGGATCGGCAAATAGCTGCACGGAGTTGGAATTGTGCCCGGTGGATGGCGATAACCTCACGTTCTAAGCCATGGGACCTAAAAATAACAGGTGAAATGTGGGTGTTGTAGACCTCTGCCACACCCTTCTGGGTAATGCAGGCGTGATGTTATGTTATGTTAATATCTAGTCGCTTGCAGCGTTCACTTTAATTCCATGAAGAAAGTGTTATTTTATAGCAAAAACCATAGCGTAAGTTTATTTTAGAAATGTCTTACAAATAAACTATTTACAATTTTGCTGACCCGAATCTATCTTTCCAACAAAGCACTAACTTTTTCACAACCCAATAAATATAAACCTACTTGGCAATGTTCCAGCACTCTATCACATTTCGGCGAACTATGTAAACATAATGTTACGACAAATTCTTCATTCATCACATAACGAGCTCATCTGTTATTCATCTTTCATAATAACTTATGTCAAGGGTTCGCTACAGTGGGCGATATTCGATGATGCCTACAACCCGCCTGTGGGAAATTTGTTCTTTATATTTCCTTAATTACGTATGGAAGTAGGGGCTGTACCACTTATAGTCTGTTTAAAGAGTAGTCAGCGCGTCTAACTGAGGCAACTCGTTCTCGAAATGCTGGCTTATATTTCGGCCAGCGACTTAGTATCCTAATACGCGGTAATGCTGCCAGCATTTTGGGTACGGCAGAGACTTAAGTTTAGATTCAGTTAATAGACTAGTTTAATTTTGGAAATAATATGTATATTCTTTAAATCAAGTCATGTTAATTATCAATGAATTTAACTTGTGAGCAGAGGTTTGACCTTTGTCAGTAGTAATTTCGACTAAATTGCTAATTTACATTTTGAGGAAAACTGGTAAATGGCGATAACAAGTTATGTCTAACGAATAATTTTGCTACCTGCTACCGTGCGAATAGTTAAAAATCACTTAATTTCTCAAATTAATAAGCAAATTTCACAACTAAGGAATTTGCATTAATAACCTTAATATTGTGATGTGTTATATTTATCTGTTTACATTGCTAATAATTAATATGTGATTTATATATAAGCTTTGAAAGGCGATTTGTTACCTGCCACAAATTGTAACTTTGGTAAGTGCATTTTGTTTAATGTATTACTTATTAAATAAAGATATTTGAAAATGATAAATGAAATGGTAAATGGTAACTACAAGCCATACACATCAACAATTCGCAATTTACATGGAGTGCACGGTTGGCGTAGTGGTAAAAGCGGTCGCCTCGCCACTTTCAACTACGCTGGTGATGTGGGTTCGACACGGGACAAATCTTTGTGTGATCCGCAAAGATTTGTTCTGACTCTGGGTATGCTTTGTATGTGAAATGTACGATTGTGAACACCCCCGCGACACAGAAGTTATACCTATACTAAAGCCAAATTCGATGTAGAATGTTTAATAACAAACCGTTGCTAGGCAACTACTGACAGCCAGGGCTATAAACATTTTGACAATGTTCATTAGATACATAGCAACAAGGGTTATTTGGTGGGTGGTTAGTCTACTATATAAAAATAAGTCGGGTTTTCCTTCCTGACGCTATAACTCCAGAACGCACGAACCGATTTCCACGGTTTTGCATTCGTTGGAAAGGTCTCGGGCTCCGTGAGGTTTATAGCAAAGAAAATTTAGGAAAACAATAAAAATTTCAACAGAAAAGCGGGAAAATCTTTTTTTACATACAGCGCCATCTCTGATACATAGCATGCACTACAAACCACAGATATAGATCTACATAGATAACGCAGATGCATGTACTTCGCGTGTCTCAACCCCGACCAAGCGTCGAGGTTGGTCGCCTCTAACTTCAGTCCACGCGCGTCTTTTGTCAGAGAAAATCATAGCGGACGGCTCCAGTTGAACGTACTGGGCGGATTGGCATCGGCGGCATCGGTGTCTTTGAATCGGTTTGGATTTCCCGTCACTAAATTTCGGCTGTGACGTCACAAAAGGTTTTAAAAAGTCGGCACGCTTGGTTTCAATACAAATCGTGATACTTGCGTTATCTATGTAGATCTATATCTGTGCTACAAACCAATATTATAAGTAGATGGCGCCAGTGCGTGATACATTGTTTGACAGCCACCCATTGTTTTCTGCTCAGTTAAATTCATGTGACAAACCGGTATTGTGTTTACTGTGAAATTGTGAAAAAAAAAGTAAAAAAAATAAGTTATTCGTTTCCTAAGATTACAATTGGAAACCCGATTGAGACAACGCGTGAGCACACGAAGATCATTGGCATCATACAATCGCTTGGCATTCCAATATGATCCCACTGCGAACTACAGTGATGATGAAAATTTTGATATTGGACCAATGATGACTATATGCCTATATTGCAATGCGTTAAATTAATTCGTGCTTTTCAAACACAAGAGCAAAGAGAGACAGCCCGTGAAACAGCTAGGTTAGAAACGAGAAATCGTCGAGCTTATCGTACAGATGAACAGAGGAATAATCTTCGAAGTGCAAGAAGAAATGGTTCCAGTATTGATTTGAACCGAGCAGCGTTTCTATATGATTGCACCATCGACTACAGCTTGCATCGTTTAGTTTGCATTGGTCCAATAGACGTTGTTTGCCAGCACTGTGGAGCATTGAAGTTTGCTGGTGAAACGCCTGGTTTGTGCTGCCTTAGTGGTAAAGTGAAATTGCCATTATGGCGACTTATTTTTTTTTGATGCCCCCGGTGGAACTGGGCAGACATTCCTCATGTCATTGATTTTGGCCACTGTACGTGCGAGATCCGAAATTGCGGTAGCAATTGCTTCTTCTGCAATAGCGGCCACATTGTTAGACGGATGCCGTAAGGCTCACTAAGCGTTAAAATTGCCATTAAACCTTCAAACTACTGAACAACCGACATGTAGCATTTCGAAACACTCCGCAAGGGCCAAAGTTTTAGTAGCATCAAAAATCATCATATGGGACGAATGGACAATGGCGCACAATGACACACAAACGCGCATTGGAAGCACTAGACCTCGATATGTTTTGGTGGTGCAATGATTTTATTATCTGGCGATTTCCGACAAACACTACCAGTCATTGCAAGATCTACTGCTGCCGACGAAAAAAACGCTTGCCTCAAAGCATCAAATCATAATAAAACGTTTATTTCAGATCAAAAATCCATAGTATAACAAACAGTGAGAAATATGTCGGATAATATATCTATGGAAGCATAGATATATTATGTTGCTCATTAAAGCCAAATTTAAAAATGAATCCCGGTGAAAATTAAAAAGTTGCATTTTCACTGAATCAAATCAAATCAAATCAAATCAAATCATTTATTTCCATGGGCCCCAAGGGGCGCTTGAACACGTCAAAACAAACATCAAAACACAAAAAATATAAAATTAAAATAAAACTTAGCTAACTAAATTATAATACTTATTGTAATAAAATGATTTGACACCGGAGCTTAGATTGACTTTAATTCAACTTAGAGAATTGAATTAAAATCAATCCAAGTACCAGCTCCGATGGGTATTGCATCATGAGAAGAGCTGGTGAGAAACTCATGTGCACCATCTTTTCAAATAATTCATACAATATTTGTTTGTTTTTTGACAATAATTCTATGTGTAAGTTATAGCAACCAAAACAAAATTATAGCTAAATATGGTTATAAAGAGAAAATGAACTTAAATATAGAAATGCAATTAAATTATTATAAATAAATCCATAGTATATAAGGTTGCAATATCTTACACTTCAAGCAGAAAATAAAGGAGTAAAAACAATGTGTGTATACTACTGTATATATAAGGGTTTCAGAACAGAACAAATATTTATATACTAATAATAAAAACTATTTATACTACAAAAATATAAAATTTAAAAAATTTAAAAATGTACACACCGATTGCCTTTACTTAACAATATTTGAAATAACATGAAATGAGGTTATACAAATCAAATTTAGTGAGTTAATAAAGAAACTATATAATTATAAATTAATTTTCATTAATCATCATATTAAATAATAAAAATAATGTATCAATTGATATTCATTATAAGGTCAAAAGTTGAAACTTAAGTCAATAATATGATAATATGATGTCAAAAATAAATTATGTCAATCTCAATATAGAATATAATATGTCAAAATGATCATAATCAATCATAATTATAAATAGGATAAAACAATGTCTAACTTGGCAATTCATTTGAAATATAATAACCATAATAATTGTAAATAATAAATACATTACTGTAATAAATACATTAGATAAATTAATATTATTTCCAAGGCGTAGTGTCGGTTAAGAAATCGCTAATTTTATAATAGCCCCTTTCCATGAGACGATTCTTAACGATACTCTTAAACTTTAGTAGGGGCAAGTTCAAGATTTCGACAGGAATTTTGTTATAAAAACGCACTCCAAGTCCCTCAAATGAGTTGTGGACTTTGTTTAAGCGATAATATTGGCCTTAAAATTTAATTGAAATTTAATACTGCGGACTTGCAATATTTTAAAAAGCTTATAATATGATAAAGTGGTCAATGTAGACGAGACGGAGACGAGCGGGGCGGAGAATCCAGTCCACCCAGTACGCAGTATTTTAATTATTTTTGTTGTCTTTGTTTTGTAGTTTTGATTAATTGAAAATTAGGATCTTACTTGGCTCCATCAGAAAATCAGCACTGTAGCTTATGGCTTATGGCACTGTGTGTGAATGGCGACTTTTTCTGGCAAATGTATTGTTTAGTATTGTAAGTTTTAGTTTTTGCTTCTTTAGTCAGTATAAAAATGTTTCTTTCTTCTTTATTTCTTTTTTTTTCTTTACGCATCTCCACACAATTACCCTAACTAAAAAACCTCTCATCACGTTTCCGCTCCGGATATTGCCGCATTTACGCGTAAGAGGACACCGGGCCTAACTCGGTCTATATTTTCACAACAAAACGAGTAAGTTACATTGTCAGATTATTATGAGAACAATGCTCGCTAGTTTTGGAGCCCAAAGTGAAAAGCCAAATGCGTAAAAATAAACGCATCCAATACTTACCGTAAGTTTTATATCGGTGACTGCGAAAACATAAAATTATGTGTTATATGTTTTTTAAAATTACACTATGATTTAAAAATTTGTTTTACACATCATCGTTAAAAACTTTAACTCAAGTATTTTTTATAAATTTTGATTAAGATCACAAAATATACGATTACATCTGGGTAAGCAGTTTGTAATATTCAAATATCTGGTCTAGTGGTTAACAAATGCGCTTCTCACAGCGAGGTCTTGGGGTTCGCTTCCCGGATCGGCAAATAGCTGCACGGAGTTGGAATTGTGCCCGGTGGATGGCGATAACCTCACGTTCTAAGCCATGGGACCTAAAAATAACAGGTGAAATGTGGGTGTTGTAGACCTCTGCCACACCCTTCTGGGTAATGCAGGCGTGATGTTATGTTATGTTAATATCTAGTCGCTTGCAGCGTTCACTTTAATTCCATGAAGAAAGTGTTATTTTATAGCAAAAACCATAGCGTAAGTTTATTTTAGAAATGTCTTACAAATAAACTATTTACAATTTTGCTGACCCGAATCTATCTTTCCAACAAAGCACTAACTTTTTCACAACCCAATAAATATAAACCTACTTGGCAATGTTCCAGCACTCTATCACATTTCGGCGAACTATGTAAACATAATGTTACGACAAATTCTTCATTCATCACATAACGAGCTCATCTGTTATTCATCTTTCATAATAACTTATGTCAAGGGTTCGCTACAGTGGGCGATATTCGATGATGCCTACAACCCGCCTGTGGGAAATTTGTTCTTTATATTTCCTTAATTACGTATGGAAGTAGGGGCTGTACCACTTATAGTCTGTTTAAAGAGTAGTCAGCGCGTCTAACTGAGGCAACTCGTTCTCGAAATGCTGGCTTATATTTCGGCCAGCGACTTAGTATCCTAATACGCGGTAATGCTGCCAGCATTTTGGGTACGGCAGAGACTTAAGTTTAGATTCAGTTAATAGACTAGTTTAATTTTGGAAATAATATGTATATTCTTTAAATCAAGTCATGTTAATTATCAATGAATTTAACTTGTGAGCAGAGGTTTGACCTTTGTCAGTAGTAATTTCGACTAAATTGCTAATTTACATTTTGAGGAAAACTGGTAAATGGCGATAACAAGTTATGTCTAACGAATAATTTTGCTACCTGCTACCGTGCGAATAGTTAAAAATCACTTAATTTCTCAAATTAATAAGCAAATTTCACAACTAAGGAATTTGCATTAATAACCTTAATATTGTGATGTGTTATATTTATCTGTTTACATTGCTAATAATTAATATGTGATTTATATATAAGCTTTGAAAGGCGATTTGTTACCTGCCACAAATTGTAACTTTGGTAAGTGCATTTTGTTTAATGTATTACTTATTAAATAAAGATATTTGAAAATGATAAATGAAATGGTAAATGGTAACTACAAGCCATACACATCAACAATTCGCAATTTACATGGAGTGCACGGTTGGCGTAGTGGTAAAAGCGGTCGCCTCGCCACTTTCAACTACGCTGGTGATGTGGGTTCGACACGGGACAAATCTTTGTGTGATCCGCAAAGATTTGTTCTGACTCTGGGTATGCTTTGTATGTGAAATGTACGATTGTGAACACCCCCGCGACACAGAAGTTATACCTATACTAAAGCCAAATTCGATGTAGAATGTTTAATAACAAACCGTTGCTAGGCAACTACTGACAGCCAGGGCTATAAACATTTTGACAATGTTCATTAGATACATAGCAACAAGGGTTATTTGGTGGGTGGTTAGTCTACTATATAAAAATAAGTCGGGTTTTCCTTCCTGACGCTATAACTCCAGAACGCACGAACCGATTTCCACGGTTTTGCATTCGTTGGAAAGGTCTCGGGCTCCGTGAGGTTTATAGCAAAGAAAATTTAGGAAAACAATAAAAATTTCAACAGAAAAGCGGGAAAATCTTTTTTTACATACAGCGCCATCTCTGATACATAGCATGCACTACAAACCACAGATATAGATCTACATAGATAACGCAGATGCATGTACTTCGCGTGTCTCAACCCCGACCAAGCGTCGAGGTTGGTCGCCTCTAACTTCAGTCCACGCGCGTCTTTTGTCAGAGAAAATCATAGCGGACGGCTCCAGTTGAACGTACTGGGCGGATTGGCATCGGCGGCATCGGTGTCTTTGAATCGGTTTGGATTTCCCGTCACTAAATTTCGGCTGTGACGTCACAAAAGGTATTAAAAAGTCGGCACGCTTGGTTTCAATACAAATCGTGATACTTGCGTTATCTATGTAGATCTATATCTGTGCTACAAACCAATATTATAAGTAGATGGCGCCAGTGCGTGATACATTGTTTGACAGCCACCCATTGTTTTCTGCTCAGTTAAATTCATGTGACAAACCGGTATTGTGTTTACTGTGAAATTGTGAAAAAAAAAGTAAAAAAAATAAGTTATTCGTTTCCTAAGATTACAATTGGAAACCCGATTGAGACAACGCGTGAGCACACGAAGATCATTGGCATCATACAATCGCTTGGCATTCCAATATGATCCCACTGCGAACTACAGTGATGATGAAAATTTTGATATTGGACCAATGATGACTATATGCCTATATTGCAATGCGTTAAATTAATTCGTGCTTTTCAAACACAAGAGCAAAGAGAGACAGCCCGTGAAACAGCTAGGTTAGAAACGAGAAATCGTCGAGCTTATCGTACAGATGAACAGAGGAATAATCTTCGAAGTGCAAGAAGAAATGGTTCCAGTATTGATTTGAACCGAGCAGCGTTTCTATATGATTGCACCATCGACTACAGCTTGCATCGTTTAGTTTGCATTGGTCCAATAGACGTTGTTTGCCAGCACTGTGGAGCATTGAAGTTTGCTGGTGAAACGCCTGGTTTGTGCTGCCTTAGTGGTAAAGTGAAATTGCCATTATGGTGACTTATTTTTTTTTGATGCCCCCGGTGGAACTGGGCAGACATTCCTCATGTCATTGATTTTGGCCACTGTACGTGCGAGATCCGAAATTGCGGTAGCAATTGCTTCTTCTGCAATAGCGGCCACATTGTTAGACGGATGCCGTAAGGCTCACTAAGCGTTAAAATTGCCATTAAACCTTCAAACTACTGAACAACCGACATGTAGCATTTCGAAACACTCCGCAAGGGCCAAAGTTTTAGTAGCATCAAAAATCATCATATGGGACGAATGGACAATGGCGCACAATGACACACAAACGCGCATTGGAAGCACTAGACCTCGATATGTTTTGGTGGTGCAATGATTTTATTATCTGGCGATTTCCGACAAACACTACCAGTCATTGCAAGATCTACTGCTGCCGACGAAAAAAACGCTTGCCTCAAAGCATCAAATCTGTGGCGATATGTAAAGAAACTTCAACTGTCTGTAAATATGAGAGTTGCATTGTTAAACGTTCTAACTGCTTATGATTTCTCGAAGCAATTGCTGACTATCGGTAATGGCCGTGTTCCTGTTGACAATTCGAGCGGTTTGATTTCCTTTTCTCCAAATGTTTTCAATTTCGTATCATCAAAAGACGAGCTTATCAACAAAGTATTCCCGGATATCATTGCTAACTACAAAAATACTAAATGGTTAAGTGAGCGAGCAATTTTGGCCGCTAAAAATAAAGATGTAGATGACCTCAATTTTATAGTACAAAATCAAATCGTAGGTACTCTGTATTCATTCAAATCTATCGACTGTGTAACAAACGAAGAAGAAGCCACTAATTATCCAAGTAAATTTTAAAACTCCTTGGATGTGCCTGGTTTACCACCGCACAATTTAAAACTTAAGGTTGGCTCGGTAGTCATCATGCTTAGAAATTTAAACCAACCAAAACTGTGCAATGGAACGCGTTTAGTTTCCAATGATCCTAACGGACAACGGATATGCCTTTTGAGTTTAAACGAATTCAAATCCCGTTTCGTCTTGCCTTCGCCATGACGATCAACAAATCACAGGGCCAATCCTTGACTATTTGTGGCCTCAATCTAGAAAATGCATGTTTTTCTCATGGTCAATTGTACGTGGCATGCTCACGTGTTGGCAAACCATCCGCTCTATTTGTTCTTGCGCCTGACCAAAAAACAAAGAATGTCGTTTACCACAAGGTGCTTGAATGAAAATCCCATTAATGAATTAATCCGAGTGTATGCCAATCTGCACAACATAGTTTTCAATCATTTTTTTCTGACATGAGTTTGAAGTACTTAATTATTATTATTTTTTAAATTTTTATTCTCATTCTGTATGTTTTCATCATCATTCATCATAATAAAATACATTTATGTTTCTATCTATATTAATATTATTTTGTATCATTGTATTACGTTCATCAAAGCCTAAATTAGTTCAGCTAAAAGGTAACACGACATTCACTGACTGACGGCGGTACGAAGTTCGCCGGGTCAGCTAGTTGTTTATAAAAACCAACTACTTTTGCACTTTATATTTTAATAGTTTCATAATAAAATAAATTACAAATAATACGTGGAATAATTGAAAGTATTTTAAAATGTTTTTAATCTACTTTCCTTTGAAAATTAATATCGCAATCTTTCTTTTAATTATTATTGCACTTACCAACCTAACCAAAGTCGCTGCGTTCGAAGAAACTTTGCAAAATAGCGTGGAACACTCTCAAATTAAAATGCACCTATTTATTTGAGAGTGAATAGGGCGTAATGATCTTCTTTACTTGGATGCATATAACAAATGCAACCAAAAGTTGACGATTTCTGCCCTTTTTACAAAAATGTGTTATGGTTGACGCAATTTCATATAGAACTTTAGCTAATAAATTACAGTTTCGGTTTTAGGGCATATTATACTTATATTGAAATATTTATTAAAAGTAACTTAAGACAGGATTACTTTAAAAATGTTATCAAGGACAGATTGGACATATTTATAGGTAAAATGAGTTATAAATTATAAAATGTGAAATGTATTGAGGTGATAACCCTAAAAATCATATGATTTTGTTTGTTTACATTTGGTCTACATCGAGTTTGGCTGGAGTATAGTGTGGGCGGCGTTTTAAAAAAAGAAAAAAAATCAAGCAAACTGTATAAAAATACGTCGCTTCATCTGAGGACTGCGGTGTTATGCCTCATGTGGCAGTAGTTTAAGTCCTAACAAACCAATACACGGTAATTTACAGCGACAAGTAAAAGGTCAGACGACAGTGTTGCCGCCTAGAAGGTTGTTCACAGTTATCTACCAACATGAACATCACATATTCTCACATACTTTCCAACTCCAACTATATACTTGTGATTAAATTCGTTACGGGTTCCAAGACAATTTTAACTCTCCCTGGGATTGCCCGTGTGTCATGCACGGTGCCTTTCAGTCGGTTACCGCGTGGTTACCGCTGTAGATCCTGGCGTCACAGGAGTCACAGTGGTGGGCGTGTGGGTGCGATTATATCACATATTCTCAGCTTATAAATAAAAGTGCACTAAGCCTACAATATAAGACTTCTTATGCGACGTAATATTTCATATGAAATTACTGTGACTGCTCTGCGGAATGTAACAGATTGTGAGTTGAAATGCGGATATGATGTATGGAATTCTTTTGAAGATTCTTTAAAGAATTGCCGTTGAATAGTTCTGTAACATAAAGGATTGAGATTCAAAGACAGTGTTATAGGTTTTGTTTTGTTTTTTTTTGTTTTCCCTTCTGGGCACGTTACCTACGGTCGAAATTGATGCAGACGTATTTATTGACACGTGAACTTTTTATTAGATGTATTTTATTTAATAAGTATTGGTAAGGCCGCTCTTCATATGTCATAATATTATATCTATTATATTTTATTATTTCATTTAAAATATTATTTATTGTATTTTAGTCTGGTGGCTTGGATTTCTGCTCTTAAGGTACATAGCTTGAATGTTGCTGAAAGAGGTGCAGTTTCCTGGCAGCCGGGCCATAGATCAATCAAAAATAACGAAAAGAACAATAACATGACATTATGTCACTTCGTGTCAACTTTTCTCCTCGCTATAAGTCCCCGCTGTAAAATATACTATTTAAACCGCTCTTTGTCAATAATATAACTATTTGTGTCGCTATATATAATTAAAATACCTTTCTCTTGTGTTGTGAATTAACTATTTGTGTATTATCGTTAATAAATAAACTTTTACCATACCATACGTGACTATCTTTCCGCCCAGCGAGAAGAGGCCAGATAAGGATTCTGCCCTTGGAAGGCGCTTTCGAGCTGTTGCTGGTGAGTAGATTCCAAATACCACCAGACTATGCTTATATATTTCTATACGCTCCACTTTTAATTTTATTCATTTAACATATTATCCCCACCTGGTAGTGCAGGTTACAGCGCGCTATCATATTTTGGTCCTTCGAGCCGGATAAATTGTTTCCAGCACTTCAAATATTTTCATATAATTTCATATATTCACATATTTATATATTTATTATAAGTATGTTATATTAAATAGGTACTGCACCTATCACAATGTAATAAGTATTGCAAGTACGTATAATAAATGGGTATTGCAACTACATTCTTTATATGGGTATTGCACCTACGTACAATAGGTTTTGAACCTACGTACATTTAATGGGTATATAACCTACGCCTTTATAAGTATATAACTACGCTCTTATAGGTATTGCACCTATGTACAATAGGTATTGAACCTACGCTTTTATAGGTATTGAACCTACTAATATTAAGTTTTCCAAGATGGCCTTTGTTGTTGACCAAATTGAAATTGAGCGTCAACTGTCCATATTGTATGGTGAAAAAGATGCTATCTTTGAGACAGCTACTCACTTGTTTAATGTAGCTTTAAATATTTCTTCTTTTGAGTCAGAATCGAATGAGCAATTTATGATCGAGTCTGAAGCAATTCGCGAATTATATGCCAAGTTTGAGAGTATAATTGATCGGATCAATGATTTAGTTTTGACCCAGAACCCGGAATCAACTCCAAACTTCTCTGTATTAATGGAATTTGATGATTTATACGCGCGTATCAAAAGAACTCGCAATAGAATTTTGGAGAATGTCGCGAAGGATACTTCTTCACCGTCGCGTCAGAGTAAAATTCATATTAAATTACCGCCCATAAATTCACCGACTTTCGATGACAGTACTCTGAATAAACAGCTGTCTACTTCGGAGTCATTGTCTCAGTCGAACTCTACTTTAAAGGCGTTTGTAGTACAGAGTGATTATAAAAATATACTAACTACTGTTCTTAGCTCTTGTGCTTACTGCCACGAAACTGATCACATGGAACTAAATAAATGTGTACAGTTTAAAGGTCAATGCGATTCACGTGAAAGACTCGAGTTTATAAGGTTAAAACACGGGTGCGTGAACTGCTTATACATTTCCCATACAGTTGCTGGATGTAGATCGCCGTCTCTTTGCGAGTTATGTGAGAAACGGCATCATACACTCTTGCATTTTAAAAATAATGATAATAATGGGCATACACATGCAGCTCAAATACATACTTATAAATCTCAGCATGTGTTTAATGATATTATTAACGAATCCGCTAGTTGCGACGCAGATACGCAAATTGACGTCGCACCGCCTCCTTTGCTCTCTTCCTCTTTGGTTCCCGTGTATGATTCGGGTAAAAATACTCCGCCTGCTAATAATGCTGTAATTTCTTTGAGCATTAACAAGCCTCGTAATTTTCACATTTTACTTCTAGTTACGCAATTATACGCAAATACTAACAATAATAAAGATAACTGTAAAATAATTCCTCCTTATTTGATAAATAACACTTTTCATTTTAATTTAATGACAACTGTGGAGTGTTGTAAGTTACACAACCTCACTATATTTCATACTTTATTAAATTCTTACATTAATGATGTGGGTTTGAGATCACGTCCAATACATGGTTGTGTGAATACTCAGATTCAATCCCGCGTTCACTTATGTGATCAACATAATATTCAGGCACTGGTTGATTGTGCCACTGATCAGATGTTTACACACTTTATTAAAAAGTGTACTATGGGATACGCGGACAGCATAATTTTAGCTGATCTGACTTTGTATATCCCAGGTGACACTGATTTAACGTTGTGTGCTCACCTATTTCCGTATTATTTGGGGAATAGGATTGAGTCGGGCACTCGTGCATCTACCGCTTCGCTGACCGCCTTTGATTATGTGCTGACGGGCAACTGCTATCGCACACAAACTATTTCAACTTCTTTCTCGACTTTAGCTCTCAATGACTTAGTTCAGACATTCTGGGGGTTAGAGGAAATAACTCTTACACGATACTCAAGTCCAGAAGAAACGGAATTTAAGAATCTCTCTTCTTCTTCCATGACTCAGGATGAATACAGTCGATATTCTGTGACCTTACTCTTTTATCAAGAACCCAATGAGTTAAGCAATTCTCGATTTAACGCTCTCCGTCGACTTATAAGAGATAGAGATAAATTTAAAAGAGTGTTTAGCTTAAAGGAAAATTATAATGCTATTACAAAAGGCTATATTTTAATATTAGGTTGTTTCTCTAAAGTGTCAAAATCTGAAATCACTGTTGATGTATTTTATATACCGCATCCCTCCTCTATACGCACGGTCAAGCTCAGGTCATATATTGTACTGGGTGCGAGCGCTAAAATTCATAATGATAATGATATTTTGTATATAAAGCCTTATATAAATAATTTACTGGCCGATGTATTTTCACTTCTATTTGATTGTAAAATATTTCCTATAGCCATTGCGGCTGATAGTAGGCAAATGTACTTACAGATTGGTGTTATTAATGACCAACAAAGAGATTTGCGAATATTGTTTAATTTTACTGGGAATGATGCTTTGAGAACATTACAGCTCAAACGTCTTCCGTGTCAGTTAAAGTCAAGCCTGCTAGCTATGCGCATTAAGCGACAACTGGCAGCAGACATTTCTCGGCAATTTCATAAGACAGTTAATATTGCTGCAATTAAACTGTATTTAGACAATTTGGTCCATTCACTCCCTCATACAGGATCAGTCACCCATCTGGCTCGAGAATTAATCTCTTTGTTCCAGGCTGGTGCTTCTGATTTTGTAAAATGGTCGAACAATTGTACTAATTTGATGCTAAGTTTACGCGTTTCATATAGTTGTTCTGAAGATTTCACTCAAGGGAGTACGGTTATATTGAAATTCTTAGGATTTTCATGGGACCCTGGAAAGTATGTTTTATTTTTTGACGCGTCCCGAGTTAAGGGTAAGCGTACAAAGAAGAATATATTGTCCCTACTATCTTATTTATTTGACGTTTTAAGTCTAGCCGCTTCTGTAATTTTTGTTTGCCAAGTTGTTATTTAATGAACTTTGGTTACCTTCTTTTATTTTACTTGAGAGTGTCGTTTATCAATTTACCACTCTCACGCATGAATTGTCTTTGCTTACTTATATTAAAATACTGGGACATATTAATGTGTCAAACGATTGCATGTAGCCTATGCAGTCGCGCTTATAAACAGTTGTAGTTTTGTGATATTAGTATATTTACACATTACTGACGCGTCTGTTGGAATACTTCGACCTTTATCTTTGAAATATAAAGTTTCCTCAACTAAAGTAATGACTCTAGCGCAACTTAATTTGTGCACCGCTTTTTTAATGTCAAAATAGTACATGACATCTTTTGTGTTTTTGCCCGCTTAATATAATCTTTCTTATCTAATGAAGGCTATTTGATGCCTGAACACAGACAGAAATATTTTTGCCGCTTCTATAATGCTCATTTTTTGTATCAATTTTGCGTCAACGTTATTGGATATTAGATGCTAAAACTGTTGTCCGAAAATTGAGATTAGAATTGTCTACACTCGATAATCTGGTTCAAGTAGGTAAATTTGTTCTTGCTGAACCAGACAATTCTTCTCCATTAATTGACCAATAAGTGTCATAACGGAGACTGGTCCCAGTTTTGACAATATGAATCGTGTCGCGATAGTGAAGACTAGGTTCGGTAAATTTTAACGTCCTGTAGTCAAATTATATTTTACCTATTGCCTACACAATGATTCTATTTATTATACTCTTTAATTAATTTAATTATATTTAATTGCAATTGAATTTAATAATTCTTTGTTTTGAATATAATACATAAATAACTTTCTTAAGGTATCATCTTGATTTTCGTTCATGTTAACAAACTCTAATACGAACCTTTTGAGTTACACTGCTAATTTATAAACCCATTATGTTCTCACTCTTGTTTTGCAAGGTCTACAGCCTTTGGCAAAGGGGGGAGCAATGGTAAGGCCGCTCTTCATATGTCATAATATTATATCTATTATATTTTATTATTTCATTTAAAATATTATTTATTGTATTTTAGTCTGGTGGCTTGGATTTCTGCTCTTAAGGTACATAGCTTGAATGTTGCTGAAAGAGGTGCAGTTTCCTGGCAGCCGGGCCATAGATCAATCAAAAATAACGAAAAGAACAATAACATGACATTATGTCACTTCGTGTCAACTTTTCTCCTCGCTATAAGTCCCCGCTGTAAAATATACTATTTAAACCGCTCTTTGTCAATAATATAACTATTTGTGTCGCTATATATAATTAAAATACCTTTCTCTTGTGTTGTGAATTAACTATTTGTGTATTATCGTTAATAAATAAACTTTTACCATACCATACGTGACTATCTTTCCGCCCAGCGAGAAGAGGCCAGAAGGATTCTGCCCTTGGAAGGCGCTTTCGAGCTGTTGCTGGTGAGTAGATTCCAAATACCACCAGACTATGCTTATATATTTCTATACGCTCCACTTTTAATTTTATTCATTTAACATATTATCCCCACCTGGTAGTGCAGGTTACAGCGCGCTATCATATTTTGGTCCTTCGAGCCTTCCTTTGTTTTTTTCATGTAGGTATATATAGTTAGGCATATATTTAGTTTTCACTTTCTTATTAAAATAGTGTAATTTAAAATGTTTAATTGTATAATAAATAAATAAATGGTAAAGCAATAAAGGTTTAGAAAATGAAAATATTTGGTGCAGAAAATTGTGCCGGGTGGATGGCGATGGGTTCACACCCTATCCCATGGGTTCTAAACTTAACAGGTAAAATGTGGGTGTTGGTCACCTCTGCTACACCCTTCTGGGTAATATAAGCTGTAATGTTATGTAAAACAGCTGCAATGTTTGAAAAACTTAGTACACTGGTGCAACGTTTTCTAAACATCACAGCAACTGACTTGTACAGTTCGCACTGAGTAATAATTATTGTATTAAAGTAAATGGCGAGCGCCCGGTAGGCTGCGGTGTTTTCGTTCTCACTGTTAATATTGAATTATATTATCAAATATTTTGTCAGTGCTATAGGAAATATTTATTTATTTTTTGATCTCTAAAATATTTTTTTTAATTTTTAAAGTCTTTTAATTACCTAACTTTAAATCAAATTTAATAAAATATTTATTTAACTCATACCGTGATTGTTTACCGTCACGTCGTGGAGAATGACTATCAGAAGAAGATTCGCAGTTTTGTTAGGTTTTATTATATTCCACATGATTGAAATGAGATAAAATATCTTTATTTATTTGACTTCACAAAGCACTTTAAATCGTTATACAAATATAATTCTACCTTAAATTTGCAAAGTATAAACTCACTTTCATCAATCATGACAATATCTTGAATGTGAAAGTGAATCAAAGTGCCAGTTCCGTCGACAGGATCTTCTTAAGAAGAATTGGCATGAAACTCAAGGCCGACTCTTTTCAAATGCCAATTTGTGTTTATAATATTGCTTTCTTATAGCTAAGGAAATAAGTAAATCAGCTGTTCTTCTTCTATATATAGTAGCAGCCCCGTATCTTATACATGTCCCACTGTTGGGCCCGGGCCTCTTCTCATGATGAGAAAAGTTAGGCCATAGTCCACCACCTGGCAAAGTGCGGATTGGTAGACTTCACACAACCTTGAGCACTTTTTAGGCACTCTCAGGCATGTAGGTTTCCTCACAATGTTTTCCTTCAACGTAAGCAATGTTAAATATACATATTATCGAAAAGACTGATCTTAACGATTTATAGACAGAGATGCGTGCCGTGGGTTCTAACTAGAGAACATCCTACTATGGCTTCTTCCATTATAAATTCTGATATTATGAAATATTGCTTTAAACATGGCTTGAACAATAGAGGCTGTACAAATAGAGGGGCATATGAGCTTGTTCACAGTTTCTCTGTAGCGTTTAATTATTCCGACGACACAACAAACTTGTTGTCCCAAACTAATAAACAAGCTATTAAATATGTATATGTCAAGCCCAATGTCAGTCCTAAACTTTCTGATATTTCTTGTGATTCTATGAGCAAGTTAGAAGTTCATCAGCGAGTATGGGTCAGCAAAAGATCGATTGATGTTGGCTTTTCAGTGTTCGAGTTAGAGAGAAACTTTGTTATTGATTGTGGATAGTATGCTGATTGGCTTTTCAGGAGTAAAGTTTTAGTTTTAATTGAGATTTTGGTTTAACAAAAATAAGTTTTGTAAAATAAAATGTTGTTGGGTTTAATTTAAGATAGTTGCCACCAAGAAATTATTAATTATCTTAACGCTCCCTTTATGGTAAATGTTCGATCCTATCCATAAAAGGACACAAGATAAATGAGTGAACTCTAATAACTTTAAGAAGGACTGATTTACCCTTTAAATAAACAATTATCACACGCGTCGAAAAGTCACAATTACATGTCATTTCGATTCTAGCGCGTGCAAGCTGCCTGGAACTAATGTTGCCTGCTTGCGCCGCGTGGTTTGACGTGTAGATGTCAAACAATTGAAGTAAAAACTTAAACCTATAGTCCGATATTTAAGGACTGCAGGGTCATAATTTCAAAACACTTGAATATGGTACTACTGGAAATATCGAAGCTTACCCTCATTTTCCGTCCTTAATATTAAAAATTCCACAAACTTAAATACATTCCCGACTCAAAATTCAATAATAACTTGACCCGCCGCTTACATTTATTCCCCTAATATTATAAAATATTCTTCCACCTCAGTAATAAAGAGGATGCTTTGACGACTTAAGCATTGCCATTATTAAACGCCCTCAGTAAGAAAGGAAGCTTAGAACTAAGTGTGAGCAGCATCGCCAATGGATCTGAGGTACGATCGCGGAATAATAATTCCTTCATAAAGTACGATATAGATCATTTGTCTAGCTCTGAGTATGATGTAATAGACTGCGTCGTAGTTCAGGGGTATAATTTCGCTCCGTGGGGTCTCGACAACAAGCATACGGCCCGCCTGATGGTAAGCAGTTACCGTAGCCTATGGACACTTGCAACGCCAGGGGCATCACGCGTGCGTTGCCGACCCATAGGATGTTTACGAATTTCTTAAAAGCAGCACGGAGTCTAGAATTTTGCTCGAAAGTTGGTGATAGGATCAACCCTTTTACGTAAGGATCTAAACAGAACAGGTGAAGTAAAGTGTAATACACATTTGCCATACCCTTCTGGCAAAATGGCTTATAGAATGTATGTGTGAATATATGTGTTGTTTGTGTAGTTATATAATTATAATGTCATTAATTTTATTTTAATTTATGTAATTTATATAACACGAATTTTATAATGTTATGAACCCATTTAATGTAATTATGATTGTTAATATTAATTTTAATCATTAATGAAATAACACTAACATTTAATTTTTATTTTTATTTTTTGTTTTATGTCATGTCATTAATCATTATGATAAAGTGTTTATGGCTCTGGAAATAATTAATTTAAGAACCTAATGTACGACGCTTTAAGACAATAAATATTCTATTCTACTATTACATTGACGATTTTATAAAGAAGAATGCTATGAGACCTTACAAGTTTAGAAATACGTTGTAATAATGATAATTAATGATTTGATGTTCATTATTGACAAGTTATTTATGATAAATATTAAATTTAAATAATTATAATAATAATAACTTTGACAATAAGCTAAAATATGTGTGTATATGTGTTTATTAACACTAACCTCTATAATTTTGATGTTATATGTACAACTTAAGTTAAAATATAAATTTGCATGCTAAAAAGCATAGTTTGTAAAGGGATGCCCACACGCCCACCACTGTGACTCCTGTGACGCCAGGATCTACAGCGGTAACCAACTGAAAGGCACCGTGCATGACACTCGGGCAATCCCAGGGAGAGTTAAAATTGTCTTGGAACCCGCAACAAATTTAATCAGAAGTATATAGTTAAAATTGGAAAGTATGTGGCATAGTATGTAAAATCTGAACTTTATTAATGTAACAACTCGAAGGACCATATTCAAAGCAAATGAATAAATTATTTAATTTGATTCGAAAATAGGGGTGAACATAGAAATCTTAATAATAAGGCAATAGAAATGTCAAAGACGCGTGACCTTGTCGCCGCGCATCTGTCTAGTCAAACACAAGTGCGAGTTGAGGAATTGTCGTCTTAATGTCATCGCAAAAAGAATAATTTTGTTTGCAGGAATATAAGCGCATGAGTCTAATCGAACACAAGTGCGAGTTGAGGAATTGTCGTCTTAATGTCTTTGCCAAAAAGAATAATTTTGTTTGCAGGAATACAAAAAGTGGTATTTGAAAAACGGCGACATGCGTCCCAGTGTTAAAAGATAGTCGATAGCATTTCTATTGACTAGTTATTAAGATTTCTATGGGGGTGAAGTTATGTTTAGAGCAGGTACGATATTGATAATTCGTCTGACTTTGAATTTGATATAATAACTGAGATAATAAAGACAGAGATTTCACGTTTAATAGAACGCTATAGCAATCAACCACTCTCGCCTTTTCTTCGTTGAGATACGTCACTCGCATTCTACAATAGATGGGGATGAAATGAACACCGTTAGATATGTATGCTCGAGATTTTTATATTGTGTAAAGATGTTAAACGGTGAAATTAAGAAAATAAATGTTTTCTTTTATTTTACCTAATAATTTAAAATACTAAATTCAAATTCAAATTCAAATCATTTATTTTCATAGGCCCCAGGAGGCGCTTGAACACGTCAAAACATTACAAAAAATGATATAAAAATAAATCATAAATAATACTAAATTATACTAATTACAATGATTTGAATAACCGGGGCTCAGATTAATTTTAATCAAACTGTTTAGAATCGAATTAAAATCAATCCAAGTACCAGCTGCGATGGGTATTGCATTATGAGAAGAGCTGGTGAGAAACTCATGTGCACCATCTTTTAAAATGAAAAATATAACAATATGAAAGTACATATAAAAGGCACTTAAGAAGAGAAATTCATTTCCAAATACTATTATCATTCATGTAGTCTGAAATACTGTAGTAAGCTTTTTGACATAATCTAATTTTAACATATTTTTTAAATTTACCTTTCGATAATTCTATTTCGTCTAAAGGAAGTTTATTGTAAAAGCGTATACATTGACCTGGAAACGAGTTAGATATTTTATGGAGCCTAGAAGTGGGCACAGCGAGTTTGTTTTTGTTCCTTAGATTTAATTTATGGAAATCACTATTTTTCTTAAATTTCGTTTGATTTTTGTGAACGTACATTATAAAAGCACATAATCAATAATGGAGAGGTAATGAATTCTAATATCTATGCAAATAAGTCTGCCAAAATTTGCAGAGTAGCGAGACAAACAGATTGTTCTGCGCATGTATAATTTGAGCAATATTTTAAAAGACGTGCAAGAGCGGCTATCTTCCACATTTAGCGGGCGGCGCCTGACATTGACTAATCCTTTTAGTTTCATTGTCTAAGTCACTGATTAAATTATGGTGCTGCAGATGTTTTTGACGTAATTATTCATATTTTGTGCTCTCAAATTACTGAAGTTTTTCGATGCAGGGACTCATCTACAATCTGTTTTGGGGGATATTCACGGGCTGTAGTTGGCACATCAGATGGACTACATCCCCATTCACTTTCATGAACTGAAGGTTCTTTAACCGGTTATTTAAGCGAATAGGCTAATCCTTTCACCACGATGGCAAGTATAAATAAAATTTGATTCAGCCATGTAAAGTAAAGTAGATTTTTATAAATATACATGGTAAGTATCAATTTCCACCGGATAAAAATTCTCTGGCGAAAAAAAAAAATCACGTTCTCCGAACAATTTGAACATTGCGATCGTGCAATTTGTTCGGAAGACGTGGATTTTTTTTTTCGCCAGAGAATTTTTTATCCGGTGGAAATGCATACTAGCCTTGTATAGAAGCTGTGGTTTCAATAAATGTCGCTATGTCGCATCCATCCTGTATATATATATATATATATATATATATTTTTTTTTTTTTTCCCACAACACACACAACGCCATCTAGTCCCAAACTAAGCAGAGCTTGTACTATGGGTACTAGAATAACTGATACTAATACATATATACTTTTCTTGTGTAAATACATACTTATTATACATAGAAACACCCAGACTAAGACAAACCCCCATGTTCATGCACACAAAGATTTGTCTTAAGTGGGAATCGAACCCATGACCTCGGCGTCGCAGGCAGGTACACTACCCACTCCGCCATCCGGTCGTCCGTCGAAGAAGAAGAAGAAGAACCGGTTATTAAAAAAAAAACACCACCAAAATAGAACCTACGATAAGAATAACAATCCATGGAATAAGTAATAAGTTGGTGCATGAGTAAAGCACCTGACCAGTTGGCACAGAACCAAGATAGGTAGATATCGCTTGCTGCAGTAGACATCGATTTTTAGTTAACGGCTTTCTTGGAATTTGTGAATAAGGCTTGTGGTTCTGTTTGATATTGGACTTTGCTTTTAAATAATAAAGACTTTAATAGCTACAATGTATAACCTAACATTATAAGAAATAGTTGTAAAATTATGCTGCTGTGGTATGCCGTTATCTGCTAAATTTTATTTATTTAACCATTTATTTAGATAGCAGATAAAAACCGCGGAAAAAATTTAAACCGTTACATACTTTTCGATGACAAAACTTATTTGAGATTCAAAGATACCAAAACATAGATAAAATAAGCTTTGTCATCGAAAAGTTACATCGGTTTTAATTTTTCCCGCGGTTTTTATTTGGTATCCAAAAAAATGGTTTGAGCAGATAACGGCATTTTAGTTATACCACGGCAGTATGGGACCGGCAGGATTTGAATCCCACTTATGATAGGAACAAATGGATGAACATGACGTCACGAAATGACGTAATATACAGTTGAGAGATTTAGGTTCCTGACAAGAGGCGACCTTAGCTGGTTGGTTAAAGTGACTGCCCGGTGTGCAGAAGGTCGCAGCTTCAAATCCTACCGGTCCCATATGTTTTTCAAGTGTTAAATGTAATAAAATAATCAATTATAACATAACATAACATCACGCCTATTATATTTATTTATTTATTTATTTAACACTTTATTGTACACAAAAGATTACAGAAAAATAAACATATTACAGTAAGAGTATACAAAAGGCGAGCTTAACTCAGTGCTTAAGTTCTCTTCCAGCAAACCTAGAGCAATAGAGGAGATGATGATGCCATAGAGGGCAAGATAAGTGTACAACATAAGTAGAAAATACAAAATATAAATATAACTACATATACATAACATATACATACATAATATTATTCATGAATAATATATATTATAAATATATATATATATATATATATATATATATATATACACACGACTACCTACATATATAATCATTAAATAATAATAACAATACATGAAGAAATAAAAATCAAATAAAACTATAAATATCATGTCAAATTGGTTTGATTTAACAAGGAAAGAAAGCCTAGAAGGGAGAGGCAGAGGTGCACCTACACTTCAGCTGTTATGTTTTAGTCCCATGGAACATGGGGTGAGCGTGTCACCATCCACTGCGCACTATTCCAACTCTGTGCTTATATTGTGATTTTCCTGACAGAAAGTTCACAAATAACGCTTTGCCTGACCCGAGAACTGAACCCAAGACCTCGTGGTAAAAGGCGCATACGCTAACCACTAGACCATCAAGGCAGAGCATAGAGAGGTAGGCTGTACTCCTCTTACGATCAGGTGGACTACACGTTTGATCGCTGCAACGGTAAAATAAAGAAATACACGACGTATATTTTGTTCGTCACTATTAATATTGATACCTCATTTATTAATGTTCATTTGCACATGGCGCTTCATTCTCATACAATCCAGAGTTGGAAGTTCATAATAATTAAGTCAAGGAATTCGACTCGTTAACTGCAACTGCAGCTGAAGTTTAATATCAGTGGAATACTAACAACAAACATTTGTACGGAACTTTGTTAGCAGTTCTGCTAATAGAATGTCGTTGACTAAGATTTTATGCTGTGTCAAAGTTAAATGGACTAATTATGTAAGCTCAAGTGCTTGTGCTTTGTAACTTTAGTAGGACTGCGTTCAATTTAGGGCTGGCGATAATCGACACCAATAAATAGTGCATAATATTTAATTACCGATTTTGTAATTGCTAGGAATTATACTGACTTTTTTCATGAAATCCTATTTTTACTAAAAAAACACTAGTACGCAAAAAGGAAGTTACGTTAACCTAAATACTTGGTTAACGTAGAGACAGTTAGTTATTTTTATAGAGAGTTTATATTGGCTTTTTAAATTGTTACGGTAGCACCAACGTCTTAACTTTAACTTGCCGCCACATACTGCTTGCATTACTGTGTTCCGGTTTTGTGATGAGATCAGGCCCTGAAATTACTAGCAAATGAGGTATAGCACCGTAGGCCTCAGCTGTAGCGACGCATCTATAATCTGCTTTTGTGGACTGTTGATGGTCATGGGCTGTACTTCACTAACCATCAGGCGGACTAAACGATCGATCGCTGCAAGCGTAGTTTGAAAAATGCTAATAGAATGTCGTTGACTAACATTTTATACTGTGTCAAAGTTAAATGGACTAATTATGTAAGCTCAAGTGCTTGTGCTTTGTAACTTTAGTAGGACTGCGTTCAAGTTAGGGCTGGCTGGATAATCGACACCAATAAATAGTGCATAGTATTTAATTACCGATTTTGTAATTGCTAGGAATTATACCGACTTTTTTCATGAAATCTTATTATTACAATAAAAATAATAGTACGCAAAAAGCAAGTAACCCAAATACTTGGTTTACTTGGAGACAGTTATTTATTTATATGGAGAATTATAATTTGATTTTTAAATAATACTTTTATAATATGATACAAAATATTAAGTTACTATCAAATTTTGTAAATGCTTTTAATAACGTCTCCGAACCTGTTTTCTACTTCTATATCAAAGGTTGCCAAGAAATAACATTAGAATACTTAACTTAAAAAGTGCCGGCGAAACAAAGAAATGATACAATCTTTACTTATATAGTGTCTCATAACAAAATGTCATTAATTTCAACACACAAACATTATAAAATATATAAATATATAACCATAATAGTAAATGCCAAAAAAATTTCATATTATAGATATCAACATTCATACAACAAATAGGAAAATAAAAAAATAAAATAAATTGTGTTACGTTTATACAGTCCCCCCATTTCAAATGAAGAACAATCCAAAATTACCGATATGAAGCGCATTTCGAATGAGAATAAATATTTATGAATCCCAGTGGATGTATATTATGCTGAAATGAGATATTCGATATGCAGAGCCATGGCTCATATTAAATTCATCTTTGATATCCAAAACTGCCTCAATTTTTTATGATGCAACGTAATAAAGCATTATTATGAACCAAGATTAGCTTACAATAACCTAATGAGGGCTATATATTTTCTATCTCACCAGAAGGCGCCACTGTAGAATAAGTTCTGTCAAAGTTCACAGTACTATGCAACTGTAGACATTTATAAATTCAATGACCGCATAGCAAACCCACAATTTAACATTTTGGAGACCTTACGCTGCACAAGCATCTTTAAGTTATTTTAAATGTTGTCATGATATTTTATATGAATAAAAATCAATCTAACGATTTAGCATACTTTGATTAAAAATAATGGATAATAACAGTGGTCCATAAAACTTTTATGCTAAAATTATGATATCCAATTTATTTCATGGAGCTAGTTTTGTAATGTTTATTAGGTTACAAAAAAAACTACCTTTCATAAATGCCTTCTAGCTCTTTATTTTGCTTCTTAATCAACCAACTAACCTGATAATGCGAACTGATTGAGAATTAAAACCGATCATCAAAGTTAGTTCTAAAGGTTTCAAATACAGACGTAGGAACAAACCGCTATCTGTCACCCTAGTCACGTGCAAGAGTACAGCGATCGGTCGAATCTATTCGTGTTTGGCGAATCGGGCCGTTTCTCTAGTGGAATGAATAATACGTTTATACATGACGTCCGTATTTTAATGTTACGTAAGGTTCTGGGTCAAAAGTAAATTAACGTCCACTTTTATTTGATTGATCTATTCATTATATAAAAAATGTAAATAATAATTAATTAGTAAGAAGGACATTTATTTATTTTATGGATTTTGTATCATTAATAATATTTTTTTGTGTTTTGTTAATGTCCAATTGTATAATATGTATATTAATTTTAATGTAGATTTCTTAGGATTTTTTTTAATATTGCATGCCGAAGGGCGGAGTATAGCTGTGCTAATTTTGTGTGTGACAACATCTTTGTGACCTATATTCGCATTATATGATTATGATTTATGATTTAAAATATTTATTATCCAGAGGGGTGTGGTAGACTGTAAAACACCCACATTTCATCTGCTATGTTTAAGTCACATGTAAGCCTATAGCCATCTACCTGCATTTCAAACTCCGTGCTGCTTGAAAATTTACTGACCGAAAAATAACAAAAACTTTTGTTGTGAAGGTGCAAGTGTACAGCGATCGGTCGAATCTATTCGTGTTTGGCGAATCGGGTCGGAATAGATACACTCAGTTTTAACTAAAATATTACAAAAACTGACAAGGAATCGGGATCAGAAAACGCGAACGCTAACGAGCCTTGAAAGAAGAAGGGCAGAGCAAAATATTAAAAGCGATACGGAATGCCGGAATGCAATAAAACGTATGGAGTTTTTTCGTATGTGTAAATTGCTGCCCGACATTTTGGAAGCCTGCGATATTAACATTCTTGTGATTATATTTGGAGTGTGAATCTAATATAAATATATTGTTGTTATCTTCATAATGAGTGGTTTTCATTGAGGACTATTTAATAAAGCCATTAATAATGCATATATATAGTTATAATAGTACCGTAGAGATCACTATAATTCATTCATCCATCCTATCCTACTATTAATATTGTAAATGCGAAAGATTGCGAAGATGTGTGAAATTGTGTGTGTCTGTGAGCCAATGTGTGTTACTCATTCACGCAAATACTACCGTGCTGATTTTGATGCAATTACATAACATAACATAACATCACGCCTATATTACCCAGAAGGGGGCAAAGATGTTTAACACCCAAACTTCACCTGTTATGTTTAGGTCCCATGGGATAGGGGTGAGCCTATGACCTACCTATCTACCAGGCACAATTTCAACTCCGTGCTGATATTGTAAATTTCCTGACGGCAAGTTCACAAATTAGACTTTGGCCGACCCGGGAATTGAACCCGAGACCTCGTGATGAGAGGCGTATACGCTAACCACTAAACCATCGAGGCAGTTTGATTGAATTTTAAACACATAAATTTGCAGCGATCACTTTTTTGTACTAGCTATATCATTCATAAATGCAGTGAAATACTCTTGTACTGTACTAGACAAAGTTTGGTAGAAACTAAACAAGAACCCATCTTTGCCAAGCAGATAATTATATACTGCACCTCCTTTTTACCACCAAAACTTTTGACCAGAAAAAGCAGTAAAAGTAAGTTGAGAAATACACTAAAAAAGTTCAGAGTTCCTTTGAAAAGTTCGTCTAAAGATGATTGCCACTTGACCTACATAGCAGTTTGCAGTCCCGGTGAAATTTTACGAACGAATAACTTTCATTGCTTAACGCTCCAAATTGCGATTTCAGAAATTTGATAATGACATGATTTGAAGATTTAAATCTGTTATTTTATAGGGCCTTGGGGCGCTTGAACACATCAAATAACGAGGCCGGATTCTTGTTTAACAGGATTATGTGAATATCAGTATTTTACGTGAAGTGGCTGCCATCAGATTCTTGGAGAACCCAGTAGGAGATTAGTTGTTAGACTTTCTGACTTCTGACTACCCGTAACGAGTTATAAAGAGATTATTATTTAGAATACGGGTTACTCACGTTACTTTAGCCGGGATATGCCGACTAGTTTCGAATCTAGTACGTAGATTCATCAACTGGGCTGTTATTCGCATGTCGTCGCCTCCGCGCGACTTCTAGCACTCAAACTGTGCTAGACGTCGTAGTAATATTAGTTATAAAGAGCTTCAAATGGCAACCGAGACCGGACGATTTATGTGCTCTCCGAGACACGGAAGAAAACAATCAAAATGGTCACCCATCTACGGGCTCACCGCGGTAAGCATTGCTTAATTTGCAAAATCGATTAGTCCGTGCGGCTTCGATTTAACCACGAGCTCCTCTTACATATTCGAAGTTAGAGCATGGAAATAAATTAAACATGGTATCTAATTTATTTTGTTTGGAATGTCTGCGTAATATTTTCAGAAATCTATTGGTCCAATAATATATAAAGTCTATAACATATAACAATGTAATACTGATATAGTAAATAGTGTTGCAACTGTGAATAGACCATTCATTTCCCATGTGTGTCGTCTGAAGCAATTAAGGGATTGTATCAGGTTTGAGCTTAGCTTCTATGTGTATATGAGAATGGGTGTGTGTGTGTTTGTGTGTGTACAGTGCGCAGTGCTGATTATTAATCCGTTGGACAAATAACATTTCGGAAGTGCTGGTTTAGTGTATGTTGCAGTGTTATCTAGGTTGGGATAGAGAAAAAAGGGTTGTTGGACTAATATTCCACTGTTTAACAATGTGAACTTTTACACTCTTAGAAAGTTATTACCCTGCACGGCTGTGATTTTTTGGGCTTATGCTTTTAATATTAATTTGCCTTATATTATTTTCAACCGAAAGAAATTAACATTAACTTAACTTGTATCGTTGGTTTTAAATAAATGTCTCTTTGTCACATCTATCCTGTATAACGTAATTTTGATATAGTAATAGTGTTGCAACTGTGAATAGACCATTTATTTCTCATTGTGTGTTACTGAAGCAATTAAGGGATTGTATCAGGATTTGAGCTTAGCTTCTATCTGTGTATGAGAATGGGTGTGTGTGTGTGTGTGTGTACAGTGCGCAGTGCTGATTATAAATCCGTTGCATAAATAGAGATTACGGATGTACCTACTGGTTTAGTGAGTGTTTTGCGGTTTTAGCTAGATCTAAATAGAGAGAAATTAAGGTTAGATGGACTTCCATTTAAGGTTCACTTAACCTTACTGCCTTAGAGTTAGGTTTATTTCGAGACTCTCAAAAAGTTATTACTCAAAACTTACACAAATTTTAAAAAAAAGAATTTAAAAAATTAGACAATGGGTCTAAATGGCGTATTTATTATAAAGGTAAATAAGTACTTATGCTCGAAGTTTCAAAATTACTTGCATCATTCGTGGTCACGACCGTTTATTTACCTTTAAAATAATTCTGATTTTTCAAAAATGTTCTCAAATTATGAAAGTTTAAAAACATAATAATTATACTTACACAGATATTATTAATTGAGCATTTTTTTTAGTTACTGAAGTTATTAGGACCTTATTTATTAGACACCTACCTAATCCTTGTTCTTTTTATACTCTGTTATAGTGTAGTAGTGAGACAAATCTTTTAATTTTTACTACTGTTTAACAAAAAGTCGCTTAAGTGTATTAGCGTGTAACTACCTTATTATATTGTGAGTGCACTTTTAACAGTAAAACTTTTTAACCCAATAATAATAACAGCCCTGTATCTAATACAATACATGTCCCACTGCGTGGCTCGAGCATCTTCTTATGATGTGAAGGGTTAGTCCATAGTCCACCACGCTGGCCAAGTTCGGATTGGTAGACTTCATACGACCTCGAGAACTTTCAGGCACTCTCAGGCGTAAGTGAGACAAATCTTATAATTTTTACAACTATTGAACAAAAAGTCGTTTAAATATATTAGCATGTAACTACCTTATAATATTGTGGGTGCAATTTTAACAGTATATACTTTGTAAAAGTCGTATCGTTCCAATTCCATTTTCAAATATTTTTATTTCGTCCCAACCATACGTTCTGAAAATAATAATAAAAACGTTCAACCCAGTCAAACAAAAAAGTGGGTCACCGATTATCAAAAGTAAAAACCATTTACTGAGTTATTAGCCGATGGAGTTTGAACGCTGGTCACAGTGTGGAACTTGTTGCAGTAGTTTAATCCGGTCATGCGTATAGTATGACTATAAAAACAAACAACTTCTGAATTGACAACAAACCTACTATACAATGCTACGACTAGTCTAAAATTTACCATAGGCCTTTCCAACCGGCGCGCATAATTTTAAATTTTACGATTGTAACTTATATAAACTTATATTGTTCGGTTATTTAGACTTCAGGACAGTTGTTTTTATTTATCAAATTCAATTTAGATACAGTTTTTTTTTGATCTCAACGATCGTATAGTATCGGTTGGAAAGAGATAGGCAATATATAGATATAGCATAATACCAACTTGTTGCTAAAAATGGTGTCAGTGTTTTTGTATGAATCCGTTTAAATATTTTAATAACGTTATGAAATAATGCTCAAATACCAAAAAAAAAATTCAATACCATAATTTTAAAAAACTGGTGGTGAACAATGCATGAACCATTTGAAAATCACTTTTATAATAACCACTTAAGAATTTCTGAATCTAGGGGAATCTGAATTTAGGGAACAGGAGTTAGTTAACTTACTGCGTAGAGCTATATACTGTGCCGCATTTATAAAAATGGTCACCTTATTGTTTTATTGTCTGTGCATAATAAACGCTCCATTCTGTGGTTATTATGATAGATGGCAGGTGGTAATGACCATAACTCATAATAATGTCCCCATCGATCACTCTTCGGAGAAGTCTATAGTTTGGCAGTTATGGATAAACCCTGTTAAAATGGGTAAAAATTTTCTTAACATCTTATCAAAAACTTCAAGACTGCTGTACGGAAAATCATTCAAACAACGCCGACGCTTTTTATACCGATTACGACTTTTCATAGATGGTTGTTATATTTATGATTATTTATTTATGATGGATGTTATATTTATATATATGTTTATTTTAGAAAACTATGACTTTTTTTAAGCTTAAAAAAAGTCATAGTTTTCTAAAATAAACATATATATAAATATAACATCACGCCTATATTACCCAGAAGGGTGTGGTAAAGGTGTACAGCACCCACATTACACCTGTTATTTTTTAGGATTAATGGGATAGGTGGTGAGCCTATCGCCATACACCGGGCACAATGCCAACTCCGCGCTGTTATTGAGAATTCTCTAACGGAAGCGATATAGCGCATACGCCAACCACTAAACCAACGAAACAGTCGTGAAATAAAAAAAAAACAGTTTATTGTCATTATTATCCTTTTTTTAATATTTTACGACATTAAGTATGAAGTAAAATGAAAAGTGACATATTTTTATCAGGAATCAACAGCTTTTTTGCTATTTTTCTTTACCCACAGTGAACGAACGTGTAGTCCACCTGATAGTAAGCGGAGTACAGCCCATGGACATGAACAATCTACAAAAGCAGATTAAAGATGAGTCGCTGCAGCTGAGGACTACGGTGTTTTGCCTCATGTTCCAGTAATTTCAGGGCCTGATCTCACCAACAAACCGGAACACAGTAATGGAATTACTACTATTTGGTAGCTGCCACCCTCGAGCTCATTAACAAGAGCTCTACCACCAGTGAAGTCTGGTTAAAAAAAAGAAAATATCTGACACGCAAATTAAATCAACACCAATATAATTAAATTATTATAACTAGTATAAATAAAATTAAATCATGAAAATATTCTTAAAATAATTATTATCTCCGAAATGCCAATAAAACCCTGAATTGAAATGATAATGGTATACAATACCGTGCTGCCTGACTTTATATTATACAGAAATTCAACAGCTGAAATAAGCTTTAATATAATGGTCTCTGTCATTTCAAACATTCAATGGGATGTATATGAATGTCAAGCGGACAAAATAATTATATTGCAGAGGTTTTATTTTGATTGAATAAAACTATTTAAAGTCCTTTCAATGAACACACACCGATGAACAAAAGCTCATAAGTCTCAAAAATAGCACAGCTTTTGATGATATTTTTTATTTGTTACGTTTTTTTATACTCGTTAAAATCTGAAACTAAATCTTTTCAAGGTTATTTGCTCTAGCAGTCAATTAAAAAACAAAAAAATATATATATCAAAAACGCACAAATCATCACATAACTATTAAAATAAAATTTAATTATGAATATACCACAGTCCTGCCTGCCTCGATAGTCTAGTAGTAAGCGTATGTGTCTCTCACTTCAAGGTCTCGGGTTCGATTCCCGGGTCGAGCAAAGTGCTATTTGTGAACTTTCCGTCAGGAAATTTACAATAGCAGCACGGTATTGAAATTGTGTGCGGTGGATGGTGATAAACTCACCCCCTATCCCATGGGACCTAAATATAACAGGTGAAATGTGGGTGTTGTGCACCTCTGTCATAACCTTTTTGGTAATATAGTCGTGATGTTATATTTTATATACCATCACAATAATTATTATCTCTGAAATTCCAATGAAACACTGAATTTCAATGACAATGGTACAATACCGGCACAATACCGTGCCGCTTGACTTCATATACAGAAATTCCACAGCTCAAATGTTGAAATATCACTACATAGTATAAAACAAAGTCGCCTTTTCTGTCCCTATGTGCGCTTAAATCTTTAAAACTCCGCAACGGATTTTGATGCGGTTTTTTCCAATAGATAGAGTGATTCAAGAGGAAGGTTTTTATGTATAATACATGCATAGAAAGGGGGTATAATACATCCAAATTTAACGCGTGCGGGCCACGGGCAGTAATGAATAAATCAAACTGCTGGATCGATTTTAATCATTTTTTCAGTGAGTGACATAGGCTATATATTATATACCCGTGCGAATCCGGAGCGGGCCGCTGTGTTTTTATATACAACGTTCACAGTTTTTCTGTAGTGTATTTAGTATCAGCATTGTACCCGTGCGAAGCCGGGGCGGGTCGCTAGTATTGTAATATAATAGACTGTTTTATCAAACATTTAATGGCATGTATGTATTTCAGGCGTTCGTAGTAATTTTATTGCAGAGGTGTCATATTGTTGAAATAAATTAAATATATTGTAGTAATTTATTGAAATAGTTTTTTTATATTTTCACAAGCGACCGTGGTACAATATGTAACTTATGACCGAGGTTATAGGTTCGAATCCTGAAATATTTTGTAGTTTTTGTTTGATAGTTTTTGTCAATCTTCTTCTTCGTCGTGTCGATGGCTTTGACTTTGGCTCGGTTTTGACTTGCCATCGTGGTGAAAGGATTAGCCAATTTGCTTTGGAGAATTTGCTTATTTTTTTGTCAATACAAACCTATAAGGCCACATATTTTAACTGATTTGTAGATTTTTTAAAGTAAGGGCTTATAAAGTAAGGGCATGTAGCGTTAGAAAATTGGCTTTACATGAGAACTGATAACGATTTGACAAAGTAGGTCATATTATAGTCACTAGTAGGGAACATTTTACATGAAAACATTATTGGTGGGATTCCCTTTTGCTTTCGCTTGCATTGCGTGCAATTGAGCTCACTCAGCTCTCTTAATTAAAACTATTACTATACATACCAAATTAAAGGTGCAATTAACGAAGTTATTGTTATTGTACCGCTCCTTCTTTTATTAATGCCGTATTCCTCGACCAAAATATCCATATTTGTATTTGCGAATAACTATATAATATAACTATATAAAGAAAAAAGAAATTGTGTACTCCGCATTCAACCATTTCATTGTCATTTAGTGTTGGAACCACCTTTTTTAACCGACTTCAAAAAAAGGAGGAGGTTCTCAATTCGGTTGTATGTTTTTTTTTTTTTTTCTTTTTTTTTTATGTTTGTTCGCCGATTACTCGAAGACGCCTAGACCGATTTGAGAAATTCTTTTTTTGTTTGAAAGGATATACTTGTCATGTGGTCCCATTTTTTTCGAGTCACGTTCTGATGATGGGATCCTAGAGAAATCGAGGGCAACCCTCAAATTTAAAAGGCTTCTATATTGTTTTTTGTATATTATCTAAAGCTACTCGGATATTTGCATCTAGTAGTCAGCATTTTGTTGTTGAGCTAATGCTGGAAGGTGCAACTCCTTAACGGTTAGGAGTACGGGTATAATTCTTTAAATATAGGCTCCTTGAGGCCGTTTACTGTATTCTTTCAAGTCATACACAGATGCGGCGAGACGTTGAATATTACTTATGTATATTCATAATATGAGGTCATGATTTGATGATGGGATCGTAGAAAAATCATGGGTAACCCTTAAATTTCAAAGGTTTCTATTTTGTGTTTCGTATATTACCTAAAACTACTTGGATATTTGTATTTTAAGTTGCTGAGCTGATGCTGGAAGGTACAACTCCTCAACGATTAGGAGTACGGGGATTATTATTAATAAGTTTTCCGTCTCAAGTAACCGTCGTCTCCTCATTCGAGAAACATTCTTGCTCGGTCTACCCATCACTTAAAATCGTAAAATAAAATAATTTTTAACAAAAAAAAAAACCGACTTCAAAAAGTAGGTAAACTAAAAAGCAATAAATAAATTTACTTCGCACAAAATAATACGTTTTTTCATTTAGTTAAATAGATATTATTAAATAATTATTTTATAATTCTGAAGTCGGTGCCAAGTAAACAATAACTCTGTATAGATGATAATCAATCTTTCTAACAACTATTTTCTGACTGAATATTAGTTCTTAAATAACCGATTTACTTGGCACCGACTTCAGAATTATAAAATAATTATTTAATAATATCTATTTAACTAAATGAAAAAACGTATTATTTTGTGCGAAGTAAATTTATTTATTGCTTTTTAGTTTACCTACTTTTTGAAGTCGGTTTTTTTTTTTTTGTTAAAAATTATTTTTTCTCTAACGACTTGCCTAGTGTCTTAACTAAATTTCAGCCTACGATAACTAGAAAATACTTCCTCTTATAATGAAATCAAGTCAATAAAAACCTTAATGCAAAGTTGGTACGTTTAGTAAGCAAATAGTATTGGAATCGAATAAAATATAATATAAGAATCTGATCTTAGTTACCATTATGTTTATGTCTGTATTATATTGTAGACACTAAAAAGTGCTCCAGGGAGTGTGAAGTCTTCCAATCCGTACTTGGCCAGCGTGGTGGACTATGGCCTAACCCTTCTCATTATGAGAAGAGGCCCGAGCTCAGCAGTGGGACTTGTATTAAATACAGGGCTGCTATTATTATTATTTGTAGTTTAGTATGTTTCCATAACTCGGGACTATGGAGTCCTGGTAATTTAGTAGGAATGCTCGAGGCCGAAGTCAACAGCGCGGAGGCCTGATAAACATTTCTAATCTAAATATAAAATGAGACACAAACCGACGACTATCCCTGTTTACACTATATAATTATGCCTTTTAAAATATTTACGCGATTAAGACCCGTGTCAACAATATAAAATTATGTGTTCCTATCGTGAAAGTTTAAAATCATTAACCATAATATTTCTTACACAATGAGACTCAGATGGGAGTAAATCATAAATAAATCATCAAGTACTGCAAAATTATTACTTGAGAGTGTTAATACGAGTTCAGTGACCGTAAGTCCCAAGACAAGTTAATATAATTATGAGCACATCTGCAACAGAAACATCTCATAATTAAAATTTCAAAATTATTACGAGAATAATACTTGCCTTCAGAAATTTAGACTAAAGTAAATTGAGTCTACTCCTCAAATCTTAATTCTAAACAAGAACAAGGCTTTTAACAGGTGCTCAGAAAATTAAACACTATTACATGCACACATGGATGTACATCAAGCAATATATTTCCAGTTTAAGCAGATCTCTCCTTGAACGGGCAGCTTTAACACAAGATAATAAGATAAGATAATTTATTTATTTGCTGAAACACATGTGTACATACAATAATAAAATCGCATGCAAGTTATAAAGATACATGAAGTTCAAGATATGTTTGCCATGGAGAATGGCATGCAAATATGCAGATACAATTCTCATTCTATAATACATTTTTACCAGCAATCCATTTCTATTACTGACGCATGATTTAAAACAAGCAACATAAAGTATTTAATAAAAATATTTAATAAGAAAATGAATAATTTAAAATCTAAAAAATAATATAAACAAAGTCAAATAATTTATTGCATCTATGCAATTAAAATATTTAGTCATCTGAAATTTTAACTATGTCAAATCAAATTTGTCATTTAAAAAGTCTCTTATATTATAATAGGCTTTTCCAACCAGAAATGGCTTTACTCTCTGCTTAAATGCTTCGCTACTTAAATCATGACAACTTTTAGAAAATTTGTTATAAACAATTGGAGCCATGCAGATAACACTTTCGCGCATAAGGGCTTTCATAGATTGATGCAGACATAGTTTGTTTTTATTGCGCCTATTTCGGGAAATAATATCTGCCATACGAGGAAATAAATTTTGGTTCCATTTCACGAATTACACAGTTTCCAATATGTATAGTGATGGTAGCGTTAGAATCTTATAGCGCATAAAATACGGCTTACAAGAGTCTCTAACGTCCAATCGAAATGACCTTATACATCGCTTTTGGGCTTTAAATGCGATGTCTTTGTTGGTTGAATTACCCCAAAAGATCCACCACATCTTATATTTGAAATATTTAATAGCTATACGTGTAGCTGCAAATACTGCTTTAAAAAATACATAACATTGTTGTTCTGTAAGAAGTAACCTTAAACCTAATTTAATCTGAAATTCTAATTAGTAAATATACTTCATACGCAGCTCGAGAGGCTAGACAGAAGTCTTTTGAAAATTAAACCCTTTAGGTGCTCTGTTCACACGTCTTGTGGGTAAAAGCTGATATATATGGGTTTAACTTTGATCCATTAGCTAGATCCAGTACAAAGAATGAACAGAAACAGAAGAACTGAAGTGTCACGGCATTTCGTTTAGTGTGTTTAAAAAACCAAATAACCTTGTCAATATTTCCTTTATTAATATTCGGTTTGGTCTCTGATTAATTTAGACAGTATATTCCTTCTATATTAATTGTAATACTAGCTGCAACGTGGCTATTTCGAGCAGACGACACGTATCTTAAATCCTGACAAGGTCCCACATACCTTTCAATCATATATCATCAAAATTGACCAGCCGTTTAGACGTGTAAGAGTAAATATTGACAGACAGACCGAGGTATCATCGGATATTTATATATTTATTATTTAATTTTAGTTCAGAAGTTAGGATAAGCTCAAGCTATAGTTAGTTAAAATATACTTCATTCGCAACTCGACATGGCTAGACACAGGTCTTTAGAAAATTAAGCACTGTGTGAGCTCTGTTCACGCGTCCCCTCCCTGGTGATATACTTTTCTATAGGTATACAAGGTACACTTGGAAGCGAATGTAAGTAGCTTGTGTTTTTTACGGTTTTATTTATAATTGCCTTGTTGGTCTAGAGGTTAGCGTGTGCGGCCTCTTACCGTGAGGTTTTGGGTTGGATGCCCGGGTCGAGCAAAAGTGTTATTAGGGATTTTTTTCATCAGGAAATTCTCAATAGCAGCACGGTGTTGGATTTGTGCCCGATGGATGGCGATAGGTTACCCTAATCACATAGGACTTAAAAATCACAGGTGAATTGTGGGTATTATACATCTTATGCCACATATTTTGGGCAAAATAGGCGTGTTGTTATGTGATTGTTATATTTTTTACATAAATAAGTTACTTTCAAGAGGGAAAAATTGCTTGGCTATATATTATTAAGTTTTTATCTATTTTTAATGACAAATCAAATCTAAAACACTTAATTATATGTTTACCAGTAATTAATATTAAACTCATATAACGTTAGTATGAAAACACGGCGCTCGGGATTCTATTCTTAAAAACATAATATTTGCTAACAAAATAAAACTTCAATTCATGAATTGATGCACGAATATTCCACTCAGTAAATAATTTCCATCCCGTAGCGATTTGAAAGTGAGTCAGCGGTTCAACACACTTTAAACGCTAGACAACGAAGTTATTCAGAATATTAATATTCAATCAAACCTCTAACTGAAAGCTTTCGTCTTACTGTCAGCGGATTCAGGCCACTTTTCCTAGTTGCACATATCATGCAAAATACAGTCTCAACCTAATGAGCGTCGTCCACTTTAAGACAACAAATCAAATGTGACATAAAACAAGAATTTATGAACATAATATCAATATAACATCCTATTCAACTTTACAAACAATATTAAATCTATGCGCATGCCTGAACGAAACACGGCTTTCTAGACTATACACTGCGGTAGACAACGCGGTTTGCTGTCGTGCTTCTGGCTCATTCTCGTTGAAGAGGTTGATATGGTGACGAGTGTGGCAGATTAAAGTTAACTTAAAGATAAGTGAAAATAGAACGCAAAACGCTACACGAAACGCTACGCTAGTCGCGCATACGCTACGTTAGACATTACAATAATCGCTACACCAATCTCTCCACGTGACGCTACTCGCTTCCCATGAGACACAATCCCAATGGCTATTGGGACGGTCGTACAATAAAACGGCACACATCGCCATTGTGCTATATTAAATTTAGTTAAACTTCACTAATAACATTTTATACATGCGTATACTTGAACCAAAAACCAAATAATGCATCTAGACGCTACGCTCGACGCTACAAAAAACGCTACACACTACGCTACTCGCTAATTGTGATACTCACACCCAATAGCCATACGTGCAATAAAGCGGTACCCATCGCCATTGTACCGTGTTTTGATTTTAATGCATCGCGCGCCTTTGATGTCGATGCCGTTCAGATATGCATATAAACTAGACCGCGTTCTGTCGCGTCATGAACACGTAATCGTATTAGAGATCGATAACGGGCTTCAAACACGGGTCGAATCGATAAAGCCGGCAAATTGAATCATTTTAACTATACTTCCAAGGATTTTTTTGCACTTTTTGTAAATGCTGACTGCCTTGATGGTCTTTTTTATTTTATTTTATTTTATCTAGAACTTACAGAAACAGATGACAGATTAAACACTTCATACATAATTATGTTTTACATAAAAAAAATTGCAAATCTGACGCCCAATTATAACTGTACACAGCAATTAAATAGCTTCAACAAGAAAGGTAGTACGTTAAACAAAGAACAAAAGGAATTTAACAACTAAATTATAAGATAAAATTAGCAAGGTAGGCAATTAGGTACCTAAAGTAAATTAGTTTATAATTATGAAGATTCTAAATTACACAATGATGATTTAAATTTATTGAGTACGTCCTGGAAAATATCTGTTTGAGAGCATACTAAATTATACTTTCTACACATTCTTATTAGTGGACTATATTGTAAAACAACAATAACAATGTGTGTAGTCAGAAATAACAATAACAATGTGTTTAGTCAGAGAGACCCATCAAAGCTTGTGATGCAAAAATGTAAAAATGTATAATGTAAATAATAAAATGTATAGTAACTTTAACGTTAACTTAACTATTATATGTTTTTAAAATGTATAAAGCAAATGTATATAGGAACTTGAAATGTACTTTTTTGTAAAATAAATTGATGTAGGTATGAAATAGTAGGTGGTGAGAACACACCAAGTTATTAGGAAATAATGTATAGGAACACTTTAAATAGAATAAGGTTGTTGCATTATAAATAGCAACAGGAAAAAAGGACAAAAAAAAAAAACATAACAGGTGAAGTGTGGGTGTTGTATTTCTCTGCTGTGTGGCTTCTTCTGCCTTCTGAGTAATATAGGTGATGTTAGGTTATGTTGCAATTAAGTATCCTGTCCACCTGACGTAAGCAGTGACCATGATCCAGACCCAGATGGTAAGCCTTTGGACACCGACCTTTTAAATTCCATTAGCACTCTTTCAGAAGAACCTTATGCTGTAGTCTCTTGGGGAAATTGGTACAAATATGCAATGCTCGATTGCATATACTAATCCTATTAAAACAAACCCATTTTGGCAAATTAGGACGACGAGGACGATTTCCCATTCTTGACATTTCAATTCGACTATGACGCGGTTAAGTATATAATAACATGGTTATCTGACCCGGTAGTAAAACGTTAAGTGAAGAATAAGATTCCTTTTCAAATTAAAGATATTATAAATAAATGAATATCACACAACTTTCACACATCGTCATCAAGTCCCAAATTAAGCAGAGCTTGTACTATGGGTACTAGAATAACTGATACTAATACATATATTTTTTTCTTTTGTAAATACATACTTATTATACATAGAAACACCCGGACCAAGACAAACCTCCATGTTCATGCACACAAAGATTTGTCTTGAGCGCGAATCGAACCCGCGACCTCCGCGTAGCAGGCAGTTGCACTACCGACTCCGCTATCCAGTCGTCTGATATGAATATAATAATATTGATCCTGAACAAAGAAAAGCATTATATTCATTGAGCAACCTTTACGTTTCAAAAAGAAAGCCCAATTAATTGCTAATCAATAAAGGAAATTGTTATATGCCAGCAAAAATCCAATATCGAACGTTTAACAACCACAGGCCTGATTTTCAGATTCCAAGAAAGCCGTTAACTAAAAATCGATGTCTACTGCAGCAAGCAATATCTACCTATCTTGGTTCTGTGCCAACTGGTCAGGTGCTCTACTCGTGCACCAACTTAGTACTTATTTCATGGATTGTTATTCTTGTATATTTTTTGTGTATATGTTTGGTCTTTTCAGCTTGACTGGTGCCATTTTTTATTCAATAAATTTAAAACTTCTTTGATAATTCACATAAACGCTAAATGCTTGTCACTTTTTAAAAGCATGTTATTCTCAATAAACAATTTCTTATTTATATTTTATATTAATAGGCAATTGTTTATATAATTCATTGTCTTCCATACTATACACCCTGCTAGCCGCTTCAATGATTTTTTTTACCTAGAAGACCTAAGATAAAGCTGTGATTTGATGATTAAAATTTCATTTATATTGTGTTTTTATACTCCTCAAAATAAGAAACACTTTAGGGCGAGCAAGAAATTATTTTGTAGGTCCTTTGGAGACAATCTTGAGAAAACAAAAATTTCACTACCATAATATTATGATAACGCCACTGCAATTGAGACATGCATACCATAGCATATTACTCTACTTAGCCAACTTGGCATCTTGCTAGGAACATAATATCAGCAGCCAAGTTCCTAGTTAGTTTGGTGGAGCACAACACAAACGCACAGTTAATTGAGTACATCTTATTCCCGTCTCACCAAAGAGTGCGAATGACGTGTCTTAATTAAGAAAGGGCAGAGAGTGGTTTCTTATGGCGCTCTTATAAACCTTCTATGATAGCTCACCTCTAGTGTTTCCATTATTACATAATATAACATATCATAATAGGTATAATATATATTTGTTTATATTATGTTAATTTTTATTTCAACTAACTCATCCGATACTAGTTGCGAATGTGGATGCCCTAGCCAGAGTATGGCCCATCTGATGTCTTGCCCTTTACTACCCGCCACTTGCACCCGCGATGATCTAATGCAGGCAAACAAAGTCGCCACCTACTGGTCTAAAACAGTATAAGCAAACAAGTACAAGCATTGATGAAAGAAGATTTTTTTTTTCATTTAAATCGCGCACTAATTATAGGCTTATGAGCAAGCGATGTTAGCATTAGTTTTGTTCGCACTAAATTGTTATACCGTCACTAGAAGCGAAAACTTGTAATTGGCTTTATTATTCCAAAACTATTGTTATTAAAGTTATACTAGCTGTAAGTTTTCCATAATATTATAAATAAGTGAATAAAATAATATCACGCCTATAGTTTTTTAGTGAGAAGTACTCCCCACCCAGAAGAGTGTGGCAGTAGCTTACAACACCCACACTTCACCTGTTATGTTTAGGTCCCATGGGATAGAGGGTGCACCTATCGCCATCCACCGTACACAATTCTAACTCCGTGCTGCGATTGTGAATGTCCTGATCAAAAGTTCACAAAGCTTTGCCAAGACCTCACGGTGTGCGATCACAAATTATAGCGCTGAACTACGACGCAGTCTATTACATCATACTCAGAGCTAGACAAATGATCAATATCGTACTTTATGAAAGAATTATTATTCCGCGATCGTACCTCAGATCCATTGGCGATGCTGCTCACACTTAGTTCTAAGCTTCCTCTCTTACTGAGGGCGTTTAATAATGGCAATGCTTAAGTCGTCAAAGCATCCTCTTTATTGCTAAGGTAGAAGAATATTTTATAATATTAGGTGAATAAATTCCGGAGGATAATGCCTTTATTCTTTTCAATATTACGTTAATGCACGGAATAATTTATAGGTTTGGTAGCTTTGTGGAATAAAAAGCAACCAGGAGAGTTCTCACGTCACATAACATCACGCTTTTATTATCCAGACGGGTGTGGCAGAGATATGGCTCACCCTCTTCCCTATGACACCTAAACATAACAGGCGAAGTGTGGGTAATATAGGCATGAAGTTATGTTATGTTGTATATTAGTTTGACAGGTCGAACGACAAGTTTGTAGTGTCGTCAGAATAAATAATTAAACTGTGAAGTGAAACTGTAGACAAACTCAGGTGTTCGTTATAGTTTTTTTTTTTAATACAACGCCCACAGCGAACGAACGTGTAGTCCACCTGATGTTAAGTGGAGTACAGCCCATGGACATCAACAATCCACAAAAGCAGATTATGGATGCGTCGCTGCAGCTGAGGACTACGGTGTTATGCCTCATGTGCCAGTAGTTTCAGGGCCTGTTACACAGTTGATAAGGCGTTTTTACTTAATTATTGGCTTATTACCCAACTGGAACAATCAATTGCCAGGTTAAACAGCGTACCTCAGTTAGCAATGTCGTAGGTGCCGATGAAAACATTTAATTTCCATAAGTTTAAAAAAAAAAAGTTTATTACCAAGAGATACATTAAGTACATTATTTTTAGACAGTGGCTACCAAACTAGGTTTCCCTGTGTCTTGATTAGTCAGAGTTTCTATTTTACATAGTTTTGTATCTTTTTGTAGTAAATAAATATATATAATAAATAAATAAATTTGGATTTTTTACATTAGACAGAACGCCAGAAGCAATTACACTATCCAATGGCCCCAATGACAAGACCAAATACACACATTCACTCACACAAGCATACCCAGTCTCAGAACAAATCTTTGCGAATAACACAAAGATTTGTCGCATGTAGGGATCGAACCCACAACACCAGTGCAGTAGAGAGCGGCGAGGCGACCGCTTAAACCACTACACCACACGTGCAGACAAATTGTAGTGTACAATTAATTACTAAGGTAATGAGAAAATCTTGAAATTAAAATTTAAAAGTTAAAACATAATATCATAATTGTATCTCGGATAGCACGGTCCACCCTCGGCCTTGGATGTCATAATCAATAACAAAGTTTCTCTCAAATTCAAATACTGAGAAACCAATATGAATGGATCTCTTGCTGACCCAAACTCACTGATGAACTCCCAAACTTGCTTATACAATTCACACAAAATTTTAAAGAGTTTATAACAAACATTGGCCTTTTGTCATATATTTCAGCATAACTTCAACTCAATCCTTTTCTTGTACGAAAATAAAACTGTCTTTTAAAGCACAATCTATGTTAGAAATCTATGCAACGGCAATTCTTTGAAGAATCTGCAAAAGAATTCCATATATCATATCCGCATTTCAACTCACAATCTGTTACATTCCGCAGAGCAGTCAGAGCAATTTCATATGAAATATGTCATTGCTTTAGAGGTTCAAAAATAACTCACATATTATTACCGTGTTAGTGCATTTTTAGGGTTCCGTTGCCGAATGGCAAAAACGGAACCCTTAATGAGTCGTCATGTCTGTCCGTCTGTCCGTCTGTATGTCACAGCCACTTTTTCCTGTAACTATATATTTTTTTCATCAAAGCCATACGTGTGGTATCTATGGATAGGTCTTCAAAAATGATATTGAGGTTTCTAATATTTTTTTTTCTAAACTGAATAGTTTGCGCGAGGGACGCTTCCAAAGTGGAAAAAATTGCGTCCTCTCCCCCTCCGTAACTTCTAAAATAAAGGAATTATAAATGTAAAAATAATATAATGATGTACATTACCATGCAAACTACCACTTAAAATTGGTTTGAACGAGATCTAATAATTAGTTTGTTTAATACGTAATAAATAGTAAACCGCATTTTACCTTTCATTCAATCAACTCCAATGTAATAAAGAATTAAGAAAAACATTTATTTAGATGTATAGTGGCATCATACGTGCGCGAGTCCGACTCGCACTTGGCCGGTTTTTTCTTAGTAGTGCGTTCAGTATTCAATACATTTACTACCATCAGGTAAAGTTCCCAATTAATGCATTGTTGATTTATTGGCTAGTAAATAGGTATGCGTGAATCTGAAAAAGAAAAATTGAGGTGTAAGATTAAATATTTAAATATTATTACATCATCATCTTTAGCGTATTATTTGTGAAGTTATTTTAAAATTTATTAAAGTATCAAATTATATTGGTATTAAGCAAAACATTCGTTCCACACAAAACCGTTTTTGGTTCGTTTGATCAAATGAAAAACACAAACAAAGACTGTAATCAAATACTTTAAGACAATAAAACCAAACACGAGTAATCCACTGAAATGAAATATTTATGACGACCGGATGGCGGAGTGGGTAGTGTGTCTGCCTGCGACGCCGAGGTCGCGGGTTCGATTCCCGCTTAAGACAAATTTTTGTGTGCATGAACATAGGGGTTTGTCGTAGTCTGGGTGTTTCTATGCATTTACAAAAAAAAAGGATATATTTATAGTATCAGTTATTCTAGTACCCATAATACAAGCTCTGTTTAGTTTTGGGCTAGAGGACGTTGTGTATGGGTTGTGAGATATTTATTTATTAATACCGCTCGTGCAGATTTTTAGGAAATATACAGGGAATAAATTCTCCAAAGATGGGTTGGCATAATCGGACATCGCTTACTGTAACGAACCCTTGACATAAGTTATTATGAAAGATGAATAACGGATGAGCCCGTAATGTGATGAATGAAGAATTTGTCAGAACATTATGTTTACATAATTTGCCAAAATGTGATAGAAAGCTGGAAGCCTGTAACATTGCCAAGTAGGTTTATATTTATTGGGTTGTGAAAAAGTTAAGTATGACTAAGAGATCGATTTAGGTCAGCAAAGTTACATATTGATTTTGGCAAGATGTTTTTTACTTCATGTTTCATAGGGAATCATATTTGGTACTACATACAACACTATGGTTACTAAAATAGTTCCTTCCCGCACCCAGTTATCAAGAAAAATGGCCTTATACATAACTGGTTATTTCTTTTTTATTAGGGCTAATTTTTATGCCTGATCGATTGCAGTAATGACGAAATAAAAAAAAACTTGCAACTTTTTTCTTTTTTACAATATTAAAGTTAAAAATTAAGAATTCAGGAGGTTATCAAACTGTACCCCCCTCCCTCCCCCCAGTAAATGGCTTAATTGGCATAGCACTGCATGTTCAAAAACTGCTGGATTCCTATTTTTTCTACCTTTATATAGTATGAAATACAAAAAAGTCATAGCAAAGCTATAATTTGCTTTAAAACATTACAAGATTTTAATTTCCTAATGCGAACGCGATAAATTCTATTTAAGTTTTTTTATAAATAGTATTTAAAACTCCCCCTACTTGGTTTAAATTCAGTAGTTTTAAGAAAGACTAATATAAATTTAACCGAATATTTCCAAATATACCACAGAGCAATTTAAAAGAACATAAAATAAATTAACGTTTTCGCGGTCACTTTAAAAGTTACGGTAAGATTTGGATGCGTTGGTTTTTACGGTTGCGGCTGAGAGCTCTTCAGTTTTGGCCATAAAGTGAGCGGGTTTGGGTTATAATTCTATTTTTTGTCAACATTTGTTTAGTATTTTTTTTAACAGGTTTTTTACTTTCGCAGTCTCGTTGACTAATGTTTAAATACCGTAGTGCAGTGACCATAAATAAAGTTTTGTTTGCCGACAAGAAAAAATGTTACGAGTAACATTTTTGTTTGACATTAGGTAAAATAACGTACTTTTTTTTATTCTACGCCCACAGCGAACGAACGTGTAGTCCACCTGATGGTAAGTGGAGTACAGCCCATGGACATCAACAATCCACAAAAGCAGATTAAAGGTGCGTCGCTGCAGCTGAGGACTACGGTGTTATGCCTCATGTGCCAGTATTTTCAGGGCCTGATCTCTCCACCAAACCGGAACACAGTAATGCAAGCACTAATATTTGGCGGCAGGTTTAAGGTGAGACGGTGGTGCTTCTGCCCTCGAGCTCATTCACAAGAGCTCTACCACCTGTAAAATTATTATTAAAAAAATATATATATATATACAGTAATGATTGCTTAAAGCGACTGCCTGGTGTGACGAAGGTCGCAGGTTCAAATCCTGCCGGTCCCATATATTTTTCAACTGTTTCTTAGTAAAATAACATATCAAAACATAACATAACATAATGCCTATATTACCCAGAAGTGTGTAGCAGAGAGGTGTACAACACCTACATTTCATCTGTTATATTTTGGACCTATAGGGGGGGGTGAGCCCATCGCGATCCACCGAAAACCATTCGCGGATAGACGCATATGCTAACTACCAGACCATCGAGGCAGTACAATATTTTACAATTGTTATGGTTATATATTGTAAAAGCTGCGTATTTTTTTAAGTAATCATCAGAATTTAGGTAATAATAAATAAATAAATAATCTTTAATAAATAAATATTCTTAAATCCAATCTAAACTCCGGTGTCAAATCATTTTATTACAATAAGTACCTATTATAATTTAGTTAGCTAAGTTTTATTTTAATTTTATATTTTTTGTGTTTTGATGTTTGTTTTGACGTGTTCATATATGTTTTAATAAATGATTTGATTTGATTTGATTTAAAACTATGGAAGTATAGATATATAATATAATAGAGAAACTTTTAGTACTTCAGTAATTACTGTAAAACTAGCATTAAGACAAATCTGGTAGTAATACTCCTGGTGATCTGAACCACAGGTCTATCCAGTCTCTGTTTGTACAACATTGCAATGTATTTTTTACCAATTTATGAAAGAGAAAATAAATATTTTTATTATTATTATAGATGCTTCTCAGGATGTGCTGATTAAAGATAACATTTTCATGCAATCTTCAGAAGTAAAGTCCTTAAAATGCAAACATCAATTTTATTTTTCATGGTGATAAATATTTTGCCGCATTTTCTCTAGCCCTATCAAGATAGTGACGAAAGGGCCATAAATACGCCCTAATCTCCACTAAAACATCATAGAACAGACAGATGCTGGCGACGTTTTCTCTGAAACGTTTCTCAGATTAGTATAAACGATATGTAATTAGTTGTAAAAATATTTTTAGACACATCGTCGTTAAGCACTTCCGAACGCTCTAGGTACTTAAGTTGTTTAGATTGGCAACCCTAAAACTATCACATTAGGGGTGCTACTATTAAGAAGTAAGTCTTGTACCAAAAATGTAGTTCAGGAAAGAAAAAAAAATCCGTTAAATCAGCATACTCCTGGGTGCATGAAAGGAGCCTCCCCGAGTGACGTACACAACGATTCTCTACGTCCGGCGCACCCTGGGCAATTCGCGAGTTCTCCCAAGCGAATTGGCTAATCCTTTCACCACGATGGCAAGTCAAAATAAAATTTGACTCAGCCATCGACACGACGAGGAAGAGGAGCATACTTCTTCCTTTTTTCCAATAATATTGGGATCGGTTTTTAGTCTAACGGATCCTTCTAAATTAATATCATTTGACGACCAGATGGCGGCGTGGCGCGTGTTCGATTCCCGCTTAAGACAAATCTTTGTGAGCATGAACTGGGGGTTTGTCTTAGTCTGGGTGTTCATATGTATAATAAGTATGTATTTACAAAAAAAAGAATATAATTATGTATAAGTATCAGTTGTTTTAGTACCCATAGTACAAGCTCTGCTTAGTTTAGGACTAGATGGCTGTGTGTGTAAGTTGTGAGATATTTATTTATTAAAATATATCAGTATTTTACACGGAGCGACTGCCACCTGATCAACACAGATTTTCTGACCTCTAACGATGGCAGTAGCATTAGCTGGTAGACCAAGAAGGCAGCAATAGATATAAGAGATCAGAAACACAAATCTACTTAGATTACTGTTTTTTATACGATAACCCACTGCAAATCTTGATAGATATTTCGAAGTCGGTACCCAATTTTAATCTTTGTCTTCATAACAATAAGTTTTATTTCGCAAACACTCTTCACGCACGACTATTCTTATATGAAAATCTTTCAAGTCTTATGTTATTGATTACTTTTTGTTTTCTAATTTCCGGGCTAATTTATTTGTTGAATTTTCTTTTTATCTTATTGATATTGATTATGTCAGCATTTATAGAGAATACACACAGTGTCCCTAGTGGTTTTACCTAGGTTCAGTGTTTCACTTCACTCCCATGAATATTACCATGAACTAGCTTATAAGAAACAAAAAAAAAAAAAATATTCAACACAGATCTGATACTCTTGAGATGCAAAATAAATCGTAAAACTAAACACACAACAAAAACAAATGAACAAAACAACAAAAATTAAATCAGGAAAGTAAAAAAAACAACAATAATACAAAAAAAAAAGAACTGAAAAGATAAAAACAAGTATAGCATTATCTACATTAAATTCATTAACAACAAATGAAATATGTCAAACTAAATTCTTTATGATGTTGCAGGCTGTGACAAACGAAGTTATATAGTAGTAACAAAGTATTGTTTGTCCCCGCCTGCAACATCATATAGAATTTAGTTTGACATATTTCATTTGTTGTTAATGAATTTAATGTAGATAATACTATACTTGTTTTTATCTTTTCAGTTCTTTTTTTTAAGCAGTCGGGTTTTTTGTTTTTTTAATAATTATTTTTTATTTCCCTCTTTTTAGTTCTTTTAACCGACATGTTTTTTTATATCTATTAATTTGTAGAAATCAAATTTTTTTGAGATCAATGAGCCTTAATCGTGAGTTAAACTATCAAATGCAAAAACAATTATTCAAATTTGACCGGCAGTTTCCAAGATTAGCGTGAGCGAACATACAAACTAACTTCCACACACTTCGGGCGCGCGAGCGTGCCGATATATAAATAAAATTGGTAAATTGTGTTTAATCAGTAATATAAATGTGATAAGAAGTATATATTTTTAAAATGGTCTTTTCATGGCCTTTTATTTGATACCCATATTACTATGATAAAAAGAAAATCCATTAATCCCCCCCCTTTTTTTTTCATTTGCCGGCGCCATTTTGAAAATTTATATAGCCTATGTCACTATCACTGTTTCGACGAATTCAACGACACCTCATTTGTCAAAATCCGTCTAGCCGTTTGGGCTGTAGGGCGTGCCAAAGAAATAGACATACATACATACATACATACATACATACGCTCGAAAAACATAACCCTCCTTCTGACGCAGTCGGGTAAAAATAACAAAGTCAAAGTCACATCGGTCACTAGCACCCGTGCAGGAATCGGGATATCGCTCAGCGTTTTGCTTTACAGCGCTTGCATTGCTGCTAGACACCGCAAAGCGCTGGTATTCTGCGGTACCCCACGCGGACATTTAAAAATAATTCTTTTAAGAATTTAGCTTTCGAAATTCAAATTAAACTTATAGTACAGGAGATTTCTACGTTCTAACTATCAAATTTGGTAACTTAACAATTTGAATCTAGATTCATAATACTTACAATTGCTCAAAAGTACTGAAATCGGATAAAATAATATTAGACACTTTTCAAAACAAAATCAGAGCTTCTAATTGAATATTATTTGAGAGAAACTTCTCTAAATTTAATTGAGTTCTTGTTCCCAAGAGGCTATTCGCAAGTCTGTAAGAGACCAAAGCCTTTGATTTTAAGCCAAATGGACTTCGGAGTTCAGAACATTAGTAATTGCGTTTGCATTCAACAGAGTCTGCGGTCGGACGCAGCGTGAATTTACGGTGCGTTCCCACCGAGAGCCAATTTGGCAAGAATTGGGACTTTTTATTAGATTTCTGTGTGGATGGTGTGTTTATACGACACTTTTAGTAGTTTTTATGATTCTATTGGCGGAAGGTTGCTTTAGTATGAATATGAGTTGGCATTCACTAAACATATACTAAAAAAGTAAGTAAGTAAGTTTCTTTTGTCATGTGAAATTATGTATAAATAAAGTATTTTCAATCTATATATCTATATAAAAACTGCTTCATGGTCTATAATAATAAATATCTCACAACTCACACACAACTCCATCTAGTCCCAAACTAAGCAGAGCTTGTACTATGGTTACTAGAATAACTGATACTAATATAAAAATACTTTTCTGTTGTAAATACATAATTATTATAATAGCGGTACAATTTATGACTTTGTCACTTGGACGGCTCGGTTTCAATCCCCGGGTAGCGCAAAAGTGTAATTTGTGAGTTTAATTAATGTTTAATTTACCTTTATAATAATTACGCGATTCAGATCCGTTGTCTAACTTTTGAAAAATTACCTTTTTTATGCGCTAAGGCGGGCCCTTAGGGTTTATGATAAACTCAAATTTAGTTTTCAAAAATTAGACAGCGGGTCTAAATTGCGTAATAATAATAAAGTTAAATAAATAACTATGCTCGATAATTATTAATTTAATTTTCAAGCCAATAAAAATAATTTGTGATCTGAAATAAAATACTTTTATTGAAAACTACTTGTTTTGTATCTATCCTATGAAATTATAAACAAACAATATTGGATGCCCAAGGAACCTAAAATGCATTTAATTTTACATAAATTCAGTTTCTGGTAAATTTTCATCTGTTTCTGACAGGGCGTTTCATGGAATTGTCAGCAACCTGAGAAATTGTCCCTAAGCGTAACAAATTAATACTCAATTTCAGGGAGTGTCCTTTAAATAGCGCGTATAACTTTGAGCAATAATGACTGACAACAATATTCAATTTCTATGAAAATACACACGTGAATTATCATAGCCCAACCCGTAGATCCATATTAAATTTGCCCCAACAAAAAAAAAAAAAACGTCGGCTACTATCAATCATAGAATTCAGTATTAAAGTGCGCGCCATCACTCACGACCGGCGACAAAAGACTGAACTAAATCTGACAGCTTAGTCATTTCTTCTTTTGTCCATAATTTGCCGCGTGACCTACTAGCATGTTTTCATTATTTTCGTTTACCTACTTTGATACAGGTCTATACAAATTTCATTACAGCTACTATAATACCTAAATTCTTCAGACAACTGAGGAGTTGCGGCTGTTAGACATGACTAATAGCGTCGACTCTTTCTGTAGAAATCAAATTATCTATATCTTTACATTACTACATGGAAATAACATGTTTTGTTCTTTAAAGGGGAACAATTTATTGGCTGTTTTAAGTACAAAAGTAATATAGGTTTAGCTATTATCAAATCATATCTAGAACACCAATCATCATAGGTAATTTTCTTTCAAAATTCTTAGTTTATTATCAGTTCGTATGTATTCATGATCAAATCAATTTTGACAAGATAACTTCGAACAAACATGCGTTTAGCAATAATTGAAAAGAGGCAAAAATCCTAAATACCACCCATTAAAAAAAACCTTTTACGTTACTTATTTCGTAATTTCCAGCGAGAGTTGATATAGTCAGAACAATAGTTAAGTTTTAAACAATAATCAATTTTACAAATTACCCAGTCTGTTATGCAAAACTTAATGTACCAAAAAGTGTTATTTTTGCCCGTACACTGAAGAATTGAGCAAGAGATTAGGTCATGCAATAATCAACCATATTAACAGCTGAACAAGCGTTAGAATCCAATAAAGCATATATTTCGTGGCAATTCATGCCTTTAATTCTTATGAACACAGACTTTCACAATGTCGGCAAGACGCTCAATTGGTCGCATTAGAGATGAAAAACTTAGATCTTGCAGTTTTCTGTGCAATGTATTTTAATTGCTTTTTTGCTTGTCTGACTTGGAAAGAATGCTAAACAGATGTAAAAAGGATGACTTGGTTCAGCTGGTTAAATCTCGAGGTAGTTTTTATTTTGACATGAAAAATGAAATGAAAAATCGTTTACTTTTATAACAATTGAGTGTTACAGCATTGTTTAGAGAGTAAATGGGTAATTAAGAAATTTAATTTAATTAAAATTCGTTATTTTAGATTTTGCATCCATATTAAGTAAGTAACACTTTATCTTAAAACTAAGTTACAAGTTTTAAAACTTTGACTGACCCGATAGTCTAGTGTTTAGCATATGCGACTCACCGCCAGGTCTCGGTCGGCCAAAGAATTATTGCATGGAGTTGGAATTGTGCCCGGTGGATGGCGATAGGCTCACCTCTTATCCCAAGGGACCTATACATAACAGGTAAAGTGTTACATTGTACACCTCTGCCACACCCTTCTGGGTTAAAAGGCGTGATATTATGTTAAAATCGTTATGAAATAAAAAAAATATTTAAATGAAAATATGCCAAATTATATAAATGGCAAAATACGATTGCCATTTAGGTGTTTAACCCATATTACTATTGAATTAATTTACATAAAATGTGGCGCTAGTGATAAAATTAATATTCGCACGTATAAATTGTCTGCATTTCATAAAAGTATTGAGCAAACAGCTGAATTCTCATTTCAATAATAGCTGAATTATGATAAAACTCTATTATATTTCAGCTTATTTCAGTATTTCAGTGTTGAATTTCTGTACGTGAAGTGAGGCGGTACGGTATTGAATTTCATATTCATTTCTATGCTGATTATCAGTGGAATTTCAGTGAGTTAATATATATTTATTTTGTAGGTCCGTATTCTTCTTTTTTTAACGACGTCTGCACTAGGATGGACTCCTGTGTCGCGGGGATGTTCACACTTATACATTTCACACACACAAAAGACACCCACTCTTTTTATTATATTTATTGTTTGTATTATACTTACGTGTTTGCAATTTGAATGTCAAGGTTCAGAGCAAACAAGTTTTCAATTCGCCTGGTTGTAAGAGCCCAAAACAATAGATTTACCTACAAATTATAAATACATTGCAACTAGATGGTAAGTGACAACTACAACTCAAATTCTAGTAATTTTAGGGCCTGATCTCAGCACTAGACCGAAAAATAATAGTCCAAACACCAATAGTATATTTCAACTTCTTATTGATTATATGTATACCATGTAGCTATGATTAGCAAATTATACTAAGAAACAGTTGAAAAAATTATGAAACCGGCAGGATTTGAACCCTCGACCTCTGCATACCGCGCAGCAGCGTAAAACCACTAAGCTACGGTCGCCTCTTGCCAGGACCCATAATTTCTCAACTGTTTCTTAAAATAGTATATTTGTTTATTATTGTGTTCATTTTTGCGCAAAAACTTTTATATTATTTCATAAACAGTTTATGTAAAAAGTATCTGAGAAGTTAAGAAAACTCTTACCCATTTAACAGCTAAACGTCAACTGCCACCTCATCCATCATTAGAAGGTTCTCTTCAGAAATAATAAAAACTTCCCCAAACAATAGATTTCCCCGAAGAGCGATCGATGGGGACATTATTATGAGTAATGGTCATCACCATCTGCCATCTGTCATAATAACCACAGAATGGCGCGTTTATTATGCACAGATAATAAAACAATAAGATGTGACCTACTATCAATGTGGGACAGTATAATATAGGTATTTCCAGTAGGATAACTACACGTGGCATCTCTGTGTGAATTGTGATAATTTACAAAAAATCTAAATTGGTACGCTTAAGTAATCAAAGAAAGTAACAATGGTAGTAAATAAAAAAACCGGCCAAGTGCGAGTCGGACTCGCGCACGTAGGGTTCCGTACCACTATATATCTAAATAAATGTTTTTTTTAATTCTTTATTATATTGGAGTTGATTGAATGAAAGGTAAAATGCGTTTTACGATTTATTACGTATTAAAAAAAACTAATTATTAGATCTCGTTCAAACCAATTTAAAGTGGAAGTTTGCATGGTAATGTACATCATTATATTATTTTTACATTTATCATTTCCTTATTTTAGAAGTTACGGGGGGGACTCAGTTTAGAAAAAAAAAAATTTGAAACCTCAATATCATTTATTAAGGACCTATCCATCACACGTATGGGTTTGATGAAAAAAAAGTATAGTTACGGAAGAAAGTGGTTATGACATACGGACGGACAGACATGACGACTCATTAAGGGTTCCGTTTCTTGCCATTCGGCAACTGAACCCTAAAAAGGTTTTAAAAAATCTCAATCTACAGATAAATGGATGTATTTTGCATTGTAATGACAGTTTCTTGTCCAAGTGATCTTTAAAAATTTCAATTAATTAATTTGTGTCCAAATTTGTATATGTATATAAAACTGGTATTTTCTGTATAATTCACAAAAGTAAATAAGTATATAAACGGCTTAGTCTATTTTATATGAAAATTCAGCGTGTTTCCAACCACATATATAAATATAAAAATTTTGAATGCCTTTTTTACATTCACAAGTGCATTTTTGATATTACAAAAATTTTACAACCTTTTCTTGATATTTCTGCCTTTTTAAGTTGTAAATGAGTATTAATAGCTTGTTTGGTATAATTAACGATACTTTACCAAAAAAACTTTGCAACTCTATTAATCTTCTATGTAACAAAACGTTAAAACTCCATCGGTTAATAACAAGGTAAATGGTTTTTACTTTTGATAAACGGTGACCCACTTTTTTCTGTTGGGTGGAGTTGAATATTTTTATGTTCCGAGAAATCGAGTAGAGAAGAAATCGAGTAGTTAGGGAGAATAAGAATGTTTGAAATAGATTGGAACTAAAAATACTTTTGCTGCCAAACTTTGAAATTTGAGGCTGTTTTATTTACACCCATATATTTACTATTTTAGTTTAATTCCTTGTTTAAGGTCTAGTGGTTAGACTATGCGCATTTACGTCAGGAACTTCACAATAGCAGTAAGGAGTTTGAATTTTATTGTGCTCGGTGAATGGCGATAAGCTCACCCTCTATCTAATGGGACTCTAAACATAACAGGTGTAGTGTGTGTAATATAGATGTGATATTATGTTATGTTAATTTAATTTGCTTGAAAAACCGACAACCGATGGGATATAAAGGTCCTCGAAATGTGTCCGCAAAGGTAACAGCCTCCTATTGAATATAAAAACCTGGTCAACATTGGTCGTTCGTCGTCGTTTTCATTATTTACACGTTTAGTGTAGTTATTTTTTTATGCAATGCGACGTTTTCTGGAAATATAAATCTTGAAAAATGTTTCATATCAGTGCTGTCTAAGATTTTTGTTTTATTAAACTTTTAATTATTGAATAGATAAACTGAGTTATTAGCAGTAATAAAAATTGGAAATTTAAAAACATTTGCAGTTCACATTTCTTTGCAATAAATTTTTAATGGCTGCATCTGAAAAATTTTAGCAAAAGCCCAAAAATTAGGAGAGAATACGTCCTGTAAGTAATACGTCGAATTACCAATAACCCTGAAAATAAAAAAAAAATTAAAAATCTTTCAGATTATACAACTAAATAATATTACAGCAGCGATGGCTGAGTGGGAGACCGTAGGACTGCGAAGTCAATGGTCTCGGGTTCGAACCCACGGCACACACCTCTGTCAATAAATCGTTAAGATTCGTTTTATCGAAGATATGTGTGTATTTATCATATAAATTATCGCTTGCTATTGGTGAAGGAAAACATCGTGAGAAAACCTGCATGAGAGTTCTAAAAAGTGCTCAAGGGTGTGTGAAGTCTACCAATCCGCACTTGGCCAGCGTGGTGGACTATGGCTTAACCCTTCTCATCATGAGAAGAGGCCCGAGCCCAGCAGTGGGACATGTATTAGATACAGGGCTGCTATATTTCTATTTTTATAATATTACAAGGTTCAAATAACGATAAAAATATTTAAAGCATTTAAAGAAATATTATTTAAACGTGAACAAACGTTCCGTACCATCCTAATTTCCTCTCCATTCAAACACAGCTACTAACACTGGAACACTCAGTAAACCGGTTCATCCGTAATCTCTATTTGCCCAACAGATTTATAATCAGCACTGCGCACTGTACACACACACACACACCCATTCTCATACACACATAGAAGCTAAGCTCAATCCTGATACAATCCCTTAATTGCTTCAGACGACACACATGGGAAATGAATGGTCTATTCACAGTTGCAACACTATTACTATATCAGTATTACGATATACAGGGTGGATGCGACATAGAGGCATTTATTGAAACCACAGAGTCTAGACGTAGTTAATGTTTATTTCCAGTTAATAAAAATAGTTTTAGAAGAAACTGTTTAAAATGTAAGTCCTAATATTAATTATTTATTTGATTTAATTAATTAAAAATAAAACAAATTTTCTACTAATTTTAAAATATATGACTTAAAGCTAAAGTAAATAATTATAATAATAAATGTATTCTATATTAATAATGGCTGTGCTATTTTAGAATAATAATCTTCTAAAAGTCCTTTGGGACTAAAGCAGTGGAACTATTCTAATTTTCTCTTAGATTTATTATCAACACTGCACTTTGTACACACACGCACACACACGCACACACACACACACACACACACACACACAAAATCCTGAAAATTTGAAGTCAAAGAATCATACTACCTCCCCTTTCTTTCTATTCACACATAGTTCAACAACACTTTCGAAAGGACGACGATATTATGCCTTTTGTGCTAGTAATTTCAGTGCCTAACCTCACCAGAAAACTAGAACGCAATGCAAGTACTACCATTACAGGTTAAGTGTGAAGGTGGTTATATAGGGCGTTTTGTTAGGGATATACAACTTTGAAACGGTTCTGGTTTTGTATTATGGACATTTTAATGCTAAAATATGATTTCAAACATATATATAGGCGCCAGGGCTAGCCAAAATGAAGCGTCGAGCGATGAGCGAATTCGTTGCGGGTTCCAAGACAATTTTAACTCTCCCTGGGATTGCCCGTGTGTCATGCACGGTGCCTTTCAGTTGGTTACCGCTGTAGATCCTGGCGTCACAGGAGTCACAGTGGTGGGCATGTGGGTGGGATTATATCCCGTAAAAAAAAATGAAGCGTCAGTTCTTTACTGAGCGTATAAGAGCGTGTATCAATACAAATAAATAAAATTTGAATTATCTGTTTTTAATGTCAAAATAACAATGTTTTTCCAGTTGATATAGTTACCTATATATGCACGATACCTATGCCCAAAATATAGCTTATAAAATTTATGTCTGTCTGTCTGCTTGTATCGGCTAATCTTTTTTTTAATAATTCATTTAGATGCAGGTAACTGACTGCAAAGCGCGTAACATAGGTCACTTTTTATTGATGTACCTACCACGCAGACGAAACTGCGAGAGAAAGTTTCTTTGTTTGTTTAATAGCGCTAATCTCTAGAACAAATGGTTGAATTTTGATAGTTCTTTTGTTCCCTCTTGTTTAACTCTCAATAAAGGTAATAAGATATTTAACATTACGCTAAACTCGACGGGAGTGGAGCATTAAGGTAGAACAAAGCACGGGAGCAGCTACTACTTAATACAACGAATGCCACGCGGAAATGTCGGTTAACCGGTGGTAAGGCTCTTGTGAATAACCGGTGATAGAGCTCTTGTGAATAAGCTCGAGGGCGGCAGCACCACCGTCTCACCTTTAACCTGCCGCCAAATAGTAGTGCTTCCATTACTGTGTTGCGGTTTGGTGGTGAGATCAGGCTCTGAAATTACTGGCACATGAGACATAACGCCGTAGTCCTCAGCTGCAGCGACGCACATCTAATCTGTTTTTTGTGGATTCTTGATGTCCATGGGCTGTACTCCACTTACCATCAGGTGGACTACACGTTCGTTCGCTGTGGGCGTAGTATAAAAAAAAAATGTCGCGAGCAAAAGCTTGTCACTAATAACGCGGCTAATGTTTAATTCTATGTACTAACGTAAAACGCTACACATCACGCAACACCTGTCCAATTACTGCGGGACACCTGACAAACAATCGAAAATTAGCCTTCCTTATTATGCTTTATACGAGCCAGCCCTAACCCTGAAATAAGGGCACAATATTATCTTTCAAATAAAGCCAAAATCATAATCATTAACATTGTTTTTACGCCTTGAAGTCAATCTTGTAAAATAACAACCATTATTTTTCCTTTGTTTGTTGGAAACTCAAATAAACAGAATCCTTTCAATGCTGTTTGCAGAGGACAAAATAAAAATATCTTTAACAAATTATTTAAATCACAACTTGGAGCGTTGAGCAATTAAAGGTATTCGTCCGTAAAATTTCCCCGGGAATGATTACTGGTATGGGTCAAGAGGCAATCATCTTTATACTAACTTTTAGAAGTAAGTTAACCGATTTTTTTAAAACTTTTTCTTTTTTTTTGGTGAAAACATTAAGTTTTTAATAGAGGTTTTATGCTTTATCAGACATACACAGTTCCGTAAGGCCTTCTGCCGACAGTCTTACAATGAGCACCCACCAATTCTGGGAACGTGCGTCCTGTTAGAGCGCCATAATGTAAAGCTGTGAACGCTGATCCTCTGACCACGAGCAGCGTGGCTGCTTGTAATGTAGACTACATTACAAGCAGTACGTACTCTAAACTAATAAGTATTTCATCAAAAAGGAGATAAACTAGTTGACTTCTAAAAAAAACTGTTCTAAAAACTACTAAAACCGACCAATACGTTATTTTCGAATTGATTTCAGAGAAAACCTTCTATGACAATATGATTCGAAGGTTTAATACGCTATGTGAGACTTAGTTTTTTTTTATACTACGCCCACAGCAAACGAACGTGTAGTCCACCTGATGGTAAGTGGAGTACAGCCCATGGACATCAACAATCCACAAAAGCAGATTATAGATGCGTCGCTGCAGCTGAGGACTACGGTGTTATGCCTCATGTGCCAGTAATTTCAGGGCCTGATCTCACCACCAAACCAGAACACAGTAATGGAAGCACTACTATTTGGCGGCAGGTTAAAGGTGAGACGGTGGTGCCGCCGCCCTCGAGCTCATTCACAAGAGCTCTACCACCAGTAGTTTCAAATCAAACATTACCTAGAGGCAAAATCTTGCGTATTCAACAAAAATAATAATAATATATTATATTAGATTCACAGTCTAATGTGATGACAAAGAATGTTAATATCCCAAGCTGTCAAATGTCGGGAAGCAATTTACACATACAAAAAAACTCCTAACGTTTTATTGCATTCCGGAATTCCGAATCGCTTTTAATCTTTTGCTCCCCTTCCTTTCTTCTTTCAAGGCTCGTTAGCGTCTGCATTTTCTGATGCCGATTTGGAAAAACCTTTGGTTTGCTTTATTTAAAATAAAATAAATACCTGCTTTTAAATTGTACTTAGTTATAAGCTAGCACTTGTTATCAATTTAATTTGACAAATATAAAACTTTTTTTTTGTTTGTAAGTATTTTATTTATTTAAAAAAAATATACATATAGGGTCTTAAATTAAATTAGTCTAATAACTTAATTTAAACTTGATAAGTCACTATCAGAAAGCCTTGTTCCCAAAATGCTGGCAGCATTACCGCGTTGTATTGCGATACTCAGTCGCTGGCCGAAATATAAGCCAGCATTTCGAGAACGTGTTGCCTCAGTTAGACGCGCTGACAACTCTTAGTACAGACTATAAGTGGTACGGCCCCAAATACATATACATATAGTACATATTTAAATATATTATATCTGGCGAGCCTTTTCCCAATTACATTGGGTTGGTTTTTAGTCTAACGGATTTTGCTGAGTATCAGTTATTTATGTGGAGCAACTGCCATCAGATCTACACAACCCAGTACGAGGTAATACGATACTCTTTGTTACACTAGTTATCAAACTTTTTGGCCTCATACCCGTAACGACTGCCATACTGCCGTGGTATAACTAAAATGCCGTTTGTGACGTCGCAACCGCACGGCCACCGCAAACTCAAGATGCGCCCCCCACTGCAGACCCCTGTGGGGTATATAAAGGACCTGCGCGAGCGTCGCGGCCTTCTTGCCTGCGGTCACCAGCGCCGAGTTAAGTGTTCCTCACTTCACTGCGCTAGGACTTATCAAACCACTTACCTACCTACCAACCTACGCCTTGAGACTACCTTGTATTTAATAGATATAAATATATAGAATAATAATACCTTTGTTAATCTATCGAATGTTTCTATTTATTCTGCCTACCTAACTAGTCATTAGTAGACTACGTTACAGTATCTGTTCAAACCATTTTTTGGCTACCAAATATAAACCGCGGCAAAATTTAAACCGATGTAGCTTTTCGATGACAAAACTTATTTTATCTATGTTTTGGTATTTTTGAATCTCAAATAAGTTTTGTCATCGAAAAGTATGTAACGGTTTAAATTTTTTTCCGCGGTTTTTATTTGTTATCCAAAAAAATGGTTTTAGCAGATAACGGCATTTTAGTTATACTACGGCAGCATAGATGTTCAAATGGCAACCGGGACCGACAGCTTAACCTGCTCTCCGAGGAATGTAGGAAAATTCGTTATGTTAAGATCCATCAAGGGCTGACCGCGATTAACATTGCTTAACCTGTAAGATCGATTGTTACGGTTCCCGTAGTTCAGTTGTTAATAAAAAAAAAATGTGATTAGTTCCGTAGTTTAAGCTCCGCTTTTATAAATTTAATACATTTTGATAAAGGTACGTTGCCTATCGCGTAAAATTATTATTATTATTGAGAACTAGAAATTTTAGATTGTACCTATTTCCAAATTTTAATAGTACATTTTTGTTACCACTGTGAAAAACGTCACGCTTAATTTATATACGTGAATATACCAAACCTTCTAAAAAAATCTCCAAATATAACCCACAACTAAAACCACCGTTCATTGGACAATATATTTTATTTATTTCCAAAGTCTTTGTTACCGAACCGACCCAAAAGCCCTTGGATCAAAGCTGTGCTTTATTATTCGAAAATCGTAAATATAAACCGCACTTCGGTCGTAAATTGAGGACGATTATGGGTAGACTCCCGAGCGCCATGTTTTTATACGAACGTAATATATATAGCTTTAATATTTGTTTTCTTTAACGAATCCATGGCTAAATTGGCAAAGCACATTGGGGTGTTTACCCAGAGGGTGCAGGCTCGAATCCTCCTGGATTTTCCAACTTTAATAGCTTTAATATTATTTAGATTTTATCTATTTTAATAGACAAATCATATCTTAAACACCAAAAAGCATGTTTCGCGGCCGTTATGTCAAAATTGTTTATATCATCAATTGATGCATACAAACTGAAAAATGAAAATAATATTTTTTGAAAAGAAGGCGCCAATAAACATGCATTTAAGTGGTTTAGATATGATTTGTCTGTAATAATAGATATTTAATAATATTTAAGTGAAACCCGTATTAATTATGTATGTAAAACAGCCAAGCAATTGCTCCCCCTTGAGTGCCGGATCAATTTTCGGTCAGTGAAATGAAAAATATTTTACAAAAACGTTCGTATCGTTATTCAAATTAAGTTGATTATGAGAAAGTCAAGCCGATAATAGGGGAAATGATACCTTTTATGCCAGAATGATATTTAATAGCCCTCGTTTCATGTTTTTATTTAAACAGTTGATTAATTTATGGTATTTTTACTTTGAATTATGATACGATTCGATTTAATATGTAGCCAAGTTCAACTTGTTAAAATTTAACTAAAGTTGTACAGTTTGGAACAAAAGGCACATAATTTGCAAGCTTTTGTTTCAAACTGATCATTGAAATAGTTGTTCTTTTCAGAAAATAATAGTTAATCCGATTACTTCCTCACAAAACGATCAAGATAGTTGGTGCTTTAGGTACAAAATAGTTGTTCAGTTTTTAGTTAGTCAGTGCGGCAGTAGCGATAATATGTAGCCCTGATTTTGAATGGCAATTAGAGACAACAAATTCTTGAGATAAAACAAGCAGATTACTAACTCTACATATAGTTTAACATAAAAACGGAGTCATGAATATGGTTTAATATATAAACTGTATAAACTAACCATCATTTTCCACATGACAAAACACATTTTCTAGCTAAATGTCTGCCATATTTCAGTGTAGAGTAGCTACTAGGACTAGTAATAAGTCTGTGTCCTGGAATATTAAGTGTTTCATAACTTTTAAGTAATATTGCTTGCTTGAAGCTAAACTTAAGTGTGAAACTGTGACTATGAACGAGAACTTAGCTAAGACGGAGCTTGCCTTATTTTATTTCAGTTTTAAAAATAGTATTAAAATAAAACATAATATATCTGTAATTATTTGTGTAGTACATTCGCAGTTCTTAATTTTATAATATATTGTTACTATTCGTGAGGACCTGTAATTGGCTGAATGTTGCATAATATTTTAATTAATATTAATTGTTACTGCTGTTGGTCTTCCAATAAATAAATAAATAAATAACATCATGCCTGTATTACCCAGATGGGTGTGGCAGAGGTGATGAACACCCACATTTCACCTGTTACGTTTAGGTCCCATGGGATGGGGGTTGAGCCATCTACCGGGCATAATTCCAACTCCATGCTGCTATTGTAAATTTCCTGACGGAAAGTTCACAAATAACATTTTGCCCGATCCGGGAATCGAACCCGAGACCTCATGGAGAGAGGCGCATACGCTAACTACTAGAACATCGAGTGAAAAATATCTGGATTTAAATTGGATAAGATCTTGAGAAAACAACCCAAAATTCTTCTCATCATACGATAGTTAATGACAATAAAACAAAGATTACCTAGGAACCTAAAGAACACATAAATAATTATATTTCTTAATTAAACAGTTCCTAACGTCAGAATTGCAACCCCATGTACAAACGTATTATTCATTCCACTAGAGAAGCGGCCCGATTCGCCAAACACGAATAGATTCGACCGATCGCTGTACACTTGCACGTGACTAGGGTGACAGATAGCGGTTTGTTCCTGCGTCTGTATTTGAAACCTTTAGAATAAACTTTGATGTTTGTTAGAAGTTCTCAGTTGGATCGTGGTTTTAGATTTGTATATAGTCATTTTCAAATAACTAGATGATTAGTGGGCAACTCAGGCTTGAAATTCATTGTTTTAGAGCAAAACGCTCTAAAACAATGAATTGCAAGCCTTAGCATAAAAGGCTGAATTTCAGAACTGTGGAAGAAACAAAATACTGTGCAAATTCTCATCGAATTAAATTGAAAAGGGCAATGGGAATGGTATCGTGAAATTATATTTCCTAACATATTACTCAAAGGTTAAGTTCTCAGTAAATAATCCTCTTTTTTTACTTTTTTTTTTAGTAAGAATACGTAAACACTTTCGTTTTAAAAGACAAAAAAACGGCTCTTAACATCAAAATCTGAACCCCATGTACAAACATATTATTCATTCCACTAGAGAAGCGGCCCGATTCGCCAAACACGAATAGATTCGACCGATCGCTGTACACTTGGACGTGACTAGGGTGACAGATAGCGGTTTGTTCCTGCGTCTGTATTTGAAACCTTCAGAACTAACTTTGATGATCGGTTTCAGTTCTCAGTCAGGTCGGAATTTCACGTTTGTTTGGTGATTTACAAGCAAAATAACTAGAAAGCTAGGCTAGGCTTCAAATGAATTGTGAGAGTGTATAGTTAGCAATGGAGGCTGAATTTCACAGCCTGGATGAAATAAAACGCGATTGTTTCTAGTGACTTGAATTCAGCTGGATCGAGAGGCATGAATTGCCGGTGTTTGCCGTGGTATATCATGCAACGATTTTTACCTCACACCTCGATTTTTTTCTATGTACAGTGGGCCAAGCAATTAGGTATGCAGGGCAAAAACTTCTACGCCATACTGAAAACTGACTGTAATAGATATGCATGTGTGAAATTCATATTTAATAAGTGTAATATACCCACTATTTAGATATGTAACTCACTTATCCATGACTGGTTTAGTAAGTCTTTACTATGACATAGAAGTTTTTGCCCTGCATAGCTAACTCGTTGGCCCACTGTACCTTTATTAAATTATTATTATTCCTACGTTTTTTTTTAAATAGCTGCACACGTTACAATTTATCGTAGCAATAAATCTGTGCATACCAATCTGCACAAATTTAACTGTACGAATAATTTTCATATCTTATTAATTATCAGATTTCGTTGTCCATTGGTCTGCACAGTTTCAGAAGTTGCATAAATCACCAGATTTTATTTGTTTTCAAAACATTTTATTTATCTGCGCATATTAATATAATAATTTGTAATGTGTGTTCGATTTTATAATAAAGCATTTTCGATGGTAAAATAGTGCATACTCGATAGATAGATAGATAGAAAATACTTTATTTATACATAATTTCACATGAAAAAAAAAACTTAAGAGGTAACAACAAAAAGAAAATAACAGAAAAATGTACAAAAGACGGCCTTTATCGCTTAAAGTGATTTCTTCCAGGCAACCTTAGGATACACATTTTGGAAAGAGAAAATAAAGCGGTAGTTTGTGCTTAGATAATAAGAAATTATTTTCATTTAAGAAGGATTATTATATAATATGTATATTATATCAATAAATTAAATATAAATTACATATTATATAATATATTATATACGACATATAAATATATTATAATATATATATTATTATACCTACTTACAAATATACAATACATAATACTATAAGGAAAGATAGTGCTCATTTAACATTCTTTTAAAAATTGTGATAGCCAAAGGCAACGCATTCCATAGGCGCACGGCTTCGACAGTAAAGGATTTACTTTAAATAATAATGATTATTAAATTTATATTATTATGTGCATCTGATGTTACTTTAATCTACTTAATAAATTTAATACTGCTTTACCGTACACTGTCGTGGAACTCTTTAATTGTCTTAAGACACTTATTGCAAATGTAATTAGCTTAGGCTGATTGCATTCTATTAGCTACAAACAAAGCATGTAACATGAAATAAATCTGTTGAGTTTTCCTTAATAAATAAATACGAATACAAGTTAAATCTATACACATTTATGACACAAAAAATTGTAACATGTAATTATTTTTTTTCTGTTTCACACTGCTACTTACTCACTCACTGGGTGCATCAGAATTATCAGCGCTGCGGTACTTTTAGCGCTGCAGTATTGTGCTGAGATGCGTACCATTTATGGCATTATGAATGGTATTTTAAACTTTTTACTTTTAGACGGATCATAATGTATTTTCTTATGCCAGAATAAATTATTTTCTTTCTTTCTTTCTTTCTATATATACCATATATCGATATATATGTTATACGTTTACCTTTTACAGCATAGGTATCCTATTTTTTAAACGATATTCACGATATGAATTAAGTTGCCTTGCGCAACGAATATCTTGTTTCAACATGGCCATATCCATTGGGGCTCATAAATATTTATTTCCATTTCAACTGCGCTTGATATCAGTAATTTTGTATTGTTGATATATTTATGTAGGTTATATCCACTCCATTGCGTAACGCCTTTATTGGGTGCCATGGATTTTATTATTATACAATTAGGCGTAGTAAGGGTAGATTCCGAGCGCTTCATACTTCAACTTTATACCAACCTAATATGGGTTTAACTTTAATGTTATTACGTTTTTTCTTGCATTTCTTACAAATCAAATCATTTTGCTCATAAATCATAAAATTTAGCACTCAGCTATAAAAAGCATTATAAAAATGAAGATATTTTTGAAATAAATACTGTAGTTTTCGAACAAACGAACAAAATATTATCATATCACTCCATTTTATGATCAAAATGTTGATTATAATATAACAGACGTGTATTTCACCCAATAGTAGATGATAATTATAGCCTGTTGGGTTTAAAGCACATCCTCCAAAGGTAGCTGATGAATTTTTGTACTTCTGAGAACTAGATATCTGTTCTTTATCCTATTTTCTCAAAACATATAAAGGAAAATAAATCCATTTCCATCAAAAAACGCCAACGATTACTATAACGCAGTTACAAAAGCTACAAAGCACGGCATTTGAGTCTGCATAATTAGTCCATTTAACTTTGGCACAGCATAAAATGTTAGTCAACGACATTCTATTAGCAGAACTGCTAACAAAGTTCCGTACAAATGTTTCTTGTAAGCAATTAGCTGCAGTTGCAGTTAACGATTCAAATTTCTTGACTTAATTACTCATCATTCGAGCCTTTTCCCAGTTACATCTGAGTCGGTTTTTAGTCTAACGGATTAAGCTGAGTATCAGTATGTTATGTCCGCGGTCGTAGATATTAACTGCAATAAATGGCAGTCTTTGGGATTGTGTGTAGAAGTTTTTTATCAGTATTATTGACATAATGTAAACATGATAATAACATCACGCCTATATTACACAGAAGGGTGTGGCAGAGGTGTACAACATCCACACTTCACCTGTTATGTTTAGGTCCCATGGGGTAGAGGAAAAGCATATCGCCATCTACCGGGCAGAATTGAATTTCCTGATGGAAAGTTCACAAATAACACTTTACCCGACCCGGGAATCGAACTCGAGACCTTGCGGTGAGAGGCGCATATGCTAACCAATCAAACACCATAGAGTCAGTATTATTAAGTACAGTCAAATTGTAAAATGAACACCACGCAATTAACACAATAATATTTTCAGCGTAGTATTCATTAATCAATGTTGATGCAGTGGTCACAGCTATGTCAATGAAAATAATATTCAGTATAAGTAAATTAAAATACTTAATATTTATACAGCACTCGAAAAAGCAGCGATAGCTGAGTGGGGAGACCATAGGACTGCGAAGTCAAAGGTCTCGGGTTCGAACCCACGGCAGACACCTCTGTCAATAAATCGTTAAGATTCGTCTTTTCGAAGATATGTGTGTATTTATCACATAAATTGTCGCTTGCTAACGGTAAAAGAAAACATCATGAGGAAACCTGCATGCCTGAGAGTGTCTAAAAAGTACTCGAAAGTGTGTGAAGTCCACCAAACCGCACTTGGCCACACATAGGCCATAGCCTAACCCTTCTCATCATGAGAAGAGGCCCGAGCCCAGCAGTGGGACATGTATTAGATACAGGGCTGCTGTAGACTCGAAAAAGCGTTGTGAATGTAAAACCCTTTTAACCACACCTTCCTAGATATTACCGGTTTTAAAACATACTTTGTAATGTAATATAATGTTACAGATTTGAATGTTACACCAAGTGCAGAAGGTGAACCGAGCATTACATGTTATAATAAAACTAGCTGACCCGGCAGACTTCGTACTGCCTAAATCGATAAGTAAAAGACTTAAACTTTCGCCGTGCCCGTCAGGGTCCATAATTGACACTGTACCTATTTATAAGACCATTTTAACATTGTGGAGTGCAATAAAGACTTGAATACTTGAATACTTTATGTGGATTGATAACATACTGAGCATTTTTTTACAAATTACGGATTTCTTTTGTTTGTTCGAAATTTATTTTATATGAAAGTTTAAGTCTTTTACTTATCGATTTAGGCAGTACGAAGTCTGCCGGGTCAGCTAGTTTCTAAATATAATAAGGATGTATTGACGAAAGAAAAAGTATATAATATGTATTAGCATCAGTTATTCTAGTACCCATAGTGTGAAAGTTGTGTGAGTTTTTTTTTATTCGAAATTTAAAAAAACTCACATAGCCAGCGAATGCTCGTCTCGGACGCAGTTTGTAACGTTATGCTCAAAACGAATGTACATAATATATAGGTAAAAAGAAGAGAAATAATAATATATTTATTCTTAAAAGTAACAGCTAATTAACAAACGGAGACATTTATACAGAACTAGACGCACAAAATGTTTTTGGACACTGATACCCACATCATCATCATCAGCCTGTAGCAGTCCACTGCTGGAAATAGGCCTCTCCCAAGGTGCGCCAGAGTTCGCCTTACGCATCCAATTGCTACCAGCAATCTTACGCAGATCGTCGCGCCATCTTGCCGGGGGGCGCCCCACACTACGTTTGCATTGACGCGGTCTCTACTCCAGAACCGAGACCGCGTCTGATACCCACGAATGCCCACGATAAATATGCCCACATAGTAATTTTACATCCATAGCTATATCAGTAGCGAATTTCTGTGTGCATGTGTATATATGTGTGTGTGTGCGTGTGTGCATGTGTGTGTATTTCAAGATGTCCATGAGATTACGTTATGAATAAATACATAAACGAAATGGCATGGGTAGCAATGGGTATATATTTATGTTTTATCTTTGTTTTCTTTATTTTTTTTCTTTCATTTTGTTTGTTTAATTTAATTTATTATATAAGTAACAGATAGTTGTCATCCGTGTTGTCACTGGGGGATTGGTTGAAAACCAGCGCTAAGCTTTAGTTTAGCATATGCTGAACCAATTCCTATTTAGGGCAATTTTTGCTTTGGGGCATACTGTTAATTATTGTATTTTTTTATTTTTTATTTGTCTTAACTGAATTTATGTGTGTCTCATTGTTTCTGTTGATAAGGAACTAAGAAATAAAATATTTATTAGGTATAAATATTTTCATTTACATTTCATTTCATTTTCAATCGTCAAGCAGCTTTTTGCAGCTAGCTTGAAAACTGTCAAGATCCCTGATTTTACCTTTAACAAAGGATTGCTCGCTAGGTCTGGGAGCACCTAGTGAACTGGGATATTGAATTTTCGTTACCAATTTCCTCCGCTAGTAAAAGTTCATTATCCTTGATTTTTAGAAATGTCACTCAATCACATTTTACCTATTCTCGTCATGCTACGTGTGCTCAATGGGATTGGGGTTGGATGATGAAGCACTACTACGGGTCAAAATTGCAGAATACGTCCCAGTCAATTATCTTGCGTGGCATGAAATCTTTTCCTAGTTACACATGCATACTAAGTCTCATTCATTTTGAGCAATAGTCGCCCTCTTACGCAAAGATTCTCAGTTCCTTATCTTAGTATACTTTAAAGTCCATCTAGAAACAATCTTCTGTGCCGTTTTCCAATTACATTGGGTCAGCGTCTATAGGCTGACCATTTAACTGAGTCCTCGCCTGCGCGGTACAGGGGCGCGGGGGTATGACGACAAAAGGGACTGAAACAGGCGCGGGCAGTGGGGGCACTTAATGAAATATACAGGAGATGAAATGCACCAAGATATTTCCTAAGATATGTGACATCATAGGAAAAAAGAAATAGTGATTTATCAAATGAAAAATAGTTAAGAAGATACAAAATTTTAATGAACTTATGTACGTAAATAAAATAATTGAGAATAAACTATTATACTTTTTGTTATCTAAACATATAATTAAATCGTAAGAAAGTCAAAACTGTTTTTGGGTCCAGTTTCTTTTTTCTAAAATATAAGTATACGTTAAAAGCCATTTGCTTGCATTGACTGTTTATTTTATGTCCGAAGATTTTTCGATTCATCTTGAGATTGTAATTACATGTGTACCTCTCACAAGGTGTCTGCAACAGTCAACACATGCGATCGCTACCCATGTAGCGAACGAAATGAACAATTACAAAAATTTGCCCACCCCCCGCACCCATTTCAGTCCCCTTTGTCGTCATACCCCCGCGCCCCTGTACCGCGCAGGCGAGGACTCAGTTAAGCGGTCAGCCTATAGTCTATCGGATTTAGCTGAATATCATTTGTAGCAAAAGCTTTAAAGCTCTTGGTTTTGTCATGAGGCAGTCTGCTCAGTTTCAGGACAGGGGTGCCATAGTTGTGCTGTATTATTCCTTTGTTAGGAGTATCCTAGAATACAACTGTGTAATCTGGGATCCCCACGAAGCAAAGTACAGCTTGATGCTGGAACGTGTTCAACGGAAATTTGCTCGTTTCCTTTATTATAAATTATATGGTTACTACCCATATTTGTATCCGTCTCTCTTCGTGTCAGGTATGGTTAATATAAACACTCTGGAGCTGCGAAGGAAATGTGCGATAATGGTACATTATTACATGTTATTAAACAATAAAATTGATAACTCTTGTGCCTTATCACGTTGTGCCTTGTCGGTGCCGGACCAGTACACGCGACTGCGTTCGCGGCGCCTGTTGGCGGTACCTGCAGTACGAACCTGTACTGCCAAATTTGCACCTACTAACCAGGCAATTTCACTCCTGAATGGTCTAACAAGTAATTACTCAGAAGTAGACTTGTTCTGTACCAAATTTTGCCAATTTGTATGTTTTTGTTTGTTATTTTTAAGTGATAATCTATGTACCTAATCTGTGTGTAAATTTTTAATCTACTTGTGTGGCTCACTGTGCGCATTAGGCAACTGTAAGCACAGTGAGCAGCTGAGTGTAAAATAAATAAATAAATAAATCAGTATTTTTCATGAAGCGAATGACATCAAACCTCCACAACTCAGTACGCGGTGATACGATACTCTTTGTTAGACTAGTCGTCAGATTTTCTGGCCTCCGATTAACCGAAACGACTGCGATTGACCTTCAAATGGTAACCGAGACCAACGGCTTAACGTGGCGAGGCACGGTGTAAAACTCGATATATTGAATGGTCACTCAACCACGGTTAACATTGCTTTACCTGCAAGATCGACCAGCCCGCGCGGTTTCGACATAGCTAAACGCCTGAAGCAGCGATAGCCGAGTGGGAGACCGTAGGACTGAGAAGTCAAAGGTCTCGGGTTCGAACCCACGGCACACACCTCTCCTTGTCTTTTCGAAGATATGTGTGTATTTATCATATAAATTATCGCTCGCTAACGGTGAAGGAAAACATCGTGAGGAAACCTGCAAACCTGAGAGTGCCTAAAAAAGTGCTCGAGGGTGTGTGAAGTCTACCAATCCGCACTTAGCCAGCGTGGTGGACTATGGCCTAACCCTTCTCAACATGAGAAGAGGCCCGATCCCAGCAGTGGGACATGTATTTGATACAGGGCTGCTATATACATATAAACGCCTGTGTGTCTAAAAGCATTAACAAAATATTTTATAATACGAAATTCAGACACGTTAAAAAACTAAAACAACATTTCTCTCACAAACATAAAAATCCTCATCAAAAAGATCGTCTTCCAAATAGGGATTTGTTTAGGGATAAATTTCCAGAAATTTATGTCAAGGAGGGCCTTGACATAAATTTCTGGAAATTTAATCGTGAATTTACGTTTAATTCAGGTAATACTATTACAGGTGTTCGCGTTTAGTTTTTACAGGTATTGAGGTAAATGTTTAAGGTTTCTACCCCCGTCAACTTAGAGATTACACTATGACAGCTTGTCGACCTACTGTCGCATGGTAAGCCATGTTTCGTTTATGAGCATAGATTTTTTAGGTTGGTTTCTACAGGATTTACTTTATTAGGGTAAGGTGTCTTGCATCAATCAGGATATAACGTTGTATCGTGTCATGTTATTTTTCTTTTCTATAAAAGAATGGCTGCATTAAACCTATTTCATAATCTGAATTCCAGTAGAGTGTGTGTGCAATTTGTATGCAAATTCGTGCACAAAATCGGGCATTTTAAATAAAAACATAACACAAAATCAAATATTAACCAGAATGGTGTGGCAGAGGTGTACAACACTCACATTTCACCTGTTATGCCATCCACTGGGCACAATTCCAACTTCGTGCTGCCATTGTAAATCTCTTGACAGAAAATTCTCAAATAACACTTAGCTCGAACCGGGAATCGAACCCGAGACCTCGCGGTGAGCGCATACGCTAACCACTAGACCAACGAGGCAGAAAGTTAATGCGTTGATCAAAACTGATAGAAAACGTATAAACAATGCACGTTTGAACACAGCACAAACAACCAGACACGCATACTCACACACAACGCAAATGTTTTACTATGTTTTAAATAATAACTTTACAAGTTTTATGTCTAGTTTATAATATTGTTACTTTAGTTTAAATTCCTAAGTCCAATTTTTGTATAGACGCTATTAATAACCACGATATACGGGCTTTGCCTAGTGTGGTTATTATCTACTGTTTTATCTTTTTATGTACTTGTGGACTGTAATAAAGATTATTCTTATGCTTATTCTTGTTCTTGAATTTAATCCTTTGCCTTGATGTCCAGCGTCTAAATTCTCCTTACAGACTGCTCCAGCTCTATCATTTTCATCTCAAATGAACGTTAAACTGAGCAACTCAATATCTACAACAGTGTCCATTATTTATCCTTCAAATTACAGAGTCCAGGCAGTTGCCAATCTAGTGCAGTATAACGAACATTTAGACTGACACATGGTTAACAAAAGTTAGAACCGGGTCCGTATTTGTATCACTCGACCGATCCGATCACCGTATCCGTATCGCTGTATTACGTATTACGTATTTGATTTTGGATACCTTTATAAAAATGATAAAATCCTTACTTAATTTTATAACTGTGAAAGTAGCTCCGTCTATTAATCTCTCTGTATTATATTTACGACTAAACTATTAAACCGCTATTGATGTAAATAAAATTAGTATAAAGATAAATGATTTCAAACTTTCGCGATTTGTACAAATAATTATTTATTGTAGACACGGGTCTTAATCGCGTTAATTTATTTTTAAAGGCATACATTTTTTTTCCTCGACAGTTACGATCGAATCACACCAATCGTGGTTACGAGCGACTGGTGAAGGCTCGGCGTGACCTGCACGCGGATACTAGTAAACTATACAGAGCAAATGTGACATAGAAGCGACTCTTAAATACTTAACAAAATATCAAAAAAAGTAAAGAAGTAAAAGACTAGTTGACTCTTCACGCGACCAGAAGACTGGTTTCTACTTTGGGCAAATGATCAGCATTGCCATACAACGTGGCAATGCCGCCAGCCTTCTGGGCACGTTACCCGCGGTCGACATTGATGCCGACGTATTTTTTGACACCTGAACTTTTTATTAGATCTATTTTATTTAATAAGTTTGTATTATTTTTTATTTCATGTATACGTAGGTATATATTTAATTTTCACTTTCTTAATAATATAGTGTAATTTTAAATGTTTAATTGTATAATAAAAAAATGGATTACCTATTCAAAAGAAATCCCTAAAACAGATAACTTCCTAAAAATCAGGCAACAAAATTGAGGGAAGCTAACGTCTTAATTCCAACAATGGGCGATCCTGAACAAAAGCCTGAAGTGAAATATCGTCCGAGCCTATTGTCCGATCGTTTGATATATTGACTTCTATCAGCTCTCGCTGCAGACACCAGTTTTACATAGGATGAATTATGGCCCGCGGGTCCGTAGCTTACAGCTCCCTGACTACACGGTGAATGTAAGAAATCAGGTATTAATTAAAATTGCTGCGTATTAAAAAGCAGTATGCAAAATAATTAAAAATTGCCATTACATATAATAATATTAATATTACACAACAGGCACACAACGCCTTATAATCCCAAACTAAGCAGAGCTTGTAATATGGGAACTAGAATAATTGATACTAATACATATTATATACTTATTATACATTAAAACACCTAGACCAAGATTGAAATAGTAGTAATATAATATATTAATTACTACTGTAATGAGCTCGTAAAAAATTTGAGCTGATACTTGGAAAAAAATTAGGAGGCAGTAATATTACTAACATTTACAAATCTACGACAGATAGCGGAGTGGCTAGTTTTGATTTCCGCTAAAGACAAAAATTGAAATAGTTTTGATCTTTGTGTGCATGAACATGGAAACCTCCATGTTCATGCACACAAAGATCAAAACTATTTCATTTTTTTACGAGCGCATTACAGTAGTAATTAATATATTATACAATTCAATAAAATATATATTAGTTCACTGCGCAAATTTTGCCACTAAATAGACTAGATAATATAAAATTCAAGTTATAAAGAATATTTTAGTTATTTTTTAGTAAAATAATTATTTATAGATTGTTTCATCAAAAATAAGTACTTTGTAACTAAAATTACTTACTTAATTACGTAAAATAGAGTTCACGCCTACTTCTCACATTAGTTTCATAATTATATTTAATGACCCTAATCATCACACAACTTTCAGTAACATTGAGATATTTTTAGAGGGAAAATAATATGAAATTACTCTAATAGCAATAACGTTATTTAATTGTCTCGTTGGTTTAGCTGAAAGTGTTTGCAAGTTTTTACCGCGAAGCCTCAAGTTTGATTCCTAAATCGAGAAAAAGGGTTATGCGAGAATTTTCATTAAAGAAATTCTGAATAAAATAAAGGAGTTGGAATCAAGCGCGAGATAGATGGCGATAGTCTTAGATTTTTTTTTTTTAAAAGAAGATGAACATTGAAGAAGGCCAGAAGTTGAGCATTGCCATACAACGTGGCAATGCTGCCAGCATTTTGGGAACGTTGCCCACTGGTAGCGGTCTTTTAGACTAGGTTTGTACATAGTTTTAGATGTAGTCATTTATTTTTAGGTTAATAGGAATTTTGTTTTCATGTAAATTGACTTTATGAAATTAAATGAATATTTTCTTTGTTTAGTTCCTAAACTAAACGAAAATGTGGGTTTTAAACACCTCTGCAATACCCTTCTGGTTAATATAGGCGTGATGTTATGTCAAACAATATATTTATTTAAATTCACGTCTACCTCTCACGCAAGTTTTGTTATGTCTTAAACGATTTTATCAACATAAACAACTTCCATTCCGTCAGTTATTTTTAGTTCGAAAATAACATAAAATTACTCTAATAGTCTACAATAACGTTGTATATCACTAGTCATTTCGTATAACACCCGAATTTCGTGTTGGACTGTTACAATCTTACGTTTAATGGTACTCCTTGACCTACTTAGAAGGTTTTTGATTGATAGCTTCATACTGCATTTTATTTCTAAAGTGTGTTTAGATTTAATCAATATCTATGAAATATGGCTTAGATTTTTATGAGTTTTAAACTTTGTGTATATTTGAGTTATTACACGGAAAATGTATTAATGGATTTGGTTTCTAAAATCTTTATTGATGCAATTGCAACATATTTTACTTATTTTTGAGTCATTATGTCTTATGTGCCAGTTATTTCAAGGTTTAGTGCAATCACTGCTGGTCATTCTTTTTTCTATGCTACTTTAATTTATTATGTAAATTTTTATTTAACTGTATAATGAGTATTTTATACATATATAATCTATAATTTTTAATGACCAGTGTAAATAGAACAATGAACGGTAATTATTTAAAAGTATGCATTTGATCTGACAAAAAAAAACAAAACAAAAACAAAAAAACAGTGGTGGTGCCTATCTTAAAATTATTCACAATAGTTTATCCACCATCAGTTTATTCAAAAATATTCAATTTGATCTCTTTCTCAAATACAAAAATAAATATCAGATTATTCAATATTATGTATTTCAAGTCGTATTCCAAACGACACGCGTAAAGAAAACATATCAGTGAATATCAAATTTCATCGACGAATGTTGAAGTCATACAAATGTAAAACAAGAATATTATCGTATTCCGCGAATCGTATTTGCCTTATACGGTATTATATTTCGAGGTTATTGTTTTGTGCGAGAATTCATAAAAATGCGATAAAATTATCAACTAAAAATTATTTTTAGATAACTGTGAGCATTGAGAGAAGAGATGCGTACCATTTCTGACATTATGTATTAAATATATTAAAAATTCAGAGTTATTTAGTTTAAGACGCGTTGTAATGTTGTTTTTTTATGTCCGAATCAATGATTCTTTTATTTTTCTATTTGTTAAGAGTTGGCAGTGACAATTAGTTTTGACTAATGGTGGTTTTGAACCGGGGCGTGGAGGCGAGAAGTGGATGGACAGGGTGTGAATTAAAACACGCTGCATCTTTTACACCGCGCCGTCATCCAGCTAGTGATGTAACGCGTAAAAAGTAAATAAATACTCTATTTATAAAGCAATAAATTTCAATATCGTACAAACAACCGTACCTAACGCAACCGTTACCGTACGTTCCTACTTATTATGTGTAAAATACTTAATTAAGCGTGCTGTGTTCACTTCGAGAAGGTCATACACCAAGTGTTTAGTTTTATCACAATTCATTGTTAATTTGAATCCTGTGTTATGTGCCAGTTTAGTGAACTAAATAAAAAAAATAAACCCATCGACTTGTGAAAGTTTTTGACGTCACGCATCAAAAGCTGAATAAAGTTCCTAATTCAATAAAGTTCAAATTTGTACAATCTTTTCATTTCTCGCCTCGCACATCCACGCCACGTTAGGCCTTTTACACCAAAGATTGAGTGGTGAGGATGGAAAATTTGCTATACAAACTTCAATTCCCGTTCTGCTCTGCCACGCCCCGCTTTGCCGGTATAAAACAACCTCAGTTTTTAAAAGTGGTAATAGAACAACCGATACTACAATTGCTTTGATGGTTTGAAACTCTCCTTCAATAAGCTTGGAACGTTATAAAAAAGACAGAAGTCATTGATCGTAAATATTTCGGTACATAGAAAGTACTCTTGACAGAGATCTCTATTCAAAGAAAGCATTAAGCAGTGCTTTCATTTTGTAAGTTTTCCAAACTCAGTGTCGCCAAATCACCAATCGCCGATACTAGTGGTATGGCTCTAAAAACCCATTTATATGATTAAAGTTAGGTCACATTTTCTGTGTGTCTAAAACTCTTATATCTTTAGTGTTCTTATCCGACTAGGTATAGAAAACAAAACAGAAAAGTAATTATGTGTTTTAAATATCGTCAGGAATATGTGGCATGCTCGGCTTGTTGCCAGCCTGTCCACTGGCAACCCGTGTGGAGCCTTTACAGTGGTATCAGAGAGCCATTTAGACTACAGACTATTTATTAAGAAATTGAAATGTCAAAATCAGGATAAAAAGTAATCCTTTTCAAATGTTGACATCAAATTGAAATAGGTATTTATTCATCTCGCTATTACTTTTAAATGGCATTCAGAAACCAATCTGAGACTGACACGTTTTTTTAATGCAATTTGTATTTATTTGAATTGTTATATTTTGGACCAATAAATACTCAAAGGACCTTTTACAAGAATTTGCAGACCACTTTATAAGAAGAGGTACATACAGCTTAATAGGTTATGAGTTAAATAATAATAAAAAAATAATAATAAAAAAAAATAAGTTAAGAAATAAGTAAAGAGAAGTAATAATAATAGCAGCTCTGTATCTAAAAAAAATAAAATAAAATATATAAAATAAGTTAAGAAATAAATAAAGAGAAACAATAATAATAGCAGCCCTGTATCTAATACATGTCCCACTGCTGGGCTCGGGCCTCTTCTCATGATGGAAAGGGTTAGGCCATAGTCCACCACGCTGGTCAAGTGCGGATTGGTAGACTTCACACACCCTGAAGCACTTATTAGGCACTCTCAGGCATGCAGGTTTCCTCACATTCCTCCTTCATAATTTATATGATAAATACACACATATCTTCGAAAAGACGAGGAGAGGTGTGTGCCGTGGGTTCGAACCCGAGACCTTTAACTTCGCAGTCCTACGGTCTCCCACTCGGCTATCGCTGCTTTGTTATGATTTTATGACTCGATAATTACATGACATGGTCTCTATTGATCTACATACGGCCTTCACGGCAAGAAAATTTAGACTTTTACACAGAGCATGAAAATTTTAGTCAGTAAAGTGGTTACGAGTATCACGACTCTCATTATTAGTAACATGTATGAAGGATGGACAGCAAAAATACAAATTCATATTGTACTACCATAGAAACCATAGGTTCCACAAATATTTTTGTTTTGTTTTAATACTTTTAGGTAAAAATAGTATTATCAACGACAATAACAGACATTTTATTTGTACATTTTGTTTGACGATTCCAAATACTATGTAATAATAGTTTACGGAATAAAGCAAAAACAATAAACAATACAACATTAGTTATTTACCCTATCGTTATAAAAATCTCATATATTTAATGGTGAAAATAAATAAATTTAATTAAATTAAAACTTCTAATTAACACTAAAAAAACATTTAATTAAACTACAAACAAAAAATCGAGTAAGGAACCGTTGTCATGCGTTTTTCTTTAAAATAAATATAAATAAATAAATATATTTCACAACTCACACACAACGCCATCTAGTCCCAAACTAAGCAGAGCTTGTAATATGGGTATAACTGATACTAATATATACTTTTCTTTTGTAAATACATACTTATTATACATAAAAACACCCAGACTAAGACAAAATATATAATAATCAATCTATTTCAAATCCTTGACTTTCCTCATAACATATGAAAAAGAGTTTAATGTATGTAAAGCGATGTAAGTAAAACAATGCATAATCTATTGAACCGTTTGATCCCGCCGACACAAAGCTTAATATTTTCTTTGTATCTCGAGTAGGGTTGAAAACATCTAGACCTACTTTTTAGGGTTCCGTAGCCGAATGGCAAAAAACAGAACCCTTATAAATTCGTCATGTCTGTCTGTCTGTCCGTCCGTCCGTATGTAACAGCCACTTTATTCCGAAACTATTAGGACTACACAATTGAAACTAAGTAGGTAGATGTATTCTGTTAACCGCTTTACGATTTTTACACAAAAAAAAATAAATATTAATATTAGAGGGGGGCTCTCCATACATTGAACTGAAACAATTTTATTTTTTTTTCATTCTACCTATACATGTGGGAAAAATTACATTGAGGTTTCTAGATTCATTTTTTTTCAATGTCAATCGTTCCAAAGATAGACACTTTCAAAGTGCTAAAATGAGTGTCCCCCCCCTCTAACTTTTAAAGCACAGGAGTGAAAAATCTAAAAAAATATATATTATAGATCTTAATAAAAACTTTCAACCAAAATTATTTTGAATGAGATACAGTCGGCAGTTTTTGAGATATAGCACTTTTTCAGCAACCGCAAATTATAACTTTGTTATTCATACAAATTGCATAAAACACTATGAATAACAAAGTTGTTTTTGCTGGCAAAAAAATGTTGGTATTTTGGCTATTTGTCGGTAATCGGTACGTTTAATGTTGTTACGACTAGCTACGGAACCCTATTGCGCGTGGCCCGACACGCACTTGGCCGGTTTTTTTGTGTGAGAATATTCAGATATACTTTATAGTGTACTAGTTGGTGTAATTTCAGGTAATTGTTTTTTTTTGTAAAAGTAAGAATGTTTTTAAACGTGTGAAACCGTTTATACTGCTGGAAATTGTGATATGACTCGTTGTTTTTGTTTACGTAAAATAACCGGTGACCAATAAACTAAGATTGTTAAAAAGTATCGATCTTAATACATCATATAAGTAATTGTTGGGCGAGAAATTTTGATTCGATAAGTCGTTAAATAAATATCGAAATATGAATTAAAATGATAAATAATTTTTTTGGAGCGTGCGATTTTTTGAAGTGTGGCAATTTTCGATGAAAAATACCCAAGGGCTCAATATATCGACGCTGATATTGGTATTTTTGTAAAAATCGATACATCGATATTATTTTATTATTATGTTTTTTTTCTTAATGCCCACATCCCTACAATAAACTGGTTTGACAGTAGAAAACAGGGATTTTGTGAAGGCATCCACGCAAACTTTCACATTTACAATATAAACGCGCGTATATTTTTATCCACTCTTGACAGCGCGGAGCGGAGCGCACCGTAGCGCAGCGTGACGGCTTATTTTCATGCGTCAGGCATTGACGCTGATGCTTGCTTTCAACTACCACAGCATCAGATAGCTGCCGAGGGTTTGAACCCTACACTTTGCAGTCCTACAGTCTCCCACTCGACCATTTTCTCCTATAGCCACTTTAATGAATAACATTATCTTTAAGACAAAGATAAAGCCTTCTATTAAGGGAGAAGGGGAGAAAGCAAGTAAACAAGAACAGTTGTATTTATCTAAGAATTTGGGCAAAACTGTACGTGACTGTGAATGTAGTAACAGAGTTATATATTTAGTATTTATGACATTAATGTCACACTGTCTTACCCACGATCAGGGCGGCGCAACAAAATACCAGCACTGAGTGCTAATGTGTCAAATCAAATCAAATCATTTATTTCCATGGGCCCCAAGGGGCGCTTAAACACGTCAAAAGTGTGCTGCAGTATCATGCTGAGGTGGCTGACTTTTTCTGGCACTTCGGTATGTTCATGTACTTATTTTAAATAGGAATAAATAGTTTTACAAGAGTTCATAATTTTTTTTCCGGAAAATGTAAATGTTTCTCATTCTTTTATTTTTTTATTTATAATACTTACCGCCCTTCACGATGGGCAATTATTTTTTAAAAAGCTTACTAGTAATTTGCAAATTTTAATTATTAGAAATCTTGTTAACCCTCTCCAGCTAAGTTTTAATTCGCTTGTGTCAGGGGGAAGTTCGCTTCCGTGGTGTAATAGCCAGGATCAGCCAGGATTTACTGTGGTCACTAATAATTATGGCAATAGACAACGTCAAAAATTGACGTACGACAGATGACACACAAATCAAATCAAAAAGGTGCTGAATTGCAATAATGTTGTTCTCATAGCGATAATACATAAATACGTAACTTGTTTTTGCCCTCTTTTTGCATCTTCTTCTCCTCAATAACTCTAAGGTTTCCAGGAAGAGAACTCAAATTTGAGTTAAGCTCGCCTTTATTGTATTGTGTGTTATGTATTGTCTTTATAAATTGTTTAAAAACAAAAACAAACGTAATAAATAAATCTTTCTCCGCAAAACATTGATATATTATATACATGGATCTCGGGTCTGCGCTCAAAAGTGTCCGAACTAAAAGCCCGCTAAAACGCTAAAAGACCGCTAACTCTGCGCCAATCTTCGTTCGACAACTGACGTGACGTTACAATGTCATATTGTGCCGTGAAAACATGCAGAAATTACAGGTCTAAATTGAAAAAAGAAGATGGTGTATCGTATTTCTGGTAAGCAAACTTTTGTTTTATCATTTGCAAGTATTATTTTATTTAAAAACAAGGTATTTTATGAATATTTAATCAATAAAAAAAATCCTCTTGATTTGGAACAAAAATTATAATAGAGACGACTTGGTTGTTTATTTTTTTTTACGTACTGCGTGTTGTTAGTTAGTTATTGCAGTTAGTGTCCTTACTACTTAACCGTCAATAGCGATGTAACTTCCATTAGTAATATAATTTCATAGTATGCCCGTATTTTATGAAACTTTTTTATTGCAGTGGTTAAATGCCGAATTGTTTAGTCTACGTACTTTATCGATTGACAACATAATAATAAAGATTTTCCCTCATTTGGTTGGTTTGATTTGATTCCCAGATGCGGCACGGCGGTATTTCATTAAACTCTTTTATTGCAATTTTATTTTCTTTATAAAATAAAAGAAAGTTTCCATTCATGCAACATCCCATTTATATAAAAAAATTATCAAGTAAAAAAATTATATTGAAAAAATAAGGCCTACTCCATTACTCCCATGTTCACGAGTTTTATTTTTGACCGTTATGTCATTGGTTGACAGCAATGACATTTATATTACAGGTTGACGTAAGACCATAGACTTTTTATTTCGGACATTATTTTTGTGCATTTTGTTCTAGTCCCTCTGTCTATGTAGGTCTATGTAATATAAATGTCATTGCCGCAAAAGAATTTTTAATCAGTTGAGTATACTCAACTGTGAAAGCTGTTGTGCCAATATATAAAATAAATATTAGCATAAATGTTAGCTAGATTATTAAAATTGAAAAATTTCTGGTTGATTAAAAAATAAAGTTGTTACGAACTGTATCATCCTAAATGTTTTCATAATATTTAAATTAGTGAAGTGTAAATAATATTGTATCCCAACCGCTAAACTAATTATAAAATACTTCATAAACTTTGGCAGCATGTTATAATTGAATTTTAATTATTTATTTTTAGGATGCCTTGTTGATCTAGCCGTCTAGTGGTCAGCGTTTGTGACCTCTCACTGCGTGTTCTCGGGTTCGATTAACGAGTTGGGCAGAAGTGAGATTTTTCCTCAGGAAATTCGGTATCGAGCTCCGATGGCCATACGCGCATCCCTTATATGCGATCTAAACATTACAGATGAAGTGTGGGAGTTAGACAACTGTGCCACAACCTTTTGGGTAATAATAATAGACGAGTAAGTTGTTAAAAAAAATGTTCTTTATAAACTGCTTTGTCAGTAAAGTGTGAGTGTTATTAATTTCTGCCATATCCTCTTGGGTAATATAAGTGTAATGTTATGCTATATTTGTTTCCTTTTTAAAGTACAGTGACCGGTTTAAGCGGTCACATTGTCGTTGTACTACGCTATTGTTGTGGGTTTACAGTTGTGAGCTGACCCGCACGACGGGAACGTCTTTGTGTGATTTGTCACGAAAATTTTGTTCAGCGTTGGGATATTTAGTGTATATTTTGTAGAGTGGGGATATCAAAGGGATTTCTACAAACCTAAAATTTTTAGGTTTGTTGAAATCCCTTCGATACCCGTGGTGTATAAACGCATTTTGATGTTGAAATCCCTTCGATATCCTTGGTGTATAAACGCATTTTGATCTTATTTAAACCTGGTAACACAAAACAAATTATGAAATAAAATCGAGTTATATTACTATGAGTCTTTATTATTTTGCAACATTACATAACATTATATCCTGGGATGGTATTTAAAAGTGCTTCAATTTATTCCCATATAATTTAACTAATTTTGCCTTTGTTCCACCAAATATACTGAATGTGCACCAAAATATGTTCACTAACATATTTCATAGTGAGCACCTATTTAAGAATTGTTGCATATTTGTAAAAATAGTACTACACCTATTTTAAAAACAGATTGATTCTATGGTTATGGTCGCAGTTCTAACCTAACCTAACCTACTACTTTACCCATAATTGACCTATGCTATAACTATAGCTTTTATTTTGTGTAACAATCAGGAATATTTGGTGCACTATAAGTATTTTTCGTGGAAGAATAAAATAATTGTTACAATAGAATATTTGCAGCGCACTAGAATAAAAAAGTGTTATATCTTGGTGATAATTTGGAATTTGTTTGGTGTAACATATTTTGTTGGCCGAGTAGTTTAATTATAGCAAAATAATGAAACGGGTTTAAGAATAATATTTTAGAAATGCGTACATAGGTGTACCTTTAGATTTTTGGTGAACACAAAATATTATCCTATCTATATTATTCAGAAGAGTTTGGAAGAGGTGTATATCAACCATATTTCACCTGAAAGTTAAGGTCAGGCAAAGTCAACTTTCCGTCAGGTAATTCTCATAAGCAGCACTGAGCTGGAAATGTGCACGGTGAATGGCGATAGGCTCACCCTTATCCCATGGAACCTAAACATAACAGTTGAATTGTGAGGGTTGTACACCTCTGCCACTCCTTTTTAGGTAATGAAGGGATAAATGTTATGTTATGTTATATTATTCTGAACCTGGAAGACAAGATTGCGTGAAATAGAAATATTATATAATATTTTTTTTTTGTACTACGCCAACAGCGAACGAACGTGTAGTCCACCTGATGGTAAGTGGAGTACAGCCCATGGACTTCAACAATCCACAAAAGCAGATTATAGATGTGTCGCTGCAGCTGAGGACTACGGTGTTATAATAATAATAATATAATAAAATATATTTAATCAAGTGACAAATGACTCATAATGTTAGTAGAGCTTATATACTATGTTAGTAAACGATACAATTGGAAACTTATTATAAAAAAGCGAGATGAGCACACAGTTCATCGCCTCGGCGCCATCCCATGGGAAATGGCGTCCCAGCGACCCACGTACGGACAGTCTTCTCTGCTTGATATCATTTTCAGGATGCTGTTTGAGCTACCCCACACCCTACGCACCAGGGATGCGCATCTTTTACGCATTGTACTATAAAAACAATCGACATGAACGTCTGCAAACATCCCTGATGCGCTACAGAAGCGATGCAGCCCCACCAGCACCCTGAAAGCATTATTAAATTGAACTCTGAGAGCGTTATAGGCCCGTTGAGTATATCTAGCCCACAGGCTGCATGTATAAAATGTGGTACAGTAGGCACGGAAGAGTGTTATTTTTACACGAAGTGAGCTGCGTGCAAACCTGCGAGCTATCATGTTCGCTCTTACCGATAACGCTCTCCGTTCACGTTCGATTATGTCTCATGTGCCAGTGATTTCAGGGCCTGATCTCACCACCAAACCTGAACACAGTAATGGAAGCACTACTATTTGGCGGCAGGTTAAAGGTGAGACGGTGGTGCTGCCGCTCTCGAGCTATCATGTTCGCTCTTACCGATAACGCTCTCCGTTCACGTTCGATTATGCCTCATGTGCCAGTGATTTCAGGGCCTGATCTCACCACCAAACCTGAACACAGTAATGGAAGCACTACTATTTGGCGGCAGGTTAAAGGTGAGACGGTGGTGCTGCCGCTCTCGAGCTCATTCACAAGAGCTCTACCACCAGTAAAATGTTTTGTTTATCACACCTAGAACTAGTTTTTACGCCAGTCTCAATATTTTCTAGATCGATTTACCCAAACATTTCATAAAAATACTCTATAGAGGGTGATTTAGGTTATCGCGTTTCGTCACCGCATCCGTTGTTAGATAAAGCAAATCACCCATAAATTCTAATGGCCTCCTCTCACGTTTATCTGGGTATTGTAGGCTTGGTCGTTTATAGACCGGCAACTAGTACACCAAACGTCAAACTGCATAAAGGGTCGCGAGAGCGAGAGCGAGATATACAAAAAGCGTGAGCCCTACACGAGTGACTGAGGCAGTGCATTTTTAACCGACTTCAAAAAAAGGAGGAGGATCTCAATTCGGTTTTTTTTTTCAAATTCCGACTTCAAAATTATAAAATAATTATTTAATAATTACTATTTAACTAAATGAAAAAACGTATTATTTTGTGCGAAGTAAATTAATTTTATGCTTTTTAGTTTACCTACTTTTTGAAGTCGGTTTTTTTTTGTTAAAATATTTTATACTACCCGCCAAGATCCTTGATTTTACCTATAATTAGTATAATCTTCTTAAGTACTTCACACATAGGAGATTACTTCTGTGTGTGAAGTCCTCACACACAACAAAATTAATAAACTAATGTTAGTATAGCACAATAATACATTTCAGAACATTGCCGTATAATATATACATCTCTTCAAAAAGTGTGTTCACTTTTCTGTTCGGTACGGACATAGTGAAAAGACTTAAACGGACAAAACCATATATGAGTTAGTTAATGTTAGTGATTAAGTGAAAAATTTACAAACAAAAACAGTGATAGTTCAAAAGACAACATGAACAAAGTGTCTTCGCCTTAATAAAAACTAAGTGAAGTGTTATTGGACGCCTCTTAGATTTATGTTTACATATTAATTTAGGTTAAAATAGAATTACTCATTAGCCTTTATGGGCTAGATTGTAATAAAATAAGATATTTGTGATATCTTACAACATAAAAAAAAAAAAAAAAAAAACTTTTCTGTTCATCCTAGATCTTACAAAAATATCAAAAGACTGTTAAGTAGGGCAATCACTACTATTTTGCGGCAGGTAAAAGGCAGAACGAAGGTGCTTTCGCTCTCAAGTTGGTTAAAAAGAGCACCATCTAAAAAGCTTGATACATAGCATTTAGCCATGTTTAGCAATCCTATACTAAGAACAGTCGATTTTTTTTCGAAATAATAAATGACGCGAACCGGCCGGAAAGACGATGCATACAGTCAAAAGATTCGTGGATTTGGAGCAGGGCTTAGATAGCTGAGAGGTAAAGCGATAGGCTGCAATCCTATGGTCACGGATTCAAATCCAGTTTCAAGAACATTTTTCGACTGTTTTAAGTATCTAAAAAGTTGCCGGATAAAGTTCGTTCAACTTAAAAGTCGCCCGTCTATACCTAACAGTGTAATCGTAATCCTCACCAATACACGCTAGGGTCCCACAACAAGGGACATATCACGTTAGCAATCCGATACAAGATGTTATTTATTTGAAACATAGTAAGAAGCTTAAGGTGATCTATCAGAATTGATGCTACGTCAGAAGGGACTTGGATCGTAAAAGATTTTGGTGGATTTAGTGATCACAGTACAAATATTGCTGTACAATCTTTATTGCTTTTGAACAAATTTACAGTCTGGACAAGGGTTTTAATTGGATATTATATTTATAGTGTTTTTCATTTTACGTAAAGTTTCTGTAGAAGAACTTATAATATTGTTTTATAGCCTTTTTGACATAGTAATTATTAATTTCTCGTTTAAATTACTATAATATACAACAATCGTTTCTTTTTTGCCACTATTAACTTTTAAATTCGACTATGACTTTACTAATTTAAATCAACAACTTATAAACGTCACAAGACAAAAGATAAAATAAATTATCTATGATGATAAGATTTCAAATTTAAATTTTTTACACACAGATTTCAACTCGCATGTTTGAGGCCGCACGTTCTCAGAATCCTGGTATTTATTTCGGCCAGAAGTTGAGCATTGCCATACAAAACGTGGCAACGCTGCCAGCATTTTGGGAACGTTGCCCACTGGCAGTGGTTTTTTAGATTAGGTTTTAATATAATTATTTACTTTTAAGTCATTTATTTTTAGGTTAGTAGATATTTCGTTGTTTTATTTTTAATCCAAACTTAAATAAAATAATTGTTGATAAGTCGAAATCTTCCAACTCAAATCTCAATGTCAAGAGTGGCAATCCGTTCTAAGGAGGCTGTTAATTCAATTTCGATCTGTAATTTTAAATACTCGTGAATATAAAAGTTCTTATTTATATTCAATATAATTTACCTCACATAAAGTACTCCATACAGGAAAACAGGGCATTTAACTGTAATCCAGAGAAGAGGATATCCAAAGTATTAACAGAGATATAGTAACTCACGGTATAGAGGGCAGACCTCCACGATTTATCACTAACAGTTCCGTAGTAATTTATGTTTTATACAGGAAAATATCCGTAATGAAAATTTCCCTATCTGCATTCCTTTTTGTTGAAATACCAGCACTTATCGGGAAAGTAATACAATGTTTTTCTGTTAGAAGTTTATTAGTTTATTAATATGTGAGATAAAATCTTTCGTACCCACTTTTATGTATTTTCACGTGCAAAGAGTGTTTACATAGCATTTTTTCACTTTCTAGAATTCGAAAAAGTATTTTTAATGTATTTTCAGATTAAAAAGGTAAAGAGGTGTATATGATTTCAATTCAGTTTGAACTTTTCTGTGTTTTCTTTATAAACGATTTCATTTTTAGTAACCATGATTACATTTTTGGCATATATTCTGATACGAGGCATGATCTACCTTAAGATGGCAAAAAAAGGAAGAAGTAATAATAAATGTTATAAAACGAAATGCGAACACCGTCAGTCGTATTATTGCCATACAGGATCAGCTTGCACTAGATAAAAGGTAAGAATTAACTTTCCTTGTTTCCTTACAAATACCTTCGTAGCATAGCTACTTTACCTAAATGAAAAACATGAAAGTCCAACAACAAAGGTAGGAGATTAAACATAGTCCAGCAATCCTTACTCTCTCAATCCCAAACAAAACAGCCATTCCACCACTTTCTGTTCCAACATTACCATCTCACCTTTTTCCTTATTACTTCCAATATTAGCTAAATCAGAAGTTATTCGGTCGCTCATTTCCTCGTACCCTTCCAGATTCATAATAAAAGCTATTTAGTGAGTAGTAACAATAAAAAGTTTCACACTGAACACCCTCATATAGCGATGGGGTGAACTAACACGAAACGACATCAAGGGTAGCTCAGTCTATGATCTCCCAACGGAATTCTACTGCCATCTATTGTGTACTTCGATAACCAATATAGATTGAGCTTTGATGCGTCAGCTATACTACACATAAAACTATCAAGGAGAGTTCAAAGTATGTTGGACACGTCCCCCTCCTAAGATTCAGTGAATATTATATTACTTATCGGTATAAGTAAGAATCACAAATGTAGATTTTGCGGAATACGTTTACGCTTGTCTCAATATGGTTTTAGGGGCTTATGGTTTTGTATTTTTGTAGAGAATACAAGAAAGGCTTTTGATATTTCTATTGAAAATATTGTGTGAGTGATAAGAATGAAAAAATATTTATCTAGTAAAATAAATAGAACAAAATCTTGTAAGCAATATTGATAGGATTGTGCCTTGAAAAAAAATGACATCTTCTTTATATAAAATCACTGTGATATTTATTATGTTCTTTTTCTCGTACGTTTATATATTCGTACTACTAATCGTATTCTAAACTATTCTATCATCGATTCACACACATTTTTCTTTCAAGTTACTTTATTTCTTCTCAAATTTTTCAATAATTTTATTATATATTTTATTTCGTCTTCTCTGGCATGAAATCGCAATATAGGGAACATGAATAATAGTTATTTATGCAACTGTTCTATAATGAGGGGTATTAAAACACGAGTGTGGGTTTATCACACGAGGCGAAGCCGAGTGTGATAATAGTATCACATGAGTGTTTTAATACCTAATTATAACAGTTGCATACAAGACTTTATCTACACCCATGATATGAATCCTCTATAAATGATCTGAAACCATTGGGTATTGTACAGTGTTGTAAGAACTCTATGTAAATTCATGGAAAGTTTAATTAGTGAGTATCTAATACAAAAAAACTATGTATAGGTAATAATATAATTATTTATTGTAATAATTATTTACATTTTGGATCGTACAATTATTAAAAAGTATTTTTTCAATACTATTATTGAACAAAAATGGCGGGATACGACGTCAATTCAAAAATTCGAATAAGTTTTTATTTAAATTACGGCGCTGTGGTAGTGAAACGCGCGTGCATGACATGTTCTTTTTTTGAAATTCATAAAGATGCCATGAGAATGTGGCTGTTCGATGAGTAAAAAAGGAGTTGCATAATGAATTTCAGTACAACATTATAGCACCCGTTTGGGTGTTATAATGGTTATTATGACACTGGCTGTTTTAATGTTGGCAATTAGCTAACTGTTTCAAGAACGTTTATAGAGGATTTATAGCATGGGTGTAGATAAAATATTTAATAACCTTACATTTAATTAAAAACTTTTTTATTTATTTATTAATTTATTTTTAAAACCTTACAACTATCATTACAGGCCTTATTATTGTCACGTAAAATTCCTTTAGGGTTTATTCTTGAACAAAAAAATTGGTACAAATATGCAAATATTAAAAATGTGATGGCTCGTCGATATTACGGCACCGCGGCACACAAAAATGTCGAAATCCAACTCCCATTAAACCGTCAATCAAAAGACCAAAGGCAATCTAGATTTTAGCGTGTGCGTACGCCCAGCGAAATGTTGTTGAATTTAAAGATTTTAAGTATGCAGATATTTAGTGTATGACGTCGTGTAATTGTGTATGGTAAAAAAAAATTTGTGCATGCAGCCATTGTGGAGAAATTCACCAAAAACTGATTCCGCTGGGCGAACGTTGTCCTGGCGGAACTTTTTTTAATCCATCGACTTTAGAAGCAAAGAGATGTGTCCAAAAATTAGTGTGTATTTGTGTGTAATTGTGTATGTATAAATAAAATTAGTGCATGCATAAACTTCGGAGAAATTCAAGTTTCCGCTGCGGGAACGTTTGGCCATTAGCTAGTTTTCATATAAAGCGCTTACATAGAGAGCTGTAGATTTTTACATACGTTGTTTTGAATTTGTTTATATTTGTTTAAAAAACAGATTTAGAAAAAAATTAAGGGTTTTAAAGATAAAAATATAAACATAAAATACTCTTATTAGGTCTTAGTTCTTAAAGTATGCACTTTGGGGTCTAGATTTTCACGTTTATACAAACCTTGTAAGTGTCTGCAACATGTTGCCAAGTATCAATGATGTTCCGTTAGTAATTAAAGAGTTGTAGGGCAATTTACCATGAATAGTTATGGTTTTTGTTGTGTGTACAAAGCAGTCAAATATCACGACGTTCTAAAGGAATTGCATGGTAAAATGTATGCCAATAATTAGTGTATTCATTCAACTATGCACATGCAAAATTTCATGTCATTAAATTCAGTAATTAAAGAAAAACAATTAAAATACTGACGAAGCATCGAAAACCTACATAGCCCGACCAAGTTCGGATGGCTACAAAAAAGCGGCCGTGCAATATATTTAGGTAACATCCCAAAATTTGCAGTATAATACTGGTATTGAACTCGGTATAGGTGATAACACAATTGTTTCGATATAATTTATAGGTCATTTATTTGTGTACACCTACTTTTTTAAATCTTTTTGACTATAACAGAAAGTAGGTACTATTTACGTAGGTACTTTATTTAAGTATGCGCTTAATACTTGAGATATAATCTAGATATTAATATATTATTTAAGACAAATAAAATTCATACAGCTAATTTCTATTGAAGATTTCACGGATCAGGATTCTAACTATAATAGACCCCTTAAGAAAATTAAATAATTACCACGTGTAAGTACTACTGTTTAGGTAAATATTTATCATATTGTAGCTTATTACACTATTTAACCACTGGACTAAGCATGCACGAGCGTTCCCCTTTGCAACTTTAGTGGATCAAACAATCTAATAACTTAAAAAAAACTACTTCTAGACTCAATTTTTAATTGTTGTATACCGTTGTACTGGTAGTAACTTATGTATGTGAGCGTGTTCCACCGCACCCCACCAAAATATGCAGAATTATTTTTTTTGAAGCGGTACCTAAGGTTAGTCCTTTGGTTAAATAGTCTAAGTATTGTAGTTATGATTTGATCAAAAATATTCTAGTGTGAAAAAATAGACAACGCGCTGCGCGCAACGAGCAATAGGCGGCTTCCCGCTTGAAACGGTACTTCCATCCTTGAAAAAAAGAGAGGGCAATATGTTTTCATTAGCCCCGGCCCGCGCGTATTCGTTTGCTGTTAAACTTGAACCTGATTTTGTGTTATCCCCAGTTACAAACAAATGTGCAGTCAAGGACAATGTGCGTATGCGCTGTTGTTTTGCTATGCATCGCCAATTCTCTGTAATAATAATATTGGCAGTGTTTTGTTAATGTTATAGTGTAACAGTGAAGCTTAACAAGCAAATAATGTAGTAGGTATATTGAGTGAGTGATAGTGAGAAGCTGATAACAGATATAAGGTAAGATTTTATAATAAATTAATAGACACTTATTCATACAGACACCATAATATTTACGGATTGATCTAATTCTATATCTATTTACTTGAATTCATAATAATAAATTATACTAAGTAGACATATATATATTATAATAAAATCGTAACAAAGTAGATGTTTTTCCTGGTTAAAGACAAACTACTGAATATAAAATTACAGAATAACTACTGAATTAACTAAACGACCGACCAGATTGTAACGAAATTGTTGCAATGAAATATTGTTATTAAATAATCACCTTATATTTCACTTTTTTTCACCATTTGTATTGAGCAGATCGCAAATTATGGAAACTTTAGTTCTGGAGTTTAATTTCTAGTGCATATTATGATTCTATATCACTAAGACATACTCCCCTTAAAAGGAAAGCAACTAATAAAGTATCACCATTTTACATTATCTTTATACGTAAATTCATACTTTTTATTAATGTTTCAGATTATAATGGCGTCTTAATCTCACTAGAAGCGAATACCTCAACGACCTAATTCTACAAACCAAACCAATTCATCCAACACACCGCGCGGCGCTACCGATGCAATGGGAGGAAAAAATTGAAATGGCCGGCAGAAAAAGTACTATACCGTTAAGTGATATAAAAGTAGTAGTACGAATACATAAAGACACATTTGTTAAATCTGTTCCTCCTGTTAGCCATGAAGTGTATGACTGTATACAAAAGCAGTTAGCTGAATTATTTAATTACTACATGAAGAAACCTGCCATACAAATGTCAATTAAACGCAATTATAATTTTTTTTTTGACAAACGTGATAACTTACCCACCAGTAAACATTATTTTGATAATTCTGATGAAAAAAATGTTGATATTATAGACGAATCTGATGAAGTTTAAGTAAAATTTCTAATGGATTATCATGAGTACAGAAATATAGAACCAACAAATCACAAGTTGTCAAAAAATATTTGGACGAATGAGCTACAAGACCAAATATGGGCAAAAACAGACATTCAATGCACTTTTTCATTTAAAAGCAATTACGTTCCTTCAAATTTAAAGCTAAATAACATCAAATGTGATGGCAAATGTACCCAATGTGGAGCAAATATTTTAGTAACTATTGATCCAATAACTAGTAATTTCATAGATGTTACTTGTTTGATAAGCCGATATAAAAAAGATTTTGTCCATGATTTGACTGTAAAGAATAAACTTAATTCTGTAAGAAAACAAAAATTAGCAGTAATGTTAAAACACAATAGGGCATTAGCAGTTAGAGCTATGATGGCAGACAAAATTATAGACATTAATGAACCAATTGAACCTCCAACATTTCCGAAATTAAGTACTTTGAGGCGTATACGACACGAAGTTAAAAGGGCACTTCAATTCGATAGGAATACAATTCTCTCCATTTATGCTATGTCGCAAAGTCCACCATTTGATTCTTTTGTTCAAAAAATTAGTTTCGTCACGTTTTTTTTATATTTTTGGACCCAAGAACAAGATAAATATTATGATGAAGTATTAAAAAATACACATGTCGTTTTATCTATCGATGCAACCGGTTCGATTTTTCAAGTAATTGCACCGCCAAATGTTAACGATAATTTAAGAACTAAGGAACCCAAACATACTTTTTTGTATGCCGTTGTGGCATACACAGCAAACACAAGTATACCTTTATGTTATATGGTGTCCCAGTCCCAAACTACTGAAACCATAGCCAAGTGGTTAAGCACATGGGCGCGTAACCGTAATACGCCGAATGAAATTATCAGTGATGATTCTTCTGCGCTATTAGGAGCAATGTGTCGCAGTTTTTTAAACACCGACACAAACAAATATTTGGCGCAGTGTTTTTCGATATTAGAAGGTGAACATAATTCTATACCAGCATGTTACATTAGATTGGATAAGTCTCATTTTTTTAAAAAATTATACAAACAAAGCTGTTTTGAAAAAGCAACAGAAAAATGTAAAAACTTCTATATAAATTGTATAAAAAAAATTCACTTGCTTAAGTCCTATGAAGAAGTCAAATCAGTAATCAAAGATATCGTTACTGTATCTTTACATGAATATGTAACCCTAGATTTGGATGGGCAATCATGCAAGAAATATGATCAAGCTGTAGCGTGTTTAGCGAATATAAGCGAGTATAAGGTTGACATCCAAGATTTAGATAATTGTAACGATGATGAGTCATTAAGTTCTGTATTACCCGATGAAAATAATGACACCAACAATGCAGGTACAAACCCACTCATTCAATATTACGACAATATTTTAGAAACCGAAAATTTGGATTTAATGTTAATTGACCCGAACGAACATAAAAACGAATATTATTTACCAGAAATAAATGATACATTAAAAAGACTATTGAGAAAGTTGTTTATGTGGAGTGGCGTTATGGATAAGTATTTTCGTAATGTTAGAAATGTTGCGAGTAGCTCAAATGTTGAAAATCATTTTAAAGATATAAAGACCTTATATTTCAACACAAAGCAGGAGCGAATACGTTTAGACGAATTTTTAATACAACATTACACTTACATTAATGGGATGATCAAATTAAACAAAGCTAAATATTCTGAAACTGCTTCCAAGATAATTAAGAATAAGAATGAACATATGATTTTAAATCAAGTTAAACAGACGAAAATGATAGGTGATTTCGAGGAGCAATCCATTTTTCAAGACTATCCTGTTGAAATAGAAAACTGGAGAGGTCTAGTTATTCCCAACACAAAAACTATCTCGTCGAAGCCTCTATACATCTTACAAAATGGTAACGTATCAATATCGGAAGACATCAAAATTGTAGTGACTAATACCTGTGCATTTGACGCAGTGGCTCAAGCTTTCGCAGTCGCATATACTGACCGTATCTCTTTCCGTCATTTTATAGATCCATTGATTAGCAAAGATTCATTCACTCGCTTTTTTATCCAATTATCTAAAACGAAAAAGAATTGCAAAACGTTATACGCAAAACGACACATTTTACTAAATCAATTGTTTAATGTTAATGACAATACACTCGATGCAAGACAGTGCCAAATTATAGATTGTGTGTGCAATGTCACAAAAATAATTGAAAACATCTGTTTGCCATACTTTTCTGGAAACAGAAAGAAATGTTGTTCGAACAAAGAATGCCTTGTTTCCATAAATAACAGCAATTTTAAATGTAAATACCTACCTTTAAACATTAATATCATTAAGTGTAAAGGCATTGCCAAATTGCAAGAGTCTGTAGAATCTGGTATGAGGAGTGACAATCCTCCTGTTTGTGATTTTTGTGGAATAGGCACTGTCTATTTTAAATATGATTTAAATGATTTGATTATCTTTGAACTACATGATTTGTACATAAATCTAGAGGACATACCTCGTAATATTCAAATAAATAATAAGCTATTTTTAATATTGGCTATCATTGAATATGTACCACCTTTACGAATGCCAGGTATTGGTCATTACAAGGCGCATTGTTCGAGACCCCCGTACACTAGTAAATCATTTCAGTGTTACGATGATATATGTAGCAAAATTCAAAATAGTTCCAAAAACATAATGCCTCATGCAATAATTTATACAACTGAATAGTCTAGTTATGTGATCTGTGATTGTTAATCTGTGATTTCTTTTGAAGCTAGAGTATTTATTTGCCACACATTCAATAATTATTGCTATTGAATTGAAAATCCCGTTTTATCCCAATGTTTTATTTTATAAGTATTTTTTAAATGTTGATTTATTTTTATATTAGGCAGACTCTCAAACCTAAACAACTGAATAGTCTAGTTATGTGATCTGTGATTGTTAATCTGTGATTTTATTATTGAAACTAGAAAATATTAGGTATACTTAGAAATGTTGAGGTTATTTTCTGTATTTGCTACTCATTTAATAATTTTTGGTATTGAATTGAAAATACCTTTGTATATCAATGTTTTATTTTAAAAGTATTTTTTAAATGTTGATTTATTTTTATATTAGGCAGACTCTCAAACCTAAACAACTGAATAGTCTAGTTATGTGATTTGTGATTGTTAATCTGTGATTTTATTATTGAAACTAGGAAATATTAGGTATACTTAGAAATATTGAGGTTATTTACTGTATTTGCTACTCATTTAAGAATATTTTCTTGAAAACTCCTTTTTTATACCAATGTTTTAGTTTACAAGCACTTTTTTAATGTTTATCAAATCTAAATAACTGAATAGTCTAGTTATGTGACGTGATTTTATTTTTTATTAAAGCTCGATATATAAAACTTACCCTTATATTCATAATCGTTTATTAAACTTGTTAATTGAAGATTTATTTTTATCGTAGATAGTGGTGTTATTATTAAAAAAATATTTTACATTCAAGAAATGCAATTGTTTTATTTTTTCCTAACGCATGTGTACGCAACTGTTCCATATTAATAAATACTATATTGGAAGATTAAGAACGTTTCTTAGATATATGGTACGGCCGCTTTTTTGTAACCATCCGAACTTGGTCGGGTTATGTAGGTTTCCGATGCTTCGTCAGTTTTTTAATTGTTTTTCTATAATTACTGAATTTAATGACATGAAATTTTGCATGTGCATAGTTGAATGAATACACTAATTATTGGCATACATTTTACCATGCAATTCCTTTAGAACGTCGTGATATTTGACTGCTTTGTAAACACAACAAAAACCACAACTATTCATGGTAAATTGCCGTACAACTCTTTAATTACTAACGGAACATCATTGATACTTGGCAACATGTTGTAGACACTTACAAGGTTTGTATAAACGTGAAAATCTAGACTCCAAAGTGCATACTTTAAGAACTAAGACCTAATAAGCGTATTTTACGTTTATATTTTTATCTTTAAAACCCTTAATTTTTTTCTAAATCTGTTTTTTAAACAAATATAAACAAATTCAAAACAACGTATGTAAAAATCTACAGCTCTCTATGTAAGCGCTTTATATGAAAACTAGCTAATGGCCAAACGTTCGCGCAGCGGAAACTTGAATTTCTCCGAAGTTTATGCATGCAATAATTTTATTTATACATACACAATTACACACAAATACACACTAATTTTTGGACACATCTCTTTGCTTCTAAAGTCGATGGATTAAAAAAAGTTCCGCCAGGACAACGTTCGCCCAGCGGAATCAGTTTTTGGTGAATTTCTCCACAATGGCTGCATGCACAAATTTTTTTTTACCATACACAATTACACGACGTCATACACTAAATATCTGCATACTTAAAATCTTTAAATTCAACAACATTCCGCTGGGAATACGCACACGATTTTAGCATCAAAAAGCCGGCAGCGTGCATCACGTCTCGTTCATTCATCACGGGCGTGAAAGAGACGGCACAGACTCATTCATCATTCGAATTGCGATATGAGATGTATTCGGAGACAAAAACTCGTGAACGGCATCCAGCGCTTTGGCAGACTTTTCTTTTTCTGCAGTTATTGCTGTCATATGCGTTTTGCAAATGAAAACGTAAGCTTTTTGTGCGATTGTGGTGGATGTTATGAAGATTTGTATGTAGGTGTGGGCCTGTCTGGCTGGCATCGATTTTCAGATTACGTTTTTATTTGGTGGCAAATCTATGGACTTTTAGTCGTAGGTTTGCGTTTAAACTTTAATTTTAGCTGTAAGACGAAGATTACGAGCAGTCATCAAATATTAAAATAATTATGCTAGTTAACTGAAAAATTAGTTCGTTGGTCTAGTGGTTAGCGTATGTTTGTCTCCTCGCACTTTTTCACGCAGTAAGATTTATGCCAGGTGGATGGCGATTGGCTCCCTCTATCGCAAGGGACCTAAGCATGTAAAATGTGGATGTTATATAAACAACTTAGATATCGGTTTTGTTAGATTATAAAAGCCTCTCAGTGCCTCAGCCTATGTATGGCAGTAACCATTTCACTTTGTTCGGTAAGTCAATTCATTGAAATGACTAATAACTGTGAATTAGCGACACAATCCAGAGATTGTCGGTTTGAACTACATATCAACAAACTGTTGGTCGTATGATAGGAGCGGCCGTCGCATCCATTGTGATGGTCAAGTATTATCTTCAGTGGACCAAGCAATTTACATTAATTATTTACAGGATATGTTTTTTTGTTCGTTTGTTTGTTTATACCCAATAAGTTTCGAAACTACTAGACAAATTTAAATTATTCGTGCACCAATAGGAAGCTTACTTATTGCGAATTAGTTTAGGCTATAAATCATTTCGCTACGACGAATAGGAGCGGAGCACCTATGAAAGATGTTTTAAAAACGAGGCAAAAAATTTATTTAGTTATATTATGTACAATTGTGGGTACTCCAAAATAGTTATTGTTCAACAAAAATAATGAAAAACATTTTTTAAATGGTTTCTCTTAAAGATTTAAAAAAAGTCTACGATAGCACATGTCTATATTCTAAAGTTGGCTGACTATTAGCTGTATAATAGCAAATTTTTTCTTCTTCTTCTTCGTCGTGTCGATTGCTGAGTCAAATATTATTTAGACTTGCTATCGTGGTGAAAGGATTAGCCAATTCGCTTTGTAGAGCTCGCGAATTGCCCAGGGTGCGCCGGACGTAGGGAATCGTTAAGTACGTCACTCGGGGAGGCTCCTTTCATGCACCCCAAAATTTGATAGAAAGGTATTATTTTTTTTTATACTACGCCCACAGCGAACGAACGTGTAGTCCACCTGATGGTAAGTGGAGTACAGCCCATGGACATCAACAATCCACAAAAGCAGATTATAGATGCGTCGCTGCAGCTGAGGAGGATTGCCTCATGTGCCAGTAATTTCAGGGCCTGATCTCACCACCAAACCGGAACACAGTAATGGAAGCACTACTATTTGGCGGCAGGTTAAAGGTGAGACGGTGGTGCTGCCGCCCTCGAGCTGGATGTGTTATTTGTTCAATTGTTTAATTGTTGTTATCTTAGTCCACGCTTGCCCTGCATACCTAATTGCTGGGTCCAACGAAGATCACACAAATAAATATTTCTTTCTTTAATAAATAATAACCGATGATCGGATTACATCTCATGTTCATTCTATAAAAACACTTTCCATCGAATGAATTAAAAAAAAAAATACTTGCGAATCAACATTTAATTTTTGTACCATCGTAATTATGATGAATTGGGAATTTTTTTTACTTTGAACAGGAAAAGATACGATTCCATTGAATCGTAAACACAAATATTGATAAGCATAATTTATATTAACGTTTTTGTATAATTGGCACAATCAACCACGCCAAAAATGAAAAATATAAATAAACGTTGTGTTTTATTATAAGGGTAGTATTTAAACGCAAATCATAAAATATCCTTTTTCTATGCAATTAAATACCGAATTCCCATCAAAATTACTGATTGCACAACAAAATATTTAACTCAAAATATCACTAAACACACTACAATTTATTTTCACAGCGCACAGCAATTTTTCCTAAAGTAAAAGCTTTTTTATCAATGCACAACTAATAATCTTAATGCACATTATACATGTTAACTCTTTTTCTTTTAAATATAGCTTCTATTTTTATAATATTTACAGCAGTTTTTCTAGATCAAACAACATTTTATTAGTCACAGTCATCTTATTATTTATTAATTATCACATAATGAGAACAGCAAAAAAAATATAAAATTAGATACAAAATTGTAATTTATTGAATTATTAAAGCGGGTCTTGCTTTCGCGGGGCGTCCACGCTTCCTTTTTTGCCCAATAGGCACATTTTTAGCTTCTGCAGGTGGCGCCACGTACTGTCGTCTGTTACGATCTATGATAATAAGAAATTGGTAGGTAGTATAATATTATTTTATTTAGTGGGTAGATTCAAAAAGGGGTCGGAGTATCACAAAGATTAGCTATGTTATGGTCGCAGTTCTAACCTAACCTAACCTACTACTTTACCCATAATTGACCTATGCCATAACTATAGCTTTTATTTTTATATTATTTACTCCAGTGACGAAAAAACGCGCGAAGTTTTTCAGTTAAGTTGTTCTGCTTTTAGAAATAATGCAATGTAAAAGGATTTTTTTGTTATAATAATCATTAAATTTACCGAGCATGGCTTCTTGAAAATTAAGACAAATATGATGAACAGATTTTGTTGTACTTACTGGTTAATATGCGACTGGGATAGTTATTTTGCTATGAAATATGGTAAATTTGATGTGCAGTCAGTATTTATGCTATGCATGTAGTATTTTTGTACAAAAATAAATTTAACTGTATTGCATTATGAGGAAAAAAAGAAAGTCATATTGATGTGTAATTTCGAATTATCTGCAGTTTGAGTTTTGTTAAACATTTAGTTTATCTGTAGTGAAGTAAGTTATTTGATGCAAAAAAGAATATAAATGATGAGTATGTATTGATAGGCGATTATTTATTTGATATGCAATATAATATATCCCTTATTATAATAACCTCACCTGTCCTGATTTTTTTTAATATTGTCCTAATAAAAATGCTTTTATTTTTTTTTATTTGCTCTTATTTTAAAAAGAAAATAGCTTAACTACTTGACATACCTAGACTAAAATTAACTAATATACTAGACTTTTTAGTAAACAAACAACCAAAAACTACACAGTTTTAAAACTGTGGAAGCTAAACTACTAAAATATAGAGGACATTGCATTTTAAACACAAATGAAACGTACCACGACAAAATGGAAGAAATAATCACAAAACCATCTTTTGCATTCAAATTCTGCAGCAAGGTTTTATAATAGCTGCATACTTTTTATTCTGTACATTAAACATCGTCAAAGCTGGAATTTTCATTCAACTGTCTCTTTTATCATTTCAGCTTTCAAATATTAAAGCAGCTGTCCTTCGTGTTTAAAATGTTTGGCCTTAATGTTTGTGAAACCTTTTGTTGTATTGATATTTTATACCTACTTTGAAATAGCGATGACTGAGTTGTTGTCCATAACTGAACATAACATCACACTTATATTACGGATGGCGAAGTGGGTAGTGTACCTGCCTGCGACGCCGAGGTCGTAGGTTCGATTCCCACTTAAGACAAATCTTTGTGTGCATGAACATGGGGGTTTGTCTTAGTCTGGGTGTTTTCTATGTATAATATGTATGTATTTACAAAAAGAAAAGTATATGTATTAGTATCAGTTATTCTAGTACCCATATTACAAGCTCTGCTTAGTTTGGGACTAGATGGCGTTGTGTGTGAGTTGTGAAATATTTATTACCCAGAACGGTGCGGCTAAGGCTAATACCCACACTTCACCAGTTATGTATAGGTCTCATGGGATACGAGGTAAGCCTATCGTTATCCACTGGCCACAATACCAACTCCGTACTGCTATTGAAAATTTCCTGACAAAAAGTTCACAAATAACACTTTGCCAGACTCGGGCATCTAACCCGAAACCTTGCGGTGAGAGGCGCATACGTGAACCACTAGGCCATGGACACATAAAACAAACAGTATTAATGTTTTTCTTAAACCTACTGACTTTAAGATAGGATTTATTTGTATTTATTTTGACAAGCTCATGACTACAGAATAATAAAACAATATATTAAAAAAAACAGTTTACACCACATTCAAATTTAAAAATAACAATAATATTATTAACCGACGTGAGGTGAAGACATTATTATTGAGAAAACGGGTTACTCACGTTACTTTAGCCGGGATATGCCGACTAGTTTCGAATCTAGTACGTAGATTCATCAACTGGGCTATTAATCGCGTGTCGTCGCCTCCGCGCGACGTCTCGCACATCTAACTAGTCGGCATAACCCGGATAAAGTAACGTGAGTAACCCGTTTTCTCAATATTAAAAAATAACTTCAAAATAATAATAATATTCAAAAAAAATACTGGCGGTAGAGCTTTTGTGAATTAGCTCGAGGGCGGCAGCACCACCGTCTCACCTTTAACCTGCCGCCAAATGGTAGTGCTTCCATTACTGTGTTCCGGTTTGGTGGTGAGACCAGGCCCTGAAATTACTGGCACATAAGGCATTACACCGAAGTCCTCAGCTGCAGCGACGCATCTATAATCTGCTTTTGTGGATTACATGTCCGTTTGCTGTGGGAGTAGTATAAAAAAAAAATCTTTATATATATAGGATCTAAAAAGGTTTTATACCCAACAAGCACAAAACGCGCAAAATAAAATAAACAAACGAGCGGAGGAAACCAAAAGAGTATTTTCTTTCGAATAAGGACAAAATTTTGTTCCGGTTGTTCTGTAATAAATCCCCTTTAGCACATGCTGCCTCGTGCGTATGATAGATCGACATTATATGACGTTGAAACACCCTACTTTCCTTAGAGGCCAACATCGTGAATATTGTAAGTTTCGCCTGCATTAAGCCGTATAATTTACGTGGCAATATATAGCTAAATGCAGAAAAGTATCATGTTTTTTTTTGTTTTGTCTGCACGTGTGGTGTAGTGGTTTAAGCAGTCGCCTCACCGCTCTCCACTACACTGAAGTGGTAGGTTCGATCTCCACATGGGAAATAAATTTGTGTGATTCGCAAAGATTTGTTCTGAGACTGGGTGTCCTTGAGTGAATGTGTGTATTTGGCCTAGTCATTGGGACCATTAGATAGTGTAATTGCTTCTGGCGTTCTAACCTACAATCCTCTATGAATCGACATTAAAACAGGTGCAGTTTAGCGTCCAATAATTCTTAAACCTTTCGGGTAATGTTGTATTTAATAAAATACAACATTATGAATACATCTAATTTTAATTGTTAATTTATTTGGATTTTACTGTCGATAACATTTTTCATAACAAGTAATGCAGCCAAAAATATTGGTTCATTCTCCCGACATTTATTACCAAGATATGCCAAATGTCACGTAGCATAGTAAATAATAATTGCGATATAATAACATCGTACAGACGGTTTCAAATCAACCTATATATTTCCAGTATAAACTGATCCCGCATTGTAAGGGAAGCCTATACAACGGGGGACTATCTCATGCTGGAAATGTGTAGGTTGACGAAAAGCCGTGTGTACAAAATACGCAAATTTGTATTTATTGCTACAACACAAAGAGGTGTGAATCGTGGAAATACAATTCCAACTGCGGTACAATTTATCGGTTGAAAGGAGGAGGTAACATTGAAATATTAATTAGCTTTTTTGTATTTTTGGAGTTCTGTACACAAATTGTTGAACGAATTTGAAACGTAGTATGTATTGAAACTCGAAAAATAAAGTCTTTTTATTTGTATTTTCAAGCCTGTTTTAGCGATTAAATATCGGTAAGGATCTATAGTCTGAAAGAACATTATTAAAACTTGACACACAATATCTCTGATAGACGTCGTTTGAAAGGTTTTAATTTCAATTCTTACTATAATAATAATATATCTTTGTATATTTAGACTAAAGAAACAGTATGCAATTTCCACGTATTATTTTACGTACGTATTTGCAGTAAAGCACTACCTATAATAATTTTCCTTGATAAAATTACCGTTACAATGATACAAAAAAATCAGGTAGTCCAAATTTGAACACATTAGTTCATTGTTGTGCCGTAAACAATAGAAATGTGACGTAATACTCATATACATTCAAATACATTCGCAAAACCATTTCGTAGGATTTTTTTTTTTATATTTTTGTTTTATTTATTTCGTAGGTTAACTTCGAAACAGGCTTACCTTATCCTCTAAGATCGTGACGGTCATACTATTATGCTTCCACACAGTATGTGAGATCATACTATTATGCTTCCAGACAGAACGTTTTTTCATTTAAACGACTCAAACTTGACGCTTTTTTCACTGGAATAGGTCAGACGTATCTTATATAAAGGTGGAAAATTGTGTGATTTATTCGAATCGAATTCAGAGCCTGCAGAATGAAATAAAAATATTTCTTTAATAATTCTGAGTACCAGTATGTTATAAGATCTTTTATTGAAGATGCTTACATTAGATTTTTGTGATAAATATAACACATGTATATGTGTCCCAACCAAGGTCATAATATGTGATACGAAGGGAGCCAATTGCAGTCAACGGAACACAAACACAACTAAGTGCTCCTATTGAGAATTGCCTGATGGAATAATCACAAATAAGACTCTTTCCTCACCCGCAAATCAAACCAAATACCTCGCGGCGAGGGGCGCATACGACGCACTACTAGACCGACAAGGAATTTAAGTCAATTTCACTTCATGTAAATTTCTAACTTGACAACCAACATCATACACAGTTCTAAGAAGTCACTTTATACATAACTGTTAAGCTTAGGTCATACGTAGGTAGGACGAATCATTTAGTTTATTATCACTAAAGGAGGAATGCTCAAAATAATTATAAACTAGCCATTAGCTTTAAGGATAGACAGTTCGAAACATGTCGAAAAGACAGATGTCTCATGTAAATTCCTAACACGTCTAAAATGACAATATTTATAGTCACACACTTTGACTTTATTTACAGAAAATTATACCTACATATTGGATCTTAAATTAAACTTGTCTAATAACTTAATCTTAACTTAATAAGTCACTGTCAGTACTAAGTCGCTGGCCGAAATATTAACCAACGCGCTGACAACTCTTTGTACAGACTATTATAATCACACACTTGTTTTTCCTTTCGAAAGATTGCGTTTCGTTTGTATTACTTGCCTCTTAAGAAAGAAACGTACTCGGTCAAAAACAACTTTACCCCTTTTCAGCCAAATAAGCTTTTTTTGTGCTAATGAGATGAAAACACTATTCTCTCCAAAATTAGAATGGACGTACGCACAAAAACTTATCTATATGCCAGCACTGGCTAACTACCAGCAGATTAGGTGCTTAACTAGAATGACGTTTATACCTGATAACATCTAACTGCTGAATACAGGGAAAACAGCTCACTGCTTGCATAATCTGTTGATTATTTTTAATGGCATTTGTAGTTAACACAGATATGCATTATAGAGATAGATAGGGTAAGTCCTTTCAACCGTATGGAAGCCAAGCGTCTAAATTTTCAGACCAATTTCAAAAAGTCAAATTCAAATCATTTATTTTCATAGGCCCCAGGAGGCGCTTGAACATGTCAAAACATTACAAACAATGATATAAAAATAGTTTATAAATAATACTAAATTATACTTATTACAATGATTTGAATAACCGGGACTTAGATTAATTTTAATCAAATTGTTTAGAATCAGATTAAAATCAATCTAAGTACCAGCTCCAAATGGTATTGCATTACAAGAATGCTGGTGAGAAACTCATATGCACCATCTTTTAAAATGAAAAATATAACAATTATTAAACATATAAAAGTCACATAAGAAGAGCAATTATTATTATATTATTATTAATCATTTCCATTTATGTAGTCTGAAATACTGTAGTACGCTTTTTGACATAACACATTACTAAAACAAATGAACAACTCGACGTTTTGTGAACATTTTTCATTATGAAAGTTAGCGCTCTAGCCCAACTATTGGCACGCCAAGTACAAACACTCACCGTATCTATCTCTCTATACAGTATTATATAGATCTTTGGTTGTCAACGTGCAGTTTCAGGAAATACGAATGCTATTTGGCTTTTTGTAATGGATTATTGCGAAATGCGTTTTCCTGTGAAATTTTGTGAGTGATCTAGGCAAAAAGGATTGACCAATTGCAATTTCGCACATTTTTTTATGGCTCTATAGCATTTGAAGTCCGTGATAAATCTATCTGTCTACTTTCATGCCTAGATGACTTTAGCAATGTTGATATATTTTAGGGAGCAGGATAGGCTACTTTATATAGACCTACCACACAGGCGGATCCGTAGGTAGAATGCAAGAATAACATGTACTGTGGGCCAAGCAATGAGGTATGCAGGTAATTTATTTTACGCTATAGTGGAAACTGACTGCAATAGATATGCATGTGTGAATTACATATTAAATAAGTATAATTCACCTACTACTTAGATGGGATGTGGTAGATGGGACCTTAGGGCAGGACAAAGGCTACTATATATAGACCTACCACACAGGCGGAACCGTAGGTAAAATGCAATTCTAACTATAACTTGTACTGTGGGCCAAGCAATGAGGTATGCAGGTAATTTATTTTACGCCATAGTGGAAACTGACTGCAATAGATATGCATGTGTGAATTACATATTCTTCTTCTTCTCTTTTCCGTCGTTTCGCTTTTGGCAGAGCGGTCGTGGTCACGTTGAGGCGTCCACATCGGAGGCAGTAGTGGACACAGTTTTCCTCACGATTTTTCGCCATCTCTCCCTGTTGACAGTATTTCTGGTGCAGTCAGATATGCGGTTTCCTACTGCAGATTTTATTTGGTCAGAATTACATATTAAATACCTAAGTATAATTCACACACTATTTAGATATGTAACTGACTTATCCATAGCTGGTGTAGTTAGTCTTTACTATGACTTAGATGTTTTTGCGCTGCATACTGCCCACTGTACACATAATTATTTCCCAGAACAAATTAATTACACCGCGTACTGAACTACTTCCTAAAATGTATCGTTGTTGACAGTCACCAATTACATTAGCATATCGCCATTCTCGGAACTAAGAGTCTCTAGAGTACAATATGAGCTGAAGATAATCTACGCTGTTACTCAGTTTAATTGCACACAAAAATAATAGCCGCCGATAAAGGGAAGCGTTTACCTTTGTTAATGTCACTGAACGTTGTAAAGATAAATGGATGATACAGACATTTCAAGATGACAAAGGCAGCGTTAGCCGAGTGGGAGACCGTAGGACTGCGAAGTCAAAGGTCTTGGGTTCGAACCCACGGCACACACCTCTCTTTTTAACGATATGTGTGTATTTATCATATAAATTATAACGGTGATGGAAAACATCATGAGGAAACCTGCGAGCATGTCTGAGAGTGCCTAAAAAGTACTCGAGGTCGTATGAAGTCTACCAATCCGTACTTGGCCAGCGTGGTGGACTATGGCCTAACCCTTCTCATCATGAGAAGAGGTCCGAGCCCAGCAGTTGGACATGTATTAGATACAGGGCTGCAGTATACAGACATTTTGTTTTGTGAAGTAAAGGGCTGTTTTTTTAATTTAACCCATTTACAAATTTCAAAAGTATTAAATAACGCCAATAATAGTTTTTAATGTCAATGCTCCTTAATTGTTAATTGAAAAAAAAGACTCGCACCGACATCAAAAACTATTTTAACGTAAATTAAATGCTTTTAGTTTTAAAACATGTTAGTTTAATACAGCAATAATATCAAAAACACGATTAAAGTAATGGATTTATTTCGCTAATAGAAATTATGTAAAGGCCCATCTAAATCAGAGAAGGTTTTGTGGCACTATAAAGGTCTACGCGATATATAGCCTACTGTTCAAGACATACACGTTATGTTATATAATGGTAAAAATAATAAACGATTGCACAAAAAGTTCTTCGTTTTTGAAGAGGTTCAGAGCCTGTCTCCGAAGATATTTATCAGATCCCGATAATTAAAAACCTTCCATTAAACACAATTCCAACCGAAACTGGCATTCAAATTGGATAAGTATTTTCTGAGATAATTGCGAACATACGATTTTAAATACATAATACATACGGGCTCAATACAGAACCTCCTTTTTATGAAATCGCTTAAATAAAAACCGGCCAAGTGCGTGTCGGGCCACGCGCAGGAGGGTTCCGTAGAAAAATATTTTTAATTTTACTTTTTAACTAAATGGCGTCCTTCAGAAAGGAAATGTTTGTAGTACACAAAACCAGCTAGCACGTATGACGAGATGTATGAATGTTGAGGAAGCGAAAGAAGTATGTAAGGAGGCACATGGCGTTCCATCGTCTCTGCCTACCCTCGTGGGATAAAGGCGTGATTTTATATAATAATATGTATTATGTATGTTTATTTATGTTTCAAGAATTTTGAACGAAATATTCTGAGTTACTGCATCTGACATTTCGGACCCCTATTCCTCTTGAACTAATGAAGTGAACTTATCCGCTATAGTTTTCCTTTAAAGTTTATTACATGTACTACCGACACAATTTTTCTCAGATTTTGGGATCCAGTAGTTTAGCTTTTAGAGGGGGGGGGGACGCCCTACTCGAACAAAAATTTGCTCTTTAAAGTTAATTATCTCGCAAACGGATCTCTAAATCAAAAAACTGTCTTAGCAACCCCCAAACCCTAAAGTCCTATCTAACAATACCCCACACTATGGGGTAGGCGACAAAAAAAAAACATCCCTACTTTACATGTAGGGGAGCTACCTGAAAAAAAAATATTTTTCCAAATTTTATTCTACGACTTTCTTTGTTTAGTTAACATACATGTTGATGCAAAATTTCAGTTTTCTAGCACCAACGGTTTCGTCGCTATGCCTTGGACAGACGGACGGACAGACGGACATGGCGAAACTATAAGGGTTCCTTGTAGGTACTACGGAACCCTAAAAATACAAAGAGTTAATTAAAAAACAAAGAAGCAACGTGTTTTTGAGAATTTTTTATATTTTTTAAGGTTTTCAGGCACTGTCCCAAGTGTGCTAACTGTTGGCACGTGACTGGCATAGTTTTGGTAGTCTTAGGCTTCAACCACGTTGCAAGCTAGGGTATTATTAGGATGAGAAATATCTTGTCTATACCTCATCCTATTAACGAGCTAACACTCACTGCCTGCACTGTATTTGAAATTTAATAGACATTTGAAACCTAATAGACTAACAAGCCACATATGTATAACCTAATTTATGTTTCATTATTTATTATATATTATTCTCTCGTGTAATGTACCTATTATTTTTGTGTATAATTTTGTGTTTTTCCTCGAACTCAGCTTAATTTAATTTTACGTCACTGTCTCTTTATATGTAACTGTACCTATTTTCTGTTCGTGCCGTCAACCGTGGTGGTTGCTGAAAATCAGCACTGTGGAAGTTTTGCAGAAATGCAAGACTCCACAGCATTAAAGCTGAGCAACCGCCACTGTTTTCTTACATTTTGTATAATACTTACCTGTTTTTGCATGTGTTAGTTATGTAAGAAAATCAAAATAATTTTCTTTCTTTTTTCTTTCAATATCGAATAATAAGACTTGTGTATTGTTTTCTCTTAAATTATTGCTTGCTTATAGTAATACGATAAAATATTGCAAACCTCTAACAAGCTCTCACACTGTAACATAACATTACGCCTATATTACCCAGAAGGGTGTGGCATAGGTGTACAACACCCACATTTCACCTGTTATGTTTAGGTCCCATGGGATTGGGGGTGAGCCTATCGACATCCACCGGGCACTCGAACTCCGTGCAATTGAGAATATCCTAACGAAAAGTTTACAAAAATAGCACTTTGCCCAACCCGAGCATCGAACCCGAAACCTCTAAGGGAGAGGCAGTTTCATTTAATTAACTTATTTAATTTAATTTTCTTTCTAAATAAGTTACTTTTAATAGCTTAACATGCAGCTAATTTATCTTTTAAGTAAATACAAGGTCATTTTAAACAATACATTAATTACGTGGTTTATGTAAGCAAGTAATTAAGTTAAAGTTCACAAATAACACTTTGCCCGACCCGGGAATCGAACCCGAGACCTCGCGGTGAGAGACACATACGCTAACCACTATACCGTCGCGGCGTCTCACAACAACTCTTGAAAAACATTTTTCAAACATTTCTTAGTCGGGTATTGTGAAATCCGAGGTCACTGCTCTGAAGCCTTTGCCCACGAACCGTCAACGTCAACCGTTCAAGATAATCTCAGTGAAGTCAAAACAATTGTTAGATATAAATCGTGTTTAACGGTGTTGGATCAAGACGAATCGCTTTGTCTCCCAAATCTAGATTAACTATGCTACGACAGTGACTCAGTGGTTCAGTTAAATTATTCTAACTTTCAGTGTTGTTCAGATTGGCAATTATCGGGTTATTTCTTCTGAAAGTTAATAGTTTTAAATCAGGGATGTTACGGATATAAAATTTCGGATACAGATTGGTTACGGATAGAGATTGATTATTATACCGGATACGAATTCAGATCCGGGTATTAAATTATTTCGGATTATTTCCTTAATTTGCGGATAATTTCATTTACGGATGTTAGATTTTTAAGGAATTTCAAAATAAAATTTGACTCAGCCATCGACACGACGAAGAAGAAGAAAAAGGAATTTCAAAAGTGAAATACAAGTGAATGTAAAATTTGTTCACAAGTCAGTTAGTTACGAGTATGATAAGACGACAACAGAAGAAAACAAACAATGCGTGCGGCTTTTGTGTCGTCTACGCCGATAAAAATAACTTGTAAAAACATGTCTGAATTAGGCTCCACCCCTATCCGATATTATCCAAAACTTTTATTTCGGATTCGGTTGCGGATATGGATATTTTATTAAATCAGATATCCGATAGTTTCTCTTTTAAGTAAATACAAGGTCATTTTAAACAATACATTAATTACGTGGTTTATGTAAGCAAGTAATTAAGTTAAAGTTCACAAATAACACTTTGCCCGACCCGGGAATCGAACCCGAGACCTCGCGGTGAGAGACACATACGCTAACCACTATACCGTCGCGGCGTCTCACAACAACTCTTGAAAAACATTTTTCAAACATTTCTTAGTCGGGTATTGTGAAATCCGAGGTCACTGCTCTGAAGCCTTTGCCCACGAACCGTCAACGTCAACCGTTCAAGATAATCTCAGTGAAGTCAAAACAATTGTTAGATATAAATCGTGTTTAACGGTGTTGGATCAAGACGAATCGCTTTGTCTCCCAAATCTAGATTAACTATGCTACGACAGTGACTCAGTGGTTCAGTTAAATTATTCTAACTTTCAGTGTTGTTCAGATTGGCAATTATCGGGTTATTTCTTCTGAAAGTTAATAGTTTTAAATCAGGGATGTTACGGATATAAAATTTCGGATACAGATTGGTTACGGATAGAGATTGATTATTATACCGGATACGAATTCAGATCCGGGTATTAAATTATTTCGGATTATTTCCTTAATTTGCGGATAATTTCATTTACGGATGTTAGATTTTTAAGGAATTTCAAAATAAAATTTGACTCAGCCATCGACACGACGAAGAAGAAGAAAAAGGAATTTCAAAAGTGAAATACAAGTGAATGTAAAATTTGTTCACAAGTCAGTTAGTTACGAGTATGATAAGACGACAACAGAAGAAAACAAACAATGCGTGCGGCTTTTGTGTCGTCTACGCCGATAAAAATAACTTGTAAAAACATGTCTGAATTAGGCTCCACCCCTATCCGATATTATCCAAAACTTTTATTTCGGATTCGGTTGCGGATATGGATATTTTATTAAATCAGATATCCGATAGTTTCGGTTACGGTTACGTAGCTCCCTAACATCCCTGTTTTAAATATAACATAACATTATGGTAGAAGTGTATGGACGAGTATAATACCAACACTTCATCTGTATGTCAAATTGTAGTTTTATATAATTATAGCTGGGTGAGTTTGGGTGTTGATAAGATTTTACCGCAAAAAAATAAAAGAAATATCATCAGATAGAATTGTAGAATTCTTATTAAAACTCGAAACCTTGAACAAAAAACGGCCTAACGGATCTGCTGGGTAGAAATAAATAATACTCTCCTCAAAATTTCTAACAAAGTAATAATATCGCTCACAAAGTATTTTTAATTAAACCAAATGAAAAATGTCAATCTCAAAAAAAACTGTGATTAATTTATACCTTATAAAAATATCTACTCATAATATAAAGCGGCTAAATTGAGTTACGTCGCCATTTTATTATAAAATGAATGTTATAACTTTAGTGTCTTACTGCTAGCGGGTAGTGTGACGTGCTGTGATTCTTTAATGCCTATAAAATAATACCAGAAATGACTAAGTATTATACTTTTTAGCTTAAATGAAGGATTTTGAAAGACAATTTTTTAACGAGCAGCCATTTTTTATTTTGTTATTATTCATAATTATACATTGTTTCATACTTTTTATGTATAATACAAAATAATTTAAATAAAGAAATATTTTATAAAAATGTAACGCTTCAAATTCAAATTCAAATCATTTATTTTCATAGGCCCCAGGAGGCGCTTGAACACGTCGATATATTACAAACAAATGATATAAAAATAAATTATAATTAAAACTAAATTATACTAATTACAATGATTTGAATAACCGGGGCTTAGATTAATTTTAATCCAACTGCTTAGAATCGGATTAAAAAAGCTTACATTTATACTCATAGACTAGTATAATATTTTCTAAAAAAGGGAATATAGAGTAACATAGCATGTAAAACGTCCCGTTTTTATTAACCATAACAATGTGTAAAAGGTGTTTAACACTGTCACTAATGCAAAGATTGCAATAATGAGTTAAATTTGTAATAACTGCCTCAAAGCCCTTGGTGCCATAAAGTTACTTTCAAAAGTAAGTTAAAAGTTGACGTTAAGGCTTATTCATCTTGTCTAAATCTTGAAACATTATAATTTTTAGAGATGCATTTAAAAATTGCAATTTGCATAAGTGACATGATGACTACATTTTGCCTTTTATGTTTTATATAAAAAAAATGATAAAAGCATGTAGTTAGAAAAATACAATTATCCACTTATGATTATACGCGACATCGACGCTAACAATTGGACAAAATGCTATAATAGAGCAATCATCTCAAATTATAGTGTTGTAATTTCAGTATCGTGTATAATTATAGCAAATACGTGCTACAACCGTTTTGTAAATATAACCCTCAGGAGGTGTTTAAATGACAGTGTTAGTACTTCACCCTTTACTTAAATTCCCCTTACATTTGCCGAGTCCCCTTTACATCGGGCGACACGATATAATCAGGTTTGTTAGTCCTGAAATTCGAAACGAAAAGAGAAATTTGGCATCAAGTACTATTGGATAATGGAGAAGATTAATTCTTTTGCTCGTGTATGCTGTTAGTGATGTAGTTTCATGAATATTTGTAGCCACATTTGTAATTTTGGTTGGTATTTACAACGAATCGCAAATTTGGCACTAAGTTTCTTACGAGACTTAGGGTCAGTTTCCGAGGTTCGGATAGATCTTATTCGACCCATAAAATATAACCTGTAACACTTGAAAATAGAATACAGCTGTCAATTTCATTTATGAGTATTATATGCTTATCCTGCCTAAACGGGATATAATCCCACCCACACGCCCACCACTGTGACTCCTGTGACGCCAGGATCTATAGCGGTAACCAACTGAAAGGCACCGTGCATGACACACGGGCAATCCCAGGGAGAGTTAAAATTGTCTTGGAACCCGCAACGAATTTATCTAAAATTAAAAATTAGTCCATGACCAACTATCCCTTTACCTTTATTCCAACAGCCTGCTGAGTCCATACCAGTCTGGGTTCCGTCCTGGCCACAGCACCGTTACTGCATTGGTGAAAATCACTGATGATGTGCGCCTGGCTATGGAAAACAGGAGGCTCACGGTCCTGGTTCTATTGGATTTCAGCAGTGCCTTCAACTCCGTTGATTTTGATGTCCTACTTGCAATCCTATCCTCTCTTAACGTCTCTACATCTGCAACTACATGGTTCAAATCTTACCTTCAGGGTCGCTCGCAGTCGGTCCGCTATGAAGATACCAATTCTGAATGGTGTGATCTCACTGCGGGTGTTCCTCAAGGTGGCGTTCTTTCACCTCTGCTTTTCTCCATTTTTATAAATACCATCACAAAGGTCCTTACTTCTCAATACCATCTCTACGCAGACGATTTGCAGCTGTATCGTCATTTTGAAGTTAACGACGTCGCACTAGCTATTGACGCTGTCAACAATGACCTTGCTAGTATTAGTAAATGGGCAAAGTCTTTTGGACTTTTAGTCAACCCAATTAAGTCGCAGACGGTCATTCTTGGCGGCCGATATATGATCAACATCTTAAACCAGCAACCTTTACCACCTATTACATATGAGTCTGTTTCTATTCCGCTTACAAAATGTGTAAAAAATCTTGGTGTCATGATAGACTCTAATCTATCATGGGACGGTCATATCGCGGAGGTAAGCAGAAGGGTGTTCTGTTCTTTTCAGGCTCTCAAACGACTCCAGAAATTCCTACCATTTCAAACTAAAGTTACTCTTGCCCAGTCCCTTCTTCTCCCACTTATTGACTACGCTGATGTCTGTTTTCTAGATGCAAAGGAGGAACATCTTAACAAACTGGAACGTCTGCAGAATCTGGGTATCCGCTTCATTTTCGGTCTTCGGAAATATGATCATGTTTCCGAATTCAGGAAAAAATTGAGGTGGTTACCCATTCGGCAACGTCGTAACCTCCATATTTTGTCTCTTCTTTTCTCCGTCCTTCACAATCCTAATTCTCCTTCTTACCTGCGTGAACGCTTTGAGTACTTAGTGCCCAGGGGTAAACCCTGCCGTTCTTCTTCTTCTCTTCTTCTTCGCACTCCATTACACTATTCTAGCTGTTATGACGGATCCTTTTCCATTCAAGCAGTGCGGTTATGGAATAGTCTTCCTCATGGAATACGCGATAGTCCATCAATAAATGTTTTTAAGAAAAAAGTTAAAGAGCACTTTCTTTCTCTGATAAATCTATAGTTTTATTTGTTTTTTTTTTATTTTTATTTCTTCATGTATTATTATTATTATTATTATTATTTAATGATTATATATGTAGGTAGTCGTGTGTATGTATTATATATATATATATATATATTTATAATATATATTATTCATGAATAATATTATGTATGTATATGTTATGTATATGTAGTTATATTTATATTTTGTATTTTCTACTTAAGTTGTACACTTATTTTGCCCTCTATGGCATCATCGTCTCCTCTATTGCTCTAGGTTTGCTGGAAGAGAACTCAAGCACTGAGTTAAGCTCGCCTTTTGTATACTCTTACTGTAATATGTTTATTTATTTGTAATCTTTTGTGTACAATAAAGTGTTAAATAAATAAATAAATAAATAAAATTTATGTAATTGGGGTTTCGAGTCTTAGAGCCAAATGTGTGAGTTTAACCAATACCTGGTAAAGTTAATGACAGCCTATTTAAAATATATAATTTGTATCAAGTTAGGTGGCAGTTAACTGTCTGAAACTAAGCATTTGTTTAAACTGGCACTCAGTTTGTCCCACTTCACCCTATCTTAACTTTTAAAATGTATTATGGGGCTTTTTCATCTTTAATATTAAATTATTTTCAATAATTTGCTTTGTTTTTACTTTGTTAATTTAATCTTTATCTATTTTACGAATATGAGTTTTTATAACACAACATAACATCACGCCTATAATACCTAGAAGGGTGTGGCAGAGGTGTATAACACCCACATTTCACCTGTTATATATTTGTTTAGGTCCCAAGGGATAGATGATGAGCCTATCGCCATCCACCGAGCACAATTCCACCTCCGTGCTGTTATTGAGAAATTTCTGATCGAAAGTTCACAAAATAATACTTTGCCCAACCCGGGTATCGTACCTTAAACCTCGCAGTAGTGAGAAGCGCCTACGCTTACCATTTGACCAAATATCATTCAGAATATGAGTACCTGAAGGTAGACTGGTAGAGAATGCCCTAGGCATTAAGTCCGCCTATATACACTGCTGTACATGAAGTTTTATAAATAAATAAATAAATAATTGTATTTCTAAAAGTACCTAGTATTTCATACATCACTAGTATTCAGGTTGCACTTCGATGAAATTACGTGCAAACAGGTATTTGCTTTGGTATTTCGATATCGTTTGATCTTATTTGAATTAAGACTTTGATTGATGCTCTCGTATTCAAGAGGGTGATTAGAATTTGAAATTAAAATTGAGTTTTGCGTTGGGGTGAATATTTTTGATATTAGGTAAGTATATGCTAACGTATACACATAAATCATATACAACAGCTTTGCATCCTACTTAAGATAGGAACAAATGGATGAACGTGACGTCACAAAATGACGTAACATACAGTTGAGTATATAGTAGCTGGTTGGTAAAGTGACTACCCAGTGTGCAGAAGGTCGCAGGTTCAAATCCTGCCGGGCATATATCTTTTTAACTATTTCTTGGTGTAATTTGCTAAGCAAAGCTAAATGATATGAAAAAAATATATATAGGTATATATATCAATAGCTACTACAGTACGATAAGGTCAATTTCAAAAATATTCGACAGAAATCTGTTGCAACTCGAATTTGGTTTCTTGTATTTTGTTAGGTACTCAAATCTGAAAAACATCTCATCCCTTATTGATCTATATTTTTCGCTATCAGGAAAATATGATAGAGGATAAAAATAAAAAATCGTGCAATATAAATACAAATACAAATATCAATATATAAATAAATAGAAATATCCTTCCGATGAAGTTGGATAAAGATAACCAACAATTATCAAACATAACACCGTACTGCAAACAAAATAACAAGTCGCTGTATTTTCATTATTGCGAACATGTATTTTTATGTGAGGGTTGGTTGATTACTACTTATTACAGAGCAGAAGGGTATTATTATGTATGATTTTTAACCCCTACCACTAATTCGATTTCAACCCCTCGATCTAAAATTAAGGGGGAAATTATTGAATTTATGGATAAATTGTTCCAATTATCGGGAAATGTCATTATTCAGAGTAATATTTGGGAATAGATTCGACTTATTGAATAGGACACTGGTTTTATTTAATTTCTGTTCGCTAAATTGTCACTTATGCTCAATTCTATTGGCATTTCTGACATTAAAAATAATAATTATGGGGGTGAAGTGATTGTGGCGGCTTCCAGACTTCGACGGTAGCAGCAACAGGACGGTAGTTTGAGAATATAAGAAATTTTATGGCAACATCATGAATCAAAAGACTTGGAGTCCGTGAGCTGAACAACGTAATTTTATAAAAGCTTAGTTTTCCTATATGTGCCTCTAACTTAGAGGTAACGACGATTGGATCGTGGTGTATTTGAAAAGTATAAAAAACTCGCTCCTCGCTCCGCGTGGTATGTCGAAAAATAGTAGTCTATTTGTTGATCCAGGTTATAAACGTGCAAAATTTCTGTAAATCACCTTGGTAGTTTTTGCGTGAAAGAGTAAGAAACATTCATACTCACAATTTTTCGCATTTCAAATTCAAATTCTATTTATTTCAAATTAGGTGCAAATAAAATCTCATTTACGTAGAAGGACAAACAATGACTTAATATCTAATATAGTATACACATTACAATTGTGTATTGTTCAGTTTAATTTATAATATTAATAAGGATTACGTTATAAATATATTTTTTTTGCTATCGGTAATGGTAGAAATTCCTTACCACAATCGGCAGACACTTAACATGGTTGTAACCTCAGACAGACACCATATATCTTTCAGAAATTTTGAAATATGTCCGGAGTTGGTCTGGCTTTTAGTCTTAAAGGCAAATTCGTTGTCCTGTCATCGCTTGCCATCGTCGACTAGAAGAAAACGCCCTATGCAATTACATACATTTATTTTTCGCCATTATACTTTCTCAAATTAATTCCATCAATGGGTGGTAAATAAACGTTTCTTACTTCTTTCTTTTTTGTAAGCTGCTGTGATGCTACATGAGCTATTTTTATCTATTTAAAAACCAGGTCATCGTAAATACTTCGTTTCATCGTAAGTTTTACGATAGGATTAACAACAATGGTTTTTGTTTTGAAAAAAATAACAATTACCATTTTGTTTGACTTAATATTTTAACTTTATAAATATCTGTCTATTTCGTTCTACAAATTGTTATAACAATGCAGAAAATTACAATAGATGTCATTCTGCATCTATTTCGTTAAATTTCATTGCAAATAATATTCAAAGTTACATAAAACTTGTCTGTAATAAAAAAACAGCTAATAATAAAAAATAATAAAAGCAGATTGCGGTTTGATAGACTTCACACACCTTTTTAGGCACTCTCAGACATGCAGGTTTCGTCACGATGTTTTCCTTCACCGTTAGCGAGCGATAATTCAAATGACAAATACACATAAACCTTCGAAAAGACAAATCTTAAAAAAACTGCTACGATTAAAAACTTGATTATTCTTTAAAAACATAGGGTATATTTTATTAATGATAGCGCGTTGGCAAAGCCGTGCGCGGTTAATAAAACATCAAAGGGAAATTATTGAGCTTTCCAAATTAAATACGATTCAAGTTATGTACGTCCCCAGCGCTAAGTGTCAACAACCTGTGTTTGTAGTTAAAGTTGTTAGAGTTTGAAGCAATTTTAATTTCAGTATTAAACACGACTGGTGTAATGAAAAGGAAAATAAAGCTTAATCTACTTAAATTTTCCTCATAATTACTCTTCAAAGATTGATTGAACTAGAACAAGGCTACAATGATTCATTATAAACGAATTTAGTTCTAAAACCTGAATTTAACAAAAATACATTTTTAACAATAGTCGTTAATTGCCGTCAATTTGTTAGTTATAATGAGCTGTCAGATTTCTAGGACAAGGTAAATTACTTTTTAACAAGTTTGTCAAACTGTTTTTGCAAGGAAATTATAAAAAAAAGTTCTTGTCACTCGCCAAAATGGCAACTAATTTTTGCTCCGTGGAATAAAATTTATTCAGGTTAATTGACTGACAGGAAAATTGTAGCAGAAATTACCCTATTTTAAACAGTTAGTATTGAAACCTTGTGCCAAATTCCTATGGGCCTCGACACGTTGACCCCTAAGTACCTTTTTTCAATAGCTCATAAAAGTTCTACTGCATAATTAAAACAAAACTATTTATTATATTTTTGTCTAGATATCTTTGAGCTATAACTAGAAATCTTGTCTATCTCTAGATAAGTTCAATAAATAATTGCTTGTATAAAGAAGTTTCACGTCCACGGTAAAATGACGAGAATTTTAACCCATGGTTGGCTAGCATGATAAGCACAAGATAATTTTATTCGCGTTGTTGTTATATTTTTGTATGGAGAAATATAATTATAACAATACAAAACCCATCTCGCACTCTTTTTGCTAGCCCGAATGATTTCTTAATTCTACGGTTCACTTATGATGCCTTATCTCAATCCAAAACTAAACCAAATAGTGACTTGTGAATTTTTACCAAACATTATATGTAAAACACTACGAATCGGTATGTGTTAATTGTATGATAAACTTAAATGTTGTATGTACCTATGTATCAACTCCTAAGTGTTTATAACATCTCATGTACTCGTACCTACAAAACTCTTTTATTCTCAAGGCCATATCGATTTGATTAAGAACAACCATTCGTTATCTACAGACTGCCAGAATCCAAATTGCTACTGAAGATAACCTGTCAGAAAACCCAATAACTATCTACGAAACGACGAAGCGAAGCTGATACTCCATAAATCACTACACGAGCAATTTTTAGGTTTCGTGACTGTAAGTACAAAAATAGAAAACTAGAGGTAATATTTTGCTGACTGTGTTTAAATGAGTGTAATAGATAGAGTAAGTTGCATGATGAGGACGCTACCATTGGCCATTCGTTTCGCGCTATGGCCCGAGCGTCATGGTTGTGTTCCGTTTTACTAGTATTATGTTTTTTTTTTATTTTTCTGTTTTCTCTGCTTTGTTTTGTTAAGTTTTATTCTAGAATGTTTTTTTTTTGTTTTGATACCTTAAAATTTAATTATAGATCTTACCTTTTTTATTTCTTGATGTTTATATTTACATACGTGAGTTTTTAATTTATTATTATTTTTTTATGTGATATCGTCCATCCTCTCTCTGGCACCATCAGAAAATCAGCGCTGCAGGGCTTTGTTGTTTTGCAGCATATGGCTGAGATGGTGTCCTCTTCTGGCAAAAAGTTTGTTTAGTATTGTAAGTTTTATTGTTTTATTTTCATATTTATTTTTTGTCAGAATAAATGTTTTCTTTCTTTCTTTCTTTTCTTTCTATGTGCAATATAATTAAAATAAACCGACCACAATTCCAAAAAATACTTTAAGAAGTAAGAAATACTTTAGTAATATTCAACATCTCGCCTCATCAGTTTTAACTTGAAAGAATACAGTAAACGGTCATAAGGTGCCTATATTTAAAAAAATCTCCCATACTCCTAAACGTTGAGGAGTTGTACTGTCGTGAGTGAGTGCTGCAGCATCAGCTCAGCAACATAAAATGCAGACTGCTGGATGCGAATTTCCGAGTAGCTTTAGGTAATATACGAAAAACAATATATAGGCCTTTAAAAACTGTGGGTTGCCCTAGATTTTTCTAGGATCCTATCATCAGATTGTACCCTGATTAAAACTGGACTACATGACAAGTATACTCATTCAAACAAAAAAATAATTTCTAAAATCGGTTTAGGCGTTTTCGAGTAATTCCTGACGGTAGACTTATTCCCTAAAGATGACTGTGATTTCTTTTGCAATAGTTTCTGTCAAAAAGTAATTATTCCTGTCAAACAGATATAATTTCTGGTTTCTTAAGTAATAGTTACTGTCAAATAGTAATAGTTACTGTCAAAACACGCATTTTTGACATAACGCAATCACATTACTCTCCTCAAATGTATGCTTCGTTCACACGTAATAAAATAAAACAAAAAACACTAAATTTGTCTATTATTTTATTGTCTATCTGGAATTGAGACAAAAAAAAAATTAAAAAAGCGTGCATGAGCAAAAGAAAAATTGAACGTCAAAACTGGCGGACAATTCTTTACATTTAGAGTACGTAGAAAATTGTTTTCCTTTTTGCTGCATTACCTAGTAAATTGAAAAAAAAAATATTTATTTAGGTCCAAAAAACAAATAAAAAATCATTGTTAAATATTAATTAAAGTGCCTTTAGGTGTAATTAGCTAGTTCAGTTTGTTGTTTGTGCAATTATTCATATTTTATTAGTAAGTACCAATTTTATTTCATTTTAATGTTTTACCCTAGTGAAATTATATTATACTTATCCATTATTCTAGAATTTTATATCACGTAGTTGACCTTATCTTTCAGTGGCAAATATACTTATGATGTTAGTTTTATTTATTTTTATTAGTATTATTTGTATTGATAAAACCTTCTTGTTGACACCTACTAAAATGTATTTTTACTCTGTGGCATCTAATGTCTTTTACCAAAAAAAATTGGAGCGTTTCATTACAACAAAAAGCATATAAATAGCTTTGAACTGAATTAAGAAAGTAACAAATTCAAACAATAAAATTCAAATTATATAACTGATTATATCAAAAGAAAACTGAACACATTATAACAACAAACACAATATAAGTCATTATGGTAAGAGGTATTTTCGGAGAGATTTTCTCTTTAGTGTAAAACGAGTGCTTAAAATTAAATAAAATAAGAATGGAACGCGATGTAATGGAAAAAAAAGTTATCCTCAATACAAAAAAAATATCAAAGATCGAGATAATATTTTAAGACAACTATAAAAACGATATATAAATGTGATTTTAACTCTTTGCTACTGCTATGTACTAGAAACAGTGAGTATGCGTTATAATTTCTACTTAGTCCTCCGTGACACGATGAAATCACATATCTCTCACTTGTGTGTAATGTTTTTTGTCTTTCAGGTGCAATATACGAATATAGCACACCTATATTATAATAGTATTATGATAAGATGATAGCGGCGGTTGATTTCAGAGCTAAACATTTTTTAGACTTAAGTTTCATCAGTGCAAGCCTAGCGAACATTAGAAGAAAATAAATGTTACTGAAATTCTGTGAAATAATAAAATTTTTCAAAACTTCTGATTTTTCTTTAATATATTCTTATTTCTCTCACATAAAATTATCATAGACATAGACACTACGTTACGTACATAAGAAATTATAAATGTAAACTCCAAATAAATAATAATAATCGTGAATACAGAATGTAAGTAGTTACATTATCTGGTGCATAACCTGTATTGTCCCATTGTTGGGCAAAGGTCTCCACCATCCTTGAAATGGAATGAATCAGGTTTTTCGTTTTTTATTAAAGTATGTAAGTAGATTTGAACTACGTCGATAAAAAGCACTTACCCGTGTGCCAGAATTCATTAAAATTTGTTTAGTTTGGCGAGAAAGAGGAAGCCTACAACTTAGCTACATAATATTATTGTTTCAATATTTTGAAGATACATTATTTTCATTAAGTGCTTTTTATATCCCAGACTGCCATAATTCGTGCTACTACTTGTCGTATTTATAAGTTTTCGTATGAAAAATCTCGAGATATATGACTAAAAATAATATGACCTAAATTCTATTGCATTACGTATTTAATTAGTATTTTATGACATACATAGTATTAAACAGTTATTGATTTGATGTATAACGTTAATCTGAAGTAAAAAAACCTTTTAAATATCATTATTTTATCTCGCCAAAGTACAAGAAATTACTAAGAAACTGCTCCATGACCAGTTTCCGATTTTGACATAAGAAATTGCGTTACTTGCCTGTAAAGCTGTCAAACCTGCAAGAGGATAGTAACTGGCAAACTGTCAATTTTTTTGCCAAGCAGTTATCAACCGTATGTGTATGGAAATAAGGATGCACTAAATCCGAGATGAACCGGTTTCAAACGAAATTATTAATTGCTTTCGAAATCGACTGGAAATTAGTCATCTTTACAGAATAGCCATGCGGGTCATGGCAATTTTAAGAGCAAACTATTTTCGTTTAAGCTAGTCGATTCTCCATTCTGTACATGTTCTACATCTGAGCACGAACAAACCGCCCACCATATCATCTGGGAGTGTAGTCTTTGGCATAACGAACGTAATGTTATGTTAAATAGCTTACAATTGACATCTGGAGTGGTATATACTATGAGGATCTCGTATCGAACAGAATAAATTTTCGTGCATTTAGCCGTTTCTGCCATACCTACAACAGCAATCAAATTTAGGCCTCATAGTTTTGTCACTGTCCGTGGTGTCTATACTCTTTCCATATAGACACTTTGTCTATATTTGGCATTACTCAGTCTCCCGCTTTGCTTTGGAGGGAAGTAAAGATACATACTTTCCAACTCCAACTATACTTCTGATTAAATTCGTTGCGGGTTCCAAGACAATTTTAACTCTCCCTGGGATTGCCCGACACACGGGCAATCCCAGGGAGAGTTAAAATTGTAAAAAAAGAAAAAAAGAGTTAAAATGCACGGTCCCTTTCAGTTGGTTACCGCTGTACACCGCGTCACAGGAGTCACAGTGGTGGGCGTGTGGGTGGGATTATATACCGTATTTTTTTAAGTCTGACTATGTTTAAACGGGTGTAATAGATAGAGTTAGTTGCATGATATTGTTGTATTTATTTTTGGCTAATGGCTAACATTTTGAAGGTCCATAGCGGGCTTATTCTCATGATGAGATAGTTATAGTTCACCACGCTGGATAAGTGCGGGTTAGAAGACTTCGTATTCCCTCGAGCGCTTTAAGGCACTATTAGATGAACAGATTTCCTCGCGATGTTTTTTCACCGATAGCGAGCGAGTGCTAAAATATAGTAAAGACAGACATGTCTTAAAAAACACGAATCTTAACCATTTAGTGACAGTGTTGTGTGCCGTGGAAACCTGGGACCTTCAGCATTGCAGTCCTACGATCTTCCACTCGGCAATTGCTGCTCTCTCTCTAATTGCATTCTTGTCTGATGCGTCATTTGTATAAAGCCACAAGTTTAAAAATAAACTTAGTTGTTTTCTTCATGGCCACTGACAGGGCTAAAATATCGGAAACATAACTCACATCAACTTCAACTGACACAATTATTAACTTCGTTTATTACAATGATTAATGAAAGTCATGTATTTTATTTACGAGTATTCAAAATAAAATAAGGCCGTGGTTTCAACTGAGCGAAATGGGGATGGGTATTTATAAGTTTAGAGAGAAAAAAGTTTATTTATACTTGGTATAGGTGGCTAAAACATCAACCTATACATTTTAACTTCTAATTGATTATTTTTAAAGCATTTAGCTATGCTTAGCAAATTATAATAAGAAACAGTTGAAAAAGATATGGGACCGGCAGGATTTGAACCTGCGACCTTACTGCACACCAGGCAGCCACTTTAGCCATCCAGCTACGGTCGCCTCTTACCGGAACCTTGAATTTCTCAACTGTATGATACGTCATTTCGTGACGTCACGTTCATCCATTTGTTCCTATCTCAAGTAGGATAGGTTCAAATCCTGCCGGTCCCATATCTTTTTCAACTGTTTCTTGGTATAACCTATACATTTCCATGATCTGGCGTTGTATAAGCTGGCCGTGCAATGCGAGACCAGATTAAACTTGCATTATGTAATACAGGTTATTCGGTAGCCGTGTTTTTATAGGTGCTATTCTAAATACTCTACTCTAAGATATCAAACACTGGATTCATACAGTGCATAAAGAAAATAGCAACAAGCCAAGTAGGAGACTTCGTAAGACTGCGAAGCTAAAGGGCTCGGGTCGAACCCACGGCACACACCTTTGTCAATAAATCGTTCAGATTCGTCTTTTCAAAGATATGTGAATATTTATCGTAAATCATAAGATAAAAGTCATAGCTAGTTAACGATTTAGGAAAACATTGTGAGAACCTGCAATGCCTAAAAAGTGCTCGATGATGTGTGCAAGCGTGGTGGACTATGGTCTTACCCTTCTCCTAATAAAAAGACGCCCGTATCCAGCAGTGGAATATATATATATATATATATTTTTTTTTATACTACGCCCACAGCGAACGAACGTGTAGTCCACCTGATGGTAAGTGGAGTACAGCCTATGGACATCAACAATCCACAAAAGCAGATTATAGATGCGTCGCTGCAACTGAGGACTACAGTTTTATGCCTCATGTGCCAGTAATTTCAGGGCCTGATCTCACCACCAAACCGGAGCACAGTAATGGAAGCACTACTATTTGGCGGCAGGTTAAAGGTGAGACGGTGGTGCTGCCGCCCTTGAGCTCATTCACAAGAGCTCTACCACCAGTAAAATATGAATATATGTTAAGCAGTGTAAGCCTTACTTACTCATTATAGGCCGATTAAGAACTGGACTAGTTAGTAGAAACATCCTCGTAATTTTAGTCATCTTCTTCTATCATAACCCACAGTTTAAATCATCCAAATGCAACAGAAACTTTCCATGTCTATCTTATTCCCTTTTACAGCTAATCCGTAGATTTTTGATGAGACGAGCTGAAAAGGTGAATTTGGATGTAAAGGGTAATCTCGGGTATTGCTGATCCGATCTGTAAATATCTTTCTCTAATGGAAAGGTACATTTTTCTCGAATGCTAGAGGATTTTTTTATCGACGTACCACGCGGTCAAGCCGCGGACGGGAGCTCGTGCTGAAATAAACATTTCCCGCCCTTCGTTCAGTACATCTGAATACACACCCTTATAACATTTGACGAATCATGTAACACTTCAACGTATTATTAATATTATGATGTATTACTGTTCCATATAAACATTAATGTTCGTTCATATGTCTTTACCGCGTTAAATCGAGGGTGAATAAGAGCGATGAGTGTTATTGTTAGATTAATATGATAAGGAAAAAGTAGTATTTTATTTATTTATATACCACAAAAATCTGAGAAATTGATAAATATTTGATCTCTGAATCAAAAACTGTCTCAGAAACACTTAAATGTTACGCGTGACGTTACGAGTATGTCTAGAACAGACGAAAATGGCGAAACTATAAGTGTTCCAAGTAATTACTACGGAACCCAATAGAGGAAATACGCTGGTTTACAATTCTTTTCAAATTTTTTAACGAACTAAACTTCGTAAAGAAATACAATTGATTTGAAAATTGAATACCTACTATTAGAAAAAAAAGTTTGACACATAGTAGAGTAATATTTTTATTTGAATTATAGTATTGTTTAACATAAATATCTCATAATATTAGAAAGAAATACATAAACGCAATTTCAAAATATTTTTATAACAAAACCCTAATAACAGTTTAAAATTAGTGGTTAAAAGAAGGTTTCATTTTAAATATTTCTGTTTCTGACGCTATGACGTTGAAATAAATTAATGTGCTAATTCTTGTGCACGAGAACTAATTCAAAGTTATTTAGTATTCTTTACATAAATTGCAGAAACTTAAACTGTTTTAAGTGCCAAGTTTTATATTTTTGTGCTGATTAAGCCGTAATAGTTAGGAACAAAGCAAAGCAAGACTCAGAGTAATAAATATTTTTCGTTATGGAATAGTTTTAATTGTTATTCTTCTTTTTATTATAATATTAGAAATAGTACTGCAGTTCAGTGTCAGTTCACAATTCTACAGTACTATCTGTTTGCTTCGTGTGAACAACTCACCTCTTATTTATTTATTATTTACACAACTGCCCATTGCACTTAGTTTCCCAACACGTGCAATAAACTAATACATACATATGAAAGAGTACTTATTGCTAGACTTAATGCTACTTAAAAGTACTTAAAAAAGAAATACATGATTTTAAAAATTGTTCAAATTTGGAGTAAAATATATCAATATCTGGATACTGAGCAATAAAGGCGTTAATATGAGTCAAAGACTGATTTGTTGGAGCAAATTGGGCAGTGCACGTTCGTACAGCCGGCGTTGCTAGAAGGCGACGCAAGCGCAGCCGCGTGTACTGATTTACCTCATCACCATGTCATATCTCTTAAAATCACGTTATTTTGTTAGCTCGGGCTTTCTAACGTATGCTATGACTCAATGTCACATTATTTTGTAGGTAGAAATAATAGATATCAAAATGTTAAATGAAGAAAATTGATGGTTATACCTTTGCAACTATCGGACTGTCAAATTTCATAGAAAATTTTCCCCGGGCCGTGTAAAAGCGGTCAAATTTGACGTAAATTTTATCTGAAACGTACTGCGCTAGCTGCTAGCGCAGTGAGAGTAATGTAATTTAAACTAATAAATATTTCTAGTTAAATGCATGCCCTCGACTCATTACTTTACATTTAGAGGGGAAGGAGGGGGTTTGGGAAGTAGATTTGGTTAACTTGGAGTCTTCTGTGTCGTGTCGATGGCTGAGTCAAATTTTATTGTGACTTGCCCTCGTGGTGAAAGGATTAGCCAATTCGCTTTGGAGAACTCGCGAACTTGCCCAGCGCCGGACGTACGGAATCGTTGTGTACGTCACTCGGGGAGGCTCCTTTCATGCACCCAAATTGGAGTGAACGAGCAGTATTATTCAAAACCGTAAACTCAAACACAAATGATGCATCACTACTTCATACGTTATTAATGTTCATTTATATTTGTATCCTAAGTTAAATACAGGGTGGAACAAAACAAAAACAGTTTTGTAAATGCCGTATTCCATTAAAACTTGACAAAAAGAGGGTTAAATGCTGAGCGTGTCCGTGGCGTGAACTTGACTTGGGAATGAATAATGTGATAATTAATATGAAATTAGGGCTTGTTACTAACTTTTAACATAACTTCACGCTAATATAACACAGAAGGATGTAGCAGAGGTGTACAACACCCACACTCACTTGTTATGTTTAGGACCCTTGTGATATTGTGCGCCTAACGCCATCCCTAGGCAAGAGCCCAACTCCGAGTTATCTTGACGGAAAAATCCCAAATACTTTTTTCCCGGTAATTGATTTTAGAATTCCTCACAAATGGCTTGACCGATTTTATATGCCATAATAATAATAATAAATACTCTTTATTGTACACCAAAAAAACAAAAGAATGGTACAAAAAAAAACAAATACTTAAAACTAGTTGCACAGACGGCGGTGTTATTGCTTATAGCAATTTCTTCAACACAACCTGGCATGGAGAAGAATCATAGGAAAACAATATAGCTACGGTATACGTAAAAATAAAAAAAGATAGGATAATATTCTTAAGTCTATGTACCACTTGGTACGATTATATACATATTAATGAATACATAATATAAAAAATAGGCATATATTCAATATATACATTTATATAAATACATATATCATATAAGCCATATTTTGTGTACATTTTGTAGCCTGCCGATCCCATATCTTTTTCAACTGTTTCTTAGTAGCTAAGCATAGCTATAAAAATATTCAATTAGAAGTTAAAATAACGTACGCGTTCATTCTTTGCAACAATTGTGCTGAATGTAACTTCGCCATGTTGGTTTGTATCCTACATAAGATAGGAACAAATGGATGAACGTGACGTCACGAAATGACGTAACATACAGTAGAGAAATTTAGGGTTCTGGCAAGAGACGACGCAGTAGGTAGCAGGTTCAAATCCTGCCGGTGCCATGTGTTTTTCAACTGTTTCTTAGTATACATTTCGTAGGTCTGATACTCTGAACGTTAGCTATACTAAAACCAACGGAACAAGATAAATTTTTGTTATTACAAATCACACGAATATAAATTCTATTGCGTTGTTATTTAAGTTGATTTTCGTATAATAAAAACTGTTAAAAATGTCCTAAACAATCTCAATTGCAATAGAAATTAAACTTTATGCCCTGTGAATTGGGTTTATAATTGTAAATCATGAAAATTATCTCGTTTCGTTGTCTGAAGTATAGTAATAAAGTGGAATCTGTATCTGTTTGTGTCTTCAAATATTGTCGTACGCACAAAAGTGGGTTGTTAGCAGTTTGTTTAGGTCTCGAGTAATTGTGAACGGTACCGTGGATACAGGCTCCCCAGTTTCTACCTTTTGATGTTTCCTTTGAGGATTAAGCAGATTTTCTAAACGTTTGTATCAAAAAGAGAGTTCTTTGAGCTCCTTTGCTGTGATTTCAGAACCTTAGTATATTAAAATGCTTTTGGACAACATGTAGTCTATACTAATATAAGAAAGAGGAAAAGTTTGTTTGTTTGGTTGTAATGAATAGGCTTAAAAACTACTGGACCGTTTTTAAAAATTCTTTCACCATTCGAAAGCTACATTATCCACATAAAACACAGGCTAAATTTTTTTTTGGAAAAAAAGGGTGCCGTGATATATTTAGGTTTTTCAGACACAATGTGTAAAAAATCAACCAGAAAAGTTACTTATTTTGCGTACGCTGCCAAAACTATAAAAGATAGAACTATAAAATGTTCGAATTAATTGTAGATCTTATATCTACAAAAAAGGCCGCGAGACACTATACCTATATATGTCGAGTGAGGCACAACAACCATATTTTTATCTAAAAATCTTGATATTTTTTTGGACTATATTTAAACGCATTTATTTTACTCATAATATTAAAACTTATCAAATATATTATTTCATCACTAAGTACAGTTTATATAGATAATTTGGTCTATGATTTATACTTTATAAAGCTATAATTTGTGTCAAAACCAAATAAAAACCTTTGAAAAGTTTTATACTTGATATTTTTAATTCATGTGGAACTCCATTTTTTGGCGTTCTTATTGTAACCATCCTATTGAAGATAAATAACACGGTAGTATATTTTTACTCTTCTATTGCGTTGTGTTTGTATTTTTAATTGTTCAAAGTAAATTGCGTTAATGCAATCTTCAAAGAGAATGTATGTAATGCCAGGCTAAGAGGAGCATGAAAATATGACCTAAAATAACCGCAACTTTTTTGTTCACGTAGTTCATTAAATACGCAAACATTTTTTAGGATTTGAAAAAAAACAGACCGGATATTACGCAACTTTCTCATCAAGGGTTTCCAAAGTCATTTTAAAACGACAGTAGTTTCATAAACCGCATGACAATGTTATGATTGATGACAGGATCTTAACGACCGTTCTAAATCATTTGAATGTTCGAGAATATCTCCTCAAATCAATATGTGTAAATACAACTGAAGTGTCTGTTTGTAACATCAGTATAATGTTTAAGTTTGTTTAGCTATTTGCAAAAGAGAAAATACCTTTAAAAACTTTTTAAGGTTCCGTAACCAAAGGGTAAAAACCGAACCCTATTATTAAGACTTCGCTGTCCGTCTGTCTGCCACCAGGCTGTATCTAATGAACCATGATAGCTAGACAGTTAAAATTTTCACAGATTTTGTATAACTGTTGCCGCTAAACAACAAATACTAAAAACCGAATATAATAAATATTTAAGGGAAGCTCCCATTCGACAAAGCGTGTATTTTTGCTCGTTTTGCTGTAGATTAGTCAATGAAATATAACTCGTAACCCGTGATAGCCAGCCAGTTGAGACTTAACTACTTACTCGAATATAATTAACATTAAAGAGGGGGAGCTCCCATACTTGCCTTACCAGTTTGGTACACATGAGTCCTGTGCTTGCATCTGTCCTGCGGCAAGCAGATGAAACAAAGCCCTTCATATTAAAACTTGATTGTTTTGTGCTCGTTTAATTCAGCTCGATATTGATAATAGTTACAGTTAGACGATTGAAATAAAATAAAATAAATATTTCACAACTCACACACAACGCCATCTAGTCCCAAACTAAGCAGAGCTTGTACTATAGGTACTAGAATAACTGATACTTATACGTATATACTTTTCTTTTGTAAATACATACCTATACATATAAACACCCAGACTAAGACAAACCCCCATGTTCATGCGCACAAAGATTTGTCTTAAATGTTTAGTTATAAATATATTTTATTCGATACTTATTAAAAAAAAAATGAATATTTACGGGGGAGGCCTTCGGTATAATTTTTTTTGCCAATTTGCGAAATGGTACGGAACTCTTCGTGTGCTAGTTCGACTTGCTTGGCCGGTTTTTGTTCGTTGGTTTGATTGTAGGATTTAAAAGAAAGTAAGTTTATTTGCTACAACTTCAACTTTTTGCATTTGATAGTACTTAAAAGGCTAAAATCTATTTAACAATACGCTTTAAATCCGTAGGTAAAGAATAGGTAAAACCGTGGACATCAGTTAGTGTTTGTTACTTTTAGCCGTCTGCCAACTTGTCATGCTTTGAAATTGATGAAGCCGGGGTTGTTAAGTATAAGTGAATTCTTTGAATGTCTCTCTGCTGTTATGATGTATTGGTTTCTATTTAAAGTTCAGCGCTTGCAATCGTTTTTTTATTTGGTATAAACTTGGAATTCTAATGGATCACCATGAGCTCGGATTGGTTGAATGTGTAGTGGATTACTTGAAAATAATGTTTGTGATAGGAAAATAGTTTAACAAATATTCAATATCAATTTGTAAGTCGAGTCAGAAACACTTAAGTTCGGCGAAGAACTAAGCTTCGGAAACTCAGGACTCGTGGTTATAAATCTGAAATAAAATTGGGCAGGACACCTTGCTTGGCTTCACTGATGACCGATGAGGTAAGCTGGTGACTGAGTGGTGGCCTAAAGATAGAAAGCGAAGCGTTGATTCTCTGGCTGCAAGATGGGTCGACAATTTTGTCCATATAAGCAGGTCGCACGTACTAATATAATAACTTGACTATGTAAACTTAAAAAAAATCTATGAATGTAAAAAAAAATACAATTAAATAAAATATTAGACAAAAGTTGTAAGGTCATCAAATAAGGGTCATTTTTCAGTTGAAAATTTATAAACAAGCTATGTCTTACTTAAATATCTTATATTCAAGATAAAAAAGATAAAATACACGGTAAAGCTACAAACTAGATTGCGTTTCATACTTTCCTAATAAACTACAAACTTCTTCTCGAAAACTTCTTGTGGTGTGAGCTGGACTGTAGCCAAGTTATTGCTTTCATACATTTTACATCAGTGAAGACGTAAGGACGGTTACAGAATAGCAAATTACTGTTGTGAAAATAGAATTGCCTTTTTGACAATTACCAAGTATGCTGCAATTTGAAATTTAATATGAGCTATCTGAACGCTAAATAATGTTTCGGGTTAGTGTCATTATAGGTATTTTCAATATTGTTCTCAAAAAATAAAATTATAAAAATACAAGGAACAAAAACATCTTGTCAGAAGTGGGATTCGAACCCACGCCCTCAGAGAGGACCAGAATAGCTCATACTCACGTTTAGTGAGCAAGGTAACCTTGAGTCTGGCGCCTTAGACCGCTCGGCCATCCTGACATATGACAGTGTAGTTGAAATTATCAATTATTATCATTAAAGTAGTGTCAAAATAATTTGATAAATATTCTGACCTCGATTGTTATCGAACTTGTACAAAATAATAATAAGTAACTTGGTCAGTATGTATGTATGTTCAAAACTTTTCCATGCTAGTATAGGAGATAGCTGACACACTGTATTAATATAGGGTGGATGCGTACAATTTTAACGTTTTCTGAACAAATTGAGCATTTATATCATATTTTCTGTCAAAAACAGTTTTATTGTTTTTTTATTTAAATCCAACGGAACTTAAAACGTCTAAAATCTGTAGTTTTAATAAATACCCCGATATCGTTAACATTCTGTTTAAGCTACTTCTTATCGATGCAATACGCACGGCTAGTGGCAATTATTTTAATTAAATACTACTATTATGTATTGTGTTACCAATATTCAAAATAGTTCCAACGAAATGAAATCCTATTCCCAACATTTATTAAATACTCGACAATGCAATATTCAGAGCGTTGCAGATAAAACCAAAATAAATTATACGAACATTTAAATAACTCGAGAACAATGCTATAGTTCCACTACATTGCATTCTATTCAGTAAAATGTAGGTACTACGAGCATGTAAAAAAAGAGCCAAGTTCACAAAATAAAATGGTATGGTATAAGAGTATAATGTGGTAAGAGTGTATGTCATAATATTACTTCACATATTACAATTTATGTAGCTACACCAGTAGTAAACCATAATACCTATTAACTGTTCTCAGAAGTCTACTCCTTCTAGGTAACCTGAAAATGTTGGTATATTTCAAAGAAAATGTATATATTATTTGAAACATCTAAATATTATTATTTAGATCGTAGGCACTTATAATTGGCACAGAGGTGCTGCTTTGGAGTTTTTTAAGTGTTGTCTGACTATACCACGATAAACTTAGTACACTTTACCATCAACAATATCAATATTATAAAAAAGTCGTATAAAAAAATATTCAGTAAATCCGTAATAAATACTTCACGAACTTGGCAGAAACATTCCGTGCGCCTAGATACTTCCAACCTATTTTCTATTTGAAATAGGGAGGCCATAAGTCAATGTCAAACACAGGACGCATTCCACAATTCTGTCAAATAAGTTATGCGTAATTTCACTTGGAATATAATTCTGCGGGATAATGTATGCTGTAATTATTTTCTATTGTTATATTGTAACTGCTATGTAGACGTTGAAATATGTTTGACTGCATTAAGAGGCTGTCATTTCATAATTTGAATACAGAATGGATTGAATTCAACAATTTTTTTAACAGTCTACCCGCTGATATAATACACGTAAGCTCATTTGGCAGTTTTAAGTCTCGGCTATTAAAACACATAACTGAAAACTACCTTGAATAGATTATTCAAAATTAGTAAAATAGTTGGGAATTGAACTGCCGAATGAGCGCTACTGATACATACTTATAATACTATAATATAATAATTAAACTTATTCTTTGGTGGTGGTTCAAATCCTGGCCATTACACTACGGACGTGAACTTCCTCCTAACACAAGCGAATTAAGGTTAACTGTGGTGTGTGTGGAGGAATTAAGGTTAACAAGAATGTGTACTAGTAATTTGTATTTGTAAATTTGTAGTAATTTGTAGTAATATTTTTCTTTAAACAAAAAAAAAGAATCATCGTAATTATCCATCCATCTGTGGTCTTGCCCATTACCTAAGAAACATTATGTAGCTAGGTCAACAAAAAAGGGGTACTATTTGGTTCCAGGTTCCTTTAGGTCTAAAAAAATGGAAATTATTATACATAGTAATTGACATGACACTGAGAATTGTCATTGTTAGGTTTGTTTCTCTACCTCATGTCGGCAGTACACTGATTGTCATAATGTCAGCTAGAATTTGTTTTTTCACTGTTTCTTGGTATAATTTGCTAAACATAGCTAAATACTATAATAAAATCAATTAGAAGCAAGAATTTGTTCTGACTCTGGGTGTTCTTTGTGTGTGTGTGAAATGTATGTATGTGAATATTCCCCGCGACACAAGAGGTATTTCTAGTGCGAGCGATGTCTTTAAAAAAGAACAAATAATGATAATTTAATATTATTATGGATTTTGTTTCTAAAAGCCGACCCCTATCAAATAGGGAAAAGGCACATAAGATTGATTACCGTTTTTGTTTTTAAAAAAAGTGCTCTACCGGGTCTGTCCGTCTGTCCGTTTGCGATAAACTCAAAAAGTACCTACTTTCCATGCAGTTTTCACCAATAGATAGAACTAGCTGCCCCGCGCGGCTTCGCCCTCGATAAAAATTTGCCCTCGAAAATATTTTAGAAGTATCCTATTCTCCCGGTTCTAAGCTACCTCCCCACCAATTTTCAGCCAAATCGGTTCAGCCGTTCTTGAGTTATAAATGGTGTAACTAACACGACTTTCTTTTATATATATAGATTTGTAATGATTATTGATGAACCATACTGTAACTGGCAAGTGGCACATGGACCAAGAGCTGCACATGACAGACAAAAATGGAGAAAGTTGGAGGAACCTTTGCCCATTGTGGCATACAGACAGAGATGTCGATGTCGATGCATAATAATTAAGTGTTAGAGTGTAAAAAAATAAATGTAATCATTAAGTACAAATTAGAAATATTTAACTGTAACTGTAATACTGTCTGAATAAAAGGCTATTATTATTATTATATTATTATACTGTAACAATAAATGTAGTTGCTAAGTACGTGTTGGATTTCCAGTTATGTCTGGAAGATTTCTCGTAATTGTCTTTCAAATTATCTCCTTCTATTCAAGCGCCATATGTACCGAAACTAAATCCCTTTCTCCGGTACAAATGTTGTCATCCCAATGAACCCCCCATCTGTTAGTTTCACACAGAATTGATTCACTAATACTAGGGTGACATACAATAACTGAGCTTGGTAACAACCATTATAAATAGACCTGCAAATCAAAACGACAGCGGCAACAGATATTAATTATTGTCCTACCCGACAATGCCCGGGAGTCAATTTATAATGGCATGTGTTGTATTGTTGAATTTATTATAGACCACAAACTGTAATGTTACTATTATTTACAAGTGTTAACTATTATACGATTAAAGCTGCCTTTGTAAAGTGAATTGTGCGTGTTCTGCTTTGACTACAAAAGTTAAATGATTGGATGACTGGTGGTAGAGCTCTTGTGAATGAGCTCGAGGGCGGTAGCACCACCGTCTCACCTTTAACCTGCCGCCAAATAGTAGTGCTTCCATTACTGTGTACCGGTTTGGTGGTGAGATCAGGCCCTGAAATTGCTGGCACATGAGGCATAACACCGTAGTCCTCAGCTGCAGCGACGCATCTATAATCTGCTTTTGTAGATTGTTGCCTATATTGCCGGCCATCACGCTTATATTGTCAGCCATCACACCAGAAGGATGTGGCAGAGTTGTACAACACCCACACTTCACCTTTTATGTTTAGGTCTCATTGGATAGCGGGTGAGCTTATTGCCATCCACCGAGCACAATTCCAAATCCGTGCTGCAATTGTAAATTTCCTGTTAAAAAAACACTTTCCCTGACCCAGAAATAGGACCCGAGACCTCGCGGTGAGAGGCGCATATGCTAACCACTAGATAATCGAGGCAGATTTGACTACAAAAATACAATAATTTAAAATCTATATTAATATTATGGAGGGGAAAGATTTCGTATTTTTTTAATCGTTCTGACCCTTTAACAATGCCATCGTGAAGTTCTGAGTCTTTTTGCCTGACTCTGGAATCGAACTCGAGATCTCTCAATCAGCACATACGCTACTTAAGAACAAACAAAGCTATAAGAATAATAAATAAATAAATAAATTTGGATTTTTTACATTAGATAGAACGCTAGAAGCAATTACACTATCCAATGGTCCCAATGACAAGGCCAAATACACACATTCACTCACATAAACACACCCAGTCTCAGAACAAATCTTTGCGAATCACACAAAGATTTGTCCCATGTGGGGATCGAACCCACAACACCATTGTGGAGAGCGACAAGGCAACCGCTTAAACCACTACACCACACGTGCAGACAATAATAGCAGCCCTGTATACATTATACATATCCTAGTGCGCTGGTCATGGGCCGTTTCTCATGATAAAGGGTTAGGTAGGCGGCAAAGTGCGGTTTGGAAGACTTCACACACCCTCGAGTACTTTTTAGGTACTTTCAGGTATGCCGATTTCCTCACGATATGTTTTCCTTCACCGTTAGCGAGCGATAGTTTAATGATAAATAGACACATATCTTTGAAAAAATTAATCGTTCCGATTTATTGTGCCGTGGTTTCGAACCCGGGCTATCGTTGCTCTTCTGTTTTTTACATCAGAATTATTTTAGAATAAAATAATTTTAGACGCTTTTTGCCAGAATAAAGGATTCTTATTCTTATTCTCTACAGTAGTAAGTCAACCCATAATAATTGAAACTGCCTGAAGGTTCATTACTAGTGGAATTAGGCCAAGGCTACCGTATCAGGTAGATTGTTGTATTACGATCACGTATTGCTGAATAAGAAAAAACCAAGGTATTTCTTATTAACTGAGATAATTAAGAAGTAGTTTTGTATGCTTTTTCTATTAAAATATACTGGGTAGATGGAATATATATACAAACATAACGCCTATAATACCCAGAAGTGTGGCAAAGTTCTATAGCACGCACACTTCACCTATTATGCGTAGGTCCCATGTGATAGAAGGTGAGTCAATCGTCATTTACCGAGCAGAATTTCAAACTCCGTGCTGCTACTGAGAAAAAAGTCCTAATAACACTTTTTCCAGACCGGGGATCGAACCCGAGATGTCACGGTGACCGGTCGTTAATTTTACCACAAGACTGAGGCAGATGGTAAATAGTTTAGGGCTTGATATTTCAACATTATTATAGTCTAGACGTGGGCAGTATTCAGTCGATTTTTATTTTTCATGTTAACCTATTTAACTGCCTTTAAATGCAATATGTAAAAGCACTCTTCACTACAAAAACAGTTACAGCATGTCAATAAAATTTTTAACCACATTCCACAAACTTTAAGAGAATTACCTTTACATCTTTTTAAAAGAAAACTTAAGTCTTGGTTACTTGAAAAGTGCTTTTATACGCTAAATGAATTCTATTCCTGTAAAAAAATAAGTCATCCTGTTTGTTAGTGCTACTTTATTGTCCATGTTTACTTCTTTAAACAAAAATTCGCATGCCTATTAAAGGTGAATATGTCGGGCTGCTAAAACATGTATACCATCTACTGTACCATATTCCTGCGAATAAATGAATCTTAAATCTTGAATCTTGCCTCGTTAGTCTAACACGAGGTCTCAGTGTCGATTCCTGAATCGGGTAAATTTTCAATAGCAACACGGAGATGCAATTGAGCCCGGTGGATGGCGATAGGCCAAACCCATAAGGGTAACCCATGGGAACTAAAGTTATCAAGTGAAGTGTGGGTATTGTACACCTCTGCCACACCCTTTTGGGTAATATAGGCGTAATCTAGGGATTTTTAATTGCTAAGAATGGTAAATCACTGATTTTATAAATTCATAACGAAGAATTCTTACAGATTTAGTAATTTGCTAAATACGGAAAAAAAGTCTTAATCGACAATTAGGGTGCCATGATTTACTAATTTGAACACCATTAAATGGCGACTTAAGGTCCTGGTCGTAATGTTCAATTTGTTTGGAAAACGGTTGATTATAATGGATGCAAGAGATTTAAAACACAGATGTGGCTGGAAGTACTGGAAGAGGTCGTGCTCGAAAGGCATATAAATAAATAAAATAAAAGTAAAATTGCCTTTAACTCTCCCGCTGAAGAAATTGTTACAAAATAGTAAATAAAAATAAAAATAATAAAATGAAAAATACAAACTACATTTTAAAAAACATGAAGACAGAAGAGTTAGTATTAAAATTAATAAATTAAACTATAAATTAACTTGAGTATTTTTCACTATAAATGTATTTACTATAAACTGATGAATTATTAAACTAAATATTAAATTAAGGGGGAATCCACTTATGGACCATAGAAAAAACATATGGGGACCAGATAAATAGCGTCCTTCAGAAAGACCGGTAGACCGACCTAGTACACGAAAACGGCGAGCATGTATGAATGTTGAGGATGCAGAAAGCATTGTCATGTGCTACGCTTTTTACATACTTCTTTTCCGTTCACCGTCTCTGCCTACCCCCGTGGAATAAAGGCGTGATTTATCTATATAATAATATATAAAAATGAAACCCGTTTTTCGTTGTCACGACATAGCATGAAAACGGCTTGACCGATTTGGCTGATTTTTTTTGTAGTTTTCTAATACTCTGTACAAGGATCTTAAGGAAAAAAAAAAAAAAAGTATTCATTTTTATATGAAGGATATTATAGATTCCAGTTCAAATTGAATAGGTATGCATACATAAGATAGGTCAGCTATACAAAATAAAGTAGTGCATCAAATTTACGCTAAGGCGGTACGAAGTTCGCCGGGTCAGCTAGTTATATATAAATACATACATAGATATCGCTATTTTTCTAGACACCTAATCAGAACCGAAGGTGGTAGCCACTAACGGTATCAAATCTCATCTGTTTGAACTACAAGCGAAACTCACCCTAGACATAAAAAGATGAGGAAGGCGATTATCCACGAACCTTTCTACATCATAATTTATTGAAGAATACATTTTTGGCAAATGGGCGATAAAACTAAAAGTCCGCGTCACCGCTAAACTTAGGGGTATTTTATGCCTCAGTATGATCCCTACATGACAAGCTATAAAATTAATCCTTGATAAATTATTAAAATGTCCCTTTTTCTTCTGCACACCTAACAATAAAACACAACACACGATTATAAACTTAAATCACTGCAAGTAAGACTCATAATTGATTGCGTCATCTCCAAAACGTCATTTATGTCAGTGTGTAGAATCCAAATTTAAGGGGGAATACACATTAATAGATTAATAGCTATACGAACAAGCCCTCCATTGTTGTAGAGCGAAGGGTGTGGACGCAGCTTATTTTAATTTTAAATCAACCTTAAGTTATGTAAATGGATGGAAGGTAATTTCGAAGGGAATTCGGTACAACTGTTATATTTTGGGATTTAATTTTTGAGTCGGTCCGCAATTTGCTCCGGTTTGTTTAGGAAGTTTGTTATGATGTTTACAAGGTTGTATAGAAACAAAATTAACTTAAACATTGCGCTTATATTACCCAGAAGGGTGTGGCAGAGTTCTATAGCACCCACACTTCAACTGTTATGTCTAGATCCCATAATATGATAGAGAGCTTCCCGCCATAAAGCCGGCGCAATCCGAGACTCCGTGTAGCTGCTAACAATATTCCTAACGGAAAGATCCATTATTCGAAAAATAACACAATTCCAACTCCGTGCTGCTATTGAGAAATTCCTAATCGAAATTTCACAAAAACTTTGCCCGACCCGGGAATCGAACCGGAGACCTCATTGTGAGAGGCGCATACGCTAACCACTAGACCAACGTAGCAGTAGATTATAGATGTTATGAGAAAATACGTTATCTAGAACTCAGCTACCACCTACTTATTATTAAACCGTACGTAAATAAGAAAGACAAATAAATCAAAGGACTAATACTTCAGACAACGAAACGAGATAATTTTCATGATTTTCAATTATAAACCCAATTCACAGGCCATAAAGTTTAATTTCTATTGCAATTAAGATTGTTTAGGACATTTTTAACAGTTTTTATTATAAGAAAATCAACTTAAATCACAAAGCAATAGAATTTATATTCGTGTGATTTGTAATAACATAAATTTATCTTGTTTCGTAGGCTTTAGTATAGTTGATATTTTGAATAATTTATAAGCAAATACTAATTTAGGTAGACATTAATAACATTCTTACCATTCAACCATTTTCTTAACCCACATTATAATTAATTTGCTGCTTATTAAACTTCTTCCTATCAATTAAACACGTTTTTATCAATAACGCAATTAGCAAAGTAATTTCGTGTCACGATATTTTATGTTACGATAATAACTTGAATGGTCAATGCAAACGCGCTACTATTAGCAACCACCTGTGGACAAGCAACAAGCAGTTTACAAGATTTTTATACAATGTACTATGCACACTACATACTCGCGTAGCTATTGGCAACCACTCGCAAAGTTTCAGCCACATCCTAATGAGTGGCCGCGGCATGCCACTGGTGGTAACGCAGACGCATCGGATTGGATGCCGACTTTCAAGACAATCGGTAGTTGATGTGCCAGGACGCAACAGTGACGTAACGCGTCGTTAGCAGTCTTTATTTTTACTCGAGCAGCCTATGGGTAAGTCATACCCGTCGGGCCACGCCGCGCCGCGCCGGTGTGTTGCGCGTTCAATATAATAATATATTTAGGATGCTGATGCGGCTGCCACTTTACTGCAGTGCATCACTTATGTTTGCTGAAGCACACACGGATGGCTATCCGGCGATAGTTCGCAAAAAGGTGGCTTCATTACTCAGACGCATAAGAGACAGCAGCAACAGCATCCTAGGGATGATTGCCTCACGACTTGACTGTCCTATCCAGTCCAAATGGGTGAGGATAATAACTGGACAGGACTAAAATTATATCAAAATTTTATAGTTAATGATAATAATTTTATATTGTATTAATTTCGTATTGTTTTAATAAATTGACTTGATATTGAATTAATTTGATTAATTATTTGTATTTTTTTCGAGTATATTTCTTACCTATGTTTCTATTGCTATTTTAATGTTTAATTTATTGTTTGTTGGATCACTCTACGCTGACTGTAATATTTTTAACTACTACTTCTTATGGACATGGTCTGAAATAAACCTATTATTATTATTATTATTATTTATTACATCTTCATTCTTCAGCGATTTCCTTAACTTAAATCACGCCTGATCTTAATATGATAGATCTAAGGTTACACTGCTATGAAACAAAAAACTATAATAATATCCGTGCCTGGCGTGAAGACGTTGACAAGTCTAAAATGGCAATTTTACAGGGCGGCAGATTTAAAGTTTGGCGTCGCCTGGTAAATCAGGATATTTATTTAGTAAATGGTAGTAGCCTGTAAAAAGGTATTTTTTTTCTGATCTTTCAAATGGTGTAAGCCTCTTACCTTAAATTATTATAATTTTCTTTGAATAAGACTTGTCAATTCATTCACCAACGACTTGTCAATTTATTCACCCATATATTAAGGGTATTTAATATAATAAAAATACTAAAGTGTCAAGTTTTATTTCTTTAATCATAATCAACTGTTTCGGTTACAATTTTAAGAGAAAAGAAATATTTTTCCGTAAAAAGGTATATAAGTAATATTATATTTTTCTTTTTCTTTTCTTTCTTTATCGTTATTCTTCTTTTTTCTAACTTCTTTTTCTTCAGCTTCTTTTTCTTTTCCTTATTAAAAAGTATTTAAATATTTTCTTCTAAATCAGGATTTATTTCATCGATATCTGGGTCAGTACTCTCACAATCAGTAGTTTTTAGGTTTTTGTAAAATTCACGGAAAGATACGTCAATTAAATCAAGAAGGTCCATCAAATCTTTTTTCTTCTCAGCACTGATAGGCAAGGACTCTTTAGTAATTTGGTTCAAATGAAAAGAGTTGTTGTTAAGTTTTCCTCGTTTATTAAAATTGATTGATTTAAATGAAGAATTACGATCGAGATTGTCTTTAAACAAAAACTTTCCTGAGACAGTTTTATCATATTGTAACCATTTAACTGGTTGCCACAAAAATATTTCCCCGGACTCATCCTGTTTCTTTATGGAATAGGGACCTTTTTTGGTTTTTAGAGAAGAGAAATCGAAAAAATCTTCCAATGTCATTATTACAACCTGGAAAGGTTTTTGTACTTAAACGTTCTTATCAATTGTACCCAATCATATAAATGATTTATCTTCATCTGAGTCTTTTTTTTTCTGGGTTTCTTACCATTTTGCTCCAGATCATTTAATCAATTGCAAGGTGATTTGGCCTTTACAACTTCTCGAAGTTCCAGCAATTTTCGCTTTTTACCCAATAACATATTCAACGTCATCTGAGTCTGCAATTAAATAAAACATAAACTACGTTAAACATTACATAGAACTTAACGGTAGGTAAATACAACAGTAAGGTCATTAAATTAATTGAAAGTTAGTTATCGCATTAAAACATTACCTAAAATTAAATTAAATAACCTTTCTAACAAACAAAATGTATCTCAATGTAAACTCACTTTTTCCTTGTCCTCCATTATAATCCACTACTTAATAAACACCTTCGTTCTTTGTAATTGTCACAGTAACACCGCAATTATTAACAACGTTAAGGAAATTATTTTGTTTAACAGAAGAAAGAATAACTGCAACAAGAAAACTAACGACTGAGAAAGTGACATACGTTCAGTGTTGCCAGCTCACAGAAAAAAAATCTCCAACTAAATGAAAAATATCTCTAGATTTCTTCAAATCGAATCGAATCATGTCAAAATTCACTAACGAATTAATTTTAGCAAGGGTTGAAATTCTTTGCACTGAATCACTGGTAAGCGGTCTCGTCACCATGACAATTCCACCATGTATACTAAGTTTGGTTTAATTCACTGTTCACAATGTTATGAACTAAATATCATAGATTGTCAACATAAAATCTGATACGCACTTGAAATTTTGAAAGTTTAGATGTGTCGGAAAGGAGCAAAATTTTTAAAGTAAAAGAGCTAAATTGATTTTTTTGGAGCCGATTGCTTGAAAATAACGCTAAATTTAGCTTATAAAGAGCTAAATTAACATTGTTTTCTCTAATAACCCCAGATTTTGAAAAATCATTAAAAATCACCAGATATTTTTTTAGTGACATTTTTTCCATTATTTCACCAAGTAGCCCCTAAAAATCACTAAATCTAGGGACAAAATCACCAAACTGGCAACACTGCATACGTTTAAACACGATCCGTTGAACAGTGCTACCAACACATAAATTAAAAAAGCGTTAAAAGTATAGCCTTGGTCTCGGCCAATATTACATTTTGTTTTTGGTTCCCAGTCGGTCGGAAATAAACCTTACTTAGAATTAGAAAATATGTTCCTAAATAAAAAAAAATATTAAATACAAGGCGTTATTTTAATTGGTAATTTTGCAAGCTTGAGTCACAAAATAATAAACCTGCTTAACAAAATAACGTATCTACACATCAGTGCCTCCAATGGAAAATCTGGACATGATTCAATATGTGAACCGAACTAATTCGATTATAGGCTTACACATAAAAATAATCAAAAACTAACAAACACATTTATTCAATAATTCAGGAATCTGTAGCAATGTTTGAATTTTAACAATTAAACATATCATGTTTGAAGTTGCCAGCATTACGCGGCAATAACTGGACAACTCGACATATCAAAATTTGATCAATCTATTTTCACCGGTCAGAACTTTTTACCTAGACATGTCAATTTATGTTTGAAATTCTTAAATGAGTAAGTCTAGTTGTATATTTTCGTGTATTTTAATATGATTGGACCATAAATTGATAAATAGTATTGTGAGTTTTCATTCATAGTTATAAGCAAATATTTAATTAGATATGTCGATATGTCCGATGGCGTTCAGTAAAAGTGTAGTTATTCAGTGGTGAACGCCAGCATTTTTTCCGCCATTTTTTAATATTTTGGGCTGTATTTTTTTTCAGGGGTGCGTCTTAACCATAGGAAGCCATTGAGCCAAATAAAAAAAAATCATGCAAGTCGACTTATCAATGTATTCACGCCAGCCACGGATATAATATAATAACTTTGGCAATATCTCGCATAAAAATAATAATATTTAGGTTTGGATTTTGGTGGTTGTATTTTGATAGGATTGACAGGAAAGCAGTCTGAATTACATTCACGGCTTTTATCAAATTCTCGGAATATACGTGACGTACACAGTCAGCAAACAAAGAAGCTACATACTTAAAAAAAATAAAACTTCTATATAATTCACATTTTTCAAGCATTAAAAATATCACTTTGATAAAATAATGCACATTGTCTTTATCGATTACTATTAGTTTTGATTTATCCAATCATTAAATAATTACGATTTTTAGAGGTATGTGACTTTGAAAAATTGTTTGTGTCTATTTCTGTTGCTGACTGTACCTACACTCTTAATGGTATAACATGCCTGAATATTATGTTACACATTTCCGTACATAAAATTTGATCTTCTTCAATGATATCAAAGAACATTGTTACTAACGGAACACTATATGTTGTACAAAAATAAAGTGCGAAAAGAATTAATAATTTTGCATGTCATCTATCTATCTATATAAAAATGAAACCCGTTTTCCGTTGTCACGACATAGCATGAAAACGGCTTGACCGATTTGGCTGATTTTTTTTTTTGTAGTTTTCTAATACTCTGTACAAGGATCTTACTGAAAAAAAAAATAAAAAAAAAGTATTCATTTTTATATTATTATGGAGGATATTATAGATTCCAGTTCAAATTGGATAGGTACGCATACATAAGATAGGTCAACTATACAAAATAAAGTAGTGCATCAAATTTACGCTAAGGCGGTACGAAGTTCGCCGGGTCAGCTAGTATGTTATAAAAATATTTCGTACGTTTTTAATGTAAAACTTTGTTTGTTTATGTATATTACCATTACCAGCGTCATTATTACATCACGCCTATATTACCCAGAAGGGTGCGGCAGAGGTGTACAACACTCACATTTCACCTGTTATGCTTAGGATCTATGGGATAGGAGGTGAGCCTATCGCCATCCACCGGGCACGATTCCAATTCCGTTCTGCTTCTGTGAATTGCCGAAGAGCATACGCTAACCACTTATTATTTATATTAATAAATGAAAATCAGTCGATTATCTCTTGAAACTCTCTCATTGCATTGTACATGGGATCATTAAACGTCCTGATTCAACAACATTCATACAAAAGCAACAAAATAATGAAACAAGCACTCGGCCGTCCCAATGGAATTATTCGACAACGGTTTAGCACCGCATTATCAACGCAGGACAAAGCCTTTACCAACAGTCGGGTGCACAAAAGAACAGTTGTTACATCTGCACTAGAGATGGCATCCCAAAAGTATTATTATAATACCGGCCGGACCGAGTACCTAAAAGTATTTATTATAATACCGAGCGACAGTATGCGAATACAAGATTTGAATATCTAATATAATATGGTGTAAATAACATCGTGACAAAGGCGCTTACCATTGATGCAGTTCATGATGTTGGCGGTCCCAGAAGCTAATAACTAATTTAAAAAACAGAAATATTAATGATTTTGCCGAGGAATGTTTTTGTTTTTTGCAGTGAGTATGGAACCATGAACCTGCTAACTCAGACTGTCCCAATATATTTGCAATATCCCAGTAAATTTTGGGATTTTCTAAAGAAAAGTTTTCTTGTTTGTAGATATTTGCACCCTGGATCCCATGAATCACTTGTAAGCGACTCCGTCACGTTGTCATTAACAACTTGTAGTAATTATAATAATATGTACCATGAATTTATTTTACAGGATTAAGTATCCAGTAAATATAAACTATGGTATTCGATATTTTTATGGCAACTTCGTCTAGAAGTCTTCAACTTCATTTGGATACCCAAAACTCAAAATAAAAAACTCAAAATTAGTCACTCGATTAGTGAGCTAATGTGAATTCTGAGTCAATCAATGACAATACGGAATCAACACCGGCAAAACAATTTTTTTATCCTAAACTAGCTGACCCGGCGAACTTCGTACCGCCTTAGCGTAAATTTGATGCACTACTTTATTTTGTATAGCTGACCTATCTTATGTATGCGTACCTATTCAATTTGAACTGGAATCTATAATATCCCCCATATAAAAATGAATACTTTTTTTTTTTTTTAATTTTTTTGCCGTAACAACCTTGTACAGAGTATTAGAAAACTACAAAAAAAAATATCAGCCAAATCGGTCAAGCCGTTTTCATGCCAAGTCGTGACAACGGAAAACGGGTTTCATTTTTATATATATATAGATTATTCAAATACCACGAGCCGCAAATTCGGCACATCTCTATTATGCACGTTCGTGCATATTCGCGCATGTTCGGATTATTTCGCGGCGATTGTTGCGAGGCTTTGCATAATGCGCTGTGTTTGGGTGATAATGTTTTGCGTATGTTTGACCAGTTGTGGCCAGTAAATGGTAGAGAACAAGATAATAAATGTTAAGTTGGGAATTTGAATATTGTTGGAGGTTTTAGAAGCAGTTGCCCGAAATCGTTGTCTGTTGCCAAATAGCTAAGTTTGTATTACGGAGTTACGTGTTCTTGTTAAAATGTAATAAAAAGGATATGGAAAACAACATTGCATTATATAAATGTAACCATTAGCGTAATAAATGAAATAAATGGAGTTACATTTTTCACGCCGACGAGTCTGCGGAACTTCCCTTCATAGTTTTTATTATGTTTAAATTTAGATTTAGTATTCTAATATAGATAATAACTTCCAAACTAGTTCTCAACATCTCCATTATGTTCCACAATGACAATTTTCGGCATTATTCGTGAGGAAACGTGTGCTTTTGAAATATCCCGGACTCCTACAGGTTGGTGACAACGTCACGTACGCTGCGACACCGCAGGTTTGTTTTCGGGATATACTGGTTGCGACATTTATTGAAACTACTGATTCTAAACGTGGTTGATGTTAATTTCCACAGGTTAATTTTACCAAGTAAAAAAATCCTTTTTGCCTAACAAATTGAACAATCTCAATGTTTCATGTGTACAGAAAATATCTTTTTTTTTTTAAATATCACTGGTTTTAAACGGGATATAATCCCACCCACACGCCCACCACTGTGACTCTTGTGACGCCAGGATCTACAGCGGTAACCAACTGAAAGGCACCGTGCATGACACACGGGCAATTCCAGGTAGAGTTAAAATTGTATTGGAACCCGCAGCGAATTTAATCAGAAGTATATAGTTGGAGTTGGAAAGTATATACATACTTTCCAACTCCAACTATATACTTCTCTCCTTTACTTCCCTCCAAAGCAAAGCGGGAGACTGAGTAATGCCAAATATAGAGAAAGTGTCTATATGGAAAGAGTGTAGACACCACGGACAGTGACAAAACTATGGGGCCTAAATTTGATTGCTATAATAGGTATGGCAGAACCGTTTCTGCCATAGCTATTATAGCAATCTAAATGCACGGAAATATATTCTGTTAGATACGAGATCCTCATAGTATACCACTCCAGATGTCAATTGTAAGCTATTTAACATAACACTGGTATCACAGAAGCTGCTATATCGCATACAATCCATATTACTTAACTAGCCGTTGCCCGCGACTTCATTCGCGAGGAATTCCTTCGGTATATTTATTATTCCGCTGACCCGGCTAAAAGGCGAGAGTAGGCGCACGTTGGTGTTTTAGTAGGTGAGGACCCCACATAACCGCACCGTTCGGGAGGACGGTATGCGGTCAGGAAAATTTTACCAACTATAAGAAAAAAGGTATATTTATTATATTTTTTATTATCCATGATGATATCCATTCGCGTTATAAGTTACGGGTGCTTCTGCAAACATTATGGTTTACTTAAAAATGTAACGAGTAATTTTGATTCCTAAGTCATCTACGATTTATATTGGCCCACCGTGCCGCAGTGTAAAGCATAAGCAAGGCAAATTACAAATAAACTCAAAAAAATCATTCAAATACATATTAGTAATAAAATTATTTTTACTTAAGTAGTAATGCCCTCGAGTTATATTTAGAAACTGACAATCAAAATAACATCCGCACGGCACTCTTCAAACTTGAAATTCTCAACACGCTATCGTGCCACGAAACTATCAATCTCTTAGTTAATCTGTAGCTAAAGTAATAATCTCTAATACGAAACTGATAGAAATTCCAAACATAACGTGAGTTTCGTCATGAATCATAATACTCTCGAGTTATTAAAGACAACAATGTGGAAGACACGTATAGTGGCAATTGTAAATAAAATTTATCTCATTGAAACCGACGTGAGGTGAAGAAAGAATTATTATTGAGAATAGGTACTACTAATTGATGAATCTACGTACTAGATTCGAAACTAGTCGGCATATCCCGGCTAAAATAACGTGAGTAACCCGTATTCTCAATAATAAAATTTATCCCTCTAATACTTATATTTTAAAGCTGAAAAGTTTGTTTAATTTCTTGATTGTTTGTTTAGTTAAACGTGCTACTTTCAGGCACTAGTGGCAGGGCCGGTCTATCCATATAGTGGATAGAGCGGCCGCTTCAGGCGCCAAGGGTTGGGGGCGCCGAAGCAAAATCGTCCTCTTACTTCACCTTGGTGCTCATTGCGCCCTTAACGCCACACACAGGCGTCCCTGTGCTACTTAGTTTTGAAAAAAAATATGTAAAAGGTCGGCTCTCTGACTCTTGGGTGATTGAGTGCTAATTCTTAGTTTTATGTTAAGAAAATATTTAAAAAGTCCGTGCTATGTATTTTTGCGGCTAAGACGATTTGATGCAGACTTTCAGTTTATTATGAAAATGTTTGAAAATGATTAAATCAGACCTCGAACCGATACTGATTACTGGTCCGTATTAAAAAAACTACTTTGGAGTTAGATAGCCTATATATTGAGAAAAGTTATTGGCTAAATGTAACCAGCTACAACTAAAAGAAGCAAAACAGCAATAAAATATCTTGCACATGAAGGGAAATTGAATATATTTGCAAGCGTTAAAATTACGCTAAACGCAACCGAAGCAAAAAAGTAACGTATACGGATTACACGCATCTAACCGTGGCTTATATGTATAAAAAAAATTAAGCAGACGAAGACGCGGACAAAACGTATTTAGGAATAAAAATTTTAAGCTAAGCTATATTAAGTATGACGCGAGGTAACAAGTAAAATCAATGACGCTATAATACTTATCTATTTAAATAAAATCAAATTACTTACAACGACGTAAACTTTTATTGATTTCACAGAATTTAACAAACTAGTTTTTAAAGTGAAAATAAATCCCTTTTCAAACTTCGAAGTAGGCCATAAGCCTAAACATACACTGTTTTCAACAATAAAATCGCTGGTTCAATATTTGCGAGTCATTTTAACAATTCCTTTGAAATATGAAATCATTTTTGCGAGCGTTTAAAGACCCATGCTTCATTATATTTTTTTTGACAAATTTTGTGTAAGATTTTATTGACTCAAGCTTAAAAATAATTGTTTTTTTTTAATCGCAATTAAGTCAGGTGTTCTAAATGACTGCCTTGTAGGTCTAGTGGTTAGCGTATGCCTTTCAAAATTTCACTTGATCTGGACATCATACCTGGGCAATGTTTGATTCTCGGCTCGGGCATTAGTGTTCTTTGGGATTTTTCTGTCAAGCAATGTCAATAGCAGCATAGATTTGCCCTGTAGATAGCGATAGGTTTAATAGGGGTACATTTTTTACAGTCCCAGTTTAAAGAACACACTTTTAATGGTTTAAAATAATGTTAAAAGTGCAGTGAACACTAAACATGAAATTCAGTTTTTAAAAAATTACATTTAATAAAAAAGGACTATGAAATAATTTAAATTAAGTTGTTTTGTATATTTCATTTTGTAGAAGACTAACAAATTTCTATAGACGTAAATATAGGCATGCACTAATGGCAAATGCCAACACTTTGCACTGTGCATCCACTATGCACTCCGAACAATACCGATTTGCCGCTTCCAGCGGTTTAAGCTGGATTTACATAAGACCTACCGACAGCCATGAAAAGTGGTGACTCGTAAAGCGCTTTGTGCTGTTTTTTTAAACGGCATCTGTAATTAAATATGAAGCTCGTTTGTTTGTTGCTTTGAAATATGACGGGTGTAATTATAACTTAAATAATAAAAGGTATAAGATGGGTTAGCTTTAATTACACCTCAGAACAGATAGATATTTGTAAGGCCTTAATGGAATGCTTTTACAATATATTATTAATTTATAATATAATATTATGACTGTCTCGATAGTCTCGGGTTCAATGCCCGGGTCGGGCTAAGTGTTATTTGTGTAACTATCCGTCAGGCAATTCACAATAGCAGCACGGAGTTGGAATTGTACCCGGTCAATGGCGATAGGCTCACGCCCTTTCCCATAGAACTTTAAGCTAACAGGTGAAATGTGAGTTTTGTACACCTCTGGGACGCCCTTATGGGTAATAAAGGCGTGATGTTATGTTATTATGTTAAAATATTATATTTATTTACATGTATATCTAATTTTGTTAGCCCAGTAGCCCATGGGCGCCCGACTTACTTCATTTTATTTAAGCTGATAGTTTGTACCTTTAACATAGCTAGCATAGAAAGATCACCAAATGTCATATTTGACTCATGGTTACACAGTAAAATATAAAAAGAAATGACGTTCAAAAATTAAAATTTTATATTACATATTTTTGAACAATCAACAAATTTTAGTGAACAGTGCAACTTTTAGCTTTTATAAAACTATATAGGTCTGGCGCATAGGCTCTTAGTCTATATATTTGTTATATTGCAGTTGTGGATTGGGTTGAGGCAAAGAAACTAAGAATAAAGGAAATAAATTATATTAGGAAAATAGGAAAAAACTAAAGAAACACTAAACCTAGGATGATAACTAAAAGACTGACATGAAACTTAAATGTCAAAACAAAAGCAAATTCTTATAAAAAACTAAGTATTATGTACAAAAATATACAAAAAGGTCCGATTGGGCACAATTGCCATCTAAAAGCTAAATATTTAGAACCGATAAAATCTGGTAGCAAGTATATTTTAGCAGTTATCTATACTACGACGACCTGAAGAAGGTCGCTGGAGGGGACTGGATGCGGAAGGCGCAGGACCGGGTGTTGTGACGCAAATTGGGAGAGGCCTATGTCCAGCAGTGGACAACGAGCAGCTGAATCTTTACTATCAAAATATTGCCACACAACTAAAACGTCAACAGATATTAAAATAACTGATGAAATAATTTAATATTTCTCCAAATATAATATTTATAACTTAATTTAAAAGTTAATTTGAGTTTCAACTAAAGCTAATAAAAATAAATTACTTGCCAATTTTTGTTTTAAAATACACTTTATTTGATTACTGATTCAAATTCTGAGAAAAAACTTAAAACTACATTCAATCATTTTGATTAATGAAGAATTTGCTTTTTCAAAGGCATTATAATTTATAATTAAGTTAGTGACTGGTGGTAGAGCTCTTGTGAATGAGCTCGAGGGCGGCAGCACCGCCGTCTCACCTTTAACCTGCCGCCAAATAGTAGTGATTCCATTACATTCCATTGTGAGAACAGGCCCAGAAATTACTGGCACATGAGGCATAACACCGTAGTCTTCAGCTGCAGCGACGCATCTATCATCTGCTTTGTGGATTGTTGATGTCCATGGGCTGTACTCCACTTACCATTATGTTGACTACACGTTCGTTCGCTGTGGGTGTAGTATAAAAAAAAGTCCATTAAAAGTAAAGCTAAAATGAATTTTCACATTATTTTTATTTCAAACGCAAGGCGACTGCAATGTCTAATTTTATATTAAAAACTTTCGTGAACAAAATTTAATAATAAATATAGCAATATTATTGAGAATACGGGTTACTCACGTTATTATACTTGGGCCATTAACTAGCCGGGATATGCCGACTAGTTAATGGCCCAGTTGATGAATCTACGTACTAGATTTGAAACTAGTCGGCATATCCCGGCAAAAATTACATGAGTAACCCGTATTCTCAATAATAATCTCTTCACCTCATGTCGGTTTTAATAATATGATATTGCAATAATGTTTTCTTTATGGGGATTAATTTTATGCCCTAGACAGAAAAGTACTTAAGTCAATTATAATGAATTATAGTGAAATTTTACTGAGTTCGTTAATGGGCCTTTAGCTGGGATAAGACTTCTAAGAATAAAGTAAATTACACAAGTTATTGTAAAAAACATTGCTACAGTCTATTTTTTAAAAAAAACAAAATAATAATAATAGAAGCCCCGTATTTAATACATGTCCCACTGCTGGGCTCGGGCCTCTTCTCATGATGAGAAGGGTTAGGCAATAGTCCACCAAGCTGGCCAAGTGCGGATTGGTAGACTTCACACACCCTCGAGCACTTTTTTTAGGCACTCTCAGGCATGTAGGTTTCCTCACGATGTTTTCCTTCACCGGTAGCGAGCGATAATTAATATAATAATACACACATATCTTCGAAAAGACGAGAGGTTTGTGCCGTGGGTTTGAACCCGAGACCTTTAACTTCGCAGTCCTACGGTCTCCCACTCGGCTATCGCTGCTCAAAAACAAAATAAAAACAAAATAATGTATTAAGTGAGTATACAAAACATAACAATCAGGCCTATATTACCCAGAAAGGTGCACAACAACCACACTTCACCTGTTATGTTTTGAACTCATGGGTTAGGGAATGAGCCTATCGTTATCCACCGGGTACAATTCCAACTCCGTCATGCTATTTTGTGAATTGCTTGACAGAAAATTCACAAATAACACTTTGCATTAATTTAAACACCATTTCATCACAAAACGTATATCCGAATTTTATTCTATTTATTCAGACGTCTATTGATCACAAATAACCGTATACATCATAAAGATATACAAAACTGATTGTAACCGCAAACGTGCACATGTGGGTGCGACAGCTGAACATAATTTATGACTAACTATCGTTCGTCACGGTTTTGTGTCAGATTTGTCGTCACACTTTTGTCACGTGCCGGAGTGTGACACCGCCATTTTTGAGGGCTTAAGCATTGTTTGTCGTACGCGTGAAGTACCCCGTTTTGGATAATTTATGACTTGTACTAGTGTGGGGAGATGGGGCCTTTTTCTTTGGGTTTGTAATGTTATTCGGAAGCACGGTGTTAATTTTATCGTTCACGATTTGTTTTTATAGATAAAGAATAAGCAGATGTTTGTGTAAAATTCAGGGAGATTTCTAGTTTCACTGTAGTTCCTTAGCGTTATACGAGATAAATTTAAAACGGTTTTAATAAATTTTATTTTGAAAGCTATTTTTAGATAAAAAATTAACTCGAAAAAGTATTTCGCAGAATGTACCAATTAAAAAGTTTACTGGAACATGAACTTCTATGAAAATGTTTGTCTGGATTGTGAAATATTTTTATTATATTTGGTTGCGGGAAAATCAGATGCTCGTTTTACAAATACAAATTATTTTATTTATCTATCAAGTAAAGCTTTTGTTAATATCCAATTTTTTTTTGTGACGTAATCCAGTTTAAACAAAATAAAAAAGAATGAGTACGCTAACCTTGATAAAATATTACATTACAATCTGCAATAGCCTAGCAAAATCTATGTAAACATGCCATTTTCATAGAAATAAGACTATGTCAAGCGATGTCAACATCCCCATTGATCCACTGACTTATTGTTTTGTCACGATTTTATCTAAAAATAATAATATTATGGCTACCGATTCACCTATACATTTCCAGTATATGGAGACCTCGCGTTGTTGAGGTTTCTAGTGCAATACGAGACCAGATTATTTTGGAATTGTGAATGTTGATTGCTGTCCCAATTTTGAATATATTATGTATTTGCTGGTACTATAACCTGAATATCTTGATGCTGTCAATGTTTATGTAAATATATATATATTTTGTTTATATTGTGAAATATATTAATATTATAAATATGGAACGCGTAGATAATATTTTGGATGTAATTTAAATATTATAGAATTATTTATTCTAGATATTCTGTTGTATAATGCATGCCAGAGCAAGAATAAAATATATAAAAGTATAAGGTTGTAATAATGTACATATCATCTAAGTAAACTTCTATGTAGTTCTTTTGAGAATAATAAATATCTTTAAACACAAATCAACAACTGTAATATACAGACAGCTACCGATCAAACTATACATTTCCAGGATAAGCTGGTCCTGAGTTGCATAGAAAGACTATACAACGTGAGATCATCTTATAATGGAAATGTGTGTGTGGCAATGAGGCGTTTGGGATTACTAAAAGTTTTTAAGTTATTGTCGCACAGATAGGCAAATTTCTAAAATGTTCAGCTTAACGAACCCAAAAATAATAATAACGCAACCTGCGTCGACATTCTCGTGCCATCACAACTTCCAGGCACAGCTGGCTGCACCGGCACCGCTGCTGCATCCACTCAAGCGGCGCAAATATACTAATCATTCAGGGGATTACATATTTGAGCAGTTTGGGGTCGAGACGCTCGGTCCGAGGGGTCCGAGTGCGCGCTTATTATATAAATAACTTTATATACGATTAATCGACGCTTCTTAGGACTAGAAGGCTATCTTTAACTTAGCACAAAAAATTTGCATTGCCATACAACGTGGCAATGCTGTCAGCCTACTGTTCACGCTCCCTGCAGCCGAGATCATGCAGAGGAATACTATTCGTATGACGCCTAAAAGTAAATATTTGCCTATTTTATTTTATTTTACACTCAGCTGCTCATTATTGCTATTATTGCTTATAGTTTGTACTGTTACACAATAATATTTTTTTACTGATATTATACTAAATTTCGCATATCAAATAATCACAATAGATTCTTTAAAAATTGATTGCCCAACCTATCGTGTAATAATAATATAAATATAACTACAGTCATATAATTATTAATTATTTTTGAAAACGATACTAAATAAAATAACACAATTATTTTTCTCATTCTTCAAAAAAGAACATAAAATTTTGATTACTTCTTTTAGATAAATTGAGTTTTGTCTTTTTTAAATCAAAAGAAACACCTACTCAAATATAACTTATAGGTACAGTTTCATATAAAAAGAGATTAGTTTAACATCTATTTAGTAAATACCACATTCCGTAGTTTAACATTTGTTAGGTAAAATATATATCAAGCTTCTATGACACTCGTGCAACTGGCTACGACAAAGACGAATCGGTTTATACCTCATTTGTCAAAATCGAGTAGAGGATTACGGCCGAGACGACGGAATAGTGGAGTATCTGTCTTTAGATAAATATCTTAATACATTGAGATGTTTCTGGATATTTAAGTATGGATATTGATATATTGAGTGGTTTATAACAATCTTAATACAAAATATAAAGTGATAAAATGTTTATTATTATGAAATCGTTAAGAAAATATAAAATTTTACTGTTATAATAAATAAGAGTACGGATGCAAAATTTTCGTACAAATAAGCTTTGAAATCAGTAAATTTATGTTAAATAATAAATAAATATTCCACAACTCATACACAACGCCATCTAGTCCCAAACTAAGCAGAGCTTGTATTATGGGTACTAGAATAACTGATACTAATACATATATACTTTTCTTTTTTTTTTGTAAATACATACTTATTATACATGGAAACACCCTTATGTGTTATACCTTTCTAGTGAATATTAACCCACGTTTAGAATCTGTGGTTTTCCTGTATATTGCATTCACTTTCTATATTTTAAATGATTGTTTTAAATAAGGTCACGCACTGTAGATAAAAAAAGTCCAGTCACATCAACCAAATAATATTGAAATGTTTTATTTAATCAATTGTATAACAAACTTATTACATTTATTTTTAATCCCTTTAATTGGGTTCAATTAAATTTTTGCCTTAAATGTAAACTGTTAATACTGTTACAAACTATATATAAATCAAAATTAAAACTTTATAACAAAAACCAACAACCATAGATATAACCAATTTTACGCTTATTAATATTCAGACAAAAGATGATGTCAAGTGACGCACAAATACGCGGCTTTTAATTAAAACGTAGCATGTGCCAAATTTGGGAAACCATGTCATTAGATAATTAGACATAAACTATGGTGTCTTACACATTGCTGGCTTATTTGCCTTAAGAAACAGCTTGCATAATTATAATTATCATATAATTGATACTATATAGATACTTAGGAAGTTGACTTTTAGTAAAGATTTGAAAGAAGATAAAATATTTTTAATAACACTATAAAATTTAATAGGAATTGGTAGATCAGTAAATTATTAAAAATGATTAACCTCTCAACATGAATCCCCATCAAATGAAACCCAGCTCTGGAATCTGGGGTTTTACTGTATATCGCATTCACCTTGTATAACACGCAATGGTGATGAAAAAAAAAACTTGAAGTCACATCATTAGCCTGAACAGAGGATTGCAAAATACAAAGCTCATCCACTTAAAACAATAAATATCAAATCTTTTATTTAACCCATTTTATACCGGATTTATTCCACTTATTTTAATCCCTTTAATTGGATTCAACCTAATTTTTGCCTTAAAAGTAAACTCATTATACTGTTACAAACTATATATAAATCAAAATTAAAAGTTTGTAACAGAAATCAACAACCATACAACCATTTTTACGCTTATTAATATTCAGACAAAATATGATGTCAAGTGACGCACAAATACGCGGCTTTTAATTAAAATGCAGCATATTGTGCCAAATGTGGGTAACCGTGACATAAAATAATTAGACATAATCTATGGAAAGTGTCATACACATTGCTGGCTTATAAGACTTTAAACAGCTAGTATAAAAATAAATTATCCTAGTTGTTTTTAAAGGAAATAAGCACTAAAAAGATAAATAGTAGTTAGAATCTGAAGAAACTTAGCACGTTTAAATAAATAGCTGTATATAATAGTAATAGCCTCCTCGAGTGACGTACACAATGATTCCCTACGTCCGGCGCACCCTGGGCAATTCGCGAGTTCTCCAAAGCGAATTGGCTAATCCTTTCACCACGATGGTAAGTCAAAATAAAATATGACTCAGCCATCGACACGACGAAGAAGAAGAAGAATTAAATAAGCATGAAAATGCATATTCGATACAATTTTTTGTAGGGGTTGTAAAAAAATATCGTATTATTATTAATTTAAAAAAAAATATCTTATTTCAAATCTTCACTAAAACATACCTACCCATATAACATAATTATGCAAGCTGTTTCTTAAGCCAGCAAGTAATGTGTCAGACACTTTCCATAGTTTATGTCTAATTATCTTGGTGCTTCGTTTTAATATAAAGCAGGCTGTATAAATTGCATAGGCATGGATATGCATATCTGATAGTATTTTTTTGTGGTGTTTGTAAAGAAAAATCAAATTGTTATTAAATTGCTGCCAAATAGTGTTACGACGTTAAAAATAATGTACACTAATATGTACACACGTATATTAATGTACACTTGATGTACATTGATATACGTTGGCTCTGGTCTGAATACTAGAAAGTAAATTAACACCATGTTAAATAACGTCAAATAATTTATTGTTTATACCCTAGAGGGCTTGAAAACATCACAGAAATATAACAGATTAAACCATAAAAATAAATATAATGAGAATTGCAGACAACTGAAAAAAAACTAATTAAATATCTTCAGTTTCATGACAGCTTTACTAGCCCTTAATTTATAAATCTTATTTCAAGTTAAACACCACCAATAACATACCCACTTAATCCGTACAAGCAAAGCAATAAGCGCAACCTCCTATCAATTTGCTTTCAAAGCAAACAGGCAACGTGTCGTGGCACTCGTAGTTCTAACCAGCGCAGCGTTCAATCTCAGAATATTGCCGCGATAAATCGATTTCTAAGAGCCCTGCAGTTATGGTATGCCAAAGTGATAAAGTGGATTTTGCTAAAGAGCAGCCCACTAAGCGATAACCGCTTAAAGACAAACTTTAGGAATGTCATAATAATATGATGAATTATTATTTTCTGGTTAATGACCGACGGGCTAATAAGTATGTTTTTAATTTCTCTTGACCGCGGCTTTGCCTACTTGATAAGTGGGTAAAATGTAACCTTTAAATATTTAAACAAAATTATAAACTTGTTGCAAACAATACGATATTCAATATCACGGTACAACCCATTGCAGTGGAGCAGTAACATAATAATTATAACGCTAGTGAATTCTACCAGGCTACCAATCCACCTATAAAATCCATAATTAGTTAGTCTCGCACTATAAGTATAGTCTATACAACGCATATCATTTTATACTGGAGATTTATAGGTTGAAGTGTAGCCATCTCTATCCGCCTAATCCGTACAAACAAAGCAATAAGCGCAACCTCCTATCAATTTGCTTTCAAAGCAAACAGGCAACGTGTCGTGGCACTCGTAGTTCTAATCAGCGTTCAATCTCAGAACATTGCCACGATAAATCGATCGAGGTTAAGGTGTGTGTAGGGTTAACGTGAGTTTGAGCAGAATAGCATCAGTGTTTGAATATTGTATTATTATTGTGCTCGATTTGTAGATATAGGTATCAAAAAATCTTATTATTTAACGTGGTATGTCAGTAAAAATACCTTATGTTATTAGTGGGGTCTTTAATTATTTTCACACCATTTTTAGGGTTCCGTAGCCGAATGGCAAAAAACGGCACCCTTATGGATTCGTCATGTCTGTCCGTCTGTCCATCCGTATGTCACAGCCACTTCTTTCCGTAACTATAAGAGCCATAATAACTGTGGAAACTTGGTAAGTAGATGTATTCGGTGAAACGCATTAAGATTTTCATACAAAAATAGAAAAAAAAACAAAAAAATTTTGGGGTTCCCCATACTTAGAACTGAAACTCTAATTACTTTTTTTCATCAAACCCATACGTGTAGGGTATCTATGGATAGGTCTTCAAAAATGATATTGAGGTTATAATATAATTTTTTTCTAAACTTTTAGTTTGCGAAAAGGACGCTTCCAAAGTGGAAAAATGTGTCCAACCCCCCCCCCCCCGTAACTTTTAAAATAAGGGAATGATAAATGTATAAATAATATATGATGTACATTACCATGCAAACTTCCACCGAAAATTGGTTTGTACGAGATCTAATAATTAGTTTTTTTTAATACGTAATAAATCGTAAACCGCATTTTACCTTTCATTCAATCAACTCCAATATAATATAGAATAAAGATATACATTTATTTAGATGTATAATGGTACGGAACTCTACGTGCGCGAGTCCGACTCGCACTTGGCCGGTTTTTCATTAAGATCGATTGGAGCTTATCAACTATAACGAACCGTTAACCTTCAAAATACACCGATAAAACGTATCAAAAATGCTTCATAAATCAAAGACTGATGTAAAACATGATAATATTAAAATCATCCATATTGATACGCAAGCCCGCTGCTCCCCAAACATAAGCACAACAGCTTGGCAGGCAGATTGATGGTTGCAGTAAGTTGATAAGTACACAACGATACGCTCCACCGCCTTCCAAATATCGCCTTACACCCATGAGAATACGCAGGGTGCGTATATTCTTATACGAAACCGCGCACAGGTTTTCATAATTTATCAAAACGCCCGTACATATTGCGTCCTGTCGCTCGTTATTAATCAATTTCAATGGCTACGCCTCGCCCGCATACATCGGCCTACTCGTATCGGCGATACATGAATTCAAAAGCTTCAAATTTAAACTGAACGGTTTAAAATCAAATAGTTCTTTTCTAGAATAACAGCTGGTCGTTTAAAATATTAAAAGCACTCTACGAAATAATTTCCAACTTTTATTTGTTAAGGCCAATTCTGATTGCCTATTCAGATATTTTGATTTCAACTTTGAAATTCTATGCCTGGCAGTTTGATTTTGAACAAGTTAGTAATTAAAAGGCAGTTTTGAATGTAGGCTTTTTGCGGAATTGTACAAATAAACTCGCGGAGTATTACCGTGGCTTGTTCAAAAGGGTTGTCATGTTAATTGACCTGAATAGAGGTTTGGAATACAATTTCTATGGAGCAAGATGAATTGAAGCTGAAATTGTCAAAGGATGTTTTAATTCAAGCGTGAGATGACTCTAAATATTTCTTGGAACACGTATTTTGAATGTATTTAAGGCTCTTTGAAATTCAGATTAATTATAAGGACAAAATCTTTATTATACTTTAGTTTTATTTTCGATATATTTAAGGCGTATGGGTCATTATTTTGGATATTCTAGTTTACGTTTATTCATACTTACTTACCGTAAACCGCTCGTGTGCGGATTTGAAACCGCAGAACCAGAAGTACATTGCTCAGCTCACATCACGTTGAACGACATCCTTTGCATGAATGTGTAATTGTGTGGACCCGTGATGAAAATGAAAGTAATCGATTATTGCTATCGAGTTTGGTCTAAAATAGTTGTAGTCGTGCAATGTGAAACAAAGATTCAATCAAATCTGATCCAATACAAACCAAGTTCTATACAGAATAGCCAGAAAGCAATACAGTAATATTTACTTACGTCATAAAAGACTAAGCGCTCCGTCAGCAAAGTCTTTGTGGAGTTCTAACGGCTTGAACAACTTCACTACTCTTCCATTGTTCCGGTATCGCTCACTATTGTGTTCATCTCATTCATCTCGCTACATCTATTTTATTGTAATTCTTGGATTACGGTTGTATGGTTTCATCTGCATTTAGGTGGATGATCTGGATTAAAATTGTTTTAATCTAATTTAGGAAGCTTAAAGTTGTTTTGACCCTTTCAGTTACACTTTTGAATAGAAAATAATTGCATATTAAGTTTAATTGAGGGTTCTTGATGTAAAAAATAATGAATAAAATATTGAAAAAAAATCTCACCACACATTAATTTGTGTACATATTTTTTTTTTTAATTTTATGTTAATAATCGCTACTCAAAATGCTAAACAAAAAAATAACTGTCGCGTTTTTAAAAACAACTGCAAAAACACCTAAACAAATAATAAAATAAAGCAAGTGGTCGGTAAAATAGTTCATAAAGTCGGTGCTATATATTTTTTTAATTTATAATTTGTAAGCACTGATTTCTAGAACAATTAAACCGAATTTTGCATTATTTGTGATTTATGTAGGTGTTTTTGAAGTTTATTTCATTTTTTTATTTGTTTCATTCGCACGCAATGAACCGCTAATAGTTTTAGCCGTTCATTGCTAAGTATTTTTGTAAATTTTGGATTTTTGGTCTTTTTTTACAAACGCGACAATTTTTTTTAGCGTTTTGAGCAGCAATAAAATGTCATAGTATGGCTTCTATTGACAAAATGTCAATTGACCCTTTTCGATTTAAGGATTATTTTATAACCTTGCGTCAATATTTTCGGAAAATACATTGTTGTCAATAAAACATGGGACCCTTTTGTGATGTTTATTTAGGACTTTGTTTCCGTATTTGCTGAATAGCCAAATGCGCGACAGTTTTGTTGACATCCAGTTTAAGTATCTTAGAGTTGCAACAAAAATTGATTATGTAAACTTATCATAGACAGGTCCCGGATTCAATTCGTGGATCTGGCAAAAGTATTAGTCATGAAATTAGTTATTCAGTCAGGAAATTCTCAATAGTTGCACAGAGTTGGAATTGTGCCCGCTAAATGGAGATATACTCACTCCTATCACACGAGACCTAATCATTATCGGTGAAATGTGGGTGTTATACACCCTTCCGGGTAAAATAGTCGTGATATAAACTTCATAAAAATAATTATGTAAATATAAATTACAGCAATTACTTTGTTATTAACTAAAAATGTTTATTGGCAACTATTTTATTAGAAACGGCGGCATATTGTTCGACATTATTTATTGCTGATATACAACAGATTACGTCGTATTGTTTCTGATTCGGTTTGTAAGCTGACCATAAATTACGTTTATTAAAATAACATCTATTTTATTATTTTGGACACTTTCTTTTCTTTTCTTTCGTTCTCAAAATGCTGTTTTATATTTCAGCCAGCGACTTAGTATCGCAATACAACGCGGTAATGCTGCCAGCATTTTGGGTACAAGGCCTTCTTACAGTCACTTATTAAGTTTAGATTAAGTTAAGACTAGTTTAATTTCAAATACAACATTATATTTTTATATATAGACTGCCTCGGTTAGCGTATGCGCCTCTCACCGCGAGGTCTCGGGTTCGATGTCCGGATCGGACAAAGTGTTATTTGTAAACTTTCCGTCAGGAAATTAACAATAGCAACATGGATAGCGATAGCCCTCCCCGCCTACCTCCCTTATCCCACGGGACCTAAACATAACAGGTAAAGTGTGGTTGTTGTACTGTACTGGTGACGTATATTTTTCTATAAATAAAGATATAGTTATTATTCTTTCTGGATGAAACACTAGATATTTCTTGTTTTTCCCAGAAGCTTTTCAGAAATTCCTTCTCGTCCAATATTTTCGATACTATTTCTCACATTGCCGTATCCAGTGGCCCTACATCCCGCAATCACATTTCACACGTACCCCTAGGTATTGCCGGTTCATAAATTATGAATCTCGCGATACGATACAATCTCGGCCGATGGGAGTATTATACTGCGATCGTATCACCCCCATCTCTCGCTTGAAATGCTTTTCAAATTTTCGCTCCACCAACCAACTTTGATTGGCCTGTGGGAATGTTATTTGAATGTGGATGGTTATAATTGCATTTTACAAGAATATTTTGGTTACGTTTCGTGATTGCGTGTTTAAATAATCTTTAAATAAAACTACCAAAATATACAAAGAAACTAAATTAATGAATTTAAAACAATTATATATTTACAATACCTGTATATTTATTCGCAAAGTTCTCGACAAAAAATTCAGACAGACATTTACAAAAATAAAAAATATAACCCAACGTAGCACTCGCCGAGCCAGTTTTATAGTATTACCTAAAATTAGAATCGACTATGGAACATCAATGCTAACCTTTGAAGGAACCCAACTGTACAACAAATTGCCCCCACACGTTAAAAATGTACACTCATTTAATGCATTCAAAAATAAGCTAACGCAGCACATTTTAGATATTTAACTAGAATGCATTAGGTGGGTAAATCGTAAATGTCTAAACGACGAATTTAAAACTTAATTTTATATAAATTCATTGTTCTCAAGTAAGTGACTTATGTTTTTATTGAGAATAAAGATCTTTAAACCTAAACCTAAATAAAACTGAATTGATTCTAAACGCCTTATGTACTTGAAACTAATAATATTATTAAAACCGACGTGAGGTGAATAAATTATTATTAAGAATACGGGTTACTCACGCTATTTTAGCCTGAATATGCCGACTAGTTTCGAATCTAGTACGTAGATTCATCAACTGGGCGACGACACGCGATAAATCGTCCAGTTGATAAATCTACGTACTAGATTCGAAACTAGTCGGCATATCCCGGCTAAAATAGCGTGAGTAACCCGTATTCTCAATTCTAGTATTTGAAACTTTTGGGACCAAACTCTTTACTAGCGATTACTGCTGGTGCGAAGAAGAATAACTATGATTGAGTAAATATGATGCCAAATGTAGGGTTGGTGACTTCAAATACTTCTGATGTAATATAATTATATCAAAGGTACTTTGTTGAGTAAGTGTGTGGGTACCTTTAAATATTTTCTTGACATATATGTTGCTAACTTTAAAATAATATTGACATCTGACGTGTGGGTATTCTTGTAAATCTTTGACAATTTTCTTCTGTATTATTCACATAAATATTTTGACGTCTGTCATGTGGTGTTGCTACCATAAATATTTCCTCGGATGTTTTTGAAAAATGTGAACTGTCAAATATAATAATAATAATAATAATAAATAAATATTCTACAACTCACACACAACGCCATCTAGTCCCAAACTAAGCAGAGCTTGTAATATGGGTACTAGAATAACTGATACTAATACATATATATACTTTTTTTTTTGTAAATACATACTTATTATACATAGAAACACCCAGACTAAGAAACCCATATAGGGTTGACAGTCTTAATATTTCCTTGGATCCGTCGAAAATCTTGATGACCTCTTGGGATTTTTTCTTAAACACGTTGGACACGTTGAGTAAGTTACTCTGTCTATGCTTGAAATTACTGCCATTCTAAAAACTAACCTGTTTCAAGGGCGAAAATATGGTTAGTAAGTTGTCTGCTATACAAAAAAATTATGGATTTAACTTTAATATTATCAGTTTTTTCTCTTTTTTATAGACAAATCATATTTATCTAAAATACTAAACTGTATGTTTGATGGCACCAATTTTTCTTAAAATTGTAATTAAAAATTTCAGCTTGTATGTAAATTAGTAATAGAATAGCTACGAACAGACATGCATTTTAGGGCTTTGATATGATTTGTCTTTAAAAATAGATAAAGCTTAATAATATTAAAGTCAAACCCATATTACGTTAGTATAAAAACACGACGCTCGGGAGTCTACTCTTACGTGACCAATACGATCGTACTTTTAATTTTTAAATTTCCTGACGGAAAGTTCACAAATAACACTTTGCCCGACCCGGGAATTGAACCCAAAACCTCGCGGTGAGAGTCACAAAATAATATGCTAACCACTAGACCATCGTGGCAGTTGTTTATTTTATTTGTTGTTGTTTGTGGATTACAGTTACTGTTACCACTTACCTAATGAGGTTACAAGTTCTCTAATCTCGGCTAATAGAAGAATTACCCATACAGCGATCGTATTCTTAGCAACGTCGTATTTTCAAAAACCTTGTCCTCAAAGGGCAGAATCGTATACCTTACGCAATAAAGACGTAACGTTTACGTAACATCATGAGCCATTCAAATTATTTATATAAATTTACTCATAAAGGGAATAAGGAAATTGGTCCAGCTTATGTAGGTAAACCCTTTGCAGGTAAAAAGCAAAAAACGAACCACGTAACTTTTGTAGCACCCAATTTGTGAACCGAAAAGCCGAATGAAAATTTCCTCTCGTTTTTAATTCTATTAATGGGCTTTCCGCCCATTTGCAGTTGGTAATTTAGTTTATTGTTGACTCTTAAATTTGTGCTAGAATTCAGTAGCCTGAAAAATACTATTTGTACCTGCATTTTAAAGGAACTTGTATTTTTACAAATATTTTTATATATATTTTTATTTTATTTTTAGCAAATATATTTTACACTGCCAATGTGCATTTCATGACTTTTATTTAATTTCAAATTAGACGAAGAAACATTGAAAAATTATGGAATAGAATTTGAACCTGCGACCTTTTGCACACCGGGCAGTCGATTTAACCAACCAGCTACGGTCGCCTCTTGCTAGAACCGTACATTTTTCAACTGTATTTTACGTCATTTCATAATATTCAACTGTTTCTTAGTTTAATTTGCCAAGCAAAACTAAATGCTATAAAAATAATCAATGACAAACAAATTTTTTCGTTGTTTGGTTTCAAAATCTAAAGGAGGATGCTCCACAAATAATATTAATTATAATATAATATTATTCTGTGTCAATGGTGCTAGCTGTAAATTATTCACAATCAACTACAACTACTACAAACTAATACAACAAAGTTTAAGTCAAATATAGCAATCTAAATTAGCTAAAATAATCATTTGCCATTGTAATATTACATAATTGCATCATAATTTCTTTATTACATCAAAACATTCCATAAACACATTCCCCACAATTCTTCCATTAAGTTTGCATGAACCACATTTATAAACTGAATGCCACCGTCATTTTCTTTACGACGGCATTAGTCAATAATACTAATGAGATTGATTGCATAGCACGCGACAAACGAATAAAACTGCTGGCAGTTTGTTCAAAATATTTGTGCATTGAAAAGGTTTTCTGTCTTCTTCCGCCTACTTATGAGCGTGGGATAGTTAAGAATGCTGTATTTTTTGGACTAGCTTCGCCTACGCACTACGTTGTCAACGCAGTGGGGCTTAGTAGCCGTGGCTTGGTCAATCACGGTGAACCTAAGTGAGGGTTGCTCGTCGAACTTTTGAGGGAAGCCCATGTGGAAGCAGCCCACAGGTTGCGCTGTCTTCTGTAGGGAGCCACCCGCAACCAAGCCAGACTAACAATGTGTTTATCTGTTTTGTTTGATGAATACCGCCGTAAAAAAGGTCTTGTTGGTCCAACAGAAGTATAAAAGCATAATAATATTTTTTCCGCCGTTTATTTTTCTCATAATTTTAATTCTGTAAAACTATATCGCGGTTTTTTTTTACTTGCCGAGTTATTGCTGTTCATGAGATGACAGACGTACGCACAGCGTAATCTTTGTCATAGGGTTCCAATTTCAAAATATTTTTTTTTAATTTTAGAACAATCAATAGACTTTGTCTCGAAATAGTATTCCAGCACAAGAAATAAAGTAGTAATAATAATTCGATGTCGTATTCTGTCGTTGTTTTCCTATCATACTAAACCTATTCTAAGAGAATTCAATTGAAAATCACGATACAAAATCGTATCTTAAGACTTGTTTAAGACGTTATCCTATAGCCCTTGTGTTCACCACACATCAGACCACAGGTACACATGGCTACACTTCAACCTATATTTTCCAGTATAAGCTGGTATTTCATTGCACAGGAATCCTATTAAACGCGAGACCATCTTATACTGGAGATGTATAGGTTAATCGGTAGCCGAGTGTACAAGAGAAACAATGTTGTTGTTCTCTCAGATGGTAAACGTATACACGGCCACATCTATATATACATTGCCAGTATCAGAAGGCGTCCATCTCCCACTTCCTTCGGTAAGAACTGTTTTCGCAAAACGATTCTGTGCGTACATGAAACCATTTGTGTACAACAATATATACAAGCTATGTCCTCTCACCGGCCTATCATATCATGATTGTAAACGAAAAGTCCAAAACATACTACTTCTCTGGAACTACGACCAAACAAAAGATTTCATAAAAAGACTAGAATTAAGAATCTAATTTAACTTAAATTTAAATAACACTATTTTATTATTCTGATCTCATTATTCTAATTTTTAAATATAAATTATTCATAAGATGTTAATTTGTGCAAATTTTTATTGTAAACATAAATACCGCCATTTCACATAGGGTAATGTAATTAATAAAAACCTGCAAGACAGGCTAAGCCAAGTGCAGGAGATTTTTTGTTGATTTCACTCTTATTTACATTAATATAGTAATTCTATGTATAGTACCTAATTAAGATCAAATGTAAGGAACATGTACTTATTGTGGAAATGAATAAACTTATTATTTATTATTTATTTTAGTATGAGAAGGTTTTGCATTTTACGAGAAATCTATACAATGCCCGACCATCTTAGTTGGAAATGTATAGCTTGGTGTGTGTCCGCATGTTTAAACAATGTGATAATCTGAATTCTATAGACATTCACACACCGCAGTAAACAAGTATGGTTTCGAAGAAGGAAAACGTTGGTTTCACCAAAATAACTATGACAATATTTTTACTATACATCATTGAATATATAAATTCAAAATACACATTCATACAGATTCAGCATTTTTTTACAATAAAAAACTTAAAGGATAAAGTGCTTCCATAAATCAATTATTTACTTTTGACGTCAAATAAAATTTTGCAATACCCCAGCATTTTTGTTTATCTACGCAAATCAAAATAGAAAACGTAAAAAAAAAATAACGAACAAAGCGAGTTGTCTTTATTACAAGATCAAATAAAAAAGTCTTAGAAATAAATCTATTTTAGGAGAGAGGACGGCCACCCTCATTTTATTGATTTCATTTATGATGCAGCCCGGGGCGCTGTCTTAGCGTTTGAGAATAGCGAAGAAGCAAAGAGATGCTATAAAAGTAAATACATCAAAATTCACAGTTGTTGAGTTCTTGTGAACGAGATCGAGTGAGAACACACCACCACAGAATATGATATCTATACACGTAATCATAAAATAAAATAGAAAATTAGCCATGTCTATACATAGAAGATATTGTGACGTCGCAACCGCACGGCCACCGCAACCTCAAGATGCGCCCCCCACTGCAGACCCCTGTGGGGTATATAAAGGACCTGCGTGCGCGTCGCACCCTTCTTGCCTGCGGCCACCAGCGCCGAGTTAAGTGTTCCTCACTTCGCTGCCCAGGACTTACCAAACCACTTACCTACCTACCAACCTACGCCTTGAGACTACCTTGTATTTAATAGATATAAATATATAGAATAATAATACCTTTGTTAATCTATCGATTGTTTCTATTTATTCTGCCTACCTAACTAGTCATTTGTAGACCACGTTACAGCGGCGCCCAACAATAGAGGTTATATGGTACATGGTTTGGTTAAGTCTTGGCAGTTATTTAATTGTGTGTTATTTCTGTGTATATTTCTTTTCTTCGTCCGAAAGGTGCGTACGGTGTTTTTTTTTTATTCTATTATCTCACTTATTTCACCTCGTGTTTTAAATAACCTACAAAAACTTCTACTTTTATGTGCTTATGTTTTTGATTTAAAAAAAAAAAAAAAAAAAAAAAAGAAACACATTCTTATCACCTTTTGGACGGATTCATTTTTTTTCAAATAATTGTGTATCTTTGTATGCGTAATTCCCAATCAATTTTTTTTTAAATATGGCTTATGCTATCAAATTTAATCATTTAAGTAAGGCTGAGCTCGAATATGAAGTGCTTGTAAGAGGTGGTGTTGTGCCTGAAAAATCAATTACGGTTGAGGAATTGCGTAAACAAATTGCTAAATTGTCAGACCTGGCATTTGATGAAATAATATCGTCGTGCTTTTCGCCAGATGTTGATATTACCGCATGTAATGGCTCATTGTTGCGCGTTTCAAATAACCTTTTGACTTTGCAAACTCATTATGATAAAAACCTGTTTGTTAGATCGGAATCTATTATGCATCATGTTTTTCATAGATTATCAAGAATAGATACTTCGTTGCTTACTGATAAATCATCAATTCAAGTTGTATGGGATATGTTTCACGCTAATTATAAAATCTTAGCATCTTTTACCACGTGGTCGGTTCCTACCAATGTACCGTGTCATGTGGTCGAGCCAACGTGTTCATTACCACGTGAAGTTCAACACGTGGATTTTATAAATGAACGCAAAATGTTTTCTGAAATCTGCAAGTTTAAATATAGCGGTCGAACCTGTGTGAGGGCGTTTATTCAGAAGGTTGACGAGTTCATGTCGTGTCGAGGTATACCCGAAGATAGAATATTTTCTTTTGCTTTTGAGGTATTTTGTGATGATGCTTTGCATTGGTTTCGTTCAATTAAAGATAGTGTTCGTTCCTGGAAGGATTTGTGTATTTTGTTAAAACGCGATTTCAGTCCTCATAACTATGACTTTAAATTAATGTCGGAAATTAGGGCTCGTACTCAAGGTGAAAAAGAGAACATAACCATCTATGTATCTAAAATGCAAGGGTTATTTTCCTGTCTGGACGTACCCATCAGCGAGTCTATTAAATTAGAAATACTATTAAATAATATCAGGCCGTGTTATACAAATTCACTCTTAACTGGCAATATTGTGGATATTCCTTCTTTAATTAGTGTTTGTAGAAATTTTGAGAAGTATGACAGTCGTAGCAAGGAATTTTCGGAACCACCTAAAATTACTGCCAATACTCTAGCGCCAGATTTTGCTTATAGATATCCCAATGATACGAATTCGAAAAAAACTTCTTATAGCAATAATTCTTACAAAAAACATAAGTACTTTAAACCTACTTACAATGTTTTAAATACAGATCAATGTTCGACAGAAAATAGTAATTCTGCTGAACCGAGCGTCAATGCTGTTTCTGTCACTAGTACTGCTATACCTAAATTATACTGTCCGAGATGCAGAACAGATTCACATTCTTTAAAATATTGTCGTCAACCTCGTTTTTTGGTTTGTTTTAAATGCGGATTACCTGGCTATCGAGTTTTAGACTGTCCTAGTTGTAACAATAAAACTAATAAAAATTCAAAAAACGTAAAAAATACGGTTGGGGAAAATCAAAAGTAATTGTGAAAACATGTAAAAATGAATGGCATAATTGGCTAAATTATGTATCTAAATTTTTCAATTCATATCAACTTTCCTCAATCGTTAATTCTAACATTAATTATACTCCATTTATCCCCGTTACGGTTAACGGGAAGAACACTGTTGGTTTACTAGACACTGGTTCATGTGTAACTATTTTGGGTAATAATTCCCACAAACTTTTTTTGGATAAATCTAAATTATTACATTCTAAACCTCTGGATTTTATCACCGCTGGTGGCGACAAATATTCTTCACTTGGCTCAGTGGTACTTCCTTTTGAATTTCAAAATAAAATTATTTCTCTTGTTACTCATATTGTACCGGGTATTAAGAAAACTTTAATCCTTGGTATGGATTTCTGGAGGGGTTTTGGGTTGTTCCCTGATCAATTGGAATCTATTTTACTCACGAAAAATAATAACGACGTTGTTGTTTCGGAACTACAGCCTAGTTCTACCAGTCACTTGGTATCTTTTGATCATTTGTCTGATGAGCAGAGAGCTACTGCTAACGACATCATCGCCCAATTCACCGATATATCTTATGAACGGCGAGGGCTCGGCCGAACTTCACTCATTACTCATTCGATTGATACAGGTGATAGTCCACCTATTCGTCAGCGATACTATCGTATGTCTCCCGATAAACAGCGTATTTTGTTAAAACATGTCGATGCAATGTTGGCAGAAGATGTCATTGAACCATCTGAAAGCCCTTGGTCTAATCCCGTCATTTTAACGCCTAAAAAAAATGGTGAATTGCGTTTTTGTCTCGACAGCCGTAAACTAAATTCGGTAACAAAAAAAGACGCGTACAATTTGCCTTATATCTCTGAGATTCTGGATAACTTGAGAGACGCTAAGTACCTAACTAGTTTAGATATATCTAAATGTTTCTGGCAGACGTCAATAAGGGCAGAGGACCGTTGTAAAACTGCTTTTTACATTCCGTCACGTGGAACTTTTCAATTTAAATCCATGCCTTTTGGTTTAACAAATGCTCCTGCGACACAACAGCGTTTAGCAGATATTTTATTTTACGGGCCCGAATTTGAAAACAAGGTCTTTTGTTTCGTTGATGACATCGTATGTGTGACAAATTCCTTTGAAAATCACATTTCACTTCTAATTAAAATACTTAACAAATTAAAATATGCAAACTTAACTATAAATTTAGAAAAATGTAATTTTTTCAAAGACAAACTTAAATATTTGGGCTATATAGTGGATTCAGAAGGTCTTCATGCAGATCCTGAGAAGGTAAAATCAATTACAAGTTATTCCACTCCGACAAATAAAAAAGAGGTACGTCGTTTTCTGGGTGCTGCATCGTGGTATAGAAGGTTCATACCCGATTTTAGTACTTTAGCGGCTCCCTTAAATAAATTAACTTCTAACGGCAAAAAGGCTCCACTGTTCGCATGGTCGCAAGAGGCGGATGTAGCTTTTAATAAATTAAAAAAATGTTTATCTTCTTCCTCGGTCTTATGTTGTCCCGATTTTGATCAGCCTTTTGAAATACACGCCGATGCTAGTGATTACGGCATTGGAGCTGTACTTTGCCAGGTCAAGGAGGGACAGGAAAGAGTCATAGCCTTTTATAGTAAATCCTTATCGGACCAGGAAAAAAATTACAGTGCTACTGAGCGCGAAGCGCTTGCTGTCTTATCTGCTATCGAACATTGGCGGTGTTATATTGAAAACGGAAAACAATTTATTGTGTACACCGATCATGCTGCTTTGAAATGGTTTTTAAAACTGAACAACCCTACAGGGCGATTAGCCAGGTGGGGAGTTCGTCTTTCCTCTTATAACTTTGAAATAAGACACCGTCGTGGTTCAGATAATATTGTACCAGATTTTCTTTCTCGATCACCTAATATTATGGATATCGATAGTAATCTCCTCCCAGATGGTAGTTCCTTATCTACTAATGACACTTGGTATTTGAATATTTTTAATGGTTGTTCGCAGTCTCCTACATCCTTTGTTGACTATCAAGTGATCAGTAATAAATTATATCGTTTCAAAAAGAGTCTTAATCCTCTTACCAGAGAATTTCAGTGGAAGGAAGTAGTTCCATCTGAACGGAGAAACGAAGTAATACTTCAGAGCCATTCCTCCCCTACGGCGGGTCATATGGGTATTTTCAAAACTTTCAAACGTTTAGCCCTCAATTATTATTGGCCTGGAATGTATTCCGATGTTGTAAAAGCGGTAAATTCTTGTGATAGTTGCATCGCACATAAGCATCAGAATCATGCAACTTTGGGTCTTATGGGTGAACCTAAGTCTTGTTCTAAACCTTTTCAAATGATAAGTATTGACTTGATTGGTCCCTTGCCTCCTACAAGGCAACAGAACAATTTTATTTTTGTCGTTTGTTGTTGTTTCTCAAAATATTGTTTACTTTTCCCTATTAAACGTGCGACTGCTGACGTAATAACTAGAATCTTAGAGGAAAAAGTTTTTCTGGTACATGGTATTCCATCTACCGTAGTACTAGACAATGGCAAACAATTTATAAGCGCAACTTTTAAAAACTTGTTAAGTAAATATAAAATTCCAAATTTACATTACACACCGTTTTATGCACCTCATGTAAATACGGTAGAAAGATATAATAAAACTATAATAACAGCTGTTTCTACGTTCATTTCAAACGATCAACGCATATGGGATACACTTATACCTAAAATTCAGTTCGCAATGAATTGTGCAGTAAACGAAGTAACCGGTTTTACACCATCTATGATCGTATTCGGGCGTGAAATGGTAACCTGTGGTTCTCATTATGTTTCTAGTAAATCTGATACTAATATAATTCATGAGCCACGTGATAGTTATGCTGAGTCACTAGGCTACTTATCCTCTATTTTCGAGAGAGTACAGGCAGCGCTAATAGGTGCACACAAGCGTAATTGTCATTCTTATAATCTTCGCCGTAAAACGGCAGAATTCAATGTTGGTGATATTGTTTGGAAACGTACCTTTTACTTGAGCGATAAGGATAAATATTTTTGTAAAAAACTCGCTCCTAAATTTATTAAATGTAAAATCGTAGCAAAAAAGTCTCCATTAGTGTACAAACTAGCAGATATGTCTGATAAGCCACTTGGCGAATGGCATATAAAGGATATTAAACAAATAAACTATAAACAATAATGGTATAAAAAAAAAAAAAAAAATTTTACCCTATGGTTCAGTGGTTAAAATTCTCATTGTCGAATCGGGTATACCATTTTGTTCGCTAATATTCTTCACGCTCATAATTCCTTTAGAATCACATCTACTAATGATGTCGAATTCTATTATTTTCAACTATACGATGTTGTTCATTCATTCATCTTGAAATGTGTCATGCCTTCTGTGTAGACGCGCACACCCAATACTACTTCGCTAACGCGCTACTTGGTAAACAAGTTGTTATACTTACATTTTTAGTTATATTTAGTTCCGTTAGATAAGAATGAGTTTCAATAATCTTCTTTAATTAGTAAAAATTCAATCTTAATAGGTTGCACGTAGTGTTATTTTTGAATGACATCATGACATTGTTATTGTATTGAATGCGTTTGGCTCGATCACTCCGGTTCTTTTCAATTTTATTTAGGTATCGTAACTTCATATTTTTTCTAGTTATTTTTTTTATATACACTTATTGTTCTGATTTCAGTAAAGCCGGATCGAGCTGCCGGTGCTGCTTAAGAACTGCTTCCTGAGGTCTTCCATGTCAGCCAGGAGCCGAATTTTTTAAGAAAAATTCTGCCCTAACGGAGGGGGTGTGTGACGTCGCAACCGCACGGCCACCGCAACCTCAAGATGCGCCCCCCACTGCAGACCCCTGTGGGGTATATAAAGGACCTGCGTGCGCGTCGCGTCCTTCTTGCCTGCGGTCACCAGCGCCGAGTTAAGTGTTCCTCACTTCGCTGCCCAGGACTTACCAAACCACTTACCTACCTACCAACCTACGCCTTGAGACTACCTTGTATTTAATAGATATAAATATATAGAATAATAATACCTTTGTTAATCTATCGATTGTTTCTATTTATTCTGCCTACCTAACTAGTCATTTGTAGACCACGTTACATTCTGTTGTTGCCATTTATTCTGCCTACCCAATTGGTTATAACTAGAACACGTTATAACACAAAAAAAAACTGTCAAAGTCACCGGGGCGTGATTCTGTAAGGGAATCTGTCGGTTTCGAAAATATTGTGCATCCTTATGTCTATTTAAATACGGTCGATATTTGATGGACAGAAATTAAAATTTCGTGTGTTTCCATTCAAAGAATACGCTTGCTGGGTATATAATGCTTAATTTAATGATTAATCGATTAAATGGCTTTGACTTAGCCATTATCTTCAAACCTAATATAATAAATCTGTAGAAACACTGCAGAATCAGGTCGGATTTGCAACGTTCCCAGCGGCTGGATTGACCTAGAACCATGAATAAAACTACCCATATTGTTGTTAATTTACTAATTTAATGAGAAAAAATATAACTTATATATCTATAAGCACATAACATAAAATCACGCGTATATTACACAGTAGGGTGTGACAGAGGTATACAACTCCCACATTCCACCTGTTATGTTTAGGTCCAACGGGTTAAGGGGTGAGCCTATCGCCATCCACCGGACACAATTCCAAATCCGTTCTGCTATTGAGAATTTCCTGACGGAAAGTTCACAAATAACACTTAGCCCGGGAATCGAACCCGAGACCTCGTGGTGATAGGCGTATACGCTAACCATTAGACCTACGAGGCAGTTTTTATAAGATAGATATAAAATCTAGTTTAGTTCAGTAGCAACCCAAAGCCTAGATTTGTGCCCAGGCTCACATAAAACCTTAACATTACAGGTGAAGTGTGAGTTATACAAACCTTTGCTACACCCTTCTTCTTGGTATTAACATTGAAAATAAATTTAATTTGAATTAATATTCTCAACTTCTAATTGATTATTTTTATAGCATTTAGCTATACTTAGCAAATTATACTAAGAAACAGTGTAAAAAGATATGGGACCGGCAGGATTTGAACCTGCGACCTTACTGCACACCGGGCAGCCGCTTTAGCCATCCAGCTAGCAGCTAGCACGTTCAAATCCTGCCGGTCCCAAATCTTTTTCAACTGTTTCTTAGTATAATATTCTCAACCTGAATTACCCTTGTACTGTTAATCATTAATAGTAAATTTAAATTGATAATAGTTGTCACCAAATGCCTCAAATCAACACTTAGAGTGATTCGATTTAATTATGTTAACATATTAATTACGAATTCAGTTTATTACTAACATTTGTGAGACGTAAATTAATTGATATTGTATTATGTAAATATATTATGAGAGATTTATATTATTAGTACTTAAGGGTACTCAGTATTAAAAGTATTTTAGAAATGAGTATAGAATATTCATTGAGTTCTTTTGTTCAGTTTATAAAACGCGGTAATCTCTTGAGATTATCGAGAAACTAATGGTCCGAATTGAATATTGTATTTTTACTGGATAAATTGTTAGGAAGGCTATCATCTATATAACATCACGCTAAGACCAATAGGACTGGAGCGGAGCTGCAATGAGTATGGTGCGAAAACGGTCAAAGGAAAACCACCGTGGTAGAGCATGGCAGATAAGAGGGTAGTCTTTATAACGAATTTGCGAGGCAACAGCAAAATAGTTATTATAAGCAAAAAAAAACGGTATAGGAAAACATCGTTAGGAAAAGCGTGAGAATGCCTTAAAATTACTAGGTCGTTTGAAGTCTACCAATCCGAACTTGGCCAGCGTGGTGGACTATGGCCTAACCCTCTCATCAAGACAAGAGGCCCGAGCTTAGCAATGGGACATGTATTAGATACAGGGCTGTTATTATTATTATTATTAAACATTAAAATGATCTTTAAATACCTAATAAACCCAATCAATTGCCTGGTGATAGTTTGAATGTACTAATTCATAAATATTTTTTTCTGATATACACGTAAAAGAAACAGTGTTTTTTTTCTTTTATTTGTATATCAACCTTTCGAGTTAGTGTAGTGATAAGTGACAAATAAATTAGTGCGATAAGTGTCGTTATAAAGAACACATGAACAAAGTGTCTTCCCCTTAACAAAAACTAAGTAAAGTGTTAATGGACACATTCTTAGATTATATTATTACGTAGTAATTTAGATTAACATAATATTACTTATTAGTCTTGATTTATCTGATTTGATTAGTCTTGTAATGTAAATAAGATATCATACTTTTAATAATTGATTTCTTATAAATATAAAAAAAAAAAAAAATGTATATCAGATTTTTTTTGACCTTTTTGAGTCTTTAATAATAATAAATTAAAGGTATAACCTTGAAATATTGCAGTCATTTAGCCACATTGAACTAATAATTCTGAACTAATCAACTTTAATTCTTTAACTGTAGTAGCACATTTAATAAGATTTCAAGTTGTATACTTAAAATCTCACAAAATGTATATTTATTACTACAGTCATAGAATTGAAGTTGCCGTGACAAGCAGTACCTAATTTCACAGCAGGCTTTCAAGCGCAGGTTAACGAGAGTTTGATTACAGATGATGCTCACTAATTGTACCTTGTTTAAGAGCTGTTCAAACACGACTGTGTAGCATTTACACTATAACTATTAACTATTTTAGACTGAGCGTCTAAGGGCCCTCGCTAGAGGTGGTTAATATAGCGCATAGCATTTTATTACAGCGCAATATTTTTTTATAGTTTCTAGCGCCTGCTATGTACGCAGACGCTATCACGCTATGACGCTATGGCGCGCTATGATTTCTAGCACGAATGAACGATCGCGCCCCACGCGATCGGCTGGCGCCGCTATTTCCCCCGCCAAACGCTATAACGCTATTTACGCTATGGCGCCAACGCAGCGCGGCGTTTATAGCGGCTAGCACTACGCGCAGTCATCGAGTGCTCGCTGCGCTGTGATGTCGGAATATGCTATCGGTCGGTAGAAGAACACGGCTATCCACGACAAAAGTAGCCCAACTAATGTTTTTAAATGTAAATTTAAAACTTTACATCAATAAATGTACATAATTATGTATAAAGTTGATTTTTGTACATACAAATCAATGAACTTTGAAATACGCCTATAGATTGATATACCAATTTTACAAAATGAATTAATATTTTAATGACTTAATTAACATAACAATTTATAGATAATATATTATATGAAGGAGAGTTTATTGATTATCTTTACAGCTTAATTTAATTTAATCAAAACGTAATAATAAATTATATTCTATGCGGTCTGTCCAATAAACGATGTGTAGTGTAATTTAACGTGCTACGAGATCTAGCGTGCTCTGCCGATCGCCCACACGTTTTTCAAGACAGCGCACTATAACATAGCGTATAAAAAAGAGCGCTAGAAATTTATAGTTTATAGTCTGTAGCGTTATTCCTATATGGCGGATTTGGACATTACTAGCCCTCGCCCACGACGACTTTTTGTAGCGATAAAGTAGCGATGCTGTTGCGTGTCGCCATTGATACAATCTCGAAGCGGTCGTTATCTGTGTGTCCTCGCCCACGCGCCACGGGCCCAAATTCAGTCGCGATGCAAACGCGATACTGTACTGTACATACATACTCACGCGCGAGGGAAGTAAAGATACATACTTTCCAACTCCAACTATATACTTCTGATTAAATTCGTTGCGGTTTCCAAGACAATTTTAACTCTCCCTGGGATTGCCCGTGTGTCATGCACGGTGCCTTTCAGTTGGTTACCGCTGTTGATCCTGGCGTCACAGGAGTCACAGTGATGGGCGTGTGGGTGGGATTATATCCCGTAAAAAAAAATACTCACGCGCCACCCGCCCTCCGATCTTTCCCCGATGTCGTCCGACACGGTCGCGCGTTTGCATCGATACAGTCGCGATGCAGTAGCGAAAATGCGACTTACACGCGCGACAGCATCGCTACAAAAAGTCGCCGTGGACGGCCATTCGTCGATTTTTTTTTGTATATATTTGGTAGAACTAATATTATTTCAAGGTTAATAAAACTAAGTGTAGAATTGTAAGGAAACTGATTACGGATGGAACTGGATATGGATGCTTGTCCTTGGGAAATGAGTAAGGAATAGAAAAAAACAAACACTTATAGTGTACTTACGGTTATATTTTCCAAATTACACACAGAGGTAGCACTTACACTCACAGTAAATCACAGCACTTTATTTTAGCACACGCTTATTGGTTGACTATTATAACTTCTCATTTCGACGTTTAGAGAAATATTGTGCTCGCAGGGTAGGCATAACCAACAAAAACAAAGTTGCCATTTTAGTTAAATCAGTACTATTAATTATTCAATAATTTTACAAAGGGGTATGACCAATCGACTATGGGATTGTTTATCGCTGCTCTGCTATCTATTCCGTGGCTTTGTCAAGATAAAAACTGCTGTATTGTATGTAGAATAATATAAAAGTTCAATTTTGAGCCGGATATTTTCATAGTTAGCTGGGATGTCATGAAAAAAGTAAGTAAACAAGTGCAGAAAAACGTGTAATTCTATCAAAACAAAATTAGATTCTAGTTCATCCTTCATTTAAATAGAAAATCTCTTTTGATTATTAAATCCCGCTAAATTTATGTCTCTTATTACTAGATAATCGTCATACACAAAACTAGAAATTATTTACTATCTTATATTCGTGACACAAGGATTTTGACGATACAGTTTTTGGGCATTTCCTTTTATACTTTAATAAACTATTAATTTATATAATATTGTATATTAAAATTAGTAATGTGTGTGGCTAACATAAGTCACACCAGTCATCGAATGACCACAAATGTTGCAAATCATTGGAAACATCGAAAATTAAAGTCCTGTAAAATTTCGTTAAAACTTAAATAAAGAAGAAAAATAAATATAAAAAATAAAGCATACATCAATTCCAATACCTAAATATATACTAAACACTTGATTCTGGCAGTATTAGCTACCACAAGGAGGCTCAGTTGCCTTAAACAAAAAAAAACAAAAAAATATTTCACAACTTACACACAATCCCATCTAGTCCCAATCTAAACTAAGCAGAGCTTGTACTATGGGTACTAAAATTACTGATACTAATACATATATACTTTTTTTTGTAAATACTTACTTATTATACATAGAAACACCCAGACTAAGACAAACCCCCATGTTCATGCACACAAAGCTCGGCGTCGCAGGCAGGTACACTACCCACTCCGCCATCCGCTCGTCTTATATATCGAGAAGAAGAAAAAGAAGTCTTGTTCATTAGTTAAATTCCAACAAAATCGCTAATATAATAAAATATAACTTATGTAACGTAATCAAAAGTAAACATAAAACCACACCTTTATTAACTATAGAGGTGAAAAAGTGTTTCACATACACAATTTACGTGTTTTGTTAGGTTCTCTGTGAAAGCGGGTAAGCCCATCGCCATCCATTGGACAAAACTCCATACTCCGTGCTGCTATTGAGAATAGAATGACGGGAAAATCCTAAATAATACTTTTGCTTTGCAGCTAGAGGCCGCATATGCCAACGAAGCAGTAAATAACTAGCGCAAAATAAAATAATACTAGGTCATAGCTACAAAATAAGATCTAGGTTGTCGCATCGATCAATTATATCGCTAAGCTTCTGTTCTGTATGAATGATCGTTTTCTAAGATACTTTATTATGCGTTATGTATTGCAATTTAACCTTTTGTACACAGAAGAATTTTATTTAGGAAACGAGTGGCATTTAGAATGTAATAATAGATTTTTCTCAGTTTTGTAGTCTGTTTAGTCCCCCTAGACAACCGTGAGCAGTTCCGCTCGAATAGATTACGCAACGCTGGGTGCGAGTGAGTGGCCCTAACTTCCTCTTTCGCACGCGGCTGAGTGCTCACGCTCGCGCTCAGCGTCGCATTATCTATTCGAACGAAACCTCTGCCGGTAGTCCTAAACTTATTGCGGTTATGCATCTACAATCTGCTTTTAGAGATGTTAATAATAATAATAATAATAAATTTCTTTATATCGGAACATCGTGTTGAAGTATCAATGTAAACATAATATCCTGAGAACCAGATTTAGCATGTAGGCGGTGTTTGAGTTTATTATAATCTATGGTACAAATCTATGTGCCGGAAATAGTAGTGTATCCGGTCTTCTTTTTGTGTTAGCTGCCAAGGTGTAAACGTTGTTGTGGAACTATTCAATAAAGATACACAGTTTGATCATAAAATCTTTGCATTTTATTTATAAATCACATCAGGTTATGGGCCCAGGCACTTAATCCTGTGTGGATATTAATAATTTGCAAAGAACGTGATTGTTTCATCGGCGAGTGAGCGGCGCGGCGGTTTGTACCTACCGGTCCTAAAACGGCGGGTGCACGTAGCGTCGGTGGCGTGATTTTCGTCAAAAATATCGTCGAGTACAGGAAGATTACTTGTTCAGAAGGGTGAACGAGGACTGAAAATGGAAAATAACAATAATGTGAACGTGATCAAGCTGGATGGTCCCAGAAATTGGAATATCTGGAAATTTCAAACAACCGTGCTGATACGAGGAAACGGTTGGCTAGACATCGTCGAGGGGCGGTGCGTGAAACCCGAAGCCGTAGATCAGAGATCGGCATGGGAAACCAAAGATGCAAAGGCGCAGACGCTGCTTGTTACACGGATGACGGAGGAAGCCATGTTGCATATTATCACGTGTACAAGTTCGGCAGAAATGTGGCGAAAACTTCAAAGCGTCTATGAGCAGAAGACTGAAACAAGCGTTCATATCGTTCAACAGCGCATTTTCCAGTACAAATTTGAGAAGGGTATTGCTATGTCAGTATTTTTGTCGAAGATTCAAGAGATGAAGAACCAGCTGAAACAAATGGGTGAAGACATCTCTGACAAATTCACCATCACAAAGATACTCATGTCGTTACCCGATGAATTCAAGCACTTTGTGTCGGCTTGGGAGTCGGCGCCGGACGACAAACAGACAATTGACAATCTGGTGGCCAGGTTATTGATTGAGGAAGAAAGGCTAAAAGATAAAGAAAATTGTACTGAAAGTTCATCATCTGCGTTTGTGGCTAAAAATAAAAGAACAGTAAAATGTTTTAAGTGTGGTAAAAGTGGACATTTCCAAAGTGACTGTAGAAATAATAACAACAAAAGTGGTAATGATGAAAACGTTAATAATAAGAAAAATAACTGTTTTTACTGTGGCAAGTTTGGACATTACGCAGCGCAGTGTCATTTTCGTAAACAAAAACAAAAAGCGGCTACTAATACAAAGAACGATAAAACAGTGAAAAGTAATGCATTTGTAGTGGGTTCAAAAGTGCATTTGACTCATACAAAGTGGTTGATAGACTCTGGCGCGAGTGAGCATATGTGCAACGATCGTGCGTTGTTTACATCATACACAAATTTTAATACATTGCCGCTAAAATCGGTGATTGTCGGCAATGGCGCGACAATAAGTGTTCTCGGTTGCGGACAGATGGCAGTACAAGTATCGAACGGAAGTGAATGGATTGATACAGTGATTGACAATGTGCTTTACGTTCCTGAGTTGAAGACAAACTTGTTCGCGGTAAATCGTGCTACAGACAATGGATATGTCATTGTGACAGATGACAGTTTGTGCAAATTCTATAAGTCAAACTTGTTGTGCGCGGTCGCAAATCGTATTGATAAATCGTATTACTTAGAACTACGTTATAATCGTGAGTGCGAAATAGCAAGTAACGCGGTGTTGGTGCAGGACGATTTGTATCAGTGGCACAAACGACTTGCTCATCAGAACTTTACGTATGTGAAAGACATTTTACGAAAGAACAATGTTGTCGTACATCAAACTTCCATACCGCAGTGTGAAAGTTGTTTAGTAGGGAAAATACATCGATTGCCGTTTGCTAAGAGTACTCAGGTAACTACCAAAACTTGTGAAATAATCCATGGGGATACATGTGGACCAATGGAGGAGGCATCAATAGGTGGTGCACGATACTTTGTTGTGCTGAAGGATGACTATTCGAACTACAGGTGTGTTTATTTCGTGAAATCAAAATACGAAATCAAACATTGTTTAGAAAACTTTATGAATAGAGCTGAGAATATGACAGGTAACAAAGTAAAGATTTTTAGAAGTGACAACGGATCCGAGTTCATAAACAAAGAGGTTAAAGAAATGATTTCAAGACGAGGGATTACACACCAAACAACAGTTACCTACAGTCCTGAACAAAATGGGAGGGCTGAGAGAGAGAATCGCACATTAGTGGAGGCAGCAAGAACTATTCTGCACGAGAGCAACTTACCTAGAAAACTGTGGGCTGAGGCAATAAATACTGCAGTGTTTGTATTGAACAGAACTGGGAAGAGTAGAATAGATGGAAGATCTCCATTAGAAGTATGGAAAAATGAAAAGTATGACATTAATCAGTTGAAAACATTTGGAGATGAGGTGTATGTTCACATTCCAAAGGAGAGAAGGAGAAAATGGGACAGGAAAGGCGATAAAGGTATAATGGTCGGCTACGGAGAAGATGTGAAAGGATATAGAATTTATTTTGCACTAAAGAATTCAGTGGAGATAAAGCGAGATGTTGTTTTCTTCAAGGATGGTAAGAGGGAAACTCAAATCAAAGACGATGGGAAACAGGAGTCTTCAGTGGTGTCAGTCAATTTGGAAGAGGAGACTGTGCTAAACAGCAACCAGGGGATAGATGAGAGCGAGGTACCTACTGGGTTAGAAGAACAAATGACAGATGTGACACTTACCTCCGTTGATGAAGACAGACCAGCGAGCAACAGCGATAGTGAGTACTTACCATGTAGTGATGAAGAAGATTTGTTGGAAGGTGACAGTCCATCCAGAGAAGATAGGACCAGGCGGATGAGGAAGCAAACATCATTCTACAAGTGCAATAATGTGTGTTCCAATGAGACTGAGAGTGAGCCAGAAACCTATAGAGAAGCCATGAAAAGAAATGATTCTAGTGAGTGGAAAGAAGCAATTAAAAGTGAGTTACAAACTTTAAAAGACAATAATACATGGGACTGTTGTGATAATTTACCAGTGGATCATAAACCAATATCTAGTAAATGGGTTTTTAAATATAAATTTAATAATAATGTTAAACTGTACAAAGCCAGATTGGTTGCTAGAGGCTTTGAGCAGCAAGGGTCAGTTAATTTAAAAGATATTTATGCACCTGTTGCCAAGTTGACAACCTTTAGATTATTTGTAGCGGTAGCGACCAAACTGGGTTTGCAAATTTATCAAATGGATGTTACAGGAGCTTTCTTGTATGGTGACATGAAAGAGAATGTTTATGTGAAGTTACCAGAAGGAGTTTATTCAGGAAACAATAATATTGTGAAACTGAATAAAGCATTATATGGACTTAAAGTTTCTCCAAAAATATGGAACAATAAATTTAATGATGTGTTGACTAGGGAAGGTTTTATTAGATCTGAATCTGATCCATGCTTGTATAGAAAATGTGTTGAGAATTATAAGATGTTTGTTTTGATATATGTCGATGATGTTTTGTTTTTCAGTTCATGTGAGGCTGAAATAACTAAATTTAAACTTATATTATGTAAGGAATTTGTAATGAAAGATCTTGGTATAATTTCTGAATTTTTAGGCATAAAAGTAACTCAAGATTTGAATAAAGGTACAACTGAACTGACACAAACAAATTATTTAAAGAATGTGCTTAAAAGATTCAATATGGACAGTTGTAAGCCAATGTTAACGCCTATGGATCAAAATTTTAATTCTAATATATTTATTTCTGATGATAAATATGATGAAAATATTAAGATACTGTGTAGACAAATAATTGGAAGTATTATGTATGCAGTATCAGGAACTAGGCCAGATCTTTGTATTGCTGTGTCTATCTTAAGTAGATATCAAAGCCAAGGCAATCAGGTTTTATTAACTGCATTAAAAAGAGTATTAAGATACATAAAGTGTACATTAGATTATAAGTTAGTTTTTAATTGCAATAGTGAATTGTTAAGTGGTTATTGTGATTCTGATTGGGCAGGAGACTTATCAGACAGGAAGTCTACAACAGGATTTTGTTTTAAATTTTCTAATTGTTTAATTTCTTGGTGTTCAAAGAAACAATGTTCTGTTAGTTTGTCTTCTACTGAATCGGAGTATGTTGCACTTAGCATGACTGGTAGTGAAGCTTGTTGGTTAATTAATTTGTTAAAAGATTTTTATATTGAAAATGTGTGCCCAGTGCCAATTTTCTGTGATAATCAGTCTGCTATAGCAGTGGCAAATACTGAGAATGTAAAAAGATTAAAACATGTAGACATAAGATTTCACTTTGTTAAACAACTGATAAGAAATGATAAACTTAAAATATTGTATGTAAAAACTGAAGAACAATTGGCAGACATGTTCATTAAGCCATTAAATAAATTCTTGTTAAATAAGTTTGTAATAATGTGCGGGTTGACTTAGTAAATTGTATGTTAACAAGAAGTTAGCTTAGTTAGGTTTTTAGTTTTACATTTGTTATTTTTTTGTAATGGTTAATATGTTACATTGAGGGAGGGTGTTGAAGTATCAATGTAAACATAATATCCTGAGAACCAGATTTAGCATGTAGGCGGTGTTTGAGTTTATTATAATCTATGGTACAAATCTATGTGCCGGAAATAGTAGTGTATCCGGTCTTCTTTTTGTGTTAGCTGCCAAGGTGTAAACGTTGTTGTGGAACTATTCAATAAAGATACACAGTTTGATCATAAAATCTTTGCATTTTATTTATAAATCACATCACATCGTCCATATTAAAATAGCTTATTACATTATATCCTTAACTATCTTATATACTAACTATGTTTATTTTATTTTAACATTGTGCACCAGTGCTTAAACAGTCCAAAGGTGTTAATATGACAAACAGTTAAAATCATTAGGTTCTTACATTTAAACAAACTATCTCTAAATTTAGCTGCACGATGGCGGATCAATGCATCAAGCCCAATCCATGGACTGTATGTATGTGGCCATCGGGTGGGCAATGGATTTTCATATGCTGAAGTTGCCATATACCATAAGGTGAACAACATTCTCGTTCACTACGTGTTGTAAAAAAAAACATTTCATATTATAAAAATAACTTTTACGCCCTGTGAATTTTTTTGTCAGGACTTTTCAACATAACAGCCCATTTTTTAGCTTTCATAGCCTTTATTTCGATGCTTATCTGTCACTAAGCTAAATTAGACTCCTGAGTGTGATTTTAAAACTTGTGAACAGTGTACCAGACTTATAAAGGATTTAGTCATACAAATTGCCTCGTGTTTCTACCTCGGTCAATGAACTTTGAAAACAAGTTACGTAATCAGTGTTGGTTTACGTAAATATAAGAACAGTTTGTCTGAATTTTGAAGAGGTTGATTGAATTCTATATTAGTTTATCTTTTAGGTATCTGCTACACGCTCCTTATAACTTGCACAAATATGTCGTTTTGCCGACTTTATGCTCAATCTCACTTGCGCAAATCAAAATTTTCATACTTTTGAAATTTGCAATTTTTGTAAATAATATTTAGCGTGTAGTAGTAGTTCTCTTGGTTGGCTGTTTAAAGATATTATCTATTTTTATAATTTATTTATTTTACTTATTTATTTAGGACAAAAATACACAGATGTCGTACAGTTTGTGGTATTAAACTAGGTTAAAACATTGTTGTATGTGTACCTTCACTTACAAAAGGCCACAGCATGCACATACATTACAAATATAATTGAATAACTAAATCTAAATTTTATTATTATATTATATTATATGGTACAAAAAAGATGTGTCAGTTATTAATATTGTGTCAGTTATGAATATTTATATTAAATAATTTAATATTATTAATAATTAAACGAAATAAAAAAAATAACTGGTTATTTTTTTTATTTAGTTTAGTTCGAACTTAATTTTATTGCGCTATTCAAATCATTAAACTCACGATAGGAGACAAATAGTGCATTACAGTTTTCAATCCTTTTCTACTAATATTAATGTTACACACTAGCTATCGTAATAGGGCTCTAGTACATAACAAAACTTAACGCCTATATTCACCAGAAGGGTGTGGCAGAGGTGTACAAAACACAGAATTCACCTGTTATGTTTAGGTCCTCAAATAGCGGAACTTCGTTCTGCTATTTAAGAAATTCCTGACGAAAAGATCACAAATAACACTTTACCCGACACGGGTATCGAATCAGTGATCTCGCAGTAAAAACCACATACGCTAACCACTAGACCATCGAGGCATTAGGTCACTAGTTATTTTATAATATATTTTATTACAGCAACTACTGTTACGTAGATAATAAAACCAATTCCAAAATCTAATCTGACTGCAATTTCGCTAAAAGCATTGAATTCACGCTCTCGTAGGTACTGTATGTATATATATGAATGCCTTAAGCTTCGGTTTCCTAGGAAAGCGGTGTGGAATAAAGCGGCCGTAAAGATAAAGGTTGAATGACGTCACTAGAACGTTGCCCATGTAAAGTAAATGTAGTGGTTTCCTAAAGAGCGGTGATCGACATAACGTATTACGTACTAATCGTGTTACGGCCATAATATTACGGCCGCATTATTCCACACCGCTTTCCTAGGAAATCGAAGCTTTACACAACAGAGTAGGCAGTAATTGGATGAACGTATTCGTCGGACAAAAGGCAAGTCTCAACACTTCACCTGTCATCGACAGATGCAATCGTGGAACGTTCTAGCGGTGATCTGAAATTTGACGATATTATAATTACTCCGGTCTATTAGAATAGGTTTGTTGGTCGGTTTTTGCTTAAAGGTGAATACATTTTCATGTCCTGCTTTTCTATACCGCACTACTAAACTTCTTATCTAGCTAGAAATGAAATGCAGGTGTCACGCTCTATTTTTGTAAATAATAGTTTTGGTAATTTAAAGTAAAAATGCTTCAAGATTCAGTAACAAATTTACTGTTAAAAATTTTATATAAAAAAGAGTGTGTGATATAATATGTAATAATTTAATGTTGACTTGGAATTTTATGACAATATTATTGATTATCTATTATTTTATATTACCTACTCACTTGAATAGATCTATAATGACGTGTAAACCAATTACTAATAAATGAGTTTTATGAGTTTTATGAGTTTTGTGGGTTAAACCCAGCCAAAGATCGATTTAACGAAGGTTTGTAATACCCACTGCCCTGGTCTAGAAAGCGGTGGCGGCCTCAGCAAAGTGCAGTGGATCAGCGATACACAGCAGCTATAGTGGATTGCCAGCAGACTTGGCCCTCGTGGTCTACGCGCAGAGTCCCAAGACAAAAGCTTTTAAATTCTTTTGAGAAAGGAGCTTTTAATCTAAGAAAAAGGTTAAAAGAAACGGGTCAAGCAAAAATGGCAAACTAAAAAGGAACGCGAATCAGTTCCGTTTTACAAAAGTTAATATGTATATATTACCGGACGATCGGATGGCGGAGTGGGTATTGTGTTGCACGTTCGATGCCCGCTTAAGACAAATCTGCACGGGGGTTTGTCTTAGTCTGGGTGTTTCTATATAAAATAAGTATGTATTTACAAAAAAAAGTATACATGTAAGTAGTATCAGTTATTCTAGTACCCATAGTACAAGCTCTGCTTATTTTGGGACTAAATGGCGTTGTGTGTAAATTGTGAGATATAATAGTTATTTTTTTTTATTTTCTTTTTCTCTACTTTTGTTGTTCAAAACTTTGTCGTGGGTAGTGTATTGCGGGTTCGATGCCCGCTTAAGACAAATCTTTGTGTGCACAGGCTTTTGTCTTAGTCTGGGTGTTTCTATGTAAAATAAGTAGGTATGTATTTACAAAAAAAAGTATACATGTAGTAGTATCAGTTATTCTAATACCCATAGTACAAGCTCTGCTTATTTTGGGACTAAATGGCGTTGTGTGTAAATTGTGAGATATAATAGTTATTTTTTTTATATTTTCTTTTTCTATAATTTTTTGTTCAAAACTTGTTACGACGGATTTATTAATAAATTTCTGCGTATTGATATATAGATCTGTTTGTACATAATAAACATGTCCAACACATTTATTTATTTAACAATATTTTTTTTAACTCTTACTGTCATGACAACTAAGCAATTAATTATTCGCAAAGCGTATTTGTTATTAAAAATATTTCCCCGTTGTTTAATAATAGTTTCCTGTTGAAAAATTGCTAGAGTCGTTTATTTAAGTTTTCGGTTGCAAATATTGAATGTTCTCTCAAATTTATTTCGTTCATGCTAGAATATGAAAATAACTGTTTATTTGGACATTAAAATTATGTCACAAGTTAATTTAATTTCAGGGTGTTTACATAAATTTGTGATTGCTTCGTTGATATAGATCTACAAATAATTAAACAAATTGTCGCTAATTGTCAAGTTATTAATTAAAGGTTTTTATTTTCGGGCGGCGTAAAACTTTTTTTGTCTATTCCGTCAAGAAATTTCCATTACTTAGTATACCTAACATACTTAATCATACTTTTCATAACATGACAGTACATAATTTTGTCAAGCCTAGCCACTAGGCTAGACTGGGCACTAACCCGGTAGATGACAACAATCTCACTCCCTATCATCTTAATATCAACAATTTTATGAAATATTTTTTTTATGATGACATAGTTAAAAATATTGAAAATTAATTCTACCTTTAAAACACGTTGCCAAAAGTGTACAAGTAAAGACCACTCTCTCTCACTCACAACTCTTTACGTAGGCCTAATAAAACAACAGTTTTAAAAGTCCGAGCACCGTGTTTTCATACTTACGTAATATGGGAATAACTCTAATATTATTAAGTTGTATGTATTTGTATAGAAAAATCATAATTAACTAAAACACTAAAGTGCATGTGTGGGCATTTCGTTAAAATTGTTTTTATCATTAATTGAGTTAAAAACAAACTGACAAAAGATGCGGCAGATTTTTTGACGCCTAAATTTTTTACATTTTTCTTTTCTTATTTGTACTATTTCTTTAAATAAGTTTAGGAGTGATATTTTAAATAAGTCTACACTATTATGTCTAAGTATATCTTTTGCGTGTTATAAGTTAGTTTGCCATCAAACATGCATTTTAGTGTTTTAGATAGGTATGCTTTGTCCATGAAAATAGATAAATTAATAATATCAAATTAAAACCCATATTACTTTTATAAGAAAATAGCCAACAATTGTTCCCTCCTAAATTGCAAATGCAATAACTGCTTGTATTTCAACCGCTTGGTTGTTATATTCATATTTTCTCTGGTTTAATAATGGATTTACCACTTTAAAACATTACAAGTACACATAATAATGATAATGTTTCGCTAGTTAAACCTACAGAACTGACCAAGTCTCTCAAAGCATGTGACCATTGAGACGCAAAGTTTGTTGTTCTCCTATTATGAAACTAGTTTGCGCTATCTTGAGAGTAGTTTGAAACTTCAATGGGCTAACTATTACTAGTATATTATTTTACTAAACATTACGCAATTATTTGAAGGTTTACTATCTAGTGAACTATTTATCTTAAAGGTCGTTTAAATTTAGCTAACTACTGATTAACTTCAGAAGATGATCAAGGCGATTCAAATTTTGTTCAAGATTTTTTATGTGATAAGTCTTTTTGAACAATGCCTGATTATTATTATTATTTTAAGTATTTAATATTATTGATGTATAGATTTAGATTAGTGTTATGTTTTATAAGGCTGTTTTAGAGTGTTAGTTTGTATTATTATTTCTCTTTATTTATTTCTTAACTTTTTTTATATATTTTTAAATATGATTTACAAAAAATACAAAAATACATTTAAAATATAAAAAACAGTGTCCCACCGACATCAGGTGCAGGTACCAAGCTGCCAATGGTTAGGACTCCAGAGAGAGGAACCTCCTCTCGATGCGTGCCGTGTCCAAAAGGACCGCCTTTTGCATCTGGTTCTTGGTTCAGCCGCCTAACGCGAGCCTCTTAAGGTGTTGGTCGAGGCTCTTTGCTATTAGTCCATTGTATTATTATTATTCCTATTTATTTATCTTTAGACTTATCTAATATATTTTTAAATATGATTTATAAAAAATACAAAAAAACATTTAAAAATATAAAAAACAGTGTCCCACCGACATCAGGTGCAGGGACCAAGCTGCCGATGGTTAGGGCTCCAGAGAGAGGAACCTCCTCACGATGCGTGCCGTGTCCAAAAGGACCGCCTTTTGCATCTGGCTCTTATCTGCTTTATTATTATTATTATTAGTTTTACTTTTAACCAAGTTTTTGTACATTTGACTTTTAAAAAATGACACGAAAATTTTGCATGCCTTTAATAGGCAAGATATGGATAGAAACCATGTAATATTTACCTATGTACCACCTTTGTAACTCATATTTTGCAAATAGAGAATTTTGATTTGATTTGATTTTGAAATTCAAATTCAAATGCAAATCATTTATTTTCATAGGCCCCAGGAGGCGCTTGAACACGTCAAAATATTACAAACAAATGTTATAAAAATAAATTATAAGTTAAACTAAATTATACTAATTACAATGATTTAAATAACCGGACCTTAGATTAATTTAAAGCCAACTGTTTAGAATCAAATTAAAATCAATCCAAGTACCAGCTCCGATGGGTGCAATACCCATGATTATGAGAAGAGCTGGTGAGAAACTCATGTGCACCATCTTTTCAAATGAAATGAATAAAATATAACAATTATCATACATATTGAAAGTCAAATAAAAGGAGCAGTTCATTTCCAAATACTATTATCACTTATGTAGTCTAAAATCAATCAATCTACTTTTATTGTCATATTGCGATAAGATAAACATAGTAAATAATTTATTGTCATTCAATTTTGCAGAAGGCATAAAAATAAATAATTATATATATCTGGCATTTATTTCTTATTTTATTTATCTTTGGTTTTATTAAACAATGGTTATTTTAGAGACAATTATGAATGAAACTAGTAACAACCAGTTTTTATGCAAATAGTAATAAATTAATTAAACTAATTGCAGTACATATACTATCGCAATGTAGTAATATTATTTTGACTGAACTATTTTGGTTGGGGTTATTTAATTATAGCTTATTTTGTGATTAAATTTAATTATATATAACAAATAAAACAGCATTAATTTCTACATGAAACATTATTCGTCAAATAAAAACAGTCTACGAAACTGTTAGAGAATGCCACTATAGGCATTAAGCCCACCTGTGTACCATTTTGTGCGCAAAAGTTAAATAAATAAATAAATAAAATAAAATAAATATGTTCTGACTCTGTGTGTGAAATGTATGTTTGTAAATGCCCCCGCGACACAGGAGTTATTTCTAGTGCGGGAGTAATTTAAAAGAAAAAATAAAATAAGTCATAACTTCGGTTTGTTTTGCGCTTTTATTTATTTTGGTAAAACTACTTATAACCACTGCTGTGGTAACTAAAATACAACAGTAAACACAAAGCAGAATTAAACTATGCTCACAATCTTCTATTTCAAAAAAGAAAAAAAAAGCAGTCAAAGATAAGAGCAACAGTGCGTAGTAACTGAAATAATGGCACTTCTGATTGCCTGCCGTTCCATATAATAGGGTACAGGCACAATACATTAAGATCGTTTAGGAACGTGACGGTCGCTTTGACAGAACGCTGCGTCAGATTCGGAACATTGGATTATTTAAATTTGTAATACGTGAAAGTCGAATATTTTAACGGACAATAGCGACAATTTAATATGTTGAAGGTTAACAGACGATGTAAATACCAAAGGTCATATCTTCAGTTTGTTGAGTGATTTTAATAATTTTAGTATTTTGAAAATAAAAACCCTAATTTAAGTATAAAATGGTAAACCACTATGAACCGCCTCTGTAGTAACTAATACAACAGTAAATTCAAAACAGCATTAAACTCTGCTCACTACTTTCTATGTCAAAAAAAAAAACAATCAAGGATAACAGCAACCCTGCGTCTTGACCAAAAAGATGGCCATTCTGAGTGCCTGCTGTTTCATAGAATAGTTCATGTCGTTCTTCTTCTGTATTATTTCTGTATTATTTTAAAACTTATGTTTGTGATCTACAGTGTCGGACTTCAACTAGAGAGAAAACGTGGCACGATTTGAGTTGAAGTGAAAAGTGAAACAAACGCGAAACTTTACGCCACGCTGAATACAAGTCTGAACTGTGTGAGTGGCTGTAGGATTGTTTATAAATGGCAAACGTATGTACAATAACCTAAAGAAAGCCAGATGTTATGTCCGGATAATATGATCTTAAACTCAGACCATAAAAAATATACCCATGCCATTTATTAGAAATATTTCATTCCATTTCACCGTGACGAATAGCTGACGTTCATCTGAGGACCATAGTGTTATGCCTCATGTGCTAGTAATTTCAGGACCTGATCTCACAACCAATCCGGCACACAGTAGTGCAAGCCCTACTATTTGGCGGTTGGTTAAAGGTGAGATGATGGTGCTGCCATCAAATTCCCATTTGCAAAATTCGAAACGAATCATACTAAAATAAATACTAAAATAAATTAAAATTATTAAAACCACATTTCTATTAGGAGTAAAAAATTATTCATTTTGATTATTCTGATTACGTATTTCATGTGTTTATCACCTGAATTCAGCAATAGTTATCAGTCACGTATCATCTGGATTGATTAATTTTCACAAACTAAATGAATACATTAAAGTTCTGCTTAACCATAATTAGTTATGCATAATTTAAGATAATTATATTCAAAAGAGTTTCTGCAGACAAGTTTGTAGTCAACAGACCGAATAAAATTTTTGGCTGAAGTATTTTAAATTTGTAACATAAATTGTCCTTTTTCTAGATTAAAATGATTTAATTCAGATATAAATAGAATACACTACATAGTGTCGAGCAATTCGACATAAATAAAAGAAGGATGATGCAATTAACACGGTTTATTACAACTATTTTAATTTACGTACAATGGATGGATATATTGTTTTGGTTGAAGATTGCAAGCTTTATATAATAAGAATTGACAATGACAGTTGTCAAACATCTGTCAAAGTGACTTAAGGGACTGGCCTTTTGGCCTATTACGTTTAGGGGAGCGTTAACACAGGCAATCTGAAGGGCGTGAGTGGCGCCAACACATAGTAATATATTATGGCAGATAATGGTTATGGAAAATAATGGCAGACGTGTTAATATCTACATTTCACTTCATCAGTCCTTTCCAGACCCCACTCTTCGTGAAAGAGGCTGAACCTTTCAGTATACACAGAGCATAGTTCCTGATTCCATGTGGCTACTGAGAACTTTCTTACGGAACACCTCAAATTCCACTTTTGCCCGTCCCGAATACTGAACCAAAGACCTCGCGGTCAGCAGTTGCAGGTCAATATACCACCAAGTTTTTGGATAAATTTCATGAGAAGAGAATTAATCACGTACCAGCGATATATTTTGGCCAGTAAAAACAATTTCGTTTTAACTGCATTGCGATTAAATAAATTAAAAGCAGTAATTTATTTGGAATTGGTTAACGCTATAGGAAAAATATTTGAATACACATTTAATTTTGTTGAGAATACTTAATATATTATGGTAAACTGTAGTGTTGTTTTATATTTTGTATTATTAATGTATTTTATTTATTTTACATATTTAAAAATATAAAATTTAAATGTATTTTAACGATTATTTTTATGTATAAAAATGGTAAAAATAAGAATAATAAGCTTGGTCCCTGCACCTGATCAGTGGGACTCTAATTTTTATATTTTTAAATATTTTTTTTTTGTATTTTATATTTTAAAATGAAAGAAAACAAATTTATATTATGTTTTTAAATGTAAAATTAGAAAATAAATAAATAATTTACTGAGTGAATGTTAATTTAAAATTTTTATCTAAGCACTAATATGATTTAACTTATCCATAACTTAATATTTTCGAACTGCCTTTTCTTTAAGTACTTTAATCTCTTGAGTACTAAACTAAAGTTATTCGCATCACTACGCGTAAGTAATCCATTTAGAACTTCACAAAGTCTATTAATACTTTTAAACTTATAGAAGATTTTATGTCATTACTTAATTACTGACAGGAATGACGATAAAGGCTTTAAATATTATTGAGATTCAAAAGTTATATGTTTTGCTTTTTGTTTATTTTGTATATTTTAAAAACATTATTCAAATTATGAAATACGGGTGTTACTCACTTCATGTTGGTCTATTTAGTCGACCGCGGTTTCGCCTATACTATACTTTTAGGCATCTTCAAGAGAGTGCGACGCGTCGCGCCTGAGTCGCAGCCAGTCTTGGACTGACCCAGTGCAAGACTGGCTACGACTAAATAGACCAACATTACGTGAGGTGCTACTCACTACTTCATAATTTGAATAATGTTTTTATGATATACAAATTTAAAAAAAAATAAAAAGAAAACATATTATTATTATGAACTTCACGTAAGTTTGAATAAAAATAATATTAAAGCATTTCCTGCCTATATGGTCTAGTGGTTCAGGTATCAGCAAAGTGTTACTGGTGTTGGTGATGGTGTTTGTGAACTTTCCGAAGTTGGAATTGACCCGGTGGATATCTAAAGGCTCACCCTCTATCCCATTGGATCTAAACATGACAGGTAAAATGTGGGTGTTGTACACCTCTGCCACCCCCTTCTCAGTAATATAGGCGTTATATTATGTTATTTCCATCTCGCCGTACGTGAATCTGATTTAAATCGACTAGCGATGGCCATATATGGTGATTTATAGCCAAAATGTTGTCCAGAGACGGTTAAATACAAATTTACGACGAAGGTATTTAATTGTGAATCTACCCTCAAATACTCTCTTAAATAAAAATAATTAAAGTCATTATATATGAATCGAACTCTAAACCTCGCTGTGAGAGGCACATTCGCTAACCACCATCGAGGCATATATATTTCTGATAATATATTAAAATCAATCCCTATTCTTGCAAGATTATTCCAAAATGAAGGCCCAAATGATCCCAATTTCCAGCTTATAAATTATACAATAATAACGCTGGTACAAACAGAGTTGTATTTTATTTGTTTCAATTATCAAGAGTTGTCAGCCGAAAGGGTTCAGTGTGCATTAATTAGAGTTCTATGAATTTACGCATGGATTTCCATAGAGAGAACCCTCGTCTACCAAAGATCTCAGGTGACTTCATTACGTACGCAATTTATTCAGAGTAGTGCTAGAGAGGTGGAATGTGGGATGATTTATAACTACACTGTTTCGGGATTAGGGCAATAGGGGTATCAAAGAGGTAGGGTAGTACGATGTTGAGAATAAATTATGTTTATATGGGTCATGGAGTGCTGCCTCTTGCTTAATTTTGTAATATAATATACTAGCGACCCGCCCCGGCTTCGCACGGGTACAATGCTGATACTAAATACACTACAGAAAAACTGTGAACGTTGTATATAAAAACACAGCGGCCTGCTCCGGATTCGCACGGGTATATAATATATAGCCTATGTCACTCACTGAAAAAAATATTAAAATCGATCCAGTAGTTTGATTTATTCATTACTGCCCGTGGCCCGCACGCGTTAAATTTGGAGTAAAACAATTCCTCCTTTCTATGCATGTATTATACATAAAAACCTTCCTCTTGAATCACTCTATCTATTGGAAAAAACCGCATCAAAATCCGTTGCGTAGTTTTAAAGATTTAAGCGCACATAGGGACAGAAAAGGCGACTTTGTTTTATACTATGTAGTGATAGTGATATTTATTATGACCAGGCTGGATTTTACCTCGCCTAGCGATTAAGCATTGCCATTCAACGTGACAATGCTGCCAGCCTTTCTGGCCACGGTATCTGCTGTAGACAGCGATGCAGAGGAATTTTATGAGGCATAGTTATATTATTCCATTTAATTTATTAATTCGTGTATATTTTATATTGTTATTTGATTAAAATATCACTTAATTTTTGGTACCTAATTTAAATAATAAGTCGTCTATTTTGCCCAAAAATAACACAAGAATTAACCTAATATTTTAAAATGAATTTTGACATACATATTTATGAATAGTTCTGCAGTGATATATTATATTTTTAAATTTTGAAATTAGACGATGGCTTCCTTCTTTTTAATTTTAATGCGATGTGCCCATTTTTTTGTGCAGATGTAGTACCACAAATACTTTTCTGTCACCAGTAGGCAGTGATTTTTCTTCCAAGCTTATTATTTGCATATGTTTCTTCTGAGCCTATATGATAACTATTGCGTTCATTAAATAATGAAATTGAGTCATCAATCTATTTTGTTTATGAACAGTCAAATTATATTTAAAGATTCTAATTATGATTAATCACTTTAATCTTACAATCAAAGTAAATAGTATTTGTAGCATGTGTGCAGTGATGAAATAATTCATCACTTAACTCCAAACAAATTAAACAGCTGCTTTGTAGATTTGTAAGATTACTCGTTTGAATATTAATCAAAAGCGTGACTAACATTTAACAGCTCGCGCCGTGACTTATAATCACAGACAGATTAATTATCAAAGAGTACGTAGGTGACGATGTGACATTATAATTGACATTTATTATTTTATTTTTTAATTAGATTGAAATTTTGTTTTATTAATAAATGATTGTGGATCTCGGATGTGGAAGACGCAGGACCGGGTGTTGTGGCGCTAATTGGGAGAGGCCAATGTCCAGCGGTGGACTACGAGCGGCTAAATGATGAATAAATTATTAAATCGCTCGTTTAAAACTACAACGTGTCACAGTGGCATAACTCGGTTTTGCGTTATTACCACCATTTTATTCACCGTACCCGAATCTATTTAGTGCAAAAACGTGGTATATTTTAAGCCAATACTGACAAAGGAATGAGGAAAACAGAGAGCATGTCACAATGTAGCGCTGTCCCGTTCGGCAGCTAAGCTTTCTACACCGCGCCACGTCAATGTGACAGTGCAGTGCGCGAGAGTACGTGCTCGCGGTTTAAGACAACAACGTGTCACGACCTGCATGGCACTTTTTCTGAGTAAAGGTAAGTTATTTTATCACTGATTTATTTTATTCTATAATGTGTCACACTTGTTATGTCGCATTTTAGCATTAAAAAATTAATTGATCGTACTTGGTCATCACTTTTATAACACGTTGTTCCTTTGAAAATAACGAAATAAAATTGGCTTGTGTTAGCATGTCACGTTGTATGCAATAAACTTTTTTACTTACTTAAATTCACGCTTCGTTTATAACAGGATGTTGCGGTGCATCTTTGAAATATTGTTATTAAATTAAAAAATGCATCGTTTTGTCACATTGTTTATAATAATATTTTACCAATAAAGCTTTTTTTTTCTTTCAAGATGGGGTCACGATCAAGAAGAATAGTAGAAATGGCGAATGAAAATTATCATCAAGATGAGGAAACTCCAGCAAAGCGCCGGCGTAGTAATTTTTCTAGCAGTTCCAGCTCATCTAGAAGCTCAGGTGAGGAATCCTTCATCAAAGATAGCGATGATTCCATAAAGACCCAAATTTTCACCGTCAACAAAGAGAGTTTAGATGATGAAGAAGCTTACACCTTGACAACACTGACTACAGTACCTTTTAAAGAATTGTCACGAGACCTAATAAATACTCTACTTTACTGGTGGTAGAGCTTTTGTGAATGAGCACGAGGGCGGCAGCACCACCGTCTCACCTTTAACCTGCCGCCAAATAGTAGTGCTTCCATTACTGTGTTTCGTTCTGGTGGTGAGATCAGACCCTGAAATTACTGGCACATGAGGCATAACACCGTAGTCCTCAGCTGCAGCAACGCATCTATAATCTGCTTTTGTGGATTGTTGATGTCCATGGGCTGTACTCCACTTACCATCAGGTGGACTACATGTTCGTTCGCTGTGGGCGTAGTATAAAAAAAAAACAAAAAAAAAAATAGTGCAGGCATGGAAAATTGTCCGTGGATTGAGAAGTGGACCCATGTACACTCCAGATGCCTTTATAGCTGCAATAAAAGCTTCTAGAAAAAAAAACTCTCCTAATCACGTTACAGAAATGTGTTATTCAGACATGTATGAATGGAAGAATGTCTGTAGTTTGTTTCATCAAAAATGAAAACAACAAATATGTTAAATTGGCAAGTCTTAAAGTTAACATGGTTCAAAAGTTTGAACTACGAGCAATTTATTTCAAAACATCCTATGAAGAAACAGAATTCCAGAAAGCCCTTGTGATAAAAAGGAAGAAGGATATAGACATAGAAGTTAAAAGAGCTTATACTCATAAGCCAGGATTGACTGACAGAAAAAAAGTGACCTTATAGATTTATGAACATGCCATTTTACGAAGCACTTTAATCTTTAAAAAAAAAAAAAATTGTTTGTTGTAATTTAAGATTTATCTAATGTTTATGATAAGTACTTCCTAAAATAGGAATTTTGAGACTGATACTGTAATAAAGGGAAGTGAGATTAATATTAGTACCTAGTTCTGTTCCTCAAAAAATATTGATTGTGATATTTCCTAGATTTGTTTTAGGCTCTCAAATAGTCAATATACCTAAGTCATTATGTTTATTGTAAAAGAAGTAAATACCTACCTAATTATTAGTATAAACTAAGAACAGAAGCTGCCTTTTTAAACATGTTTTATGATTAAGTAAGTATTATAAAAACAGTTAACGTTACCTAAATAACTTTTGATACTTTAGTAGTACTTTTACATTCAAACCTTTGTTTTGTTACAAATTTTGTCGAATACGACACTATAATTAATCTTTCTATAATTTATAATACCAGTTCAAAGTATTATTTTAGATTTATTTATTTTTTATTACTTTTGTAGGATTGTTTAGACTGATAATTAAGGTTTCAATGTAGGTATAAAATACGCTACTTACTTATTTTTGTATTATTTGTTTGTTTGAGACTGATTATAAAACTTGTAAGTTACACTTCAACAAATTGTTTGTTTTTTCAATAAATACTCTTATTATTATTTCAATGTTATTATTATGTGCCACATTTTAAATTATCTTTATCTATTTATTATCTATAACGTGATATACCCGTATGTCAGTCAGTAAGTTTATTATTTTTATAGGAAGAACGTGATATGTCGGGACTTTTTTTATAAAACTGTAATTTCATGAGAAAAAAAAGCATAAATCAATTACATTTTCATTGAGATTATTAGTTTATTAGTGAAATTTAAAATGGGCATAAAAATCTTTTTTGTAGCTATCTTATTTTAAAAGTTATAAGAATAAAAAAGTTTAAAAGCCGTTTTCCCAAAATTCTAGTTTTTCATTGTGCCACGTTGTAGTTTTAAATGAGCGAAATGATTTTTTTTAATTTTTGGTAAGAAGTTAAATTTATTTGTTGCATTTTTAATATAAATATAAATAAAGCATTTTTATTGAGTCTTTTTCGACCCAATTAATTAATAAAATTAAAAAAGGATTATTTTTTAGCAATTACAACATGTACTCGTATGTTAAAAATATTCTCATAAAAAAAAACACAAAACAACGGAAAATAAACCCTTCTAAGAGTAATATTTTCCTTCCCAAATTATTCTTAAGCTAAAAAACCTACAAAGGCGTGTAAAGGATCGTAAAAGCAAATAAAAGTAACAATGTTGTGGTAACACAGTGGTATTTTATACAACCTAAACAACTACAATAAATAAAGTTTAGGTAATAATAATAATAATAATAATAAATCATTTATTTCAGGCTGCATAGGCCCATAGATAAATACCTTAACCTAAAAATACATAATTATAAATTTACTTTCTTACTTCTAATACTTAGAGGGATATATTTGAGCCAGATATCTGTGTAGGTATGAGTAAAAATATTCTGACTCAATTTCATTTTTTTTGCTTGGAAATATAAAGGCCGTATTTGCTTAGTCTGCTTTGAAACATTCCTTGTTATAGAGCTAAAATAAAGGTTCAAATATTTAACTACATTCAAAAAGAAATAAGGTAAGTTATTTTACAACGCCAATAAAATTAAATCATTTGCAATAAAAGCTGTACTGATTGCGAAAAATGTGTTTCCTTTTGGTATCTTCAAAGAAGTTTTACATAGAAATAGCTGTATCGCAAATATCTAGAATTTAAAGTTTGTTTTCTGTTATCATGTTTAAAGTTCAAATAACTTTGTAAAACATGGGCTGAATGAAATGATAAAAAGTTGGTGATGAAAACAAGAGTGCAAATTACAAATTAAAGCTTAACTTAAATGTGATTGAGATTTTTATTATTACTTAACTTGATCAACAAGAAAGAAAATTCGAATTGTGTAGATAAAAAATAAGTAAAATAAAACATTTTTGTTTGCATACAATACAAATTAAATAAGATCCGTGGCGCAATGGATAAGTCATCGATCTTACGATCTAGAGGTCGAGGGTTCGAATCCTGGCCATTACATTACGGACGAGAAATTCTTCAAGACACAAGAGATTTAGCTTAGCTGGAGGGGGTTAACAAGAATACAAATTACTAGTAAAATATAAAAAATAATAGAAAATCAACATTATCATTTGCTGTACAGTTAATTTATCTTTTATCTTGCAATTAAAATTAAATACTTTAATCACCTTTTCTACCTAACTAATCCGTTTTGATAATCGTATCTGCACCGTTGCCTTACCTGCGTTGTTTGACAAACAATTCTAGGTCAGGGCAGGATGACGCTGGCTAATAAATCATGCATTGTTGTTGACGACAAAAGAAGTCATTTTTGGGTGAAAGTGCGCCATTGAAGAGGTGCCCTATAATATTTTGTACACAAAGGTGGTTTGGCGAAGGTCAGGTTTTATGGGACAATGGGGAAGTTTTAAATGGTTCTTTTTGAGGTGGTTTCTATTGATTTTAGTGTTACAGATTTTGAAGGTATAAAAAGAAAAGTTTGTAATATAATAATTAATATTAATAATATTTTGTTTGTATATTGAGATGATCAATGCTTTGTTTTACTGTGGTTATTCTTTACTTGTTTGTATGTATGTAATGTGTTTATGCATTAAGAGTAAACAAAACACATGACGTTAGAAATTTTCTAAAATTTTAGTATAATTTTATGTTTCTTCTTTAAAATCTCGATATCATTTTTATTTTTTGGCAAGACTTAAGAAGGTGTTGTTTTGTTAAAGTTTCAAAAGGTTTGGGTCTCTGTCAAATATTTAGTTCTAAAAAATATATACAAGTTGGATCTTAAATTGACCTGATCTAATAACTTAATCTACTGATTTAATAACTTGAACTTTTCTCTCTCTGCGGTCGATCCCTCATGGCTGAGGATCGTGGTCATCACTGAACGTGGATGGCTTGCACCTGGTTTCAATAATCTGCCTCCACCAGCGTCTGTTTGTCGTATCTGTGACGCCCGAGCTAAACTTTGTTGTTGATGGGCCTCGCATTTGGTCGCTCCATCTAGTTGGGGATCGACTTCTACTAAGTTCTAACGTTAGTTTTTCAAGGCTCTTATCGCCTTTTCTAATTATGTGACCGAAATAGGACAGTATGCGCTGCTGACCGATCGTGGAAAGACGTGTCTGGATACGAATCCGCGAAACAAATCCAGCATTACTTCCATAGACGTTGTTAATATGACAGTGTCATCGGCGTATATGAGATAAAACTTTGTTCGAGTACAATTTGAGCAATTTACTCAAACAACTTAAGCAATTAAAATAAATCTCTTAGCGCTGGTAAATCAGAACACTCGCACTAAACTAGTTGATTTGACTAAAGATTCAAAAACTTGAAGATTTGTTCAACTTTTGACTGATATATTGAACTTTGCCTTTATTAACTTTACTCATTTAACTTGAAAATAATTAACTTTGCAGTACATTGTACAATGTACTGCAAAGTTAATTATTTCTTTATAATATATGGTTGATGTGAATGTTTCAAATATACATAGATATAATTTTTTAAAAAATAAATAAAAATATATAGATTTTTACTGTAATTACTGACTACATACAATTTATAAAAGAGTCTTATCTAAGTATGTTTATACAATGGGCGGCTTTATCACTATTAAGTGATCTCTCCCAGGCAACTTTTGGGTCGACAGGAGTGCGTTAATAGACATATTAGTCGATGGTGTAGTAAAAAAAATAATTATGTATAGCATCTATGGCAGTCGTTACGGGTAGTCCGAGGCAAGAAAGTCTGACAACTACTTAGACACAAAGAGTACTGTATTATCTCGTACTGGGTTGTGACGGTCTGGTGGCAGTCGGTCGACGTAAAATACTGATCTTCTTCTTCTCTGTCGTTTCGCTCTTGGCAGAGCGGTCGTGGTCACGTTGAGGCGTCCACATCGGAGGCAGTGGACACAGCTTGCCGCACGATTTTTCGCCATCTCTCCCTGTTGGCAGTCTTTCTGGTGCAGTCAGATATGCGGTTTCCTACTGCAGATTTTATTTGGTCAGTCCATAGGTGACCTGCCGCGTGCTCTGGTTCCCTCCACTTTTCCCTGAATAACCAGTCGCTCTATGGAGTCGTTGTCTCGCCTAGAGACATGGCCAAAGTACTGCAGTATGCGTGATCTATGGAGAGGCAAATAGCGCTTCAATTTAGGAAAAAACTCAGGTGCACAGGTTTTCAAAACTATGTCCAGACTTTGCAATACCCTGCAAACCTCTGTCTGACGTATGCGAATGTCGAACATAAAAGTCTCGCAAACTAGTGGATGAGGAGGTATGGCACCAGTAGTATTACAGCGCGTCTGCAAAGATAAATAATAAATAAATAAATATCTCACAGCTTACACACAACGCCATCTAGTCCCAAACTAAGCAGAGCTTGTACTATGAGTACTAGAATAACTGATACTAGAACATATATAATACATATATAAAGTTCTTTAGTAAATACATACTTATTATACATAGAAACACCCAGACTAAGACAAACCCCCATGTTCATGCACACAAAGATTTGTCTTAAGTAAAAATCGAACCCACGACCTCGGCGTCGCAGGCAGGTACACTACCCACTCCGCCATCCGGTCGTCACTATGTCCAGACGTTGCAATACCCTGCAAACCTCTGTCTGACGTAGATAGATAGATAACTCTTTATTGTACACAAATAAGAAAGTCAGTTTCATAAAGCACATCTTTTAGATAGTACAATGGGCGGCCTTATCGCTATAAAAGCAATTTCTTACAGGCAACCTTTGGATGGACAAGAGAGCTTAAGAAATTATAAATTGGTAGTTTTTTTTTTTAGTGCACTAGAAATAATTGCGAAACGGATTCGTATGTCGAACATAAAAGTCTTGCAAACTATTGGATGAGGAGGTATAGCACCAGTAAGTAGTATTACAGCGTGAGGAGTCTGCAAAGATAAATAATAAATAAATAAATATCTCACAACTTTCACACAACGCCATCTAGTCCCAAACTAAGCAGAGCTTGTACTATGGGTACTAGAATAACTGATACTAGAACATATATATTACATATAAAGTTCTTTTGTAAATACATACATATTATACATAGAAACACCCAGACTAAGACAAACCCCCATGTTCATGCACACAAAGATTTGTCTTAAGTAGGAATCGAACCCACGACCTCGGCGTCGCAGGCAGGTACACCCCCACTCCGCTATCCGGTCGTCAAGATGGAAGTGAATACCTAAATTCACGTGAGTTAGTGACCTATTAGGTTTTAACAGTGGAGGTAATGAGGGACTGCAGAAGTTTAATTGAACCGTTTTCGCTAAGGACAATTTTTAATCCCTTAATCTAAATTACTTTAGACATGGAAAAGTTTTTGTGTACGAGAAATGCGCATTTTAAACACTTGATTAATAAATTAATTAATTAAACTTATTCGAAGATAATTACTAGGTAAGATTTTCTATTTTTGTAACTGATCGCCCAGACTTTACCAGGAAGAGTCATTGTGAGTCATTCAAGTGCTGATTAATTCTATAATTTTCTAAACACATTGACATTTATCCATCAAAAAGTTTGGAACAGGCTCTCAGGGACTTATCAAGAACTGTTGAAATCGTACTTTAACGTAAAAAATAGGTCTTCCAGGTAAAAAAACTCACTGGAAAGGATTTTGAAAATAAATACTACCCGTTTCACAAAAAGACAGTTTCCGTAAAAGGCTCTCTTATTGCCAATCCATGCTCCGTGATACGTAAATCCCCAGTTTATCAGGCTTTACCTGTAATATGTTACGATTGAGACATCGGTATCGAAGTCAAATTACGCGTGATATCGAGTTGAATACTGTTAATAACAGTCCAGTTTTGTTGTTTGCAAGCACCTTTTTCACAACAATTTTTTAGGCATTTGTAGCATTTTCTGTAGCTATTTTTACGATCCCGTAAGATAATTAAATTTTATTAAACTTTGGTAATATGAAAATTATTATAAGATTTGAGACTAAGTATGGTCATTATCTAACGATATTTAGATACGCGATTAGATCAGGATCATAAAAGCTCAAAAGATACCGTGCAAGATGATACCTTTTTTTTTTTTTTTTTTTTTTTTTTTTGCGGGGAAATGCATTTACGCATACCACCCCACCCCGGGGTGGGTGAAGTGGTTATGTGGGACTCGCTCGTGCCTGAAGATGTTGGGCGGCACGAGAATACCCACTAAAACCCCGCAGTGCTCCCACTACGCCATGGTGGGAGGGTCGTGGGAAACTGGCTGAGCCTTTACTTCCACAACCCTCCCGGCGTATGCCCGCCTATCTGGCAGGCCCGTCATGCCCCCCATTGTGGGGGACTACAGGAATGGCCGGGAGCACCTGGCCATTCCCGTCCGGCGCTGGTGGCAGCCTGTGTAAGGCAGGCAACGGTGCCCCTGCACCGGTTGCCCGCTGGCCGCCACCTGGGAGGAGTCGGAGGTTATCGTGAAACTGACGTCTCCTCCGACCCCGCCTCCGCCGTCGGAGCGCCGCCGCGTGGGGATCCTCCTCACGCGCGCGCTCCGCCGCCTCCTTCTCCGACATGACGCATTCGCAGAAGGTGGCGACCGCCGACCATGCCTCCTCACTCCCCAGCATAGCGTTGACTACGCCAGAGAGCGAGAGGTCGTCCCCAACCGCCGCCACCAAGGCGAGGCGGGGTTCAGCCCACGATGTGCACACCTCCAAAGTGTGTTGGGCCGTGTCCACCGCCGCCCCGCAGTGGTGGCAGGATGGAGTCTCCTCCCTCCCGATCCGGCACAGGTACGATCCGAAGCATCCATGCCCGGACAGCACCTGCACCAGACGGAAGGAGAGGAATCCTTGGGGCCGGTCAAGCCAGCCCTCCAGGACGGGACCTATCGCGTCCAGCGTCCTGCGACCGAAAATTGCGGAGGCGAGGTCCGCATTCCAGTGGTGGATGATTGCGTCCCTCGCCTCTTCCCGAACCTTTTCCCGCACCACGGGGTCGGGGCGGTGGCCGAGTGCCCTCCGCTCCGCCGTCCAGTCGTACACCCTGGCGAGCACCCATGCCTCGAGCTCCCAAGGAGGGGTGCCGGCCAGAGCGCACGCCGCATCAAAGCCCACCGTTCGGTAGGCTCTCGCCACCCGCTGAGCAATTGCCCGTTGTGGTCTGCGGATGGCGGCGGCGTTCCCCCGATGGTGGAGGGAGTCCGCCCAGATTGGGGCCCCATAAAGGGCCCCCTACTCTTCAGTATGCCGGCGTATAAGCGCCGGCATCGATTGCCGGGCCCCCCTAAGTTAGGGAGGAGCCACGACAGGGCCCCCGCAGCCTTCAGCAGGCGCGTCGCCAGCCCGCTAAAGTGCGGGCCGAAGCGCCACCGGCTGTCCAGAATGAGACCCAGGTACTTCATCTGGGCCTTCACGTCGATCCTGACACCCTCGACGAAGATGTGGGCGTCAGGCGGGTGGCGTTGCCGAGGCCCGTGGAAGAACACGGCCTCGGTCTTGTGCAACGCCACCTTCAGCCCCAAGCGACGGATCCTCCCCGCGACGAGCGATCCACCCGCAGAGGCCAAACTGGCCGCCTCAACGAAATTCCTCCCCCGGGCAGTCAGAAGGGTGTCATCCGCATAGCAGATGACAGACGTGCCACGGAGGAGGTTGCCCCGCAGGAGCCAGTCGAACCCGATGTTCCAGAGGAGTGGCCCTAAGACTGACCCCTGTGGAACACCGGACTCGACGTCGTACCGACGGAGGCGGCCCGCCCTGTCCACGAGGAGGACCGATCTGTCCCGCAAGTAGTCGGCCAAGAGGCCCCGCAGGTATTGAGGCACTCCATGAAAGCGGAGCGCCTCTAAGATGGTACTGTGGGGGACGGAGTTGAAGGCATTAGCTATATCGAATGATACAGCCAATAACCCATCCCCGGCCTCCATGGCTTCCCTGACCTGACCCCTGAGCTGGGACAGGGCGTCCACCGTCGAACGCTTAGCCCGGAAGCCAAACTGAGCGTCCGAGAGGTCTGGTCCAACCGTGCGCAGATGTCGGTTGAGGCGGGCGGCGAGGATCCTCTCAAGCATTTTTCCGACCTCATCAAGTAAGACGATGGGCCGGCATGCTGAGGGCGAGTCCGCCGGCCGCCCCCCCTTTCGAAGGAGACACAATTGGCCCTCCTTCCATGGCTTCGGGAACCTCTCAGACGTAAGGCACGCACTGAAGAGGTCCCGAAGTCTTCCTCCCATTTGGGTGGCTGCGATTGCCACCACCCTTGCGGGAACGCCGTCTGGGCCTGGGGCCGTCGTCTTCGCCCTAAGGCAGGTCACTGCATCCTCGACCTCCTCCTCGGTGATCGGAGGGATCTCTTCGGAGGGCGGGGCCATCCCACGCGGCGGATCCATTACTGGAGGGGCGAAGTTGTCTCTGCAGGGAAACAGGGATCGGACCACCCCATCCAGCAATGTCGGCTCGAGGGTCTCGGCGACCGGGGGACCACACGGGCGCAGCTTCCTACGTGCCGCCTTGTATGGCCTCCCGAACGGGTCGCTGTCGAGACCCTCTAACATTTCCGCCTTTGCGCGGTCCTGGGCAGCGCCCATTTCCGCCTTGAGGACCCTCTTGGCCTCCACGTAAGCTGCGTAGAGGTGGTCCTCATTTGCAAGGTCGCGGGGGCGCCGCCTTCGGCTCCGCGCGTGAGCCCGCCTGGCCGCCACGCAGGCGGCCCGAAATCCTGCCAGCTCCTCCGACCACCAGTAGACGGCGCGTCGGGGAGGCGGACGGCGCGAGCGAGGCATGCTAGCGTTGCACACCTCGGTCAAGGAGGCCCTCAGCTGGATCGCCGCGGCATCCACGTCGCCGACATCGACGGGAGGCGAGAGCCAGTCCTGGACGAAGGCCGCCTCCCCGGCCGCCTCCCGGTTGAGGTGAGTGAGCGCCCACCGTGGGAACGGAGAACTGCTCGCGCGGACCGCCCCCCGAGAACCCTGGATGGAGACGTCAAACCGCACATATCGGTGGTCCGACAGTGTCTCCACCAGCTCCACGCGCCAGTCCACAACGCGGGCCGCCAACGAAGGAGTGGCGAAGGCGAGGTCCACAATGGAGCCCCCCTCCCGCCGCACACAAGTGAGGACTGTCCCTCTGTTGAGCAGGGACAGACCAGACGACGCCGACCAGGACTCCAGTTCGCGTCCCCTAGCGTCGGTGGCTGGGTTACCCCAGGCAACCGACTTGGCGTTGAAGTCGCCCAAGACTAAAACACGGCGCGGCGTCGCTCTGCCGGCCACCATGGCGAGGACCCCAAGGAAGTCCTCGAAGTCCGCAAGTGAGCGGTTTGGGGAGAAATATATGCCAACCAGGGCTATGTCCCCCCATGCGACGGCCACATATCCCGGTCCTCTTTCTAAGAGCGAAAGGGGAGGGGAGTCTGTGGAGTGCAAGATGATACCTAACGTAAGTGTCATGAGTCGTGATTGTATTAGCATTAAGGACAATAATAGTCAGTCAGTGCATCAAGACCGCGAAAACTTAAAAGATACCGTGCAAAATGACATCGGGAGTATGATGTTGTTGTGATGACAATAATAGGGCCCCGTTGCATAGTAAACGAGTGCGGAAGAGGTAAGATCGATTCTTCTGCCAAGAAAAACTGTTTTCACTTTACCCACAAAAGACTACTTCTAAGACTATTATTGTATATCGAAAACCCTGCTTTCGCAAAATAAGTGAGCATTTTTACCTTTTGTCCCGCTCTCAGTACGGTAACAAGAGAATTACGTTGTAAAGTGGCAATAATAAGATGTGTACAAAGCTGTGGCTGACGAACGCGACGGATAACATGTGCACGGTTGGTCGGCTCCGGCAAGCTAGATCTTTGTCGGACGTTAAAATGCGGACGTCATATTCGCGACTTACGTCCTATGATTTGCATGTGTCTTAATCAACTGATTAAGGCCCAGTTTCTGATTTGTCGTGTTATCGGACCCATAAAATATAAACTGATTGAATTTAGAAGTGACATAAGCTACACTTAAAAAAAAACTCAGCTGTCACTTTCATTTGTGTGTGTTATATGCTTTTTCTGTCAATAAGGTTAGTCTTACACCTGAAAAATTTGTCTTAGTCTCGATCTGTCCTTTTGATAAACAGACGTTATGACAATCTGACAGTATGAGGAAAACGTGCCTGGTCAATAATACGTTGCCTTCTGTGTACGACTTGCACGAAACGCGATTTCAACTAACATATTGAGAGCACACTTCTAACAACAACCTAACAATTTTGCAGACACAAGATAACTACCCTAGTTTATCCACGTTGTGTGTTCTGCCGCCGAGTTCAACGTCTAACTTTTTTCAATCTCGTGGAGATGGGAAAATCTAAAATGATATTGAAAAGGCACTTCTTCATACATTAGCAAACACGTATGAGAAATAAAACACATTAAAAAGTAAAATACAACATAAAAGCGTTCAACAACTGAATTATAAATTGATTAATTCTATCTAGTCTGCACGTGTAGTCTAGTGGTTTAAGCGGTCGCCTCGCCGCTCTCCACTGCACTGGTGTTGTGGGTTCATTCCCACATGGGACAAATCTTTGTGTGGTTCGCAAAGATTTGTTCTGAGACTGGTTGTGCTTTGTGTGTGTGAAATGTATGTTTGTGAACACCCCGCGTCACAGGAGTTATTCCTAGTGCGGGAGTCGTTTTAAAAAAAATAAAAAAATCTAGCAATTTCTAAAAAAGTATACACTTCACCCTAAGAATAGTTTTCCTCCGAGCTTCAGTTAAAACTAAAAGCTTTCAGTACCGGTTTTCTTCTTAAGATCTTGCAGATCTGATGGCAGTAGCATTATGTAAAGTACTGATAATTAACTTTTAAACTAAACCCGACTAGCTGCCAACTTCTAGGATAAGTAAAAATTATGATATTTTTCATTCAATAAGTAAGACCTGTGAATGTAATTAGGCCAGTCAAAATATGGCCCACATGCTGTTTCCTTCTTTCTGCAGCCTCCAAGACAGGTCTTGGCTAATGGTAAGAAAGTCCGAATGAGCGAAAGCCATTTTAAAAAGACAAAAGCCATAAACACAAAACGAAAAAGAATAAGACGTAGCTATATCATACCATGATACTAAAAAATGGCACTAGTATCTTCCATACAACATTCGTAAATTTCGCACACTGGTAAATTGGTCTTGAAAAAAATTTTATCGTCTTAAAAAATACGCTTGCAAAAACACTTTCGAGTGATTAATAACATACTTTTAAATCTTTAAGTGTAAAAATTTTTGATTGGAAAAAAAAAATGCAAATAGGAAAGTGTTTGATCGGAAACTACCAAAGTTGACCGAGTAGTTGCGAATGTGTTAGGATTATCTAAAGTAACGTTACTGTTAAATCATTTGACAACATTGTGCAATACTAACAACCTCGAAGAAATCATGAATTTCCCGGTAGATAATTTTGCACCCGGGGTCTCAGAGTTAAAGAAGCATAATGTCATTTACACCCTGTATACTATTTGTACCCATGCGCACATACGCATAAAGCAATTTACTATTAAAGTACTAATTAGTGGCGAGCCGCACGATTAATTTCAAATGAATGCGAACCGAGCATTAAGTGGATTGAAATTACCTATTTATAATGTATAGCCGCGAATTTTGAGCTAACATGGATATTGAAGAGAAACTGTCGTATACAAGGGCCCGTATTATGAAAAAATATAAGTCAGATATTATTAGTTGTTCTCATAATAAATCGACTCCATTTGAAAGTAGAAGTTGGCAGTAGAAAACTACGGGAAGAGAAAAATGTATTTTTTTAGCTGAAACCCATGCCCAACAATAGGTTATTAAGGTTTTGTTTGATTAGAGTGTTATTTAATACCTACGCTATGGTTTCAATATCAAACCATTGAACCAACCTTTATAGAAATAAGTTTATTTATAACTATAGTATTCAGACTAACACATCAGATTTGCAAGCAATGTATTTATCATTCTCAAAATTAGTAATAGTAATACAAATGACGTTTAATAACTAAAACAATACGGGTAACTTACGTGGTCCTTATGATCGGTATATTTTGCCGACCGGTGTTCGATTTTCAATTAGGAACATCTTCATCTGGGCTGTGGGTGCAGTACGCCCGAAGCACTCAGAGGTCCATAAGCAACACGTGAGTTACTCGTATTACTTTTGTAATTATGTCATCTCAGTATAAATAATATAAATTACGTTTACTTAATTCTTTAATAAAATATAATAACTGTTAGAATTGATTCGTTACTAAATCTTTCAGGAACCAAGAAGTACGAAATGAAATCCTAAAAGGAGCTATTTACTTTTTCAATTTGCGATAGCAACTAAAAAAGTGCGTGCGAACAGATCAGCTCCGAATCTGATCTCAGGGGAACTTACCCAATTAAGATAACGGGCAAGGCCTAAATCAAGTCATAGGGAGAAAGGGTCCTCCAATAAATATAGTAGAAGGATGGGTTGCTCCTCACGGGTGGTTAGAGAAAAATAGCCTGTGTTGGATGTTATCTGAGATCTTTGCGTATATTACGTGAGCTCTGTAACCATTGAATAGACCACTTTTAACATAGACCCGTGCACTTAAGGATGTTTTGTTCCTATTCGAGAGCGTCCATCTCTCCTGCTCTCTCACATGTTCTTGGGACTGAGGACAATTGCGTTCTCTGTCGATCACAAAAAGTTTGTCTTCAGAACGCCTAAAAGGTCTATATCTCCATAAATATGAAATTTTCTGCTTGAAGTGTAAGTTATTGCAACCTTATAAACTATGGATTTATTTATAAGTATTAATTTGATTCCATTTCTATATTTAAGTTTATTTTCTCTTTATAACCAACCATCTTTAGCCATAATAATGTTTTGGTTGCTATATCGTACACATAGAATTATTGTCAAAAAACAAACAAATATTGTATGAATTATTTGAAAAGATGGTGCACATGAGTTTCTCACCAGCTCTTCTCGTGATGCAATACCCATCGGAGCTGGTACTTGGATTGATTTTAATTCAAATCTCTAAGTTAAATTATAGTCAATCTAAGCTCCGGTGTCAAATCATTTTATTACAATAAGTATTATAATTTAGTTAGCTAAATTTTATTTTAATTTTATATTTTTTGTATTTTGATGTTTGTTTTGAAGTGTTCAAGCGCCCCTTGGGGCCCATGGAAATAGATGATTTGATTTGATTTGATTAACTCCATGCTGTTACATCGACTCTTTGTAAGTTTAACGAACTTACAAAGAACTTTTAAGTAGAAAAGTAATACCTACTGGTTTGACCTTGGTATCAAAATTTATCTGTTTGTCAATATTTTTAATACTGCTTCGTTTGTCTAGTGATTAGCGTATTACTATGTGACTTTCAAACGTTAGGTCTCAAATATTATGCTGGGTCCGACAAAAATGTTCTTAGGAATTCTTCCGTCATGAAACTGTAAACAGCAGCACTGAGCTTCGGATTTTACCCGGTAGATAGTGATAGGCTTACCCTCTATTACACGATCTTAACATAACGGATGTCATGTAGGTGTCATACACCTCTCCTTCATTCCTTCATTACAGACATTATTTCTTCGCCTGCGAATGCTATAAATAATGTTATAGAGAGTTTAAAAGTTTACGTATTATCAATATTTAAAAATTGTTTAAAATATCTTTTGTTGAATTCTTTAATGTAATGTCGTGGTTGTCTATAAGTATTACAACACTAAATCCATTAATGCCTAATAATTTTCTTTGTTAAATTAAGGTGTAAGTAATGTAGACCATCCTTAATAAAATCCTTACTAATATTATAAAGGCGAAAGTTTGTAAGTATGGATGTATGGATGAATGGATGTTTGTTACTCTTTCACGCCAAAACTACCGGGTCGATTTCGATGAAATTTTGCACACATGTAGCTTATAGTCTGGATTAACATATAGGCTACTTTTAATTGACATACCACGCGGGCGGAGCCGCGGGCGGAAGCTTGTAATAAATAAATATTCTCTAGATATGCCGATTAGTTTCGAAACTATTACGTAAATTCATCAACTTGGTAATTAATTTCGTTTCGTTGCGTTGCGTATCTCCGACTAAAATTACGTGAGTAACCCGTATTCTTAACAACAATGTCTTTACCTCACGTCTGCTTTAAATATGTTTTGAAAAGTAGACTAATAAAAACAAACTTATTATAAACGAACAAGAAACTAAAAAAACTCTGCGGTGAGTATCCGGTTTTTGATGAAAAAATATCGACACAGCTTATTTTAATAAATAACCTCTTAATTAATTAACTTGTAAGGGACAAGATATCTGAGTATACTAATTTAATAAGCTGTTTTTTTCTTTAGCGTTTTTATGTCTGAAATTAGTGGTTGGATAATTCTTTATGCATTATTAAGTAACGTTAGTAATTAAAGTACAAGTGGATAGGACGGCTTAGTTGTCTATCTTATTTATTTATTCTCTCCTCTTCGTCGTGTCGATGGCTGAGTCTAATTTTATTTTGGCTTGCCATCGTGGTGAAAGGATTAGCCAATTCGCTTTGGAGAACTCGCGAATTGCCCAGGGTGCGCCGGACGTAGGGAATCGTTGTGTACGTCACTCGGGGAGGCTCCTTTCATGCACCCCATGAAAGAAGCCATTTATTTATTTATTAATCAAAACGGTACAGGATCAATTACATTGATTTAATACATGGCATCAACTGAAACAATTTACAATTAAATTATAACAAAAGAAAAATCATAAAAGAAAGAAACAATACTTATAAATTAATAATAATATTATAATAATAGCTTTAAAAAACAATAATTTAATTATTTCTCATTCATCTCGCTAAATCTCAAGCACACCAACAATATTTTCGTCCAGGTTATCCACTAACAAGTCACAGGCTGGGTTCGATGTCAGAAGAGAGTTAATCGCGGTAAGACTTCGGGGCACAGGAGACATGGATCGCGCTACAGTACGACAAGTAGGAACCGCGAGTAAAGTATGTCGCCGCGCACGGATAATATAATTGTTCGGCACAAATAAGTGGCATACTTATATGAAACGACAGCGTGTCTCCATCCACACCTATACATACATAACTGATGTATGAATTTTTGACTTTCATAGGTACATTTAAGACATTAATAGGTGAATTTGAACATTTGCATGTGCAAAAATTTTAGCACGCTTTCTTAATATTTATGCTCATCTAGTTGTAAAAGAGTTAAATATAACCTCTTTGGTTTGAATGATAATCATATTTATTCCTATTCACAATATCTATGTAGTGCAGGTGAATGAAAAATACCCGATAAATTGTATTAATACAGTGGATTAAATTTATTTTTATTGTACTTTATTTTCATCGTGGTTTCTTATTTCTGTGTAACTTTTAATTAAAAGCTTGTACAATTATATAATGATGTAACATCGGATATTGCGATTTTACATTAAATGATTGATTGCAATTAATTAATTTGTAGAGGAACGGGTGTGATGTTACTCCGCCGCCAAAGGGAGGATCCTCCAACCAAGCTCAGTAGTATTGTCTGGCCGATAGCTTATGCAACGGTAGTGTTTTGGAAGTAGTATTTATAAATACTTGCTGTGAACATTTCGCAATCGCGATTAAGCGCACTTTGACATTTGTGACGTGTGTCACGTCATTTATTATGTGCCGATAGTGCCACAAATTCAATGATCGTCATTAATTTTCGCCTTTATTATTGTCATGAAATACCTAATTTATTCAAGCTAAGAGTTTGATTGATTTTGCTTTTTATTAAAACTGCTTATTAGTGTATTAGCTCACCTGTACATCCCACGATAGATTTAGCAAAAACTGCTATATGATTACCAGCAAAATACCGCCACAACGTTTAAGAGAACCTTAGATATATTAATAATAATAGTAATAATGTATTTTATTCATCTCCACAAATTACAAGATTTACAGTCTCTTATTTCAATAACAGTTTGGTGTGACATATTTATTATATGTAATTTGTGGGCGATCTGGTGTCCAAACTAAGGCGAAGCCTGTATCTTAGAGCACCAGGCCCACATACATCAGATTGTAATCAATTTTATCCAAACTAGTTACAATATACGTTTTTACATTAGAGTGGATGACATAAGGTAGGTATTTCGTGGAATAATAATGGCGCACGCAAGCGTGTGCGTGTGTGTGCGAGAGTGTGAGTGAGCGTGTATGCATATATTAAGGCTTGGGGAGTAGCCGACAACCTGGAGCATATGGCCGTCGTTTAGCTAAGCAGGAGCGGCAATGAGGGCTCGTCCCCCGCACCGCGCAAGGGCCCCGCAGATACTTGGAAGTAAAAGTCGTAGCGCCAAAACTATTTCTTAAAATGAATAACGTACTTTTCAAATAATCAAAAATTGTTGTTAGTTAAATTGTAATCCTGCCTTTGCTTTATTTTTCAATATAAAAATCAAGTCAATAAGTCATATTGGTTGAGAGAAGAAGGCAAAAATATAATAAAATAGAGGTATTTTAGATATTTTTTATATCGAACATAATGTATCTAATCAAAAAACTGTCCTGGCGCTTCTGTACAGAATGAAATGAAATATTAGGTATAGTAGTATTTAAGAATCCAAGCTTTTATATTTGAAGAGCAGTAAGTAAGTCACAAGAGCGCAGCGGTGATTCTATAAAATCCTTTTGGTTAAATTTCTCTGATTCACCGCTCCGAAGTACCGAACCGCTTCGGTGGACAGGCAGCCTTTATACCCTTGCCAATTGGCTGCAAGTTATTAAGTTATAGTAAGGATAATGTTTACTTTAAAACTTAAGTCAAACTTCTACAGAACAAGACAACTTGAGATGAACTGATTGGAATATCTATGCGCTTTATGTTTTTCCTTGCTGAATATACAAGTTATACTGAAATCACAACATTGAGAGCAATTATTAACGTTGTATAGTTTTAGATACAATTTTTGTACATCTAAATGTAATTTTAATTATAATTTATAGTTTAATATATTGCACTATCCTCTAGATTATTAGATTCACAGTTCAAAATGACTTTATCAATATGGTCAAAAAGCACAAAAAAAGTATCTTCTGCAGGAAAATACTTGCCATTTCACATTTAAAGGCGATTCCATCTAAAAAATTGGTGGGGTTCGTGTTAGATTTCGGCAACTTGAGGTTTCGATAGTTTTTTTTTTAAATCTATATCATAGACCATATTGTGAGGTTGCGGTCACTTTAGTTCGCTGACAGTATTATAATTAGTTTTCTCTAATGTTATGAAATCACCACACCATAGTACTCATAGAAGAGTTTGGTCGTTTTGTCTGATGTAAAAACTATTAAACCAATCTTAGAGTCGTTGGCTTGAAAATATTTTATTTAATATCTGTTATTCAAACTGGTCACTAAGAATGGTTTAAAATAAGAACATGACTTTTGCCGCCATAATACTGTAAACCGTAACTTATGTTTTTCTATCATTAGAGTGGATGACATAAGAGAAAACAGGATAAATAATAGTAAATATTTACATCTGGATTACTGACGGATTAATGGAGCAAAGGTTTATTAGAACTAGTATTTTGAAGATGCTCTTAAATAATGGGATGGAACTTTGTCAAAATATTAACTTTTTAGACGTTTAAAGAATGCACTGAATAATGACTAAATACAAGATAAACGTGACAAGGTTTTCACCAGTTTAAATGGCAGCAACAACAACTTTTCGTATCACATGCTATCTTAATAAATAAAAATAGTTTGCAGGCGTTTTTCCGTTACCATTTTTTGGGAAGTAGGTTTTCACAAGCAGAAGAAACTAAAGTGTCAAAACTGGCCCAAAATAAAGATGTTACTTTCTCGGCCGCTATTACCTCCAGTTAAGGTCGAGATCTCCATTCATAATAACCTTACAACAAAGAGTGACCTCTATAAGGAAGGACCTACAATAGCACAATGAAATGAAGCCCTAGTTTGAGTGAGATTGAATCAGTTAATGGATTTTATGATAAAAAAAACTCTTTACATTGAATTAGTTTGATAAACCACAAACGTATCATCCAAAAATATCAATTAACGGAATTCACTTTTTATTTCATTCATTTCATTAAGCGAAAAAATAATAAAATAAAATACGAAGTGAAAATTTTTTTGCTTAATTTACTTTTTAACAAAACTTACTGATGACTGGGTCTTAAAAATTGGGCCTTAGTAAAAAGAGACGTTACTTCCTTGTCCGCTATTACCTTCAGTTAAGGGCTGGTCCTCCGTTCATAATAAAGAATGACCTCTTTGGGAAGGACCGACAATTTATAGCACAATAGAGTACAGCTTCTTTTGTGTGCGACTGATTTAGTTAACAGAATTTAACTGCTGACTATAAAGTATTTATATATTTTTTAATATAAACAACCATTAATACTTGATTAGTTTGATAAATACACGAACTTCAGGCCGTCGTAAATTTAGACGCTAATTTTCTTGTCCGCTATTACCTCCAGTTATGAACGAATCCTCGATAAAATGTCCTTACAACAAAAAGTGACTTATAGGAAGGACTGACAAAAGCACAATGAAGTGCAGCCCTCTTCTGTGTGGAACTGAATTCTGAAAGATAATAGAACTTCATGAAGTATTTTGATAAATGTGGCAATATTATTTAATTTAAAAAAAAAAAAAACATTGACAATACTAACTTACTCATAAATTTATTAAAATCACTATGTTCATAAAAGTGTCTCATTTATACATTAATATTTAACAATATTATTTTTATTTCTTTTGGCAACATAAAATATACTCTTTATTTTAAGTAATCACTTATTGAATATGATTTTATTAAATATATCTAGCTAAATAAAAATCGCGTTGTTAACTTTTTATCCATATATGTATCGGTGACTGCGTCTAAAGAGTGAAGACATCTCGTTGTTAATTTAGACGTTACTTTTCTTGTCCTCTATTACCTCCAGTTATGGACGAATCCTCCATTCAAAATGTCCTTACAACAAAGAGTGACCTCCGTGAGGAAGGACAAACAATAGCACAATGGGGTGCTGCCGTATTTTATGAACTCAATTTAAACGAGGTATTTTTATCAACCTGCCGAATGAATAGGATAAGATTTTTGGTTTGGTTGAAGCCTTGAAATTTTATACCACTAGATCTCGACCGCGGCTTTTTTCATGTACAGTGGGCCAAGCAATTAGGTATGCAGGTCAAAAACTTCTACGCCATCGTGAAAACTGACTGCAATAGTTATGCATGGGTGAACTACATAATTAAAAAGTGTAGTATACCTACTATTTAGATATGTAACTCACTTATCCATGACTGTGGTAGTAGTCTTTACTGTGACTTAGAAGTTTTTGCCCTGCATACCTAACTCATTGGCCCACTGTACGTGCTTATACATTTCGGGAAGCCTTTATAACACGAGATCTGTAGGTAAGTCAAAAAACTGTATAAGGTACAAATGTCCTTCTCTCAGTAGATATCTAATTATAATTATTATAGATATACATTTTTATCAGTAGTTCAGCTGAAGATATAATACAATACAAATAAGTTACTACTTACTAGACATCATTGTGATTTACCGAAAAAAATACATAACAAGGTCTTTTTACTTTTCACACACTGAGAAAGTATTATTTTCAGAATCTGTATCAGTATCCATTCCACTAGTTTTATCGAGAAAATACAAAAAAGAACAGTTACGTTTGCCATACAATTTTAATGGTCAAAATGTATGAAAATCTAGTTGTTTTTCGTGTTATCTTGTAAAAACTAGGGGAACGGATTTGGTTACTGATTCTGTACAAACTATTTTCTAGTTTTTGATGATAGCAGTGTGAGTATCATTACGGAACTAGGTATGAAACTCAGTATTTATTCTAAGTCGCTTTTAATTTTTAAATAAAGTCACTTTATTTGCCTCGGTTTTCTTAGTTTTATGCACATTCAAATTTAAATGTAGTGGTGTGTGTAGGTAATTAAATCAAGTATTGGCTAGCAATTCAGAGTTATAAAATAAAGAAAACATATTCAATGAAAACAGTATTTTAATCATATTATTTGCAAAGTACAAAAATAAAATTACGTTCCTTGTTTCACCAGTCCATAATTTATCAATCCTTTCTAATCAATAAGTTACAATAATAATTCTTGTATAAAATTATTTCGTACTTACACTTTAATGCACTATAATCCCACTTAATTATATCACTGTGCCACAGTCCTTGGACACAAGTTGACAAATCAACGACTCGGAACAGAATGGCGTAACCAGCATTGTATTGAATGAGGGTGCGAATCCATGACAGTTGGAAGTCAAATTGAACAACTGTTTAAATAAACGATTGTAGCGACATCTTTTTCTGTCTATGATAAATATTTAACAGTTTATTTCATTGATTGACTAGTTAAAAAAAATAAAGTGACATGTGAAATTATGTTATAATTATATTTAAATAAAAGCTTACACAAGGCGCGAATTAATAACGAACTAAAGTATATTTGTAATATTTTAAAGCAAATTTTAGCTTTGCTATGCCTTTTTGTAATTTATAAACTATTAAAGTTGAAAAATTAAGAATCCAGCAGGACTCGAACCTGCACCCCCTGGGTATACGCCCCAAGTGCTTTGCCAATTCAGCCATGGATTCGTATGCTGCCGGACTCGAAATTTCTCAACTCTGACTGTCCAAAATGCCCTACCACCTGCACAAGAGAGGCGCTTATGAACGCCGACGAGAGCGCCATAACAGTGGCCACTTATTGGACCAATAAAATTTGACTCAGCCATCGACACGACGAAGAAGAAGAAGAAGTAACAGTGTTGATCTTAATTCAAACTTACAGTATGTGAATAGTGACTTATCACATCACATAGATGGCGCTAAAACCAAATAAGGTTCGTCTAGCTAAAAGCTGGCACAAAAGAGTTGAGAAATTTCGAGTCCGGCAGCATACGAATCCATGGCTGAATTGGCAGAGCACTTGGGGCGTATACCCAGGGGATGCAGGTTCGAGTCCTGCTGGATTCTTAATTTTTCAACTTTAATAGTTTATAAACTAAAGTATAATTAATACCGTGTTATTTCAATGTCCAATCGGCTGCTGATCATAATTATACATTTATACGCCTATTTATATGGCTAAATATAAAAATGTAAATAAACTAGAAATTAAAAAAAAACAAAAAACATACCTAGCGGTTTACCTCTACTCAACTTGCTGTACAAACACTGACATCTCAAAGTAGTATTTTACATTTCGCATGCAAAACTGAAACTTTATTTATTTAAAGTCACAACTAGTAGAATATTCTGTCAAAGGATGTGCGGACCAACCGCGGGGAGTATGTTTTGCATAATAATGTAAAACAGACGTCTAGCCACTGTATGAATATATGCAAACGTACACCCAACTACACGTCAAGCTGAACATAACTAGTATAAGCTGGTATACTATGAGGATCTCGTATCTAACAGAATAAATTTCCGAGCATTTAGCCGTTTCTGCCTTACCTATTATAGCAATCAAATTTAAGCCCCATAGTTTTGTCACTGTCCGTGGTGTCTACACTCTTTCCATATAGACGCTTTGTCTATATTTGGCATTACTCAGTCTCCCGCTTTGCTTTGGAGGGAAGTAAAGATACATACTTTCCAACTCCAACTATAATATACTTCTGATTAAATTCGTTGCGGGTTCCCAGACAATTTTAACTCTCCCTGGGATTGCCCGTGTGTCATGCACGGTGCCTTTCAGTTGGTTACCGCTGGAGATCCTGGCGTCACAGGAGTCACAAAGGTGGGCGTGTGGGTGGGATTATAGTATAAGCTGGTCTCGCCTACACGTTAAGCTGAACATTGCTAGTGTGGCGGTATCCGCACATAATAAATGACCTTTGACACACACGTGACATATGTCGGCGAGTGCTGAATCGCGATAACGAAATGTTCACAGCAAGTGACTATATATACCACTTCCAATACGCTACCGTTGGACAGCTGTCCGCCTGAGCTGAGCCTGGTCGGAGGATCCTCCCTTTGTGGTGGAGGAACATCACACCCTGTTCCTCTACACATACATGACCTCACGCTTATATTACCCAGAAAGGTGTGGCAGACGTGTACAACACCCACATTTCACCGGTTATGTTTACCATGGGATAGGGGCTGAGCCGATCGCCATTCACAGAAACACAATTCAAACTCCGTGCTGCTATTGTGAATTCCTGACAGAAATTTTACAAGTAACACTTTTTCCGACCCGGGAATCGAACCCGAGACCTCGCGGTGAGAGGCGCGTACGCTAACCACTAGACCATCGAGGCACTAAATAGTTTATTACATATTAAGAATAAATTATAAACGATTAATAAACCAGCAAAAATGTGTATTTAAACACAACTAAATTCTATCAATAGCAATCTTTATTTAAAGATGTTACTGAAATAAAACACTTTTTAAATTTGATTTTATATTTTTATTTTATTAGTAAGATACGAAAATAATTTCTAGAAAGGAATACAAGCCCCCATGTAAGCAATTGTAATATTATGATTATTCTGTTTAGAATCGCATTCCATTTCGCAAGGATTGTAGTAAGATTGTCCGCTTGTAGAACACACAGGTTCATAAATTCTCGTACAGAAACAAACTGTGTGAGCAGTCGTGGGCTTTTTCGTGTATTGTTTGGCACGGAATTCCCTGAAGCAAGTATTTATTAATATTAATAAGTAATATGACGGATTAAATAAACTATTCAAGAGCTTGTTCAAGTACTTTGGTGGCCTTGACGTTACTGTGATTAATATAAAAAAAAAATATTGAATATATTTTAACTTTGGTACTAAAACTGAACTCTGTTTCTTTGATAATGCTAATTAAAATATCTCACAACCTACACACCACGCCATCTAGTCCCAAACTAAGCAGAGTTTGTACTTTGCGTACTAGAATAAATTATATTTATATATATATATATATATATATATATATATTTTCTCTTTTTTGTAAATACATACTTATTATACATAGAAATACCCAGACTAAGACAAACCCCCATGTTCATGCACACAAAGATTTGTCTTACGCGGGAATCAAAATTTAAAAAAATCGATCGAAACGTTTAGTTTGATTTGAAAATGTTTTGAATTTTATGGTTTAGTGAATTTTATTGGTCAGTCTCGCAGTGAACTTATAATCATCGCTAACCTTGTAAATAATAAACCAGTACTAGTACACTGCCCGAGGGAGTTTTAATCCATCTAGTCGCCACGAAGTCATCTTAACCTACATTAAAACCTATCACACAGTCCACGACAGTTAACATAAATTAAGTACTTTGCTTTTAGTTAGTAAAACAGATGCCAAATTGGTTTTGCATGACTTTTGCTGAAAAATACATTGTTTATTCTGTCGAACAAATATCCCCTTATTTTTCTTTGAAAACAAACTTGATCTACGTCGTAAGCAAGCCTCAGTCAATAAAGCCTACCGGAGTCTTTAGATTGATCGAGGCTTTTTACGTAAAACTTTACACAATCTATTTTGTTAGAGAAAAGTTCGACGCAAAAATTCAGAAAAATCTTGTTCGAGTTTGATTGGACGAAGTTTAACGTTTCGTGAAGTGTTCTTAAGAAATTACTTATCATATTTTTGATATAATTTTGCAATAATTAATTGATAACAATAAAATTACTAATTGCATACAATCAAGAAAAAAAGTCTCCTAAATTACATTGCTTGTTTAAATGCTGAATTAAATAACATTTGATAAGTTATATATCAAAAAAAATAGTTTTCTATATGTATATGAGCTTGATCATACATACCATGTGTTTTTTTATGAACACTTAAGTATTTTATAAAAACCTGAAAATGCTTGGCAAAAGCTGTACACTTCGTTTATTTAACATTTTAATTTAATTACTTGGAGCTTAAAAGATTTTTAACCTATAATTAACTCACAAAACAATATTTTCTTTTAGCATGCACGTTAATACATTACAAAAAGAATTTTTTTTTACTACAGCTGGCAAATTTCCAACTGAACATTGTTTTGTGGACTTGAAAAGGAAAAAAACTAATAATTGCCTGAAATAATAATAGGCACTTAAAATAAGAGCTGGTAAAATATGAAATTATATGGTTTTGTAAAATGTGGGCGTAAGTTATAAAATCTAGATTTTTCCCTTTCGTGGTATATGATTATAGGTTCTACTGGATGGATTTAGCTAATTATTTTTGTCTGCATGCAGTTTAATTGAAATGATAGTTTACAAACCCAAGATCCTAAGGCCCAGATGCCATCAAAGCGGAAAGGATAGAGAGGAAGAGCGTAACCGAAGCGCAGCAAAAAATAGATGTGGAAATAAATAAATAAATAAATATTTCACAACTCAAACACAACGCCATCTAGTCCCAAACTAAGCAGAGCTTTTACTATACACATATACACTTTTCTTTTGTAAATACATACTTATTATACACAAAAACACCCAGACTAAGACAAACCCACATGTTCATGCACACAAAGATTTGTCTTAAGTGGGAATCGAACCCACGACCTCGGCGTCGCAGGCAGGTACACTACCCACTCCGCCATCCGGTCGTCGAATAACGAAACCTGATTGGTCATTGAAACACATCTCCTTTCCTCTATACTTTGGTAATGCCTTATGGTGCTCCCACACTGCCGTTAGATAACATAAAAACATTTACTTACAAATGTTGTCAATTGTTACATTTTGTTAGGAACTGTTAGATGTTGTAAGTGCTCCTACACTAATAGAATATGTTTACTAACATTTTATGACATTTAAATCTGGTATTGGCTCGCAGTTTGGCTCGCAGTTGCCTTCTGAGAGCGTCTTCACGAAAATGGAAGAGGATTTGCTCATTAGAATAGCTTTTATTATTTGTTTATAAAAGAAGAAAAAAATTGGATGCGCCGAACGCTAAAAGGTAACACATGTTTTATTTTGTTATAATTTGTTAACTTAACGTTACTAAACATTTTCTAACATGAAAACATTTTTTAACATTTGTGATTAAATGTTTGCTAACAAAGGTTTACTAACGTTACTAAACATTTTCTAACGGCAATGTGGGAGCACCATTAGTGTTTGGATTGCCTGCTCCTTTCGCCCTATTTCCGAGATCTGGCAAAGCTGTGCTTTTTTTTTATTTAAGCTTACACTATCAATAATTTCTTTTTCACAAACATACATTCCACTTACACAAATCACACCCAGAGTCGCAAGAAATATTTGCGGTTCTCACAAAGATTTGTCCCGTGTAGGGATCGAACCCACAACTCCAGTGCAGTAGAGAGCGGCGAGGCGACTGCTTAAACCATTAAACCAACCGTGCAATGTATTTATGTATTTTAAGATGTTACTCACTGTTTTTATTAAACGTGACGTGAGTTTGCACTTGGAGTGCAAGACTGGCTGCGACTCAGGCGCGACGTATCGCACTCTCTTGATAATGCCTAGACGTATAGGCGAAACCGCGGTCGACTAAATAGACCAACATTACGTGAGTAACACCCGTATTTCATAATTTGAATAATGTTACTCACTGTTTCAATACAGGCTGACTCTCAAAATCAACAGCTCCGTCTTTCTGTAAATCAAGATGAAAAGATTTTCTTCCTAGAATTAATCTTGAACTATTTATTAGCGAATTGTTATTTGTCTCTCCAGTTGGTAGCAGAATAAAAAATGCATCTGTAAAGAAAATTAAAGATTACATTGCGTCTATTTACTCACAAGAGTTTGGCACAGGAGTGTAACACTCCTATTTCATCTATTATTATTTAAGGCGCATGAGATCGAAGGTTAGGCTGCATTCGTCTAAAGCGCTCAATTCCATGCTATTTCGGAAAAAAATTGCAATTGAAATGCCTACTAACACTTTTGTCCAACCCGAGAATCGAACCTGAGACTTCACGCTAAGCGGTCGTAATTGCGGCATCGGTCTTACGGTATCATGATTCTTTAGTCAATTATTTGCGAGAAATTAAGTAAAAATATTATTTATTACAATGATTCAATAGAATGTCGGTGAAAATAATATTGCATCGAATAATTCATAATTATGAAATTAAAAATATTTCTGTACATTTGATTCGATATAAAGTTGTTCTTTAATTAAATTGATTATTATTATAAATCGTGTGCAGGCGTCACTTATGTTGAAAATGTCGGTTGGACAAGGTTTAGCATATCAATATTATGCTAAAAGGAAAGAATACCTAAACCTACCAGTTTTCAGTTTGATTACAGAATAAAACTGGTACATTCCTAATCAATTTCTCGCTAGAAGAACCGTTGCCGGTTACCAATGGGTGGTTCAAAAATGTACTAGACAGAGATTTTAAAAAAAAAATCTTTATTGTCAAATGATAAGCGTATGTAGCTGCTAACCGTGTGGTCTCGGTTTCGGTATCCAGGTCGGGTAAAAATGAAATTTAGGACTTTTTCGACCGAAATTGCCAACATAAAAACATCAAATGTAAGAACACATCCAATGCAATAAACTACCGCAAATATCCATTCTATTATGTCCATCCTAAGGTTGCCTGGAAGAGATCGCGTCAAGCGATAAGGCCGCCCTTAGTACATTATAGTTTTAAGTACCTATTTCTTTGTATGTTTTTTTACAAATTTAGCAAATAAAGTTTTCTCTATCTATCTATCTATCTATCTATAAAAAGTGATTGTGATTATTTCTTAACCAACACTTCTCTAATTAATTTTGTACGTGCAAAACTTACTGTACTTACATAAACATAATGTCAGCCACGATTTTGCCATTTTTAAAGTATAAAAGTGCTATCGCTTCATGTTTACCAATAAAACAGCAAAATGCCTGATTGAAGTGATTAATTACTATACTTTTAATAGCAATTTTCCTGCCATAAAAGGTACTAATCAAACAAAATTCGTGTGCCTTGGCTTCCTGTTTAATTAACTTGATAATTGAGTTTTTTTTTCTATTATGTACTCCCACCCTGTTTTATAAACTCTTTGTTAGAACATTACATATAATATATCATCTTTTTATAATGCTTTAAAAAACCTAACTATATTGATATTTTCGCTTCAAAATCGAATTCAATAATATGATTTGATCATGGCAATTTTGAACTTTATTGTGGAAATAAAAGGTTCAAATCCGTTAATATACATTTAATTACGCTCTCGAATGTAACATTAGCCAAGTAGCCAATATTTTACGTACCCTTTAAACCGACATTGAAGAAAAAGTACATAAGAAAGAGTATCTTGAACTTGGTGTTTTATAAAAAGCGTTTAAGAGAAGAACCTTGAATATTTCTTCATAAACAAGTATCTAATAATACTGCCATCTGAATTAAGTTTGCAAATATTTGAAATTTCATTATAAAACATGGTAGACGTTCAAAATTCACTGATAAAAACTTATAACATATTCTGAAGGCGTATTCCGGAGATAATTTAATATACAAAGACTTGACCTGAAGTTGTTTTGGAGAACAACTTTATAAAAATTGTGTATAATATGCTGTGCTTCAGGATAGATTTAAAATAGATTTAAATTTGGATTTTTTGACATTAGATAAAACGCCAGGAGCAATTACACTATCCAATGGTCCCAATGACAAGGCCAAATACACACATTCACTCACACAAGCACACCCAGTCTCAGAACTAATCTTTGCAAATCATCCAAAGATTTGTCCCGTGTGGGGATCGAACCCACAACACCAGTGCAGTGGAGAGCGGCGAGGCGACCGCTTAAACCATATTAGGATTTAAGTATTTTTTATTATGCAAAGAAAGCAAGATATATATGACAATGATATAATAACTTAATGACGGGAAGTAGTTCCCATACATTTTAATAGAGACTGACAGTAATATAAAACAATATAAAAATAATAATAGCAGCCCTGTATTTAATACATGTCCACTGCTGGGCTCGGGCCTCTTCTCATGAGGAGAAACGTAAGGACATAGTCCACCACGCTGGCGAAGTGCGGATTGGTAGAATCAGTTAAAATATTATGGGACCGGTAGGATATGAACCTTCTACCTTTTACACCCGGGCAGCCGCTTTTACCAACCAGCTACGGTTGCCTCTTGCTTAAGGTACTCAAGTTAATATTTGTTCTTAATTGGGCAAAATATCAGTATGTCTGATAACTTTTATGCGAAAAAATGTATTGAGACACAAATAATATTTCTTTTGCTGATAGTAAATTCTAGTATTATTAAAAAAATCTAGCACTCGCCGACCGCTGCCACAGCACGTTCGCTTCGCTCGCTCAGCTTGTGCACTGTGATGGGCCGCATTTCAACCTAACCTAGCATACTTTTCTAGAAATAACAAATTTTAATGTATGACATTGTAATTTAATAAATAACACTTATGACATAGAAAACCATGAAAAATGTTATTGTTAAATAAAAAAAAATATGAAAAACAAAATAAGGATACACGATGTGTATGAAAAACAATACAATGTATTCCGATGAGTATGACTGCCGATCATTATGATTATAAATAATTATGAAGAACGATCATTATGAAGAAAAATGTTATGAATAAAAATATAGTTTAAGAAAACTAAAAAGTTTAGTTAGAAGTACTTTATAAGTGTGTTTTTTAGTTTTTTTAAACTATATTTTTATTTTCACTTTTTTTTCTACTTTTTAGTTATAAGAGCGTTTTTTTATTTTATTTTTTTATCGAATTATTGCATTGTCATCGATCTTTGACAGGTGTGCAAAATTTTAATGAAATCTGTCCGTTTAAAGTGGGTAAAAATCGAGTCCAAAGGAGTCGGTTACATACATACATACACACAGGTGAAGCTAATATAATCGTGTTAAAAACATATTCGAACTTGCGATTTTATTAAGACAAAGGGTAAATAAAGGTAAAGGTAGATAAAAATCGAAAAATAAAAAAATTATCACATCTCATTGGCTCTCGGCGTCATTTTATATTCAAGGCTATGCTCTTGCAATACTCCTTAGGAAATATTATTTTTGCCACAGTTTAAATACGCTTGTACAGTGGGCCAACGAGTCAGCTATGCTGGGCAAAAACATCTACTTACTTCACCAGTTATAGATAAATGAGTTACATAATATATCTAAATAGTGGGTATATTACACTTATTGAATATGTAATTCACACATACATATCTATTGCAGTCAGTTTTCACTATGGCATAGAAGTTTTTGCCCTGCACACCTAATTGCTTGGCCCACTGTACAGTAGAACCATACTCTTATTTTAGCGAATTTGCAATCTTTTGCAGATTGTAAATGACAGCATACACTAACATAGACCACACACCCGATCGCTTCGATATATAAGTCGTATAATATCCATATATATAATCTATATTGCAAAAACGAAAAAAGCTCTATCTGTTTGTCTATCTGTTACCCCTTCACGGCCAAACCACTAGACCGATCTTGATATAATTTTGTATGGAGGATGAATTTTAAAGACATCTTAATTCACTAATGAAATAGTTGGTAAGTCCAACGATCGATGGTTCTGCATTGCTAAACTACGAGCTAACCTGATATACATTAGATATAGAAAGGGCAAGAAAAACACCGTTTTCGAAGTTGGTTAAGAATTCTAAATATTATTAGACTGTGGGTCGGGTTCCATTTCAATCAGGTCAAGTTGTTCATTTGAATAATTTGACTTCCTATTTGAATAATAATGAGTAATATAAATTCTTTATTAAGAAAAAGTTCTAAATGATTTATCGAGAAAATAATTTTAAGTCTTATCTTACACATAATAATTTGTAACAGGAAAAATAAAAAATAAAAATAGTATAGAGCAATAGGTAAAAAAGGATGCAAAATAAGAAATTTTTTTTCAGACAACCAAATTCAGTGTCCATTGTCCCAGATTAAAATAGTAATTGGCAAAAGAGTAATTTGGGACTTTTCCCGAAGGAATTCTCAAAATAAAACCTAACCCATATTTTGCTTTCCTCATAATGTTTCATAAAGCTAAATGCTGTTAAAGTTATTTTACCTTATAATAAACACTAATTATCATGTTATAATCTTTTTAATTAGCACATCAAATATAAACAACAAAGGAAACACTAATTAATTCTAGAAAGCTATCTTTTGTAAAGAAAAAGATTATTCCAGTAATTTATTAGTCCGCTTCCTCTGAAATAAATTCAAAACATTCTATTATGAAAAATATTTTCCAGAAAATCTTGCTTTTATAGTGCTATTAAAAGTACTGAATGATGGACGGGAAATGTCTGAAAATGAGATTGTATTTTGTTTTCTCTTTTTATAGTTCCATCCCGCTAATCCTACTTTCTATCCTATTAAAATTTTAAATGCAAAAGTTTGCGAAGATGTGAGGATGCGCCAGTGTATGTCTGTGTGTGTGTGTGTGTCTGTGTGTGCGTGCGTTTGTGTGTATATGTGTGGGTGTGTTTGTTTGTTTGTAACTTTTTACGCCAAAACTATCGGATCGGTTTTAGATGAAACTTTGCACAGAGAGGTGCATTTCAAAACTAAAACGTTTTTAATGTTTAACTGTTTGCCCTGTATTACATTTTAGTAGCATTAACACATTTAGTACTTTTATGGCCAATTAAGTGTATAATTTCGCTCTTAACGCTCTCATATGCCATTATTTCAATGTATCTATAAAAACGAGCTAAGTGAACGCCAGTCTAGAATAAGGCTCTCAAGCTGGCGTCGAAGTTGCCAAAAGTGTGTCGCGACGGTTCCGTGACGTTTTTTAGTAAAAAATAAATCTGGACTAACGCCAGGCGGCCAAAACCCGGTTCTTGTCCGATATTCTACTTGAAAGGCTATAGTAATGAATGAACTAGCTTTTATCGGCGGCTTTGCTCGCGATTGTTGATAAAAGGTATCGTATGTCCTTTGCCAGAATGCAATGGTATTATTTAAAATTTTCATCAAGATTGACTCAGACGTTTTAATAATAATAATCTTTATTTAGTAATAAATGCAGCTACAAAGCCACTTAACTAAATTACATAAAATGTAGTGTTGGTACGTTCGGTCGCTTGTGGTGTTCAAAACGAATCCTTCACTTCTATGCTAGGACTTAACCTGTGTTACAGGAGCAAAAGAGACGCCACAAGCAGCCACAAGCGATTTATATAATTGGTACATTTCATTTCATGTGAAAAGTATAGTGGGCACATTTAGTTTCTGAAATAGGCAAGCCTGTTTATTCAGGAAACTAGGTAAACAATCGTACGCTTTTGATATAGATCTTAATGGTAAAAAAAGAAAAAAAAAACGACATAAGTTTATTTAAAGTAAAAAAAATAAATAAATAAATTAAATTAAATAAAAAACTGACTGCATGTGTGAGTGTGTGTGTCAGAGTCAGTGTTGTTGTGAAAGCGTTAAAAAACAGTCAGACATATTATAATATTTGATTTGATGCAGCTAAAGGCATTATTTGCTTTTGTTATAATGCCAATTTACATCAGTAATAATATTTTGGGTTATGAAAGCTTGAGGGCTGTCGCTCCAAGTAAAATAATATAATAATAAATTAGTAGCTGAATCTATTGGATTATAAGCAGATCCCAATGTAATTGGGTCAAAGCTTAAAGAATAAGTTATTAAAAATTGGTAAAACACAACATATTAAGATGACTTCCGCGCGCCGTGTTTATACTTACGTTATATGAGTTTAACTTTAATATTACTAATTTCTTACTTATTTTTAATAAAAATCATATCTAACACTAAAATGCATATTTGTTGGTAGGTATATTGTCAAAATTGTTTGGATCATTAACAATTTTGAAAAAAGGGCTACAACAAACGTGCATTTTATTGTTTTAGATATGATTTATCTTTAATAATAGATAAAAATTTAATAATATTAAAGTTAAACTTTTGTATGGAAAACAGCCAAGCAATTGTTCCCCATTCGATTATTATCGTAATAATCTCAATAACTAGCTATCACTTTATTCGCAAAAAAATCCTAAAATGTTCTCAAATAAAGATAATAATAGGTGAGCGCTTTAAATAAGTGTTTCATCCCAATTTTATCACAGTATCAAAGCGTTTCCAACAAAAAGAAGCGAGATTCCCTTGAATATAATGGGTTCAATTTTTCACAGACTTTGTAAGAAATTATCTGTAATGAACGTCTTCAAAGTACTCTTTTGTTTGAAAAGCTTCTTTTGTATAACTTTGGTGTTGTTAATTTACGATTTGTTGATTAAACGCTCGAGAAAAATGTATATTTTTAACTTTGTCATTAATCATTTGAAAAATTAAAGTGAATGGCGAGTAAAATTGAAATATTTTTTTTTAGTGGTTACTTGTTTGATGTCGTAGATTTGCAATATATCTTGATAACCATAACTTTGCTTATTACTTAATTGTCCATCCTAAGGTTGCCTGTAAGAAATTGCTTATAACGATAAGGCCGCCCATTGTGCAACATATTTTTTAAGTGCATTTGTTTACAAAATAAACTTTGTTAATATTGGTGTACAATAAAGATTACTCTATCTATCTATCTATCTATCTATAATATATTTATCATTGAACACATTTTTAATGTCCCAGTTAAGTTAAGTAAAAGTCTCCATCAAGGGACAATGGGTAATTCGGGCGTCATGATTATTTTCTTCTCACGGCCAGTAAACAGGAGATTTTTTTAATTTCTACTATAAGAAGGAATTTTTTTGGAGCGACAATTTAGAGATATTCAATTTAAAAAATGTCGAAATAATGAAAATAGTATCGCCCAGTACAATTTATTTTAATAAGGAAAAAATAATAATGTATGTTTTACGTTTTGGTATTTTTATATTCCAAGTAACACACCCAGTCTTTCAATATAATAATACTAGCTGTTACCCGCGACTTCGTCCGCGTGGATGTCGTTTTATGAACAAAAAATGCTAAAGGTAACAATGTCAATATAACAATAGTAGGTACAACTCATGCACTTAAGGTGGGGTTATGCAGACTCCGCCGATTGTGAATGCGGTGTCAGTCCCCAAACGATGGGTCACCTTCTTACATGCCCCATAGAATAGAATAGAATAGAATATTTTATTGTCTTAAAGCGTGGTACATTATGTTCTTAAATTAGTTATTTACAGAGCCATAAACACTTACTTACTTACTTACATAAGTCCCACCACCTGTACCATAGATGACCTGTGGAGCGCCGTCGATAATGCCGTTCTTGTAGCAAAGTTTTGGTCAAACAAAATTTAAATATTGAGCTTTTCCATGTGTTTCCATTGACACGCAAAGAAGAAGAAACCAACCAAAACAAACCGACCAAAACAAATATACGACAAAAACTCAAGGAAAATAATATTCAAACAAATCAAAACAGACAAATAGGAACAACTCATGTAGGTACCTACTTCGAAACTACTTCAAATTTCGACATAATAGAAATTGCGACACGTGCGTCCGAGCCAGCCCGTAGAGTTTTGCGTAATGTTAAATATCAAAATTCACCCAGTTGTTTTTAAACTTAGCGCTTTCAAACAAACAAACTATCTCCCGCGATTTCATCTGTGTGGTAGGTACATCAATAAAAAAACTCAATAACAGAAAATAAAATTCCTACCTACCTAAATAAACCTATTTCTGATAATAACTAATCTAAACTCAATAAATAAGCAAAATCCCTATAAACTAATATCTATACGAATGTCTTATCCTACCTAACAGTATTATAAAATAACCTACGGTCACTACGTACAATATCAAATATACTACCTATACCAATACTTTAAAATTAAAATCTATACAGTACGACTTATATAAAAATAAACCTTTCGGTTTATCTTTATAAGTCGAACCGCAAATATAAGTTTGTCATAGGTCATTTATAACCTACGACAAACTTAATTTTGCGGTTCGGGAGCAAACCGCAAAGTTAAGTTTGTATTTTATTGTATATTATTACCTACTACGACCTATTAGATTAAAAATACCCTATTAGGGAAAAAAGGAAATAAAAGCAAATCGGATTTTTTTAAAGTAAAAGAAACTATCTAACCTACTTATATAACTATAAACTAAAAGATATATCAAGTATGAACAAAATGAACAAAATTAATTTACAGGACCTAATTAATAAAAAACACTTAAAAAGTTATACGAAACAATAAAATAATTTTACTGGATCGAAAAATGTAATTCTCTATAGCGCAAATTTGTCTAATCGCATGCGTCCGACAACGATGCCTGCCGCAAATGCCACAACACTTCGGCGAATGTACGCAACTACGACCGACGGCAGCGGTGGTGATGCAGAGCATTCGTTAAAAGGAATTTAAACTTCAAAAGCGAATGATTTCTTATCAAGTACTTAAATATAAAGTTTCATGGTTTTATCTTTTAAAATTAAGAAATCCCATACAAACTTTCAACCTCTATTTCAACCCCTTCATCCCTTTTTTTTTTAAAAAAAAGTATCCTATGTTCTGTCTCAGGGTCTAAAGATTGTCTGTACCAAATTTCATCAAAATCGGTCGCGAGGTTTAAGCAGGAAAGCGTAACAGACAGACAGACAGACAGACAGACAGACAGAGTTACTTTCGCATTTATAATATTAGTTAGGATATTAGTTAGGATATTTCTCTGAGACACCCAGTTGTTTTCATCTCAATACAACATGATTACTTGTAAGGAAGTGTGCCACCAAATTGTGTGGAGATTTAGCAGAGTAAAACAAACGTCTTTTGTTTGGTAAACGACTTCCGCGTGAATGTTTTGTTTGTTCAATCTAATGAATCGTTTAGTTGTTTCTATTTGGAGTTTCTACCACAATGACGATTCTATCGAGGAATTTAAGTTAAAATGTCGGCTCTTCTAAACGAGAAACTCGAATAACAAACCCTGTTTGGGTTACTGTCTATTTGCTCGTTATTTATTTGATTAAAATGGCTACAGGCACCAATTTTATTAATCACAATTTATAAAAACATATTACTGACATTCACAAAATTGTTGCAAAAACACCAATAATACACCGTATTCATTTAAAAAAAAAAATATATTTCTGTAGAGATTCTTAAAAGACTAAAGAACATCCAGCAAATGTTAGGGAAAATGAAAACATTTTTGTCTGATTGTAAGTGCTTTGCTCCCATAGGAATTTAGTCTGAATTTGTGGGAAGCGGGAGGAGCAGAAGGACAGTAAACTTATAAAATCAGCCACAATCAAGTATTTTGAAAAGTTAGAAGATACAATATATACATATAAAATTGTAATGAAAATGAATACAAATTAATACAATTATAACAAAAATTTAAAATAATCTTTTTATACCAAAACATATTTCTTAAGATTTTTTTCTGTCTGTCTGTTTGTATGTTCGTACGGGCATAAGGAAAGAACCGGTTTTCACAGTTGTATAGTTTTTAAGGTTTAACGTGTGTAATTGTTTTTTGTCCCTAAAGAGGTACATTACGGGATGTAAGTTTAAATGGGAGATTTGTCAATTTTAAAGGAAAATGCTTGAAGCATTTTCCTTTCGGCCCATAGGTTTCTTACATGACAAAAATGAACTATTCAATGTATTTTTATAAATATATCTCCCCAAGGTTGTTAGATTATAATAATATGTGCAATTATAAAATTTTGAAGGAAATTTACTAAATTCTGCACATAGGTTTTCTACACTACATAAATTAACAATAAGATAGATTTTTGGAAATTCCCAGAGAAATGGTCAAAAATAGATTATTAGAAATATTGGTCTGTTGAAATTGCGCTCCCCAAGGGTGGTAATTTGACGTCGAAAGTGTATGATAGAAGTTTCTTAATTTTGTATAAAATAGCATGTAAATATCGAATATTACGGGGACGAAATTGCTGGCAAAGGCTATTTTGCTAATAAATTTACAAAAAACCTGAAATGCTGGCTGAAATATTTTGGTCGGCCACCTAGTATGGCAATACATCGTGGTAATGTTACATTTTGGGTAGCCCACTGTTGTTAGATTAGTTTCAGAGTGTTTTATTTAAGATCCAACATGTATTATGTTACTGTAAATAAATGTACATATCCATTAAAATCTATCAACGTCGTAAATTGTTTAAATTGTACTATAAAGTAGCGACAGCCTATTTGTAGCGTATTTGCGGGATACAAACAAATTGTGGGACATGTCTCGCCCGCATCTAAGTTGTTACTATGTAGCAGTCGAGCGAGAAATAACGGTGGTTTGTATTTTGTCCGGCTATTTCAAGTAGCGACAGCGTATTAGTGGCGCGTGTGCGGGGAAGACACATTATGGACCAAGTTTTGCGCGCAGTTAAGTTGTTACTGTGTTGCAGTCACGCGGGACAACAAGGTGGTTCGTCTTTTGTCTGACCGTTTCAAGTGACGATAATCTATTATTGGACAGCCTGGGGGAGCATACAAATTGTCGGACAAGTATTGCACGTATAACAGTTTAAATACATAATTAAACAAAACAATTTACATAGTCAAACAAGGAAAAATGGCGGTTCGCTTTTGTCTGGCCACTTCAAGTCAGGATAGCAAAAAGGTTTTCTTACTAATAAATAGCAAACCTGTGGGCTGGAAACAAATTGTGGGACAAGTCTCGCGCGCATCGAAGTTATGACTACGTTGACGTCAAGCGCGAAAATACGAAGCATTCCACATTCGGCACCAAATTTTTCGGCACCTATGGCTTTGGCACCTTTACTATTCCTGTTTCGGTAGTAGGTATTTTACGTAGGTGCCGAATGTGGATTAGAAAAATAAATTCACTTTTATTCCACATTCGGCACCTACGGTTTATTAGCTTGTATGGAGAGGATGAGATGATGGATGAGGTGTACAATAAAACTTATCGTTAAAAAGTTTTATTTAACTAGGCTTGTACTGATAAAACTTACGTCATAAAAAATGTTTAGCTCAGAAATCACCCGCCGCTATCATCTTAATAAATTCACTTTTATTCCACATTCGGCACCTACGGTATATTAGCTTGTATGGAGAGGATGAGATGATGGATGAGGTGTACAATAAAACTTATCGTTAAAAAGTTTTATTTAACTAGGCTTGTACTGATAAAACTTACGTCATAAAAAATGTTTAGCTCAGAAATCACCCGCCGCTATCATCTTAATCATAATACTATTATAATATAGGTGTGCTATGTTCGTGTATTTCACCTGAATTCACAGTGGTTTGTATTTTGTCCGGCTATCTCAAATAGCGATAGCTTATTAGTATAGTGTCAGTGAGTGGGAACCAATTCGCACCTTTGGGAACAAAGGGTCACTTCTGCAATTTTTTGCAAAAATGACTTAAATATACAGAAAAAACCGCGATAATCGACTTTATATATACACACCAAAAATGGTGATATTCGCATGAAAAACGGCCTTGTGAGAGAGGGAGTGACGTTCTTTTATTTTGCGTGATTAGCACGATTGTTTGAAATGTAACGTCTCAACCGGTCAGAAGTGTGTTGACAGCCGACGTGTCACCTTGTGCATTTTAAACGAAGGGGCACTACGGTAAGTAATAACTTATATGTTTACATATTTCTTGCAATATTAATGTTACTTCTGGATAAAATTGACGTTTTGTTACCAAATTTTGTATTTCTTTGCTGCAAACATAACGTCACTTCTGTTTATAAATATTTTAATAATGTCACTTCTGCAGTATAACTGTTAGCAATTTGTAACAAAAAGTCACTTTTGGTACCCTTCCCTTAGTTTATGGCTTGTTTCTCAGAAAGCCCTACCTATAGAGTATTTATATTATTCACGATTATTTGTGAAAACCTAATCAATATTATATCCTAGGAATCGACTTAATACACAAAAGTAATAAAGAGCTATTTAAAAAAAGAAACAAAAAAAAGTTTAAAATGCTCCTCCTGTAAAGTTGGAAAACATGCAGAAGTGACCCTTTGTTCCCAAAGGTGCGAATTGTGGGACAAGTCTAGCCCGCAGTCAAGTTGTGACTATGTTGCAGTCACGCGGGACAATGCGGTGATCGGTCTTTGGTCGGGGTTTTCAGCTTATATTTTTGGCACGAAGTTCCTTATCGCGCGTTGCGAAAGGGGGCTAGACGGAAAAAAATGGAACGAAAAGTTGTAACGACACATTTCGTAGCAATTCTCGTAGCGGCGTAGTAATTACATGCTACGTTACAGCTACGGTGCTACATCATCAGACTAAAAACCCTACTAAAAACTACTGAGGTGTCCCTTGACACCTCAGTACTTTTTTTTTTTTTAACGATGCCCGCACAAGGAACAACTCTTGTGTCGCGGGGGTGTTCACGAACATATATTTCACACACACAAAGTACACCCAGAGTCAGAACAAATCTTTGCGAATCACACAAAGATTTGTCCAGTGTGGGGATCGAACCCACAACACCAGCGCTACGCTATTCGTGCACTCTAATTTATATTTTTATATTTAATTTACTTAATTGAAAGTTAGTAAAAACGGTAAATTAATAAAAACAGTAGTTTAATCAAATGCCCAAATTGCTACAAAACCGTAGCAAACTCTAATCTTAGTTACTTAACTCGCTTTGCCACCAATTTGTACTTATACCTTATATTGTCCCCCATATTAATTGCTCGAACTCTCCGAGAGAGGGCAGTTCAGTTGATTTATGTTTGGGGTAGTTACTCCAGTTACGGGCACGTATGTAGATGTTTGTTTAGCTGAATCAATTTGAAATAATATAGTGCCTTTTTTGGTCCCTACTTTGATTTATTGGTGTTTTTTATTTGAAATTTAAAGGGGGCAAAGCAATAAGATATACAGGGCGCGAATGTTTACGTCATTTTGAGTCTGTACATCTGACTGCCTTGTTGGCTCAGTGGTTAGCTTATGCGACTGCTTAGGCTATTAATTGTACTTGGTAGATGACAATAGGCTCACTCTATTGGTGATATATGGGTCTTCCACATCTTACTTTTAGTCTTAGTTTAGTCTAGATATTTGTCTTGTACATTTTAACGGATTTAAAAAAATAAATGATATTTCGGGCCCTTTGGCAATTAGCTTAGTAATAATAGTTAACAACAAAAAATATACTCCGCGCATTAAAAGTGCAAACTGAAAGGGAAGCTCCGAAAGTCTTTAGTGCAAGCGAGAGGTCCGATGTCATCGTTCGCGAAGGTGATTGATTTAAGCGCTATTAATGTTTTGCTTCATCAGCAAAATAGGTTGAAAAATTAAGAATCCAGCAGGACTCAACCTGCACCCCCAAGTACTATGATTCGAGTCAAGCAGCATACGAATCCATAGCTGAATTGGCAAAGCACTTGGGGCGTACACCCAGAGGGTGCAGGTTCGAGTCCTGCTGGATTCTTAATTTTTCAACTTTAATATTATATAAAATACAAAAAGCATAGCAAATCTAAAATTTGCTTTAAAATATTACAAGCAAAATAGGTCTTTAGATGGCCAAAATTATTTATTTTCTTAATTTAGAATTCAATAACGATAATTTTATGTAATAATTCAACTGCTAATAAGTAGGCTAAAAGAATACCTGTTATCAAACTGTCCTACCGAGTTTTTACGAAACCTATTAAACTTGCCGTAAAAAAATAAGTCCAATAGCTTTATTAAGATTAAAATCTGCTAATCCCGTGCCCTTAAGGAGGATAATGATAAAAACGTTAAAATTGCTAGGCCCTGTAATCTTTGGGGAGTAAAAAAATTAAGCTCAGAAAATACTTGGCACTTTTTATTGGTATTTGAATAATTAAAAGGTGCGTACTTAGGTTCACGGTTAACTTCAGTTTATATTTAATCATATTATACATAGATCATTTTATATTTAATCATATTATACATAGATTAGATTAACATAACATTACATCAAATGCAAATCATTTATTTTAATAGGCCCCAGGAGGCGCTTGAACACGTCAAAACATTACAAAAATGATATAAAAATAAATTATAAATAATACTGAATTATACTAATGACAATGATTTGAATTACCGGGGCTTAGATTAATTAGAATCAAACTGCGCCACTCACGCCTATCCACTTAACCTGTTATGTTTAGATCCCATGGGATAGGGGGTGTGCCTATCGTCATCGACTGAGCACCATTTCAACTCCGTGCTGCTATTGTGAGTTTCCTGACGAAAAGTTCACAATTACCACTTTGCCTAACAGCGGGAATCGAACCCTAGACCTCGTGGTGAGAGGCGCATACTATACTCTCACCACTAGACCATCGAGGCTGAAGAATAGATTAAAACTTAAAAAAAAATAACGTAGCTGTCATTTAAGGCCGTTTCCTGTTTACTTGCTGCGGGAGCAGCACGTAGTAATTGCCGGCTCAATGGCAAAGGAATAGTTCAATGTATTTATATTTCTTCATATTGTATACATTTATGTGTATTCACTATATTTTATTAAATGTTTTATTTATTCTAGATCTATTTATTTTTTCCTAATGATATTTATATAATTATGTTTATCTGTTTTGTTAGACGTCTGGCGTCAGCAGGGGTGTGGCAGAATACCAGCGCTGTAAAGCGTCTTGCAGCAATGTAAGCGCTTTACAGCACAACGCTGAGCGACATCCCGTTTTCGCGGTGACACTCGGGACAGCTGACTGATGTGACAGGCAATCGCTAAATAAAAAATTCTGCTTATTCTTTTTATTTTCTAATTTTTGTTTTTTTTTTGTCTTTGATAATTTGATTTTGTTAAGTTAGGTTTAGTTACTACTATTTTTTGTTATGTTCTTTTTTTTTTGTTTTCTTTGATTGTTTCTTTGTTTTTGTTTTCAACTGTGTTGTCCAGAGTGTGTCTGTGAAATAAATGTTTTTTTCTTTCTTTCTTTCTTTCTTCTTTCTTTCTAGTAATACAATCGTAGAATTATAGGCACCGGTTTCTTCTAGTACCGAACGTCTATAATTTTTATGAGAATATTATATACTAAAGTGCTCCCGCACTGAGTAATCAGGACACAGCATTAATACAAAAATGTTTTAACGAATCACTACATAGTATAAAACAAAGTCGCCTTTTCTGTCCCTATGTGCGCTTAAATCTTTAAAACTACGCAACGGATTTTGATGCGGTTTTTTCCAATAGATAGAGTGATTCAAGAGGAAGGTTTTTATGTATAATACATGCATAGAAAGGAGGAATTGTTTTACTCCAAATTTAACGCGTGCGGGCCACGGGCAGTAATGAATAAATCAAACTACTGGATCGATTTTAATCATTATTTCAGTGAGTGACATAGGCTATATATTATATACCCGTGCGAATCCGGAGCGGGCCGCTGTGTTTTTATATACAACGCTCACAGTTTTTCTGTAGTGTATTTAGTATCAGCATTGTACCCGTGCGAAGCCGGGGCGGGTCGCTAGTGTTAAATAAAATAAATTGATAAATTTGGAATTTTTTTTACATTAAATAGAACGCCAGAAGCAATTACACTATCCAATGCTCCCAATGACAAGGTCAAATACTAACATTCACTTACTCAAGCAAACTCAGTCTCAAAACAAATGTTTGTGAATCACACAAAGATTTGTCCCATGTAGGGATTGAACCCACAACACCAGTGCAGTGGAGAGCGGCAAGGCGACCGCTTAAGCCACTAGACTACCCGTGCAGACAATGTTTTAGGCTACTAGTTGCCAACTACCATCAGATAGACTACAAACCCAGTTTTCTACAACCCAAGTATAAAAAAATAATTGATTCACTCAATTCTGCCGCCATCACGTCATGCCATCCTGCAGTAAAAGGGTAAAAGGGTATCTCAAATTCCAATACAAACGAAACAGTTCGTCATGGTTTCACTTAAAGTAATTGAAACTCCATAAATAGAAACCCAAAGCCTTTCTGCGACTGCTATAAAACCGTTTTGGAGTACCGTGATCGAGAAAAGTGTTTTTTTTGGGTTCCGTTTCTCAATAGGAAAAAATACTACTCGACCGATAAAGATACAATATAAATGGGCCCTACTAAAACGTATACCCTTTTAAACAAAGAAAATGTATTTTCAAATATTAGTCAACGGATCTAAATCGCGTAATTATTAAAAAGGTAAATAAATATCTATGCTCGCCGGTTTGGGAGAGAGTTGACTTGTGACCACGAATGATGCCAGTCATTTCGAAACGTCGAGCATAGGTATTTATTTACCTTTATAGTAATTACGCGATTACGCGTTGACTATTTTTTGAAAACTGTTCTCAAATCGCAATAGTTTAAAAACATATAAAGAAAATATATAAATTTCCGTATTGTTTCAGGCGTCTTCGAGTAACCATTGAACACAAAAAAACACCGCCTCCTGTTTTTGAAGCCGGCTAAAAACGAAACCATTTAAGATCTCTTCATTGTCCGTCAGTATGTTAAAATCATTTTATTACAAAAGGTATTATCAAAATGTAATCTATAAAGGCCAATGATTCCGTTAAGCTGTAAAAAATGTCTCTGGTCTCAAATAAATCAAGCTCACAGAGATCGTGTTGCAGGGCTCAAAAGCACTGTAACATATGGGTAAAATGGAGTCCATTTCAGGTAAAAATAGCATACTTTTTTTTGTATACTTAATCATTGATTGTTATCTTGTACACCACTATATTAAGTAAGTTTTATTTTTACTAGAATAAATACATTGCCTTCTTTCTTTATTTTTCTTTCTTATAACTCATTCATAATATAATTGAAATAACCGTCATTAATGTATTATGAAATCGCTTACAAACTGTTGACCTAGAAGGATGTTTTTTTTTTTTTTATCAAGGCACCCTTTTGAACAAAGAAGATCGTACTAAGAAACAGTTGAAAAGATATGTGACCGGCAGGATTTGAACCTGCGCTACTTCGGGCAGTCGCTTTAACTAACCTCTTCCTAGGACTCTAAATTTCTCGACTGAATGTAACATCATTTCGTGTAGTTTGTATCCTTACTTAAGATAAGAACAAATGGATGAACGATGAACGTGACGTAACGAGCTTCAAATCCTGCCGGTCCCATATCTTTTTCAACTGTTTCTTAGTATAATTTGCTAAGCATAGCTAAATGCTATACAAAAAAAAACAATAAGAAAAAGAAGATCGTATTTACATTTGAATTGCTCGCGTGACGTCAAGCAAAGGGTGTACAGTTACATTTAGGTTTTAGTTTACTCCTATCCCTCTAATGTGTGGAGGTTCTAAGTAAAAGCCACCACAAGGGTCGCTTGACATGACTTGCTTGACTATTTGTGTGTGGTACAAGGGTTGAGAAAAGCGATAAAATATTTAAAAGATTTTAATATCGATATTTCATCTAAAATAGTTGAAATATCGATATTAAAATCTTCTCTCTCTCTCTTTAAAGGTCTCATGAGATCTAAGCATAATTGAAATTTATTGAGCTCAAAGCTAAACTGCGCAGCTCCATGCTGTTACGAAGATCTGATTAGTATGTAATTTTTTTTTATACTACGCCCACAGCAAACGTACGTGAAGTCCACCTGATGGTAAGTGGAGTACAGCCCATGGACATCAACAATCCACAAAAGCAGATTATAGATGCGTCGCTGAAGCTGAGGACTAAGGTGTTATGCCTCATGTGCCAGTAATTTCAGGGCCTGATCTCACCACCAAACCGGAAGACATTATTGTGCACTAGCACTACTATTTGGCGGCAGGTTAAAGGTGAGATGGTGGTGCTGCCGCCCTCGAGCTCGTTCACAAGAGCTAACCACAAGTAAATTATAGTATAATTATTATAGAAAGATAGATAATAATAGAATAGTAATTATAGAAAGCTTACCCGGTATCAGCTTGGTTGTGACGTTGGTGTGTACTTTGTTCTCCTATGGAAACCATTGACGGTGACATCGTCTGACACCAAATTATTTTCATTTTAAAAAGTTCTTATTTTATCAGACTCATGACTTATCGCAAACTTCATGATACGTAATTTATAACGCGTCCCATTATTTTTTATCCTTCACATAAAAATATAACTAACCTAACCTGACCGAATATGAAAGTGACACAATGAACACTTTAAAATAGAACATAACTGTTACTCTAATTTGTGTATTTATCTTACGGTTAAGGTGTATCTGAAGTTGGTATCCGCTACCTCTGATGACTGAATCCACGACGTAAAAGGTTGGACATTACTAGCGTCACCGTCTACTTTTAGGCACCTGATACGAAAGCAATGTTATTTAGGAAATGTTTTTAACGATGAGTTTCCATTTCATTTGTATTGAACGTCTTTTAATTTGTTATTCTTTTTTTTTACGGTAACGTTTGCTGATTTTTTTTAGTTTTGGTAAATAAAATAAAAAATTTGGGCTACTAATTTTAAAAATTATTTGCCATAATTCTGTTATATATAATACAATTTGGGGTCTAATGGAATCTTCATGGTAGTTGAGCAAATTATATTCTTGAATTAAACACTTAGAATAACAACATAGCGCATATAAATCCATGTAAGGCTAATGCCAGTGTTCGTAAAATATTCTATTAATACATTGAAAAAAAAAAAAAAATATTACCTAAAGGTTTATTTTGGGAGCATTGCCATTTGCATTGCAACTGAGCACGAAAGAGTAAATATTGTCTTTTTCTATCAATAGAGTAATAAAAGTAAGAAAAATAAACTTTGTTACTTAACCGTATGTTACGTTATTACGTAACGTCAATTCTGCCAGCCCTATAATTTTTTTAACTGTATTTTAGTATTATTTTACGTCAACCTCCGTGGGTCTATTGTCATTTATAGTACAATTTGCTAAGCATAGCTAAATGCTCTAAAAATAATCCATTTCCTCTACAAAACGCTTTGATTTCAATATCCATTATTTACTCAGAAAACAGTTCAGTAGTAGAGTAAAATATTAACTGTACAGTGAAACATATCCAGAATTAATGAGGACTGTACAAACGTGAATACAGTTCACTTGTTCGAAGTTCGACTTAATTGGATTGCTGTAGGTGTTCATAAAAGTGAGATTATTACATTCAATTTTTTTTTACCGTATGTAATTGGGAAGCTACAAAAATTAAGTGAGACTGGCGAGACACGTTTCACGTATGCATCCGGAGAGGAAGGCATGAATTGCCACGCAATCTATGCCCTAAGAAGAACACCGTCGTCGGAGTATACCTATACCTTTCAAAAAACAAAAGAAACAAAAAATTCGGGCGGTATAAAATCATGCCTTTCGCTTTATACGATGTATGTAGCAAGCGAGCGTGTTTAGTAAGGCCAACCAGACGAGATAAAAAATGTAAACAAATGTTCAGGGGTTCAAAACATTTTTATTTGAATAAATTATTATTGTTGTGGATTGGGTTGAGGTAAAGAAACCAGGCGAAAAGGAAATAAATTATATTAAGAAAATAGGAAATAAACTAAAGAAACACTAGATAACTAAAAGACTGACAAGGAACTTATATTGTCAAAAACATAAAAAATATAACATAAATATATTAAAACTAAGTAATAACAGCAAGAATCAAAAATAAAACTAACAGAAACGGAATAATAACAACAAAAAACCAAGCAAATACGGAGACGAAAAAATATGTATCACTTCCAACGCAATCTAAACAGGAATGAACTTGATCACAAAATGGCGGACCAAATGTTGACAATCAATTGACGTCAACTGCGCGTACGAATGATAAGGACAGAGATAATAATCCCTCGCTATCGCAATGTAACTCAGTAACGGTCCGTTTGTTTACATTCTTTATGTCGTCTCGTTGGCTTTGCTATAGTTCATCTGATAGTAAGTGGACACAACAGTCCGTGCACATTAAAAAGTCGCAAAAACCAAAGAGAACTTAATCAATACTGGTGGTAGAGCTCTTGTGAATGAGCTCGAGGGCGGCAGCACCACCGTCTCACCTTTAACCTGCCGCCAAATAGTAGTGCTTATAATTATGTATTTTAGGTTAAGGTATATATCTATGGGCCTATGCAGCCTGAAATAAATGATTTATTTATTTATTATTTATTTATTTATTATTACTGTGTTCCGGTTTGGTGGTGAGATCAGGCTCTGAAATTACTGGCACATAAGGCATAACACCGTAGTCCTCAGCTGCAGCGACGCATTTATAATCTGCTTTTGTGGATTGTTGATGTCCATGGGCTGTACTCCACTTACCATCAGATGGACTACACGTTCGTTCGCTGTGGGCGTAGTATATAAAAAAAAAAAGGAAATCAAAACAAAAATGCTTACATGCAAAACTATGCTATTAAGTCTGCTAAATCTAACTATTTTTATATGAAGTGCAAGAGCGGCGCTTTTACATATTTGGTAGTGGGGGACGCCTGGCAATGACTTGTCTTTTTATTTAATTTTCTAAGACAAAATCAGATTGTAGATGCGTTGTTTCATTTCAAGACTATGGTGTTTGCATTTTATGTATATTACCAGGTAATTTCAGGGCCTTATATAGCCACCAAACCGGAACACCACAGTGCAATCACTTGAGATTGTTTCGCTTACGACTTTGAGCTCATTCTCTGAGCCATAGGGCTCAAACACCTGAAAAGAGTTGCACAAGCATACAGCAAACAAAGTTCACTCGTCACTCGGTTGTGTGTGATAGAAAGTGAGCCTATCGTCATCTATCAGGCACAATTAAAGACTCAGTACCGAATTCACGATCAGCAGTCAAATACAGTCACAAGACTATTGAGGCAGTATAAAACGTCTTCGTGAGACAAGTCATACAAAATACTAAAACGATTTCATAAATCAAATATTACCTTTGATCATTTGTTAGAACTACAATTGCTTAGTGGGCCCAAGAGCTAACTTAAACGAATACAAATAATAAACTTATATCCCAAGGGTAAATACCTAAAAGGTTGGAAAGTCATCCCTTCAAACTTGTCTCTAGTAAATACTCATTTCATGCGGCCATAAGAGGGCATTTTTAATACTCTGTCTCATGATTAATTATGAATAGGTATAGTAAAATCTAACGGGTATTAACAAGATCATGCAATATTTACATTTTAGACTTGACGTTTCGGCAGATAGAGCACTGGCCGTGGTCGCAAGTCGCCTAAAAGGTGCCTAAAAGGTAAATAATGCATGATTGCGTTAATTCCCGTTAGATTTTACTTAATCATGCAACGCATAGGTTCAAAAATTAATTATGAATATAATTTTCTTTTAAGTTTATAAATTAACTAATACGTCAAAACCACTGTAATAGTCCTTTGTTTTCAGACAAATAATTACAAACTGGTTCTCCGTTCGTGAAGGCGATGATTTTCCCTATAACCTCACTTTTTGACTTTTTTCATTATATTATAAGTCCACACTACGCTGACCGAGTCCAGATTCACCGAAATGGGCAAAATCCAAAATCATCGCCCTCACGAACGGAGACGGCGCGCCGCTAGAACCAGTCTGCTTGCGACCACGGCCAGTGTAACCTGTCTGCCGAAACGTCAAGCCTATAAGGTAAATAATGCATGATCGCGTTAATTACCGTTAGATTTTACTTAATCATGCAACACGTAAATTTAAAAGTTAATCTAAATATATTATTATTGAGAATACGGGTTACTCACGTTACTTTAGCTGGGATATGCCGACTAGTTTCGAATCTAGTACGTAGATTCATTAACGTTGAGTAACCCGTATTCTCAATAATAATGTCTTCACCTCACGTCAGTTTTAATAATATTATTCATCTAAATAATCACAAAAATACTTAAATTCATAGCCATTTCCCATTAGTCATAAAAATAGATTTTATGAAAAAATAGAGTGAAGTATATATTTTCAGTATTTTGGAGTGGAAACTTGTGTATTATTAATTTTCAAATCAGATCAAATCACTCATTTCCATGGCCCCCAAAGCGCACTTAAACACATCAAAACAAACATCAAAATACAAAAAATATCAAATTAAAAAAAGTTAACTTTTTAAATTAAAATACCAATTGCAATAAAATGATTTGACACCGGAGCTTAGATTGACTTTAATTCAACTTAGAAATTTGAATTAAAATCAATCCAAGTACCAGCTCCGATGGTTTAATTTTTTTTTTTTTTTTTTTTTTTTTTTATGGTGGATAGGCTCGCGTTTGACCACGATCTCACCTGATTAGCCTGGAGGCCCTTAGTTGTTCTTTTTTTAAGTCTAGATAATAATATGATTAGAATTTATAATACTTTCTGTTTTCGTCAGGATTTTGAGAAACGCCACACCTTAAATTAAGGAACATTGAAAACTTCGAAACTTGGATTTGGAGAAAGCTTAAAATGACTAATAAAAAGTTTTTCCCTAACTTCTCGCGTTCCCGAAGTCAGAATATTAAAGTAATTGAATTTTTGCGTAATCTACAATAACGCCCTTACGATACGACGAGACGCAACAAGATTTTTTACGAATGTTTAGTCTACTACCAAAAGGTATATTCATATATTATATTTATATATATTTTATTTATTAAATGTTCACTTATATGTATTTAAGTATTTTGTTATGTAGGTATTATGCATATATATATACGCACATATTTTCATTATGTATTCATTAATTGTATTGATTTTATTACCTTTCATTTCAAACCAAAACGCTATATTTTAAAACTTCACCTGCCTTGTTAATCTTTGCATCACCCAAAGGTAGACTGGCAGAAAATGCCTATGGCATTAAGTCCGCCTTGTATACAAATTCTGTGTATGAAGTTTAAATAAATAAATAAAAAGATAACGTTATTTTCGTTAGAGAAAATCGTAAAAAATGCACCTGTCTAAACTATGATGTTAACTTTAAAATTATAACATTACATAATATAACATCACGCCTATATTAGGCAGAAGGTAGAGGTGTAAAACCCACATTTCACCTATATTAAGTCCCATGTGATAGGGGGTGAGCCTACCGCCATCCACCGGGCACAATGCCAACTCCGTGCTGCTATTGTGAATTTCCTGACGCAAAATTCATAAATGACACATACGCTAACCACTAGACCATCGCGACAGTTTATCTTCAGTTTAACTTTAAAACTATTAGTTAATAAAACAATATTTTTCAAACAAAGTATAGAACAAAAATTGTTAGGAATGTGATATTTAATTTAAAAAAAAAAAACAACACTAAATTCTATTTTTTTTAAAAGAAATCGAAATACAAAAGCAGAAGCATTATTGAAAGAAATAAATTGCTAGTGACCAAAGAGTTTAACTCGAATTATTTTTTCTGGCTATTTACGTCAGCTATAAAGTTTTAATTTCCTCTTAATAGAGTTCATTTGTGTATTTTTTAAATTACTTCATTAAATTGTTGTTGATAATTGCGTTGTTCAAAAGCCATCAATAATTATCTAAGATTTCTTATTTAAAAAATGACTCGTGATTTGTTTCTTGTTATTGCTACTTTTACTGGTAAGTATCATAAATGTCATATTCAGGGTTCCGTACCTAAAAGGTAAAAACGGCACCCTATTCTAAGACTACGTTGTCCGTCTGTCTGTCCATCTGTAACCAGAATGTGTCATAATTACGGTGATAGCTAGACAGATCAATTTTTCACAAATTATGTATAACTGTTGCTTGCCACTATTAATAGCAAATACTACAAACGCTCGTTCAACAAACGTGATATTTTGGTCGTTTTTTCTTGATATTTATAATGACAACAGGTAGACGCATAAAATATTTACAAAATATTCATTAAGTAATATATTTACTTTAAAATGAATAATTATAACAAAATTATTAAATGGGGGCTTCCATACAACAGACATATTTATTTACCTTTTTTATAGATAATGGTACGGGACCCTTTGTGCATGAGTCCGACTCGCACTTGGCCGGTTTTTTCAGGTTCAGTGTCATTGAAAAATACATAGCATATTTTTGGTTCCATTGCAGCGTACATCTTAGTCAGGTAACAGTTTTAGATGGACAACAAGTATCGTATTGTCCCGTGCTGGGTCATGTATGATGCCAGTCGAAAATTGTTATGGTCATTTGTTTGCAGTTTGCTTGCTCTTATGGAGTCCATCGGTTCATGGATGCTGGGGCGGCGGTACCCCCGAAGGTCCCCCCTTACGAACTGAACAAATGTTAAACTTCTACAGCATGAAAAGCGACGACATGATAGATCTGCACAGAATCAAAGTAGACAGGAATTGTACGAATTGCCCTAGAGTTTACATCCCTATCTGTGGCAGCGATAACAATACGTACGTGAACGAATGTCGTTTGAGATGTAGGAATGTGAACCGGTGGAGAAAGGGAAGAGTAAGAATGATGAGAACTGGGCCCTGCAAACTTTTTACAGATACAGATCTCAATAGTTAACACTAAATAAAATAATAATAAATAATAAATAAAATAATACATACACAGCCTTTATTGTTTTTTTTTGTCCACCAAGAAGGAGTAACCCCGCCAAGCGAAGCTTCAGTGACACACAAATAAACTTGTGACTAAATAAGATCTTTTTTTTTACATTAGCTTTAAGTCATTTATTTTTAGGTTACATAATTTTTAAATTTTGATTTGTTATTTTTAATTAATAATTTCATTTAAATAAATTGAATGTCAATAAAAAAATATCTAATTATTTATCATTTAATACAATTCCATTTGATTTCTTGAGATTATATTGATTTCCTAGGTATTCAATACCTGGATTTCACAGATATATAGATATATAACCCCATGCCGATTTCGGCTACGGTGACTACCTCTAGTGGATTGTGTGATTAGTCCTTTCGTGTGCCCTTAGATGGCTGCATTAGCCAACTTTATGCGTGAACGTGCGCAAACATTGTTGACACGTTAGGACACCATTTACGTAGTTATACATTATGGCCTTCGGTTGTTTTACTACTGTAACACGGACATGCATTAAATTGTAGAATTCTTTTTGGCCTTACTGTAGACAGGTCAAAATATAAATACTCTGTAGTTTTAAATAAAGTAATTAAGTGAACGACATTAAGATATTCTTGCGTTTGCGTTGCTTAATGCGCTTTTATACTTTCCTTCCAGTTTAATTGCGTGAAAAACTTGTAAGATTTTTATATTAACGGGAATGAGAAATTACACCAATATTACTTTAAGAGATGGAAACACTTTCAGGAAGCATATTTTTAAGCTTTTTATGACTATTAAAGTCTAGTAATACGGCTGTTGTTAATACTGCTTTATTGGTCCAGTGGTTGGCATATGCGACCTCTCACCGCGAGGTCTTGAGTTTGATTCCAAGGTCGAGCAAAAGTGTTATTTAGAAAAATACCCTAGTTAAAAGGATATTTTTTCGGTAGTAAATTATCAATAGCAATAAAATTGTACCCGCTGGATGTAGATTAGCTTACCTACCCCATAACATACCCTAAATAAACGTTACAGCTTGATGAGTCTGTCATAACCAGGGCTCGGAATTAGGTAGAGTTTTTCATGTACTTACACTGATTTCATACAGCGAAAGAGTAAAGTGGATATGCCTCAAAACCCGAGATTAATTTAAAAGAGCAGAAAAAAATCCCATGATTTTTTAAATAAAAAGTTATTTACTTTTTTACACAATTTAAACTACTGCACGCGCGACTAAATATTTTAATTCTCACAAAATTTATACAGTAATGTCGGAAGCGAACACTTCAAATCTTACTGGTAATGAATCGGACAAGGAAAATGATTCTGATGGGCCGTTTGAATAAGCAAAACCTCATGAGTCTAGGCTAGAAGCAAAAGTATTTGCTCGTATTTATAAAAAAGGCGAAATATGCGTATGAGAATTTACTACAGACTTTCAACAATTTGTATTGTGAATTAATGTAAACTAATAAAAAGTGAATGTTAATTATCTTTGTTTTATTTGTCTATCTCTGAGGTGTTTATTATTATTTATTCGTAATATTGTTGGCCACACGGGATTGTTCATTAGAAATCCCGGGAAGGTCCACATTAATATCAACATTTCGATGCAAGTACATAAAAAACTCTACCTAATTCCGAGCCCTGGTCATAACATAGACTACACATATAGGTTTGATGCTGGGCAGCTAATGAAGCAATTATTATTTTAAAATTAACCTGCATGTGTTTCGTATAAGAATGATAAGATGATCACTAATTACCATGATTAAGCATAATTGCTTTTCTAATTACCTTTCACAGTTGAAAATTTGAAAAAATCTTGGTTGTTTAATTGCTTACGTCTTATATTTTTTTGCTATTAAATTGATTGGGTAATGTGAAAATGAGACGCTTTTCCGTAGTAGCCTTAGGTAAGTAATAATTAAGAATCTTTACCAATTTTTAATAATTTTTACTGCGGGAATTTGCCTGTAATGTAACGTGGCAGATTCGATTTTGAAATAACATTACAAACTGCCTTCCAGACTAACAAGCATTCGCCTCTAATGTAACTTTTTAACCTACTTAAAAAAGGAGGCGGTTCTCGGTCCCATGCTTATCGGGGAAATCAGCAACCCTCAAATTTTAAAGGCTTTCATATTGTTTGTCGTATATAATTTAAAGATTGGATATTAGCATTTAGCAGTCAGCATTTTATGTTGCATTTCTGAGCTGATGCTGGAAGGTACAACTCCTTAAAGGAGATAATTCTTTAATCCGTTTACGGTATTCTTTCAAGGTATACACAGATGAGGCGAGATTTTGAAGTATTTCTTACTTTTTAGTGCATTTTTTGTAATTGAATTCGGTTTTTTTATGGAAAATTATCATATTCAATTTTCGAATTGTATCATTACAGATCGTAACTGTAATGCCTGGTTCTGATCTTCACTGTATACTCGAATTTGTTACTTTAAATTACAGATGAATGCACGCGGTGAGGCAGCACCTTAAATATTTAAATTTAAATAATTACTTTTACAGCAATAACAGCGCTCATATTCAGCGAACCACCAGTAACAGGAAAGCCTAAGCCATGGATTCCAGAAACATACATACTATCCTTTATGAATCCTAGATCCGCCGATCTGATACCAATGGACAAAATAAATGTAAACAAAAACTGTACGAACTGTCCAAGGATATACTTCCCTGTATGTGGAAATGATACGATAACTTACTTGAATGAATGTAAAATGAAATGTGCGAATATGAATTTGAGACGACCTAATAATATGAGTATGACGTATATGGTTAGGACTGGACCGTGCAAAATCTTTCCAGGGGATTAAATTATACATCTCCATCACCCTTCTATCCTAAGGTTGCCTGGAAGAGATCGCCTCAAGCGATAAGGCCGCCCTTTGCACGTTATAGTAATAAGTACCAATTTCTCTGTATGTTTGTGTCAAACTATTATGTGCAAATATAGTGTTCTCTCTTGATATATCTATTTACTATATGTTTACCCGATAACCCCATAAGTAGCGATAGCTGAGTGGGAGACCGTAGGGTCCCACTTGGCGAGCGATAATTCTTTGAAACGAATCTTAACGATATATTGACAGAGGTGTGTGCCGTGGATCGAACCCGAGACCTTCGACTTAGCAGTCCTACGGTCTCCCACTCGGCTATCGCTGCTGTTTATGAAATACTTTAGTTAAATTGCTTTAATCTACAAAAATATTGAAAATTAACTGCCACCTTTCGATCTTACATTTCATTTCTCAATGGCCGCCAGCGCAGTGTTGGCTACTAAATCGTACAAATCAACCACTTGGTTAATGATTTTAAATCGATATTTTTACTGAGATTATTATAAAATTAGATAGTTTATTTCTTTTGATTCATTTAATTTATTGATTAACTGTAGGAAACGCTAACACTATTGTATAGAATCAAACAATATCATATTCAAAACAGAATACTTTTTAATTTTCAAAAATCAATGCAGTTACCCATATACTTTACTGCCACGGTGTTTTCATTAGTTGTTGAATTTTGATTGATGCAGTTCAAGTGACATGGGCTGAAGTATGAGAAGCCGTCGGTGCCGCAAACTGGATCGTACACCCTATCACATCGACACCCTTGAGAGATTGTTTCAAATTCTTCATATTCACCTACTTTTTGCAGTATTGCGCTGAAATTATATAAATAGCATATTATTAATATATTATGGGGTGCATGAAAGGAGCCTCCCCGAGTGACGTACACAACTATTCCCTACGTCCGGCGCACCCTGGGCAATTCGCGAGTTTTCCAAAGTGACTTGGCTAATCCTATCACCACGATGACAAATCAAAATAAAATTTGACTCAGCCATCGACACGACGAAGAAGAAGAATTAATATATTATTAGTGATTTATATATTTGAGCCGTTTGGGGTCGAGACGCTCTGGGACCGCGGGGTCCTCGCGTTCGTTCACTTTTTACAGAGCTAATTAAACGATTGGTTGACTCTTCACGTGACCAAAAAGCTGTCTACCTATGTCAAAGGATCAGCATTGCCATCCAACGAGGCAATGCCGCCAGCCTTCTGGGCACGTTACCCGCGGCTGACATAGATGCGGAGGAATTTTTTTGACGCCTAAATTATAATTATTATTTTTAACATTTTCTTTTATTTTTTGTACATAGTCAGGTATTTCAATAATTTAATTATTTTGATAACTAAATATCACAGTATACTTTCGAAGAGAGAGGTGATTTATTAGCATAGGTATTTTGGAAGGTCCCATGTGATAGTAAATGAGCCAATCGCAATCTATCAGGCACAAATCCAAACTAAGTTTTCCTGCTGAAAATTGCCTGCTTTTTTTTGCAACCCAGAAATCAAACCCGTGATTTCACTATTACCAGGCATATACGCTTACTACTAGTACATCGAGGCAATTATTTTAGTGCAACAACAGGGTGCAAGCGACATTTATTGAAACTACAGCTTTCATACATGGTCAGTATTCATTGCCACCGATTCAAATTTTTATTACTTAAAAAAAAACATTTTCCCGAACAAATTGATCATTTCCATCATCCAATCTGTTCGCCAAAGGCAAAAAAGTTAATAAAAATTAAGTTTTTTGTAATAAATATTACCCAGTGGAAATGAATACCTACTAAATATCTATAAAAGCTGTATTTTTTTAAAAATATTATTATTATCCTCGACCAACACCTTAAAATGCTCGCGGTAGGCAGCAGGACCAGCTGGAGCGCGTTAGAGCTAGATGCGAGCAAACGCTAGTATCACATAACATAAAAACTACTGAGTAGTCAAGGGACACCCGGATGGAACGAAGTTACTTTCGATTTTTAGTCTGATGATGTAGCACCGTAGCTGTAACGTAGCATGTAATTACTACACCGCTACGAGAATTGCTACAAAATGTGTCGTTACAATTTTTTGTCCCAATTTTTTCCGTCTAGCCCCCTTTCGCAACGCGCGATAAGGAACTTCGTTCCAATAATACTCACCTTTTAATGCATTTATACTCACCCTTCATCACCGTCACGGACATCACCTGGAGGAATCCACGACGGATTGTTTTGCCGTAACATATTCTTTGGAGGAAAGGTGGTAGCAACCCTTTTCACATTGTTAGAACTACTTTTAATATTGTTAGGACGTCCAGGCATCGTAACAGTTATCATTGTCATCCACAGAACTGAATCTATCGAAATATCAAAACACTTTAAGCTATCTCTAGTGCTGTAGTCGCTATATGGTTCCATATCTATACCAGAATATCAACACAATTTTGTGGATTTGTGATACATATTATATATATTATTTCTTCAGAATTGCCGCGGGCTAACTAAAACTATTTCGACTATATCAAAGCATCACGCCTACCATTAGCATAAGGCTGTTGTTATACCAATCGATTGATCGTTGATCGATGTCATTGGTATATGCAAAAATGGATTAGTCGATCAACAGTTTTTTTTATAATAATAATAACAGTCCCAGCTAACACATGACCCACAGCCAGGCTGCGCCGCTGCGGCCTATAGTCACTATGCGAAGGGTTAGGTTATAGTCCACCATGCTCTGACCAAATGCGGGTTGGTAGACTTAACACACCCTCAAGCTCTTTTTAGGCACTCTCAGGCATGCAGGTTACCTCACAATGTTTTCCTTTACCGCTAGCGAGCGATAATTTATATGATATATACCTATATAATGGACGGAGGTGCGTGCCGCGGGTTCGAACCCGAGATCTTTGACTTCGCAGTCCCACGGTCTCTCACTAGGTACTACCAAAAAGTGGAATGACGTTTTGAGTATTTATTTTATGTATTTATTTTAAAACTTAATGTACAATATCGCACATAGGCGGACTTAATGCCATAGGCCTTTCTAACAGTCAACCTTTGGGTGACGCTGAGAATGGGTAGTAGGTGCAAAAGTGGAAGTTTTAATTAAGAAAATAGTAGAATAATAACATAATTATGAGTACTTCCCTTAATATACGTACTAACTTTTGCTCGAAGCTTTGCTCTTGTGGTAGTTATAAATAGGAAAAACTCTTTAGGGGTAAGCTCAGGTTTTTATATTTTCCAACTTACAGAACCAAAAAATAATCCAAAATGTGTCCATTTATCGATGAATTGCTATAATATAAAATACTTCATAGAACTAAATTCAGTTTATGAATATGAAATAAGTATTCGAAACTAATCGGAAAAGTCGGTTAATTATCAGTTTATAGCGAAAATTTGATTAAATGTTACAGGGTAATTTTACAAAACAGTTTACACATGTATAGTTTAACATATCATTTAACGTTCTGAAAAATTATACAGAAAATTTTATATAATTAAGACTTCAATAAAATTTGTTCAAAATCGTTCAAAATTTTGTAATTATATGAAGTATGGTATGGTGTATAAATTAACTGGTGGTAACTTCAGCCCATTGATATTCACAATCCATCAAAGGTAAATGCAGGTGTGTCGCTACTTCTCAGGACTTCGAAGTTATGCCTTGACTATTTGACATGTGTCCTAAGTTGGTACCACCTAGAGGTGCAACCGATAGAAACTTTTCGGCGGCACGTCGATATTATGCAAGCCGGTGGTATTTTTTTCTCTAATCATATTTTTTTTTTTTATACTACGCCCACAGCGAACGAACGTGTAGTCCACCTGATGGTAAGTGGAGTACAGCCCATGGACATCAACAATCCACAAAAGCAGATTATAGATGCGTTGCTGCAGCTGAGGACTAGGGTGTTATGCCTCAAATGCCAGTAATTTCAGGGCCTGATCTCACCACCAAACACAGTAATGGAAGCACTACTATTTGGCGGCAGGTTAAAGGTGAGACGGTAGTTATTTAGAAAATTCCAACCACTATTGAAAGGAGACTGTTCTGAATTCATACAATGTTAGGTTAAAAAAGTAAACAAAATAAAAAGTAATGAGTACATAAGTAAAATTATTTTATAAACCACTCTTGAAAATTTGGAGAGCATGACAATTTAGAATCTACTGAACTGATCTTAATAAAAATTGGTGTGGAGATAATTCAAGGCTCCAGGAAAAACACAGACAATGTTTATTGACTATACTATACATAAATTTATACTATACATTTAGCCCGAGTAATAAAACACCCTATTTTGTTTTGGGCCCACAATATATTAGTAAACTGTTTTGATTTTCACAGAATTGACCATCGATAATTATTCCACTTTGCTTTTTACGACAAGGTATAAAAAAGAGTTTAATCTACTTTTCCGATAATTTAAAAATCGAACACGAGCGGCATATTAAACATAACTTGCATCAATATAACAAGATTAATGAAAAAAAACTAAATAATCGATAAACAAAAAAAATATGTTAACTGCCCTTTTAGTCAAGTGGTTTACTTTTGTTGAAAAGTGTTATTTAAGATTTTGCCTGCTGGAAACTTTTGATCGCAGCACGGCATTTGGAATAATGACGAGTAAATGGTAACTAGGTTGACCCAAAATCACATTTGATCTAAAATAACCGTTTAAAATTGAGTGTTAATTGCTTTGACGTTTATGTGAAAACTAGACATAACTCAAAAACACTAGTGACGACTAGAACCTATCGACAGCAGAAAAAATAAAATGGGGAACGTATAAAAAGTTTAGTTTCCACGCCTGATGTTCATAACTCATTCTAAGCTGAGCGCACACTAGCACCCTTGAGAGAACTCATCGGACCTCCGGGGAAAACGTTGCGTGTGGTACAAGCCATAAGAAGTGATGGGTTTTAAAACTAACAGTCTCTAAAATTCATGAAAATTCAATCGTTGAATTAAGGTGCTTCCAAACCGCGAGCAAACATCCTTCCAGACAAACGAACATTTATTTGCCTGTGTAATACTTTTGGGGCAAATTTCAAATTTATTGTCGCATTTAAGGTTGCGCTCTGCAATGTTCGGTTCTCCTCCCTCACTGGTGTTATATTCGAATCTGTAATGTAACATAACAAGCAAATGCTCGCGGTCGAACCACCTAAATACTTAAGACCCTAGTTCTCAGATAAAGCCAACGCATCTACAATCTGTTTTTGTGGATGGAAGTTCCTCCACCAGTTAATCAACTACAAACATTTTGTACTAAAGTGTTTTCAGACGTACGAGCATTTGCCCGTAACACAAGGTGTAAATGAAATCGTGACGTGTCATTTATTTTATATTTTATTATATATTACATAATATATCACATGATTCAGAATCAAGATGTATATTTTTGCATCGGAAATTTGCACGCTTCGGCATATCGATTTTGAAATTGTAAAATTGCATGTTATGCACTCTAACGCTCGGTTTACCTCCCACCCTGGTGTTATATTCGAATCTGTAACGTAACATTGCAAGTGAATGCTCGCGGTCTAAATCAGCTTGATAAAAATTCACACCCGCTCACATTTAATAACTTGTTCCCCACGTCAATGTGGTTGCACACCTTATAACTGGGTCACCTGCGTTGTGACGTTCTCAGCATGAGACAGCGACACTCTGGTTGTCAAATGAAATAATAAGCTATGGGAGGTAAATTCAACGTCTAATGGTTATTCAATCGGGGCAGGGTATTTTTATGCAGAGTTGAATAGGTCACTGCGTATTTTACTTTATTTATGTGTGCCTTCCTGGCCTAGTGGTTAGCGTGTGCGCCTCTCACCGCGAGGTCTTGGGTTCGATTAAAGTGTTATTTGCGATTTTGCGGTCAGAAAATTCACAATAGCAGCATGGAGTTGGAATTGTGTCTGGTGGATGGCGATAGGGTCATCCCCTATCCCATGGGACCTAAACATAACAGGTGAAATATCAAACTTTTTCATCATTGCAAATATGGGTAAACCATTGTTGTTATAAAATACTTAAGTCTACCATATTTTACCCTAAGGCATGCAATACAGATCATACTTAAATCTATAAGTATTAAAAAAATCTTTATTTACAGAGAAATATACATATAGTATCTTAAATTAAATTAGCCTAATAACTTAAACTAAACTTAATAAGTCACTGTCAGAAGGCCTCGTTCCCAAAATGCTGGCAGCATTACCGCGTTGTATTGCGATACTTAATCGCTGGCCGAAATATAATCCAGCATTTCGAGAACGTGTTGCCTCACTTAGACGTGCTGACAATTCTTTGTACAGACTATAAGTGGTACGGCCCCAAGGCCCTAATGTTTCGACCGCAAAAGGCGCAAACATGTAACAGCTATCAAGCGTAAGTATTATAGGTACATAATACACTTTTTAGATACATTTGTTTAGGAACTATTTATAACCAAATTATCACCAATTTAATTATATACATAAATGTGGTTGTTGTACACCTCTGCCACAATCTTCTGGGTAATAATGGCGTGATGTTATGTTATGATATAAAATATGAAATCAGTTTATTCGAAATTGAGATAAGAATGATAGACACACTAAACTTGTGTTAACAGGGTGTTATGCCCAATCTAGAAATAGAACTCGAGATCTCAAGCGTCATGTATGATGCGTCAGCATAAAAGCTTGTATTTTTTTTGTTTTTTTTTTTCGGTTTCCTAGAACCTTACACCTGTGGCGGTATTCGCACATTATAAATGACGTATGACATCGACAACGTCAAGTAGTGACACACACACGTGACATAATATGTGCTGAATCGCGATAACGAAGTGTTCACAGAGAGTGTACATATATATACCACTTCCAATACGCTACCATTGGACAGCTGTCCGCCAGGCAATACCACCGAGCCTGGTCGGAGGATCCTCCCTTTGTGGTGGAGGAAAATCACACCCTGTTCCTCTACAGACCTACTGACTTTACATTTACTTGTACTTGATAAGCTTGGCGCGTTTCTAAATAAATGATCTAGACAAAAAGATAGTTGTATTACTGTATGTCATAGGATCATTCAGTAGTTTGTCTGTGTTGTTTAGTGATACGGAACCCTAAATCACTTTGACATTACAAATTCATTAGTTTTCTTTCAATAAATAGTTCAATCAGTATTTGAATTTTCACTAGATTGGTCGCTACATGATTCTAATTGTGATGAAATGGACGGTTTATTTTTGTTTTCTAAGTTTAAGGTATTTTGTTTTTAATTTTGTTAAAACCACTCTAGTAAAAATGAAAAGGGATGTTTGTATTTTTTCAGCATGCTTATACATATTTGAAAAATATCACACCGCAAAATTGATTTTTTTTTGGTTTCTTTCTTTCTAATAAAAACACACATTTTCTACCTACGGCATTTATTATTTGTACTTAAAAATGAACACAAAACCCTCTTCTAACAATATACTGATCTTTAAATCTTAGGCAAAGAAACTTGCACATGTTAATGTAAGTAATGCTTTTGTTGCTGCATACAGGGCGGTATACATCGAGGCACCGCCAACATGGCATCCAAATGTCAATTGGCGTGACGTAAAACTCAATTGGCCGATATTCTAGTGTTAAGGCATTATCCCTTGTTGGTCTAGTCCAGGGGTCCTTCTGCCAAAATGCTGATGTACACGTGTGAATTTGTAATATTATGACTGCAACTGAAAAAAGGAGTCGGTTACATACTTACATACATACAGGTGAAGCTAATATAAGCGTGTTAAAAATAAATAATAGTTTAAAAAAACTAAAAAAACACGCTTTTAAAGTACTTCTAACTAAAAAGTGAATAGTAATTCCTAATATAAGCTGAAAATGGTAATGAACAAAAAAGACTAATAGTGCTCTGAGCCATATTTTTCGTCTATCGAGCAACCCACGCTTTACTACTTTCAGCTTATATTAGGAATTATTTTTCACTTTTTAGTTAGAAGTACTTTAAAAGCGTGTTTTTTAGTTTTTTTAAACTATTATTTATTTTCTACTTTTTGGTTTGGTTTATTTATAAAAGCGTTTTTTTTTTAATTTTTGTTGATGAAATTTTTCTTTTTTTAATTTTTTTTATCGAATTATTGCATTGTCATCGATCTTTGACAGGTTTGCAAAATATGAATGAAATCTGTCCGTTTAAAATGGGTCAAAAACGAGTCCAAAGGAGTCGGTTACATACATACATACATACATACATACATACATACAGGTGAAGCTAATATAAGCGTGTTAAAAATAAACTGATTGGTGTGGTCAAGGTAAGTCGGTTAACATTAAACTTATTCTGTTAGCAAAAAAATTTAACTACTTATAACTTTAAGCGGCAACATCATACTTTGTTACTCTTGGCTTCGTGCCGTTACGGTAGTTTATTAAAACTTTAGAATTTGAATTAACTGGTAGAATGAAGCAAGATTTCTTAAAAAGATCCAAACTAAAAACAATGGAAGAAGCAATGTTGAAGACCAATCAATCTTCCAAGCCTCTTCCCAATTACATTGTGGCCAGCTTCAAGTCTAACGGATTTAGCTGAATATCAGTATTTTACGTGGAGCGACTGCCATCAGACCACAACCAAGTACGAGGTGATACGATACCTACTTTTTGTTAGACCAGTTGTCAGAATTTCTGATCTTTGACTGCCCGTAACGACTGCCATAGATTTTTAAATGACAACTGGGAATGACGACTTAACGTGCCCTCCGAGGAATACAAAACTCGTCATACTGAGATGATCACCCATCTGTGGCCGGCCACAGTTGATCATCCCGCGCGGCTTCGACTTGGCCACGAATTATTATAGGTAATAATATAACCGGTTCCTTGACTGTTTATAATTTATATTATAATTGTAAGTTAGTATATTAAAGTAATTAATTATTATTATTATTTTTTTGTTTAATCTATTTTTGTTTTCATTTTTTATATTGTGTTTTTTATATTTTTTATATTGTGTTTTCTTTTTCTTTTTTAATTATTAATATTGTTATTTTTTATTTTTTCCTTAACCTCTTTTTCTTTTTTGTATTGTATCATCAAGCCCTAAATATTTAAATGTGAAAACTTGTAAATGGTTAACAGATGTATATTTTGTAATTATTGTAGATATTTTATAACTGTTTGTTTTCCGAATAAAATAAAATAAAATAAAATATTTTTTTTAAATTACCCTCTATAGTTAAAACTCACAGATCACAACCTTGCGCATTTTTAAAAGAACTTTTTTGTTTTTTGTTTTTTATTTCAGTAAAATTTAAATTCCAGGTGTACGATTTTAATTCATTGCTCTTAAAGCAAATTATCTTTTGCTTCAAGTATTTTTTTGTCTTAATAGGTTGATATTACACAGTTACAAGTACACTTTTATTTCACTGATTATTGTTTTCAATTAACTTAGTTACGTAATTTATTACAAGGAAAGTTCATTAAAGCTATGAAGACAAAATTATCTGATTCTCTTATAGGCGGATCAATTTGCTATACGTTTCTTGGTAATATAATTGTGATATTATGTATCTGGCCATTTTAATATACTAGCATTTTAAATATTTACAAATATACATTTTTAATGAAGAATTTTTTTTTTTTATTAATTTAATTTAATAATAAATATTTATTAAGGTTAACTTACAATAAAAAAAAATACAATAAAATATTTATATACAATAATATACATCAAAAATTTTTATATATTTATAAATCTTTACCTACACAGCATCAAAAAATTCAAATGGCTACATCGTGCCCAGAAGGCTGGCAGCATTGCCACGTTGTATGGCAATGCTTATTCTTCGAGCCAAATAGAAAACAGCCCTCTGGTCACTAGTCGCATCGATTAATCTTTTTGAGATATCTTTAACAAGCAGCCGGGAGCCCGGACCCCAAGGCCCTAAAGTTTCTACCCCACACAGCTCAAATATATGATTAATTAATTAATTAGTATTGTAAAAACCGACAATTTGCCTTACAGAATCTCGCCACCGTTCGCGTTATACGTTGTGTAAAAAAAAAAATCTGCCTCGTGGTCTAACAGTATTTGCGATCGCTCACCGTGAAGTCTCGGTGTTGATTCCAGGGTCGTACAAAGGTATTATTTGGGATTTCCTATACGGAAATGAACCCTTTAGAGTAATAATTAGATTGAGAAATTTGAGAATTGATACCTTTTAGGATAATATAGAGATTGTTGAATGAATACAACGTTAATATGCTTACGATTTTATTTTTAAACGTTAAAAATCACATAAAATAACAAATTCCTCTTCTCACAATAGTATCTGGTCTATTGTTTCTACAGTTATAAAAGCAATGATTCCTGTAAGTGACATTGAAGGAGCTACACACTGGAAAAAAAACTCTAGGGCATTCCATACAAGGTACAAATAAACTATCCAACTCTGGTACAAGACGCATGTAGGTGGAAGGCGCTGTTTCTACTCTGTAAACTGGCTCCGTTGTTGTTTCGGCCTTTTCTGAAAAAAAAACCAATCAAATCAAACTCTTAACTAAGCTAATTACTACTTATACATCAATATTTTTATTGCAAATATGGGTAATACATTGTTGTTACAAAATAGTGAAGTCAACCATATTTTATACTAAGGCTTGCAATACAGATCATAATTAAATCTATAAGTAGTATTATAGGTACTTATTACTCTTATTAGATGCATTTGGTTCGGAAATATTATTACAAAATTATTACCAATTTGCAACAAAATGAAGGTTGTAAAAGACAAAGTAAGAATAATTACACATTTTAAAATATTTTATGGTATAAGTACAAATTTCAACTAACTTTTTTACTACTACTAGTAATATTGCTACAAATATTATCTTTTAAGTATTCTTTAACACTGTAATAAGCTTTATTAATAAACATTTATTGTTTTTTTTAATTTAAATTGATCATTTTTTTCTAATAATGACTTAGGTAGTTTGTTATAAACTCTAGGTGCCATACAAACGATAGTATTGGTAAATAGTGTAGTATTATGTTTGTTGACAACTTATTTTATGGTTTTGTCTCTCAACTCATATAAGTTTTTACCAATATTATTATTTCATACATGAATAGGTATATACAAGGCAAAGTGAAAATACCGAGATCAATGAAAAAAGGCTTATAGCTATCAGTTTGTACAAGTATTGGTTTGATGAATAATAGGTACATACCAACACTGCGGCATGCCTCCCCTTTAGCTACAAGAAGAACTGCATCTGGAAGATGTAATTAAAAGACATAATACTATGTAACAAAGGGCATATATATTTAAAAAAAAAACTTCACCCGCACTAGAAATAACTCCTGTGTCGCGGGAGAGTTTACAAACATACATTTCACACACACAAAGCACACCCAGAGTCAGAACAAATCTTTGCGGATCACACAAAGATTTGTTCTGTGTGGGGATCGAACCCACAACACCAGCACTGTTATGGCGAAGTCTGTAATTAATGTAAATTATAAGAAATACGCAAATCTGTTCTTAGGAACCGTGACATCTTATTTTACATATTTGGATTAAGAAATATGTTATGCTCAGCTCGGGAATCGAAGCCGGTTGAATTGAAAAATAATATGTACATTATTTATTTTTTGTAAATATTAACATCTCAAGAAAATAAATAGTTATATTTATATTTTAATAATATTATAATATATACATATTATAAACTAACTATACTCACAAACTAACATTCCTGTGATAAACATTGCCCGTATCCTTTGATCAGGATAATTTGTTAATTAATAAAAATACGCCATACATTTTTGAATGAAAACGTGCAAAAGTTGGTCTCCTGAAAATCAATTATGCTTCAAGCGTATTGTCATTATTAAATTAAATAAATAAATAATAGCAGCCCTGTATCTTATACATGTCCCACAGCAGGGCTTGGGCCTCTTCTCAAGATGAGAAGGGTTTAGGCCATAGTCTACCACGCTGGCCAAGTGCGGATTGGTAGACTTCACACACCCTTGAGCGCTTTTAGGCACTCTCAGACACGCAGGGTTCCTCACGATTCACCGTTAGCGAGCGATAATTTATACGATAAATACAAACATATCTTCGATAAGACGCATCTTAACGATTTATTGACAGAGGTGTGTGCCGTGGGTTAGAACCCAAATTCTTCGATTTCACAGTCCTACGGTCACCCACTCGACTATCGCTGCTTTTCGTTACCTATTATTAAATTAGTATTTTATTTTATTTATTTATTTAATAATACAATTTATATATAAAGACATGCTTAACAGTGTAATATAAACCTAACTAGGTTTTTCTATACATCTTTGGATTCGTCGACGGTAGTTTAAAATAAATATAGTTTAAAAAAACTAAAAAAACACGCTTTTAAAGCACATCAAACTAAAAAGTGAAAAATAATTCTTATTATAACCTGAAAATAATAATAAACGAAAAATACTAGTACTATTGTGAAAAAAAGCGTGGGTCGCTCGATAGACGAAAAATATGGCAAAAATATTCACTTTTTAGTTTGATGTGCTTTAAAAGCGTGTTTTTTTAGTTTTTTTAAACTATATTTATTTTTCACTTTTTAGTTTTATTTTAATCCTGGCGATCCTAATCAGGATAATGAGATAAATTTATGAAATTATTATATTGTCGCTGATTCTTTACAAGTGTAGAAAGTTTGAATTAAATCTGTCCGTTTAAAGTGGGTCAAAATCGAGTCCAAAGGAGTCGGTTACATACAAACAAACAAACAAACAAACAAACATACAGGTGAAGCTAATATAAGCGTGTTAATGAATCCGGGTTAGTTAGAACATCACATATCTAAAGTTAAGTAACATGAAATAAATGCATGCATTGTGTAAATTGATGTTTTCTGCTCATGGAGCCGCCGATATCAGAAGCATACCTTTATTTACCGATTTAAAAAAAAAAAACTAAAAAACACGCTTTTAAAGTACTTCTAACTAAAAAGTGAAAAATAATTCCTAATATAAGCTGAAAAAAGCGTGGGTTGCTCGATAGACGAAAAATATGGCACAGAGCGCCCCACGCTTTTTTCAGCTTATATTAGGAATTATTTTTCACTTTTTAGTTAGAAGTACTTTAAAAGCGTGTTTTTTAGTTTTTTTTAACTATTATTTATTTTCTACTTTTCATTTTGGTTTATTTAGCGTTTTTTTTTTTTTTTTTTTTTTTTTTATATATTTTTAATTTTTTTTATCGAATTATTGCATTGTCATCGATCTTTGACAGGTGTGCAAAATTTGAATGAAATCTGTCCGTTTAAAGTGGGTCAAAATCGAGTCCAAAGGAGTCGGTTACATACAAACAAACAAACAAACAAACAAACAAACAAACAAACAAACATACAGGTGAAGCTAATATAAGCGTGTTAAAAAAAGAAGGAGGTTCTTAATTCGATGGTATTGTTTTATAATTATTTTCGTATTAAGTATTTATTCACAGAATAAAATGTACTACTATTTTACGTTTGATTTTGATCGCAGGATTTACGTTATCTACAACTTTTTTTTTTAAATTATCAGTATTAATCAATGTACTTTGATGATCCAGGAAGGCATGATATTATTGGTGTTTAATTATATTATATCCACAAATGTAATACAGTAATACTTACTAAAATGACTTTCTTGATTTAAGTATTCAATAAAATTTTATTAGATGTATAAACTCAAATGACTAATTAGTACTTCTAATTTAACGCATAATTTAAGAAAACTTATTTTGTTACCTACTGTTTAATAATAAAATTAACATTATATCAAATCAAAATTTCCATTAATCATTCATTTATCGTTCAAATAAAATAAAAACTAGAAAAAAAATTAAGTACACAATGTTTATCATTCAAATATTAATTTGTAAGTAAACTTTATTACGATAATAATTTATGAAGATATACTTATTAGTTATTTATGCAACTGTTCTATAATGAGGGGTATTAAAACAGGAGTGTGGGTTTATCACACGAGGCGAAGCCGAGTGTGATAATAGTATCACATGAGTGTTTTAATACCTAATTATAACAGTTGCATACAAGACTTTATCTACACCCATGATATGAATCCTCTATAAATGTTCTGAAACCATAGGGTATTAGGTTACAGTGTTGTAAGAACTCTATGTAAATTCATGGAAAGTTTAATTAGTGAGTATCTAATAAAAAAAACTATGTATAGGTAATAATATAATTATTTATTGTAATAATTATTAACATTTTGAATCGTACAATTATTAAAAAGTATTTTTTCAATACTATTATTGAACAAAAATGGCGGGATACGACGTCAATTCAAAAATTCGAATAAGTTTTTATTTAAATTACGGCGCTGTGGTAGTAAAACGCGCGTGCATGACATGTTCTTTTTTTGAAATTCATAAAGATGCCATGAGAATGTGGCTGTTCGATGAGTAAAAAAGGAGTTGCATAATGAATTTCAGTACAACATTATAACACCCGTTCGGGTGTTATAATGGTTATTATGACACTGGCTGTTTTAATGTTGGCAATTAGCTAACTGTTTCAAGAACGTTTATAGAGGATTTATAGCATGGGTGTAGATAAAATATATTATTATGTGTTATTTTTTAAAAACAATTTTCTTTTTTGTACCTCCTGTTCGTACTATAGCTTATGTATACGAAATATTTAATATCTAATCAATACGTTGTTAACAACCGAATGGCGCAGTGGGTAGTATGCCTACCTGTGACACTGAGGTTGCAGGTGCGATTCCCGCTCAAGACTAATCTTTGAGTGCATGAACATGGAAGTTTGTTTTTTACTGGGTGTTTCTATGTATAATAAGTATATATTTACTAAAGAGAAGTATATATGTATTAGTATCAGTTATTTTAGTACCCATAGTACAAGCTCTGCTTAGCTAGTGACTAAATGGAGTTGTGTGTATTTTATTTTATTTTACTTTATTAGGAAAGCTAATGTGATATAATAGACAGAGATGATGAGAAAATGAAGGCCAATTAAAAGTTTTCACAGATAATTTATAGTAAGAATACATAAAGAAATTAGACATTAACATATAGGTATAACAAATAATAAACGAAAAAGCAAGAATTAGACACAAGTAGGATTTTTAACTTAAGAAAATAAAGAGTTACACAAGTTTCTAAATCTAAATCTTTATCAACACTCCGGCATGCCGCATTGAACGTGCGGCTAGCTCGAACCAAGAATAAGTTTTGCCTATATTTTGTATTCACTGTTGGTGTGTGAAGCAAGTGTGATCTACGTAAAAATGCAGATGGCACACGCAGATCTATTTTGCTTACTAGCTCACGCACGTCCACCGACCCCCACGCCACACTTGACAGTAATGACAGATCCGCAATTTTCCTTCTTTCTTCTAACGGTAGAAGATGACATTTTATGCACCTGCTATAATAATTGGTCAGATAGCAATTAGAGCGATATTGAATGTATCTTTGTAAGGACTCTATGCGATTTATATAGATATTGTAATTGGGATTCCAGAATTGGGAGGCATATTCCAAGTGACTGCGAACAAAGGAACATTATGTAGTGTGATATTTATTATATCATAAAGTTTTATTTGTTTTACTTTTTAGGTGCTTTACTCGTCTCTTATACTGCAGCCTACTACTTTCAAGGGTTCAAAACAACACACAGGTTAGCTTTCAAAGATTCATATTACTGGCCTTCGCAGTTGGACTTCTTTATGGCTCAGCCAAAGGACGACTTGCCAGCCTTAGATGCTCTATGGAATTGTAAATGCCCAAGAGTATACCTGCCAGTATGTGGGACAAATAATCAAACCTTCACCAATACATGTAAAATGAATTGTATTAACAACAGGCTTCAGTTCAGGTATAAGGTCAGGAGAGAAATTAAGGTTCAGTATCCGGGGATGTGTGATAACTATTTCGAACCTTTTAGCTACTAATTCAAAATGGTTATTCAAGATTTTTGTTAAAAGTGCAATTGTGTATAGACTTTATGCAATAAATTATATGAAGTCTCGAGCAAGCTAAGGACCTGCTTAACAATCGCCAAGTAAACACAACGCAGTAAAAAAATATCATGTAGGTACTTAAATCTTCTTCGTCATGTCGATGACTAAGTTAAATTTTATTTTGACTTGCCATCGTGGTGAAAGGATTAGCCAATTCGCTTTGGAGAATTCACGAATTGCCCAGGATGCGCCGGATTATTAGGTTTATTATTATTATTATTTATATATAAATGAATAAAGACTATTGATGTCCGTTATAAAACTACAATATTTTAATTAATGATAATACCTATGCCAGAAACAATAAAATACCTCGCATACAAATTGTAGTAAACAAGTGCATTATTAACAACATATTTCATCTAAAAAATAAAAAAAAGTTTGAAATGTTAAGTGGTTTTTTTTTAATGAGGACTGTGAAATAGAAAATTAGCCTTATCTTGATTTTAGCGAACAATAAGTACTAACTTCACGCAGTAACTTCCAAGAAAAACTTAACTACTGCAGTTTCCTGGCATGCGAAGTTTTTCAGTGAAGTACCTACTTATACCATGAAAGCCCATTATTATTTTTAAGTAGCCGTCACTTTACAAGTTGACTACCTGTCATGAAATTCAATGAAAAATAAATGTAAAAATGTTTTTCATTTATTTCTTACCTGCTCCGCCCCTCTTTCGCCCGCGTCAACATTTTAAAGCTTGCAGTTGGAAGCAAGCGACAGCGTCAACGCCCGGCGTATGTTAACATATTTTTCATAAAAAAGATGCGCGGGCCGACATCACGATTGCGCGCGCACCTTTTTAACACGCTTATATTAGCTTCACCTGTATGTTTGTTTGTTTGTTTGTTTGTATGTAACCGACTCCTTTGGACTCGATTTTGACCCACTTTAAACGGACAGATTTCATTCAAATTTTGCACACCTGTCAAAGATCGATGACAATGCAATAATTCGATGAAAAAAATTAAAAATATATAAAAAAAAAAAAAAAAAAAAAACGCTCTTATAAATAAACCAAACTAAAAAGTAGAAAATAAATAATAGTTTAAAAAAACTAAAAAACACGCTTTTAAAGTACTTCTAACTAAAAAGTGAAAAATAATTCCTAATATAAGCTGAAAAAAGCGTGGGGCGCTCTGTGCCATATTTTTCGTCTATCGAGCAACCCACGCTTTTTTCAGCTTATATTAGGAATTATTTTTCACTTTTTAGTTAGAAGTACATTAAAAGCGTGTTTTTTAGTTTTTTTTAAATTTATATAAAAATATGTTTAAGAAGTAGCCTTGTTCTGCCTGGAGTTTGAAAATATCTCCATTTCTATTTTCAACAGTTCACAGTTAAGCCATAAAGGCGTAGAAGACAGAAATACAGACAAATAAACGGATAGACAGATAAATAAACAGACAGAAATAACTTATGAAATCGTAATATTGTGACAGTGACCTTTATTCAACAGGCTAATCTCACACTTCAACGAAAGCACTATTCGCTTGCAGTTAAAAGGTAAAAGAACGGTGAATCCTTCCTCAAGCTCTTTAACAAATACTCTACCACCAGTTTGCCACAACATTAGATCATTGTGTTAACATAACATAACATAACATCACGCCTATATTACCCAGAAAGGTGTGGCAGAGGTGTTGTACCCACACTTCACCTGTTTTAACATATACATGATAGGGGGGGAGCCTACTGCCATCCATCGGGCACAATTTCAACTTCGTGCTGCTACTATAATACTTTGCCCGACCCGGGCATCGAACCCGAGACCTCACGCTGAGAGACGCATACGCTAACCACTAGACCATCGAAGCAGTTACTGTGTGTACAGTGTTTATTCATCACATAATAAACATAACATGTCATTGATGTTTTTAGAATGTGAAAGGAATCATTGAGTCAGAAAATTCGATACGACCGACGAGCGTCATTCGATTCGCTTGATGAGTAAACATGAGGTTTTATGAATAAACGAGACAATAATCGATACACCAATATGACTCGATAACGTAACTAGATACTTGGACCGTAAAAAAAAATAAGAAAGCATCTACTACTACCTAATTTTAAAACATTATTCATAATGCCAGAAATGGTACGCATCTCAGCACAACACTGCAGCGCTAAAAACACCACAGCGCTGATATTCTGATGCACCCAGTGAGTGAGTAGCAAAGTGAAAAAAAAAATTACAAATAATATTTTTTTGTGTCACAAACAAACAATATTTTGGAGAAACAACTAAATTACATAAATAAGAAACAAATACAACTATACCTATATAATAGTAAAGCAATACATAAACAGAACAAATCATATTAAGGAAAGTCATATAAAAATTTTGCTTCAATCATTTTAATAGATCTTATCCCGACAAGCTTTTTGACATAATGACATACGGACGGACAGACGGACAGACATGACAACTCATTAAGGGTTCCGTTTTTTGCCATTCGACAACGGAACCTTAAAAACAACATCAATGATTGTACTATCTTAAGTAGGTTACAAACCAACATGGCGAAGTTACATTCCGCTCAAATGTTGTGAAGAATGAACGCGTGCGCTATTTCATCTTCTTATTGAGATAGGAACAAATGGATCAACGTGACGTCACGAAATGACGTAACATACAGTTGAGAAATTTAGGGTCCTGGCAAGAAGCGACCGCAGCTGGTTGGTAAAGCGACTGCCCGATGTGCAAAAGATCGCAGGTTCAAAACCTGCGGGCTCCATATCTTTTTCAACTGTTTCTTAGTATGATTTGCTAAGCATAGCTAAATGCTATAAAAGTAATCAATAAGAAGTATCAATGATTGTGTTTGTTCGTCACATAATAAACATAACATGCCATAGATGTATTTGAGAATGTGAAAGGAACCAGTGAGCCAGAAAATTTGATACGACCGACGAGCGTTATTCGATTCGCTTGATGAGTAAACATGTGGTCTCGTTGGTTTCGAGAACAAACGAAGCACTCGATATGTGTCGATTACTATTTAATCGACACAAATCAGATGCCTTGATTACGTAACAAGATACTGCATGAATTTGCTTATGACGGGTCCATATTTGGGTCACAAGCGGCACTCTGCTATCGCTTCATGGTAGATATTACTCCAATATGCACAAAGCGCTTCGCTTCAACATTTTTTATTTTTTTATTTATGGCTAACAAACTGAATGCACACCCTAAATCTTATTCTTGTAATATACAAAACAAAATTACTTAAAGTATGCTAGCGTTTCGCTTCAATTCGTAGTAGTAAACTCGTATGCTTTCTAAAATAGTGAGCACAGAATGCACATATAAATTTTAGCAGTGGCGGTCTAGATCAAATTTATATAAAAGAAAAATAACAATAAAACGAAGAGTACAATTTTATTACAATTTTACCTAAACATTTCATACGTGAACTGAAATGAATGGAAAGCCCTGCCCGAGTCTGTGTTTCCGGATGATTACAAACTGAACAAGAGTTAATAGGTATCTCATAGGTAAGCGTGCGTCCACCGTATACGGCCACATCACTTACCATCAGATGAGATCGTGGACAAACGCACGCCTATCCCCGATATAAAGGAGCTTGCCCGATCCTATTTTAGTTAACGACACCACCTTAATATGTTTACAAAAAAATAACTGACTTCAATTACAAATAATTTAAACTTATATGGTTTTCTCATGGGTTCCATTGTTAGAACTAGATCAAATTGAAATTGGTCCACACGGGAAGCACCAGCTTTCAAATAAAAAAAGAATCATAAAAATCGCTTCACCCAGTCGAAAGTTATGAGGTAACAAGCATTAAAAAATACAGACGAATTGAGAACCTCCTTCTTTTTTTGAAGTCGGTTAAAAAATACATCATAACAAAATACGTAAGTATATTTTACAAGCATCCATGTCTGTTTTTACCTGCGTGATACCTCGATAAAAAAGAGACTAAAAATATTTTTTTTTCTCCCTTAGTGTTTAGGTTAAATCGTAACCAACAAAAAATCTACCTAACCTTTCCTTTTTATACTATTTTGTTTAGAGAACTATTAAAATTAATCGGTTCAAGTTTATTCAAGCTTAAAGTCTGCATCTGAAACCTTCATATAACTAGAAAAAGCCCGCACTTTTATTTATTCTGTGCTTTTATATCCCGTCGTCTCAAGAATAATTTGTTCATGACTTAATATTTTTAATATCCGTTTTCTAACAAGATAATTAATTACGAAGATATTTATTAAAGCTGCGTCGGACTCGCGACAAGAATTTATAGTGGGTTTTTTTTCAAGATACTGGAGATGAGTTTTTAATTTTGTATTTTTTATCCTGTTAGCCATGGTTAATTTGTAACTGAAATACTTTTTGGAAGTTCTTTAATTAATTCGACATTGTACTAAAACAACCGGAATATTATACATGTTTTTGACTGTTGCAAGCGCCGTGTTCACAATGGACCTACACATATATGCATACACGCAACCACGCGTTTATCCTACGGGGGTAGGCAAAAGCGATGAAACGTCATGTGCCAGACACGCTTCGTACATACTTCTTTCGTTTCCTTAACATTTTTACATCTCGTCATACATGCTCAACGGTTTCGTGTACTACTTGTCCTTTCTGAAAGATGTCACTTATCTGGTCTATATATGTCTTACAGTACTTCCAGCCACATCTGCGTTGTATATCACTTTTTCATCCATTCTTTTAACATGACCAAACCACCATACTCAGTACCTACTCATAGTACAAGTTATGCTTAGTTCGGGACTACATGACGTGGTGTGTAAGTTGTGTGACATAAAAAACAGGCGAGCATTGAGCAAAACTTTACTTTCCTACGAGCGATAGCAAAACTCGAAGCAAAATCTAATTTTGTTCACTGAAATTACTAAAAGCAAAATTTTAATACAACAAAGAACGACTTTTCAAAATTGCTGAAGTGAAAAAGCATTTTTTTCCACAGATGTGAATAAAGAGCCATAAAAAGCAAAAGAAATCGACGACCTTATAAACAAAACATGGAAACACTTTAAATAATTCTCTTCGCATCATCCGTCATGTCATTTCTGTATTCAATAATGTATGTGTATCTTACGTAGGAGTTTATTCTTGTACATTTCTCTAAGGAATATTGTTGTTTTCTTACTTTGTATAGAAAAAACCAATATATGATAATATTCTTATAGTTTAACTTGAGGAAGTAATCTTCTTCTTCTTTGCGTGTCAATGGAAAACACATATAATGTATAAACATTAAAGATAGATAAATATTTGTTTATTTCTCATTCACAAAGGTGTTCAGGGTAGTAGAATAACAACATAATTAAAAAAATACAGCTTACATAGTTACAAAACTCCTTTGTGAGAGACTGGTTTCTGCAGTATGTAGACATGTGTCACAGATTACCAGGCGCCTATCCTTTATACAAAGTACTGTATGTAACAATGTTTAAAAATATTATAATGCTAATAAAAAGACACGATGTTAGAGCGTTAAATTATATTTGACCAAAAAATTGTCACAAGAACGGGATTATCGGTGTCGCTCCTTAGGTCGTCTATGATGCAGGTAGTGGGACATAAAGGGCATGAAAGGGTATTAATGCCCGTCTGCGTTGGTAATGACAATTTCACCGCTGCAGTACCGTCATAACTTAGGTCGAACTCAAACTACAAACTCATAAACCTAATTTGACAAGTTGGCCAATCTTGTCAAAACTTGAAATTCGACCAATAAAACTTGGTAGGTATCAGCTGTTTCAAAAGCTATGCGAAGAAGAATAATATTTGGACTGTACATCTCTTACAATGTGAGCTAAAGCGCTCCAGGTAGGATTTACATCTTTTCTTGTAGCTGCCAGTATTAATGTTTCAGCTTGGTTTAAGATCACCGATCTGAGAGGCTCTGAAATAATTGAGAGATTAGGCATATTTCTTTAATTTCTTTTTGATTACTTTTATAGTATATAGCTATGCTAAGCAATTAAGCGATATGCCGAGGTCGCAGGTTCAAATCCTGCCGGTCGCATAAATTTTCAACCGTTTTTTAGTATATCATGTGACGAATCAACTATGAATGTATGGAATTTAAAAGTGTGACGAATCGACAATGTGGCAAATTTACAATAACCCGTCCAGATGAACATCAAATGACACATTTTATTTTAGTTATATTATTCCTCTTTATTTATTTTTAGCTTATTTTATATATTTTTAAATAATATATGATTTATAAAAACAACATTTAATGTAATATTGTGTTGATTTTGAATTTATTTGAAGTATCGACTCGTTAGTCTAGTGGTTTGCATTCACCATTGCAGATCGTGAGATCATAGGATCGATTTCTGTGTCAGGTAAAATTGTAATTTGGGCTCTGGCAGGGATTTTCCAGTAGTAGTCTGAAATTGTTTGCGTTAGATAGTGATAGGTTTACCCCCATCACATGGGTCTTAGACCATAACATAACAGGTGAAATGTGGTTGTAATATACTTCTACCACACATTTATGTGTAATATAGGCGTGGGTTATGTTATCTTAGTTATAATTAACCGTTCTTCTTCTTCTTCTTCATCGTGACGATGGCTGAATCAATTTTTTTGACTTGCCATCGTGGTGAATGAGTTTCATTTCGCTTTGAAGAGCTCGCGAATTGTCAAATATTTTTTTTGACTTGCCATCGTGGTGAATGAGTTTCAATTCGCTTTGAAGAGCTCGCGAATTGTCAAATATTTTTTTTGACTTGCCATCGTGGTGAATGAGTTTCAATTCGCTTTGAAGAGCTCGCGAATTGTCAAATAATTTTTTTGACTTGCCATCGTGGTGAATGAGTTTCAATTCGCTTTGAAGAGCTCGCGAATTGTCAAATATTTTTTTTGACTTGCCATCGTGGTGAATGAGTTTTAATTCGCTTTGAAGAGCTCGCGAATTGTCAAATATTTTTTTTGACTTGCCATCGTGGTGAATGAGTTTCAATTCGCTTTGAAGAGCTCGCGAATTGTCAAATATTTTTTTTGACTTGCCATCGTGGTAAATGAGTTTAAATTCGCTTTGAAGAGCTCGCGAATTGCCCAGGGTGCGCCGGACGCAGGGAATCGTTGTGTACGCCACTCGGGGAGGCTTCTTTCAAGCACCCCACACTCCTTTAATGCAATTTACCGTTTAATAGACTGTACTATACATACATGTGGTTTAAAATTAATATTAAACATTTCCATAAATAATCGCTAGCAATACAGCACTGCCTTCACAATATTTGGTTCAAGCACACCTGTTGAACCATTGCACCAGTTTTGTCGCAGAATGATGGATAGTGTTGACGTTTACTTCATACATTTTCAGCAGCTCGACTACAGCTAGCCGACTACATAAAGCGATTTAAGTAAGCTGTTACTAGCTTGTGTTTTGAGTTGAGTTGACAAGAAAAGGTTTGTATCTTAGTAAATGTACGATAATTGCATTTAATAAAGACAAAAATAATTTACAATATTAACTTTATAATATTAACTTAAATATAACAATGTTGCCTCGACGTGATTAGCGTATGCGCATCTCACTGCGAGGCTGGGTTCGATTCCCGCGCCGGGATTTGTGAACTTTCCCGTGATCTCAAAATTCAACTGTTTCTTAGTGCTTTCTAATTTAATAAATTAATTAATTTAGGCACGGCTGAATGGTTTAAAAATATAATCAATTATATATATAATCTTAAATTTGAACTTCAGGCAAACATGGTAAGGCCGTTTTATTAAATTTATTTGTTACCTGCCATTAGCCGAAGTTACCTTGTACCTTGTACTTTAAACGACATGTTCGTCTTATATTACGGCCGTGGCGCAGTGGTAAGGTAAGGCATCGATCTTACGCCATTAATCTACGGACGTGAACATCCTTCTAACACAAGCGAATTAAGCTTAGCTGGAGGGAATTAACAAGAAAACTAGTAATATATACGTGCAAATTACTAGAAAAATAAAAAAAATTAAGAATCTTTCACTTTTGTTGATTCGTCTGTCAGAACAGAATCTTCATCCCAGCTGATATACGAGATTCAGCGGCCTGCCTAACTCTGTTACCAAAATAAGTCAAAAAAATAGGCTGGCTATATTTCAGATTAATAAATCTGCGGTTTAAAGATTTGATTTGTGGCTTTGTGTGTGCGTTTGTGATACGGCGTTTGGTTTTTTTTCTGTGATTTGTTGGCTCGCTATTTTTTCGTTTTGTAGCCACAAAAATAGTAAGCATATCAGCCATGTGTGGTTATTAATAGTGACATTAAAATACTTAGCTTAGACGAACCTTTTTACTGGATAAGCACATAATACACATAAGTGAAAATTACAACTGTGTTGTAATATTTTAAAGCAAATTTTGCTTTGCTATGCCTTTTTTTTGTATTTTATATAATATTAAAGTTGAAAAATTAAGAATCCAGCGGGACTCGAACCTGCACCCCCTGGGTATACGCCCCACGTGCTTTGCTTATTCAGCTATTAATTCATATGCTGCTAGACTCGAAATTTCTCAACTCTTTTGTACCAGCGTCGTAGGTATATAATTATATACCTTAGCTAGATGAACCTTACTTAAGGTTCGTCTAGCTAAGGTATATATATTGGTGTTCTTTTTCCTAGTGTAACTTGTGTCCCTTTTAAATTTGGTAAGATAATATTTTACGGGTCGGATAAGATCTATCGGGCACCTCAGAATCTGACCCTAATTGTTATTAATCAGTAATAAATATAAATTACATAATTTTTTTTAACAAACTTCGATCATATATTCTTTTGTTGTCCATGTACTATTGATATACTTACTACCTATTTCATGAGAGATATTGATTGTTATGTACTATTTGACGTTTGCCAGTTTCCATTAAATAGATGATTTGAAATACCGTAAGACTAGAAGCGGGCCCCAATTTAATGCGAAAGGACTCTGAGAATAATGATATCAAAACGTGACGTATTCAACTTTAACAAGTTTACACGAAAATTACCATTAGGTTTTCTTTGATGTGTTATTTACTACGAACGTAAGTAAATGTCATCGTTGTAAAAAGGTCCATAAGGTTCAAAATACAACATCTCAAGGTGAATAGCCGAATAGATAACCGCAGACCACGGTCATGCGTCAGGTCACACCTCGGGAAATATCCCCTTTTCATCTTGATTCGATACTAATCTTATCGGATTCTGCGGTATAGCAAATATGAGGTAGGTTTCAAGGTAAATTATAGTCCGTGTAATGGAAATTAAGAAGACTTTTTATGCTTCTTGAATCCGGCTCGAAGGACCAAAATGTAGAGCCTAACGATAAGGTCCACAAATGAAACACGTAAATTTGTACTTAAACGTGTAATAATCGACAAAAGAAGGCTACGCGGATTGGTGGAGCCGTATGTCTTTAGCCGATGCGGGAAGATCGCGAACTGACGTGAATGCTTAGGTAAAGACACATGCCCACTGCCCCCGCGCATGTAAATGCTGACATTGCTTATGGTGTACGGTTTCTCCGCACAATAATAATATTATTTATTTTTTTTAAAAAACGACGCCCGCACTAGGAATAACTCCTGTGTCGCGGGGGTGTTCACAAACATACATTTCACATACACAAAGCACACCCACAATATATTTATTTACAAAGATTGCCTTGATGGTCTTTTGGTTAGCGTATGCGCCTCTTACTGCGAGGTCTCAGGGCAAAGTGTTATTTGTGAACTTTCCGTCAGGAAATTCACTATTGCAGCACGGAGTTGGAATTGTGCAAGGTGGATGGCGATAGGCTCACCCCCTATACCATAGGACCTGAACATGACAGGTGAAGTGTGGGTGCTGTACACCTCTGCTTCACACTTCTGGGTAGTATAGCGTGATTATATGTTGTTATTATATTTGCTAAGAATATGGTACATTGAGATAAACTTTAGCGCAACTTTACAACAAACTACCCACGAACCTTAAAAGTAAAAGTTCGTCAAATATATTTTAAAAACAACTTGCCCAATATTTATTAGACATTTAAACAAGTATCTAGTAAGTACCTAATTACCACGGGCGAATACGTTTTTGACGAGTTTATGCTCAGTTCGTAGAATTGTTGGTAAATTTTAATCTAATTTAGTTTTAGTGCACTACCTAAATACTTTTGATATTTTACTTTTGTTCTGTTTAATGACGACGAATTTAAAATCATATTATGTAAGTCAACAATGTTCTCATGTAAATGATGTAATTCGTATTATGAGAATAAAGTATCTTTAAACCTAAACCCAAGACCATGCAGTGAGAGACGCGTGCGCTAACCACTAGACCATCAAGGCACGTTTTTCATCAAACTAAAATCCTTTCCAACTACAAACATTTTATTTTCTAAAATATATCTTTTGCACAAGTATCAGATTCACTATCAAACCCAGAAAAAAGCAAAACTTCCATAAATATCTCTCCCCATTCATTATCCAACGGTTGTTATTATCCAAAGCTATAATTTAAGTTATTTATTACATTACCAAAGTTAATGATGAAGTTGATAACGTCATTTTATTATTAAGTGTTCTCTGTAATGGCCAAGTAATAGAGTATAACGCTTACAAGTCATTTACGTAATTTAGATAACCATCGGCGGGTTTGTTCGTGTTAATGTGCGGACGCTGCATGTTAAACGGGAAATGGAGTGAAAATATATTATTTTTGCATGGTGATTATTGTGTCGGAGTCTATTTATAAATTACTGAATTTTTGGGAACTCCCGAAATTTTTATGGCTTATCCGTTGACCATTTTTGTTACTTAACATATTTCAGTCCGCGGGTTTGATATGGGTGCCCGACGTGGGTGGCTAGGTTTTTTTGTAAAAGCTGTAAGTATTCTTGTTTGTATCTCTAACATAGCTAATAACATAGGAAAAAATAAATAAAAACCGGCCAAGTGCGTGTCGGGCCACGCGCAGTAGGGTTCCGTAGCTAGTCGTAACAACATATTTCGACTTAAAAGGGATTTATCATCTGTATTAAACAAGTAACATCTTCATACAAGTCATTACTTTCAAAGGTTTTTGTAATTTGCACGAATTATTCTAAGTAACTGCATTTTACACTTTGGACCCCTATTCCTCTTGAACTAATGAAGTGAACTTATCCGCTATAGTTTTCCTTTAAAGTTCATTACATGTACTACCGACACAATTTTTTTCAGATTTTGGGATCCAGTAGTTTAGCTTTTAGAGGGGGGGGGGACGCTCTACTCGAACAAAAATTTGCTCTTTAAAGTTAATTATCTCGCAAACGGATCTCTAAATCAAAAAATTTTTCAAATTTTATTCTACGACTTTCTTTGTATAGTTAACATACATGTTTATGCAAAATTTCAGTTTTCTAGCACCAACGGTTTCGTCGCTATGCCTCGGACAGACGGACGGACAGACGGACATGGCGAAACTATAAGGGTTCCTTGTAGGTACTACGGAACCCTAAAAATAAGTTTAAAAAGTTACTTGTTCGTTGAAGATTACTCTACGATAGAAGATCCTTTTTCTTCTCTTTAATTAAGCCAAGAAAATGTGGTAGAAAATGTGAAAATTATGGTAGAATCAAAATCAAATCAAATATATTTTATTTTAGGCATCAGGGCCCATACATAAATACCTTATAACTATCATACATATTTGTATTTTATAATAACTTAGCTACTGAGCAGTACGGTTAGGGCTTACATTTTTTGCGGCAGGTTAAATGTGAGACGTTGGTGCTGCCCGCCTTGAATTCGTTTACAACAGCGATGACTGGCACATTAGGCATAACACCTGGTTTGATGGTTAATCTGGTTCGATGGTAGGATCGGGACCTAAAATTACTGGCACATAAAGCAAATCACCATAGTCCTATAATAGAGCGAAGCATCTACAATCTGCTTTTGTAGATTGTTGATGTTCATGGGATATAGTTACCACTTACCACCAGGTAGACTATACGTCCATAAGCTACAAACGTCGTATAAAAAAATATGAAATGTTCTTAAAACTAGAAAAAAACAATGTTCCCAACATTAGGTCTGTTATTTGAAATTTTGATTACTACTTAAAATGTCTTTAAAATTACAGGACCGAACTAATAGGCTATTTATATGATAATTTTCTTTACAGGGCCGGATATTGGAGAATAGACCGACTTTTTTTATTAAGCACGGTAGAAAAATCTAATTTATCTTAATGGCTTTACAAATTTGTATCTTGTTTGCTACAGGTTAGGATCTAATTTTGCTTGATACTTTGATAAGGTTCCTTGTGTGCGACATGTTTTTAATGATTCTATAAGGTAAGTTATGTACTATACGAATACATTTGTCCAACTTTTAATATTCTGAAAATATCACCTGTTAATCAATATTTATGACACTGTTTGATATCGTGTCTGTCTGAATTTTTATGACTTCAAAATACGATGAAATGTAATTTGAAGTCCACGAATTCTTATTTTCGGAACATGCATATAAAATAATATAATAATGAATGTATTCCCTCACGTGTCCGCGGTGTTCACGTGTATTTACCGCAAAAATAGGGTACATTAGTCATCTAACATGTAAAATAAATATCTCACAATATCTAAGTCGCCGTAGCCAAAATCGGCTAGGAATCCTATATATAAAATAAAAATGTTTTTATTAATAAACGTATTTGATGTTCTTACATCATTTTACCAACACATTACTTATTTATTTTATTTTATACAGGTACTTCACAGCTTACAGGCAGTAGCTAAATAATTAACATTGGAACAGTACGCCAATTACGAAGTACACAATAATACACAAACAATGTAATCCGGGATTGCAAATATTCGCATGCAAATCTAAATTATACAAAAAATATGGCTGTTTACTTACTTCTTGACCTTCGGGTTCCCTGAACTCTAGCGAGGGTCTTAAATCTTCTGGGTACACACAAAGAGTTCTCGAGTACCACTGTCTTCGTCAATTAACTTTTTCCAAGTCACTCTACCTACTTAGTTTTCAAAGGATTATTTATATTACTTTTATATTATACCTAAAAGCGTTATTCTATAAAATACTTACTTCCATCCGCGGCTCCGCTCGGGTAGCACGGGTCGATAAAAAGTGGTTTATATATTTATTTGAGACTTATTCTATCTTTACATCAAGTTTCATCAAGATTATTCTAAAATTTTAGAGTCTTTTGAATACAAACGCACAAACAAACAAAAAAAATCTTCTTTATAATAATAAAAGCAGCCCTCTATATAATATGTCCCACGGCCACGATGTTTTCCTTCACCGTTAGCAAGCGATAATTTATATGATAAATACACACGAAGAAGACGAATCTTGACGATTTATTGACAGAGGTGTGTGCCGTGGGTTCGAACCTGAGACCTTTATCTTGGCGGTCTCACAATAATCGTATAGAAAACGTTTCAATACGTTTCTAGGCTGTAAACCGATTACCTTTGTCGTGTTTACCTACCGCCATTCGAGCGAAAAACTTTCTGCAAACGTTTTAGCTTTACGAGATCGTAAAAAGATTTTGATCGGCAATTTGCTGACCTTGGTCTTCTAGCAAACGGTTAGGTTTCTTTTTTATGTTTTACACATGAGTCAGAACATAAAAAAGGAAACCTGATTCGCTTCTGTATTAGATTTATTTTTGTATATAACTCGCTATGTTTTGGAGCGAAATAAGTAGCGTTGGGTCTGTTTAATACAAAAATGTATTTTGAGAATGACACAGTTTGATAACTAAATACTTCGTTTGTATACTATTCTCATAAATAAAGATAAGATAAATTTGATTTTTTAAATAAGATAGAACGTCAGAAGCAATTACACTATCCAATGGTCCCAACGACAAATACACACATTCACTCACACAAGCACACCCAGTTTCAGAACAAATCTTTGCAAATCACACAAAGATTTATCCCATTTGGGGATCGAACCCACAACAGCAGTGCAGTAGAGAGCGGCGAGGCGACCGCAACCACTACACACCTCATGTGGTAGTGGTACTAAAGGCCCATTTATACAATACAAGTTTTGCAAGCCAGTTCTAATACTGGCTTTATTTTTTATCAAGATTGAAAATGCTGGGTCGCAAGAAAATTGCCTTACATCGTGTAAATCGTCCTTAAAAGTACAAATAATGTAACGAAAAATAAAAAAAGACAGTATGACGGTTTTTAAAGACGTAATTTCGAAAAGACGTCTATATAAATAACATTTATATGTTTATGATTTACTACAGTATCTTAAATTGGCTTTTGCGTCTCAGTGCCTTTAGTATGTAGTGCTTAAAGCGCTGCACAAACGGTAGCGATAATTCATATTAATGTATGTCAAAATACAAAGATGGAAAAATATACATTATATTGACTACTACGTGTTATCACCTGTAAATTTTTATGGAAAGATGTAATGAAATGTATGGTGATGTATCAAGGAAGAGAAAAGATCAACTCCTTCTATAGGATACAATTCAAAGAGTGTGCTGATAAATTGCACAACCTTATTCTTCCGTTCCCATTTTACCATCGGACTAACGAAGCGTTTCCCTTCAACATTCCTTATGTAAACTGCCAAAGAATTGAACGTCCCGCCTGAGTCTGTGTTTCCGCATGAATACAATCTGGACATCTTCAAAGGAAGAGTAAATAGGTATCTCATAGGTAAGCGTGCTCCACCGTAGACCGCATCATCACTTACCATCAGATCAGCTCCTGACAAAAATTGGTATTCTTTACCAAACACATTCAATTATTCCTTCATTACAATTGATAACCTTAAAACTTTGAAGGAGATTCTTCAAGTTATCAAAGCAAATATTTCGCATAGCAAAACTCTATTAGAAGTTGTAAAACAATTGGAAGACGATATTATTTTATAACGTAGATTTACGTGACTGAAGGTAATAAAGGTTCTCGCGGATATTAGGTTTCTCAATGTAGGTATGTAGTGGAATTGCCCCGTGTTCAAAATTATTGGAACGAAAACTGCCTCGATTGTGTATTGGTTAGCTTATGCGGCCTCTCACCGTGTAGTCTCAGGTTCGATCCAGGCCAGGCAAAAGTATTATGGGATTATTTCCAATATTAAATTTTGGTGATCGGCCCAAATCCAATGACATGGAACCTAAACAATATGAGATAAAATGTGGGTGTTATACATTTTAGCCAAAACCTTTTGGAAATCAATTATTGGCGTTGGTTCTGTTATGCACCTCCCAAGTCATATTACAAAATATTTAAATAATTGCAAACGAAGACAGATTTGGCAAATGAATTCTAAATTCTAATTCTAAATACCCGGGCATTTTTTTTTTGTTATTTACAGAAAAATAACAAAACATTATTTGCTGAGCAAAATTTAGACCTTAATCTTGAATTGAACGATAGAGCCTCTCTCTTCTGTTTTAATCAAGCAAAATCTCTTTCTGCGTATAATACCTAAAACCAGAGAGAACAAATTGTGTTTCGCGTGAAATTCATCGCGAAATATGAATACAGCACAGTTCGAAGTGAAATTACGAGCAAGCCACGCTTGGGTGGAACACAGCTGTGAACACACTGTTGAACAGGGTGATGAATAATTTTACATAACTATGAAATTTTCAATAACCGCTACGCCATATTTTTCTATCGCTACTTGAGTTAACACACAGAAAAAATAACATATTTGTGCCTATATCGCGATGGCATTGTATAATTCGCAGATCGTACTTGGATGGTCACCGATGTATGTCATAGTTCCGTCCATAAGGCAAGAGTAGGCGTTTTGAGTGGGTGCATGAAAGGAGCCTCCCCGAGTGACGTACACATCGATTTCCTATGTCCGGCGCACCCTGGGCAATTCGCGAGTTCTCCAAAGCGAATTGGCTAATCCTTTCACCACGATGGCAAATCAAAATAAAATTTGACTCAGCCATCGACACGACGAAGAAGAAGAGTGGGTGAGGGCCCCACATAACCGCACCGTCTCTCCAAACGGTGCGGTTATGCGGTCAGGACCATTTCACCACCTATAAAAAAAAAGGTCGTACTTGGATGTGTCAACACATGACAGTGAAGAGATGCATTATTTTGTCAGAAGAAATTCTCAATTCAGTATTTATAACATTAATGTCACACTGTCTTATTCGCGATCAGGACTCACCAGAATATATATTTGTCCGGTGTGGGGATCAAACCCATACCACCAGCGCAGTTAAAAGTTGCGAGGTGACCGCTTTGACCAGTACGTCAACTGTGCACTCAGTTCCAATTGAGTCTAAAAACCTAAAATCCGAAACCTTAAATTCGCGTGCCAACTAAAAAAATACTACAAAATTTATATCTACAAAATCGATGCCACCAGGTATACCCAATATTCATCATACTATCTGACAGTAAACAAAAGGCGCTACACGAAAACACAACTCAACAGTTGGCGATCGGCCAACGCCACACATCTTAGGCTAAGAGCTCAAATCAAATCCACTAACACTACAAGAAGACTGATGCCTCTTGGTACACTAGGAATACAGCAGCATTCTCACACTTAATGTGTTAGAACTCAATGGTCTCGCAGCGCGGTGTATAATGTTCTTAGTTGTACAGATATGCTTCACGGGAATATAAAAGTGAGCGTGCGAAAACTTATCATAATAAAATTTTGGATTCCGCTCTATCGGTCTCGACGTGCATCATACAGTCAAAATATTCGTGGATTTGGATTGTGGATTGGATAGCTCAGATAGGAGAGCAAAAGGTTCTGAGGATTGGCGGGTTTTAACCCCGCTTCAGATCCAAAAAAAATGTGAACTGTTTTTTAGTATTAGATTGCTTAGCATGGGTAAATGCTATATAAAAATAAATCAAAAAATAATATTTTGGTTAAGTGGGTGTACCACTGTACAAATTCCTCCATTACGAGAAGAAAATGGAACGTGGGCTATAAGCAACGAGCAAAAAGCAAAGAGATTCGCTGGATATCTCGAGAACATCTTTAAGCCGAACGAGGTAAATTGTTCAAACTCACAAGATATCATTGTTGATGACATGGTGCAAGATAAGTTAGAAATCAAATTTGTGACTCCAAGAGAAGTCTCAAACCAGATTAACCAACTCAATAAAAAGAAGTCCCCAGGATTTGATCTAATTACCGTTGAAGTTTTGCAATATCTACAACGTAAGGCAATTGTAAAACTAACCACATTGATAAACGCAGCTTTCCGACTTAAATGTGTACCTGATCTGTGGAAAGTGGCAGATGTCATAATGATAGCTAAACCTGGCAAACCTCCACAGGAACCAACATCGTATAGGCCAATTTCTCTGTTACCTATAATGTCAAAGTTGTTTGAAAAGCTACTGCTGAAGAGATTAAAACCGATAATTGAAGACAAAAACCTAGTACCTGACCACCAATTTGGCTTCAGAGAACAACATTCTACAATAGACCAAATACATAGAATAACTAATGTCATTAAAAAACACTAGAAGAAAAGAAAGTTTGCGCTACTGTTTTCCTAGACGTGGCACAAGCTTTTGACAAAGTCTGGCATAAAGGCTTATAGAAACTACGAACTATGTTACCTAAATCATACACAGATTTACTAGTTTCTTACATCTCAAATAGAGTGTTTCGGATACGCCAAGAAAACGCCTACTCAGAAATTGTAAAAATAAAAGCTGGTGTACCCCAGGGAAGTGTATTGGGTCCGGTCCTGTACCTTTTATACACCTGTGACATCCCAGTACCAGAAGAAAACTTCATTGCGACTTTTGCAGATGATACTGCTATTATGGCTACAGGCAACAGTCACGAGGAAGCTGTAGAAAAACTTCAAGCAGCTATCAACCAAACTATACAATGGAAGAAAGAATGGGGTATTAAATCGAATGAAGCTAAGTCAGTACACGTAGACTTCACAAACAAGAAGCCGCAGTATTTGCCGGTGTTCATAAACAACCAAGAGGTACCATATGCTAATACAGCTAAATACCTCGGCATGACGCTTGACGTTAAGCTACGCTGGAAAGCGCACGTCAAGAAGAAGCGAGAAGAACTAGACACGCGCTACAAAAAAATGTACTGGCTTATCGGAAAGCAATCACCCCTTTCAGTACCTAACAAAGTCCTACTATACAAACAGGTTTTGATGCCTGTATGGACTTATGGCATCCAGCTGTGGGGCTGTGCCGCTCAAAGTAATCGGCAAATTATACAAAGATTCCAGAATAAAGTACTCAGGAACATCGTGAACGCGCACTGGTATGTAAGAAATTGCGACCTCCACAGGGACCTCAACATTGACGTCGTAGATAAAGTGATGCAAAAATTGGCAGAAGCCCACGAATATAGGCTTCATCATCACGTTAATGTCGAGGCCATCCAGCTCCTCGACAATACGGACATAGTGAAAAGACTTAAACGGACAAAACCATATGAGTTAGTTAGTGTTAGTGATTAAGTGAAAATTTACAAACAAAAACAGTGATAGTTCAAAAGACAACATGAACAAAGTGTCTTCGCCTTAATAAAAACTAAGTGAAGTGTTATTGGACGCCTCTTAGATTTATGTTTACATATTAATTTAGGTTAAAATAGAATTACTCATTAGCCTTCATGGGCTAGATTGTAATAAAATAAGATATTTGTGATATCTTACAATTAAAAAAAAAAAAAAAAAAAAAAAGTGGGTGTTCCAAAGAGTAGGAATGAGGTGGCAGATATGCTTCTTTCATGAAATAAAAGCGCTAATAATTTTCCTATCAATATCATAAAGTCAGGAAAAAAATGGAACTCGATATAAAGCACAATATACAGGCTGGCCCATTTATAATAATAATAATAAATCATTTATTTTAGGCTGCATAGGCCCATAGATAGGTATTTACCTTGGTCCTGGTCACTATGAAGAAACCTGTAATTATAAGACATACACAAATCTGTTTATAGGAATCTTCCATCGGTTTTAGTAAAAACAAAAAGTGCATACAAAGTTTTAAGAAAAAACAAGTACTCAGATTTGCATTTATCAAATTTGCATTATATCTCGTTTGCAATTTCGTCACGCCGCGCCCCGCCTGAAACTTCTATCTGAAAAACAAACATATTTTTAATTAATATACTTTATGTGTTGAAAGTTGATGGTACAGCAAATGTTTCTAGTTCTGGCACTGAGGGTGTAATATCCTCAAGCTCCCGTCCTATTATCGAGTAGGCTGGCCACATTTTCCGGCTGTGTGTCCGTCAATAATAGTGGCGTCGTAACAGCTGTAGATTGCCTCTACGTGTCGTGACCTGCTAACATTAAACAATGACATACTGCGAATTTTATAACAAACTTACGTCTGCCCGCAGCCTTGCCCGATAAAAAGTGGCTTTTTCCTTTTTCTGGCAATCGACTATGTAGATAAAGTCAGTATCAAAAAGATCTAAGATTTCAAGGTAGTCAAAATGATCGGCAAAACAATAATTTAATTTTATGTTGGCATACAAGGTATTCAAAATGATGCAAATGAGCATCCAGTGTTCTTGACATTTTAGCAATCAGTTTGTTATTGTTATCCAATAGCGAATAAAATACAAACGACCGCCTCGTTTGTCTAGTGGTTAGCGTATCGTATAGCGCTCTCATCGTGGGGTCTCGGGTTCGATTTCAGGGTCGGTGTGGATTCATGCCAATTGAATAATTAAATCAGAACAGGTAAAATGTGGGTGTTGTATTATTATATTATTCCTCTACCACTATATACCACTCCCATCTGAGTAATATAGGTCTGGTGTGCTGTTATGTTACCACAGTGTACCTATTATTATCTATGGCAAACATAATATTGACAACTGATTGCTAAGATCTTTTTGCAATAGTAATAAATTAGGTATACTTTATAAAATATAAGTAGTAAGAAACCAATTTCAGTGCACGGTTGGCGTAGTGGTTAAAGCGGTCGCCTCGCCGCTTTCAACTGCGCTGGTGTTGAGGGTTCGATCCCCACATGGAACAAATCTTTGTGTGATTCGCAAAGATTTTTTCTGACTCTGGGTGTTGCTTTGTGTGTGTGAAATTTATGTTTGTGAACACCCTCGCGACACAGGAGTTATTCCTAATGAGGGTGTCGTTTTTTTAAAGACAAAAAAAAAATAAAAAATATATTGCAAGAATTTTTAGTTCCATACTAAAAATCAAACTCATTTTATGAGTTTCTTTCAAAGCTTCATGGACAAGTTCATTTTTTAACGTACGAAATTATTAGAAATATATTTGTTTATTGAATAACCCACTAAATTTTTAGAAACTATCGTTATTAAATTATTTTCATTTAAAAACAAAATAATAAAAAAGGTAAAATTTAAATGCTCTATTCCATGTAGCTATCAAACAAAATTCATAACTTCTTAAACAAGTCACAAAACAATGACGTCACGCCTTTGTAGCCGTTTGTTTGACGCGTTTAGGCGAGTCTATTATGAATGTGAATTTAAAATTGTAGTATCTCAGGAAGTATATGTGATACCCAAGTTATTATTTTATTGGTATTTCTAGTCCTTAACGGTTTTTCAATTACATCAATCAGTCAGCTAGCCAGTTGTATCATTACAGATTACTCGTATAAATTGCGGTGGAGATATTTTAATTTCCTCAGAAAAAGATGGATAGATTAATCTTTATTGTACACCAATATTAACAAAGGCACACAACGCAAACAATTGCACTTAAAATTATGTTGCACAATGGGCAGCCTCATCGCTGTTCATCGCTCATCGTTGCTATAAGCAATTTCTAACAGACAACCTTAAGATGGACAAATAAGTAAATAAGCAAAGTTACAAGCAGTTGTTGGTGCCTTAATTAAAGAAAAATATAAAGGTAAAATTAAACGTCATGATAATGACAATGGAAATTATAAAATATAATTAATACAGAAATAAAACATAGGCAACTTGTTATCGACGTACCACGTAAACGAAGCCGGGGTGGAAACCAGTATAGAATATAATCGTGTGGTCATAACAGCTGTGTCTAGATTGCTGCAATATCGTGCCCGGCAGCCATTAGACAGATACTCTGTGAATTTTATAACAAATCTGTTTTCATGACGGATCTGACTTGTGGAAGTTTGTATTACATTTTCAGGTTTATTGCTAAAGCATGAAATAGATACAAGAAAGCCTGTGTCAAGATACATGGATTGGAAGCAGGTACAATGTATTAGAAACATCCATGATGGGGTGCATGAGAGGAGCCTCCCCGAGTGACGTACACAACGATTCCCTACGTTCGGGAACAATTCGCGAGTTCTCCAAAGCGAATTGGCTAATCCTTTTACCACGATGGCAAGTCAAAATAAATTTTGACTTATCCATCGACACGACGAAGAAGAAGATAAACATAGGTACAATATTTTGGTACTACTGTTGACTTCCTTAATATGTCGGCAGTTTTGGACATTATTATTTCACCCATTTCCTGACGAAAAGTTCACAAATAATAATTTGCTCAACCCAAGTCCTCGCGGTGAGAGGTGCATTGCCTAACTATAAGGCCATCGAGGCAGAGATAACAAATAACAATGAAGTTTAACGCTCTTTTAACTACTTCTAATAGGGAAGATTGAAACGTGAGCAAAGCTAGAAGTGAGAACTTAGTGTACCACAAAAAATAATTAATTATTTTTTTATTTATTTATTTAAAAACTTTTTGCACAAAACGTGACAAAGGCGGACTTAATGCCGAAGGCATTTTCTACCAGTCAACCCTTAGGATGGTGCAGAGATAATTGGTAGGTGCATAATATAAGAGTACAAGTAAATTACTTAATTATATAATGAATTATAATAATATACATACTATACTAATACATAAATACAATAACTATCTATTCTTAATCTATTTCTAATTCAACAACTTACCAGAGGGGCTAGCATAACAAACATGAGATAGATTTGTAGTGTGTTTGTCATATTTTTGTAAGGGTAAACATAAAAAACCGCAACAATATCTATCTCGCGTTCTTCATGCTAGCTCGGCAGGTTAATTCAATGGCACTGAATAATAGGATTACAAGATAAAGAGAATGCACGGATTTACCGCTTTTGTGCCAAAATTAGGCAATTAAGAAAGTGCTTCCTCTATTGAAGTCTATTGCTAACCGCTAATCGAGGTGAAACTTTGTCGGAACTAGTGCTTCCAATCGATAGTCGACTATCGATAGTATTGACGCTCACCATTGAATAACACTCACCATAGGGGCTAGCATAATAAGCATGAGATAGATTTTGTAGAATAGAATAGAATAGAATAGAATAGAAAACTTTATTTGGATACAATTTTCAAACAATTGTGTGTTTGTCAAATTTTTGTATAGGTAAACATGAAAAATCCCCGACAATATCTATCTCGCGCTCTGCATGCTAGCTCGGCAGGTCAATTCAATGGCACCGACTGAATAATCGGATTACAAGATAAAGAGAATGCACGGACTATCCACTTTTGTTGCAAAATATGGCAATTAGGAAAGTGCTTCCTCTATTGAAGTCCATTGCTAACCGCCAATCGAGTTGAAACATTGTCTGAATTAGTGTTGTCTGTTAGTCGACTACTGATTGTGAATCGATAGATTTTCCATCACTTTAGCATGGTTGGTTTTCTTAGGCGTTATCCGCCGGTAGACCTTCTATGGGACCGTTGTACGCGAAAGGTTTCCGTTTACTCCAGCCAGCCTAAATTGATGAATCGATCCACGTCTAACGATGTTGATCGAACGTGGAACAGTGCAGTAGTGCGCCCATATTGGCTCTTTAAATGTCAAATGCATAGACTGACTTCAATGGATTTTAGTGTAATAACACCCTAAGACTATCGATAGTAGTGCTGCTGACCATCGATCATCTCATCATTTGCATCTATCAATGTCAGAATTCACCTATAAATGTCAAAAATGCACATAATAATATGAAAGTCAACAATACACACGATTTCTGTATATATATATGTGTGGGTGTGGGTAGAGAAGTAAGCTGCTCTATCTAATTTGATATCTTTTATCTTATCTTTTCTCTGTTGCTGACTATTGCAATAACAATAGATTAATACTATCTATGGTATGACCAAAAAGAAAACGATTGTAATGCTATCGATAATTCGCCAACACTAGTTGAAATACTGTCGGAACTGACCAATTGTTCTGATACCCGATGACTCGAATCATAGAGGATTAGATTTGAAGTTAAGTGATTAATTAATCAAGTAGATTGGAAGTGTGGATGGGGAATGTTTAGCTGGTATTGATAAGAACTATTGTAATCTTAATTAAAAAAAAATGATAAAAAAATACCAACTTCACAATACCTTGAAAAATAACGCAAAAAGTCGGTTAAATAATTATTGAAAGCAGCAGTTAAAAGGACTTTTTATATGAAAATAAGGTACCTTAAGACCGATCACTGTATTCTTTCAAGTAATACGTATAGATGAGGCGACATAATCAATAGCTTATTCATATTTTCATATAAAAAGTCCTTTTAACTGCTAGACAAACAGACTAAAAGGAGAACGATTCATGGTTTCATTCAAATAAAACGATATTTAAAGAATTATCCTTGTATTTCTAACCGTTGAGGATTTATACCTTCTAGCTTCAGCTCAAGAACATAAGACGCTGATTGCTAGATGCAAATATCCAAATATACGAAAAACAATATAAAAGCCTATAAAATTTGAGAATTACCCTCGATTTCTCTAGGATACCATAATCAGGTCGTGATCAGATGATTACGGAACCACAGAACAAGGATGCCCTTTCAAACAAAAAAAACGGTCCAGGCGTTTGAGTAATCGGCAAAAATAACATAAAAAAGAAAACATGCAACTAAATTGAGAAGCTTCTCCTTTTTGGAAGTCGGTTAATAAGTAGCATAGGTAGGAAAGATATTGAATATAGGTCTTTAGGTTAGCCGCACACACGCAATATCAATCACAATATTTCATGTATAGACTGTTTTTTATGAAGCTTTGACTAGCCTATACGTGAAATATTTACAAATGAGACGAAAATAACCAAACACTGAATAAAATCTCTCTTTTTCCGTTGTTCTACAAACATCACATCTCAAAAACATAACTAAATACTTTTCTCTTTCATATATTACTTGAATAACATAAATGTTGCAATAAAACAAAACTATAATTAGGTATATTAAAAAAAAATAACTATCTCACCCAAAAAACAAACGTTGAGTTAATTTATAGGTATGTATAAAATTCTAGTATAAATTATACTTCTCATGTGTATTTCAACTCTAAAGTTAACATTCCGTGATATCGCATAATGCATTGCAGATACAATTGACCTGTTTTGCATCGCTACGTACTTGTGGAGATGTGTTGGCGATCGCTCTGCGAAAATTACTGATATTCAACTCAATAGCTGACTGTCTCTTTGGTCTAGTGGTTGGTGTATACGCTTCGCACGAGATCACAGGAATGATGCCCGGTTTAGGCAATACTGATTTTTCGGATTTCCATCAGGCAATAAGTGCTATTTGGCGAAGGTGAAAGTTGAGTGTGAAGTTGATTAAAATGCTCACCCGAAAGTGTCGACCGAATTATGTTAAATGGTGTCATTTTCATATTTTCCCAACAACATGTAGAGGAACAGGATGTGATGTTCCTCCACCACAAAAGAGGATCCTCCGACCAGGTTCGGTGGTATTGCCTGGCGGACAGCTGTCCAACGGTAGTGTATTGGAAGTGGTATATATAGTCACTTGCTGTGAACATTTCGATATCGCGATTCAGCACTCGCCGTCACGTGACATTTATTATGTGCGGATACCGCCACAAACAAAAATAATATTTTTTTTTTGAGATGTAATGAATATTAACAATTCCACAAATAATTCATGTTTGCCGAATAGCAAAAGATTTTTGTACCAAAACATTTCTGTGTATTTCACAACATTAAATACCTACAGGAATTCATGAATATCAACATGAAGTAATAAATTTTCTACCAAACTGGGACGGAGGTATTAAAGCACCGTAGTATTTATTTTTTTATACAACGTATAAGAAAACAAGCGTGTGGTTCACCTGATGATAAGTGGCACCTCCAGCCTATAAACATCCACAATGTAAACAGACGATGCGACGTGCGTCGCCTCATCTAAGGACTACGAAGTTATTTTGCCTCATGCCAGTAGTTTTTAGATTTAATCACATAACTAAACCAGCAAGCAATAGTGAAATAGTTAGCAACAGGGGCAAAAAAAAATGTATTTGCGTTAGAAAATGACCGCGCTTTGTAATTTTGCTGTTAATATTGATTTTATATCCTACCAGCGTGCGACCTATGCTTATATGTTAATCCGGACTATAAGATACATGTACGCAAAATGTTATTAAAATTAACCCATACTCAAAAACTTTTGTATTTATAATATTAGTAAGGAAGTAAGTAATACAAGCAAGGGAGTAGAAGTTGCTATCTACTGGACAAGAACAATAAGTAAGTATGTAAGGAAGTAAGGATTAATAATCTTTTACTGAAAATAAATTTGCAGGCTTTTAAACTTAACATTTTGAAAAACTAACTTAATCAATGGTCACTATTTCTTAAATTCTAGCTGTTATATTTTCTTCACTCCTTTGCTAAACGAATTATATAATATTAAATTCTAGATTACACAAACTTGACATGTTATTCGAGGAAGTGTTGGCATTTGATACACCTGCAATTGCGACAAGCGAATTTAATATTTAAATTCTAGGTTAGTAATTCTGTGTAGGTTTTTCTGAGAAATTAATTTGGTTTAATTTAGATGTCAGAAAATCTAGTCTGTAACCCGATATAGAGCTTTTCCGAAATGGCGAATAATAACCGTAATACGAGAATTGAATATAAAATGGCTCCCAAGATTTGTATATTATACATGTAGTTCATTTGATGGTCAGTTGCAACAATCCATCTATACATGTAAAATTGTTGGCCCGTCTGATGATTCATCTACGCAGAGTGTAATTTTATGTGTCAATAAATTATTATTATTATTATAAAAAAAAGAGAGAATGGTTGGAGAAATTTCTAATAAGTTGATCTTATTTTTTTTTTCGTTTTTCTTTATTTTATCTATAAAGGTTAAATATGCCCACGTAAAGAAACAAATCGATGTTGCTATGCGCAACTAACTCTACTTACTAACTCACTAACTCACGCTACGACCTACTGTAACGGGCAGTACCTTTGCCGCAGGGATCAACGAATTCAACACGGACAAAGTGGGGGACAACACAGTAACCTATTAATATTCACAACTATGCTTCAAGTGCCAGTAATCCCCACAATGTTGGTAAAAATAGTTTTTTTTTGGTTAGCCTGTATTGTCCACAGCTGGGCAAAGGCCCCTTCGAAACGTTTCTAGTAACTGGTATCTGTAAACAGCTACTGTATTAATGTAAACCAGCATTAACTATAATAATATGTCTACACAAGATGTAGTTTAATGACAACATTATTAATTAAATGACAACCACCTGTTGTCAACCACAACAATAATTACTCTTAGGTGCAGGTGCGGTGCTGGCATTAATGAAAGCATAGGTATTTTCAGGGTTCCATTGCCAAAATTATAATGATGAGAGCTAACCAATGAGGTAGAACCAAGTATTTATTCAATTTATAAGGTTCGGCTTTGTGTGTTTTATTTATCGATTATTTCCTAGTAAATATGTGACTTGAAAAAATTCGACTGTTAATCGTCTATTAAAATCCTTAATTTGATCATCGGCTCGGGTCTGACATTAATATCTCAGTGGAAAATTTTCTTACCGAGCAGTCACGCATCATACACATTTCCATCCATTGAGTGGCTTAAGAAGAAGTATACGCCTGGCTACACGGAACTCGCGTGCATTGGAAACACGCCTTTGATACTTTTCATTGAAACTCATGCTGAACTGGATCTGAAGTTTGCGTTGATGATGAGATTATAGATGGATGGATGAACTGTGTAAAGCTCAGAGGTGTAGAAACTTTGTCTTTGTATACAAGTAGGGTGGCTGCGACAAAGCGAAATTCAATTTCAAACGGATAAATTTATTTAAAAAAAATGGCGTTTTACAGTAAAATGTAACATTGAGATCGTCTTCTTTTTCTTTCGTATCGATGACAGCAGTCATATGCTCATGGTGTTGAACATTGTGATTACTGATTGAATATGTTCGAAAAAGGTAAAATTTATTCTTCAATTTTATTTTTGTTTTTATTTTCATGTTATCCGATTCAAATAAGATTATAGTAATGGGCGTGAGGGTAGGATTTTATTTTAAATAATTTTATTCTAAAACAGTCTTTATATACAAAAACTACACTAAGTAATACCTAGGCGGCTTCAAGTAATCGACGAACAGACAAAAAAAAATAAAGCAGAAAACCTCCTCCTTTTTTTTAAGTCGGTTATAAAAGAGGTCTCTTTTTGTCTTGTCTATGCATAATTTTGGCATAAAACGGTACCTAAACTCTGCACTTTAATAGCATAGCGTAGAACAGTTGAATTTTGCCCCAGTCAGCAATTTGATCCCAAAACTCCACAATAAACACTCGAATGAGGAATAAATACATATACCGCTATACTATACATACACACAACCCAGTTTATGGTATACGCATAAAGACTGATGGTGTACAGAACCCTTTTTGTCCCTAAATTCTACACATTTCACACTATCCTACTGTGAATGCCAGTAATTTTTTTTTAGGATTCCGTAGTAGGTACCTTTAACTAGTGGTAGAGCTATTGTGAACTAGCTCAAGATTTGACGTACCGCCAAAATATAGAAGTGCTTGCATTACTGTGTTCTGGTTTGGTGGTGAGATCAGGCCCTGAAATTACTTGCCAATGAGGCATTGAACCGTAGTTCTCAGCTGCAGCGACGCATCTTTAATCTGCTTTTGTGGATTGTTGATGACTATGGGCTGTACTCCACTATAATTATAAACTCCACCAAAGTTAGTTTGTTTGTTTGATAGAACTAATTATGAGAACATTTGATCCAATTTTAATAGTTGTTTTTGTGTTTGATAGTCTAACTCTAAACGCGGACGAAGACGCGGGAAAAAGCTAGTTCAAAATATAAATTTACACTTTCTAGCACACGACACATTGTTGATGTCAACAAACACGATCAAAGTTACGACTTATTAATTTGTTCGCTCGTCGAGACAGGCTGTAGATATTTTTAACTCCCGACCTAGTTTTATCGACAGCAAAAGTTGCGCTTCACGACATATTGCACGGCGTTAGTAGAATAAAATACATAAGTAATGCTTAGGGTGTTATAACACCAATTTTAGACTAAAAAAACAATATGAAAATGCAATTAACGCAAACATCTATGCAAATAATGCTGTCAAAACTCGCGAGGAAGCGGACAGCAAATTGTGCCGCGCTAGTATTAAATTATAGGATTCGACAATTAGTTTTATATGATCGGCGGTCATTAACATTTGGCAGCGGGGGAAGGTTGACAATTAAGCTCCGTTTTGTTTATTTCTTTAAGACACTAATCGACTGTCGATCCATGACCGAATGGCGCCGTATGATCGAATGGCAGAAATGTAGACGTTATTCGTTACCTTAGGAAAGAAAAACTGTCAATTGATCTATTTCGCCAATAGATCGATTCATCAATCGATGTTGATCGATTTCGGTGTTGTAACAAACTTACGCTGCCTTGGTGTCATGTGACTCTTCATTTTTAACCTAGCTGTCTGGTCGTGAAGTCTCGGGTTTTATACCCGGATCTGGCAAAAGCGTAACTTTAGTTACAATAATAAATATAATAAAGCTTTATTCATTCTACAATAATAAATTACAAATTAAATTAATATTTAGCTTATTTCATTAAATACGCATTTGCTTGAACAGATAAAATACAATTACGATACATTTTATTTTTCATGCATGATAGTGATTATTTAAATTATTTCAGATTATGTTTCGTTGATGTGGACCCCCTTAGGGTAAAAGCCTCCTTCAACTTTAACTTAAGTTACTCCATCAATATAATCTCAATGACAACACGAAATCGGTGTAAAACTGTACCCCATAGAAATCTTAATAACTAGTCAATAGAAATGCTATCGACTATCTTTTAACACTGGGACGCATGTCGCCGTTTTTCAAATACCACTTTTTGTATTCCTGCAAACAAAATTATTCTTTTTGGCGATGACATTAAGACGACAATTCCTCAACTCGCACTTGTGTTCGATTAGACTCATGCGCTTGTATTCCTGCAAACAAAATTATTCTTTTTGGCGATGACATTAAGACGACAATTCCTCAACTCGCACTTGTGTTCGATTAGACTCATGCGCTTGTATTCCTGCAAACAAAATTATTCTTTTTGCGATGACATTAAGACGACAATTCCTCAACTCGCACTTGTGTTTCACTAGACACATGCGCGGCGACAAGGTCACGCGTCTTTGACATTTCTATTGCCTTATTATTAAGATTTCTATGCTGTACCCCGTTAATGGCGATAGCCTTTCACATGGACCCTATACATATAAAGTGGAATGTGGGCGTTATACACGTCTGCTGCATCCTTCTGTGTAACGGGCATGATGTTATGTAATGTATTATTAATTGGTTCGCTGCTCGAGACAGGCTGCGGATGTTTTAAACTCCCGACTCAGTTTTATCGACAACAAAAGTTGCGCCTCGCAACATATTGGACGGCGTTAGTAGAATAACATACATTAGTAATGCTTAGAGTGTTGTTACACCAGTCAACTTTCCATCGATGACCGAATGGCAGAAGTGTAGACGTCATTCCTTTGCTTAGGGAAGAAATACTGTCAATTGATCTATTTCACCAATAGATCGATGCATCAATCGACGTTTTCGTGTTCCTATCGTGAATTCCGTTTTATACTCGGATCTGGCAAAAACGTGGCTTTACTAAAGCACCACCTGACGGTTGATTGTTAGGGAATGAATTTGGCATTAAGTCCGCCATTGTACTTGTATGAGCAATTAATTATAAAATAAAACAATAAATAATAATTTTATGATCATAATATTATTAAAACCGATGCTAGATGACTACCGGCTGCTACTCACGTTATTTCAGCCGGAGATATTTCGACTAGTTTTGAATCTATTACGTAGACTCTTCAACTGGGCAATTAATCGCGTTTCGTCGCCGTCGTGCGACGTCTTGCACTGCTCTCAATAATTCTTTTATATGACTATTTTATTTCATATAACTGCATCAAATCAGTCCATTACAAACCATCCTAGTAACCTTTGGCAGTAAAAGCGGTTTCTCTAGTGCCAAATCATAGTAGGTCAGAACACGACCATAAATTAGGACTATGCACATGAGTACATGCGCAATTTATGGCTGTTCAACCGAACATGAATTCTCGTTTATCGAGCCAATATTTGAGAAGAGTACACAATTACGACAATTGCTTCCAAACAAATGAACATTTTGATAATGAGGAGGTAGTAATTCCAAAAAAGACTTAGCCCCTATTTCTCTAAGCTTTTTTTATTGTCCATGCGTTTATTTCCTTTTTGACAGCTCACGTCTATGATTTTTCTGTATTTTTCGAATAATATTTTACAGTAATGCCGTACTTTATTGACAGGCAACACTTTATAGTGATGACGATGTGCCATAACAAAAAATCACAGACTAAATCTGGTCTTGAAATAAGATAAGTCAATCAAACTTTATTTATGTATTGTGTCAGTTAATTTAATAAAAAAAAAGATAGTTAAAATATCATGATTTTATAACTAATTATCTTAGTTGGACGGAATTTATTATCTTATTATCTCTAATTAATTATGTTGGAAACGGTGGGACAAAGTATAATCGCCACACTTGACTTTGGCCGTATTAGCTATCACAAAGAGGCTCAGTTGCCATAAAAAAAGAAGAAGAAGGTATATAAGAAGGTAAATAATTATAATCTACGGTTTCATTATCTCGCATTTACATCTCTCTTTCTCATTCAATGTTTGCACGAGACAAAGAGATCGAAGTAGTTTAGTGATAAAATGTAGTTTTTAAACATAACATCAAATTACGCCTATATCACTTAGAAGGGTGTGGCAGAGGTGAACAACACCCACACTTCACCTGTTATGTTTAGGTCCCAAGGTATAGGGGGTGAGCATATATTACCATCCAAAAAAAAATTTGACGACCGGATGGCGGAGTGGGTAGAGTCCCTGCCAGCGACGCCGGGGTCGCGGGTTCGATTCCCGCTTAAGACAAATCTTTGTGTGCATCCCAAGTAGCACGTAAGTGTCGTCAGCATCAATAATACAGCCAATATAGAAGTTAAAGTGGTATAAGAGACGTATAAGAGAGTCAGGAAAGGTTATAAGCGTTATAAGAGTGTTACAATCCGTTATTATACAGCTCAGCTGTATATAGGCTTTATTATGGTATCTGCGTACACTTAAGGTGTTATATCGGAATAGTACAACTCTACTATACAGCTTTAATAATTGTGTAACACTCCAAGCTTATTTCTACGGCTAAAGCTGTATAAAGGCTGTATTATAGTACTATTCACTCGCTTATTACAGCTTTAAGCTGTATTATAGTATTAATTGACACTTGTTGCTGTACAAAGGCATATGCTAACTCCATTATAAAACTAGTTTTTATGGTGTAATTTAACGCTCTTATAAGTATTACAGCTATAATAGTTACTTCTAAGAGAGTATTATAGAAGTAAAAAGATAAATGGCAGCTATAGTACAGCTTTAGTCTGTATTATTGACGGAGACGTCAAATCAATGTCGCAGTCAGGAGATGGATTGAGAAGGAATATTTGAATATAAGGAATTACAACTTAAATAACAGTAATGATAGTGAACCAATATTGACTGAAAGAAAAAACCATTCAACCATACCGACAATCCATAGCTTCAATGAGGGTTCCGTACGAAAAAAAAAAAAGAAAAAAAAGGAGATAAAAATAACATTATTAATTGCTTCCTTCGGCATCATAACACCCCTTTTAATTCCCAGGAACTTGGCACTATGCAAAGTTTTTTTGACATTATTCTTCAGTTTCTATTATCTTGAACGACATATTATTCTGAAAAATAAAGAACATAGGTACCTTAATAAATAATCGTCAAAATGGTTTTAGAGATTTTAATTCTTTATACGTATCTCTAAAGAGGTTATTAGTTATTATCTAAATGAAGAGCATAATACAGCCTATTGAATAAAAATATTCTATAATTACTCTAATTAGAAGTTAAAAGCTGTACAATACACTTCATTTATTCCTTAGTACAGCTACTGGCGCTATATTGCTCTTCAAATAGTGTTAGGGCTGTTTAAAATTGACGCCATTTTCTAATAAACAAAAACATATTAGATGATTCTAAAAACAAAAAGAATTGACATTATTTTGCATTATCTTTAGCCGTATCATGTTTACTAGCTTATATAACGTTAACTTGGCTTTTCCTTATTACTTGAAATTAAAATGTTGTTATTCTAACCTTAAAAAACAAAAACTTACTTACCGATATTCAGTATTTCTTTTGTTTTTCTTGATTTTTATGCTGGCGCGCGAATATTTTACCGAAAACCATATACAGGTTTACAATAAATATTGGTTTGCACGTTATTTTCACCAAACCAATAAGTTCAAGATCATTAATATGTTTTTCTTAGCAAGTAATTTGCCATTATAATAATATGCATAATGTAGATAAAAAATATGATGTACATTAAAATATCTATACTTTTGTAATTCTTTTATAACACTATTGTAGAACTTTAATTCTTACAAGCTACGTTTAGGATACCATCTGGAGAGTTGTAGTTTCTTTTTACACCAAATAACAGCTCTTATACAGCCTTTATACAGCTACTATACAGCTCTTATAACACCAAACGCTGTATAATTTGTGCCCATTTTACACTTATAAGGGCTGTATAAGCGCTTATGCAGCCTTTATTCAGCTAATATACAGCTTTAAGTATAAAATTACGCGCTAGTACAGCTTTTATACAGCTTGTAATGCTACTTGGGATGAACATGGAGGTTTGTCTTTGTCTGAATGTTCCTATGTATTATAAGTATGTATTTACCAAAGAAAAGTATAATTTATAATTATGTATTAATATCAGTTATTCTAGTACCCAAAATACAAGCTCTGCTTAGTTTGGGACTAGATGGCGTTGTGTGTAAGCTGTGAGATATTGAAAGAAAATTCACAAATTACACATTGCCCGACCCGGGAATCGGACCCGTGTCCTGGCGGTTTGAGGTGCATTGAGTTGCAACTTGATTTTAATACTTGTACAATATCAAACATATATCATTGGACTGCCTGGTTGGATATTATTTGTTTTAAAAGTGTGACCAAATGGGATACGATCTCAAACTCGTAAACAAGTATCCGTGGCCAACTGGATCTTAGCTACTAAACAAGTAAGTAAAATTTAATAACTGTTATTCTAAATCTCAAATTAAATGCCTGGTTCATAGAAAAAAAACAGTCATTAAGAATGTTTTAGTACCAGCATAGAGTTTGTAATTGTATCTGATAACGAAATTTGTATTATTTTCAATATTAAAATTATTATTTTACTTCATCTTGAAAAAAATAATTTGGCTGAATATACTTTTCTAATAAAAATATTTTCCATTCCATCTTAAAATTAATAAAATTCTAACTCAAGAACAAACGGTCAGACCTTTACGTGACTGTATAATATCTGAACACGATACAAAATTAAATGCACATACATTATTTTATATTTGATGCTAGCGGCCATCAGAGGAGCAAATTGAATTTTGTTTTGACTTCTACCATGGGTTTCTATGTTATCGATAGGCACTTTAGAATTTGATACGTAGCTTTTGAGACAGATCGCTTCTCCGGTATTATTTGAAATTTAATTCATAATATAAGTTTTGAGGCTAAACATGGTTATTTTCTTACTAATATGTACTGAGATATTGCAATCTCTTTGTTCACGATAAAACAGTTACATCGTGAAGAAAGAGATTGCAACATCACTGAAATATCAAAATTACTCGCTACAACAAATATACATGGTAAATATCCCGTTTTTTTTTTTTACTATGTATATTTGTTCAAAATGTGGAGAGAAAAATCATACCTAGCTTTATTTACGGTCTAATTACGATGTAACATTTACGTTGGCGTAAGCAATAAGCATGTCAACTAGAAAAAAATCTGTCATTTGAAATGTCAAGCTCAAACCAAAGATTTGCTTTCATTTCAAACAATGTTATTTTGGTTCAAATAAAGCTTTGCCATGTTGCGATAGACACTAATCGTCAACGACAATAGAAACTACGAGCTAGCGATACCTATTGATCAGTCAATTGCAAATGAGCCGTAAGTGGGTCATTCCGCTTTGTCAGCGATACGTCAACTACAGTAGTTAGCCAATAGTAGTGACGTCTCACAGTGCTCGAGGCACTTAGTCCATCAATTAATATTGACTCAAATTCAATTTCAATGTATCGCTCCCGACGTGATGTAGCTGGTGATGTTCAATCATATCTTGTACGGTCCTTTGGGCAGCAAACTGTAGGTAAATGTAAAATTATTTCTTCTTAAGCTTGGTATTGATGCTAAGTTTGGTACTGTCATAATGTTCTTATAAGGTAAATGATGGACATACGTGATTTCTTGTAGTTTTAATTCCTCCAATCATAAAATACTTACGATTTTCAGAATTGCGACTTTGAACATTTTATTGCAAAACGCCTAATCGACGCTTTTCGCGACCAGCGAATAAGCATTGCCATTCAACGTGGCAATGATGCCAGTCTTCTGGCCACGGTATTTGCTGTGGACAGCAAAGCGAAAAAAAAATTTACGCCTAATGAAATTATTTTATTTTGTTAATTAATTGTGTGAAGCCATTTAAAACAAAAAAAATATTTTAACCATTGACTCGAAAAGAAGAAAAATAACTGTTTCCACTAATACACAAGTGTGTAATTAAGTTTATCTCCATCTTCTATATAATATATAATTTAGTCTTCACTATAGAAAGTGAAGACTATAGCCTGTTGACGCGTTCCTATTCTATATCAAACAGTAGTATTATTATGCATCTATGCCTTGTCATTGTGTAGACTTCTTCTAGTTATATCTTGTTTCTGACTACGACGTAGAACCATTGTTTCTGACTGTATTATCCTGAACAAACTGAAACATAATATTATTATACAGCTAATTGGTTTTAAAGTTAGCGCTAATTAGAGATTTTCAATTGTAATTTTCTGAGTAAGAAAACTTTAGCTATGAAAACTACCTTGTTGGTAGTGGTTAGGGTACGTGGCCTCACTGCGAGATCTCGGGTTCGATTAATTAGGGTCGGGAAAAGAGTTATTTGGATTTTTTCCTTCAGAAAATTACAGGAACAGGAACGAAACATTACAGGTGAAATATAGGTGTTATAAACCTCTGCCACAACCTTTTTAGTGATCTAGGCGTGATGCTGTGAAAACTTTACCTGAGTTTTTTTTTTAATAATAAAACTCTCAGCCGTTCTTCAAATAAATAGCCACTTGAAATCTCATCTTATTTAACCACAGAGGTCCATATTTCATTTTCAATGACAACACACGAAAAAAAAAGTCGTTCAAACCAAATGCTCACTCCTAGTTTAATAGATTTTATACTTGAGAGGGTAATGGGAACCAATTTCGAAAGAGCTGCGTTGAAGTTAGCGAAATTGTTCTTTATGAGAAGCTAGCTAATGCCTGCGGCTTCACCAGCTCTTAGCTATACTCTATGGGTTCTTGCGTAATGTCCATCATTAACTACTCCAGAGCTTAACGTGTTTAAATAATTTACTTTCACCTATGGCTTCCGTGTGGTAAATATATAGATCTATTACAATCAAATCATCAATAATTAGCTAGCTGCTAGTTAATATCAAAATCGTTCAACAAATAGGTATACTCATATAATAAATCGTTAATTGGCATAGGTATCGCCAATAACATTACTTGTTGTAACTTTTTTGGTTTTCAAAAATTAGACAGCGGGTCTAAATCGCATAATTATTATAAAGGTAAATAAATACCTATGCTCGACGTTTCAAAATGACTTGCATCATTCGTGGTCACGAGCCAACTGAGTCGGCTCGTGACCACGAATGATGCATGTCATGCAAGTCAAGTGAGTCACGCATAGTGAGCATAGGTATTTATTTACCTTTATAATAATTACGCGATTTAGACCCGTTGTCTAATTTATGAATAATGTTCTCAAATCGCAAAGGTTTAAAAAAACCTTTTTGATGTCATCACAAACAGAAACTTCAATTAAATTTCGCCATATTGATATTCTTGGCGACAGAGGGGTGAGGCAGATCAAGTTAGAGCGGCGGTGTTTAATAACGATCAGAAGGTCTTGTCAAGCAGTCTCTGGGCATAATGGACAAAGTTGGACAAAACTTGCACCATCAATAACTGATGGCGAAACTTGTCGGAATTTTTTACTTATAATAGGGAATAACTGACGGTTCATATTTCTTTTTCTTGAGTAATAATGGATCGAAAGTCAAAGGAAATGAGAGATCGTTACTGTGGCTAATCTAAAGTTTTGTGATTGCAATAATTTGAATTGCTCTTTGTCTAACGTTTTTATCTTGGCATCATCTTGAATTTAAATATTAGATAATGCTGAATATATGGTGGACTATTTTGATCGGTCAGTATGATGAAGTCTGTTATTATTATAATACATTAGAAAATCTATTCTTAGGAACCATGACATCGATTTTAGTAAAAAACAATTACTGCAAGCATTGGTTAAAAAAATCTTGAACTCTGTTGAATTAAAGATAAAACCTACATTATTTCGTCTTTGATTTCGACTGTTAAGTACGCATAAGCAGCAAATCTTACTATGAAACATGATTTAAAAAAAAATAGGATTCCTCTAGATCGTGACCAAGGTACCACATGTCAAGTATGCGCTTTCAAACAAAAAAAGATTCCTTAAATTGGTCCAGTCGTCTTTGACTAATGGCCGAACAAACAGAACCTCCTCTTTCGTTGTAAGTCGGTTAATGAATAAAATTCATTGTTTTGAACACTGTATGTACTCAATAATAGTCTTGTCGCACTTTATTTCAGTTTGAAACAAATTCTGTTAGGACGATTTCTTAAACTTATATAAATAAATGTATTTTTTATCCTAAAACGTGCATTGAATACTCTCTAATCAATTTGTTATTTGCACTCGCTTCAATTATTTTCATAAAATATCTCAGTATCATGTAGCCTTTCGCAAAACTACAACGATAAAAGACCTTATAAATTGTTAACACTGTCGCACCCCCAATACGTCAATATTAATATCATGTCTGTCCTGACAATAAGTAGCGACGGGTCATGTCAGCATAACGCTGACCCATTTTTGAGGTTACAATGGAAGAAAGCACATAATATAAGAAACTATTATAATAGCAGCCCTGTATACAAATACATATCCCACTGCTGTGCGCGGCCCTCTTCTCATGATGAAAGCGGTTAGACCTTAGTCTACACGGCCCAAGTACACTCTTTCCATATAGACACTTTGTCTATATTTGGCATTACTCTTGGGGTGCATAAAAGGAGCCTCCCCGAGTGACGTACACAACAATTCCCTACGTCCGGCGCACCCTGGACAATTCGCGAGTTCTTAAAAGCGAATTGGCTAATCCTTTCACCACGATGGCAAGTCAAAACCTTGACCACCTTAATTACTGTCCAAAATGCCCTACCACCTGCACAAGAGAGGCGCTCATAAACGCCGACGAGAGCGCCATAACAGTGGCCATTTATTGGACCAATAAAATTTGACTCAGCCATCGACACGACGAAGAAGAAGAATTACTCAGTCTCCCGCTTTGCTTTGGAGGGCAGTAATAATACATACTTTCCAACTCCAACTATAGGTATACTTCTGATTAAATTCGTTGCGGGTTCCAAGACAATTTTAACTCTCCCTGGGATTGCCCGTGTGTCATGCACGGTACCTTTCAGTTGGTTACCGCTGTAGATCTTGGCGTCACAGGAGTCACAGTGGTGGGCGTGTGGGTTGGATTATATCCCGGCCCAAGTGCGGATTGGTAGACTTCACATACCTTCGAGTACTTTTAAACGCCCTTAAGTATGCAGGTTTCCTTTACCGTTAGTAAGCGATAATTTTCATGATTTATTTACAAATGTGTTGATGTAGGTTCAAACCCGAGACCTTCGACTTAGCAGTCCTAAGGCTTCCCAATCGGCTATCACTACTGCGTTAAGAAACTATAACGAAACAATATTTTTGTGCTATTATTATTTAAGTTTATATCCAAGCTTTGCAGAGTTTTTGTCAACGAGTTAAAAGTTTCTTAGGATCTAATTATACGAACCAATTTGCACACCACAAACACAAAATCTGTAATAAGTAAATAGTTATAGGTAAATACTTTTAATTTAACATTTTTACTTTGAATATTTAAAAATAACCAGCTAAAATTCTTTATAAATTAAATTTGAACACTATTTCAACCCCAATAATTCAATAATAATATCGAATCTGTCCTGACAATAAGTAGCGACGGGTCATGTCAGCACTACGGTGACCCATTTCCGAATTAACGACGCAAGTAGGCACACAATATAAATAAACTATAAACGAAACAATATATGTGCCAAAGAAGTTTTATTTTCAGTTTATTAACAAGATTTTAAATGGATCTGTCATTGAGTAAAATGTTTCTTAGGCTTAATTTATCAAATCAAGTTGCACATCACGAAATGCTTTAATTAATTATTATTATTTTAAACTTATAAATAACTAGCTGCTTGAAATCTTTATAAATGAAATTGTAATACTCTTTCAGTCTCAATAAGTCAATATTAGTATCAATTCTGTCCTGACAATGAATCATTGTCAGCACTACGGTGACACATTTGACCCATTTCTGAGTTAACGAGGCAAGTAGACACATAAACTATTTCTACCATGGAATTGTTTGTTTATTTATTTTTTTATTTTTTAATAAAAACATTACAAATACACATTAAAAAACTACAGCGTATGCAACATAAATCCGATTGATTTTTCCGCACATCCGAATCATCGCAAGACGGTAAGCGTACATACAAAAACATTTTATCACAATACCTACTCTTTAACAACATAGCTGGAACATTACGATCAGTCACCCATTGAACGCAGGCTTAAAAATAGCAAAAACTTAAGTAAAATGAAATATAGTGTGCATAAGTGGGTATATTGAAAAAAATCCGTATCATCGATCTATTGGTGTGGAATAGTGTGAATGTTGTTTACGTTCTCTGTGGCGCGTCGTCATCTACTGCTATTCACAGGATGTTCATTAGTTGGGATGATATTATGATTTGTTGTGTTTGTAATTTTTAGGTAAGTAGTGTTGATTTATTTTTAGTTGAATACAATTTTATGCTAAAATTAATTACTATTACATATTTTTTTCCTTTAGGTCTGTAAGTAAACTAAGTTTAATTACTTAAAGTACTTATTTTATAAAGTGAGATTTTAATTTTTTTAAATTATAAGGTTTTATTTATTTTTTGAGATTTTCTGTTTACACAGGGTTTTTGTATGCCTAATGCCTATAATTATAACACTGATGACAGGATAGCGGAGTGCGTAGTGTACCTGCCTACGACGACGAGGTCGCGGTTTCGATTCCCGCTTAAGACAAATCTTTATGTGCATGAACATGGGGGTTTGTCTTAGTCTGGGTGTTTCTATGTATAATAAGTATGTATTTACAAAATAAAAGTATATATTATGTATTAGTATTAGTTACTCTAGTACCCATAGTCCAAGCTCTGCTTAGTTTGGGACTAGATGGCGTTGAGTGTAAGTTGTGAGATATTTATTTATATTATTTCTTGTTATTTTATTTTCTTTTTTTTATTTAACCCTGGATACCAATATTACAAAAATAAACTAGACTAATTATAATATTAATAACGAACATAGGATGAAAAATTAATGTTTAATGTTGGTTAATTTAAGTTAAATATAAGGTTTTTTGTTGTTTCGTGGTAGGATTCTTCGTCGTGTCGATGGCTGAGTCAAATTTTATTTGACTTGCTATCGTGGTGAAAGGATTAGCCAATTCGCTTTAGAGAATTCGCGAATTGCCCAGGGTGCGCCGGACGTAGGGAATCGTTGTGTACGTCACTCGGGGAGGCTCCTTTCATGCAGGATCAAACATAACTTTATTTAAGAGGAACATTTTATCGAAGGCGTATACTTTTAAAATATTGTGTATTACTTCAAAAGGTCTCGAAACCCACATTTATCTTCTTTACTGAAATAAGGATACGGTCCCAAAGAAAATTTCTGGGTGACCTTTTAATCCCAATATATTAATGCATTTCTACCCGAACCGGTAGCTTTCCTTAAAAATACCCTTTTTGCTTCTGCCAGTAAAGTAAATACAAAATATTTGTGTAATAAAAAGGTCATAATCAGTCTTTTGTGGCTGGAAAATTTAAAAGTATCCTCGATCGTAATTTATGTATCACTCTTCTCTTTTGTACAGAGGGCTATCGTGTTTTGTCTCACCAGGTGACGCCACTGTGGAATAAGGTCTGTCCAATTTTGTTGACAGCTATGATTTATCCTAAACATTCAATTTACGTTTTTATAGAGACACAGTTCTTTTGGGCGCTTTGTAGACAAGCATTTTGGTACAAACATTATAAAGAAGTACGGATGTTTTGTTCCAATTTTAAGTGAGGACAATAATATGTTCGAGTCTCTTGCGTGCCTAAGACATAGGCACGTTCTTTGTTGCTCGAAAAAAGTTTTTTTTTGAGAAAGACCCAAAGTACTGTGTCTTTATAGTGAGTGCACGGTTGGTGTGGTTGTTAAAGCGGTCGCCTCGCCGCTTTCAACTGCGCTGGTGTTGTGGGTTCGATCCCCACATGGGACAAATCTTTGTGTGATTCGCAAAGATTTGTTCTGACTCTGGGTGTGCTCTATGTATGTGAAATGTATGTTTGTGATTACCCCCGCGACACAGGAGTTATACCTAGAGCGAGCATCGTTAAAAAAAAAATAGAGTGTGGGTGTATTTTTGAAACGGGGCAGTAAGGGCAAGTACCTTAACCGTTGCAGTTACAGCAAAACGTTCTTAAAAGACCTTCCCTAACTTTTTGGGACATTTTGAACTGCATTCACAGATTTTGTAAAAAAACTTACAGTTAGCAAAAAAAATGCAAAAAGTTCAAAAATTTTTTTTTTATGCCAATCGATTCTATTTCATGTGGGGATCAAAAAACTCTATGGGACCATTTTAGCTTTCAGTACTAGATAAGACAGAAATCGCCAAAAACGTTTCCCATACATTTCGGCAACAGAAACGAATTTCTACGATGGTCTAACTTTTTGTTATGGCCTGGAAGTGGGTAGAATTGACTGTAAAGTAAATAAAAAGAATTTTTACCCTCAAATTTCGAATTTGATTCGAAAATCTGTGTGTTATACTTAGTTTCAGCTGAGAAACTTCGTATGAGTTATTAATTAAGGATTTTCGCTAAAATGTCTTCTAATCGTGAAAAAATTGACTTATTAGAAGCGTATTTTGTCAATAATCGAAATGCGGGAGCTGCATTAGTGTGGTACCGCAATAAGTATCCGTTGCGGCATGTGCCAACAAGAAAGGTTATTACAAATCCTTTGAAAAACCTGGAATTGCAGGGTTCTTTCAAAATACGCTTCTAATAAGTCAATTTTTTCACGATTAGAAGACATTTTAGCGAAAATCCTTAATTAATAACTCATACAAAGTTTCTCAGCTGAAACTAAGTAGGTATAACACACAGATTTTCGAATCAAATTCGAAATTTGAGGGTAAAAATTCGTTTTATTTACTTTACAGTCAATTCTACCCACTTCCAGGCCATAACAAAAAGTTAGACCATCGTAGAAATTCGTTTCTGTTGCCGAAATGTATGGGAAACGTTTTTGGCGATTTCTGTCTTTTCTAGTACTGAAAGCTAAAATGGTCCCATAGAGTTTTTTGATCCCCACATGAAATAGAATCGATTGGCATAAAAAAAAAAATTTGAACTTTTTGCATTTTTTTTGCTAACTGTAAGTTTTTTACAAAATCTGTGAATGCAGTTCAAAATGTCCCAAAAAGTTAGAGAAGGTCTTTTAAGAACGTTTTGCTGTAACTGCAACGGTTAAGGTACTTGCCCTTACTGCCCCGTTTCAAAAATACACCCTGTATAAACTGAATGACCGTATAGCACACAACTTTTCACCTCACCAGTTTTTATTTGAATTATACCAGTTTAACGAGAAAACCTTTTCAACGAGTTTAGTTTTGTTTACGATTGTAAGCAGTTTTGTAATAAACACTTTTTGTTCTGTCATTTGATATCCCACTGGGGTAAATTTTAAAATATTAGATGGTTCATAATTTTTTTTGTAAATGGTTGAACAGTTTTTATGAAAAATCTAGCTATACATCTTTTAACAAACATCGAATCTAGCCAAAATTACAACATTCCAGGAAATTCCGGTAGCAAATTATCCTAAACGGAAAAACCGTACGCTTTTATCAAGAAGGCGAACGTTCAAATATGTCGACATATCGACATTATTACAGCTAAGGGTCGGCAGATGTAACCCCCATTTGTTGATGTTAACGTACAGCTGCGAACCCCTTAGGCCTATCTCAACATACTTTTTACGAACATCTGTTGAAGTTCGGGGCTTAAAGGCCTTCTGTTTTCACGACCGCGACCCGTTTTCACTGAAATTAGGCATGAATAACTAAAGTAAAATAAAATATACGATCCTTAAAATTGGTGGCTTCAAATAGATAATTAATTAAAAATGTGTGGTAACATAATAAACGTAAACAAGTGATAACAAATGATATGGCATTAATAATAGCAGCCCTGTATCTAATATATGTCCCACTGCTGGACTCGGACCTCTTCACATGATAAGAGGGTGGAGATATAGGGAGGGATAGGTTAGGCCATAGTCTAGCCACGCTTTTCAAGTGCGGATTGGTAGACTTCACACACCCTTCAGCACTTTGAAGGCACTCTCAGGCATGTAGGTTTCCTAACGTGGTTTTCCTTCACCGTTAGCGAGAGATTATTTATATGATAGATAAACACATATCTTCGAAAAGACGAATCTTAACGATTTATTGACAGAGGTGTGTGCCGTAGGTTCGAACCCGAGACCTTTGACTCTGCAGTCCTACGGTCTCCCACTCGGCTATCACTGGTAACATAGCATTGCAGAGATGTATATTGTGTAAAATCCACACTTGACCTGCTATGTTTAGATCCCATGTGATATGCCAATCGCCATCTATCAGGCACATTAACAACTCTGTGAAAATTTCTTCAAGAAATCCTAAATAAACCTGGGCCTGAACCGGCAATTGAACCCAAGACATATTACACCACGCAAGATACGCTAACAATTAGACCACGCAAGATACGCTAACAATTAGACCACGCAAGATACGCTAACAATTAGACCAACGGGGCAGTTCATCTCCTTCAGCCTTCCAATAACGTAATTTTTGCAGGCTTTGATGAGAGTAAACAAATAACAACGAATGCAGAAAACCATAGAAATCTTAATAACTTGTCAATAGAAATGCTATCGACTATCTTTTAACACTGGGACGTATGTCGCCGTTTTTCAAATACCACTTTTTGTATTCCTGCAAACAAAATTTTATTCTTTTTAAGACGACATTTCCTCAACTCGCACTTGTGTTCGATTAGACTCATGCGCTTGTATTCTTGCAAACAAAATTATTCTTTTTGCGATGACATTAAGACGACAATTCCTCAACTCGCACTTGTGTTTGACTAGACAGATGCGCGGCGACAAGGTCACGCGTCTTTGACATTTCTATTGCCTTATTATTAAGATTTCTATGCAGAAAACCTATAAATCAATAAATAAATACATTATTTTACAACTCACACACAACGCCAACTAAGCAGAGAGCTTGTACTATGGGTACTAGAATAACTGATACTAATACATTATAATATACTTTTATTTTGTAAATACATACTTATTATACATAGACACACCCAGAGTAAGACAAACCCCCATGTTCATGCACACAAAGATTTGTCTTAAGTGGGAATCGAACCCACGACCTCGGCGTCGCAGGCAGGTACACTACCCACTCCGCCACCCGGTCGTCTATACAGTTTATTGAGTAATTTTCAAAAAGAAAACGATAATCGTCGATAAATTAGAATATTTCTAATTTAAATGACAGCCCATTTTAATTTATTATATAAAAACATGGCTCATATCAGGATGATCATCAATAAAATTTATGTTGGTTTTTTTAAATGCACTTAACTATAGTATTTTTTGCGATCGTCCATTCAGCTATATGTACTTAAGCTCCAAAAATAATGAAATATCATAATAGAAAAGAAAGAAAGAAAGAGGATTTTTTTTAATCCAGCACAGATAATAAACACACAAAAGAAATTAAATGAAAATAACAAAATCAAAGTTACATTCGTCACGAGTATCCGTACAGGAATTTGGATATCATAAACTTTAAGGCGAAAATTTACACAATTCCATCAAACAAATCACGCGTCCCTTCCCACGTTCCTTTTACTATCTTATTCATATATAGTTTGCGAGAAAAACCAATTACAATGAATCATAAAACTGACTTCGCGAACTCTGACGGCTAATGAAAAAAGTTTTCTGATAAGTGATTGCCTCTTGCAATAGTTTTGATCTCGTGAAATCATTTCTGCTTTATTAATAGTGTGAATGGGTGTCGGAATATCGTGTCTTTGGTTTATTCCAATAAATTTAATAGATTAAGGAGTTTATGTATATATTGTAATAATATATTATTATTTTCGATTTTTTTTTAAATTTACTGTAATAATATGCGAAAACAATTGCCGTAAATTCTGGCAAATTTATTTCTATACCAAGATTGCCTAACAGAAATCTCTATTAGTGATAAAGGCCGCCCATGGTACTGTTTCTCTTGGAATAAGTTAATTCTAAGATCTATAATGTAATGTAATTATTATAATGTAATTTAGTATTAATCTAATTAATTTAATTTAATTTGTATATAATTCAATGTTTTTAATGAAATTTTAAATTTCATTTTTATTTTTTTATTACAAGCATTATTTTTTATACATTTAATATGTGGCCTAATTACTTTTATTCTAGTGCATGTTGTGCTTCTTTATAAGTAGTGAGACGCTTTGACTTAAGTTTACAATGTATAACCTTTATTAATGTAACAGTTGAAGAGCCAAATAAATAAATAACACAAACGCAACAAAATAATAGCAGATTCAAACCCACGCTTATTCAAACAAAATTTATAGTACAACTAACTCAAAAGCAGCAAATTAATAACTCAAAACAATCATGATCAATTTGTCTTGTAACAGAAACCAATACCCTGAATTGAGATCAGATTCAAACAATAGCGGCAAAGGTGAGAGGCGAAATTATAAGCCTGTTGTTATTTGCAATTTGCCGAAAATTGGCCGAAACTTCGGGTTATCTGAACTCAGATTAATGTGCGGAGTTTTAGATAACTTTATTGTGGAGAAGGGTTTGGCTAAAATTGATGTATGTTTACTACTTTATACACGACGAGTAACGATTCTGTTATGATATTTGAGCAACCGGGGACAAGGGTTTAAAACGTTGTGTATTTTCAATTTCAGGCGTTTTGTCCAATTGTTGTGAAATGTTATTTGTATGGTCCTTTTCATCTGTAGTAGCTCCATATATGTTTGTGATTTGTTGCTCTTTAGATTTTCTAGGCGCTAGATTCTGGTTAAAAGATTTAGTTTTCCTTTTTCGACGGATAGTGGAGTTGTGGTTAAAATATCTGTTGAATTAATATTTTTGTACGCTTCTATTATATTTCAAACTTAAATATTCTTTCAATATTCTTTCAAACTTAAATTTTCTGAATTTAAATTTTCTATTTCAGCATGAGCACTTTCAAGGTTACTCGACATTTGTCTGCACGTGTGGTCTAGTGGTTTAAGCGGTCGCCTCGCCGCTCTCCACTGCCCAGGTGTTGTGGGTTCGATCCCCACATGGGACAAATCTTTGTGTGGTTCGCAAAGATTTGTTCTGAGACTGGTTGTGCTTTGTGTGTGTGAAATGTATGTTTGTGAAAACTCCGCGACACAGGAGTTATTCCGAGTGCGGGAGTTGTTTTTAAAAATAGAAAAAAAAATAGAATTTCGTCTAAATTTTGATGTGGGCGATTGTAAAGGAATAGCTAAATTATTTTAAAACTTAACTTAAGTGCATTGTTTCTAATACATTTCACTTAGACGGGTATAGCAGAGCTGTATAAAACACACACTTTACCTTATATGCTTAAATCCAACTTGAAAGGCCCAAGAGATAAGGTTTTAGCTACCTATAGCAATTGATGCTGCTACTGAAAATTTTGCGAAGGCTAAAAAAAGTTAAAAAAATATGGGACAGGCAGGATTTAAACCTGCGACCTCTGGCTACCGGGCAGCCGCTTTAACCACTTAGCTACGGTCACCACTACGTGACGTCATGTTCATCCATTTGTTCCTATCTTAAGTACGATACAAAAAAATCAATAAGATGCCAATAAATAGTCTTAAAACCGATGAGCTAGTCAAAAAAATTTTACCCTAGAAAATTATTTACCAACACATCATCAATTTAAAAAAAAATTATCAATATCTATACCTGACAGGCTATCAATAAAAATCGATGCCAAAATAGTTTAATAATATCGGTCACACGTCACACCGAAGGTTCGTACAACGATTATGAATAATGTATCTGGCGACGCCAAAAATGTACGTCAGTGTGTCTGAATACGTAATCAAAGAGCGATATTTTATGCTGATGTTTGTCAAAGGTTCTGTAAGTCGACGGTACTGGCTATGTTTTCATTAAAACTTTTAGGTAGCTTTATGTTTAAATAAGGGATTTTGACGATATTATAATATCATAACCACTGAGCCAGTCAAAAAAAATTAAACCTCGAAAATTAGAAAATTATTAACCGAAACATCATCAATTTTAAAAAAGTATAAATACTCAGCACATGACAGGCTATCAATAAAAATCGATGCCAAAATAGTTTAATAATATTTGTCACACGTTACACCGAAGCTTTGTACAACGATTACGAATAATGTATCTGGCGACGCCAAAAATGTACGTCAGTGTATATGAATACGTAATCAAAAGGCTATTTTATGCTGATGTTTGTCAAAGGTTCTGTAAGTCGACGGTACTGGCTATGTTTCCATTGAAACTTTTAGGTAGGTTTATGTTTAAATAAGGTATCTTGACTATACAATAATAACATAACATCACGCCTATATTACCCAGAATGGTGTGACAGAGGCGTACAACACCCACACTTCACCTGTTATGTTTAGGTCCCATAGAGTCCTTTGTTTTTTTTTGGGTTGAGCCTATTGCCATCCACTTGGCACTATTACAACTCCGTGCTACTATTGGGAATTTCCTGACAGAAAGTTCACAATTAACACTTTGCCCGATCTGGAAATCGAATCCGAGACCTGGCGATGAGAGCACACGTTAACCACTAGGCATCATCGAGGCTATACAATAATGTTTCAGCTAAAATGTAATTACACTTTTTACAACATGTTATCTATTTTTAAACATTTCACTATACTATAAAATTTTGAACAACAACCTTTTTTTTACTTATTTCACCTATTTCAGATTTTAATTGTATTCTGTATTTTCAATGTATTCAACTCAAAATATGGTTTGTTTTGAAGAAATTACTAATGACTAATAAAAATTTACTACATTGGTACATTATTAGATACATACAATCGCGTCTTTATCTGACGGGGGTACACCGAGACAATGACAGTATGTAGTTTAAATCTGTTAATTGGTCTTAAATTAAGAGGTACTCGCAAACTTTCATTATTTTTATCAGTGTAATATAAAATGAAATAAAATAATAATTCATAAATATTAAGCGTGTTATGTAACTTTTATTTAATTTGAAGAATTCTGCATGCCTGACAGTGCCTAAAAAGTGCTCGAGAGAGTGTACCAATTGACCAGCGTGATGGACTATTATAATAAAATACCTCTAAACAATAGCCAGGCATGTCCATGATATGCATGCTTAAAATATTTAGCCGTGACTTAGTGTGTTCCTACCATAGAAATCTTAATAATAAGGCAATAGAAATGTCAAAGACGCGTGACCTTGTCGCCGCGCATCTGTCAAGTCAAACACAAGTGCGAGTTGAGGAATTGTCGTCTTAATGTCATCGCAAAAAGAATAATTTTGTTTGCAGGAATACAAGCGCATTTGTCTAATCGAACATAAGTGCGAGTTGAGGAATTGTCGTCTTAATGTCATCGCCAAAAAGAATAATTTTGTTTGCAGGAATACAAAAAGTGGTATTTGAAAAACGGCGACATGCGTCCCAGTGTTAAAAGATAGTCGATAGCATTTCTATTGACTAGTTATTAAGATTTCTATGGTTCCTACTCATCATGAGAAGAGGCCCAAGATAGGGCTGCTATTATTATTATTATGTTAGGATATTGAAAACAAACTCAATTAGTGTTTTATTATTTTATTGTTAGTTTAGTATTACAAAAGTAAATCACAATAATTTTCAGCACAAAATTATACCTACTATTTTTTTAATAAATAAATATTAGTCTTCAATAACTTATTGCTTTAGGTAAGGCAAAGGCACTCCGCTTACAGGCTTTAAAGGAACCACAGTCTGCTCTGAATCAGCTGTTTCTTGACTGGGCACAGTAGATTCGTCGTCACTGGTAAAGCTTTTCTCAGTAGATACTGGTACTTTTTCAACTGGAAGATCTCCACTATGTTCATGTACATCTGTGTCAAGAGCGTCAGTGTCTAACGGAACAACAGCGGGTTTAATTTCCGGTGCCTTATCCGCAAAGATTTGATCAATGATAGCTTTCCAGGCTTCATCGTCGGCCATGGGGTCAAAATCCTTGTCATGTTGATCATCAGACTGTTGGCTATCTTCGGTTGTTTGGTCATCATCAATAGTAGTTGAAATCAAAGGCTGTTCGGTTTGTTGCTCATGAGTGTCACGGCTTGGGCGCACCTGTTGTTTATCATCTTGGCCTGTTAAAACAGGAATTTGAACTTTATCTTGACCTGTTAAAGTAGACTGTTGCACTGTATCCTGGCCTGTTACAATAGGATGTTGCACTTCCTGGCCTTTCACCGATTCAGTAGTTGAGGTAGTAGTGGTACTGGTAGAACTGGTGGGTACTGGAGTCACTAAGTCTTGGGTATCTTTCTTGTCGTCTTTTGTAATTTGTTTGTCATCTTGACCAAAAGATCCTGGAACACGTTCTTGCCCTGAGTTTTGAGCATCATCTTCAGGCTTGGCGTAGACTTTGATTTCAAAGTCGTATCCTCGGAAGACTGCTGGACTTTTCAGCTCAATAGTCACATTTCTGTGTCCTTCTCCACCGTCAACAATAGCTGCTTCACCGTTCTTGTCCTCTCTTCTGTCGATAACAACCACTTGTGTGATGACTTCAAAGTCGGAAGCATTGACTGTTATGTTGTTAACTTGTCTCCAAATTGCTGGACTGGCTGTTGCATTTTGTTCGAAAAACAGCCTGCCTCCGTCATGGCCGACGATGAGGTCTTTAGCCAAAGCTGCGGCCAAAACACAAGTAATCACAAATACACGATACATCTTCGGATGTTAACGAATGACTGATGAATATTCCTGAGTCCTTCCTTTTATATGTAGAATAACAAGTTGAGGAAAATTTACAAAATTGACTCACCTAGTCAGACTATATTTTTTTATTACATGTATATGAATATTTTAATCTTCCTATAGGGAAAATACTGTTTGTACAGTCATTGACCAATTTTTGAGTCATAACATGACCACAACAGTAGTACGTGTGAAATGATTCAAGTAATAGAAGTCGTCGTTTCCCTTTGTTTACGTCCATTGATGCTTATAGACAATAATTAAAACAGTCATTTACATAGGCATTACTGACATTTATTTACTTACGGTAAAAACATGCATAATTCTTAGAGTTCATTGACAAATAAGGCGTCCAAAGGCAGAAAATACCAGTTTAGTTGGAACAATATAATTCCTAGAGATTTTCCAACTAGTCGGGCCACTTTTGCAGCCGCCGACTCCGTTTTACTATAAATGCCAATAATATAGAAGTAAAAGTTTTTTTTATATATTCAAATAAATAAATAAATAAAAATATATAATATTATTATAATATATATACTGAATATAGATACTAAAAAAACATAATATTCACATATCATACATATACAGGGTGGATGCGACATAGCGACATTTATTGAAACCACAGCTTCTATACATGGCCAGTATGCATTTCCACCGGATAAAAAATTCTCTGGTGAAAAAAAAAAATCCACGTCTTCCGAACAAATTGCACGATCGCAATGTTCAAATTGTTCGGAGAACGTGATTTTTTTTTTTTCGCCAGAGAATTTTTATCCGGTGGAAATTGATACTTACCATGTATAGAAGCTGTGGTTTCAATAAATGTCGCTATGTCGCATCCACCCCGTATATCATAACGAGTGCATGGTGTTGTGAGTTCCATTATCACACGGGACATATATTATCTTTGTGTGATTCGCAACTATTTGCTCCAACTCTGGGTGTGCTTTGTGTATGTGAAATGTATATTTGTTAACAATCCCGCGACACAGGCGTTATTTCTAGTGCAAACGTCAAATTTTTTAACAAAATAAAAAAATAATATGCTACATAACTAGTGCCGCGTTGAAATACACTGCATTTGGCGCAGTAACGAACTATACAAAATACCTATTATTATTCTGACTCAGATAGAATAATTCTAGTTGTAAACGGTAATTAATGAACTGCGTCTCAACTTTTCTATGGAAAATCCATTCTGATTTAGAGTACCTATAACGACATAATTAGTAAGTTAGAGGTTCCCAAACTTTTTAATTAACTCTTGTTTTTTTTTTTACATTAGATAGAACGCCAGAAGCAATTACACTATCCAATGATCCCAATGACAAGGCCAAATACACACAATCACTCACAAAAACACACCCAGTCTCAGAACAAATCTTTGCGAATCACACAAAGATTGGGGGAATCGAACCTACAACACCAGTGCAGCAAAGAGCGGCGAGGCGACCGCTTAAACCACTACACCACACGTGCAGACATATTATCATGATATTTTGTCGCCGTTTGTTGCCGTCGTTTTGATATTTGGGCGCCTTGGTACAATAATGACTGTTGTCGCAATACATTTAAGTACAAAAATGTAAGGAAAGGTTTATAAGCTAAAAACCACGCGGTGCACCTCTTTATCTTCCACGGGGCAGAAGTGATACCCGTAACTGGGCACCCGTGATATATCCAAGTTTTTGCATATTATTATCACAGGGGTGCATGAAAGGAGCCTCCCCGAGTGACGTAGACAACAATGCCCTACGTCCGGCGCACCCTGGGCAATTCGCGAGTTCTTAAAAGCGAATTGGCTAATCCTTTCACCACGATGGCAAGTCAAAACCTTAACCACCTTACTGAGTGTCCAAAATGCCCTTACACCTGCACAAGAGAGGCGTTCATGAACGCCGACGAGAGCGCCATAACAGTGACCACTTATTGGGCCAATAAAATTTGACTCAGCCATCGACACGACGAAGAAGATCACAAAGGAGAGTTATATTATGTCATAAAGACAATATTCAGTTACATTACAGAATTTTCCTGGAACAATAACTATGTATATCATTATCTAACGATAATACTATAATGATGCTTGTGTCTGTAGGTGCTGAAAATTATGTACGATGCGATTCAAATAAGAATCGATTTCTCGGCCATATTGATTCCATTCGCTTTTTGTGAACGAAATTTTCCGAAAGGAACAGGAATATGATCGAAAATTTCGTTCATATTTAGGCAAATGGAACACATTAAATATGGCCGAAAAATATATTATCATTAGATTCACTTAGTACAAGTATGGTAAAAAAAATCCCGTTATTATCTTTTATGATCTGTCTATATAAATATAGAATGATACAAATTAACTAAAGAATTTTCATAATTCATAATTCTTTATTTGTAAAACATAGGAAATGAATGAGAAGGAGTATGAATTTCGCAACGTGCGGATTTGCAACGTATGAATTTTGCAAGTTTTGGACTCGCGCACGTAGGGTTCCATACCACTATACTTACCTACATCTAAATAAATGTTTTTCTTTATTCTTTATTATATTGGAGTTGATTGAATGAAAGGAAAAATGCGGTTTACGATTTATTACGTATTAAACAAACCAATTTTAAGTGGAAGTTTGCATGGTAATGTACATCATTATATTATTTTTACATTTATCATTTCCTTATTTTAGAAGTTACGAAGGCGGGGGGGGGGAACAAACATGCTGCCCAACGCGGTAATGCTTTTTGCTGCATTTTGGGTACGAGGCCTTCTGACAGTGACTTATTAAGTTAAGATTTATTAGACTATTTTATTTTAAGATCCAATATTTATATTTTTCAGTAAATAAAATTATTTCTATTGAAAAAAGAAAAAAACTAAAGAATGTTTTATTATTTTAAAGGATGACTAAATACCACAAACTCGTGTATCATTTATATTATTTATCATTTATTCTTCGCTTATGTATAATTTCGCATGTCAATAATGGTCGATAGGTTGACCAATCATATTATGTAAGACCTTGTTAACCCATATTGATAGCGAAATGATTTGATGTGATCAGCCTGCTGGTGGACTGGACATGCAACTAACCATCAGGTGGACTACCTATGTGTCAGTTCTTCGCTAAACACATCGTACAAAAAGAGATATTAAACATAAATTGGGAATGAAATGCTATAAATATAATAATAATAATGTATCTTTATTTCAGGTCCATAGAGTGTTAGTAGGTATACAAGAGATACAAAAACACATTGACGACCGGATGGCGGTGTGTATCTGCCTGCGACGCCGAGGTCGTGGGTTCGATCCCCACTCAAGACAAATCTTTGTGTGCATTAACATGGGGGTTTGTCTTAGTCTGGGTGTTTCTATGTATAATAAGTATGTATTTACGAAAAAAAAAGTATATTATGTATTATATCAGTTATTCTAGTACCCTTATTACAAGCTCTGCTTAGTTTGGGACTAGATGGCGTTGTGTGTGAGTTGTGGAATATTTATTTATTTTATTTATATAACCAGTCCAGACCAAATAAAAATTCATTATTACTTTACCAAATTTAATTACTTAGAAAAGTCAACATTTTAAAATTTTCTTTAATCTGAAAATAAAAAATTATAGTTTGCTTTGTAGTACAACTAATTCTGCTATTTTCTATTTAATCTTGTGCCTGACTGTACAACATATACACATTATATAACGTGACAATAATCATCAAGTGTATCTTAAACGCACGCAGAATTCAAATTAGACAATCTACGTTCGTACTCAGCTTAAAACAAGGGATTGCCGAGAAACAAGTGTATCTTTGTCACCTATTATAGGAAAAAATAAGTAAATAAACGTATGTATATAACATATATATATATATATATATATATATATATATCTCACAACTTACACACAACACCATCTAGTCCCAAACTAAGCAGAGCTTGTACTATGGGTACTAGAATAACTGATACTAATATATATTATACTTTTCTTTTGTAAATACATACTTATTATACATAGAAACACCCAGACTAAGACAAACCCCCATGTTCATGCACATAAAGATTTATCTTAAGCGGGAATCGAACCCGCGACCTCGGCGTCGCAGGCAGGTACACTACGCACTCCGCCATCCGGTCGTCAAATTTAATTTATTTAATACCTATTATATTTTTTATATTACGCATGTATAGTTCAAGACCACGATTAGCGTAGTGGTTAAAGCGGTCGCCTCGCCGTTTTCAACTGAGCAGGTGTTGTGTGTTCGATCCCCACACACGACAAATCATTGTGTGATTGCTAGGATGTGCTTTGTTAGTGCGAAATGTATGTTTGTGAATAACCCGACAGGACACAAGAGTTATTCCTAGAACAGGTGACCGATTACTGGCATATGAGGCAAAATAACGAGGTCCTCAGCCGCAGCGATTCATCTACAATCTGTTTTTGTGGATTGTTGATGTCCAAGGGTTGTACTCCCGCTTACCATTAGGTAGGACTTCACGTTCGTTGGAAGCAGGACTGGAATAAAAAAAGGAAAAAAATATACTGCAAACATTTTAAGCCGTCCTTTTGGCTTTGCCGTATTCAGTTTAAATAATTTTTAATAGTTAGTACGCCGATATCTAGTTAATTTTCGTGTACTACATCCTCTGACAACGTACAGGCGTTATCTAATCAACAAGTGTATCTCAAACGCACGCAGAATACAAATTAGACAATCTACGTTCATACTCATAGTTTCAAACAAGGAATTTCCGAGAAGCAACACTACCTTCGTCACTCAGTGGAAAGAGGATGCAGTAGGCTAATATATATATTCTATATTTATATCTATGATAAATATCTACGAAAAATATATATATTTTGTTGCTTTGTATTTTGTTTCGTATTTATAAGGTTCAAAATTATTTTAAATCTAAATAAAAACCCTATACAGGGTGTAAATGAGATCGTGACGAGATAAAAAAAAATATGTTGACCTTTCCGGAGATTTTTTTTCGATTTTCGCGATTTTTTCGACTGATTCTAAAAGAATAACACTATCCTGAACTATCTCAATACATTTGCAATTACCCGGTCAACTTTGGGATTTCCCGATGAAGATTATCCGATTTGTAGAATTCTAACCAAAAATTTGCAATAAAGGTAAAATCATGTTCTTAAATACAATAAAGTGTTTCCACAAGCTTTGTCTCACACAATATTTGCTATTTCCTTATGATGCATATTTTTTCCAAGACCAATTTTGAGATCTATGGGAATTCCGAAGATTTATCTTTGCACCCAGGTTCTCAGAATCCTGCATTGAATAATGGGTAAGCGGCTTCGTCAGAATGACATTTATACCCATTATATTATCAGTTTCAAAGTGTATTTATACATAATAATATACCACCCAGCTGTGGTTGCATCCTCACATTATTAATAATTGATGACATTGACAACGTCAAGAGGTAACAAACACGTCACAAATGTCAACGAGCGCTGAATCGCGTTATTGAATTGATCACAGCAAGTATTTATAAATACTACTTCCAAGACGCTACCGTTGGACAGCTTTCCGCCAGGCTGTTAGTGGTTAATATTTTTCTACAAGTTTTGTAGCATCCAAACGCATAGTTTAATCATCGTAAGTAACAACTACATCAGCTTACTAAACCACTCTCCAAAAGCCAGTAGATAGTTCAGAGGTATTCTCTAACGATATTATACTCTATATCTAGTACTTTCAAGGCCTAATCACACCAAGTCACTACAGAACTAGAACACATAAATGACTATTTGGCTTAGGCTAAGGTTGAAACGGTAGTACTTCCTCTATCGAGCACATTCACAAAAGCTCTGTCACTTTTATTTATTTAAAATAATTATGGAAAACTTACAGCTATTATAACTTTAATAACAATGGTTTAGGAACCATAGAAATTTAGTGGACGTTGCTGCTGTTTGGGCGAAAACTGTATAACATAAAAAGCCATTGACACGAAAGAAAAAAGAAGAAGGAACCATAAAGCCAATTACAAGTTTTCGCTTCTAGTGGCGGCATAACAGTTTAGTGCGAACAAAATTAAGGCTAACACTTGCTCATAAGCTTATAATTAAAGCGTGATTTAATTATAAGCTAAGAACAAAATATAATTAAAGAAGATTTACGTTGGTTGTAATAAGACATTTCACTTTTTTATTGTTAATCTTTATTATTTGGAAATACTGTACTACTGTTGCATGATAATACAAGCGACAGTTATACTGGACAAATGTATGTTATTGAATATTTTTGAATATTTGCATGTCTACTGGACAGAGAGCATGCTGTGACCATATTGTACCTTTTATATTTAACAACTTAATGTACGCATGTTGTGACAAATAAATGATCTTTATCTTTATATAAGAAATATGATACTCTACTCATTCAAAGTACTCGAGAGTCAATGGTTTTCTTGCCGCAGACAAACTCATTGTAATTGGAGCGATATCGAACCGCTCACTCTTACTACTTACTTACTCACTTTATTAAATTATCTGCTCGCACGCACAACGCAACTATTTTGCCTGTAGTTTAAATATCCGAAATCCATATCCGATTTATCCGCTAAACAATAAGGAACTACTGTGAGGATTTCCTTATACTGTGGTCGCAGTCATATCAAGATACAACGACTTGTGTGACCTTAAGGAAGGAAGTAGGTAGTTACTCTTTAAACCGGTTTTATACACGTCATTCTTCATAAAGGTTTTATTATGAAGCTCTAGATTGAAGTTCAAGTATGAGTGACCTTTTTTCTGTAGAATACGTGACCGAATAGATAGATAGATAGATAGATAAAATGCTTTATTCATAAATAAAAACATACATTTTTAAACAGGCTCCACAAAACCGAACGATCGGTTTGTCTGTGGAAATACATTGCACTCGGATTAGAACAACATTTCACTTACATTTTAATTAACACAATTAAGACCATTTGTAGTATTCACTTTCAAATTTAAAGTTATTTAATAGTTTATTGTAGGTATTAAGATAATCTTTACATAACTTAAATAAGTTCTATAACTCATTTACTTTATACGTATCAAACAAATGTTTTTTATAAGCTATGGCAAACTTTCTTTTGTTCTTTTCAGATCTTAATTCATAGAGCATTTATGTGTACGTACCTACCTGAGATATGCCTATTGACTGAGGGGGAATATCTAATGTCCTCAATGATCAAGAATCAAGAACTTTACTCGTTTAAAACACGGTTACAATATGTTGTTATAATTATATCGGGTAGGTACAGCATATTTTGCCTTTTAATTGAAAGCGTGCAAATATTTAATACATTAAATTACATTTACAATCATTATTTGTATATTCTTAAAACAATTAAAATAAATTATAGTAAGTAATTAATTAATAGCAATTTAATAGGAAAAAGTATTGAATTGAATAATTAATAAAGCAAATGCAAATGTCGGATTATTATAATAAATATAGTTTTCAGATTGTATGTACTGGCGTCGTATCGCTAAAAGCAATTTTTTACTGGCATAAGATTTGAAAAAACCGGCCAAGTGCGAGTCGGACTCGCGCACGTAGGGTTCCATACCACTATACATCTAAATAAATGTTTTCTTTATCTTTATTATATTGGAGTTGATTGAATGAAAGGTAAAATGCGGTTTACGATTTATTACGTATTAAGGTGAGTATAGACTACAACATTTACTTGTAACAGAACAACGAGCCGCTCTATGATATGTTCTAGTGTATCATCCTTTTACTGAACTGAAACTAAGCTTTTGCCTGTATTGTACCATTCGTAAGAACGTTACATTACACAGAAATGCTCGAGAAAATGTTGTAGTCTATACCTACTCACCTTTAAACAAACCAATTTTAAGTGGAAGTTTGCATGGTAATTTACATCATTATATTATTTTTACATTTATCATTTCCTTATTTTAGAAGTTACGAAGGAACACACATTTTTTTGGAAGCGTCCCTCGCTCAAACTATTCAGTTTATAAAAAAAAAATATTAGAAACCTCAATATCATTTTTAAAGACCTATCCATACACGCACCTATGGGTTTGATGAAAAAAATATATAGCGGACGGACAGACATGACGACTCATTAAGGGTTCCGTTTTTTGCTATTCGGCAACGTAACCCTAAAAAGGATCTGTCATGGTCAGTTTTTGGTTTATATCCAATTTCCACCAGAAAAATACATGAATGTTAATTAAGATTGTGCCCGCTTCTGAAAATTTACTTGTCAAAAAGCCCAAGTGCACCTTTAACCGACTCGGGATTGACTTTACGTCTAGTGGTTACATTCACTAGCTATCACTGAGCCAACAAGTCAGTCAAATGATTTTCCTATTATTTTTATTTTAACTAACATTAATATTTCTAATATTATTAAAACCGACGTGAGGTGAAGTCGATATTGAGAATACGGGTTACTCACCTTTTTTAGCCGGGATATGCCGACTAGTTTCGAACCTAGTACGTAGGTTCATCAACTGGGCGATTAATCGCGAAACTAGTTGGCATATCCCGGCTAAAATAACGTGAGTAACCCATATTCTCAATAACAATTAATATTTCTCATAAAATCTAAGTTTCAACGAGTCAAAATACACGTTAAATAAACATAAGGCTACAAACAAGGTTTACCACACTAAAGTGACAAAAAGAAAAAGCGTGAACACATTAACATTAATGAATGTAATAATACAATTTCTACGAGCATCTCTTATAAAAACATTGAAAACTTCGCATGCATTCGCACAATTTACATAATTTATTCGTGTTTCCCGCAAGTGTGGCGACAGTCGGGTTCAGAGGAAATTCGCTTGATAGTACTTCTTTGAATGAGGGATTTATTTCTGAAGAAAGAGGTTTCTAGAATTGTTCATTAGGTATTTCTTGAGTCTTGAAATAAAATATTATTCTGCAGGTTTTTTATAGAACCAAAACATGTGATTGTAGTAAAAGAATTATTGCATTAAGGAGAGGCAAGGTATTTTCGAGGTTTTTATGTCTTATAAGATCATAAAGTTGTAGACATTTGAAAACAAAATAATATAGGTACTTATCTACAAAATGTTATCATGTGTAAAATATTCTGCAATCAGAAATATATTTTACTAGCTTTTGCCCACGATTTTGTCCGCGTGAAATTCGTTGTATTAAAAAGAAAGAAAGAAAGAAAAGAAAGAAAGAAACGTTTATTCTGGCAAATCTTAAGCTTAATGATACACCTCTAAAACTACTTATAATAATAATTATATTGATGTGCCAGAAAAGGTACACACCTCAGCATAATGCTGCAGCACATTAGCTCTACAGCGCTGATATTCTGGTGCGCCCTGAAAAAAAAAAGCTGAAGCGCTTTGACCCCCTTTAAACGTAGTTATGTTGAATGCACGTATTGGTTAAAGCGGTCGCCTCGCCGTTTTCAACTGCGCTGGTGTTGTGGGTTCGATCTCCACACGGAACACATCTTTATAAGAATTAACAAAATTAGCGTTATCAAACAAACAAACTAACTTTCGCCCACGGTATTGTTTGTGTGATATTATTTAAAGTTTTATTAAAATCGGGCCAGTCGTGAAGAAGATTAGTCGATACAAACAAACAGACAGACAAAAAAAAACTGTGTTTTAGCCATTGGTATCGTACAAACTATTGTTATTTTGACATTAAAAACAGACACAACAATTTTATTTATTTGTATTGATGATTTACTTACATATACAAATAACATTTCCATAGTTAAATGTTAAACAATATATGAAGCATTGTTTGCCAGATATACATGCACGTCAACAAACAGGTTATTTTTTTAAACCACTCCAGTAAACCTCTGAGTACGTCATCATCAGGGATTTCTATAATTACGCTCTTGAACTAAGTTCAAGTAAGGTTGTCAGCCTGTTCGAAGGTTGTTAAGCATTGTCAGAGTAATTATACGTGGGATTTATTATACAGCTTTATGTTTGAATCATTTATATTGACATGAGTTTTTTTAACCTCTACGTATTTTTATTATCTAGGGCTACTTCACGGGCCTATTTACTCGTTGAGAGTATCTCAGCTAAGGCTAATCGCTTACACGCCTAATATTATGTGGCCGGACGGTAAAGGGGATGGGGGCCGTGAATTCTCGAAGCCCCGACAAAGCTTTTGCGGAACCCCAGGGCTCCACGGAACACACTTTGGGAATCGCTAACTTATCTATCATACCAATCAGGGATATTAGGGTGCTTCGTAACCATAACCGAAACTATCGGTTATCCGATATAAAAATATCCGTTACCGTGACCGAACCCGAAATAAAAGTTTCGTATAGTAACAGATAGGGGCGAAGCTTAATTATTACAAGTCGTTTTTCATCGGCCTGCCGTAATTTGTACCAAATGGTGACATAAAAATAAAACCATTTTATTAGCTATTTCACTTTTGAAATTCCTTAAAAATCTAACAGCCGTAACCGAAATTATCCGAAACTGACGGATAATCCGAAATAAAATAATATCCGCATCCGAATCCGTATTTGGTATAATAATCAATCTGATATCCGTTACCAAACCGTATCTGAAATTTCATATCCATAACATTCCTGATACCAATCGGTTGATGGCATCGATCAACGTCATCGTTTTGATGCAATTTATATAGGTATGTAGGTATATACATATACCTAAATAAATGCAAGCAGGTACAAATGTAACGACGGCGTACTAGCCCAGCAATCAAGCAAATCAGCCACTAACAGTAATTATACAAGGAAGTAGCACAGATTAATTAATATTAACACGATAGTAGGCATAGATTAATAACGTTTAGATAGTCTTAATACAAGCGCTTTGTTTAAAGTAAAGCCAAAAGCAGATCCACTTGCGCTGAACCGCACATACACTAAAATCGGACGTATGAGTCGTATTGAGTCAACACGGCAAAATTAAACTGGCTTCAGTTTTCATGCATGTATTCGGTTTCTAGGTGTAATAATTTTATGATATATAGTAGGTATTACAAGTAATTGTCATCGCTGTACAGGATAAAACGGTTCAAGTGTTGTGCATTTATCATTTAAATGATCTCAACTTAATAAACAAGGACTACATGTGTATTTTTCCTTGTTAATAATTTAGTATTTTAAGAGCATGTTTTTTACAGGTACAGATCGCGTAATAAGAGCGTTGCGCTGAGCTCTAAAGCTTTGTCTGCGCATGGATATACTATCGCTCTAAACGTAGTCATTGACTTTAAAAGTGTATTTTATAGAGGAACAGTTTTAAAGAGCATTTTGATGAAAAACTTTTTGCAAGCGACAGAATACGAAATATAAACCAGCGTTTCGAGAAAATAAAATGATCGTTTTAAAACGTCATGGTACGTCCCCAGGACCGACGTATCAACAATTACTACGTAGGGTTTCAGTTCTTATTTCTTGGAATTTCTACATAATATATTTCATTCATTGTTATACGTGATTCATGTATTTTGTATACATCAGTTAATGAATAATACATCATGCTTACAAGCATTGTGGTTTTGTTACCATTATTCTAAATACCTATGAACACCTACAAAGTTAATTATGCGAGTGGCGTAATATGGAAATCCAATCTTCATTATAATTTTGTTATTTGATTCTAGTAGTAAAAGTCTTTAATAAAATTTTATATAAGAAGTAGATAATATTTAAGTTTGTGTTTGTTGAGGCAAGGCATTTCCACGAAATGTTTACTTTAACGCTTGCTGCTCCGTTGTTATGGTTGATTATTGCATGGTATTCATTTTTGCTCACCACTCACTTTAAGAGTAGAATCGACATTTTTTTTTTTTAATACTGTGTAATATATTAAAAATTTGGTTAGTTATTGTTTTAAAACTATTAAGAAGCTTTATACTGCTCCACAAAAGTTATATAACTCTCGCTGCTCAAAAACACGAATAAGTAACATCAACAGAAGTTTATTTTCATGGTAAAATTTCAGAATTACTGAGCCTTATTTTAATTATTCAGTTCGATTATTGATTTTCCTTGTTACTTCTTTTCTGTACACAGTATTTGTTATGGTAGTAGCATCTTTCATAGTTTTATTTACAGTAAAAGCTCATGCATCTGTATTTTTACAGGTTTTAAACTGCTTGCCTGCCTCAAGCAGTTTATCCCTAGTTTATTAATGACTTTAAAAAGAACGTTGCTTCTACACAGTACTAGGGAGATTTTAAATTGATTAAAATCGACTTTGCGTGAAAAGATAAGGTACTAAGATTAATATGGTAAGTAAATAGGGTACAATAATAAACTTTTCAAAGGTAGAAATGAATCATCTAGTTGCTTAATATTATAAAGTAGAACAGTAGAACATTGTCGTAACAAACCAAAATTAAAGCCGCGCTGACAACAGTATCGGCAGACATTTAAACTAATGTAATAGAGAGAAAAGATTTCTTTGTACCCAAACTCCGAAACAACTGCAGCAATCTTGATAAAAATTGGAGTTGAAATAATATAAATAATATCTCTTTATTGTGTGGCGGTATCCGCACATAATAAATAACGAATGACATAGACAACGTCAAGTAGTGACACACACGTGACATAATTATGTCAAAAGAGTGCTGAATCGCGATAACAAAGTGTTCACAGAGCGTGTACATATATTTACCACAACCAATACGCTACCGTTGGACAGCTGTCTGCCAGGCAATACCACCGAGCCTGGTCGGAGGATTCTCCATTTATGGTGGAGGAACATCACACCCTGTTCCTTTACAATAATGAAACCAAGACGAACATTTTAGGCAATTTTGCCACGTAGTTACAACGTGGATTTCGCTTCAATATGCAGGACCGCGATGAAAGCTACATCCACGTCGAAAAAGCTCGATTTTTAATAAGTGTATCGATGAACCATAAAAATGAAAAACAATAACATTGAACCATATTTTACCCATCAGCTCGAGCAAAGCGATGACCTAATTGATTTAATGAAAACATTAATTAATACAAGGAAAATAGCCGCAAGCCGATGCAACCAAAGTCATCATAAATGTTAAATGTTTTGCGTTTAATTGGATTAATTGAATTGTGTTTATGTTTCGGGAATTATGATCTCAAAGAATGTATTGCAACGAATTGTATTAATGTGTGCGTACGCACAATAACAAATATAATATTTTGAACAATATATTGGGTAAGTAAAAAGAAAATAACCGAGTTAAAAAATCCATAATCAAGCATTAAATAACTCAAAAAATCGGTTAAATAGCTCTTGAAGTCTCTACTAATATTTTTTTAACAACAAACAAACAACCTAATTTTGGTAGATTTTCTCTTTGTCCGTTGGTAACTATGACAGTGTTGTTGCCGCCTGCATCACCATGAAGTATTTAGTTTGAAGTTTATATACTTAGATTTTTTTTTTATCTTTTCAGTTTATTTATTTATTTGATTTATTTATTTATTTAATTAAAACGGCTACAGGAACCAATTAATTATTTATATTCTTAAGCAGCCGGGTTTGATTTCTATAATTTAATGAAGTCTTTTTACCATCGATCGTTTTCTTTTAAGACTCCTTGTCCAGCAGTTAGTAATTCAGGTACAAAAAACGAGTAATCCTTTGTGGATTATTTTGTTACTCTTATCTTATGAATAAACTGAAGTAATATAATATTGAACGTCTTGCCTCATCTGTGTATAACTTAAAAGCATTGGTAAACGGTTACGGTGCCTATAGTTAAAGAATTATCCCCGTACTCCTCACCGTTGAAGACAACGCTCAACAACATGAGATGCTGACTGTTACATGTAAATATCTAAATAACTCACAAAGTGCGTTTCATCATCATATCCTGACTTCGTGGCTTATGCCAAGTTGAAAGTACATTTATTCGAATAGAAAAAAAATTAAAATCGGTTCATTAATGACGGAAAAATCGCTGGATATAATAAAAATACGGATTTTGAAGTCGGAAAGAAGCCATTGTTAAATATATTAGTAATTGCATTGCATTTAACGTTTCGGCTTTTTTATAATAACTACGAATATTGATGTTCAGAGTGCTTTTAAAATATTAAATTTCATGTAAAATTTGTTTTCTTTTTCAGCCTTGACGCAAATAGATGGATGTTATTAGTTTTACGTCAGTGTACGTATGTGTTAGTGATTTATTTTTATTCGAAAGTCAATTTTAACATCAATACTATCTTTTGCGTCAATCACTTAATCTTTAAAAGTCTTCAAATAAAAAGTAAGTAAGTATAGGCCGTTGAAACCGTTGCCGTGAGTACCGTGAGCCAAACGGCCCGGAAGATGATAATCGTGGCCATCTTGAAACTTTATTGACATTACCATCGTTAGGGAAAAAGTTGAGGACCTATTTAAGTGTAATCTTGTATATTTTTCCTGTAAATTGTATGGAGCGAATGTTTTTTTCTTAAATACATAACATAACATCACGGTTACATTAACCAACAAGGTGAGACAGAGATGTATAAATACCACCACTTCACTTGTTATGATTAGGTCCCATGTGATTAGCCTATCGCTATCCACTGGGCCCAATTCTAATTCGGTGCTGCTTTTAAGTCCAAATAACACTTATTGCCCGATCTGGCAATAAAGCCACGGTGTGGCGGCTGTCTATTTCGCCAAGTAGTTTCCATTCACACCTCTAACCACGTCGTCGTATTACGTCGATTAAAATGAACCTTTATGTTAATAATTATGGTCTTTTAGCTACATGTGTGCCAAATTATATAAAAAACAATCTAGCTTTTTACATGAAAGATTAAAAAAAATACTCACAAACTCTCACACTTATAATACCAGCACTTTATGAAATCGAAATATATCAGTAAAGCTTGCAATTGGAAGCAAGCGTCAGCGTCGACGCCGGACGTATGAAAAAGTACCGCGACGCTCCACTCCCTTTCAACAGCGACCTTTAGGGAACAAAAATTTAAATAAAAAGTAAATGAGTTGAGATCATTGAAACCATTGCCGTGGCAAACTGTCCGTAAGATGATAATGGTGATATTTCAAAGCTCAATTACCTTAATGACATCTCCGTGATTAGGGAAAACGTTCAAGGACGATTTAACTACGAGTATTATCATCTAATTCTCCAGAGACCTTTTTTTCTAAATTAGTAGTGGCTTCAGGTTCTTCTGTTAAGGATTTTGCTGAATATTTGTGTTTTCTGCCTCCTCGATGACCCAGTACGAGACGATATGATAGTCTTTGTAAACCGTGGTACCAACTGACTCGACCGTTGTGGATGGCACTGGCACGACACGAACATCACAAATTAGTGCACTTTTTGCAGATTTGATAGTATTCAAAGATACGAGTATAGACATAATTTGATTCTTCCAAGGCTTTTTCTTAAATATATGGTGATATACTTGAGTTAAGGATTTTGAAGCTTATTATAGTATTTTTGACTCCTCCATAATCTGGTAAGGGACTTTTTTAGTTAGACTTGGAACCCTGGCTCCGAGTAAAAACTAATATTCATAATAATCCGCTGTTCTTAATATTAGTTTTTAGTGTAGAACTTACATATCTCATACTCAGTTATTAAAGTCTGATGACAGCTTGACTCTTTGATAGATTAGTTCTTATACTTTGTAACTTTGGGCTACAAGTAATAACTGTTTCAGAAGCAAATGCACACACGTAGGAAGTATCTTTTTCTGCTTCTTAGTTGTTATAGCGTAAGCAAGGTTTACCAAAGAAGGTACACGACGCTAATTTGTATCGAATATATTACCGGCATAAACGTTGTGTACCTTCTTTTGTAAACTTATCAGTTTGTAACCCATAGATATAAATATTTCTCTCCATAAAATTTACATGACAAAAACCAAATTAACAATTGAATTTCATTCGTTCGATTTCGTTTCGAATAAATCACATTGAAGACGTTTTAATTTGGGTTAAAACGATGTAAATTAATGATAAAAAAAACCGGCCAAGTGCGAGTCGGACTCACGCACGTAGGGTTCCGTACCACTATACATCTAAATAAATGTTTTTCTCAATTCTTTATTATATTGGAGTTGATTGAATGAAAGGTAAAATGCGGTTTACGATTTATAACGCATTAAAAAAAAACTAATTATTAGATCTCGTTCAAACCAATTATCGGTGGAAGTTTGCATGGTAATGTACATCATATTTTATTTTACATTTATCATTCCCTTATTTTACAGTTTAGAACAGTTTAGAAAAATAAATGTTATATTACAAACCTCAATGTAATTTTTGAGGACCTATCCATAGATGGGTATTAAGTTGGTAGTAGTATGGGTTTGATGAAAAAAATATATAGTTACGGAAAAAAGTGGCTGTGACGTACGGACGGACAGACGGACAGACATGACGACTCATTAAGGGTTCCGTTTTTTGCCGTTCGGCAACGGAACCCTAAAAACGAATCCGTCCGTCGGTCCAATAACCTACATCCCACCAAAATGGCTTGCATATTGATTACTTACAAAATAAGTCATTTTTGAGCTTTAGTAACCCTATACCGTTGAAATAAGGTTCAATATTGTGTGACAATTGGGGTTGTAAAAATCTGTATTGACTGTCATTTAATTTTAATGTCGAAGTTGCGTGTTCAAGGAAGGTTGCGTCAACGTATTCGGGTAAATCGATTTACTGTGAAAATTCAGATTATATACTTTTTTTTAGATATTTAGCCCCAAAATACAGGCAAACCTAATTTAGAAACCACAGTATTATACCTACGCAAATCGTAGTCGCATCTTACTGGAAATAAATGTTATTTAATTTTTTTATTGCTATAACATTGCCCGACCAAGGAATTGAACCCAAGACCTCGCGGTGAGAGGCGCATACGCTAACCACTAGACCATCGAGGCAGTTCAAGCAGGCAGATCTTTTAAATGATAAATTTATACAGGGTACTTCTATAATATTCTATTGTATTTAATGTTGATTGAATCAGCGTTCCAAAAGCAATGTTTTGACTGAAATATGAAATACCCCATAACATGTGTAAAAAGTATAATTTAGTATGCTCTCAAACAGATATTTTTCAGGATGTACTTAATAAATTTATAACATCATTGTTTAATAATGTTACAAACTCAAGTCGGTTTTAATAAAAATATCATTGTTTAATTTATAATCTTCATAGTTATAAACTAATTGACTTTAGGTACCTTATTTAATTTAATTTAAATTTTATCTTATAATTTAGTTGTTAAATTCCATTTTTTCTATGTTTAACGTACTACCTTTCTTGTTGAAGCTATCTAATTGAAGTGCTGTGTACAGATATAATTGCGCGTCAAATTTGTATTTGTTTTTATATGAAACATAATAATGTTTAATCTGTCATCTGTTTCTGTACCTTCTAAATAAAATAAAATTTTATGTTTTCTACTAATCTTTTAATATTAGCAAAATTTCCAAAGCATACTTATGTGAAATTCTTTCAAGCATTTAACATTTGCCGGATATTGCCTTGTGGGGAACGCATTCTAAATGCTTCCAGTTCCAATGCCGAAATGCAGGTTAAAACCAAGGTAAGATTAGGGCTGCCCAAAACCCAAAAGGAATTGATTTAGATTATTTTTTGTTTGGTTGTTGAAAATAGGCTCCAAAACTATAGAACCGATCTTATTGGAAGTTGAGCCTCCACGAGTGCCGATTCACTACGTCCGGCGCACCCTGGGCAATTCGCGAGTTCTTCAAAGCGAATTGGCTAATCCTTTCGCCACGATGGCAAGTCAAAATAAAATTTGACTCACCCATCGACACGATGAAGAAGAAGAAGAATTGGAAGTTAAGTGGAAATATTTGCAGAGCCCAAAAAATACATGGACACTTGTTATTTACGAAACACGCGGAAATGGTAGTCATTTATGTGGATGTCTTCTACACTTAATTATTTTTCGTTGACTAGTTTATATTTGAGTATTGACTAGGGTTAGTTCCGAAACATAATTAAAATCAAAATTAATACTCAAAATGAGATTTTCATATAATCTATTAAACTTAAAAAAATGTATCTGGACGCTAATCCTGTCTGTCATTGCGCTAAAGGCGACGAGAGCTGAGCAGTAACGTAAAACGCGGGTAAAACTGTAGAATAACGAACTCCACTCGGACTAAAGCACAGGCAACAGCTACTATTTCACAAAATGACTTGTGGCGGTATCCGCACATAATAAATGTCACGTGACCGCGAGTGCTGAATCGCGATATCGAAATGTTCACAGCAAGTGAATATATATACCACTTCCAATACACTATCGTTGGACAGCTGTCCGCCAGGCAATACCACCGGGCCTGGTCGGAGGATCCTCCCTTTGTGGTGGAGGAACATCACACCCTGTTCCTCTACAGACTTAATTAAAATGGCAAACGCAGATTGGGACAGCCAACCGCTAGATGGACGGACGATCTTGTCAAGATCGCGGGGATTCGTCGGTTTCAGTCGGCCCAAAACCGCGCGCTGGTGAAATCGATTGGTGAGGCCTATGCAGTGGACGTCTCTAGGCTGATGATGATGATGATGATAGTCACCGTAAACCGTAGTCAGCAGCTGACACTAACTACTGGTCTAATTCGTTCTTCCACCGTGTAGTTAAAATACAAACGAATATGTTAGGAGGGAAGATTTAGATATATTTAATGACCACACTCAGTTTCGCAATGTAATAACGAAACAATTTTTCGATCCATACTAATAATAATGATAATTTATTTTTATTTACTATTACTCAAATTTATTATATCCTATCGACATATTAATTATTATTATACCATAATGTGAATTATTACCATAAGTTTCGAACTTAGCCATGACACATAAGCGGAAACTATCAACGCTAGCTTATGTTGTTATTTATATAGGTTATTTAATTGATTGTCTAAAAGCTGTTTGTTTTATAATCCAAAATAAAAAAATAAACGACGGCTTATATATTTGTACGAATATCTACGTGACATTCTGTTTAAAGAAAAAAGAAATTCAGTGGGACAACCCTAAGCACACCACACTACTTGCACCCAGGGAGCATTCATACAAGGCAATCGGACACTGGGTAGTAGGTAAGCTCCTGACCAATAGATTTGTCAGCATTTTCTAAGAACATGTCTTTAAGAATGAATTTCTTTGTAGCTAGCTAACGTATGGAGCGGGCAGTTGTAGAATTAGACGATTAATTTATTAAACTGTTTGGTGAAACGATACCTCTTTTCAGTAAAATATTGGTTTTTACTATGTTTACTATTAAAGCAATAACCGAATGAGAGACCATAGACATAGAACATAATCTAAGTTATCAGGTTCAACCAACGCGACACACTTTTGTTGATTAGTCGTTAAGAATCGACTTTTATAAGATTTGTGTGTATTTATCATTAAATATAAATTATCGCTTGGTAACGGAGAAGGACAATATCGTGAGGAAACATGTGTACCCGAGACATTGTGCTCGAGGATGTGTAAAGTCTATCAACCCGCTAGCGTGGTGGACTATGGCCTAACCCTTCTCACCTTGAGAACAAGCCTAAGTATAGTTTTATACAGGTTGCTTTTATTATGTTAACATTTTATTGTTATAATAAGTAGAAAACTCATACAAATGACAAAGAAATAAATTAAAGTGTTTTTTACAATATTTTACACAGAAAGAGAACACAAAAAGAAACCAATTTATTGTTCAAAATTGTTAATGAAAAAATGATTATCAAAGAACAATTTTATGATGTCTTGTAAGATTAAAACGTAATTAAATACCTAAAATAGTGTACATAAAACACTGTTATAATAAATGCGATATTGTACCCCATTGTTTTAAAATACTAACATTTAACACGCTCGCCACGTAAAACCGCAAAGCTTGTTTGATTTATATTTTAAACCAGGCTTATAGTGCTGTATATCGGTTGTATTTCTGTAATATTTATATTCAATAAGAGAAAAACAACAATTCATTCATCACTAGGAGTAATTATTTAATTGAAAGAGACTGTCTTGCTTTTATACAAAATGGGTAAAAAAATGCCCTTAGATAAAAAGGTGTAGTTTGATATCGTAATAATATAAAACACAAAGCCATTACCAGACGACCGGATGGCGGGGTGGGTAGTGGCCTGCCTGCGACGCCGAGGTCGTGGGTTCGATTCTCGCTTAAGACAAGTCTTTGTGTGCATGAACATGGGGGGTTTCTATGTATAATAAGTATGTATTTACAAAAGACAAGTATAAGTATTTGTATCAAGAAAGAAAAGAAAATAAATTTATAAATTTATTTGGTTCCAACAAATGGAACACAGAAAGTAAACAATATACAGATTATATAAATACAACATTTTGAGTTATGACCCATGGTTGCACCAAATAGGACCTAATTCAATATATTGCCAGACTAAGGTCTGACGCTGATTTTCAATCAGGCCTAAGTGACAACACGGATATCAATGTGCTCTTAATAATAAAATACATCAAACAAATAAAATATACAGCAGATACATAAAACAGTCATACAAGACTAGTGGGCAGAAATAATAGAAAAATAAACAACAAAAAACAAAACAAAAGATATAAATAGACTGAAGCATGAAACATAAAACAATAATCTAAAAAAGGCTACTGAGCTGAGCTGAGCTTTACATTTTGAGATCTTATTTACAATATAGTATCAGTAATTCTAGTACTCATAGTACAAGCTCTGCTGAGTTTGGGACTAGATGGCGTTGTGTGTAAGTTCTGAGGTATTTATTTACTTATTAATCAAACATACTATGGTAGTAAAGTCACGATTTAACGCAACTATTGTCTTAATACAAACACATTAACAGGAGTTCAAAGTCAGCTATAATCGTACTGTGACATATTTGTTTAAAGACACGGATCAGCTTGTAATTACTTGTTCAAACATTAATTAATTAACGGTAAGCTTTACAAACATGTTGTTTATTTATGTTTGCATTTGATTGTGAAGGCAGTGTCTAGATTTATGTATGTATTCAGTATTCAGTATCCAGTCTTTATTGCACTCCATAATGTTATAAATTGATCTTAAATATGGTTCGGCATCAATTATGCAACTTGGCGGGCACGGCAAATGTAGGACAGAGAAAGAGCTCTTTGTATTCAATAAATCTCTATCTAATCTTATCGCGCGTTGAGAAAGGGGGCTAGACGGAAAAATTGGGACGAAAAGTTGTAACGACACATTTCGTAGCAATTCTCGTAGCGGCTACGTTACAGCTACGGTGCTACATCATCAGACTAAAAATCGAAAGAATCTTCGTTCCATCCGGGTGTCCCTTGACACCTCAGTAGTTTTATTGTTAATAAGGGTTTTTTACTGCACGTGTGGTGTAGTGGTTTAAGCGGTCGCCTCGCCGCTCTCCACTGCACTGGTGTTGTAGGTTCGATCCCCACATGGGACAAATCTTTGTGTGATTCGCAAAGGTTTGTTCTGAGACTGGGTGTGCTTGTGTGAGTGAATGTGTGTATTTGGCCTTGTCAATGGGACCATTGGATAGTGTAATTGCATCTGGCGTTCTATGTAATAAAAAATATATATATATACGGTATTTTTTTATGTGCAAGTATCTGTTTTATTTTTTATTTTTTATACGAGTTTTGTTTTATTTAATAATTTATATTATTGTTAGGTGTATATAGTTAGGTATTTATTTCATTAGTTTAAAATATTAAATTATTGTTAGTTTAGTATTGTAAATATTTAATAAGCAAAAGCAAGTAAATGAATATGTAAATAAAGGTTTATTGATATTGTTGGTGTTTATAAAGTCTCGTTTAAATTTTCATTGGTATGTTAATAGCGTTTTTTAATAAGTTGATTTAGTTCATTAATAAAATTTTTGTCTTTTTCTTCTTTATTAATGGATTAAGGTAAATGTGAGGCGTTATAGCTTACAATCTGGAAGATAATAATAAAATGTATTTCAATTGATGATTTTGATGGTGGTTGCGCACTTGTGAACATGCACAGCAGTCTTGTTTGATGTTTTATTAATATACTTCTTGTTAGTTTGCACCAAATTGAATGACTTTTCTTTTAGTTCGGACTTTTTTGATCACAGGGCCCGAGTCCATTTAATTTTATGCCAATGCAAATAACAAAAAAATACAGCCATTATATTTTTATTAAAACTGACGTGAGTTTGTAACATTATTAAAATTATGAAATACGGGTGTTACTCACGTAATGTTGGTCTATTTAGTCGACCGCGGTTTCGCCTATATGTCTAGGTATTATCAAGAGAGTGCGATACGTCGCGCCTGAGTCGCAGCCAGTCTTGCACTGATAATGCCTAGACATATAGGCAAAACCGCGGTCGACTAAATATACCAACATTACGTGAGTAACACCCATATTTCATAATTTTAATACAGCCATTATAATTTAAAAAATCAATCGGACGTGCCGTTACGTCGAGCGAACACTACATTATGCCTCATGTGCTATTAATTTTATGGGCTATAGCATCATTGCCAAACCGGAACACGACAGTACAAGCATTTATATTTGACAGCATGTAATGAATAGCTTGCCTCGTTGGTCCAACGAGTATCTAACTGCTCATTCCCAGGTGAGACAAAATAAATAAATAAATATTTCACAACTTACACACAACGCCACCTAGTCCCAAACTAAGCAGAGCTTGTACTGTGGGTACTAGAATATCTGATACTAATACATATTTTAAGCGGCCGTGGCGCAATGGATAAGGCATCGGTCTTACGATCGAGAGGTCGTGGGTTCGAATCGTGGCCATTACACCACGGACGTGAACTTCCTCCTAACAAGCGAATTTAGCTTAGCTGGAGGGGGTTAACAAGAATACTAGTAATTTGTATTTGCAAATTACTATAGTAAGCTTTTTCTAAAAAAAATAAAAAAATAATATGTATTTTTTTTTTGTAAATACCTACTTATTATACATAGAAACAGCCAGACTAAGACAAACCCTCATGTTCATGCACACAAAGATTTGTCTTAAGCGGGAATCGATCCCGCGAACTCGGCGTCGCAGGCAGGTAGGTGCCCACTCCGCCATCCGGTCGTCAATTCAAAAGGGTTGCTTGAGTTTTTTTCGTCAGGAATTTTCAGTAGAGTTTGAAATTTTTGTCGGTAGGTGGCTTTAGACTCTCTATAAAATAGGACCTTTTCTTAGTGGTGAAATGTTCCTGATCGCATGCCACAGCGTTTGGGGCGACGATGTTATAAAATAGGACGTCAACAAAATAGGTGAAGTGTAGGTGTGTTACCCCTGTCATACCCTTCGAGGTAATATAGGCGTGATGTTATATTTAACGTGTGTTATTAATTTTATCGGCTAGCCAAACCGAAACATGACACTACAAGCATTAATATTTAGCAGCACATTTTAATAGAGTGACACGATGGTTCAACGTGTATTTAACTGCTTATAGTGAGGTCTCATGCATCGGGGTGCCTGTGAGCCTCCCCGAGTGACGTACACAACGATCCCTTACGTCCGGCGCACCCTGGAAATTCGCGAGTTCTCCAAAGCGAATTAGCTAATCCTTTTACCACGATGACAAGTCAAAATCAAATTTGACTCAGCCATCGACAAGAAGAAGTTAGATCTCGGGTTTGATGAAAAGTGTTAATACTCCTTTAAGCTCGAGTCCAATAGTTGTTTGTGCTTCATGCACACATAGATTTGTCTTAAGCGGGAATCGATCCCGCGAACTCGGCGTCGCAGGCAGGTAGGTGCCCACTCCGCCATCCGGTCGTCAATTCAAAAGGGTTGCTTGAGTTTTTTTCGTCAGGAATTTTCAGTAGAGTTTGAAATTTTTGTCGGTAGGTGGCTATAGACTATCTATAAAATAGGACCTTTTCTTAGTGGTGAAATGTTCCTGATCGCATGCCACAGCGTTTGGGGCGACGATGTTATAAAATAGGACGTCAACAAAATAGGTGAAGTGTAGGTGTGTTACCCCTGTCATACCCTTCGAGGTAATATAGGCGTGATGTTATATTTAACGTGTGTTATTAATTTTATCGGCTAGCCAAACCGAAACATGACACTACAAGCATTAATATTTAGCAGCACATTTTAATAGAGTGCCACGATGGTCCAACGTATATTTAACTGCTTATAGTGAGATCTCATGCATCGGGGTGCCTGTGAGCCTCCCCGAGTGACGTACACAACGATTCCCTACGTCCGGCGCACCCTGGGCAATTCGCGAGTTCTCCAAAGCGAATTGGCTAACCCTTTCACCACGATGGCAATTCAAAATAAAATTTGACTCAGCCATCGACACGACGAAGAAGAAGAAGTTAGATCTCGGGTTTGATGAAAAGTGTTAATACTCCTTTGAGCTCGAGCTCAATAGTTGTTTGTGCTTGAGGAGAGAGCAAAGTTCGTATTTTCTTCGAGAGCTCATTTTGAGTCCCGAATAAGTAAAAAATTCTATAGTAGAATCTTGAGCGTAGTGTAACTAAAAAACACTAGATGTAAATAACTTTGATCTCGTATCGCACACACAGCCTTTTATCACAGCAGCTCTAAATAGTAGGCACTTATAGTACAAGTTCTGCTTAGTTTGGGACTCGATGGCGTTGAGTAATAATAATAATAATAATTTATTTACGTAAAATATAATGCAGTTAGTACAAAGTAATGACTGGTTAACTACAATTAAAGTGGATGTGGTTCTGTTCTCCTAGCTAGGTTACAGAATAACCTGTGTGAAGGAGTGATAGTGCCATTCCCCTATTGTAGGAATACAATAGTCAATAGGCAGTACACTATAATTGAGTGTATTTATTTATTTACTTACAACAAAATACGTAAGTGTATCAGTATCAGTTAATCTAGAACCCATAGTGAGAGCTCTTCGTAGCTTGGTACTAGATGGCAGAATGACAATTAGATTATACCAAAATTAAATCAAAATAAACCAAATTTGCCCTGTTCTGTATAGTAACAAGTCGCATGAACACTTGACCTGATCACTAACAAGCGCAGACAGCTTCCTACATCTCCAACCTCTTACATCTACCGTGAACTCAATTAACCATCCTCCATAATGTTTGGGGCTATGCCGTAAGATATTATTAAAAAACTTTGTAATGCTTTTGTGCTCAAAGAAGGAAGCACAACCATAATAACTTTAAACTTCACTAAAGAGAAAAATCTTCCTTTTTTAACACGCTTATATTAGCTTCACCTGTATGTATGTATGTATGTAACCGACTCCTTTGGACTCGATTTTGACCCACTTTAAACGGACAGATTTCATTAAAATTTTGCATACCTGTCAACGATCGATGGCAATGCAATAATTCGATAAACAAAATTAAAAATTAAAAAAAAACTCTTATAAATAAACCAAACTAAAAAGTAGAAAATAAATAATAGTTAAAAAAAACTAAAAAACACGCTTTTAAAGTACTTCTAATTAAAAAGTAAAAATTATTCCTAATATAAGCTGAAAAAAGCGTGGGTTGCTCGATAGACGAAAAATATGGCACAGAGCGCCCCACGCTTTTTTCAGCATATATTAGGAATTATTATTATTATTTTTATTAAACGACTTCAAAAAAAGGAGGAGGTTCTCAAAACGATTTTTTTTTGAGATAGTTATATGTAATGTTTTCCCCTAATTACTCGAAGACGCCTGGACCGATTTGAGAATTATTTTTTTTGTATGAAAGAGAATACTTGACTGTGGTCCATTTTTCAAATCGCGATCTGATGATGGCATCTTAGAGAAATCAAGGACAACCCTAAAATTTTAAAGGCTTCTATACTGTTTTTCGTATATCACCTAAAGCTACTTCGATATTTGCATCTAGCAATCATCATTTCATGTTGCTGAGCTGATGCTGGCAGGTACAACTCCTCAACGTTTTTAAGTACGAGCATAATTCTTTAAATATTTAAGGCCGTTTTTCTGTATTCTTTTAAGTTATACACTAGTATTATATTATCTGTGGTTATACACAGATGAGGTGAGACGTTAAACATTACTTTTTAGTGCTTTTTTGGAGTCAGTTTTTTTTTGGCAAATTATTTATATTTTACCTATGCATAGCATTTAGATCTAGCGACGAAGCAGCAGGCAGTTTCTAAAGATAGTACCTTCTTTTCACTTGTGAAGCCAGCTTCAAATGGATTCAAAGAAAAACATACTTATTTCTATAGATATTGAGCTCATCATTTGAGCGACATCTGGTGGGTGAGTTTGACAGTTTTAGTTCTTGACCGTTAAGACCTGCCCATTTTGGCTCACCGTCTGAGTGACATCTGGTAGTTGAGGTTTTGATACACTGCCTTATTAGTAGTGGTTCCAATACCTAGTGTTTTTAGATTTTGTGGTAAGATTAAGGCCTGACATTGCCGCAGATATCATAAAATAATTTTTAATAAAAAAAAAACCGACTTCAAAAAGTAGGTAAACTAAAAAGCAAAAAATAAATTTACTTCGCACAAAATAATACGTTTTTTCATTTAGTAAAATAGCTATTATTAAATAATTATTTTATAATTCTGAAGTCGGTGCCAAGTAAATCGGATAATTAAGAACTATTCAGTCAGAGAATAGTTGTTAGAAAGATTAGTCTATACAGAGTTATTGTTTACTTTGCACCGACTTCAGAATTATAAAATAATCATTTAATAATTTCTATTTTACTAAATGAAAAAACGTATTATTTTGTGCGAAGTAAATTTATTTTTTGCTTTTTAGTTTACCTACTTTTTGAAGTCGGTTTTTTTTTTATTAAAAATTATTTTATTTTACGATTTTAAGTGATGGGTAGACCAGAATGTTTCTCAAATGAGGAAACGACGGTTACTTGAGACGGAAAACTTATTAATAATAATCCCCGTACTCCTAACCGTTGAGGAGTTGTACCTTCCAGCATCAGCTCAGCAACTTAAAATGCAAATATCCAAGAAGTTTTAGGTAATATACGAAAAACAATATAGAAGCCTTTGAAATTTGAGGGTTACCCATGATTTCTCTAGGATCCCATCATCAAATCATGACCTCATATTATGAATGTACATAAGTAATATCCAACGTCTCGCCTCACCTGTGTATAACTTGAAAGAATACAGTAAACGGCCTCAAGGAGCATATATTTAAAGAATTATCCCCGTACTCCTAACCGTTGAGGAGTTGTACCTTCAAGCATCAGCTCAGCAACATAAAATGCTGACTAATAGATGCAGATATCCGAGTAGCTTTAGATAATATATAAAAAACAATATAGAAGCCTTTTAAATTTGAGGGTTGCCCTCGCGTTCTCTAGGATCCCATCATCAGAACGTGACTTGAAAAAAATGGGACCACATGACAAGTATATCCTATCAAACAAAAAAAGAATTTCTCAAATCAGTCCAGGCGTCTTCGAGTAATCGGCGAACAAACATAAAAAAAAAAAAAAAAAAAAACATACACCCGAATTGAGAACCTCCTCCTTTTTTTGAAGTCGGTTAAAAAGACAAATGAACGATGTTAGGATAACATCGTAGTTATTAATTTAGGCGACGCATACCAAATCTTCTTTTGAGTATTGCCTATCAGCCCCCTTAGCACGGCTTGCTACTTTTGACTTTTCATTTGTCTTTTGACGTTTCGATAAATATGTGATAGTCGAAACTAAATGTCAAGAGTGGAAAGCTGGTGTAGGAGGATGCTGATGAGCTAAAGCTGCCTCTCAATACCAGGTTCTCATATCAAAGAAAATACTTCCAATAGGTACTATATCGCATACTTTGTGGCCGCACACTGCAAAGCCTTCTTTGCAACTTTAATTTGTCTTTGTCAAGATCAAGCTGTTTTTGTTATTCTTTGCCAAAATTACCGCAACAACATTAATTAGTACGCTTTTGAAAAGGTAATTAGCGTTTAATTATGCTTCTTAAAAAATAATGAATGAAATTGTACGATTTCTTTTTATATGGCCTTGTAACTCACAAGAATATTATCTGTTCCGAAAAAAAAAGATCGCGTCGCGACATTTCCCTGCCCAGTCTAGGTTGTCAGGTATATAAAGGACAGGGCGCGGACAGAACGCGAGCAAAACTGCACGGGTGCGCGGGTGTCACGTGTTCAAGGACTTCAAAGCACCTATTTCTGACCGTTGTCTGCACCTCATTTCTTCTGTATGTTTTTTTATAAATCTTTAAAGTTCCACAAAAAGAAGTAAAATTGTAAAACAGCATGATAGAAAGAAGACGCTTTTACGCCAGGCCTTATGCTGGTTAGCTTTACTATTTATCTAAGCAATCTACATATAAGGGTAAGGGTATTGCTAATTTTAACATCTCTGATTTGGGAGTAGCTAAATCATAGTTCATTAACCCGTCTAGTGACGGGTTAATGAACTGCTGGTAATTTAATGCTGTATATTTATCATAAATCACGTATTGCCATAATAAAGGTATTATTATTACACTCACTAAGGGCCTTATCATACTAGCGGGTTGCGAGCGGATTCAAAGCGGAGCGGGCGCGCAACGGATTCGTTGCGGGCGCGCAACGAACACGCCGCGCATTCGCAGCGAATTCGCTGCGGACGCGCGGCGTGGACGCCATTTTGTACTGTCTCGTACAAACGCCAGCCAACCAACTTAATACAATTTTTTTTTCAAATGTTAAATTATTTTGCATCATAACGGATTCTTGCGGGATTTTATCTTGCTTAAATATTTTATGTTTGTTTTATGGTAGGTAGGAACGAAATTATTTAGGATTATTTTTTAATCGTTTGGAAAAACAACACAAATTAGTCGCTCTCTTCCATTCGATTAATTGATAATGGATCTTCCCAAATTCGTCGATGCTTTCGTTTTCGTCGCCGGCGTTTCCGAAGTAACAAAGCCAACAGCAGTGTTTCCTCGTCGGAATCAATTTTGTTACTGAGTGTATTGTACGTCGTAAATTCGCTACAAACACGCGACGAAAACGTAGCGTATTCGCCACGCGTCCGCGACGTCTTCGCTGCGCAGCCGCTGCGTGTTCGCGACGCATTCGCTGCGCGCCCGCTCCGCTTTGAATCCGCTCGCAATCCGCTAGTATGATAAGGCACTAACAATCCCAAAACATAAATGATCACAATAAAACCATTGCATTTTAATACACGAACGGAACAAACGAACCGTACATATATGGAGTCGTATTGTAAAATATTCGTCGAATTATGACCAATCTTCAAAAATTTAATTAATATAATTAATGTGTGTAATACACACATTACAATTTGTGTAATACACACATTACAATTTGTGTAATACACACATTACAATTTGTGTAATACACACATTACAATTTGTGTAATACACACATTACAATTTGTGTAATACACACATTACAATTTGTGTAATACACACAAATTACAGCTATAAACAGTACTAGTACCTAGAAAGGTATCGATATCAAAAGTACTCAACATGATATAACGCGTAATTTGAACTCGGTACCGTTAATAATAAATAAATATTTCACAACTCACACACAACGCCATCTAGTCCCAAACTAAGCAGAGCTTGTACTATGGGTACTAGAATAACTGATACTAATACATATATACTTTTCTTTTGTAAATACATACTTATTATACATAGAAACACCCAGACTAAGACAAACCCCCATGTTCATGCACACAAAGATTTGTCTTAAGTGGGAATCGAACCCACGACCTCGGCGTCGCAGGCAGGTACACTACCCACTCCGCCATCCGGTCGTTGTCTCAATACTCTCAATCGTATAACATTATCACAGGTAAAGCCTGTAAAACTGGGGATTTTCGTATCACGAAGAATGGATTGACAATAAGGGAGGCTCTACGGATACTGACTTTTTGTGTTCCGGCTACCTACTATATTTGTTTCGTAAGCCTTTCTAGTGGGTCCATTTACATCCGTAGTAAGTATATTATTATTATTATTATTATTGTTGGGAAGAGGCTTTGGGTGTTCACGTCAACCTCCGTGGGTCTATTGTGATTGTAGCCTCATTATACTCTCTTTTAGGCCAATAGCCTCCATAAACTGAGCAGTCGGCCGATCGGGAGTGACTTGACATCATCCGGATCCAAGATATGGCGTCCCAGAATGATGCTTCGTCTATGGATCAGTGGCTCGCAGTCGCAAAAGAGGTGCAGCGGTGTTTCCGGTTCCTCTTTACAGAATCTGCAGTAGTCATCGTCCGCATAGCCCATACGGGATAAGTGCCTATTTAGCTTGCAGTGTCCTGTGAGGGATCTAACGGCAAGGGACACCTTGTTGCTACTAAGTGCCAGCAGCTCAGTAGTAAATTTGTTAAATTTGTTTTTTTTTATTGTAGTAAGTATATACCTTATATTATTCAAATTATGAAATACGGTATGGCTATTCCGTAAAGGTGACTAATTTCCAGTCGATTTCGAAAGCAATTAATAATTTCGTTTGAAACCGGTTCATCTCGGCTTTAGTGCATCCTTATTTCCATACACATACGGTTGATAACTGCTTGGCAAAAAAATTGACAGCTTGCCAGTTACTATCCTCTTGCAGATTTGACAGCTTTACAGGCAAGTAACGCAATTTCTTATGTAAAAATCGGAAACTGGTCATGGAGCAGTTTCTTAGAGATTTCTTGTACTTTGGCGAGATAAATTAATGATATTTAAAAGGTTTTTTTTACTTCAGATTAACGTTATACAACAAATCAATAACTGTTTAATACTATGTATGTCATAAAATACTAATTAAATACGTAATGCAATAGAATTTAGGTCATATTATTTTCAGTCATAGATCTCGAGATTTTTCATACGAAAACTTATAAATATGACAAGTAGTAGCACGAATTATGCCAGTCTTAGATATAAAAAGCACTAAATGAAAATAATGTATCTTCAAAATATTGAAACAATAATATTATGTAGCTAGGTTGTCAATGTTGGGGCTGTGATCTCGTCCCGGTTCGTCTGGGGTTATGTGTGAGGAGATAAAGAAGACTCTTGACTTGACTACTATTGCTTCTATATTTTCTTCAACTTAATGATAGTTTTTACAAGATGGACGGCGCCGCGACACTATAAATCGTATACGTAATCTAATGTAGAACGTGATGCTGTTCGCGGCCGCCGAGGTCCAAACTGGTCGAGGCGTCGCGGCCGGCCGGCGTTGCTGGCGCTTGTGTGCGAGCGAGAACGCCGTGCCTGGCTAGCACGCGTGTGAGCGGGACGCGAGCTATTACTCGCGTTTCAGGGCCCGCGCAGGCGTGGTTGAGGCGCCTGTGCGCGACTGTGCGCGAGCGAGAACGCCGAGCATGGATAGCCCGCACGTGTGAGCGAGACGCGAGCTACAACTCGCGCTCCGGCTCTCGCGCATGCATGGTTGAGGCGCCTGTGCGCGCCAACAGGCTCCAACCGGGAACTTGTTCCAACGTCTGAAGTGGGCAGCAGGCAGAGCCTATTGTAGGCTCGTCGAAGAACTCCCGATGCTGTCCTGACGTCAGCGACACGTGTGATGCCATCTGAGCCAGGGTGTAGAGTTGTGATGCGACCGAGTCGCCAATGGTTCGGTGGGAGGCGGTCATCCTTGACCACGACAAGGTCTCCCAGTTGCAGCACCTCCTGTTCATGCCGCTGCCATTTTGCACGTTTCTGTAATTCTGAAAGATATTCTGTCTGATATCGTTTCCAAAAATGAGCCGCTAAGGCTTGAACCCTTTTATATCGAGGCAAGGAGCTGATCCCAGTTTCTCTTTCTGTATCTACCTGAGTGGGCAACATCATGACAGTTCGTTCAATTAGAAAATGAGAGGGAGTCAGTGGAGTCATGTCGTTAGGATCAGAAGATAATGGAGTTAGTGGGCGTGAATTTAAAATCCCTTCAATTTGAACTAAAACTGTGTTTAATTCTTCGTAAGTTAAATGGGCTAGAGATAGAATCCTTTTAAGAATTCGGGTGTTTAACGGACTTAACTGAACCTTCAGCTAAGCCGTTGGAATTTGGGCTATAGGCAGGAGTGAATTTGAAATTGATTGCCTGTTCTGCTGCATTTAAACTTATGTCATTACACTTTGATTTTAAAAAACTTGAGAGTTCATTATAGGCTCCTACAAAATTTGTACCATTATCTGAGTAAATGTTAACAGGCCGACCTCTGCGAGCGATAAATCTATTTAATGCAGCTATAAATGCCTCAGTACTGAGATCAGTGACTAGTTCAACATGAACTGCCCTCACTGCCAAGCACACGAATATACAAATGTATGATTTTATAAGTTGACTTCCTCTACCTTTCCTGTTAGAAATTAGAATAGGTCCAGCATAATCGACAGCTGTGTTTATGAATGGGTGCTCACTATGAACACGTTCTTTGGGCAGATCCGCCATGATTGGCTGAATTGTTCTGCCGGCGAATCTACAACACTTATGACACTCATGCGTGACTTTTCTGGCAAGACTGCGACCGCCTATTACCCAGAATCTTTGCCTTAATGTGGCAAGCAGTAATTGAGGTCCTGCATGCATTAATACTGTATGATAATGTCTGAATAAAATCTGGGTAACATAATGAGAAGCATGAATTAAAATAGGATGTTTAACATCATAGGTATAATTCGAATTTGATAATCTACCTCCAACTCTTAATACATCTTCCTTTGACATAAATGGGTTAAGATTAAGTAATTGTGACCTTTTTAAAGACTGGCCTTTCTTTAACGTAGAGTATTCATCCGAAAACTTATCTAGTTGAATAAGTTTACATAAAAGTAATGTAGCTGAATTTAATTCTGAAATAGTCAAGAACATAGTAGGTTTACTATGAGGATGTCTACTACAGTTTATGAAGCGTAATACGTAAGCAGTGACACGTTGCAGTTTACTTAATTTAGAAAATTTGTAAATAAATTTGTTTTCTTCACTAACAAGATTGCACAGCACTTTAGTTTCTGGTAAGTTATTTGGTATGATCTGAGTTTGAATTGGCCACTGTGACTTTGGTTGTGTTAAAAAAGGTGGTCCTGTCCACCACAATTTAGAACCTTCTAGCTGAGTAGCGGTACATCCTCTAGATCCTACATCTGCTGGGTTAAGTTTAGTGGGAATGTAATTCCAATCCTTTGCATTAGTAGCATCAGTTATTTCATTGATTCTATTGCAAACAAATGCTTTTAAAGATGACTTTGGTGTTCGTATCCACCCCAAAACTATTGTGGAGTCGCACCAGAAAGTAGATGAATGTACATTTAATCTAAGAGCGTTTTTAACTTTGATTGCTAAGCGAACCGCCATTAGTGCCCCACTAAGCTCTAATCTTGGTATAGTCATGCCCTTTAGAGGTGCTACCTTGCTTTTAGCCATGACAAGATGAACCATAACATTGTCATCCTTTGAGACTGACCGAATATAAACACAAGCACTATACGCTTGCAAGGAAGCATCACTAAAGGTATGCAACTCATAGCGTACAGCTTGATCACATAAAATAAGCCTGGGTATAATAATATTATTTACTTGTAACAGTGATTTCAAAAATTTCAACCATCTTTCTGTCAACGCTGGTGGCAATTTGTCATCCCACGCAATTACTTTGGCCTGTAAGATGCAAGGATTTACAAAACCTAATGGATCAAAAACTTGTCCCACCGTTGACAGTACAGACCGTTTGCTTATTTTATTCTTTAAAGGATCACTAACTGTTGCAAAACTAAAGGTGTCAGTAATACAAGACCATCGTAGACCTAATATTTTAGCATGATCATCATTGACTAATTTGAGCAAATGATCATCCATGTTACCTTCATTTATGCTGTTTAATATATTCATATTATTAGACCGCCATTTCCTAAGATAAAATTGACCTGTTTTTAATTCTTTGATAACACCTTGACATATTTGTAGCAATTCAGCTTCTGAATTGTGGCCAGATATTAAGTCGTCCACATAAAAATCATGCAATATTATTTCACGTATTAAAGGAGAACGACAGTCCTGACCCAACTGTACTAGACACCGTGTAGCTAAATAAGGAGCAGCTGCGGTGCCATATGTTACAGTATTAAGCTTGTAAGTATCTATCTTGTGCGAAGCATCAAACCGCCATAAGATTTTTTGAAGGCAGTGTTGATCTGGTGCTACCCGAATGCAACGGTACATTTTTTCGCAATCAGAAGTAACTACATATTTGTGTTGCCTAAATCGAATCAATATATCGATTAAACTATCTTGTACTGTAGGACCCACATATTGTACATCATTGAATGACAACTGTGAGGTAGTCTTTGCTGACGCATCAAATACAACTCTAAGTTTAGTTGTTAAACTGGTGTCTCTAGTTACACCATGATGTGGCATGAAATACGACCACTTATCGGTACTATGATTACCTAAAGACATATGACCGAGGTCAATGTACTCTTTAATGAAATTTGAGTATTTTTCTTTGTATACTGAATCACGTTTAAACTTTCTTTCTAAAGACTGAAATCTAGATAAAGCTTGTTCATATGAGTCACCTAATGCATCTGGTGATTGTTTTAAAGGAATTTCTACAACAAAGCGACCATCTGCCTCACGAGTGGTTGTTTTTATAAAGTTTTGTTCACACTCATTTCCCTCCTTTGTTATTGTACGGGTTGATGAAACAGATTCTAATTCGAAAAATCTATCTAATTGTTGTTCAAGATGGCAATCATTCATAAAATTACACTGTGCTATGTTTGAATAGGCGGTGGACTTATTACTTCTAGTACTTTGATTATGCATAACACCTGATACTAACCAACCCATTTTTGTATCAATAAGAACTGGTTTATTCCTGCCTAAAGATATGCGTTTGGTACCTAATATGTTCCAAAAGATTTTAGCATTTAACAAAATGTCTATTTCTGAAGGTATGTTGAAACTAGGGTCAGCTAATTTTAAGTTATTTGGAATATTCAGATGTGAGATATCAAACCGTGTGGAAGGTAATAATTGAGTTATCCGTGGCACAATAAAACAATCAATGAGATTTGTGTATGGCTCCGTACGAGAGGATATGGTAAAACTAGAACGCTTAGTTACATGTAATGACTGACTTAAACCTTCTACTGAAATTGAAGTAGACTTAACTGGTAAGTTAAGTGGGCGACATAGCTTCTCTGTCATAAAGTTAGATGTGCTACCATTATCCAGCAAGGCACGGACAGTATGTTTTTTACCATTACAATCAATAATGTCTATAAGTGATGTTGAAAGCAACACGCAACCTTTATGTGTTGATGACAAGACAATGTCAGATTTAATTGTGGAATCTGTGTTGAAGTGGCAGTCCTCCTGTGAGGCCAACATAACACATTTGTCTTGAGACACATTAGTGTCAGACTGCTGTAAAATTGCAGGTTCGTCCAAGTGCAATGTGGTATTATGTTGCTTTGAACATACTCTGCATGGCCCAAATTTACAATCCTGAGGTCCATGTCCCTGTCTTAAACAATTGTTACACAAGTTGAGCTTTTTAGCCTCTGCAATTCGATCAATCACAGACAATGACATGAACTGAGGACACATATAAATAGGATGATTTTGCTTGCATTTAGAACATGTAAATGAATTTATTGTTCGCTTTTTCTGTTTATTATTAGCTATGAATGTTTTGGGTTTAGCATTTACAGGTTCATTCTGTCTACGGGTGATCTTGTCAGTATGGTCTACTGTCTCTAAAAGCTCAGCATGTTGTTTAACAAAGTTAATAAACTGTTCCAAAGTTGGTATTTTACATTTTTGAAGATTCAGGTGTTCCTTCCATGTCCTGCTAGTTTTACTGTCTATTTTTTTACACATAATATGGATAATAATAAGATCCCAATTCTGAACATCAACCTCTAAAATTTTTAAAGACCTAAGGTTTTTATTAACAGTATCTATTAGACTCCTCAACGCTGAGGAAGATTCCTTTGTAATGTTTTCAAATTCAAATAATGCATCAATATGATTGCTGATAAGCAAGTTGTTATTATGATAACGATCACATAACAATGACCATGCTGTATCATAGTTACTTTCTGAAAAATCTAAAGAAGTAATAGCGTTCGCAGCCTCGTCTTTTAATGCCGACCTTAAATAGTGAAATTTGCTTATCTTAGCTATACTGCCATTATTATGAATTAAAGATACATAAGTGTCATGAAATTCTAACCAGTTTTCATATTTGCCAGAAAAGGTAGGTAGATGAATCGTTGGTAATTTTAAGTTTAAGCTTGGCCCACCTGCAGTGAGGACAGAACCTGTTACTGAAGACTCCAAGTCCGCTGCCGCAGAGACCGGCCTGCCAATCACCTCCCGTGCCTTGCCGACTGCAGCGAAGTACTGAGTCTCGAAGCGCTCGCGCTCAGTATACTCCTCTTGACACTCAGCATCTGTAACGTCCGGCAAACTTTCTAGTTGGATCTGTATGGAATCATATTCACCATAGCATTCTTCAATCTTTTGCAATCTGGCCCCAAGCTCACTGAGTTGAATGTTACTAGGCCTCTCACATGTGCACATGACAAGCAGATATTTTTTAAATTGTGTAAGTTTAGCCTTATAGGAAGCACGCTTCTTTTTTAGTTCTTTAAGATTAGACATGGCGAAAAGTTAAATATTGCAATCAAATTAGAAACACCAAGCACACACAAGATGCACAGAAAAAAAAATGAAACTCAATAAAAATTATGCGTGAAAGTAAAGTGTAATGACAGTTTATACTTAAATGCAAACGTGCAGAAACAGGCAAGAAGCAGGTCCTAAGCTCGGACAGGCAAGCAGCCAACGGCCGGCTCTAAAGTGAGGGCGTTGCCCCGGTGCCGGCGCAGACAGCAAGCCACGCGCGACACGTGTTCAGCGCAATTCCTGTTAAAATGCGATAAATAATGTTATTACGGCAAAATAACAATGTAAGACGAGTTGGGAACGGGATATTCACAGTTATTTAATTAAAGACTTTATAAATAACCTAATGCTCTAATGAAACTAACGCATTAGGTAGGTATTGCGTTCATAAAACGCAAAAATCAACAAATTAATGGCTGTTGATTGAAAATGGGATAATTAATGCGACATCCACTTAATGACTTTGAAATTAGGAAGATAATTGGAACGAACTCACAAGAATAATGCCCTCCAGGCTATAGCATTCCTCGTTGATTCTTGATTAATGCGACGCCATTGTCGTGACACCACGCGGTAATTTAATGCTACCACGAGGCACGGATCTCGCTTGACGGGCTTGAATCTTGACACGACGTGATGACTCGAATCACGGGATGCTGCCTTGCCTTGAGGTTCCACGTGGTTTCCAGTTCTTCTCCAATATCAGGGCTCGAAAGGACCAATGTTGGGGCTGTGATCTCGTCCCGGTTCGTCTGGGGTTATGTGTGAGAAGATAAAGAAGACTCTTGACTTGACTACTATTGCTTCTATATTTTCTTCAACTTAATGATAGTTTTTACAAGATGGACGGCACCGCGACACTATAAATCGTATACGTAATCTAATGTAGAACGTGATGCTGTTCGCGGCCGCCGAGGTCCAAAGTCCAAACTGGTCGAGGCGTCGCGGCCGGCCGGCGTCGCTGGCGCTTGTGTGCGAGCGAGAACACCGTGCCTGGCTAGCACGCGTGTGAGCGGGACGCGAGCTATTACTCGCGTTTCAGGGCCCGCGCAGGCGTGGTTGAGGCGCCTGTGCGCCACTGTGCGCGAGCGAGAACGCCGAGCATGGATAGCCCGCACGTGTGAGCGAGACGCGAGCTACAACTCGCGCTCCGGCTCTCGCGCATGCATGGTTGAGGCGCCTGTGCGCGCCAACACTTCCTCTTTCTCGCCAAACTAAACAAATTTTAATGAATTCTGGCACACGGGTAAGTGCTTTTTATCGACGTAGTTCAAATCTAGTTACATACTTTAATAAAAAATGAAAAACCTGATTCATTCCATTTCATGGATGCTGGAGACCTTTGCCCAACAATGGGACAATACAGGTTATGCACCAGATAATGTAACTACTTACATTCTGTATTCACGTTTATTAATTTATTTGGAGTTTACATTTATAATTTCTTATGTACGTAACGTAGTGTCTATGTCTATGATAATTCTGTACCTTCAGTGAATGAAAAGTGATATAAGTAAAAAATCATAGTTTTGAGTAATTTAAGGTTAAAGATTTAAAAAAAATCTCGTTATTTTTCTAACGTTCTAAAATAAAAAAGGATATGTGATACGTGTAGATAATATTATAAAGATTATAAAGAGCTTGGTTTGAATATTTTTTTTTTGCACGGAATTTAAGTAATTAGTAAAAACAGCCAGTTATATCACCGTACACTATAGTTTTCTTTGCTTATTTTTGTGTATTTAAATTTATAATGAAATGAATTATTTTACACATTTAGTTACCGTTTTGTGTGAAATGTTATAAGGCTTGTGTTTTCGCATGTTTTGCCTGCAAATAGTTGTTGTGAGAAAAAGTCGTAAAACTAATAATAATCATTTCAGTTTTATTTAAAATTCCTACGTAAATATTCAATTGTACCCCTAAACACCAATGTATTTTTCAAACTAGTAAGTGATTAATGCTACAAGCTAGAATTTATTGTGATACATTTTGTTTACATCGAAGTGTTTATTGATACAAGTAATAAGTATTATCAAACGTTTTTGTCACAGAAAGGGTATGTAGCGTCAGCAGTCGTACGCTACAATGTACGTACGTACGGTAAAACTATGTTAATATCATAATAAAATAATAACTAATTAAAAAAGCGTTTCTTTAATAAAGAATTCTTGAATAAACACTTTTTTTATGAATTACAAGTAGTAGCAAAAGAATAAAACATTTTTATAAATCGAACTTAAAACATAACTTTTAGACCTAAGTAGGTATTTATTGTTAATCTGATTATCAGAGTAGGTATCGTTAGTCTTTAAACATATTAAAACAGGCTCAATAAATCAAACAACAGATTTGTTGTAGCACTTCAACTATTTGCTATATAAAACAATATAATTAACATCCTTATAAAAAACATAACTTTTAAACCTCTTTATTATTAATCTTGAACAGTCTTAAAGCGTATTTAATCAGTCTCAAAAAATCAAATAACAGATGTGTTGTACCTACATGTAGCACTTCAACTATTCGCTATACAATACAATATAACATCCTTTTAAAAAAACACAACTTTTAAACCTACTTATCGTTAATCTTGAACAGAGATCGAATTAGTCTTAAATCGTATGAAATCTCCAAAAATCAAACAACAGATATCAATATAATTTTCTTATAAAAAAAACATAACTTTTCATCCTTTTTATCATTAATTTTGAACAGTCTTAAATTGTATTAAATCAGTCTACAAAAATCGAACAACAGATATGTTGTAGCACTGCAACTATTCATTATCCGAAACAATATCAGGATCTGCGTCACGCAAATTTGAGTTTGTTATCAAATTATGATAAAAATCGTTAACACTTGGATCAATGTATTCTAACAGGGATATTAAATCCCTTTTCTTTAAAACACTTATAGGAATCGGTCCATTGTAACATTTTGGAACAGCATTAATACTAACTAAACTGTAGGCTTTATTCCTTTTGTCGTAAGACATCACATAATAATCATCACCTACGTAACTTTCTTTATATTCAAAAACCGGCAATTTTTCTTTACTAAATTTAATAACTCTTACATTCAACCATATCAAATAGCTTCGTGCTTGTACGTCATCACTGTGAGACTTAGTTTATAAAAAATCCTATAAGTGTTTTAAAGAAAAGGGATTTAATATCCCTGTTATAATACATTGATCCAAGTGTTAACGATTTTTATCATACTTTGATAACAAACTTAAATTTGCGTGACGCAGATCCTGATATTGTTTCGGATAATGAATAGTTGCAGTGCTACAACATAATAATATCTGTTGTTCGATTTTTGTAGACTGATTTAATACAATTTAAGACTGTTCAAGATTAATGATAAAAAGGATGAAAAGTTATGTTTTTTTTATAAGAAAATTATATTGTTATCTGTTGTTTGATTTTTGGAGATTTCATACGATTTAAGACTAATTCGATCTCTGTTCAAGATTAACGATAAGTAGGTTTAAAAGTTGTGTTCTTTTAAAAGGATGTTATATATTGTATTGTATAGCGAATAGTTGAAGTGCTACATGTACAACACATCTGTTATTTGATTTTTTGAGACTGATTAAATACGCTTTAAGACTGTTCAAGATTAATAATAATAAAGAGGTATTGATATATCATCATTATTCACGTAATCATATTTATGTCCTATTTCCCTTATGTTCTTACTAATAGAATTAATATTAAATTTGTAATCACATCAAAATTGGCTACATAAATTACGTGTAAATTGTTTGATTAGCAGTTGTATCATTAGTCACATATTTTTATGAAAATAAATTTGTGTTTGTATGTTTCATATACAAATGTAACACTTTTCACTAGAATGTATCGTTTCAATTTTTTAATGTTTTGTGGTAGAATTTCATTTGTATCACTTTGGATTAATTGAAGTAAAAGCTTTCGGTACGCGTAAGATGTGGTAACTCGAGACGTATTAAAATACATTTTAGAAATATAAAGATCGGTTCGGAGCACTTTGGTATGAATCAAAAAGTATTATTTTACACAATTATTTCAATAAAAAATTGCTTACTTATATCAATGTACGCAAAAAAATCTCATTCATTTTTAATCTTATAAAAACGGGGATAAGACAGAAATTTAGTTAATTTTTTTTTTAATAAGTTTAATCAAAGAATATAAAAACCGATCTGGGTCGACATGTATCACTTTTCACTGAAGGTACAGAATTATGTGAGAGAAATAAGAATATATTAAAGAAAAATCAGAAGTTTTGAAAAATTAGATTATTTCACAGAATTTCAGGAACATTTTCTTCTAATGATCACTAGGCTTGCACTGATGAAACCTAAGTCATAAAAATGTTTAGCTCTGAAGTCACCCGCCGCTATCATCTTTATCATAATACTATTATAATATAGGTGTGCTATATTCGTGTATTGCACCTGAATTACAAAAAACATTACAACACAAGTGAGAGATATTTATATGTGATTTCATCGTGTCACGGAGGACTAAGTAGAAGTTATAACGCATACTCACTGTTTCTAGTACATAGCAGTAGCAAAGAGTTAAAATCACATTTATATATCGTTTTTATAGTTGTCATAAAAGATTATCTTGATATTTGATATTTGTTTTGTATTGAAGATAACTTTTTTTCCATCACATCGCGTTCCATTCTTATTTTATTTAATTTTATGCACTCGTTTTACACTAAAAAGAAAATCTCTCCGAAAATACCTCTTACCATAATGACTTATATTGTGATTGTTGTTATAATGTGTACAATTTTTTTTGATATAATCAGTTAAATAATTTGAATTTTATTGTTTGAATTTGTTACTTTCTTAATTCAGTTCAAAGCTACTTATATGATTTTTGTTCTAATGAAACGTTCCAATTTTCTTCAGTCAAAGACATTAGTTGCCACAGAGTAAAAATTGAATTGTCTGTTTTTATTTTAATGTCAAAACAACAATATTTTAGTATATGTTATAGTTATTTGCACGATACTTATTTATAAAATCCAGTTTTAATTTATTTACCTACCACGCAGACAAATCCGCGAGCGAAAGTCAGTTCGTTAATTTTATTATTTTATTTTCGCAAACTACTGAATATTTAACAGATATTTGAGATTACGCTAAACGTCACGGGAGTGGAGCTGTAAGGTTTAATGCGGGTCAAAACGTGGGCGTAGCTATTACTAATATAATGAATTCCACACAAACGAGGTGGCGGGCAAAGTAGTTATATATTTAAATATTTGGAGGATTTTCAAGTTAAATATTGAAAACTCAAAAACTTAATTTATGATTTTGTGTTAATACTCTTTATAGCTACATGGCGAAACCTCACGGTAAGCGGCCGCAAATTTTACCTCTGTGGTAATACTAAAAATATTTTCTTTTTTTTCTAAGTGGCAGTCAGCAATTTTATGGCGTCTTTTCACTGCAGATATATTTTTAAAAATGTAGAAGTTATATTTCACTCTTTGCATCAATTTCAAATGTAGTTTAAAAAGTATTATTTTATTGTTAAATAGCTTCTGCCGGTGGCTTCGTCCCCGTTAAGTTCGATATTTCTGAGTTATTATATCTTTCAAAATTGAGAAACTCTCCTCATACACTTGCAACCCCTAATTTACCCCCTTTGGGAGTTAAATTTCCAATAAATCTATCCCAAATTTATCTACAAAATTTATTTTATTTACTTGTAAGGAGCATAATTATAAACATATATACAGACAGATAAACAATCCAAAAAATATGTTTCGGCTTCTACTGCTGTTCTAGTCTCCTCTTATTATTTTTTCTTAAATGTCTTTAATGAACAGGCATTTATAATTTTAAATTTTATTATTATGTATGGATTAGCTATTATTCATAAAACCATTAAACCTTTTATTACGACTCAAGTTATTTCAACCACAGATAAAACATCATTAACTAATAGAGTGCGCGCCACAACTCAGTAAAAAACTGTAAAAAAAAATAATTTTTACTTCTATTAAAACTATAATACAAATAAAAGTGCATAAATTTGTATATTCCTCGTCCTATGAAATAATAAATAATTTAATATCAGTTAATAATTTACAAATTGGTCATTTCCATTTAGTTTTGCCTATTGTCGTAAGCCATTAGTAATAACACGCACTCTGATTTTTTGCTATTTTCAAATGAGTTTAAGTATTAATATCAGGCAAGTAACCAGGAGAGTAATCCGTGGTTTCGATATGTCAAAAATGCATGTTTTGAGTGAAAGAATTACTAATTGACAGAAACTATTTGTTAAGAAACCAAAATCTCAAATAGCGAATAAGCCCACGGTGATATAACTGGCTGTTTTTACTAATTACTTAAATTCCGCGCAAAAAAATATATTCAAACCAAGCTCTTTATAATATTATCTACACGTACTACATATCCTTTTTTATTTTAGAACTTTAGAAAAATAACGAGATTTTTTTAAATCTTTAACCTTAAATTACTCAAAACTATGATTTTTCACTTATATCACTTTTCACTGAAGGTACAGAATTGTGCCGATAACTGCCTCCACAGCATCACTACCGTCTAGTTTATTTATAGTAACGCGTCGCCATAAGAACCAAGCTTGAGATAAGAACTCTGCTATGTCCCTAAAAGCGTCATAAACATGGTCTCTGAATTTAAGCACATCACGAGAGTAACGACTTTCGGGTTCGAACGTAGTTATAATATTTTGGCGTAATTCATCCCACGTAGACGTGGTAACTAGCCAGCTATCAGACCACAACTTAGCACGCCCTTTTAGCAGACTAGTCACCCTCATACTAATATCATAGTCACCGAGTTTGTAGGTAGACTTTGCAGTGGAAATGTGGTCACACCACTCGCGTACACCAACGTTACCATCAGGGTCATACGAAGGCAAAAACACTTTAGTAATTTTAACTTTCTCACCTGTTTGCTGAAGAAGTCGCTGGCTCATATTCCGCATCATGTCCATCATATTATGCATGTAGCATTCGGGTGGCACACTGCCTGCCTGCCGGGGCTGCGTTAACAGGTCAGCACGGGTGGACGTGCCTGCTACATTGGCTGCCGATGACGATGTACCTTCGCCAGGGTCCATCGCGGCGCGCGCCACGGTGCTCGAGCCGAAGTCTATGGAATCTGAAACATATTGGCCGGCAGAAAGGGATCGCTGGGGCGATCCCACTTCTGAGATCGGGTTTTCGACGTTACAGGGATTTTTAAAAAGCGCAGCATAGATGATTCGCTGTGAATCATCGATACTGCCTTCCAAATTATCCATAAGATAATTATCAGGAACTCAAATTAACCTACTTTCTGTCATAGTCAAATAGATTTAGGTGTACACAAATAAATGACCTATAAATTATATCGAAACAATTGTGTTATCACCTATACCGGGTTCAATACCAGTATTATACTGTACATTTTGGGATGTTACCTAAATATATATTGCACGGCCGCTTTTTTGTAGCCATCCGAACTTGGTCGGGTTATGTAGGTTTTAGATGCTTCGTCAGTATTTTAATTGTTTTTCTTTAATTACTGAATTTAATGACATGAAATTTTGCATGTGCATAGTTGAATGAATACACTAATTATTGGCATACATTTTACCATGCAATTCCTTTAGAACGTCGTGATATTTGACTGCTTTGTAAACAGTGATCTATTCATGGTAAATTGCCCTACAACTCTTTAATTACTAACGGAACATCATTGATACTTGGCAACATGTTGCAACACTTACAAGGTTTGTATAAACGTGAAAATCTAGACCCCAAAGTGCATACTTCAAGAACTAAGACCTAATAAGAGTATTTTACGTTTATATTTATATCTTTAAAACCCTTATTTTTTTTCTATATATGTTTTTTAAACAAATTCAAAACAACGTATGTAAAAAAACCGACTGTAAAAAGTAGGTAAACTAAAAAGCAAAAAATAAATTTACTTCGCACAAAATAATAGGTTTTTTCATTTAGTTAAATAGAAAGTATTAAATAATTATTTTATAATTATGAAGTCGGTGCCAAGTAAATCGGATAATTAAGAACTAATATTCAGTCAAAAAATACCTACAGAGTTATTGTTTACTTGGCACCGACTTCAGAATTATTTTATTTTACGATTTTAAGTGATAGGTAGACCGATCAAGAATGTTTCTCGAATGAGGAGACGACGTTTACTTGAGACGGAAAACTTATTAATAATAGTCCCCGTACTCCTAACCGTTGAGGAGTTGTACCTACCAGCATCAGCTCAGCAACTTAAAATGCAAATATCCAAGTAGTTTTAGGTAATATACGAAAAACAATATAGAAAGATTTGAAATTTGGGGGTTACCCATGATTTCTCTAGGATCCCATCATCAAATCATGACCTCATATTATTAATATACATAATTATTATTCAACGTCTCGCCTCATCTGTGTATAACTTGACAGAATACAGTAAACGGCCTCAAGGAGCCTATATTTAAAGAATTATCGTTATAGTATAGTTGTACCTTCCAGCATCAGCTCAGATACATAAAATGCTGACTACTAGATGCAAATATCCGAGTAGCTTTAGATAATATAAAAAAACAATATAGAAGCCTTTTAAATATGAGGGTTGCCCTCGATTTCTCTAGGATCCAATCATTAAGGGCACTTAGGGGCACGGTTATCAACAGAATACTTAGAACGCTTGTGCGGTGGTTGATTAGGATTCTGAGAAGTACTAGGTCGTTTAGCGCGAATAGATGAAGCAACGGAGATCAATTCTGGCACGGAAGTGGCCCGAACATTCATTAATTCAATCCTAAGCCGCTCATCACTAATTCTGTACCTTCAGTGAAAAGTGATACATGTCGACCCAGATCGGTTTTTATATTCTTTGATTAAACTTATTAAAAAAAAATTAACTAAATTTCTGTCTTATCCCCGTTGTTATAAGATTAAAAATGAATGAGATTTTTTTGCGTACATTGATAATATAAGTAAGCAATTTTTTATTGAAATTATTGTGTAAAATAATACTTTTTGATGCATACCAAAGTGCTCCGAACCGATCTTTATATTTCTAAAATGTATTTTAATACGTCTCGAGTTACCACATCTTACGCGTACCGAAAGCTTTTACTTCAATTAATCCAAAGTGATACAAATGAAATCCTACCACAAAACATTAAAAAATTGAAACAATACATTCTAGTGAAAAGTGTTACATTTGTACATGAAACATACAAACACAAATTTATTTTCATAAAAATATGTGACTAATTATACAACTGCTAATCAAACAATTTACACGTAATTTATGTAGCCAATTTTGATGTGATTACAAATTTAATATTAATTCTATTAGTAAGAACATAAGGGAAATAGGACATAAATATGATTACGTGAATAATGATGATATATCAATACCTCTTTATTATTATTAATCTTGAACAGTCTTAAAGCGTATTTAATCAGTCTCAAAAAATCAAATAACAGATGTGTTGTACATGTAGCACTTCAACTATTCGCTATACAATACAATATATAACATCCTTTTAAAAGAACACAACTTTTAAACCTACTTATCGTTAATCTTGAACAGAGATCGAATTAGTCTTAAATCGTATGAAATCAGTCTCCAAAAATCAAACAACAGATAACAATATAATTTTCCTATAAAAAAAAACGTAACTTTTCATCCTTTTTATCATTAATCTTGAACAGTCTTAAATTGTATTAAATCAGTCTACAAAAATCGAACAACAGATATGTTGTAGCACTGCAACTATTCATTATCCGAAACAATATCAGGATCTGCGTCACGCAAATTTGAGTTTGTTATCAAATTATGATAAAAATCGTTAACACTTGGATCAATGTATTCTAACAGTGATATTAAATCCCTTTTCTTTAAAACACTTATAGGAATCGGTCCATTGTAACATTTTGGAACAGCATTAATACTAACTAAACTGTAGTCTTTATTCCGTTTGTCGTAAGACATCACATAATAATCATCACCTACGTAACTTTCTTTATATTCAAAAACCGGAAATTTTCCTTTACTAAATTTAATAACTCTTACATTCAACCATATAAACTAAGTCTCACAGTGATGAATTCGTACAAGCACGAAGCTATTTGATATGGTTGAATGTAAGAGTTATTAAATTTAGTAAAGGAAAATTTCCGGTTTTTGAATATAAAGAAAGTTACGTAGGTGATGATTATTATGTGATGTCTTACGACAAACGGAATAAAGACTACAGTTTAGTTAGTATTAATGCTGTTCCAAAATGTTACAATGGACCGATTCCTATAAGTGTTTTAAAGAAAAGGGATTTTATATCACTGTTAGAATACATTGATCCCAGTGTTAACGATTTTTATCATAATTTGATAACAAACTCAAATTTGCGTGACGCAGATCCTGATATTGTTTCGGATAATGAATAGTTGCAGTGCTACAACATATCTGTTGTTCGATTTTTGTAGACTGATTTAATACAATTTAAGACTGTTCAAGATTAATGATAAAAAGGATGAAAAGTTATGTTTTTTTTATAAGAAAATTATATTGTTATCTGTTGTTTGATTTTTGAAGACTGATTTCATACGATTTAAGACTAATTCGATCTCTGTTCAAGATTAACGATAAGTAGGTTTAAAAGTTGTGTTTTTTTAAAAGGATGTTATATTGTATTGTATAGCGAATAGTTGAAGTGCTACATGTACAACACATCTGTGCATGAAAGGGTGTGTGGGGTATCGAGACAATTAATTTAATATTTTTTGACGAGCCCGTACACCCCTTACGTATACGTATAATCTATATTATTTGAATTATTTTACAAATGAAAAAATACCGTTAGACAAAAAATGCTAAGAAATTTAAAAATAAATCTAATGTTTACCCGTGCCAATCCGGGACGGGCCGCTAGTATATATATAATTATTATGTTTATTCAATATCTACAGTAAATTATTTTATCATACTAAACCATTTAATCAATGTTAAAATGTAATAATTTTTAATGTTACTTAATATAAATTCTAAATCGCTCTTAAAAAAGTTAGCATTTAAAAAAATTGTTCTTTAATAACAATAACAGTTAGATTAAAAGTCTTTTAAATAAAATAATTAGTATCTATTTCTATTAAAAAATCACAGTTTTAATACAGTAACAAAGTACTACAACTTAAAATATGAAATTGTTTTTATCTAAACATAAGTTTTATTTAAACAATCACTGTTCAATATAACAATCACAGTTTGATTAATAATAAGTCTTGTAAATATTACTATTGTTTTACAGTAACAAAGTACGCTAAACATAAAACTTTAGATAACATTAAAAAAAGTTTTATTACACAGTCACAGTTTGATTTTCAAAGTCTTAGTATTCGTCTTATGAATATAATATTATCTATTTGTATTTATAAAATCACAGTTGTTTCATTGGTAACACTTGTTTGTAAATAATATTAGTACTAACTAGAAAATAAAAAAATAGTCGAAAAACAATCAACAAAAGTAATTATGCACAATTTAGGCTAAATCTAATTATACTAACTTTAAAATAGGGATTCGTTAAAATAAAAAAGAAATAACAGATCTAATCACAGAACAAATCACATCTATGTTATTGAAAAATCACATTTATTTACATTCATGTACCCACTTAATAATAGTATAGGAGTAAAAACCATCAACAAAAATACTACGTATATTCACATAATTTTTCCAAGCAGTGACCCAGGGTAATAGAGCCGGTTGCAAATTGTTGCAGTATAAAATTAATTCTTTCATCTCTTTCTTTGGTACATTTTCTAATATTATTAATGTTTTCACCATTATTTACTTTTTTATTTATAATTTCGCTTAGTTTTGACTCTTTACTGACAGAACACAGTGGAACTTTCATAGACTTCCACATAAAACCACAAATAGTTTAGAAGGGTGGCATTCCAAAATTAATAGGTATTTGGAGAGCAAGAGAAGACCCAACATATTGATTTTTTTAGACACCCTCAGTAAAGAGTCAAAACTAAGCGAAATTATAAATAAAAAAGTAAATGATGGTGAAAACATTAATAAATATTAGAAAATATACCAAAGAATTAAGTTTATACTGCAACAATTTGCAACCGGCTCTATTACCCTGGGTCACTGCTTGGAAAAATTATGTGAATATACGTAGTATTTTTGTTGATGGTTTTTATTCCTATACTATTATTAAGTACATGAATGTAAATATGTAAATGTGATTTTTCAATAACATGGATGTGATTTGTTCTGTGATTAGATCCGTTATTTCTTTTTTATTTTAACGAATCCCTATTTTAAAGTTAGTATAATTAGATTTAGCCTAAATTGTGCATAATTACTTTTGTTGATTGTTTTTCGACTATTTTTTTATTTTCTAGTTAGTACTAATATTATTTACAAACAAGTGTTACCAATGAAACAACTGTGATTTTATAAATACAAATAGATAATATTATATTCATAAGACGAATACTAAGACTTTGAAAATCAAACTGTGACTGTGTAATAAAACTTTTTTTAATGTTATCTAAAATTTTATGTTTAGCGTACTTTGTTACTGTAAAATTATAGTAATATTTACAAGACTTATTATTAATCAAACTGTGATTGTTATATTGAACTGTGATTGTTTAAATAAAACTTATGTTTAGATCAAAACAATTTCATATTTTAAGTTGTAGTACTTTGTTACTGTATTAAAACTGATTTTTTAATAGAAATAGATAATAATTATTTTATTTAAAAGACTTTTAATCTAACTGTTATTGTTATTAAAGAACTATTTTTTTAAATGCTAACAATGGTTATTTTAGAATATTTATTAGCGTAACTAATTAGTTAAATAAAACTTTTTCCGTGTACTGTTTGTTTTATTTATTTTATAATACCATTGTTCTGCTGACTGTACTTTGAATGTATCTGCGCATTAAGGGGTGAACGGGTACTTTTTTTTTTTCAAGGAGTGTACGGGCACTTATTCCTAATTAGGGGTGAACATTGAGGAGTGTACGGGCTCGTAGCCACAATGAAAAAGGTTACCGATAATCAAAATGATCATTAATCAATAATTGATAAATATGTAGTATTAATTCTTTGTATTGTTTTGATAAGATGTTAACAGCTGATACAATTGTTATTATCTATTTTTGCATGCTACTTCCAAATGGCGAAATGTGTCACTGTACATTATTTATATTATTTGTCACCTTTTAATACCACATTTTATGCAAATAAATGAAATGAAATGAAATGAATTATTAGTTTTACGACTTTTCTCACAACAACTATTTGCAGGCAAAACATGCGAAAACACAAGGCTTATAACATTTCACACAAAACGGTAACTAAATGTGTAAAATAATTCATTTCATTATAAATTTAAATACACCAAAATAAGCAAAGAAAACTATAGTGTACGGTGATATAACTGGCTGTTTTTACTAATTACTTAAATTCCGTGCAAAAAATATATTCAAACCAAGCTCTTTATAATCTTTATAATAGATATTATCTACACGTACCACATATCCTTTTTTATTTTAGAACGTTAGAAAAATAACGAGATTTTTTTAAATCATTAACCTTAAATTACTCATATCACTTTTCACTGAAGGTACAGAATTGTGCCGATAACTGCCTCCACAGCATCACTACCGTCTACCTTATTTATAGTAACGCGTCGCCATAAGAACCAAGCTTGAGATAAGAACTCTGCTATGTCCCTAGAAGCGTCATAAACATGGTCTCTGAATTTAAGCACATCACGAGAGTAACGACTTTCGGGTTCGAACGTAGTTATAATATTTTGGCGTAATTCATCCCACGTAGACGTGGTAACTAGCCAGCTATCAGACCACAACTTAGCACGCCCTTTTAGCAGACTAGTCACCCTCATACGAATATCATAGTCACCGAGTTTGTAGGTAGACTTGGCAGTGGAAATGTGGTCACACCACTCGCGCACACCAACGTTACCATCAGGGTCATACAAAGGCAAAAACACTTTAGTAATTTTAACTTTCTCACCTGTTTGCTGAAGAAGTCGCTGGCTCATATTCCGCATCATGTCCATCATATGCATGTAGAATTCGGGTGGCACACTGCCTGCCTGCCGGGGCTGCGTTAACAGGTCAGCACGGGTGGACGTGCCTGCTACATTGGCTGCCGATGACGATGTACCTTCGCCAGGGTCCATCGCGGCGCGCGCCACGGTGCTCGAGCCGAAGTCTATGGAATCTGAAACATATTGGCCGGCAGAAAGGGATCGCTGGGGCGATCCCACTTCTGAGATCGGGTTTTCGACGTTACAGGGATTTTTAAAAAGCGCAGCATAGATGATTCGCTGTGAATCATCGATACTGCCTTCCAAATTATCCATAAGATAATTATCAGGAACTCAAATTAACCTACTTTCTGTCATAGTCAAATAGATTTAGGTGTACACAAATAAATGACCTATAAATTATATCGAAACAATTGTGTTATCACCTATACCGGGTTCAATACCAGTATTATACTGTACATTTTGGGATGTTACCTAAATATATATTGCACGGCCGCTTTTTTGTAGCCATCCGAACTTGGTCGGGTTATGTAGGTTTTAGATGCTTCGTCAGTATTTTAATTGTTTTTCTTTAATTACTGAATTTAATGACATGAAATTTTGCATGTGCATAGTTGAATGAATACACTAATTATTGGCATACATTTTACCATGCAATTCCTTTAGAACGTCGTGATATTTGACTGCTTTGTAAACAGTGATCTATTCATGGTAAATTGCCCTACAACTCTTTAATTACTAACGGAACATCATTGATACTTGGCAACATGTTGCAACACTTACAAGGTTTGTATAAACGTGAAAATCTAGACCCCAAAGTGCATACTTCAAGAACTAAGACCTAATAAGAGTATTTTACGTTTATATTTATATCTTTAAAACCCTTATTTTTTTTCTATATATGTTTTTTAAACAAATTCAAAACAACGTATGTAAAAAAACCGACTGTAAAAAGTAGGTAAACTAAAAAGCAAAAAATAAATTTACTTCGCACAAAATAATAGGTTTTTTCATTTAGTTAAATAGAAAGTATTAAATAATTATTTTATAATTATGAAGTCGGTGCCAAGTAAATCGGATAATTAAGAACTAATATTCAGTCAAAAAATACCTACAGAGTTATTGTTTACTTGGCACCGACTTCAGAATTATTTTATTTTACGATTTTAAGTGATAGGTAGACCGATCAAGAATGTTTCTCGAATGAGGAGACGACGTTTACTTGAGACGGAAAACTTATTAATAATAGTCCCCGTACTCCTAACCGTTGAGGAGTTGTACCTACCAGCATCAGCTCAGCAACTTAAAATGCAAATATCCAAGTAGTTTTAGGTAATATACGAAAAACAATATAGAAGCCTTTGAAATTTGAGGGTTACCCATGATTTCTCTAGGATCCCATCATCAAATCATGACCTCATATTATGAATATACATAATTATTATTCAACGTCTCGCCTCATCTGTGTATAACTTGAAAGAATACAGTAAACGGCCTCAAGGAGCCTATATTTAAAGAATTATCGTTATAGTATAGTTGTACCTTCCAGCATCAGCTCAGCAACATAAAATGCTGACTACTAGATGCAAATATCCGAGTAGCTTTAGATAATATAAAAAAAAACAATATAGAAGCCTTTTAAATTTGAGGGTTGCCCTCGATTTCTCTAGGATCCAATCATTAAGGGCACTTAGGGTCACGGTTATCAACAGAATACTTAGAACGCTTGTGCGGTGGTTGATTAGGATTCTGAGAAGTACTAGGTCGTTTAGCGCGAATAGATGAAGCAACGGAGATCAATTCTGGCACGGAAGTGGCCCGAACATTCATTAATTCAATCCTAAGCCGCTCATCACTAATTCTGTACCTTCAGTGAAAAGTGATACATGTCGACCCAGATCGGTTTTTATATTCTTTGATTAAACTTATTAAAAAAAAATTAACTAAATTTCTGTCTTATCCCCGTTGTTATAAGATTAAAAATGAATGAGATTTTTTTGCGTACATTGATAATATAAGTAAGCAATTTTTTATTGAAATTATTGTGTAAAATAATACTTTTTGATGCATACCAAAGTGCTCCGAACCGATCTTTATATTTCTAAAATGTATTTTAATACGTCTCGAGTTACCACATCTTACGCGTACCGAAAGCTTTTACTTCAATTAATCCAAAGTGATACAAATGAAATCCTACCACAAAACATTAAAAAATTGAAACAATACATTCTAGTGAAAAGTGTTACATTTGTACATGAAACATACAAACACAAATTTATTTTCATAAAAATATGTGACTAATTATACAACTGCTAATCAAACAATTTACACGTAATTTATGTAGCCAATTTTGATGTGATTACAAATTTAATATTAATTCTATTAGTAAGAACATAAGGGAAATAGGACATAAATATGATTACGTGAATAATGATGATATATCAATACCTCTTTATTATTATTAATCTTGAACAGTCTTAAAGCGTATTTAATCAGTCTCAAAAAATCAAATAACAGATGTGTTGTACATGTAGCACTTCAACTATTCGCTATACAATACAATATATAACATCCTTTTAAAAGAACACAACTTTTAAACCTACTTATCGTTAATCTTGAACAGAGATCGAATTAGTCTTAAATCGTATGAAATCAGTCTCCAAAAATCAAACAACAGATAACAATATAATTTTCCTATAAAAAAAAACGTAACTTTTCATCCTTTTTATCATTAATCTTGAACAGTCTTAAATTGTATTAAATCAGTCTACAAAAATCGAACAACAGATATGTTGTAGCACTGCAACTATTCATTATCCGAAACAATATCAGGATCTGCGTCACGCAAATTTGAGTTTGTTATCAAATTATGATAAAAATCGTTAACACTTGGATCAATGTATTCTAACAGTGATATTAAATCCCTTTTCTTTAAAACACTTATAGGAATCGGTCCATTGTAACATTTTGGAACAGCATTAATACTAACTAAACTGTAGTCTTTATTCCGTTTGTCGTAAGACATCACATAATAATCATCACCTACGTAACTTTCTTTATATTCAAAAACCGGAAATTTTCCTTTACTAAATTTAATAACTCTTACATTCAACCATATAAACTAAGTCTCACAGTGATGAATTCGTACAAGCACGAAGCTATTTGATATGGTTGAATGTAAGAGTTATTAAATTTAGTAAAGGAAAATTTCCGGTTTTTGAATATAAAGAAAGTTACGTAGGTGATGATTATTATGTGATGTCTTACGACAAACGGAATAAAGACTACAGTTTAGTTAGTATTAATGCTGTTCCAAAATGTTACAATGGACCGATTCCTATAAGTGTTTTAAAGAAAAGGGATTTTATATCACTGTTAGAATACATTGATCCCAGTGTTAACGATTTTTATCATAATTTGATAACAAACTCAAATTTGCGTGACGCAGATCCTGATATTGTTTCGGATAATGAATAGTTGCAGTGCTACAACATATCTGTTGTTCGATTTTTGTAGACTGATTTAATACAATTTAAGACTGTTCAAGATTAATGATAAAAAGGATGAAAAGTTATGTTTTTTTTTTTTATAAGAAAATTATATTGTTATCTGTTGTTTGATTTTTGAAGACTGATTTCATACGATTTAAGACTAATTCGATCTCTGTTCAAGATTAACGATAAGTAGGTTTAAAAGTTGTGTTTTTTTAAAAGGATGTTATATTGTATTGTATAGCGAATAGTTGAAGTGCTACATGTACAACACATCTGTGCATGAAAGGGTGTGTGGGGTATCGAGACAATTAATTTAATATTTTTTGACGAGCCCGTACACCCCTTACGTATACGTATAATCTATATTATTTGAATTATTTTACAAATGAAAAAATACCGTTAGACAAAAAATGCTAAGAAATTTAAAAATAAATCTAATGTTTACCCGTGCCAATCCGGGACGGGCCGCTAGTATATATATAATTATTATGTTTATTCAATATCTACAGTAAATTATTTTATCATACTAAACCATTTAATCAATGTTAAAATGTAATAATTTTTAATGTTACTTAATATAAATTCTAAATCGCTCTTAAAAAAGTTAGCATTTAAAAAAATTGTTCTTTAATAACAATAACAGTTAGATTAAAAGTCTTTTAAATAAAATAATTAGTATCTATTTCTATTAAAAAATCACAGTTTTAATACAGTAACAAAGTACTACAACTTAAAATATGAAATTGTTTTTATCTAAACATAAGTTTTATTTAAACAATCACTGTTCAATATAACAATCACAGTTTGATTAATAATAAGTCTTGTAAATATTACTATTGTTTTACAGTAACAAAGTACGCTAAACATAAAACTTTAGATAACATTAAAAAAAGTTTTATTACACAGTCACAGTTTGATTTTCAAAGTCTTAGTATTCGTCTTATGAATATAATATTATCTATTTGTATTTATAAAATCACAGTTGTTTCATTGGTAACACTTGTTTGTAAATAATATTAGTACTAACTAGAAAATAAAAAAATAGTCGAAAAACAATCAACAAAAGTAATTATGCACAATTTAGGCTAAATCTAATTATACTAACTTTAAAATAGGGATTCGTTAAAATAAAAAAGAAATAACAGATCTAATCACAGAACAAATCACATCTATGTTATTGAAAAATCACATTTATTTACATTCATGTACCCACTTAATAATAGTATAGGAGTAAAAACCATCAACAAAAATACTACGTATATTCACATAATTTTTCCAAGCAGTGACCCAGGGTAATAGAGCCGGTTGCAAATTGTTGCAGTATAAAATTAATTCTTTCATCTCTTTCTTTGGTACATTTTCTAATATTATTAATGTTTTCACCATTATTTACTTTTTTATTTATAATTTCGCTTAGTTTTGACTCTTTACTGACAGAACACAGTGGAACTTTCATAGACTTCCACATAAAACCACAAATAGTTTAGAAGGGTGGCATTCCAAAATTAATAGGTATTTGGAGAGCAAGAGAAGACCCAACATATTAATTTTTTTAGACACCCTCAGTAAAGAGTCAAAACTAAGCGAAATTATAAATAAAAAAGTAAATGATGGTGAAAACATTAATAAATATTAGAAAATATACCAAAGAATTAAGTTTATACTGCAACAATTTGCAACCGGCTCTATTACCCTGGGTCACTGCTTGGAAAAATTATGTGAATATACGTAGTATTTTTGTTGATGGTTTTTATTCCTATACTATTATTAAGTACATGAATGTAAATATGTAAATGTGATTTTTCAATAACATGGATGTGATTTGTTCTGTGATTAGATCCGTTATTTCTTTTTTATTTTAACGAATCCCTATTTTAAAGTTAGTATAATTAGATTTAGCCTAAATTGTGCATAATTACTTTTGTTGATTGTTTTTCGACTATTTTTTTATTTTCTAGTTAGTACTAATATTATTTACAAACAAGTGTTACCAATGAAACAACTGTGATTTTATAAATACAAATAGATAATATTATATTCATAAGACGAATACTAAGACTTTGAAAATCAAACTGTGACTGTGTAATAAAACTTTTTTTAATGTTATCTAAAATTTTATGTTTAGCGTACTTTGTTACTGTAAAATTATAGTAATATTTACAAGACTTATTATTAATCAAACTGTGATTGTTATATTGAACTGTGATTGTTTAAATAAAACTTATGTTTAGATCAAAACAATTTCATATTTTAAGTTGTAGTACTTTGTTACTGTATTAAAACTGATTTTTTAATAGAAATAGATAATAATTATTTTATTTAAAAGACTTTTAATCTAACTGTTATTGTTATTAAAGAACTATTTTTTTAAATGCTAACAATGGTTATTTTAGAATATTTATTAGCGTAACTAATTAGTTAAATAAAACTTTTTCCGTGTACTGTTTGTTTTATTTATTTTATAATACCATTGTTCTGCTGACTGTACTTTGAATGTATCTGCGCATTAAGGGGTGAACGGGTACTTTTTTTTTTTCAAGGAGTGTACGGGCACTTATTCCTAATTAGGGGTGAACATTGAGGAGTGTACGGGCTCGTAGCCACAATGAAAAAGGTTACCGATAATCAAAATGATCATTAATCAATAATTGATAAATATGTAGTATTAATTCTTTGTATTGTTTTGATAAGATGTTAACAGCTGATACAATTGTTATTATCTATTTTTGCATGCTACTTCCAAATGGCGAAATGTGTCACTGTACATTATTTATATTATTTGTCACCTTTTAATACCACATTTTATGCAAATAAATGAAATGAAATGAAATGAATTATTAGTTTTACGACTTTTCTCACAACAACTATTTGCAGGCAAAACATGCGAAAACACAAGGCTTATAACATTTCACACAAAACGGTAACTAAATGTGTAAAATAATTCATTTCATTATAAATTTAAATACACCAAAATAAGCAAAGAAAACTATAGTGTACGGTGATATAACTGGCTGTTTTTACTAATTACTTAAATTCCGTGCAAAAAATATATTCAAACCAAGCTCTTTATAATCTTTATAATAGATATTATCTACACGTACCACATATCCTTTTTTATTTTAGAACGTTAGAAAAATAACGAGATTTTTTTAAATCATTAACCTTAAATTACTCATATCACTTTTCACTGAAGGTACAGAATTGTGCCGATAACTGCCTCCACAGCATCACTACCGTCTAGTTTATTTATAGTAACGCGTCGCCATAAGAACCAAGCTTGAGATAAGAACTCTGCTATGTCCCTAGAAGCGTCATAAACATGGTCTCTGAATTTAAGCACATCACGAGAGTAACGACTTTCGGGTTCGAACGTAGTTATAATATTTTGGCGTAATTCATCCCACGTAGACGTGGTAACTAGCCAGCTATCAGACCACAACTTAGCACGCCCTTTTAGCAGACTAGTCACCCTCATACGAATATCATAGTCACCGAGTTTGTAGGTAGACTTGGCAGTGGAAATGTGGTCACACCACTCGCGCACACCAACGTTACCATCAGGGTCATACAAAGGCAAAAACACTTTAGTAATTTTAACTTTCTCACCTGTTTGCTGAAGAAGTCGCTGGCTCATATTCCGCATCATGTCCATCATATGCATGTAGAATTCGGGTGGCACACTGCCTGCCTGCCGGGGCTGCGTTAACAGGTCAGCACGGGTGGACGTGCCTGCTACATTGGCTGCCGATGACGATGTACCTTCGCCAGGGTCCATCGCGGCGCGCGCCACGGTGCTCGAGCCGAAGTCTATGGAATCTGAAACATATTGGCCGGCAGAGAGGGATCGCTGGGGCGATCCCACTTCTGAGATCGGGTTTTCGACGTTACAGGGATTTTTAAAAAGCGCAGCATCGATGATTCGCTGTGAATCATCGATACTGCCTTCCAAATTATCCATAAGATAATTATCAGGAACTCAAATTAACCTACTTTCTGTCATAGTCAAATAGATTTAGGTGTACACAAATAAATGACCTATAAATTATATCGAAACAATTGTGTTATCACCTATACCGGGTTCAATACCAGTATTATACTGTACATTTTGGGATGTTACCTAAATATATATTGCACGGCCGCTTTTTTGTAGCCATCCAAACTTGGTCGGGTTATGTAGGTTTTCGATGCTTCGTCAGTATTTTAATTGTTTTTCTTTAATTACTGAATTTAATGACATGAAATTTTGCATGTGCATAGTTGAATGAATACACTAATTATTGGCATACATTTTACCATGCAATTCCTTTAGAACGTCGTGATATTTGACTGCTTTGTAAACAGTGATCTATTCATGGTAAATTGCCCTACAACTATTTAATTACTAACGGAACATCATTGATACTTGGCAACATGTTGCAGACACTTACAAGGTTTGTATAAACGTGGAAATCTAGACCCCAAAGTGCATACTTTAAGAACTAAGACCTAATAAGAGTATTTTACGTTTATATTTATATCTTAAAAAACCCTTAATTTTTTTCTAAATCTGTTTTTTAAACAAATATAAACAAATTCAAAACAACGTATGTAAAAAAAACCGACTTCAAAAAGTAGGTAAACTAAAAAGCAAAAAATAAATTTACTTCGCACAAAATAATAGGTTTTTTCATTTAGTTAAATAGAAAGTATTAAATAATTATTTTATAATTATGAAGTCGGTGCCAAGTAAATCGGATAATTAAGAACTAATATTCAGTCAAAAAATACCTACAGAGTTATTGTTTACTTGGCACCGACTTCAGAATTATTTTATTTTACGATTTTAAGTGATAGGTAGACCGATCAAGAATGTTTCTCGAATGAGGAGACGACGTTTACTTGAGACGGAAAACTTATTAATAATAGTCCCCGTACTCCTAACCGTTGAGGAGTTGTACCTACCAGCATCAGCTCAGCAACTTAAAATGCAAATATCCAAGTAGTTTTAGGTAATATACGAAAAACAATATAGAAGCCTTTGAAATTTGAGGGTTACCCATGATTTCTCTAGGATCCCATCATCAAATCATGACCTCATATTATGAATATACATAATTATTATTCAACGTCTCGCCTCATCTGTGTATAACTTGAAAGAATACAGTAAACGGCCTCAAGGAGCCTATATTTAAAGAATTATCGTTATAGTATAGTTGTACCTTCCAGCATCAGCTCAGCAACATAAAATGCTGACTACTAGATGCAAATATCCGAGTAGCTTTAGATAATATAAAAAAAAACAATATAGAAGCCTTTTAAATTTGAGGGTTGCCCTCGATTTCTCTAGGATCCAATCATTAAGGGCACTTAGGGGCACGGTTATCAACAGAATACTTAGAACGCTTGTGCGGTGGTTGATTAGGATTCTGAGAAGTACTAGGTCGTTTAGCGCGAATAGATGAAGCAACGGAGATCAATTCTGGCACGGAAGTGGCCCGAACATTCATTAATTCAATCCTAAGCCGCTCATCACTAATTCTGTACCTTCAGTGAAAAGTGATACATGTCGACCCAGATCGGTTTTTATATTCTTTGATTAAACTTATTAAAAAAAAATTAACTAAATTTCTGTCTTATCCCCGTTGTTATAAGATTAAAAATGAATGAGATTTTTTTGCGTACATTGATAATATAAGTAAGCAATTTTTTATTGAAATTATTGTGTAAAATAATACTTTTTGATGCATACCAAAGTGCTCCGAACCGATCTTTATATTTCTAAAATGTATTTTAATACGTCTCGAGTTACCACATCTTACGCGTACCGAAAGCTTTTACTTCAATTAATCCAAAGTGATACAAATGAAATCCTACCACAAAACATTAAAAAATTGAAACAATACATTCTAGTGAAAAGTGTTACATTTGTACATGAAACATACAAACACAAATTTATTTTCATAAAAATATGTGACTAATTATACAACTGCTAATCAAACAATTTACACGTAATTTATGTAGCCAATTTTGATGTGATTACAAATTTAATATTAATTCTATTAGTAAGAACATAAGGGAAATAGGACATAAATATGATTACGTGAATAATGATGATATATCAATACCTCTTTATTATTATTAATCTTGAACAGTCTTAAAGCGTATTTAATCAGTCTCAAAAAATCAAATAACAGATGTGTTGTACATGTAGCACTTCAACTATTCGCTATACAATACAATATATAACATCCTTTTAAAAGAACACAACTTTTAAACCTACTTATCGTTAATCTTGAACAGAGATCGAATTAGTCTTAAATCGTATGAAATCAGTCTCCAAAAATCAAACAACAGATAACAATATAATTTTCCTATAAAAAAAAACATAACTTTTCATCCTTTTTATCATTAATCTTGAACAGTCTTAAATTGTATTAAATCAGTGTACAAAAATCGAACAACAGATATGTTGTAGCACTGCAACTATTCATTATCCGAAACAATATCAGGATCTGCGTCACGCAAATTTGAGTTTGTTATCAAATTATGATAAAAATCGTTAACACTTGGATCAATGTATTCTAACAGTGATATTAAATCCCTTTTCTTTAAAACACTTATAGGAATCGGTCCATTGTAACATTTTGGAACAGCATTAATACTAACTAAACTGTAGTCTTTATTCCGTTTGTCGTAAGACATCACATAATAATCATCACCTACGTAACTTTCTTTATATTCAAAAACCGGAAATTTTCCTTTACTAAATTTAATAACTCTTACATTCAACCATATAAACTAAGTCTCACAGTGATGAATTCGTACAAGCACGAAGCTATTTGATATGGTTGAATGTAAGAGTTATTAAATTTAGTAAAGGAAAATTTCCGGTTTTTGAATATAAAGAAAGTTACGTAGGTGATGATTATTATGTGATGTCTTACGACAAACGGAATAAAGACTACAGTTTAGTTAGTATTAATGCTGTTCCAAAATGTTACAATGGACCGATTCCTATAAGTGTTTTAAAGAAAAGGGATTTTATATCACTGTTAGAATACATTGATCCCAGTGTTAACGATTTTTATCATAATTTGATAACAAACTCAAATTTGCGTGACGCAGATCCTGATATTGTTTCGGATAATGAATAGTTGCAGTGCTACAACATATCTGTTGTTCGATTTTTGTAGACTGATTTAATACAATTTAAGACTGTTCAAGATTAATGATAAAAAGGATGAAAAGTTATGTTTTTTTTTTTTATAAGAAAATTATATTGTTATCTGTTGTTTGATTTTTGAAGACTGATTTCATACGATTTAAGACTAATTCGATCTCTGTTCAAGATTAACGATAAGTAGGTTTAAAAGTTGTGTTTTTTTAAAAGGATGTTATATTGTATTGTATAGCGAATAGTTGAAGTGCTACATGTACAACACATCTGTGCATGAAAGGGTGTGTGGGGTATCGAGACAATTAATTTAATATTTTTTGACGAGCCCGTACACCCCTTACGTATACGTATAATCTATATTATTTGAATTATTTTACAAATGAAAAAATACCGTTAGACAAAAAATGCTAAGAAATTTAAAAATAAATCTAATGTTTACCCGTGCCAATCCGGGACGGGCCGCTAGTATATATATAATTATTATGTTTATTCAATATCTACAGTAAATTATTTTATCATACTAAACCATTTAATCAATGTTAAAATGTAATAATTTTTAATGTTACTTAATATAAATTCTAAATCGCTCTTAAAAAAGTTAGCATTTAAAAAAATTGTTCTTTAATAACAATAACAGTTAGATTAAAAGTCTTTTAAATAAAATAATTAGTATCTATTTCTATTAAAAAATCACAGTTTTAATACAGTAACAAAGTACTACAACTTAAAATATGAAATTGTTTTTATCTAAACATAAGTTTTATTTAAACAATCACTGTTCAATATAACAATCACAGTTTGATTAATAATAAGTCTTGTAAATATTACTATTGTTTTACAGTAACAAAGTACGCTAAACATAAAACTTTAGATAACATTAAAAAAAGTTTTATTACACAGTCACAGTTTGATTTTCAAAGTCTTAGTATTCGTCTTATGAATATAATATTATCTATTTGTATTTATAAAATCACAGTTGTTTCATTGGTAACACTTGTTTGTAAATAATATTAGTACTAACTAGAAAATAAAAAAATAGTCGAAAAACAATCAACAAAAGTAATTATGCACAATTTAGGCTAAATCTAATTATACTAACTTTAAAATAGGGATTCGTTAAAATAAAAAAGAAATAACAGATCTAATCACAGAACAAATCACATCTATGTTATTGAAAAATCACATTTATTTACATTCATGTACCCACTTAATAATAGTATAGGAGTAAAAACCATCAACAAAAATACTACGTATATTCACATAATTTTTCCAAGCAGTGACCCAGGGTAATAGAGCCGGTTGCAAATTGTTGCAGTATAAAATTAATTCTTTCATCTCTTTCTTTGGTACATTTTCTAATATTATTAATGTTTTCACCATTATTTACTTTTTTATTTATAATTTCGCTTAGTTTTGACTCTTTACTGACAGAACACAGTGGAACTTTCATAGACTTCCACATAAAACCACAAATAGTTTAGAAGGGTGGCATTCCAAAATTAATAGGTATTTGGAGAGCAAGAGAAGACCCAACATATTAATTTTTTTAGACACCCTCAGTAAAGAGTCAAAACTAAGCGAAATTATAAATAAAAAAGTAAATGATGGTGAAAACATTAATAAATATTAGAAAATATACCAAAGAATTAAGTTTATACTGCAACAATTTGCAACCGGCTCTATTACCCTGGGTCACTGCTTGGAAAAATTATGTGAATATACGTAGTATTTTTGTTGATGGTTTTTATTCCTATACTATTATTAAGTACATGAATGTAAATATGTAAATGTGATTTTTCAATAACATGGATGTGATTTGTTCTGTGATTAGATCCGTTATTTCTTTTTTATTTTAACGAATCCCTATTTTAAAGTTAGTATAATTAGATTTAGCCTAAATTGTGCATAATTACTTTTGTTGATTGTTTTTCGACTATTTTTTTATTTTCTAGTTAGTACTAATATTATTTACAAACAAGTGTTACCAATGAAACAACTGTGATTTTATAAATACAAATAGATAATATTATATTCATAAGACGAATACTAAGACTTTGAAAATCAAACTGTGACTGTGTAATAAAACTTTTTTTAATGTTATCTAAAATTTTATGTTTAGCGTACTTTGTTACTGTAAAATTATAGTAATATTTACAAGACTTATTATTAATCAAACTGTGATTGTTATATTGAACTGTGATTGTTTAAATAAAACTTATGTTTAGATCAAAACAATTTCATATTTTAAGTTGTAGTACTTTGTTACTGTATTAAAACTGATTTTTTAATAGAAATAGATAATAATTATTTTATTTAAAAGACTTTTAATCTAACTGTTATTGTTATTAAAGAACTATTTTTTTAAATGCTAACAATGGTTATTTTAGAATATTTATTAGCGTAACTAATTAGTTAAATAAAACTTTTTCCGTGTACTGTTTGTTTTATTTATTTTATAATACCATTGTTCTGCTGACTGTACTTTGAATGTATCTGCGCATTAAGGGGTGAACGGGTACTTTTTTTTTTTCAAGGAGTGTACGGGCACTTATTCCTAATTAGGGGTGAACATTGAGGAGTGTACGGGCTCGTAGCCACAATGAAAAAGGTTACCGATAATCAAAATGATCATTAATCAATAATTGATAAATATGTAGTATTAATTCTTTGTATTGTTTTGATAAGATGTTAACAGCTGATACAATTGTTATTATCTATTTTTGCATGCTACTTCCAAATGGCGAAATGTGTCACTGTACATTATTTATATTATTTGTCACCTTTTAATACCACATTTTATGCAAATAAATGAAATGAAATGAAATGAATTATTAGTTTTACGACTTTTCTCACAACAACTATTTGCAGGCAAAACATGCGAAAACACAAGGCTTATAACATTTCACACAAAACGGTAACTAAATGTGTAAAATAATTCATTTCATTATAAATTTAAATACACCAAAATAAGCAAAGAAAACTATAGTGTACGGTGATATAACTGGCTGTTTTTACTAATTACTTAAATTCCGTGCAAAAAATATATTCAAACCAAGCTCTTTATAATCTTTATAATAGATATTATCTACACGTACCACATATCCTTTTTTATTTTAGAACGTTAGAAAAATAACGAGATTTTTTTAAATCATTAACCTTAAATTACTCATATCACTTTTCACTGAAGGTACAGAATTGTGCCGATAACTGCCTCCACAGCATCACTACCGTCTAGTTTATTTATAGTAACGCGTCGCCATAAGAACCAAGCTTGAGATAAGAACTCTGCTATGTCCCTAGAAGCGTCATAAACATGGTCTCTGAATTTAAGCACATCACGAGAGTAACGACTTTCGGGTTCGAACGTAGTTATAATATTTTGGCGTAATTCATCCCACGTAGACGTGGTAACTAGCCAGCTATCAGACCACAACTTAGCACGCCCTTTTAGCAGACTAGTCACCCTCATACGAATATCATAGTCACCGAGTTTGTAGGTAGACTTGGCAGTGGAAATGTGGTCACACCACTCGCGCACACCAACGTTACCATCAGGGTCATACAAAGGCAAAAACACTTTAGTAATTTTAACTTTCTCACCTGTTTGCTGAAGAAGTCGCTGGCTCATATTCCGCATCATGTCCATCATATGCATGTAGAATTCGGGTGGCACACTGCCTGCCTGCCGGGGCTGCGTTAACAGGTCAGCACGGGTGGACGTGCCTGCTACATTGGCTGCCGATGACGATGTACCTTCGCCAGGGTCCATCGCGGCGCGCGCCACGGTGCTCGAGCCGAAGTCTATGGAATCTGAAACATATTGGCCGGCAGAGAGGGATCGCTGGGGCGATCCCACTTCTGAGATCGGGTTTTCGACGTTACAGGGATTTTTAAAAAGCGCAGCATCGATGATTCGCTGTGAATCATCGATACTGCCTTCCAAATTATCCATAAGATAATTATCAGGAACTCAAATTAACCTACTTTCTGTCATAGTCAAATAGATTTAGGTGTACACAAATAAATGACCTATAAATTATATCGAAACAATTGTGTTATCACCTATACCGGGTTCAATACCAGTATTATACTGTACATTTTGGGATGTTACCTAAATATATATTGCACGGCCGCTTTTTTGTAGCCATCCAAACTTGGTCGGGTTATGTAGGTTTTCGATGCTTCGTCAGTATTTTAATTGTTTTTCTTTAATTACTGAATTTAATGACATGAAATTTTGCATGTGCATAGTTGAATGAATACACTAATTATTGGCATACATTTTACCATGCAATTCCTTTAGAACGTCGTGATATTTGACTGCTTTGTAAACAGTGATCTATTCATGGTAAATTGCCCTACAACTATTTAATTACTAACGGAACATCATTGATACTTGGCAACATGTTGCAGACACTTACAAGGTTTGTATAAACGTGGAAATCTAGACCCCAAAGTGCATACTTTAAGAACTAAGACCTAATAAGAGTATTTTACGTTTATATTTATATCTTAAAAAACCCTTAATTTTTTTCTAAATCTGTTTTTTAAACAAATATAAACAAATTCAAAACAACGTATGTAAAAAAAACCGACTTCAAAAAGTAGGTAAACTAAAAAGCAAAAAATAAATTTACTTCGCACAAAATAATAGGTTTTTTCATTTAGTTAAATAGAAAGTATTAAATAATTATTTTATAATTATGAAGTCGGTGCCAAGTAAATCGGATAATTAAGAACTAATATTCAGTCAAAAAATACCTACAGAGTTATTGTTTACTTGGCACCGACTTCAGAATTATTTTATTTTACGATTTTAAGTGATAGGTAGACCGATCAAGAATGTTTCTCGAATGAGGAGACGACGTTTACTTGAGACGGAAAACTTATTAATAATAGTCCCCGTACTCCTAACCGTTGAGGAGTTGTACCTACCAGCATCAGCTCAGCAACTTAAAATGCAAATATCCAAGTAGTTTTAGGTAATATACGAAAAACAATATAGAAGCCTTTGAAATTTGAGGGTTACCCATGATTTCTCTAGGATCCCATCATCAAATCATGACCTCATATTATGAATATACATAATTATTATTCAACGTCTCGCCTCATCTGTGTATAACTTGAAAGAATACAGTAAACGGCCTCAAGGAGCCTATATTTAAAGAATTATCGTTATAGTATAGTTGTACCTTCCAGCATCAGCTCAGCAACATAAAATGCTGACTACTAGATGCAAATATCCGAGTAGCTTTAGATAATATAAAAAAAAACAATATAGAAGCCTTTTAAATTTGAGGGTTGCCCTCGATTTCTCTAGGATCCAATCATTAAGGGCACTTAGGGGCACGGTTATCAACAGAATACTTAGAACGCTTGTGCGGTGGTTGATTAGGATTCTGAGAAGTACTAGGTCGTTTAGCGCGAATAGATGAAGCAACGGAGATCAATTCTGGCACGGAAGTGGCCCGAACATTCATTAATTCAATCCTAAGCCGCTCATCACTAATTCTGTACCTTCAGTGAAAAGTGATACATGTCGACCCAGATCGGTTTTTATATTCTTTGATTAAACTTATTAAAAAAAAATTAACTAAATTTCTGTCTTATCCCCGTTGTTATAAGATTAAAAATGAATGAGATTTTTTTGCGTACATTGATAATATAAGTAAGCAATTTTTTATTGAAATTATTGTGTAAAATAATACTTTTTGATGCATACCAAAGTGCTCCGAACCGATCTTTATATTTCTAAAATGTATTTTAATACGTCTCGAGTTACCACATCTTACGCGTACCGAAAGCTTTTACTTCAATTAATCCAAAGTGATACAAATGAAATCCTACCACAAAACATTAAAAAATTGAAACAATACATTCTAGTGAAAAGTGTTACATTTGTACATGAAACATACAAACACAAATTTATTTTCATAAAAATATGCGACTAATTATACAACTGCTAATCAAACAATTTACACGTAATTTATGTAGCCAATTTTGATGTGATTACAAATTTAATATTAATTCTATTAGTAAGAACATAAGGGAAATAGGACATAAATATGATTACGTGAATAATGATGATATATCAATACCTCTTTATTATTATTAATCTTGAACAGTCTTAAAGCGTATTTAATCAGTCTCAAAAAATCAAATAACAGATGTGTTGTACATGTAGCACTTCAACTATTCGCTATACAATACAATATATAACATCCTTTTAAAAGAACACAACTTTTAAACCTACTTATCGTTAATCTTGAACAGAGATCGAATTAGTCTTAAATCGTATGAAATCAGTCTCCAAAAATCAAACAACAGATAACAATATAATTTTCCTATAAAAAAAAACATAACTTTTCATCCTTTTTATCATTAATCTTGAACAGTCTTAAATTGTATTAAATCAGTCTACAAAAATCGAACAACAGATATGTTGTAGCACTGCAACTATTCATTATCCGAAACAATATCAGGATCTGCGTCACGCAAATTTGAGTTTGTTATCAAATTATGATAAAAATCGTTAACACTTGGATCAATGTATTCTAACAGTGATATTAAATCCCTTTTCTTTAAAACACTTATAGGAATCGGTCCATTGTAACATTTTGGAACAGCATTAATACTAACTAAACTGTAGTCTTTATTCCGTTTGTCGTAAGACATCACATAATAATCATCACCTACGTAACTTTCTTTATATTCAAAAACCGGAAATTTTCCTTTACTAAATTTAATAACTCTTACATTCAACCATATAAACTAAGTCTCACAGTGATGAATTCGTACAAGCACGAAGCTATTTGATATGGTTGAATGTAAGAGTTATTAAATTTAGTAAAGGAAAATTTCCGGTTTTTGAATATAAAGAAAGTTACGTAGGTGATGATTATTATGTGATGTCTTACGACAAACGGAATAAAGACTACAGTTTAGTTAGTATTAATGCTGTTCCAAAATGTTACAATGGACCGATTCCTATAAGTGTTTTAAAGAAAAGGGATTTTATATCACTGTTAGAATACATTGATCCCAGTGTTAACGATTTTTATCATAATTTGATAACAAACTCAAATTTGCGTGACGCAGATCCTGATATTGTTTCGGATAATGAATAGTTGCAGTGCTACAACATATCTGTTGTTCGATTTTTGTAGACTGATTTAATACAATTTAAGACTGTTCAAGATTAATGATAAAAAGGATGAAAAGTTATGTTTTTTTTTTTTATAAGAAAATTATATTGTTATCTGTTGTTTGATTTTTGAAGACTGATTTCATACGATTTAAGACTAATTCGATCTCTGTTCAAGATTAACGATAAGTAGGTTTAAAAGTTGTGTTTTTTTAAAAGGATGTTATATTGTATTGTATAGCGAATAGTTGAAGTGCTACATGTACAACACATCTGTGCATGAAAGGGTGTGTGGGGTATCGAGACAATTAATTTAATATTTTTTGACGAGCCCGTACACCCCTTACGTATACGTATAATCTATATTATTTGAATTATTTTACAAATGAAAAAATACCGTTAGACAAAAAATGCTAAGAAATTTAAAAATAAATCTAATGTTTACCCGTGCCAATCCGGGACGGGCCGCTAGTATATATATAATTATTATGTTTATTCAATATCTACAGTAAATTATTTTATCATACTAAACCATTTAATCAATGTTAAAATGTAATAATTTTTAATGTTACTTAATATAAATTCTAAATCGCTCTTAAAAAAGTTAGCATTTAAAAAAATTGTTCTTTAATAACAATAACAGTTAGATTAAAAGTCTTTTAAATAAAATAATTAGTATCTATTTCTATTAAAAAATCACAGTTTTAATACAGTAACAAAGTACTACAACTTAAAATATGAAATTGTTTTTATCTAAACATAAGTTTTATTTAAACAATCACTGTTCAATATAACAATCACAGTTTGATTAATAATAAGTCTTGTAAATATTACTATTGTTTTACAGTAACAAAGTACGCTAAACATAAAACTTTAGATAACATTAAAAAAAGTTTTATTACACAGTCACAGTTTGATTTTCAAAGTCTTAGTATTCGTCTTATGAATATAATATTATCTATTTGTATTTATAAAATCACAGTTGTTTCATTGGTAACACTTGTTTGTAAATAATATTAGTACTAACTAGAAAATAAAAAAATAGTCGAAAAACAATCAACAAAAGTAATTATGCACAATTTAGGCTAAATCTAATTATACTAACTTTAAAATAGGGATTCGTTAAAATAAAAAAGAAATAACAGATCTAATCACAGAACAAATCACATCTATGTTATTGAAAAATCACATTTATTTACATTCATGTACCCACTTAATAATAGTATAGGAGTAAAAACCATCAACAAAAATACTACGTATATTCACATAATTTTTCCAAGCAGTGACCCAGGGTAATAGAGCCGGTTGCAAATTGTTGCAGTATAAAATTAATTCTTTCATCTCTTTCTTTGGTACATTTTCTAATATTATTAATGTTTTCACCATTATTTACTTTTTTATTTATAATTTCGCTTAGTTTTGACTCTTTACTGACAGAACACAGTGGAACTTTCATAGACTTCCACATAAAACCACAAATAGTTTAGAAGGGTGGCATTCCAAAATTAATAGGTATTTGGAGAGCAAGAGAAGACCCAACATATTAATTTTTTTAGACACCCTCAGTAAAGAGTCAAAACTAAGCGAAATTATAAATAAAAAAGTAAATGATGGTGAAAACATTAATAAATATTAGAAAATATACCAAAGAATTAAGTTTATACTGCAACAATTTGCAACCGGCTCTATTACCCTGGGTCACTGCTTGGAAAAATTATGTGAATATACGTAGTATTTTTGTTGATGGTTTTTATTCCTATACTATTATTAAGTACATGAATGTAAATATGTAAATGTGATTTTTCAATAACATGGATGTGATTTGTTCTGTGATTAGATCCGTTATTTCTTTTTTATTTTAACGAATCCCTATTTTAAAGTTAGTATAATTAGATTTAGCCTAAATTGTGCATAATTACTTTTGTTGATTGTTTTTCGACTATTTTTTTATTTTCTAGTTAGTACTAATATTATTTACAAACAAGTGTTACCAATGAAACAACTGTGATTTTATAAATACAAATAGATAATATTATATTCATAAGACGAATACTAAGACTTTGAAAATCAAACTGTGACTGTGTAATAAAACTTTTTTTAATGTTATCTAAAATTTTATGTTTAGCGTACTTTGTTACTGTAAAATTATAGTAATATTTACAAGACTTATTATTAATCAAACTGTGATTGTTATATTGAACTGTGATTGTTTAAATAAAACTTATGTTTAGATCAAAACAATTTCATATTTTAAGTTGTAGTACTTTGTTACTGTATTAAAACTGATTTTTTAATAGAAATAGATAATAATTATTTTATTTAAAAGACTTTTAATCTAACTGTTATTGTTATTAAAGAACTATTTTTTTAAATGCTAACAATGGTTATTTTAGAATATTTATTAGCGTAACTAATTAGTTAAATAAAACTTTTTCCGTGTACTGTTTGTTTTATTTATTTTATAATACCATTGTTCTGCTGACTGTACTTTGAATGTATCTGCGCATTAAGGGGTGAACGGGTACTTTTTTTTTTTCAAGGAGTGTACGGGCACTTATTCCTAATTAGGGGTGAACATTGAGGAGTGTACGGGCTCGTAGCCACAATGAAAAAGGTTACCGATAATCAAAATGATCATTAATCAATAATTGATAAATATGTAGTATTAATTCTTTGTATTGTTTTGATAAGATGTTAACAGCTGATACAATTGTTATTATCTATTTTTGCATGCTACTTCCAAATGGCGAAATGTGTCACTGTACATTATTTATATTATTTGTCACCTTTTAATACCACATTTTATGCAAATAAATGAAATGAAATGAAATGAATTATTAGTTTTACGACTTTTCTCACAACAACTATTTGCAGGCAAAACATGCGAAAACACAAGCCTTATAACATTTCACACAAAACGGTAACTAAATGTGTAAAATAATTCATTTCATTATAAATTTAAATACACCAAAATAAGCAAAGAAAACTATAGTGTACGGTGATATAACTGGCTGTTTTTACTAATTACTTAAATTCCGTGCAAAAAATATATTCAAACCAAGCTCTTTATAATCTTTATAATTATACTTATATTTATATCTACACGTACCACATATCCTTTTTTATTTTAGAACGTTAGAAAAATAACGAGATTTTTTTAAATCATTAACCTTAAATTTACTCATATCACTTTTCACTGAAGGTACAGAATTGTGCCGATAACTGCCTCCACAGCATCACTACCGTCTAGTTTATTTATAGTAACGCGTCGCCATAAGAACCAAGCTTGAGATAAGAACTCTGCTATGTCCATAGAAGCGTCATAAACATGGTCTCTGAATTTAAGCACATCACGAGAGTAACGACTTTCGGGTTCGAACGTAGTTATAATATTTTGGCGTAATTCATCCCACGTAGACGTGGTAACTAGCCAGCTATCAGACCACAACTTAGCACGCCCTTTTAGCAGACTAGTCACCCTCATACGAATATCATAGTCACCGAGTTTGTAGGTAGATTTTGCAGTGGAAATGTGGTCACACCACTCGCGCACACCAACGTTACCATCAGGGTCATACGAAGGCAAAAACACTTTAGTAATTTTAACTTTCTCACCTGTTTGTTGAAGAAGTCGCTGGCTCATATTCCGCATCATGTTCATCATAATGCATGTAGAATTCGGGTGGCACACTACCTGCCTGCAGGGGCTGCGTTAACAGGTCAGCACGGGTGGACGTGCCTGCTACATTGGCTGCCGATGACGATGTACCTTCGCCAAGGTCCATCGCGGCGCGCGCCACGGTGCTCGAGCCGAAGTCTATGGAATCTGAAACATATTGGCCGGCAGAAAGGGATCGCTGGGGCGATCCCACTTCTGAGATCGGGTTTTCGACGTTACGGGGATTTTTAAAAAGCGCAGCATCGATGATTCGCTGTGAATCATCGATACTGCCTTCCAAATTATCCATAAGATAATTATCAGGAACTTAAATTAAAATATAACACTGTTATTTATGGTTGATATAATTGCCACAAGCAAAAGCTGGGTTTAAAATTAAAAAGCAAAACAAACGTTGAATTATGTTATTTTATAACTTTTTAAACAGATAAAAAATCAGTAACAGAGTAATGAAATGGTTACGACCTTCTAGTTTGGTGCCAGGAGCAAAAGTGAACCAAAATCCGCCATCTTCAAAACGAAGTTAGCGTATGCACCGTTACTCCCGCCATTCACATTATTTCAACAAGCTATCGACAGGCGGCGCTGCCGACGCATCGCCGGTGCAATAAATTTAGCTTCTAATAACAATCAATATGTTAAATAGCCGTTGTAAATACATAAGCAATTCTCTATAAATCAAATAGGAATTAAAGCTGATTTTACACACAAGTAAATAGCATGAAAACATGGTAAGATTAAATTTACATACTAACATAGCTTTATTTTGGTACATTTTTCAAATGAACCCTTAAAATTGTTTCTTGATTCACTTTAAATCTAATTGCAATTAAAGATGAATTAACAATTAATCAAATGGACAAAAGGCATCACATAAATTAAATCGACTAACTGTGTCGTCTTACATTGTAGACACTACACTTCAATTGTCCAATTAACAAACTATTATGAAATAATACACTGCCGTCGCAATGAGAAAAGGCACAACTAACATTTTTACAATTGTTGAGAAAATCGAACTTTAAATATTTTTTGAATTTTGTTAAGAAAAAGACATATAAAATATGTTTTCCGAAATTGTGTGAATGTAAAAACATACTTACATTTATTTAGGTGTACCGCCGTTTGCCAGAATTTCATTTGCCCGAATTTTATTTGCTATAATACTCACCTGACATATTATTGTTTCTCATAATTTTATTTGTCATATTCATTGTTTACTATATTAGTCACGTGCTAGAAACTTTGTTTCCCATAAAGTTAATTGCCATAACATCATTTGTTATAATCATTGTTTCCCATAAAATCAATTTCCATAACATCATTTGTTATAATCATTGTAAGCCGTAATTATCATATGCCATAACATCATTTCCTAGCAAAATTGCTTGTAAAATAGGTTAAAATAATTATAAAAAATAATAGGTAGGTTAGGTTAGAAACATGAAAGACAACGCACGAGCCGAGCGAGCGAAGCGAGCGTGCCGCGGCAGCGGCCGGCGAAGTGCCAGTATAATCATTGTAAGACGTAATTATCATATACCATAACATCATTTCCCACCAAAATTGCTTGTAAAAAAGTTTAAAATAATTATTAAAATTAATAGGTAGGTTAGGTTAGAAACATGAAAGACAACGCACGAGCCGAGCGAGCGAAGCGAGCGTGCCGCGGCAGCGGCCGGCGAAGTGCCAGTATAATCATTTTAAGCCGTAATTATCATATGCCATAACATCATTTCTCACCAAAATTGCTTGTAAAATAAGTTAAAATAATTATAAAAAATAATAGGTAGGTTAGGTTAGAAACATGAAAGACAACGCACGAGGCGAGCGAGCGAAGCGAGCGTGCCGCGGCAGCGGCCGGCGAAGTGCCAGTATAATCATTGTAAGACGTAATTATCATATACCATAACATCATTTCCCACCAAAATTGCTTGTAAAAAAGTTTAAAATAATTATTAAAATTAATAGGTAGGTTAAGTTAGAAACATGAAAGACAATCGCTTTTTAGGACAAAGGCGTTAGGTTAAATTTGTACGGAAGCGACTTAGACTGATTATAGTGATAAGTAGGTATTAAAAATAAATCAATTTTAATACTATAATCATACTTTATTTATATCCAGTTATACTCTTGTCAATAAATATCGCCTACAAATATTTTTCCTACCCACTAATTTGTAATTACTTAAGTTTTTAAATAATTTTAGAGCGCCTGTTAAAATTTCATGAGCAAATAAATACCTTAGATAGATTGGAAATTAATTTAGTATGGCGTTTGAAAATTCTGTTGCACTATTATTGCAATTAAAAGTATGGATAACAATAATACGTATGGCATTCGAATCATTATGTAATCAAATGTTCGGGCAAATAATATTATTGCAATTGAAAGTATGGAAAACAATACGTATGGCATTCGAATCATTATGAAATCTAATGTTCGGGCAAATAACAGTATGTCACATGTCTTTTATGGTAAACAAAACATTCGGGCAAATGAAATTCGGGTAAATGAAATTCGGGCATATGAATATTATGGCATATATTCTTCGGGCAAACAACAGACAACCATTTATTTACTATGTATACATCGATAGCAATCTTATATTTTAAAATTTAATGGATGTACTTAATAAAGCATATTTATTTTTAACTTAATATAAAAATTAAAATAAAATGAGCAATATTACGTTTAAAAGGCACATGTAACCAAATATGCCTTTTCATTATAAAATTTGGAGCAAAAATTTTAAATGTTTACGATGAAAAGGTACTTTTACTCAATTGTGCCTTTTAATTGTAAATTATTAGAATAAATACATGAAGTAAATATGTATTACAAAGTTCCTACTATTTATATTTTATACTTTTTGATGTGTATTTTATCGCGTTTCTACAGTGGGATTGCATAATATATGTTATGATGATAAATGCCTCTGTGCTAGGAATAAAATAAGGTAGTATAGATAATAAAGGCCTAAAGGCCCCATAGATAATACATAATTATAAACTGAGATAGATGCGCCACATAGCAAATATTTTATTTTGAACTTCCCGACCACCACGCTAGATGGCGTTATTGTAAGTTAAGTACCTATATAAAATGTAGGGGTTTATTTTCCTTGGTATTTTTAGATTTATATAAAACAAGTGAATATTGTTAGTCATATTTATTTATTAACCACCAACATCACATATTATTTATAGACATGGCATTTATTTATTTATTTATTTATTTATTTATAGGATCTCCAACAAGAAATACACAACACATTATTAATAATAACATTCACAATATATAAATTATGTGTTTCCTCAATTAGAGGAGACCACAGCGTCTACATTTACAAGAACAGAATTAAAATTGTGTAATTAATAAATACTAAAATGCATGAAACAACAGACAAACTTAAAATCTACACAACATGTCATATTACATTATAATTGAAAGTAGAAATAGAAATAAAAATTGAGATGTATAGTTGAAATAAATAAGTAATTAAAATAGCCATTAACAGATAGCATTCCATAAAAATTAAACATTAAAAATAATAATAATTAAAATAATAATAATTTGATTTAATAATTTAAGTAATAATTTAAAGTATAAAAGTATAAAATATATTTTTTAAATAATTGTCACTGCCATTACCTAATTGGTGCCATTCTTTAAATAAGCGGTGGCTAAGCTTTTATATCTGCCAAGTGAATTGCTAAAGATGTCCATGTCTTTTACTGATTCCGACACACTGTTATAAAGATATGATAATCTTACGATTGGTGAATGTTTGCCCAAATTAGTTCGATGACGTGGTGCTGCTAATAATGAGCATGGATAACGAGGAATTCTGGCAGGCACGTTTATTCTTATTTCCTGAAGAAGACTTGGACAGTCAATCTGGTTATTCAATAGTTTGTACAGAACAACCAGATCACCGAGCGCACGACGCGATTCTAAAGACATCATTTTAAAATGAGTTAGTCTGTTGTCATTATGATCTTACGGATTTTGAGATTCCTAAACGAAATGACAAGTGACGGACCAGTTTTTTTTGTGTTCTTTCTATTCTTTCAACGTGCACTCGGTAACCTGGGTTCCATACCGTGCTGCAATACTCCAATTTGGATCTCACAAAACTATTAAACAACAAGAGTGTCGTTGAAATTCTTTTAAACTCTTTTGACGACTTAAGAACAAATCCTAGAGACCGATACGCCGCGGCAAGTGTGGTGTCTACATGCTGTACAAACCGCAATTCACTGTCTAGGTGTACCCCCAAGTCTCGGACAACTGTTAGCTTGGTTAGTTCATGCCCATCAATATTGTACGTGGATGGCGTTTTGTTGCGTTTTCGTGTAAATTTGATGTGGTGGCACTTATTGCAGTTCAGGTACATCTTGTTTTGATCACACCATTGATATAATCGATCAATATCGGATTGAAGGGCACGCACATCGTCCTCATTTTTTATAATTTTAATTATCTTTAAGTCGTCGGCAAAGAGGTACGGAGTTGAATATAAAAATACACTGCAGATATCATTTATGAAGATATTAAAGAAAAGGGGTCCGAGATTTGAGCCCTGTGGTATGCCAGATGTAGGTAAAAACGACCTTGAAACATCACTGTCAAGAACCACTGACGATTGTCTACCAGTCAAGTATGACCTGCACCACTCCAACGTGCTGCCAGTGACACCTAACCCTTGCAGTTTCATCAAGAGTATACCATGATTGATCTTGTCAAAAGCCTTCGTGAAGTCAGTATATATGGTATCAACTTGCGATCCTTGATCTACTATGGCTGTCAAGTTAGAAACATAATGGATCAAGTTTGTATTTGTTGATCTCTTGCTCATAAAACCATGTTGATTGTCAGAGAGGAAGTTCTTCACATGCTGATACAAGTACTTATAAACAAGTGACTCGAAGACCTTTGACAAGGATGACAAGATAGGCATAATTTGATATGGCATAATCAAATCAAATCAAATCATTTATTTCCATGGGCCCCAAGGGGCGCTTGAACACGTCAAAACAAACATCAAAACACAAAAAATATAAAATTAAAATAAAACTTAGCGAACTAAATAATAATACTTATTGTAATAAAATGATTTGACACCGGAGCTTAGATTAACTTTAATTCAACTTAGAGATTTGAATTAAAATCAATCCAAGTACCAGCTTCAATGGGTATTGCATCATGAGAAGAGCTGGTGAGAAACTCATGTGCACCATCTTTTCAAATAATTCATACAATATTTGTTTGTTTTTTGACAATAATTCTATGTGTAAGTTATAGCAACCAAAACAACATTATAGCTAAAGATGGTTATAAAGAGAAAATAAACTTAAATATAGAAATGGAACTTAATTAATACTTGTAAATAAATCCATAGTATATAAGGTTGCAATATCTTACACTTCAAGCAGAAAATAAAGGAGTAAAAAAAATGTGTGTATCACAGATATGTGATAGCATGTACTTCGCGTGTCTCAACCCCGACCAAGCGTCGAGGTTGGTCTCCGCTAACTTCAGTCCACGCGCGTCTTTTGTCAGAGAAAATCATAGCGGACGGCTCCAGTTGAACGTACTGGGCGGATGGGTATCGGCGGCATCGGTGTCTTTGAATCGGTTTGGATTTCCCGTCACTAAATTTCGGCTGTGACGTCACAATAGGTATTAAAAAGTCGGCACGCTTGGTTTCAATACAAATCGTGATACTTGCGTTATCTATGTAGATCTATATCTGTGGTGTGTATACTACTGTATATATAAGGGTTTCAGAACAGACAAAAAAAATAACTATATATATACTAATAACATAACATAATCGTAAAATGCTTAAATTTCCGTACAATGGCTACTCAATACCGTTATAATCGTAATAATAAAAAAATAACATCACATAAAACCTTTGCTTTACCAAAAAACACATTGATTAATACAATAATAATCAAACAATGCAAATCAATCCAAAATCACGAAAAATCAATGTTTCCGTTTTTTATAGGTTTGATTTTAATTAAAAGCTTGTAGTTTTATTTTATCATTGCAGTCAAAATCAACAATTTTACCAATTAAAATTCTATTTACACCAGTACACCAAGTAAATACTATTAAATTAACAGATAAATTTATTATGTAATCAACTAACATTGATTTATGATTGTCACAAGTAATCAAAGAAAAATCACATCTACAATTAATGAAGAATATTATTTTATCCCTTAAACTACTAAACTCTGGAGAATTCCTTAAGCATGTAACAATCATAAATTAAATTTCATTCAGTAATTTTACAAAATCATCAGATGCGTTAAACAAAGATTTTTTAGTATAATCAATCACATAATTGAATGAATCAGGATCAACTTCAGATGTTATTAAATCATTCATGCAATTATTAAATTTTTTAAATATTTTAGTTTTACATTTTTTTATTATATAGCCTGCAACATATTTTTTGGCTTCTTCGTGAACAATTGAATCATTACATGTAATATCATTCATGGTTTCAATTAAAGAATCAATTTCACACGCAAAATCAGGAGGATCTATCACAGCAGAATCACATTCCTCCGTTAGTAAAAATTTCATTGATTGTAATGGTTGATAATCATCTTTTTCACAATAATTAGCACCTATTGAATGTGATGAATTCATATTATTAATCAGCAATGTTTTATATGCATTCATAAATTGCATGCAAGTGGGATTAATAATTCTAAATAAAAAAAAAACACAGCAAAAGAAATTCTCAAGTGGGTCTTGGTTAAAACTCCTAGTTAAAATATTTTTTATGTAAAATTTTTCCTGAAGATATTTCCACATTTCCTTAAACGTGTTTATATGTATCCAGTTCTGGATGGATGGCACTTTTTCATATTTGATAGTTTCTATGCCATCCAGATTTTTTTTTACCTTTTCGAATTTTATTGATTTTAAAATAGGCAATATTTCCTCCCAGAACTGGAAATGTGGTAAGTTATTTTTGAGACACCCCTTGAGAGCTTTTGCTGTGTCACGGTACAAGTGGCCATTAAATGAGTCGAATAATTTGTCAAATAAAATCAGCAAATCGGCCGTCTCTTCGCACTCTGCAGGCAGGATTTTGAGCTCTGAAACAAGAATGTTACACTTTTGTTAGTACCAATACAATTATGCATAATTTTTTATGTATCCATTTTGTGAACTTTTTTTACGGTGGCTTTAGGGGTTAACTGCGAATTCGCGAATTTCCTTGATTCATTTTTAATATACTTATCTATATTATGTACAAAGTGTTTGAGTTTTGTGTAACTTAATTGCTAGAAATCTCATAACTGCGGACACATGTTGGCTAAAAACTTGTGCAGCATATTTGACTTTCATTTTTGGAAGTTTTGTTTGATCAATGTGGTAGCAAGTTAATTTGTTTACAATTCGTATTTCGTCGGCTCTTCTCTTCATTTAACAGCATTCTTAAATGTTCCCATTTGGCTAGTTTTTCTTGGTTATTTTGAGTAAATCTTATGTTTTTCGTTATAAAATTATTTCGCACTCCCTTCAATAGGTGAGGTGGATCAATAGAGGGAAAATTTTTCGTTATCCACCTCAAAAGCGTTAGAATGGTATTCAAGGCTTTTTCGCAAATATTTTTCTCGGGTTTCTTTTTGTAATATTTTGATACAACTCACATTCGTAGATGCTTGATCGCATATTGAAGCTATAATAATAATACCAGCTTTTCTTAGTTGTCTAATAGTTGTCATTATATTTTTTTTCAATTAAATGGCTTTTGTTGAACTTTTACAAAACGTAAATAAAATTGGTTGCTTAGTTTTTGATTTTATTCCTTTTATCATCAGAACAAGGGCATGATCTGCAATTATTTTCGTTTTTTTGTCTCCACAATCTTGAAAACCAATTATTTCTTTTTTATCAAAGTGAAGTCCCGGCGATAATGCAACCTCATCAAATAGAAGAGTAAACAATCGTTTCTCTGTAGGCAGTTTGCGAACATTTTCTTTTAAATTATTAAATATTCTTTTATTTACTCCTGGTTTAATATTAACAGTACTTAATAACCGCTGCAAAGTATGTTTCGATGGGAGTACAACTAATTTACTCAGGAAATTGTAACATTTTTGGCTTTGTTTTAATATCGATGCAGCCATAATTTTCTCTTCCATCGTAAATTTCCTTCCTTTAGGTTTTTGTTTGAATTTTAGCTGCATTTTCATGAAATTTCCTTCCTTTAGGTTTTTGTTTGAATTTTAGCTGCATTTTCATGAATGTGATCATACTCTCAGGCATTGATTCTATAACTTTCGTAATTGATTTATATTCAGAGAGTTTTTTGCAGCTTGTATTTTTTTGCTTGAGTTTTATCATCATTTTCATCATTTAGCCTCTCGTAGTCCACTGCTGGACATAGGCCTCTCTCAATGTGCGCCACAACACCCGGTCCTGCGCCTTCCGCATCCAGTCCCCTCCAGCGACCTTCTTCAGGTCGTCAGTCCACCTGGCAGGGGGGCGTCCCACCTTACGGTTGCCGAGTCGCGGTCTCCATTCTAGGACTCGTTTGCTCCAACGGCTGTCGGTCCGTCGGCAAACGTGACCAGCCCACTGCCACTTCAGCGAGCTTATTTTGCGAGCTATGTCGGTCACTTTGGTTCTTTGTCGGATGACCTCATTACGAATTTTATCTCTCAAAGAAACTCCGAGCATAGCTCGCTCCATAGCCCGCTGCGCGACTTTAAATTTGTGGACTAGTGCAACGGTTAATGTCCATGTCTCGGCACCGTAGGTCATAACAGGTAGGACGCACTGGTTGTAGACTTTCGTCTTCAGGCATTGCGGTAAAGGCAAGGAGAAGACTTGACGAAGTTTGCTAAATGCTGCCCAACCCAACTGGATCCTTCTATCGACTTCTCGCTCGAAGTTGTTTCTACCAAGCTTAATGACCTGCCCTAGGTAGATATATTCTTGAACAACTTCGAGCATCGATCCGTCGACAAATATTGGTCTCGGCATGACATGCTCATTGAGCATGATTTTGGTTTTATCCAAATTCATGCCGAGACCAACACGTCGTGAAGCTCCATTTAGGCTGTGCAGCATTTCGCTCAGCTGTTCCAGAGACTCCGCGACGATGACGATATCATCGGCAAACCGAAGGTGCGAGATGTACTCACCGTTAATGTTTATCCCCCGTCCAGTCCAGTCCAGAGTCTTGAAGACATCCTCGAGAGCGTTAGTGAACAGTTTCGGGGATATTACATCCCCTTGTCTCACTCCCCGACGCAGCTCGATATGGTTTGTCTTTTGGTCCTGGATGTGGACGGTCATGGTGGCGGTCTCATATAAGCATCTCAGCACCTCGATGTATCGCCAGTCGATACGGCATCGCTGCAGAGCATCCAGAACCGCCCAAGTTTCGATGGAGTCGAAGGCTTTCTCGTAGTCCACAAAAGCCAGACACAGCGGCTGATTGTACTCTTCAGTTTTCTGTACAATCTGCCGAACAGTATGGATGTGGTCTACGGTACTAAAGCCTTTTCGAAACCCGGCTTGTTCTGGTGGCTGGAACTCGTCAAGTCTCCTGGCGAGGCGGTTCGTGACCACTCTCGAGAACAACTTGTAGATGTGGCTCAGGAGTGAGATAGGTCTGTAGTTCTTCAGCAAGGTTTTGTCACCTTTTTTGAAGAACAGAACCACCGCACTCCCGCTCCACGCCTGTGGTGTCAAGCCTTGGTGAATGACGGAATTAAAGAGACTCGCTAGCTCTTTCAGCACTGGGGTCCCACCGGCCTTAAGGAGCTCGGTTGTAATTCCGTCATCACCTGGCGCCTTGTTGTTCTGTAGTTGTCTGAGAGCTGCCTCGACCTCGCCTGGGTCGACATCCGGGATGTCCTCGGTGTAGTGGCGCGTGAGTGGGGCTCTGTGGTCATCATCGCTTGGTCTCGTTGGTTTAGTCATCCGTGATGCGTATAGGTGTCCATAGAAGCTCTCAATTTCCTCGAGTATCTCGAACTTAGAGGTGACGGTCCTGCCATCCCCAGTCCTCAGTTTCGTCAGATGGGGTCTACCTAGATGCTGAGCGAAGACTTTGGTGCCTCTATTTCGCTCAATCGCAGCTTCGATATTACGAGTGCTGCAGCGTCGGAGGTCACGTCGCGTCAGTTTCCTGATTTTCAGGTTTAGGGACCGCCTATCTGACGAAGACATCTGAGTGTCTGGCGTTTCTCGTCGTTCCTTTATAAGTTCGAGAGTCTCGGGTGAGAGTTTGGACTCCCTATTACCGCGTTTTCCGGGAAACAACCTTCGAGACACGTTTTGTAGCGTTTTGACCAAACTTTTGAGTTTTATATTTTAGTGTTAATTTTGTAATCTTCTGATTCAGCCTTCTAATTACTTTCAGGTACTTGCTTTCTGTCATAGGACCTGTAATCAAAATAAATAATTGTTTTACTTGTGTCTCATTAAACTCTGTCCCTGTCTAGCTTTGCCCATTGTCTAATGAGTTTGGAAATGCAGTAGGAATATTTTTATATTCCATAGTATTCATGGATGCGCCGGTAGCGCGGTGCAAGAGGGTTTCTCTGCACCCTTGCACCTCCTGTCCCGGAAAGAAAGTACATTTGAGTGCATGCATATAATATACTAGCTGATCCCTGTGGTTTTACCCGCGTTAAAGGTTACTGTTCCGCTCCTGTCGCTTAAATTTCCCCCTTTTATAACATATTTTATTGCTGCTACGCTTCTATTGGTTTTAGCGTAATGATACATAGCTTATAGCCTTCCTAAATAAATGGACTATCTAACACTGAAAGACTTTTTCAAATTGGACCAGTATATTAGCGTGTTTAACCACGCATGCAAACAAACTTTGAAGCATTATAATATTAGTATAGATGGTCTGTTTTTCACAAAGTCATGGACGTTGCGATGAAAATTATTTGAAATTGCATATTATAATAAATTGTAAATGATATCCCAAAAATTATTACAATGGTTTATTACTGACCTTTTTTCGATTTTCCCTCAAATGTGTTTCTTGCATCTTTCAAAACATCGGGTGATGATGTAGAATAGGTTGAAGTAGATGGTTGGACATCTTCTGTTGTACGAGTGGAAATATCTGTATGGCAAGAAAATAGTATTTATTAGTTTTTACTAAATTAAATTATCAAATAATATGAACTCCGTGAGCACAAAGAACAGGCAGGTGTAAAAAGCACTTCGTTATTTTTCAATAAATTTTACGAACCGAGCTAGTTCGTAATTTAATTGAGGCACAAACCCACGAAAGAAGGCAAAGGAGCTGCGACGCTACGCTCAGGTTCGCTGACGCTACGCTCAGGTTCGCTGACGCTGCCTTCGGAGGGCCACCTTAAAGATCTTTTTTTTATCAAATCCTTATATATTATCAAAAAATTCTTTCTGAGATCTTCATGATCATAAGTTATCACTACGATAATAACAAATATGCTGAAACGTTAGCCCCGTCCAAACCTAAGCAGAGCTTTCGGTACTTTAAGGGTAGGTAAGTAGGCTGTCTCTGCTTACCCTTCAAAGCATACACAGGCATGATGTTATGTTATGTAGTGGTGAAAACAATACATAGATACACGATTGCACAAAACGTGGTTCATTAGCTATTCGTTTTTGAAGAGTTCCGTTGCCTGTCTCCAAATATCTTCATCAGATTCTGATAAATTATACACTAAAACCTTCCTTAAAACACAAGGATTAAAATACCGAAAACTGCATTCAAATCGGATCAGTAGTTTCCGAGAAAATCGCGAACATAAAAAGGTGACATACATACATACGGATCAAATACAGAACCTCTTTTTTTTTTTGAAGTCGGTTAAAAATATTTTTTTAATACACACATAACTTTGAAAACTCTGAGCCTCAAGATCGAACCTGGCCCTCCAGCGTGGAAGTCTATGCATAATATTATATTCTCACAAATAGGTCCTTGTTCAATAGTGGTTGATACTCGGCTGATATAGATATAGGTACACATAGTCACTACCCATACTCACATTTGATATGTAAGTTTGGTTAGTGACTACACTCTTATTCTGTTTGTAGGTTGACATAAGGGTTTTTCAGGAAAGCAATATAGTGAAAAACAACTAGATTATTAATTATGATTTCCGTATTACTATGAGAATAAATAACATTGATAGGTTTTTTAAAGACTTTCAGGGAGGTTCTTATAATAAGTACTATTAGTACTACTAGTAAATCCAAATGTATAACTAGATGCATGAATGTTAAGGAAGCGATAGAGTCAATTTTGGCCCAAAGGGCGTTCCATCGTCTTTCCCTTACCTCGTGGGATAAATTAATTTTTTTATTTTATATAATTATATTTTTTTTCATTTATTTACCTTTTCCTGTATGAAGTGTTGGAACAGAATTTCTTGTTAGCCGCTTGGATGGTGATGATTATTGCACAAACTTAATTGATTGTAGATATAAATGTCTCCTTTTTCTTAAGTATCACTGTCTACTAATGCCTTCCAGAGCTCAAATCTTTCCCTATCACTCTCTGGTTTAGGGAAGTGATGCAGAGGACCTGAAATGAAAATATTTTTTACTGATCAAAGCAGACTAGATAGTTAGTAGGTACTATCAGAAGCCACCTTTGATAATGGACGTTTTTAGTGACGTCGAAAGTGCTATATTTATATATGCTATAGCTATATATAAAAATTACAGGAGAAGTGTGTGTGTGGTACACCTCTGCCACACCCTACTAGGTAATATAGGCATTGTTATGATAAAGTCACTTTTTGTATTAAAACAGTTAGTTCAGTAAATTGAGGCAAATTACCACTTTATCTATGAGGAAGCTTTCTTTTAACAGTGAAATAAAAAGAAATAAGCCTTCTTCTGCAGTCGGGAAAAGCTACACATCAATAAATATCAAAAAATATACGTCTATATGTAAATAAACACAAATGGAGTCGTCTTTAAAACAAAAACTTCAATTTTAATTGAAAATTCGTACTGTGGTGAACTTAATAACAATAACTTCACGACTGAAATGTTGCAGTTAACAAAATCATTCTTGATGCGCAACTTCAAACCCCCACAACTTTTTCATTTTTAAAGATATTGCAATGATTCTCACTTTAGCGTAAAATTTTATAATAAATTATAAAAAAAATATGCTGGAAACGTCCATTGCGCAGCACTGCTCTCAAAGCGCGGTGTATAATGTTCCTTGTTGCACCGATACACTTCACGGGAAAATTTTGCAAAAGTGAGCATGCGGAAGTGCTTCTGATAGTACTTATTATAAGAACCTACATCAAGTATTATAATTCCAAATATCAAAAGGTTTTATTTTTGTTATTTACTTACCTCCTTCATCACACCCAAAATAACAATTTTTTTTTTTTTTTTTCCTCTTCTTATCTTGCAATCAGTCTTTCAGACTATAAGCAGATGTGGTGTGTGCTGTTTGGCGACTAAGGCACTGCTCCCAGCGGAGAAAGCCTTTTCTTTTTATTGGTTTTTTAATTTTTCCCTTATTTGTTGCTTCTGGTGTAGTAAGCGTAAGTAAGCAAAATAACAATTACAGCGTGGGTTTTTCGGAACTCTCGCCATCGGTATTATCGAAATAATGTGGGTAGCCAAAATCTTCAAGATAATTCTTCCACGTCAAGTCCTTATAACGAAGCCAAGGTAAATCAGTATATGAGTACAAGTCGGTTACCAGATGCCAAAATCGATCACAGATGAAGGAAGAGACACTATCAGAGTCCGGAAAATAAGCCAAAGTCAGTAATTAATAAGTCGGAAACCAGATTAAAGTTGGGAACAAATCACTACGAGAACTTGCGAAAAAGTTTTCAAATTTTGACATGATTTGACAGTTGAATAAAAACTTTTTTTTTTTTTTTTCATGGCTATTTGTTGTAACTTTTAGCCAGTGTCGTAGTAAAAAAGTTTGGGAAACTAGTAGAATTCAACAAAAGGATAATAATTATGGGGAAAGGATTACGGAATTTGGATAACGGATCAGATAAGTACATTATATGTATAGGTTTTTTTAACACGCTTATATTATAGTACGAGAGCCCACGACCAAAATTTTTGTCTCATAGCAATACGGCCAAAACCGCATCAAATCGATAGATACGATTATCCTGAACTCGAAAATACCAATATCAGACATTTTCCGCGTAGCGTTTGATCTGACCGAATTTTCAAATTTGTCAAAGAATTTTACCGAACTGCATCATAGCAATATGTCTGATTTGCAGACTGTAGTTGAATGATAGTTCTGAGATACCGGAAACATATTTTTCAGACGTTAGTGGTGTAGCGCAAACCCGTAAAATCACTTAAAAAAATTAAAAATGAGACAAAAAAAATGTCTCATAACAATACGTCTGAAAATCTTTTTTATTAGTAAATTTTGGTTATTTGATGCGAACAAAACAATTTTCAGACGGAAATGTGAACGCATTAAATTTTGAGACCGTTTTGAAAATGTTAACAAATTTTACCGATCGGTATCATAGCAATATGTCTGAAAATTGTTGGACATGATAAAATAAGTTGTCCACATGTGCAAAAAATTTATATCAGACAAATTAAGTGTAGCACCTTCTCTATCAGACAACTTTTCGATACTCAGATATCATTTAAAAATCGTATTGAGGCATCTTGAATTTTCTGTTACAAACCAATGAATACGTTGCGACCCTGAATTTATTAGATGATAATTAACAAAGAATTTACCCGAAACCGTAACATTGAAGTTGAAGAACTGAAATAAATCGCACAAAAGGAAGCTGGCGAGTGAGCTGTATAATAGTAAGAAAGGGGCAGGAGCGTAACAAGCGCTGAGGCTGTTGAAATTAAATACTGATTGATTTGATAGTTTTGGTTTTATTTAAAGCACACTTGAGTAACTTTTACAAAAGAAATAAGTAATGACATCTGTCATCTGTCAAAGTACATATAATAGACAAGGGAGATTCTTGAATATCTATGAAGGCTGTAAATTTAAAAAAAAACATTTAACAGAGGCGTCGGTCAGGTGACTCCGAAACGTTATTTTCGTTTTTCGGAGTATATGCTACACTTAAAGTGTCTGAAAACAGGTTTTTAGTAATCATGGCAGCAATACGAAAAGTTGAAAAAAAAAATTATCCGTATTGCTATGATACAGGTCGGCTAAATTTGTTGACATTTTCAAAAATGCGCTCAGGCTATATGCTACGCGCAAAATGTCTGAAAACAAACTTTTTCGTAATACAATTATAAAATCTATGTACATTTTCACTATCAGACGTATTGCTATAATACCGACAGTCTTTTTTTTTTGACACAGCAGAAATGGCCTCCCACGCAGTTGCTACACTTTCGACCGTTACTACACACCTAGTCGGGTACAGAATCATACAATCTAACGATTTTATAGGGTTTTTGCCGTATTGCTATGAGACATGGTTTTGGTCGTGGGCTCTCGTACCATTAGCTTCACCTGTATGTTTGTTTGTTTGTTTGTTTGTTTGTATGTAACCGACTCCTTTATATAGTGTTTACTCCATCAACCTGTTCTATTTTATAATATATTTTGATATTTTTATTTCTGTAAATAATATTAAAATATAATATTGTCTATATTTATACACCTATTACATTATCTTCTTTTCTATAATAATATTTAATGTAATAATACTTATGAAAAAAAAATATAGTTTAAAAAAACTAAAAAAACACGCTTTTAAAGCACATCAAACTAAAAAGTGTTTCACTTTTTAGTTTGATGTGCTTTAAAATCGTGTTTTTTTAGTTTTTTTAAACTATATTTATTTTTAAAATATAGTTTAAAAAAACTAAAAAAACACGCTTTTAAAGCACATCAAACTAAAAAGTGTTTCGAACGCATTAAATTTTGAGACCGTTTTGAAAATGTTAACAAATTTTACCGATCGGTATCATAGCAATATGTCTGAAAATTGTTGGACATGATAAAATAAGTTGTCCACATGTGCAAAAAATGTATATCAGACAAATTAAGTGTAGCACCTTCTCTATCAGACAACTTTTCGATACTCAGATATCATTTAAAAATCGTATTGAGGCATCTTGAATTTTCTGTTACAAACCAATGAATACGTTGCGACCCTGAATTTATTAGATGATAATTAACAAAGAATTTACCCGAAACCGTAACATTGAAGTTGAAGAACTGAAATAAATCGCACAAAAGGAAGCTGGCGAGTGAGCTGTATAATAGTAAGAAAGGGGCAGGAGCGTAACAAGCGCTGAGGCTGTTGAAATTAAATACTGATTGATTTGATAGTTTTGGTTTTATTTAAAGCACACTTGAGTAACTTTTACAAAAGAAATAAGTAATGACATCTGTCATCTGTCAAAGTACATATAATAGACAAGGGAGATTCTTGAATATCTATGAAGGCTGTAAATTTAAAAAAAAACATTTAACAGAGGCGTCGGTCAGGTGACTCCGAAACGTTATTTTCGTTTTTCGGAGTATATGCTACACTTAAAGTGTCTGAAAACAGGTTTTTAGTAATCATGGCAGCAATACGAAAAGTTGAAAAAAAAAATTATCCGTATTGCTATGATACAGGTCGGCTAAATTTGTTGACATTTTCAAAAATGCGCTCAGGCTATATGCTACGCGCAAAATGTCTGAAAACAAACTTTTTCGTAATACAATTATAAAATCTATGTACATTTTCACTATCAGACGTATTGCTATAATACCGACAGTCTTTTTTTTTTGACACAGCAGAAATGGCCTCCCACGCAGTTGCTACACTTTCGACCGTTACTACACACCTAGTCGGGTACAGAATCATACAATCTAACGATTTTATAGGGTTTTTGCCGTATTGCTATGAGACATGGTTTTGGTCGTGGGCTCTCGTACCATTAGCTTCACCTGTATGTTTGTTTGTTTGTTTGTTTGTTTGTTTGTTTGTATGTAACCGACTCTTTTATATAGTGTTTACTCCATCAACCTGTTCTATTTTATAATATATTTTGATATTTTTATTTCTGTAAATAATATTAAAATATAATATTGTCTATATTTATACACCTATTACATTATCTTCTTTTCTATAATAATATTTAATGTAATAATACTTATGAAAAATAAATATAGTTTAAAAAAACTAAAAAAACACGCTTTTAAAGCACATCAAACTAAAAAGTGAAACACTTTTTAGTTTGATGTGCTTTAAAAGCGTGTTTTTTTAGTTTTTTTAAACTATATTTTAAAAATAAATATAGTTTAAAAAAACTAAAAAAACACGCTTTTAAAGCACATCAAACTAAAAAGTGAAACACTTTTTAGTTTGATGTGCTTTAAAAGCGTGTTTTTTTAGTTTTTTTAAACTATATTTTTTTTTCATAAGTATTATTACATTAAATATTATTATAGAAAAGAAGATAATGTAATAGGTGTATAAATATAGACAATATTATATTTTAATATTATTTACAGAAATAAAAATATCAAAATATATTATAAAATAGAACAGGTTGATGGAGTAAACACTATAATATATACTGGTAGGAAGTGGAACTTTTTGCTCAATCAGAGCATCCCAAAAAAAGGCACGGTCATGAAGCGGGCACGCAAAAAATATATGGTCTAAGTCTTGGACCTCATATCCACAATCGCATCTTTTGTCGCCAAATATGTTAAATCGCGCCAGGTGTGAGCGGGCACTCGTATGTCCTAGTCTCATACGGATTATGATGGTTGTGACTTTTTTGTTACAATTTACTCTACTAAACCATGGTTTTAGAGGCACCTCTGGTAAGAGATGGAATAAGCGCCTTCCAGTGACAACACCCTCATCTGCCCAACGCTCATTCCAGGTATTAAATAACCATTTTTCAGGTTGTTTTCCTAAATCATGGCACCATACTTTATAATCAGTTAAATTAAATCACCACAGGTTATGGCATCTTTAGCAGCTTTATCCGCTCTTTCATTACCGATTATGCCTTTGTGGGCAGGTACCCACGTAAACATAACTCGAAAGTCATTATATGAGCAAGTTAAAAGTTTGTCTCTGATGATATTTATAATTGGGTTATATGGCTTTCGAAACGGAAATTTCTCCAAAGCAATAAGTGCGCTTTGGGAGTCGGAAAATTTCTTTGGCAAATGATTCAGAGATGTCTTCTTTTATATATCTCAATAAAATTCAAGAGCTTTTTTTAATAGAGCAGTGTCATTTAAAACTTTTAAAGTGGAAGGCTGTAAAACACTGAAATTATAAACTATAACATTTATTGAAAGGAAACGCGATTACGATTATATTTGCTTCCATTTTTAAATTTTAAAACGTTTTAAGGCATTTGAAAGGTCGGTGGCTTTAGACTGAAGTGCTTTAGAGCTTTAATAAGTAGGATCTTGCAATGGAAAACCAATAACATAATAAAATTGTAGTTTTCGATCTTTTTGAGTGAAACATCTTCATTTCTTTCATTTGATTAGCAATTTAACAGAATTGTTTTTGTTAGCGCTTTTTGGACTTCAACAAACCGAACTTTTAAAGCAAAAATGATACCATAACTACTAGTAGGGTTTAATGTTTTTCATGTTATTAACGTTATAGTTGTTGATGAAACTTTCTTTATTAGCTCTGATAAAGGATTTCCTTGTTCTGAGTTTATTAGATATAAAACTTGTTAAAATATTACATCTTTTGATGCTATGCCCAAAAAAATATAACTGTTTAAAAAAAAATGCATTTCAATAACCTCCTCATTTCTCCCTGTATCATTGAGTACTAGATTTAAATTATAAGCAGTATAGTGAACATTATACGGCATTTGGCTCGACATCTTTTATGAGTTTTTGTCCTCGACACTTATTTAGAGGAATATTTTCATCTGTCATTTATGGATTTAATAATTCGTCATCAGAGTAACATCAAGGAGCCTAGAAAGTACATGGCGCCAAAAAGATTTTTTTTTTGATTTTTTTTAACTCGCGGCCCCTTAGGCCGGGGCCCTCTTGGGTCGGAGGCCCGTGGCATTTTGCCAGCCCTGCCACCCTATTGATACGCCACTGATTATCTTGTTTTCATGAAAGAATGAAAGAAACATATTTATTCTGACAAAAAAGCAAATAATAAAACTTATAATACTAAACAATAAATTTGCAAGAAAATTTCAGATTTATACTCAAAAATCGCAGACCTATCTTGCAAAGCAACAAAGCCCTGTAGCGTTTTCTAATAGAGCCAGAGGGAGAACGGACGGTATCAAATTAAAAATACTTAAATAAAACTAATGTACAAACATAAATCAATTAAAAACAAAACATTTTAATGTTAGATCTAAAATTTGAGTATATCAACTATAAAAAACAAATAAAACAGAAATAATTTCACAATTGAACAAAAATAAAAAACGGAACGCAACCATGACGCTTGGACCATAGCGCGAAACGAACGGCCAATGGTGGCGTCCGTACAGCAATCAAAATTGTAATCGCCAATAATAGATCGTTATGACTCAGTTTATATGTATGGTTTAGTAGACTTTTGGCGCGGTCACGTATGTTTACGCAGCAGTGCCCTCAGTGCAGTCTAGTATTATGGTATTATGGTATCTTTGGTGCTAGGCATAAACAGACAAAGTAATGAAAAAGTAAATAAACAAATTAACTGAACAGGAAAACAAAAGGAGAATACGCTAAATTATTATTACAATAGTGCTTTGATTGGTGCAATGCTGACATTAAACATTGAACTTGCGCACAGGCTGCGACTTATCAATATTTTACATGGAATGAAATCCATTTTGAAAACTTCATTTATGACAGATAAGGTTAGGTAGTTGAAAAGTTTTATGGCTGTTATTTTTGCTTGAGTTTTATATTTATAGACTGCCAATTTAGCGACTTTGTCGCCAGATCTGTCGACTTTTGAGTATGCTCTAATAACTAAAAAAACGTTTTAGCGTTCAAAGAAATCTAGCCAAATTAACTCTTTATTATTGAACAGACTGCAGTTTTTGTCATTGTTATGATTGAAACGAGAAAAAAGTAATGTAAATGGTAAAGAATGATAAAAATGAGAAATAAACACGTGAGAATTAAAAATATAAATGTTGATTGAAAACAACCAAAAACATATTTAAATATTGATTTACTTCTTACAGAGAATATGAAAATGCATGGATTGCAAACAGCTAAAGAGCATAGGATGAAGCTTCAGTCTAACCATATGCTGTGATGAAACTTTGAAAAATAGCTCAGCGTTGAACTCCACGGATGAATGTTGTCCTTTAATTATTATGATAAGAAATTTAGAACAGTAGTAACTAATGTACTTGACTGGCTAACGGTTCATTTAAAAAACAATGTAGATCTAGCAAATATTTATAAACTTTTTACTAATAATTAAATAAATTAATAAAAGACTTCTTAAACTAAATTAGACAAATACCTACATAGGTACAAAAAGAAAAGGAAAATGTAAAAAATTAAGGTATCAAAAAATACCTCCACATTTGTCAGCCATGGGGAACTTGCTCAAAAGCCAAAGATCTTACATTATTAATTCATTTTAAATTCATATGATTCAACATTTTTTATTAAAAACATAAAAAAAATAAAATGATACATTTATTTATTTATTATTTATTAATCTTATAATTAAATGAAAAAAATTAAAAACTAACTATTTCTATTTAAAATGGTAAGGAATAAAGTTAACACCTTATGGCTGAATAACAAATCAAAAAATAAATTATCATAGGTGTTACCTATGATAATTTATTTTTTGTTGTTGTTTTGTACCAATAATTTAATTAATTATTACGACAATCGTCGCAATAAGTAATTTATTTTATTTTATTTCTTCAATAATGGCTAGACACCACACACTAATGTTGTTTGACACTATATTGTTAAGTATGCATTTTTATATCATGTTCATATAAACGATTGATAGAACCTATCTTAATTAACACGTTTTCAATAACCTAACTAACCCAGTAACTATTTGCATTCTTTCATCTCTAGTTCTTTTCTTTCTTCCTTCTTCTTCTGAAAGAGTGAGTGAGAGTCTTTTCACACATTTAACCTAAGTCCTGGTAATCTACATAATTTTAAACATTTATTATCATTATTTAAATTTTATATATTATATTTAATTAGACAATAGACAATATATTAATTTTCTCACCACAACAAAAATTAAATACATTATTATTATTATCATACTTTGTTGGTTTATATATCTTAAATAATATATTTATATAGCTGGTTTTTTGTATGTAACAATTATTGTATGTATAAATATTTTATATTCTTAGCTCATAAGCTAGTTTAAGTTAGGCACAATACTTATTGACTTGCCTTTTTTTTATCAAATTCGTATGTTACTTTTTTTTTTGTTTTTTGCCTTATGATGTCGACCAAGCACTTGTAAAAATCTTCTGATGTAATCGTAATAGGCACCCACAGGACAGGCTTGCCTAGTGTGGGGCCAATGGACAATTTAAAACTACTTATCGTTGGTAATAAATGCTTTTTTATTTATTTTATTTTTTTTATTAGTTTCCGGGAAGCGTACAAATTGTCGGAATACCTCGACTTCATTTAATGCATCTGTCACTGCCCGTATCGATCTTGATACTGCCGGCTGGCTCAGCCCATGCATGAAACTCATGCCAATGGGTTTTTGGTATGAGCCAGTGGCATAATATTTTTGATACTGAAATTATAATGCTGCTAGTTTCTGAAATATGAATACAATTTTAGTAAGCTAATTACGTAGGTAGGTATTAATTTTATAACTAGGTATAGTAGCCATTATTGTCAATTGCAATGACAGTTTGTTAGCTGCAATATAAATACGTAGTATTTCATACCTTGCACTCTGAGGTTTTGTAGAGCTTCGTTGTTGTGCAGGCAGGAACGGGTGAAGCTCATGACACAGCTCCCAAAACAATGGCTTTGTTAAGCGATAGTGTGCCCTGAAGGCAACGTGAGAGATGGCTTGAATGGATTGGTGGATGCTTAATCTTAGCATTCTTACTCGGCGAGACCACTACCACCATTGGGACCATTGTCCCTACGCTCCTGCTCCGCTAAAGGTTCTAACATCATAAGTATATTTGCCACTGAAAGATAAGGTCAACTACATGATATAAAATTCTAGAATAATGGATAAGTATAATATAATTTCACAAGGGTAAGACCACAGAATAATAAGTACAAGTACAGAAGCACCACTTCCCGTAACAATTCATAGAAATAGAGACTTGCAACTAAGCAACAAAGTTCAATTCAGCTCGCATAAGCGCTCAGTACCTAACGAGATATTCACCTAAGTATTGCCGCTCTCTTCTAACGCGTAGCTCTGTCGCTGTCTGGCGCTGAGTGACGCGATACCTATGTCGCTAGGGTTGTCGGCTCGCGCGCCGATGCGTTGTTACCTACTACTATAATATTCATCGTCTATCTATCTACCTATTTGACCACTACCTATCTTCCTATTCTATCTTACGTTTGATGCGTATGATTGATTACTCAGTCAATTAGGTAGATGGGTCATACTCAGAAAAAGTGTACATTTGGCATTCTTTCTTGTCCCGCTACTTTATATTGAAGTCAATATCTAATAATAATATTATGATATTTTTCTATTTCCCCCTCTCTTTTTGTTATGTTAATCTATTAATATGATGATTTTTCTAGTATTTAAATATATTTTTTTGTTATAAGAGTATATTTTTTGAATGTCAAAACATTGTTATAAAATATCATCATACATTTTTTGAGTGTCCCAATGACCATTACAAATTTTCAGAGATAAATTGTTACGAGTATTTAATGCTTTAGTTAACATTGATTGTGGCTATATTATTCTTGATGAATCAGGTAACCAAAATAGGACGTATTTTATTCCTAAATAAGTAAAGTTATAAAAAAAATATTTTAATTAAACTAATTTTGTCGCAAAATTATGATATTTCGTTACTCAGGGTTAGTAACACGTAGTAAAGTTTGAAACGCTATTATTTAAAGTGGTATATTTTGTTTTTCCTATTCTGACAACAATAATACTTACGTCAAAATCACTGTCACTGTCACGGTAGCCATTATGTTTTCGCCGCAGTCGTCAAGTCGAGACGTGTATCAAGTAAATATTTACAATAAATACCTCAGGGTGATAAACGGCTATTATTGTGGTAAGTTTACTATATTTTTGTTTACTTCATGATGATCTTTTCATATTTTTTGTATTAGCTTAACGAATACGCCTAGTGTTTGCGAGATAAACACGTGGTTTACGTAAAAATATTTTAAGAGGTTATAATTTCTCAGATTTTAACAAGGAAGCAGGCTAATGGGTCTTATGTCCTTAAGGCAAGTAGGGTTAGCAACTTTAGGTATAGGCCTAACTGTAGCCAGCCTCCACAGTTCAGGGAAAGTTGAAGTGGTAATAGATCAGTTTATTATAGATGTTATAGGCTTAAGTGTATGCGGCAACATCATTATGAGCATATTCAAAGTTATGCCATCTGGGCCCATAGCATTAGATTTTAGGCCCTTAATAATTTTAAGCACCTCTGCCTCTGTAGTACATTTTAGACAAAAATTTAAATCAACATCATTACTGAATCTGTTATACTCATAAAATGTCATGTCAGAAATATTCACACTGCTGTTGCCTGGTATATTTAAAAAATGCATGTTCAAAAGTTCAGGGTCACTAAATATTGGAGGGAGGTCGTTATGTTTATTATTTTTTATGGTTAAGGTTGATTTTAAATTATTCCAAAGAGATTTAGGTTGGTTAATGTTTTTATTTATATAAGTTGTGTAGTATGCTTTCTTTTCTTGTTCCATAGCCCCTTTTACTAACTCTTTCATTTTCAGGTAGGTAGAGCGAAGCCGCAGGCAGCTGATAGCTATTTAATTTTATGCAAATTATTATTAGTTTTGAGAATAAGACTGATTATAAGCCAAATATAATCACGTGTTTTATTTGTCCAATCCATGTGCACCATACCTTATGACATCAGTTTCGTGACGGAAATTCTCAGTTTCGTTACTTATCAATTTAGTTGCAAATTTAAAATGTACACTTTTTCTGAGTATGGACCAGATACTAAAACGAATTTTACAGTCTCTCATTTGTAATAAAAAAATGAAAACAAACCTTTACTCAACTCAAGTAGAAAGATACTCATTGAAATAAAAATGAGTTTAGAAGTAGGGACTGTTTTTATTTAATTTACATGATAAACACATTGACTACATAGATAAACACAGATAATAATACCTAATTAGTAGTCTGCGATTAGAAACTCGTAATTGTCGAGAAAATGGATGAAATTTTTCGTTATTGCAAAGTAGCTGAATTAATTTACAAAGAATTAGACAAAATCACTTTTATAGTACCCTGTCCTTGTTTATTTAAAAAAGCTGTTTATAAGAATGAGAATTTTTTACACAATTAAATTTAATAATAAAGAATTTCGTACTTGTCGTACGTAGCAGACGAAAGTATTTTCAAGTAAATAATTTGTAACTTTTACCCTTTTAGCCCTCTCTTTTATTTTAATTTGTAATGTTATGTTAAATTACATTTTGTACGCCGCGTGTTGTAATATTTAGATAAATATCTACAAAACAAAAACAAAGATCTACAAGTTGTTGTGTCAATATTAAACTGTGTATCGTTTTGTTGAGATTAACCGATGCTCTGAGATTACCTATTTAAATTTTATTTGTTAACTAGTTATTCCAATACGATTGAATGATCACTAAAAAACACTTTTTTTTTTTTCATAAAATGTCAATATCAAAATGTTTCAAAGTGTCAACCCTATAGCTTCAATAGAGCGTAGGTAATTATTTTATGAAATAGGCTTAGTTTCCATACTGTTTCATATTTATACTGTGCTAAGAGTGTCAAAATTGATAAATAGTAAGAACAGAGCCAACTGGTGCGGGCGCGGGCTCATACTACTTTTCAATTTCAAACACGCGAGGCGGGCATCCGCTACGTGTAGCCGCGTATATTTGCGATCGCCCTAAAGAGTTATTTTATTTTGCCACATCCTGTTACTTACCTACTTTCCTATACAAATGTACATATAATTTCATTATAATGTATATATACAGGGTGGATGCGACATTTATTGAAACCACAGCTTCTATACATGGCCAATAAGCATTTCCATCGGATAAAAAATTCTCTGGCGAAAAAAAAAATCCACGTCTTCCGAACAAATTGCACGATCGCAATGTTCAAATTGTTCGGAGAACGTGATTTTTTTTTTTTCGCCAGGGAATTTTTATCCGGTGGTAATTGATACTTACCATGTATAGAATCTGTGGTTTCAATAAAATGTCGCTATGTCGCATCCACCCCGTATATAAATAAATCAGGTCAGATAAAGTGCAACTAATTTTTGACTATTTTTTTGCAGTCTGTACTGTTTTGATTGAACTTTGTATAAAGGGAACCTAACTAAATTCTTTTTATCATTTAACCCCTATAACATTTTTCTTTTCACATGGGTAAACTATTCTCATTTACTTACAATAACAATACTTTACATTTTGTGCATTAATTAAAAAGTTGTGGAACAAAAACATCAAAAATTCTGGTTTGTTCACATTTTTACTATTCTTAATTCTTCTAATCTCTTAACGCGTTGACCCATTTATATGATTTAAACGGATAAAATAGTTTTAGACCTAGGCCTTTCATTGGACACCATAATCGTTAAAATATCTCAACAAACAAAATGTCACATTTTCAAGTTGCTCTCGTAATAATAAAAAACAAATTCCTTAAATAATTCAGACATGAGTCCATATTATTAGTAAGTATTAACAAAGTAACTAATTAATGTTAGTAATATGAAGAATGTGAAGGTTTATAGTTTCATAGTTTTAAAATAAATTTGAACTTACATTTTCTCATCTGCAGGTAATGAAAAAAATGACAATCCCTCGTCCTTTTGTCTTGACACACATCCATCAAATGAGCAATGCTTTAAACCAGCCATTCTCTCTTATTTTAAACTTATTTAGTACTTATTATAATAATATTAAAACTTCCACCAAACACACGTGCGAACTCTACGCGTGCGTGCGTGCGAGCGACACCCGACCAACCCGACAGTCGAAGTGGCGCCGGCGCCTCGCGAATTTGTAGGCATTTATCGCTGTAGGTACGGCCGAGTGGCGGTGGCCTGGTAAGACCCTAAAATGAAATGAAATTGGTACTTACTGATAAAATATAAATAATTGAACGAACAACAAAACTAAACTAGCTAATTACACATTAAGTCACCCTAATTAATATTTAACAATGATTTTATATTTGTTTTTTGGTCCTAAATAAATATTTTTATTTTCAATTTATTAATGCAGCAAAAAGGTAAACAATTTTTTACGTACTTTATATGTAAAGAATTGGCCGCCCGTTTTGACGTTAAATTTATTTTTCTTTTGCTCATGCACGCTTTTAATTAATTTTTTGTCTCAATTCCAGATAGACAATAAAATAATAGACAAATTTAGTGTTTTTTGTTTTATTTTATTACGTGTGAACGAAGCATACATTTGAGGAGAGTAATTTGATTGCGTTATGTCAAAAATGCGTGTTTTGACAGTAACTATTACTATTTGACAGTAACTATTACTTAAGAAGCCAGAAATTATATCTGTTTGACAGGAATAATTACTTTTTGACAGAAACTATTGCTAAAGAAATCACAGTTATCTTTAGCGAATAGCCCTACCGGTATTACGTACACAAAATTGCCAACGGAAATATATTTTAAAGAAAGATCTAGCTGACTCGATGGTCTAGCTAGTGAATGTGTCTCTCACCGTGAGGTGTGGGTTTAGATGCCCGTGTCGGGCTAAGTGTTATTTGTGAACTTTCTATCAAAAAAATTTAGAACACACGGAGTTATAATTGTGCCCAGTAGTTGGCGATAGGCTCACCCTCTATCTTCTTAAACATAACAGATGAAATGTGGGTGTTGTACACCTCTGCCATACCCCTCTGGATAATACAGGCGTAATGTTTATGTTTTATACAACTGCTGTATTTATACCAAAATATAGGTTTATATTAAAAACTATAATTTTCATACCTTTAAACTCTTTATCACCAAAGTCAATAGAAACCACCTCAAAAAGAACCATTGCAAACCTTCCCATTGTCCCATAAAACCTGACCTTCGCCAAACCACCTTTGTGTATAAAATATTATAGGGCACCTCTTCAATGGCGCACTTTCACCCAAAAATGACTTCTTTTGTCGTCAACAACAATGCATGATTTATTAGCCAGCGTCATCCTGCCCTGACCTAGAATTGTTTGTCAAACAACGCAGGTAAGGCAACGGAGCAGATACGATTATCAAAATGGATTAGGTAGAAAAGCTGCGGCAACTTTTTAATGTGGAATTTAATAAATAGAGAAATATTGATATACTAAAGTACGGTATTCTATTTTTCATTTGCATTCATAACTTTAAAGAAAAATACTATTAATATGCTAGTGTTATTTTATTAAACCGATTCATGTCAATATTATTCTGTTAACATTGAAATCTTTCTATAATAAAATTGTAAATTGGCCATGTATATTTTTTTTTTCCAAGTTGCTTAATTAAGGTTAAATTCATTTATTTAAAAATTACAAAAGAAAATCAGAAAAATAATATAACTAAAAATAACTAATGACTAATAATAACACTATATATTATAACATACACATACAATTAAAAAATAAAATAAAATGTTTACATTATCCGTCATAAATTGGATAAAATTAAGATAAAATATACAGTTGAATGGCGGCAATATTTTTAAAGATTTTGTCTGTCTGTTTGTTCGTACGCGCATCACGCAAAAACTAATGCATGTAATTGGTTGCAGTTTTCAAAGTTGTGAAACTGGAGGCCTAACTTTAAATATGGTACCTATATGTTTTATCTTTGTATTTGAGCCTTATATAGGCGGTTCGTTTATTTTGAAGGCAAATGCATGCGGTTCTGCACATAGGAAATTTAGGGGTTGTTAGAGGGAAGTTCCTTAATTTTGTAGCAAATAGCATCGAAATATCGAATTCCACGCAGACACAGTCACGGACAAAAGCTTGTATAAAAATTCAATCTAAGTAATGTATTTAACTATCAATGATACCTACTGTTTTATTACAAATCATTTAATTTAAGCGGCGTTGTAAAGTGGCCTCCCTCTTTTTATCTAAAGTAGTTAAATATTTCAACCTTTATTTTAGGTTCGTAACAAGGAATGGCCGAAAACAGTCTAAACTAATACGGGCTTTATTCTCTCAAGAAAAGAATTGAACTTGAGCCAAAACATTTTTACTCATACCTACATAGATATCCGGCCCAAATATCTCCCTTTAAGTATTCCTTATTATATTTATTGTAGTTGTTTCGGTTGTATGAAATACCACTATGTTACCACAATATTGTTGCTTTTATTTTCTCGAGCCTCTTTTACGCTTTTTTTCTCCTTTTATTTTCGTATGAGTAAAACGATTTGGCTAAAATTTTCTACCCCTTTGTATTTGAACAACCTCAAAAACAAAAACTGCCGCTTTATTTTCTCTTTCCAAAATGTCTATCCTAAGGTTGCCTGGAAGAAATCGCTTCAAGCGAGAAGGCCGCCCTTTGTGCATTTTTTCTGTTATATTTATTTTTGTTATCTCTTAAGTTTTTCACGTGAAATTATGTACAAATAAAGTATTTTCTATCTATCTATCTCATCTCCAACAGTTGAAGTTAAGACCTACATTTATTAATACGTTAGGTATAATATCTTAAGCTTTGAGTATATAATATAAAACGTGACGTATTTCAACGAAGCTATTTATACGTCGTACAATATATTCGTTTAAATACTCTTTGAAAATGTATCTGTCTGTGATTATAAGACAGGGCACAAGGTTGTAAAATATTAGTCTCGCGTTTGATAAGTATAATTATTAAAATATATCTTACAAAGCTACGCCAATTGATAAGCGAGTAGGTACATTGTGCCACTTTAAAGTCCAAATGAAAAGACTTTCAAATTCAGGGGACATGTACACTATAATTATAAAGAACTTTGTAGTGCCATTGCCAAAGTAAATACAGTGATTAATAACTCTAGTCCGGTCAATTTAGACATTCGAAGTTACCTAAATGCCCACCAAGCTGAAAATCGGTAAGATTGTTTAAAATATCATTAAAAACAAAATTTTAAAGTTCCCCATCTTTCCCCTGTAAGGAAAAAAAAATATTCAAGGTCAAAGGTAAAAAAAATAGTTTTGCACTAAGTACCTACACTACCTCATAGGTGGCGAGGAAAGGTGTGCATATTATGACGATTACAACTTTTTGAATCGTTATATCTCAAAAACGGTGGCTCGTAGAAAAAAAGTATTAATTAATTTTTTGTAGATAATTTTATGATCTACAATTTTTGTTTGAAATATTTTGTGATAAAACTTACCGTTTTGCTGAAAATCGCGAAAATATCATTTTTTTACCTTGACCTTTAATAAATTTTTTTCCTTACAGGGGAAAGATGGGGAACTTTCAAATTTGTTTTTAATGATATTTTAAACAATCTTACCGATTTTCAGCTTGGTGGGAATTTATGTAACTTTACTCTTATTATTTGGTCTAATTTGACCGGACTACTCGTTGATCTAGTAGCACGTAGTCTGGATCAATGCTCAGCAGATGGCGGTAGGATTATCACATTTGTCAAGGTTTATAGTTTATTCAATCAATTTGTAACTTCTTTTCATGCTTGTAATATTGAATTGTATTTATTAATCATAATGTTTATGCATTTTGGTAATATTTGTAATCGTAGTGATATTTGATAATGTTTTTAAAAGTAATTTTACGCAAGCAACATTTAAAATGTTTGACATGCATCTAATACAATTAATTTATTTGTTAAGCTCTTTTTAAAATATAAAATTGTAATCTTAAATTGATCTGAATGCCTGTCTAAATTTAAACAATAATGTTATGTTTAAATTTTCGTAAGCCATTGGGCGACTCATAGAAGAACTATTCGTAACACTGTAACATCCTTGTAACCTATGTTTTACGAAATAAATGAGTTGAATTGAATTGTGATAATGCACCTCTACCATATATGTAGGTATATATAATAAAAAATAATAATTATTATAAATGTATTTAAAGTTATTTTATAATACCTTAAATTTAGATCAGAAAGGTTAATTCCAACTTCACAAAACCGATTATTTCAAAGCCAAAGCTAAAAATATTATTCCAAGCTCATCTGCGTATAAATAATTTGCCCTCTTTATGTATGTTCTTCAGAACCGCATTTATTCAATTTTGCCAAAAAAACACGTCTCATTTTAAAAGCCAGAAGAAATAAACAGTTTTTCCGTTCACTTTGGATTCTACTGTTTGCAATCTTGTGAATTTTGACAGGGTTTTACCACAAAAAAAGCAAAACAGAAGGTTAGGTCCTTATAAAGTATCGTTAGTTGTATGTAACGCTCCTGAAAAATATTTGTCACTAATAGAAATACACAGTTATTTTTATTATTTAAACATGTATTAGTATCAATTATTATAGTACCTATAGTACAAGCTCTGCTTAGTTTGGGACTAGATGGCGCTGTGTGAATGTTGTGGCATATTTATATATTTATTTATATATTATATATTTATAATTATACATTTATATTTCCTACTTAAAGCTTTTTTTTATGGTAGACAGGCACACGTTTTACCACGATCTCACTTGACGGTAAGTGACGATGCGCTCTACGACGGAGCACGCTTGTAAGATTCCTATTTAATTTTGATTTAAACACCCAAAATTTTACTCATGTGGAAACACAAACTCGAGTAGTGCGTTCTATTTTTGGCATACTGTTAAAATAAAAGCTTAAGAAAATAGGTTGCTTAGTTTATCGTTAGCATCAGTAAATTATTTTTGTATTGTTCTGTAGTCTACTTCAATGAATAACATGACTTATATTAAGGTAGGCTTGGTTTTGGTTGGTTTGGTTTTCCTGGGCGGTATCCGCATTTAGTCCTCCGATGGGACCGTTGTACATGAAATGTTTCCCGTTTACTACAGCCAGCCTAAATTGGTCCAGAAGGAAAGCAGCCTCTGAAGACTGCTGCAAGCGATGTTGGTGACTGAAGAATTTGTGCCCGTTGGTCGGCCACGCTGCTACATTCCATGATGACATGTTGTGGCGTTTCTTCTGCCTTCATGCATCCTCTGCATAGAGAGCTGTCTGTTATTCCTATCGTGTGTAGGTGTTTGTTAAGAAGACAAAGGTAGGCTTACATGCAACTCTATTTATATGCTCGAAAACGAATGGTACAAAAACACAACATGACACCTATATTATCCAGAACGGTGTGGCAGAGGTGTACAACACCCACATTTTACTTGTTTTGTTTAGGTCCCATGAGATAAGGGGTGTGGTGGGCGAATTTCCTGACGGAAAGTTAACAAAATCACTTTGCTCGACCCGGAAAACGAACCCGAGGCCTCGCGGTGAGAGGCGCATACGCTAACTTCTGGACCAACGAGGCAAATTCAATAATTTACACAAATATAACTAAGCTAAAAGAAGATGTTGCTATACGACATATGTCATAATAGATACGATTGTACTTCATTAGTTACTAAAATCAGTTATAGAATACCAACTAGAACGCATTGCCGTAACCCATGTCAACTATTTGCAATAACTGGTTGTCGTACTAATGCAGGTAAACGCTCTCCAATGTACCGTCTTGTTCATAATTACAACACAAACTTTGATTCAGTCGATATTATGGCAACGCGTCCCAGTATATTTAAAAATAGAATTAGCATCCTCTTAAAATAATTTTATATACTTTCTATATTTCATACTCGTGCATGACTCTTACCTTGTAATTTGTTTTTATTAGTAAGCTGTGGAAAATGGTGTTGGTGACACAATTGTTAAATAATATGTAAGCATACCATAGATTAATAAGTATTGTGTTACTGTTTATTTACCCAAATAAATAAAATAAAAATAAAATAAGCAATCTTTATAGAAGCTGTCACTGTCAACACAAGTGAGTTTTCTGAGTTAATTTTTGTGTGTTCTCGTTGTTCTTGTAACCGAAATCTTATTTGCAAAGGGGAGCGAATGGAATCAGAGTGTGGGATTATTTCTGCGAATCGTGTTTTAAGCCGGTTATGTTTACTTCCATAAGGAAAAAGTATTACCAATGGTAAACGTAAATAAAAATACAGTTACTGTACAACATCTTCTTTCTCGTGTGAGTTTGTGTTTCATATTTTGTATTCTATTAAGTTTTACAGGTTATGTAACCCATAGCACTTAAAAAAGTACAAAATATGAATACAACATATACAATTAATAAATGAATGAATCTATATTTACAGAAATATAATACATATTTTTTTTATGATATTGTATCGGTATCACATATTTCGTTGGCTTAATCTAACATTCAAAGCTAAAAAAAAATATATAATTGATTTTATCAATACTTATTTCAAGCATAAAATTGCATTAAATTTAACCGTATTATTATAAATCACAATAAAATGTTCATTCATAATTCATAATCATTTATTGCGAATATAGGTTACAAAGATGTTATAAAACACAAAATTAGCACAGCTATTATACTCCGCCCTTCAGCATGCAATATTAAAAAATCCTAAGTAATCCTAAGAAATTTAATAATAATAATATGTTGTATAACAACCAATAAATAATTAAATGTCAAAATAATATTATTTAAATACATTAATACAATTATACTACTACATTACTAAATCATGAAGTATTTTATCTATATATATATATATAAAACAAAGACTGGTTTGTTACAACAAGTAATATTATAAAACATATGAAAATATTGCTATTAAGTACACATCTAAAATGTCCATACAAATATTTTTTGTATTTTATACAATATTATGGATATAGTATATTATTATATACTATCATAGTGAAGGAAAGGTAAATAAATATTAAGAACAATCATTCAGCTTTTTCCAAGCAAAAAATATTTTTGTATTTTGTAATTTCTCGCACCAAACTCAGTTTCATAGATTTACTCGACAATTCAACCTAAAGCCAGCTCAATCCAGTTAATTCTCAGTATTCTGAGCACTTACTGTAATCCACAGTTAAACGTCTTAAGACGTCTTTAACCATTCTTTAGCTAAACAATACGTGCCTTTTGTCGAATTTGTGACATCATCTCATCATTATTAGTATTATATAATAATAGCAGCCCTGTATCTTTCTCTTCTAAAACACATCCCTCCGCTGGGTTCGCGCCTCTTCTCATGACGAGAAGGGTTAGGCAGGGTTAGGCCATAGTCCACCACGCTGGCCAAGTGCAGATTGGTAGGCTTCACACGACTTCGAGTACTTTTTTAGGCACTCTCTCTCAGGCATGCAGGTTTCCTAAACGATGTTTTCCTCACCGTTAGCGAGCGAAATTTTACATGATAAATACACATATATCTTTGAAAAGACGAATCTTAACCTATATATATATATAAATGTTTAAGCATCATTAATATTTACATATTTGTATTGTTTATTTAGTTATTTGTGTAATTATATCTATAATATAAATTTCAAATACCTATGTCTACTCATAATAAAATTATTTTATTATTCTGCCCTTCTCTTAATAAAAACATCTACTTTTGCACCTACTACCCCACTCTCAGCATCACCCAAGAGTTGACTGGTAGAGAATGCCTATGGCATTAAGTCCGCCTATGTGCGATATCATTGTACGTGAAGTAAAAAAAACCTTTAACGACCTATTCATATTACAAAACTGATAAATTATTGTAAATATCAATTTACACGTGAAAAAGTCACAAAAAAATAATTCCACGAGATAAATTGTATTGTATCCATATTAATCAGAGCATGTGCCTCAATCTATTGCCTAATACAATATCTTACAGTCAGACGACCGGATGGCGGAGTGGGTACTGTACCTGCCTGCGACGCCGAGGTCGTGGGTTCAATTCCCACTTAAGACAAATCTTTGTGTGCATGAACATGGGGGTTTGTCTAAGTCTTGGTGTTTCTATGTATAATAAGAATGTATTTACAAAAAAAAGTATATATGTATTAGTATCAGCTATTCTAGTACCCATAGTACAAGCTCTGCTTAGTTTGGGACTAGATGGCGTTGTGTGTGAGTTGTGAAATATTTATGTTATATTATAAAACACTTGGTATCTACAATCAGCTTTGGTTCGAATACAACATAACACGTAACATCTACCTATTGAAATAAAACAAGATAGTCGATAGTCAGAACCTTTATTGTCGTAGTTAATTCCCAATGTTCTGGGCCCTTGCTGTAATCCACAGCCGAACGTCTATAGACGTCGCGAGGCACAAAAGAGTACCCATTACGGTCCCTGTCGCTTTTGTCTTTTACAATTAGCTCACAAATCTCCTTGAAATTGACATCTTGAAATGGGACAGATTAAGACTGATTTATTTACTTTATTTTAGAGTTTTGAGAGAATAATTTGCAAGGAATTGTCACCTGCGAAAAACATAGTATGCCTACAGCCAATGAACGTGTAGTCTACCTGATGGTAAGTAGAGTACAGCCCATGGACATCAACCTTCGATAAAAGCAAATTGTAGATGCGTCGCTGAAGCTGAGGACTAACTGTGTTATGCCTTATATTCCAGAAATTTCAGGGCCTCATCTCATAGAAGCGGAACACAGTAATGCCAGAATTACTATTTGGTGGTAGGTTAAAGGTAAGACGGTGGTGCTGCCGGCCTTGAGTTCGATTATAAATGTGGTTCAATGGAAAACCTCTTTGGTTTAAATGCTTTTGTCGGCAGTTAAGAAGAAATACACTAAGATAATATAAAACACACAACATTTAAAACTGCATAAGTTGAATTCATAAAAGTTATATTGAAACATCTTTACAACAAAACTAATACTTTGTTTTCCACCTGCTAAGTGCGATAAGAAGCAAATAAACGGAGAGTAGAACGTTAAACGTATAATAAACACTGAAGAGCAGCTTAGTGCCGCGAGCATCTAAGAGCGTTATTGTTGCACGTTTGTGCTGAAGTGAAAACGGATCACTAGCAAATGAATACTTAACATCACACCTATGTTACGCAAAAGGGTGTGGCAGAGGTATCAACAGCCACACTTCACCTGTTATGTTTAGGTCCCATGTGATAGAGGGTGAGCCTATCGCCATACACCGGGCACAATTCAAACTCCATGCCGCCATTGAGAATTTCCTAACGGAAAGTTCACAAGAAAAATTTTGCACGACCCGGGTATCGAACCCGAACTACTAGAACATCGAGGCAAAAGTGTACAAACTTCTGAAATAAGTTCACAGATTATTTTTAGCAGAAACTCTTCGACACAACTAGCATTTTTCGCACCTGTTTTGTGCGATAAACTTAGAGTAGAACGTAAAACGTACAATAAATGTTGAAGAGTACAGCTTAGTGCTAGTATCTAAGTGGTGAATTACCTTATCATTGCTCGTTTATGCTGAAGTAAAAACGAATCATCGATAAATATGTACAAACTATTGAATAGTGTTTAGTGAATTCTATCATGCAACAACCTCATGATCAATTAATAATTAAATGTATCAATTTTGCTCTATTATAAATGTACCTTTATTTCTATTATTATTATTTTTATTTTTATTTCTCTATTTGTATCTAATGTCAATAAAAATGTTTTTCTCATTATGCCTTAAGGGCGAGACATAGCTGAACTTAGTGTCCTAAGAACATCTGTATAATTGTACCAACCTATGATGTTATGAGAATAAATGAATTATGAATTATGAAAATGTATCATTATAAAACTTTGTACACAATATAGTACACACGCTGTCTTGAAGCGAAAACAATACTCTTAAGCTCGTGAGGAAACCTGCATGCCGGAGAATGCTTAAAAGTGTTCGGGTGTGAAGACTTCCAATCCGCATTTTGCCAGCGTGGTGGGCTATGGCCTAACCCTCTCATCATGAGAAGAGGCCCGAGCCAAGCAGTGGGACATGTATTAAATACAGGGCTGCTATTATTATATTTTTTTATTTTGGATACAGACAGCTTTATACTCTTTTGGGGTAGATAAATTAAAATAGGCACATCACCATGAGCAATGTTTCACTGATTATGACCTAAAATTCGAAAGATTTTCTATTTGTTATGTTATTTCCATAAGAGCGACATAGAAAACCTTCATATCCCTAAATCTAAACACCTTAAACTATAACCACTACCCACAAAAGCGTCCCTTCCTACCAAATGGGTTCCGCATGCAAATATATAAATAATAAATTGTAGGACGCATACCATTTCATTGCATATTCAGTAAAGGGCGTACTATCTCCTAAGGTGACATTGTACTCCTATAAAAGTGTATTGGCTTTCCTTTTGCAAGATGTTCTCCATCGTACCCTGGAGGCACATAAAACATTGAAGCTATCATCGTACGATAGGTTTCTTCGGTTATCAAAGATATGTATGAAGGAATGTTGTTATAAGAAATGTGTTTATGTGTAAAACGTTATTCTATTCAAGATAAGATCCTCTTTAGACCTACCTTGGTATCTAAAGAGGATGGCAAATCTGAGAGTTATTGAAAATTTATTATGTAGGGAGTTTAGTTTAACTTCTATTTATTTATTAAATTTTTGCGCATATAAAAGTGCAGAGGTGGACTTAATGCCTAGTGGCATTCTTTTTACAGTCAATCTAGGGTGGTGCAGAAAAAAGCAAGGGTAGGTGCAATACGAGAAAAAGAACTGAAGTGGAGTTGGAAGAAACGAGTACAAATTAATACATAAAGTTAGATATACAAAATTATAAAATGATAATTTAATAATTTCTATTTAACTAAATGAAAAAACGTATTATTTTGTGCAAAGTAAATTTATTTTTTGCTTTTTAGTTTTCCTACTTTTTACATACGTGAATAAATACAACAATATACACATACACAAAAAAAAATACATATTTAGAAGCTGAATTTAACGTAATAATATTATAATGAAATATGTTGTTTATTGTAAGATATTAATATGTGTAAATATTGCAATTAGGATATCTTTATTTTTTGTAAATATTAGCTATAAGATTTCTTCAGTTTTTTTAATAATACACCAACATAACATATTGCCTGAAACACAAACTATCTTCTTATCCATCCTAAGGTTGCCTGGTAGAAATTGCACTTTAGCGATAAGGCTGTACATACATTGTTCATTTTAAACAATTTAAGTTTGTTTTTTATAATGTTGTCAAACTGTAATTTTGGTGAACAATAAAGTATTTTCTATTCTATTCTATTCTAAAGATTCTGCCAATTGGTTCTTTTTCATTATGAACAGATATGTTAGTATCGATGATAACGTCAAAAGTTTTGCAACGACGACAATATTGGAGAACTAGGTGACGTTTTATTTAATCCCAAATCATTATTTTCTGGCGTATTTTTTGTCAGATCGCCTAAAAATTTCAAAGTTTAGACAGCCCATTATTTAGCTGGACCTTTCTCTAACATTAATTACTTAACCCTTTTGAGCTTCTAGGACGATTTTTAACTTTGCCTGACTTTGCAAAGCACTAGTGGCAGCTGATTCAGCCGCGAAAGTTCCATAATTTAGTGCCTTAACTTGTCTAAACCTTTTTAGAGGACTTTCTTCAGTAATGGAGTTAAAACACTGAATATCACATGAAACTGATCAATCTTTCGGTTTTGTATAAGACGGGCTATTAGGTGGTGATTTTAGTTATGACTTTGGTGTAACTTTCTACAGATCAATGTATAAGCGATATATTGATTAAAATAATTCAAATCCAATTCACTAGACTACTAAGCTACTTTTTAATATTGATTTTATAAACTTCATATGTCATTCATATTACAACATAATATAAGGTGTGACAGAAATGTTCAACACCCACACTTCACCGGTTATGTTCAAGCCTATGCGATAGGGAGTGAGCCTATTGCCATGCACCGGTCACAAATCCAACTCCGTGCAGCTATTGAGATTTTCGTGACTGAAAAATCTCAAATAATAGTTCGACCATAGCATATCTTGGAAGGCCTTTAAAATTTCTAGATAATCTAAATATTCCTATACAATCGATACTCCTTTTCTATTCAAATGCACATTCTATGCCTGGAAATGGCTAAGAGCTCAGTAAGATTATGAATAAATTTGACGGGCATCCATGTAAAGCAATGCGAAGCTAAGCTCTAGTTCGTACTCCAGTAGTGCACCGCAAATTGACTGCGAGTGACCTCGATAATATTAATTTTCTAGAAATCCTTTGTATAATTCAATACTACCTCACTGGTCTGGCAAATCTTGCGGTATAATTTCCATATTGTTCACAGCAAGGTCTCGGGTTCGATGCCCGGGTCGGGCAAAGTGTTATTTGTGAAGTTTCCGTCAGGAAATTCGAAATTTGAAATATTATTTAAACTTTCGATTTCTCATAAGGATTACACAAGAATCACTACATTATTCTAATAATTCTAATCTCTGTGCAAAGCCCCTGCCGATAGTGTCTGGCATTGCGCCAACCACTACGGCAACAACACCCTACGGATAATTCTACCGAATCTGCAAGCTATTTGATTCTGCGACCTGCCTAATACCCTCGCTATTCCGATAAGAGGTTATCTTTGCTAGTGTTTTGGCTGTTGCCGTGTCAAAGCGTCTATAAATTTAGTTGCATGTAACTTTTTTCATTGTGTCCCTGTTTACTTTTTTTGTAAAATACAATTATTAATATAATTTTAAAATATTTCGTAATGAATGGATTCACACGTATGTACATTGACCTGTTAATGCCTATAATTTTGCCCTAATAAGAGAATTCCAATATAATAGCACACGGCAAATTACATGCAAAATGAAGTTTGTACAGAATTGCTACCAAATGCTTCACTGGCTTAAGTCAATCTTCATATACAGGGTGGATGCGACATAGCGACATTTATTGAAACCACAGCTTCTATACATGGCCAGTATGCATTTCCACCGGATAAAAAATTCTCTGGCGAAAAAAAAATCCACGTCTTCCGAACAAATTGCACGATCGCAATGTTCAAATTGTTCGGAGAACGTGATTTTTTTTTTTTCGCCAGAGAATTTTTATCCGGTGGAAATTGATACTTACCATGTATAGAAGCTGTGGTTTCAATAAATGTCGCTATGTCGCATCCACCCCGTATATGTTTTTGAGCATAGGTATTTCGGTTGTCTAATTTTTGAAAAATCAATCTTCATATTTCAATAATTCTTTAAAAATATCACCGAACACCCAAACCCAAACTTTCGATTTCTCTTGAGGATATTGCGCTAGAAACACTACATTATTCTAATCTCCGTGCAAAGCCTCTGCCGATAGTGTCTGGCATTGCGCCAGCCACCCTACAACAACACCCTACGGATAATTCTACCGCATCTGCAGGCTATTTGATTTTGCGACCTGCCTAATACCCTCGTTATACCGTAAAGAGGTTATCTTTGATCGTTTTATTGGAAGTTACAGTGTTGTGACGACGGAAGTAAATATGTAGGCGAAAAAATATTTCTGTTTTGGTTCAATTTGGTCAGGAATTGTTATTTTTTTATTATTTTTAAAATATCTTTGAAAAAGCGATACAGATTTCTCTCAGCCAGAGGTGTAACTTTGCAGTATTCAAATAATATCGCAACTGTGATGAAGGATGTTTTTTAGTTTATTAATTTGATAACTTGATTAAGTGGTACCTTCAGCCCATGGATATCTACAATTCACAAAAAATAGATTGTAGATGCGTCGTTTCGTCTGAAGACTACGGTGTTCTTCCTCATGCACGTGCCAGTAAATTTTAGGGCGTCATCTCACTATTAAATCAGAACATAGTGCCAGTTACGCAAGCTGCTGACTCTTTGTAAGTGTGTAATTAACAGTTACAATGATTGTGTTCAAAAGTTTTACAAAGTCGACAATATTGGAAAGTTTAGCAACGTCCTGTTTTTATCCTCAGACATTTCTGTCGGGAATATTTCTTTGCCAGATCGCCTAGGAATTACAAGTTTAGACAGCCCATTATTTAGCTGGACCTTTCTCTAACATTAATTACTTAACCCTTCAAGGCCTCAAGGACTTTTTACTTGTTCTGAAATTGCAAAAAACTAGTGGTAGCTAATTCAGTCGGGAAAGTTCCATAATTTAGTGCCTTAACTCACATTACTCGTTAGTGGACTTTCTTTAGTGATGGAGTTAAATCAGTGAATATCAGATTTATTTATTTTATTACTACATATGTACAACATTACAGTTTTAGACCAAGACGTTATACATAGAAAAATAAAACATAAAATAATATGACTATTTTAATACTTTATATTAATAATATTTAGTAGGTATTACTATTTTTTTTTGTAGAACTATTTACACTTGTTATCTTTTCTCACTGACAGCTGTCAAATGACTATTTCTTTTTCCTCGCTTGACAAGTGCGTTCCGTTGCACGCAAATTCAATATTTGGATACAGTTATTTTGAGCAACTTTGTCATTGAATTTGTGTATGAAATAATATATTTTTTACTTTTGTTTACATTTATGATATGTATGCCCGGTTAATAGAATTATGCTAATTTTGTAAATTCATATATTTATTCATTGTGCTGTGCAACTTAACTTTCAACTTTAAATTTATTAACACGTAACCAGCGGTTGGACAAATAGTTAAAGTAGTATTAATTTAAAGCTATTTTATAAACATAATATTATATTTATTATTTTATCATCATAATTATTATATATAATACTTATTGCACTTTATATATTTTATTTATTTCAATTATCATAACTATATTTATTTAATCTGATGCTTAATGCTGATTTGAGTGATAATGACAGTTTTTTCTCTGCTAGCAGTCTTAATGACAGTTTTTCAAGTTTACCTTCGCTCGGGGATAATCTTGAGGCTCTGTTTTTGGATGTTCTGAAAAATTTCAATGTAGTCCATATTAATGCCCAAAGTATTCCCGCCCATTTCCCTGATATGCTGGCAAATTTTGACTGTAAGAATATACACGCTATCCTAGTCTCTGAATCGTGGTTAAAACCTTGTCTGCCTTCTGCTTCTTACTCTCTCCCGGGTTTCCGGCTGATTAGAAATGATCGCGCGGTTGGTGGTGGTGGTGGTGGTGTTGCCGTATTTTTGCGTACCCACATTCCTTTCTCCATCATTAATATGTCACCACAGCCACCACCAGTAAACGCCGGCGAGCATCTCTTCTTAGAAGTAGAACTCAACCACGTCAAAGTTCTACTTGGTGTGTATTATAGTCCTTCGTTAAGAATTGACTATTTTTCTTCTTTCGAACGCATCCTGGAAAACCTGACACCATCTTACAGTCACACAATAATTATGGGAGACTTCAATACATGCCTTATAAAAAACGACTCTCGTTCTTCCTCTCTCCAATCTATTTCTGAATCCACTAATCTATCCATTCTACCTTTATATCCTACACATCACTTTCCGAACTGTACTCCTTCTCTTCTTGACCTCATCCTAGTTTCCTCTCCAGAGCATGTGTCTAAGCATGGACAATGTTCTGCGGATGAATTTTCATATCATGACTTGATTTATCTGTCATACAAAATTCGTCCACCCAAGGCAAAACCGAGAATTATCCTACAGCGCAATTTTAATGGCATGGATGGTGGCAAGCTTTGTGAGGATGCTGGCAACATTGACTGGTCACCACTTCTTGATTCTAGCAATATCGACGACAAAGTCAATATTTTCACGTCAATGATTATACATCTTTATGATGTCCATGCGCCGATACGTCCCATAAAGTTGAAACATCTACCAAGTCCATGGCTTTCCGGTGACATAAAGCACATTATGGCAAAGAAATCTGCATTGAAATCAAAATATAAGTGTCGCTCTAATGATGCAAATTTTGAAAAGTACGTGGCCGTAAGAAATCACTGCAATAAGGTGTGTAGGAACGCACAACGCCAACATATTCATACCTCTATAGAGAATGGAGATCCAGTTAAAGTATGGAAGTTCCTGAGAACGTTGGGAGTTGGAAAGTCGCGCAGCGACTCTGTTCCTAAAGACATAGACATCGATTTACTAAACAAACATTTCTCAACTTCGTCCAATTTTGATGGGACTATTAAAAATAATACGCTGAACTATCTTTCATCTCTTCCAACTCCTACATATTCATCGTTTGTCATTAATGAATTCACTGCTTGTGATGTTAAGAAGAGCATTTTGTCTATATCGTCCAATGCAGTTGGGAATGATTCTATAAGTAGAAACATGATCCTCCCCATCCTTGATCAAATTCTTCCCATCCTCTGTCACATCTTCAACTTTTCTATCTCCTCTGGTACTTTCCCATCTACTTGGAAAGATGCCCAGGTAATTCCTTTGCCCAAAAAAACTAAGTCTGCAACATTTTCTGATTTCCGCCCTATATCTATACTGCCTTTTCTTTCTAAAGCCCTCGAACGTCTCATCCACACCCAACTCTCCTCTTTCCTTTGTAAAAATAACTTACTGAACCCTTGTCAATCAGGCTTCCGTTCTGGACACAGTACCACAACTGCATTGGTCAATATAACAGATGACATTAGACTCGGCATGGATAGTGGGAATCTTACAGTCTTATCTCTCCTCGATTTTAGTAATGCTTTTAATACTGTAGATTTCCATGTCCTGCTGAGTATATTGCGCTCTATTAACATATCTCCAACGGTGGTTGATTGGTTTCACAGTTACCTGTTTGGTCGCCGACAGCGTATACGCACGGAAGATACGTTGTCATCATGGTGCAATACTACAGCTGGCGTACCGCAGGGTGGCGTTTTATCACCTCTACTTTTCGCAATTTTTATAAATTCACTCTCAGACCAGCTACTTTCATCCTACCACCTTTATGCAGATGATTTGCAGATTTATACACAGGCTCCATTAGACAGGTTACCGGAAGCCATAAATACTATTAACACTGATCTGGTGCGTATCGGTGACTGGAGTACAAAGCATGGGTTAGTGCTGAATCCCACAAAAACTCAAGTCATTGTAATAGGCAGCTCCAGGATGATCTCCAAACTTGATTGGTCACAGCTTCCACTAGTCCAATTTAATGGGTCTACTTTACCAATCAACACTAAGGTCAAGAATTTAGGCATCTACTTTGACAGTACTTTATCCTGGAGCCCTCAGTTGCAGGAAGTCAGTCGCAAAATGTTCGCCTCAGCTGGCTCCTTGCGCCGATTACGAAACTTTCTACCGACTGCCACTAAGATTGCGCTTGCGCAGACCCTTCTTCTTCCTATTCTCGACTATGCCGATGTCAGCTATCTAAATCTCACTGAAGCCCAACTTGATAAACTTGAGCGACTTCAAAATTTTAGTATACGATTTATATTTGGACTAAGGAAATATGATCATATCTCTGAATTTCGTAAAAAGCTCAAGTGGCTTCCAATTCGTCTTCGCCGGAATACTCATGTCCTTACGCTTCTCTATAGCGTCTTGTTTAATCCTACGACCCCAACTTATCTCAAAGACCGTTTCAAATACGTACATGACACACATTCCAAATTCTTGAGGTCATCCGAAAATTTGAGACTTGAGATGCCAATGCATTCCACAATTTTTTACGATCAGTCGTTTACGGTTGAAGCCGTTCGGTTGTGGAATGCATTACCTCTAGGTATCAGACGAGCACAATCCTTGAATATTTTCAAAAAATTGTTATATGAGCATTATTTATCATTATAATAATTTATTTTGTAGTGTATATTAAGTATGTATAATTTATGATTTTATGTAATGTTTTTTATTATTTTATGTTATGTTATTTTATTTTATCTATTGTATATAGTATGTATTTATGTATTGTATGTATTTTTATATTGCATAGTGTGTATTTAAGTGCCTATGCACCAAATATTTCATGTACTATTTAGTATTTTTAATTATTTATTTATTTTTATTTTAGTCTTTAATTTGACAAGCCTTGAGCAAAATAAAAAAGAAAAAGTAACAACAAATCCAATGCAATAAACTACCGCAAATATCCATTCCATTATGTCCATCCTAAGGTTGCCTGGAAGAGATCGCGTCAAGCGATAAGGCCGCCCTTTGTACATTTTAGTTTTAAGTACCTATTTCTTTGTATGTTTTTTACAAATTTGATGTGCAAATAAAGTTTTCTCTATCTATCTATCTATCTATGTGACAAAAATCTGATAGAAGAAAATACAAACAAAAACAATACTACACACGACACTAACAATACAATTAATAACAACAATGGCTAAACTTTATCCAAGGCTTTACAAAAAGACAAAATTTTGCTACTTACATCTATCCAAGCCGAAGCAAATAGATCACACTCAGATTTTGATGTCATAAAGTTATTGAACAATGTCAAAGAACGTATGAGCGGCATGAGCCACTATGCGTGCATCGGGTAGGTATGGCAAAAAGTGGATGTTTAATTGCACGAAATTCGTAAGCTGAGAGATGAAACTAAAACAGATGAAACTATATACTAGGTATCTCATAGGTAAGCGTGCTCCACTGTAGACCGCATCATCACTTACCATCAGGTGAGATCGTGGTCAAATGCGTGCCTATGCACCATAAAAAAAAACTTATCTTTCAATTTTGTCAAAGATTGATTATGTAACTTTCATTAATTTGTAATTATATAAAAACTTTAAATATTTTACTAACTTGAAAATCTAAGATATCATATATTATTGTAAATTGTATTTGTAACCTTCAAATATAATTGTTATTGCGCCCATATTTACAAAATAATTATTCTATTTTTTCAGTTTGTATGTATCTCATTATTATGTTTTTTAGTGTTTTAGGTATAATTTGTCTAAAAAATGGATACAAACTTAATAACATTCAAGTTAAACCCATATTCTTAGCATGAAAACACGACGCTCGGGTCTTCTCTCAATGCTCACCTTTTATCTCAAGCCCGTTTGTATCTTAACAAACTTCATGGTAAACCATTTGCCTTGCCAGATGGACGGACACCTAAATCTGTACATCATTTAACAGATGTTTCAATACGGATTTCCAGATATAGAGGCCACAGATTTAGAGGCATAGAATGTGCATCTCAATAGAAATTGAGTATCGATTGTACAGGAATATTTGGAACATCTTGAAATTTCAAACGCCGTCCAAGATATGCACTGAAATTGTGCAGCTCAACAATTTCAGAGGTTCGAGGAACCGCATCGAAATGTGCCCAAAAGTGTTTGTAGATTAACAGAATGGCACTATATTGCACTTAGGTAAGATATATTAAATAATATATATTAATTCAAAATATTATATAATAATGCTTATTTTGTCTTCCCAAAATGTGCATCCTAAAGTTTGCCTGGAAGAAATCGCTTTAAGCGAATCCTTTTGTACATTTTTTATTTTGTTTGTTTACTCTTAAGTTTTTCATGTTATAGAAATAATGTACGAATAAAGTATTTTCTATCTATCTATCTATTATAAAGATTTTACGGTAAAAAATACTTTAGTTACCGGTATTCGTTTAATTTGAATAAATCAATATACTTTTACATTTTGTTGTTCGATTTTAAAAACAATAAAAAGAGTGCAAATAGATTTTTGAAGGGTCGGCAACGCACGCGTGATGCCCCTGGCGTTGCAAGTGTCCATAGGCTACGGTAACTGCTTACCATCAGGCGGGCCGTATGCTTGTTTTCGACGTTTATTACAACATTACGTTCTACGTTTATTCGCTTCTTATCGCACTTAGCAGGCGGAAAGCCAAATGATAGTTTTGCTATAGAACATACTACTGGCTTTGACCCACCGTTGTCTGCTTTTGACTTTCCTCAACAGAAAGTTACCCTATAAGCACGAAATATCAAAGATAAACTTTTTAAACTTCATAGTGTTTATCGCAACGTATTGAAGAGTATATTTTGATTTAAGTCAGCGTATGTGCTAAATTGTGCATAAAGTTTTATACTGATACATTTTAACTAAGCGTCATTCAAAAGTTTGAACATGGCTTTATCGGTGATTCGTTTTCAACGATAAGGCAATACACCGCTTAGATGCGCGTGGCATTAAGCTGTGCCACCAGTAAACCAACATTTAACGTTATTTTCTACGTTTATTCGCTTCTTATCGCGCTTAGGAGGCGGAAGGCAAAGTGATAGTTTTGCTGTAGAACGTATTACTGGCTTTCACCTACCATTGTCTGCTTTTGACTTACCTCAACAGAAAGTTGAGCAGCGATAGCCGAGTGGGAGACCGTAGGACTGCGAAGTCAAAGGTCTCGGGTTCGAACCCACGGCACACACCTCTCGTCTTTTCGAAAATATGTGTGTATTTATCATATAAATTATCGCTCGCTAACTGTGAATGAAAACATCGTGAAGAAACCAGCATACCTGAGAGTGCCTAATAAGTGCTCGAGGGTGTGTGAAGTCTACCAATCCGCACTTGGCCAGCGTGGTGGACTATGGCCTAACCCTTCTCATCATGAGAAGAGGCCCGAGCCCAGCAGTGGGACATGTATTAAATACAGGGCTGCTATTATTATATATAACAGAAAGTTACCCAATAAGCTGTCTATCAAAGATAAACTTTTTAAACTTCTTAGTTTTTATCGCATCGTCTTGAAGAGTATATTTTGTTTTATGTCAGCCTATGTACTAAATTGTGCATAAAGTTTTATTATGATACATTTTCACCAATCGTCATTCAAAAGTTTGAACATATTTCGCTATCGCGATTGAGCGCGTTTTGACATTTGTGACGTGTGTGTCACTTCTTGACGTTGTCAATGTCATCCATTATTTATTATGTATGAGGATACCGCTACATAATATATATTACTAGCTTTTGCCCGCGGTTCTGTCCCCGTTTACTTACCTATATTAAAGTTATCCTATAAGGTGGTAGAGCTCTTGTGAATGAGCACGAGGGCGGCAGCACCACCGTCTCACCTTTAATCTGCCGCCAAATAGTAGTGCTTCCATTACTGTGTTCCGGTTTGGTGGTGAGATCAGGCCCTGAAATTACTGGCACATGAGGCATAACACCGTAGTCCTCAGCTGCAGCGACGCATCTATAATCTGTTTTTGTGGATTGTTGATGTCCATGGGCTGTTCTCCACTTACCATCAGGTGGACTACACGTTCGTTCGCTGTGGCCGTAGTATAAAAAAAAAAAGGTATCGGTGAATGATACGTGAAAAGTGAAAAGCGAAACTTTTATAAACCTTACTATTTATCTAACTGCTTCAATGGTCTAGTAGTTAGCGTATGCGTCTTACACCGCGAGGTCTCGGGTTCGATTCCCGGATCGGGCAAAGTATTATTTATAAACTTTTAGAAAATTCGTCCCGCCAAGAAAATCACAATAGCAACACGGAGTTGAAAATGTGCCCCGTAAATGGCGATAGGCTCACTCTCAAACCCATGGGACCTAATCATAACAGGTGAAATGTGGGTGTTGTACACTTCTGCCACACCTTTCTGGGTAAAAGGCGTTATGTTATGTTTATCTTTACGTCTCCGGATTGATTGCTTAAGAATATCTTTGGTTTGTACCAAATCCTGTAAAAAGTTATCACTTATACAAATTTACTCGACTATTACGTATTTATAAGTTTGTTCACTTTTTTTATCAAAGATCCGTTTCCACTTCAGGATAAGGTAATTCGCTGCTTGGATGCAAGCGGCAACTAAGCTGTAACACCTCTACACTTTTATTATACGGTTAACGTTTATTTGCTTCTTATCGCATTGAGCAGGTGGAAGTGGTAGTTTTGCTGTGAGGGTGATTCTACTTTAGCTTTTATGTATAAGAACTATTTTCACTCACCATGGAAATTCCCACGCACTCCGTTTCTAGACCTAATTGACTGCACCAAACAAGCTTAAAATTCGATTACTACGATGACATTGCTCAAAGTTATTTCTATGTAATTCGACGATCGAATAGCGGAGTCGGTAGCGCAACTGCCTGCGATGCAGAGGTCGTGGGTTCGATTATCGCTCAAGACAAATCTTTGTGTGTGTGGATGTTTGTCTTGGTCTGGGTATAATTAGTATGTATTTATAAATGAAAAGTATATAAGTGTTACTATCAGTGATTCTAGTTCCTGCTTAGTTTGGGACTATATGAGATAGTGTGAATGCTGTGTGATATTTATATTTATATTTTAAACTATTCATCATTTTGTAAATTCTACCTAGGACTGGGTTAATAAATTAGTCCATTCTGCTCCATTTCAGGATGTTCAATTCAGAATGATTTGTGAACTAATTGTAAAAGACAAAGCTTATGGTCAGGAATGGTTATCCTTTTGTATTGCGACGTCTATAAACGTTCGCTTGTGGATTTCAGAATTTACAGCAGAATTGAGAATTAACTGCGATTGTGGAGGTTTAGAAGCTGGATGTCTTGGTTAATGTAAATCGTTGTAGATACTGGTTTTATGTGATCTTATTAATTGTTAATCTGTGGGTACATCTATCTATCTATAATTTCTTATACGATAATTATACAGATTGTCTCATAATTGATGGATAATCATTTAACTGAATTTTTTTTCATAGAGAACTGCGATTGCAATTCTAAAATGGTATAAACATATCGTAGATCTATTTAAAACTTTAAAATATTCTTGATTGTTTGAACCAAAACCCGTTAAATGCAATTAAAAGATTAAACAAACATTTATGCCAAAGAATCCAATTACTCTATAAAGTGGCGGCAAATCAATTTATGAAATCAACATACAAACATAATTAACAAAATTGTATCTAAAATTTTACGCAATCAAATATTACAAGTAAAAAAACAATATCAAATTTATGAAAGTTACATCAAAGTAATAACTAAAATCATCACCTAATGGCCAATCTTAGACAAACCGAAAGATTGATCAGTTTCATCTGATATTCAGTGTTTTAACTCGATTACTAAAGAAAGGCCACTAAGAAGTAATGTGACAAGTTTAGGCACTAAATTATGGAACTTTCCCGACTGTATCAGCTGCCTCTAGTTCTCTGCAATGTCAGGGCAAGTAAAAAGTCCTTGAAGGTTTAGTAATTATTGTAACAGAAAGGTCCAGCTAAATAATGGGCTGTTTAAACTTTGTAATTCTTAGGCAATCTGGCAAAAAAAAATCCAGAAAATAATAACAGTGGTATATAAAAAGACGTTGCCAAAGTAAGATCTTATTGATTATTTTTAATCAATAAAAACTGTCCAATATTGTCGACTATGTAAAGATTTTAAACACAATCTTTGTATTAATATAGTTTTTATGATATTTTAACAAAAAGTGTTTCATGGTTGAATTAAAAGTAAATAACTATCATTAACAACATTCGATATTGACTTGCTCTTTATACGCCTACATAACGTTACATTCTACACATAAACATATCTTATAACTAAATTCCTCTATACATATCTTTGAGGTTCAATGTTTTATGTGCCTCCAGGGTACGATGGAGGACATCTTATAAAACGAAAGCCAATACACTTTTATAGAAGTGCAATGTCACCTTAAGAAGTACGTCCTTTACTGAATATGCAATGAAATGGTTATGCGTCCTACAATTTATTATTTATATATTTGCGTTTGAAACCCATTTTGTAGGAAGGGACGCTTTTGTGCATAGTGGTTATTATTTTAGGTGTTTAGGTTCGGTTATGAAGGTTTTTTATGTCACTCTTATGGAAATGACATAAAACTGTTAAAATACATTTATTTTTGCTCATAATAAGTAAGACCTAGAGTGGCATAACAAAACATAACGACTATGTGAGAGGTACAGAGGTATGTTAATACCCACATTTCACTTGTTATGTTCAGGTTTTGATTGAGGTTGAGGTTCGCCACCTATCAGGCACAATTCCAGATTCCGTGTTACCTACTCGAAAAAATTACTAACAACTGTTTTGTTCTACCTGAAGACTAAACGAGAGACCGGTGCGCGGTCGTTTGCCCCATCGCCACCGTCTCTAAATACTTTACTCAGTTCAAAACCCAATATTGATATCCATGTTCACTTCAGCATAAACGTTTTCGATAAGATAATTCACCTTTAAGATGCAAGCTCTAACCTTATCAAAAGACTTACCTGGCAATATACTCACTAGACGTCATTCAATAGTTTGTACATTTCTCTTTATCAATAATCCATTTTCACTGCAGCATAAACGAGCAATGATAACATAATCCACCGCTTAGATGCGGCACTAAGCTGTATCAACTCTTCAATTTTTATTATACGTATAACGTTCTACTCAACGTTTATTTGCTTCTTATCGCACTTAGCAGGTGGAAAGCTAAGTGATAGTTTTGCTGTGAGAGTTTTTACTTTTACTTTTATGTATTGAACTATTTTGATTTCAGCCAATCGCATGCTCGCATCTCTGGGGCTAATTTCAGCAAACTTCTTAATCTGCAGTTGTATTAAACCTGTAGGTATTTGCATCTCTTTTTATCATTTAATAATTGTACGAGACATAATTATTAAAAGCTGTATCTAAGCGTTTATCTTGAGTAAAACATGTTGCGTGAAATTTGCACTTCGCTTTTTGCACCAAACAGACCTAAAATTATATTACTTATTGCATAAAATTACATTGTTTTAATTATTTGCTAGCATTTAAACCAAAATAATTCACTGGGACTGGGTTAATAAATTAGTCCTTTTTGCTCCATTTCAGGACGTTAAATTGAGAATGATTTGTGGACTAATTGTAAAAGACAAAGCAAAAGGACGGCAATGGCTTTCCTTTTGTATTGCGACGTCTATAGACATTTGCTTGTGGATTACAGCATTTACAGCAAAATTGAGAATTAACGGTGATTGTGAAGGTTTAAAACGGCATGTATTGCTGTCTGACACAGGTTTTATTATAGAAACGCAATATAGCACGCTTGATAGCTGTGACATGTTTTCGCGGTCGTAACATGAGGGCCTTGTGGCCGTAGCACTTATAGTCTGACTTATTAAGTTTAGAAGTTGATAGACTAGTTTAATTTCAGATCCAACATGAATATTTCCTATAATGACTGGTAAATATTAATATATGACGAACTGTCGACTGTGTAAGATAAGTAAATGAATTTACAAATAAACATCAGTATTTAAAACTCACTTTCTCATTATATGTTATGTATTAAGGATTTAAAATCGGAATTAAATGTTTAATAATTAAATAAAGATTATTTAATCCTACACTAATAAAAATATTCCATAGTGTACTTAGACAATTTTATAGCCGGTAAATTTACCTAAACTCTTGTTATTTGTGTAAACCATTGGCAGGAGTCTTTTTTCAAGTACGTAAACATAACCAGCTTAAAACACGATTCACAGAAATAATCCTACACTCTGATTCCATTCGCTCCCCTTTGCAAATAAGATTCCGGTTACAAGAACAACGAGGACATAAAAAAGTGTACGCAGAAATCTCACTGACATGTGCTCGGTGATTGAATCGTGCCTCGGACACCTTTGCCGAGTATTCACTGCGTATTGTCACCTCCATGGCAAACTGCAGTTTTAGAGAAACCAATGTTGTGATGAAAAACTGTACATAGTGTAAAAATTATACATTGTGGCAAATTTGACTATTTCTAATGCATTTTTTATAGTATTGAGATTAGATTTAGAAACTAACTAAATTAATTTCGGAACTTCCAGAAAAGGAGATTAATTTTTTGCCGATTCGTAAGTTTACCGTGGAGACGACGATAAAATTAGTAACCTGTGAGTGCTCGTGTATTTTCTCTGATTACTCGAGGTGTTCTGTCTCAGCAAAGCAATTAGTTGATGAGATAAGAACGCAGCAAACACTAATTTTAAATCAAACTTATTACGGGTAACATATTCATTATAAAATTAGTTTGATTTCGATCTTTTTTGTAGCGTTTCAACCTTCTGTATAACTGTTTAATGTTGAAACCCTGTCAAAATTCACAAGATTGCAAACAGTAGAATCCGAAGTGAACGAAAAAACTCTGTTTATTTCTTCTGACCTTTTAAAATGAGACGGCTTTTTGTCGGAAAAATTGAATATATGCGGATCAGAAGAATTGGGAAAAGTAAAATGAGACGGGAACATAAACAAAGAGCGAAAAGAATTTATACGCAGATGAGCTTAGGAAAATATTTTCTGTTTGAAATATTCGGTTACGTGAAGTTGTACTTCCAATTATTGTGGTCAAATCTTTTATATTTTTTTTTTGTTTGTACTATAAGAAAAGGAATTGAACTTAAAACACGATGTCACCTTTATTCTGCTGATGCATAGAAGAACTTCAGTCAGTCCATCTTTGGAATTCGCTCCCTTTAGAAATCAGGATATCCACCAACCGTTATGTGGTTAAAACTAAAATGCGTGATCAATGATCACCTATTGATTTGATTGATTGATTGTATTTGTGTATATTAGAATCGTGTATCTATCTATATTTTTATATTCTAAATAGTTTATTTTAAGTATAGCAATAATTTGAATTATGATGTATTTGATTGAGTTATTGAAATGGTTTTAGTTTTTAATCAACTCTCAGCTCTTGCACCTACCACTTGTCGTCTCTGCATCACCTAAAGGTTGACTGGAAGATAATGCCTACGGCATTAAGTCCGCCTATTTACAATTTTAGTGCATAAAGTTTTTAAATAAATAAATAAACTAAGTTTAACTAATTAGACTATTATGTACTGTTTTTATTATAATTATTAAAATTTTCGAACAAATAAAACCTTTAACTATAGACGCGAATTATAGGCTTAAAAACTTCGTCGAATGTCTTTTATTCGTTCGTTTTCGTTTAATTTGGTTTGGCTTGAAGTTGGAATAACGCCTCATTGACTATTCCAAAATGAAGCAAACTTCAAGGAAAAGTTGGACGTATTGAAGAGAAATCGAACTGAGTTGCCGAGGGGAGATGCCATCAATTACGCCAAACATTCTAGAGAACCTTTTTATTTCCTCTGATCTCATTTGTCTTTTTAAGATAATCGAATATTGGATCTGGAAAATCAGGGTATTGGTTGAATTTTAAAAGTGATAGATATACTATGTTATTCCTAATCAAAACAGAAGTTTTGATGTGGAATATCTTGTAAAGATAGAAGAGTGCATAACATAACATAACGGATATTTTTTTTTAATGGTGGATAGGTACGCGTTTGACCACGAACTCGCTTGATGGTAAGTGATGATGCGATCTACGGTGGAGCACGCTTACCTATTAGGTACCTATTAACTCTTGCTTTGAAGAGATCCAAGTTGTACTCATGCGGAAACACAGACTCGCATTAAAAATGTAGAGGCGGAACGCTTAGTGCGTATTGGTGGAATATCTACCGTGAAGCGATGCCGTTTGTCTGGTATTCCGATGGTGAAACGGGGACGGAGGCAGAGGTGTACAAAACCCACACTTCACATGTTATGTTTAGGTCCCATGGGACAGGGGGTGAGCCTATCGCTATCCACCGGGCACAATTCCAAGTCCGGGCTGCTATGATGAATTTCCTGATTAGAAAGTCACAAATAATACTTTACCTGACATAAATTATATAAAGAAGGTCAGAGCCTTGTACGAATGCCTGTCTACCTTTTCAGAGATATGAGTATAAAATGTATGTCGTATAAATAATGGTTAACTCCTAACTTTGAGTAGATCGACTTTTCAACTGGGGTTATTATTTTAAATGGTATTTCTTCTGAATGTTATCCTGTTTTTATGGTTCCGTAGTATCTACAAGCAACCCAAGTTTCGCCATGTCTGTCTGTCCGTTAGTCCGAAGCATAGCGTTGAAACCGATAGTGCTAAAGACATTAAATTTTCCATAGATATGAATGTTAACTGTGTCAAAAAGTGGTGTAATACAATTATTTCGAAAAACATTTTTTTTCGGATACCGCCCCTACATGTTTTTAGTTTTTTCGCATACTCCATAGTATGGGTATTTGATAGATAGATAGTCAATTTCTTGATTGAGAGATCCGTATAGGAGTTTAACTTTATAAAGCAAATTTAGATAATAATATATTAAACCTGTTTTGAGTTTATAATTATATTGTAACGGCTGACCACGGAACCCTTTTGCGCGTGGCCCGATACGCACTGGCCGGTTTTTATTTCTAACGTCCTCAGTCTAAACTATTCGAGTGTAAATTATTCAGTACTCTGCTTTTAGTTCACTTTGAATTTTATATTATGTTATAGTAGTTTTTCCAGATACCTAATGATAATACTTTTATCAAAGCATAATACAATATATAGCTGGAGAGCTAGTGAACCCTGGGAGTAACGGTCGCCCTGTAAGGTTAGAAATTCGTATACTTACGATTTATGGCATGCTAAAAGCAATAGCCATGACCTGGCAGGCGTCAGCCCTGCACGTCATCAGCCCCTTTATTTTTTGGACTGTTAAGTAAATTGAGTTTCAAAACTTGTTTCTGTAAATTTGAGAATTTAATAGAATAAAGTTTACTAATCGTACATCTTAAAAAAAAATTGACAGGCGATTACAATAAGCAGAAGCATATGACAGATCAATTAGAAAACGCACAGTTGATGAGGTAAAATAAACTTTATCCTGTATAGTTAAAATTTTTATATGTTTTCAAGTAAGCGTCTCAGAGTAAATATGTACAATGCCAGGCGGTTTTAAACAGCATAAGACCTTGACAGGCAAGGGGACAGCTGCTAAGGGCGTGCAAATAAGACATGTTACATGAACGCATACAGTAAATGCAATGTATTTTATTGGGTTTTATGCAATCTACATTATTTTTAACATTCATTTTCTTCAGCATCATCCGAAATTTCGCTGTCATCATCTGATTCTTCAACAATGTTTTCCTCATCTGCAAATAGTAAAAAAAAATATTTTAATGAATCAATAAGGTTGTTAAGAATTAAATATCAAGCTCAATTACATAGGACTGCATATTAAATGTTACGGAATAAAATAGTTGTATGTTACCTGAAATGCATTCCTCAGTTTGATCCTTTAGATTGTGCTGTGGCAGTATCAGCAGGTCCTTGTAAAAGTATGTCGTATATAGAAGATAGAACCGTATTCCCCTCAAACCAATTAAAATCGTAACGACTATCAATGAAGTTCCAACCGTTTTTTTCAGGTGTAAGAATGGTTGGTTCTTTTAAATTACAATTTCGCCATAATTATATTTGTAATGTAGGCAGTTCTCAATAATTGTTGATGTAGTTCACGTTGACAGGGTGGTAAATTCGATAAATCATAGCTTACTACTTTTTTCATATTTCTTATTTATTTTTAAACATTTCAATCCATACATTTGGCATACAAATTTCTCTAGTATCGGGCAATTTTTCTTTCTTCTGTACTATTTCTGCGTTTCCTAATTCTCTGAATGCCTTCTGATATACATTCGATTTCTGCAATATTTGGAATGGTTTTTTTTTACCTCTTCTTAAAAAGGACGGATTGAAATCTAAAAGAGCTAATAAAAAAATCTAGAGCTTTGACATATAGTGCCCCTCGCATTCCTCTGGTTTCGTAAATTCTTATTTTATCGTTCAGTCAGTCCACCTGTGGAATTCGCTCCCTTTGGAAATCAGGATGTCCACCAACCGTTATGTGTTTAAAACTGAAGTGCGTGATCACCTCTTCAATGAGTTGGCAGAATTAAGTCAAACATAGTTTACTTCGATAATTATCGTTATAATAATTATATAATATATATAATATTTATAAATATTTAGGTATGATTATATTTGTGTATATAAGAATTGTATATATAGATCCATATATTATTTATATATTCTAAATAGTTTATTTTAAGTTTTTTGTAGTGTAATAATTTTTATATTGATGTATTTAATTAAGTAATTGTAATGGTTTGTTTCTAACCTACTCTCAGCTCTTGCACCTACCACTGGTCGTCTCTGCATCACCTTAAGGTTGACTGGTAGATAATGCCGACGGCATTAAGTCCACCCATGTACCATTTTTGTGCATAAAGTTTTTAAATAAAAAAAAAAATATATATAGAAGGTTCCAATTTTGTATATAGTTCAGAAATATTTCAGTAAATATAACAGTTTTTTCATCAGTGTCTTCGTTACAAATCACACAAACCACGTGTTCAAATTCCATCTTGCACACTATTTACTGAATTGTTAATATAAAGTACAACAATACACAATATCACTGCACAATTGATAATAATATAAAATATGATTTTTTAAAAATTCGAAATCACTTAACATAAGAAATCATCCACACAAGTAAAAATCGTTGGCGCAACTGACGAAATTCTTCTCTGTACATTGTTTCTCGCACGCCCTTAGCAGCTGTCCCCTCGCCTGTCAAGGTCTTATGCTGTTTAAAACCGCCTGGCATTGTACATATTTACTCTGAGATGCTTACTTGAAAACATATAAAAAATTTAAGTATACAGGATAAAGTTTATTTTACCTCATCAACTGTGCGTTTTCTAATTGATCTGTCATATACTTCTGCTTATTGTAATCGCCTGTCAATTTTTTTTTAAGATGTACGATTAGTAAACTTTATTCTATTAAATTCTCAAATTTACAGAAACAAGTTTTGAAACTCAATTTACTTAACAGTCCAAAAAATAAAGGGGCTGATGACGTGCAGGGCTGACGCCTGCCAGGTCATGGCTATTGCTTTTAGCATGCCATAAATCGTAAGTATACGAATTTCTAACCTTACAGGGCGACCGTTACTCCCAGGGTTCACTAGCTCTTGGACTTATACAGCAAATATCACATTGTGGTCTAATGACCAATTATACAAAAAAAAATTAAGGCTCTGTTTTTAATGTCAAAATAAAGTTGGTTTTTTGAGCCAATATCGTTATTTGCACTATATCTATGCCTAAAATCGAGTTAAATTTTTATTGTCTGCCTGCCTATGTGGCTGTTCGTATTGGCTAATCTTCTAAACGATTTTGATGAAATTAAAGAAGCAGGTAGTTGACTACAAGGCGCGTAACATAAGCTACTTTTTATCGATACCTACCACCATAGAAATCTTAATAATAAGGCAATAAAAATGTCAAAGACGCGTGACCTTGTCGCCGCGCATCTGTCTAGTCAAACACAAGTGCGAGTTGAGGAATTGTCGTCTTAATGTCATCGCAAAAAGAATAATTTTGTTTGCAGGAATACAAGCGCATGAGTCTAATCGAACACAAGTGCGAGTTGAGGCATTGTCGTCTTAATGTCATCGCCAAAAAGAATAATTTTGTTTGCAGGAATACAAAAAGTGGTATTTGAAAAACGGCGACATGCGTCCCAGTGTTAAAAGATAGTCGATAGCATTTCTATTGACTAGTTATTAAGATTTCTATGCCTACCACACATACGAAACAATGGGAGAACGTCAGTTTGTTTGTTTGGTAGCGATAATCTCGGGGAACACAGGTTTTGATTTTATTATTTTTTTAAGTGTTAGATAGTCTTATTATCAAGAATGGTTTTGTAATATTTAATATTACGATTAATTCCACGAGAGCGGATTAGCGCGGGTCAAACTGCGGGGAAGCAACAAATAACACGTGGGCGAAGTCGGAGACAAAGCTTGTTTAATATAAACCAAATATTAGTTCAATTTAATTACTTACAAATTGAATAACTTCTCTCTTACACTTTCAAACTCAAATTTACCCTCTTAGGCGTGGAAATTCCAAAAAATCTATCTGATTGTTCATTAAAATCACGTAAGGAACCTATATGCAGAATTTTATGCATTTTAAAGCTGACGATCCTCCCATTTGAACTTACACCACCTAATTGACTTCTTTAGCGATCAAATACAAAATTAAAACATACAACAGTTTTTTAAGATGGACTTTCAGCTACACAACTGTAAAAACCGCATCCAATCACATGCTGTATTTTTTGCGTTATGCACGTACGAACATACAGGCAGACTGACAAAAATTCTAAAAAAATATGTTTTTGCTTCTACTGTTGTTATAAACGCGCCTCATATTATTGTAATGTACAGACATGGCAAACGTACAATTTTATTAGGTATATGTTTAGATACATATGTTACTTTTTTATTGTCTTTATTTATTTAAACAATATAGTTTACTAATTGGAAAAGGAAATACATTTAAATTATCCTTAAATGTTACATTTGCCGTCATTCGTGATCATACTTTAGTTGCAACAAAAATGCTCATAAACCAACATCTTTCCTTCTAATTATAATGAATGGAATAAAGTTTCATTCACATTTGTACGGCACAATAAATAGGCCAACGCCGTAGTTAAGTAGGCTTAAGGATCTAATTACGTCCCCTAGTAGTCCGATATGTTACATTCAAGTGTTATTTATACTTCTTATTAATTATTTTTATAGCATTTAGCTATGCTTACCAAATTATACTAAGAAACGGTTGAAAAAATTAAGAATATAATATATATCAATAAATAATAAATAAGTTAATAAAAATAAAAAAAAAAGAATATATTTGAGAAATGTAGAGTCCTGGCAAGAGGTGACCGTAACTTAGTGGTCGAAGCGGCTGCCCGGAATGCAGAGGTCGCAGGTTTAAACCCGGTTCCATAATTAAAGTGTTATTTATATCATACAACAACCATAGGCCTGGTAGATCACCCCTATCCCATGGGTTGGTGTTGTACGCCTCTGCCACTCCTTTCTGGGTAACATAGGCGTGATGTTATGTATGTATGTATGTACATTTATATTTTTAATGATTTTATTTTATATTTAGGTCCATTATATACATTATTTTAATTATTAATTTAATGGAATTCAATCGGTTTATGACTATTTCACTCTATCATTTATTACAATTACTTATTTATTTTATATTTATACTTTTAATTGTTATATATAAGACATTTACCCAAAACATTATTATATTTACATTATTAACCTAACTACAATATAATCGTTAAATCTAATTAATGAAATACTTAAATGTATATACATCAAATATAATATATGACATGTTTTGTTATTTATCTACTTATTAATGTAGACTCTGTGGTCTCCTCTAGAGGAAACACATTATTTTATCATTGTGAGTGTAATTAATATTATTGTGTAGTGTATTATTTGTTGGAGATCCCATAAACAAATAAACTAATTAATTCTTAAAACTCTCTTAACAATATGAGGAAAGCAAATTAATTATAAACATTTTCGGGCTTAGGAATAGAGATGGGACGTTTTGTCGATGTGTTGTTTGATGTCCGTCTGTTCGAGGCGTAGCATCAAAACCGTTATTGATAGAAAGCTAACATTTTGCATGATTATGAATGTGAACTGTGTCAAGAAAACGGTATAATAAAAAAGCAAACCTTTGTGGAATCCACCTGATGATTAGCGGTAAATACACAAGGTAGCTTATTCTATTCAATTCACAAATAAATCCTATGCCATAAAAATGGATATAAGCTTGCAATGAAATTGAATCAAATCGGATCAGTAATTTTTGGGCAAATTGATGACAAAAATTTACATATTTTGGGACAAACCTACGCATAGCCTGATTTTTCAAATCAAATTAACAATTAAAAGTTACTTCCTCCAAAAGACCTCGGAGTCAATGAACCCAGTTCATTTAAATATATTGACTGAATATCCGAATTTTCAATGCAGATTGATTACATCCATAAAGCAATTTGTATTAATTGAAGACCAGCCAAATCATTAATATACTTCGGGAGGTATGATGCTTTTGGATGGCGGCCAAGATAATTAAATGAAACGCTTATTTGATTTTGAAATTAAGCTGGAATATTCAGCGATCTTATACATCAAAAACCGGCCAAGTGCGTGTCGGGCCACGCGCAGTAGGGTTCCGTAGCTAGTCGTAACAACATATTTCGACTTAAAAGGGATTTACTATCTGTATTAAACAAGTAACATCTTCATACAAGTCATTACTTTCAAAGGTTTTTGTAATTTGCACGAATAATTCTAAGTAACTGTATTTTACACTTTGGACCCCTATTCCTCTTGAACTAATGAAGTGAACTTATCCGCTATAGTTTTCATTTAAAGTTCATTACATGTACTACCGACACAATTTTTTCAGATTTTGGGATCCAGTAGTTTAGCTTTTAGAGGGGGGGGGGACGCTCTACTCGAACAAAAATTTGCTCTTTAAAGTTAATTATCTCGCAAACGGATCTCTAAATCAAAAAACTGTCTTAGCAACCCCTAAACGTTTTTAAAAGTCCTATCTAACAATATGCCACACTATGGGGTAGGCGACAAAAAAAAAACATCCCTACTTTACATGTAGGGGAGCTACCCAAAAAAAAAATATTTTTCCAAATTTTATTCTACGACTTTCTTTGTATAGTTAACATACATGTTTATGCAAAGTTTTCTAGCACCAACGGTTTCGTCGCTATGCCTCGGACAGACGGACGGACAGACGGACATGGCGAAACTATAAGGGTTCCTTGTAGGTACTACGGAACCCTAAAAAGTGATTTTTAGATATTTAGAAACCATATTTTTCTGTTCTTGATCTTAAGTAGCTTTAAAGACATTTTATACTTTACTTATAAGTGGAGTCATTTAAGCGTTTTATGTCACTTTTCAATAACCTTTTTTTTGCCGGGCTCCCAAAGGTTTTTGATCGAATCGGTGATCTGTCTTTAAATTTAGAGAAAACACGTTAAAACGACTAAACTATTATGGTTTATTTGGTATTTTAATACATTATTTTGGTAAATGTTTTTAAATCCTCATCCGCCAGCAAAAGTAATGTTTTTTTTTTAATTTAATAATATTGTAATTATAATAGAACAAAATACCTATAAGAACTTGCACTTTTATGTTCCAGTTCGACATTGAGAATGTCATTACTCGAGACCATGTGGCATGAAAAATGATTTATTTACAGGCAAAAGCAAAACACAGATTTTTACAATACTTACTCTCTACTTAATAAGCTAGCATGCAGCCTTAAAACGAACAAGCTTTTAGCACTGACCTGAGTAACATTATCAAATAATTATGGTTATCTCACGAGGCGAGTCTGTATCGAGAAAATCGAAATGGTACGCTCTAGAGCTCTAACTATACAAGCTAGTCCACGACCATATGTAATATACATATTACAAAACCTAACACATAAACTCACACTATTTTTTTTAGTGGCGCGTTGCCCAAATCTGTTTCCTTATGAGTACAAGTTAGAATTAGATAAGCATGTTCTAAGGTAAACCACCTCATCACTTACCATCAAATCAAGCTCGAGAGTACCCAGCCATAAAAAGGTGACGTCATAAATAGGTCAAGTATTCTCGTCCTGCCTTCCTTAATTAAGGATATTGTAGCACTCCACCATCGATATAGCTATCCCCTCTCTAGTACTGATTATCTTTGAAGATAACGTTCCTTTGAACAGGAGTTTCTTTTCGCACTGATTTGATTGTTTTCTTTGCGATGTACGTGGAAGATAATAATCTGACGTAAAGTTTGAACAACACTTTAAACATAACTCATGCCTATATTACCTAGAAAGTTATGGTAGAGGTGTGTAACACATTGTAAAACACAATAACATATTGACGCTTTCGAGATGCGGTGCTGGCAGAAAATGCTACGAATCAAATGGACAGCATTCCAAACTAACGCATCCAAACTCAACATTAAAACAAGGCTCTCAACCATCTGCCTCAAGCGTATCTTGGAGTACTTCAAACACATTGCCAGGAAAGATGGAGACAATCTTGAAAGCTACTGGTAACTAGCAAAGTGCAAGGAAAAAGAGCGCGTGGCCGTAGCCCGATGCGTTGGTCAGACCAAATACGCACCACTCTCGACCTCACTGTCTACAATGCTCTCTGAGCGTCTGAAGATAGATAAAGATGGCGTAATATCGTGAGATCAAATCTTATGGATCGAGGAGGTCACGACCCTCAGACATTAGGAATACGACCGACGGAGGAGGTATAACACATACATTTCACCATTAATATCTAGGTTCCAGGCTATATGGTAATAGGCTGACGCCATATCACAATATGGCGTTATCGTATTACTATCTATGTTTAAAGAATTTATTTCTCATAAAAAACTTACAGTTTTACTTAAAATAAGATACAATTAGTGTTATTCACTTAACATTACTAGATTTATCTTAAATTTAAGTTAAATTACAGCGATATTGTGCTTACATATTTTTTAAGTAGACTTTTGTAGTTGTTTACATCATTACACTCCTTTAGTTCGTTCGGTACCCGGTATACAGTTGTGCTCCCTCAAACAATATCGTTCTTTTTCCATCTAGCGGACACATTTTTAGACTTTATGCCGCTTCTGAAAATTTCACTCCGCTTGCGACGAAACCGACTGAACCCAAACCCCATACGATCGGCAGTCGCTTACGGTAGCTATTGGTCAGCGACCAACGAGGCAGTTTTTAGTAACCTCACAAATGGTGAAGTACGTTCGTCATACCTCCCTTAATTAAGGATATTGTAGCACTCCACCATCGATATAGCTATCCCCTATCTACAACTGATTATCTTTGAAGATAACGTTCCTTTGAACAGGAGTTTCTTTTCGCACTGATTTGATTGTTTTCTTTGCGATGTCCGTGGAGGATAATAATCAGACGTAAAGTTTGGATGGCACTACTTCAAAGGTTCTGTATCCGTTTTACTATCAGGACGTTTGTTTGAGAATAGTTACTTAACAACGTTATGTTTATGGAGTCATTGTTTTATCCGTGGTTAATGCGACATTTATTTAATTGATTATTTATTTATATTACCTATTTTGATATTACATATTAAATATGACAACGATTTTAGTTAAAGCTTAGTGAAATCGCCGATGTAATGAGACATCGCTTGTATCTCTTACTACAGTTTGTAACCTGTTTCTGTGGTACAATTAAGTATAAAAGTTCGTGAGCAACGTTGTATAAAAATAATATTGTACAATATTACATTTTAATAACACTACACTAGTGGTTATCTATATTGCATGCCTTAGGGTTAATTATGGTCTACCATATTTAATTCTAAGGCACGCAATATAGACAAGATGAGACGCAATTTAGAAGATAAGGTCTTACCATGTTACTCTAGTATGTATACTAGAATAACTGATACTAATACAAATATACTTTTTACTAAAAAACAGCTAAAAATATGGGACTGGCATGGATTTGAACCTGCGACCTTCTGCACACCGGGCTTTCACTAACCAGCTACCCTAAATTTCTCAACTGTATGTTACGTCATTTCCATTTTTTTTTAAACTGTTTCTTAGTATAATTTGCTAAGCATAGCTAAATGCTATAAAAAAAAACAAAAGAAATATACTTTTCTTTTGAAAGTACATACTTATTAAACATGAAATACCCAGACTTAGACAAACCTCCATATTCATGCACACAAAGATTTGTCTTGAGCGAGAATTGAACCCACGACCTCTGCGTTGCTGGTTCGATTCACACTACCCACTACGTCACTCAGTCGCCATTACGTTCTTTTCACGCTCGCTGCATAATAAATATTTAAATATTTTTGTATCAAAAGTATCTGAATAAAAGGCTACTAAAGTAAAACAAAAAAAACTTATACTTAGCAAATAATAACTTAGACATTTAAATTTTGAATATTCAACACTAATAAAGCGCTTGAAAGTATTTACATTTTATATTCAAAAGTTTTATTACAAATAAACTTTTAACAAAAATATCAAAGAAAGCACTTAAAGGATTAATGTTCAGAACGAATTCAAATTAAAACTACAAGTGTAATTAAAAACAAAAGTATGTATATTTACGACAAAAACAGCTGGGCTCGGGCCTCTTCTCATAATGAGAAGGATTAGGCCATAGTCCATCACGCTGGCCAAGTGCAGATTGGTAGACTTCACACCCTTTGAGCGCTTTTTAGGCACTCTCAGGCATGCAGGTTTCCTCACGATGTTTTCCTTCACCGTTAGCGAGCGACTATTTATTTGATAAATACACACATTATATCTTCGAAAAGACAAATCTTAACGATTTATTGACAGAGGTGTGTGCCATGGGTTCAAACCCGAGACCTATGACTTCGCAGTCCTACGGCCATCGCTGCTCCATCGCAAAAACAGCGTAATACAGAAATTAACTTAAACTGAAATCTGTAATAAAGCTTATTAATGGCACGTAACGTTATTGAAATGCTCGACGTATTTCTGAATTGAAATTGAAAGGCTTATTTGCTGAGCCTCGCGTAATAACAACTGTTTGAGCACTTTATGTGTTGATGGTGCCCACATGTTTGTATTCATAAAAACTTCAACTTACGCGAATTCACAGTTACGTGATATTTAAATATCATGCTACGTACAAAATTTTACGGAAGAAAAAATCTTTGAAACAATATTCGTAATAACACTAATTAATGGCTCGTAACGTTATTGAAATTCTCGACGATTTCTGAATTGAAAGGCTTATTTGCTGAGCCACGCGTAATAACAGCTGTTTGAGCACTTAATGTCCTGCTGGTACCTACATGCTTGTTTTAAAAAACCTTATACATTGTTACTACTACTACTAAATTTTCTACATAAAAATCAATCAAATCATAAATAATTATAATTACATACTAAACAATGAATATATTAAATAGATAATTCACAATAAACATAACATCACGCCTGTACACCAACATTTCACCTGTTATGTTTAGGTCCCATGGGTTAGAGGGTGCGCCTATCGCTATCCACCGGGCACAGTAGGTACCAACTCCGTGCAGCTATTGAGAATTTTCTGTCGGAAAGTTCCCAAATAACACTTTGCCCAACTCGGGAATCGATCCCGAGACAACGCGGTGACTGGCGCATACGCTAACCACTATGCCACCGAGGCAGTTCATAATTGTCATGGATAATACATTCAAATATTTTATAGATTACACGAATTTGACTTACGCGATTATCGCTCATTTTTATCTACGCGATAAGAATGAGCGATAATCGCGTAAGGTAGGGGCAGGTATACTTTATGCAATCAATTTTCAGATGTATTTTTCCCCGCGAGCCTTATTTTTCTTCAGCCGATTTCAATAAAAATATTTTTTTAGACTTTAGAAACAACCTCACAACTTTGCAGATACAAAATAGGTACCCTAGTTTATCCACGTTGTGTATTTTGCCGCCGACTTTAACGTCTAACTTTTTTCAATCTTTTGTAGATGGGAAATTCTAAAATGATATTGGAAAACTCACTTCGTCATACATTAGCAAACACGTATGAAATGAAATGACAAACTTGAGAGGACTGGAGGAAAGAATAAAATACGCTCGAAATCATATCGTAGTTTTTAAAAGATTGCTTTTGCCCAATTGTTATTTATGCAACAAGAGAATAAATTTCGTATAAAGTTCGACACAAAATCGAGTTTTGGTCACTGTTTTCATACAAGAAAGAACAACTTGCCGAGCTGCTGAGATAAAAAATATATTTATGGACTGTCTTTGCCTCACATGGCCACACATTAAGCTACATTTCCAGTCTAAGGTGGTCACGCATGGGAAGCTACACAACACCGGCCATCATCCAAAGATCGATGACAATGCAATAATTCGATAAAAAAAGTTAAAAAATTAAAAAAAAAATAAAAATATATTTTGAAAAAACTAAAAAACACGCTTTTAAAGCACTTCTAACTAAAAAGTGAAAAATAATTCCTAATATAAGCTGAAATTTTTCCTCTCTCTCTCTATCGAGCAACCCACGCTTTTTCACAATAATACTAGTAGTTTTTGTTCATTACCATTTATCATTCAGACTATATTTTTAACACGCTTATATTAGCTTCACCTGTATGTTTGTTTGTTTGTTTGTTTGTTTGTTTGTTTGTTTGTTTGTTTGTATGTAACCGACTCCTTTGGACTCGATTTTGACCCACTTTAAACGGACAGATTTCATTCAAATTTTGCACACCTGTCAAAGATCGATGACAATGCAATAATTCGAAAATATATAAAAAAAAAAAAAAAAAAAAAAAACGCTCTTATAAATAAACCAAACTAAAAAGTAGAAAATAAATAATAGTTTAAAAAAACTAAAAAACACGCTTTTAAAGTACTTCTAACTAAAAAGTGAAAAATAATTCCTAATATAAGCTGAAAAAAGCGTGGGTTGCTCGATAGACGAAAAATATGGCACAGAGCGCCCCACGCTTTTTTCAGCTTATATTAGGAATTATTTTTCACTTTTTAGTTAGAAGTACTTTAAAAGCGTGTTTTTTAGTTTTTTTAAACTATTATTTATTATTTTAATAAGCATTTTTCCGTTAATAACAGAATGGAATCTGAAATAGTGTCAGAATTATATGAGACCTAAGCCTAATAAGATCAAACGACGCTAATAATATAACTAACAAATCTCTGCTATACGGCATATTTACCTTAAGACATACATATACATAATTATATCCATCTTCAAATCACATATTTCACAATATTTTTGCACCAGTGCCGATGATAAAACTAAAATATAATCATATTAAAATACACATTCATTTGAATGAAGCATTCCCAATTAAAAACCACATCTACTATGAAAACATCACTGGGAAATTAAAACCGTATGTTAGTTCAACTGCTGCCGAATATCTGAACTAATAGAATTAAAATCAACATTTAACTGCCCGGAATCGTTTAGCTGCCGGCTTTGCTGCCCAGCGAAGGCATTTACATATTCAAATGTGAGATCAAAGAGGTGCCTAGCGGTTCGAGTGAGCGTCTGTTTTAAATTGTGCTTAGTTGCGGCTTTGATAGTGGTAACCTTGCCTTATTCTTTTCAAATCAGAAGTACGTGGTAAGATTTTCTATAGACTTCCAAAAAAAGGAGGTATACGATTTGTGTGTATGTTACGTGATTTCTCGGTTGTTTCTTAATCAAGTTCAGTACTACCAAAAACATTTTCTTGTAAAATTTTATTTGCCAGGGCGGCTGAGTAGTTCTCAGGTACAAGTCTAAACTTTCACAAACTGTACTATTTTGATGAAGGTATACATTATCTTAGTCAAAATATGTAGGATTTTAGGCGGACTGCGAGAAGTAAGCCATGAATTTAAGATGATAAAATCAGGGGTTTTAGATTTTGCTACGCATAGCTAAATGCTATAAAAATAATCGGTTTTTAGATACCAATAAAATCTTTTAATCTATTCAATTCAAACTGGTTTTATTTTGTTTATTAGTAATTCTTCAGTGGTCGTCCAGAATCATAATAATCATAATTTTGGGTATTGTGTGAGGACGCCTATTATTACTGCCATAGCAAGACTTATATGCGGATGTTACGTTTCTCTTTTTAGTAGGAGTTTGCACATATGACATCAAGTTAATATACATTAATTTTCTACCTTATACTTAGTTCGCTACCAAACTAATTATAAAACAGAATTTCTAAACTCAAGCAATCGTTTTAGAGGATTTGCTCCACTGTAATACGCATTAGTTTAAATACAAAGATTAGAATAGCAATGGAATGCACTGTGACCGTAGTGCTTTGAATAAGTTTGTTTGGTTAGAATGCTAATGTGGGAATACCTGATAAGCTTATTTAAATTAGATGGTTTAAATGCAAAACTAGTATTAATATAGTTTTTCTTACTTTCTATACTAACTAAAGTATCCGCAATATTTTCTACTTGACTAGCTTCTGCATGCGACTCCACCCGCATGGTACATCGATAAAAAGCCTAGCCTTATTATTTCTGGGGTCTTGAACTATCTCCACACCAAATTTCATGAAGGTTGGTCCAGTAGGTTCGAAGATTATTGGGTACAAACAAAAGAACCTTTTCACTTTATAATAGTTTGGGGTGCATGAAAGGAGCCTCTCCGAGTGACGTAGATAACGATCCCCTACGTCCGGCGCACCCTGGGCAATTCGCGAGTTCCAAAGCGAATTGGCTAATCCTTTCACCACGATGGCAAGTCAAAATAAAATTTGACTCAGCCACCGACACGACGAAGAAGAAGAAGACTTTTATAATATTTGTATAGACGTTTGAAGATTTATACCATTAAAAATTTATAAAGTTTGATAATGGGTCTCTAACTCACTATATTTATTTGCCTTTGCCGGGCTAAGCCCGGCTTGCCATTCTTGACATGTTGAGTCGACTATGACGTAGTTCCTAACATAGAGAATAACGTCAATTTCTTCTATATTTTGACGTTTCTATATCGCATCTAAATGTCAACAAGCCGTGCTAAGGGGGAGAAGACTATAGCATATCCTATTTTTGTAATTGTAAATTAAAATCTAACCACCAAACCAGCGGCAGGCAAATTTTAAAGTTAAATAAAACAATATTTCAAAAGTAATAGTATCCGTCAAAACTGGCCAAAAATAATAGAACACACCTGAAAAACACAAGCATTCATATTTCACAATATTCATACATCCATTATGTCCTTTTTTACGTAACATCTAGACCCAAAACATCCCTAGGGCCCATAAATAACTAACAAAAGTAATCAAGGGTCGCACAAAAAACAATTCAATATTTTTTGTTTATGTAACCGTTCTTTATTTCACAAAAAACAATGCAAATGAATATTGAGTACGTATGGAAGCTGTGGTTTTAATTAATGTCGCTATGTCGAAACGATTCATATTATATTCATCCTGAATATAATATGAATCGTTTAAAGTTATAGACTGAAGGAATATAAATCACACACGGTCGCGTGGTTAGCGAATAACACCTCTCACGGCTAGGCCTCGTGTTCGATGCCCAGGTCAGGCAAAAGTGTGGTTAATATGTCAGGAAATGCTCAATTGGGTAGTCCTATTTAAGAGACCACCAATCCACTTTTTACGGTTTTAAGTTAGTAACCACTGGCTTGTTAATTTTTAAATACCCTTTCGAATGGTCTATTCCAGGTTCTTGGCAAACATCTTTAAGTGATATTGCCGAGACCCTAAAAAATGTCTAAGAAATCATCACTAAGTCCAGTACTAAGTTAAGTAGTTTTTTTTTAATAAATTGCTTATTTTTATGAAAAAGGTATTTAAATTAGAGTCAAGAATAAACATATTTACCTACCATTCCAGCTTGAATCAATACAGGAAGCCAGTTTTGAAACCATTGACCTGACAAACAGTAGCTGTCCAAACGAACATTGATCAAACATTTTATTCGCACTAAAAGCCCATTCATTTATTCGCCACCACACCACGTGGTGTCGATTCGCGATGATTTAATCACTTTAGAGAGAAAGCTCTAACAAGTCCAACTACAGCTACTAGCTGTATAACAGTCTAAAACAAGTAAACATAACAGCCTTTGGCTTTATAAATGACCACGTGTGTTCAATTAAAATGCTAGCTCTATAACATCGTACAAGTATGCCGTTAAACAGCGGTTGCCGTATCTCTACCCTCCTATAATGCTCTTAGTCAGACGGCTGACTAAAGGATAATTGTTAGAGTATTATAACACCAACAAACATATAAAAGTATTACTCTACACTCCTATAAGTACCTTAGACAGGTGTAGGTGTAATTAATCGCAATAATGCAGCTTATACATCACGAGTGAACTGTAATAATGCTTTAAGTACACCTGGGAACTAAATGTGTACTCTTAAATGGAGTAAAATGCTACTTGGGTTTGATTGAATATGTTATATTTTGTTCAATAGTATTCCTGAGGCTTGACACACCCGCGCAATAATATTGATAGGTATTTATTTATTGGGATTTTACTATGCCATAAAGTTGTTCTTTAATCTTTTGTTTACCTTCAATTTTTTCGAAGCCGTTTTAGTATAGGTACGTCTAACGATCTATTTATTTATGAAAAAAATAAAAATCCTAGGCATGGTAGTCAGAAATGTGTGTAAAAGTAAAAACATATATCAGTTAACATTAAAACAGGCAGCCAGTATTCAAACCATTTACCCGGTATTTAACAGTAGATATCCAAACCTCAGAGCAATAAACCAACTGGAGGTGTCATTGTCAGGCGTCCCCTGCTGCCATACAAAACCAGTTCATACAAATCCTATGATTTGACACTAGCGCGAAACATACTCCGCTCCCCGCGAGTTTTGGCAGCAATATTTGAAAATACATTTGTGTTCATTGCGTGTCCATATTGGTTTTTTAGTCTGAGGTCCAAACGAACATTGATCAAGGATTTTATTCGCACCAAAAGTCTATTCGTCACCAAACCACGTGGTGTCGATTCGCAATTATTTAATCGCTCATATTAATCACTCATAGAGATTGTGGGGGTGCTTCATAATGATGTTGAAGAGAGATGAGAGAAACGATAGGTCACTATTCTAAATGTTTTATATTTACTGGTACCAGGAACATATTATATAATAAACTTATCGACTACATTATTCTATCTTAACTACGACCTATCTCTAGCGATACGGGAAGGCGACTGGCGAACCGGGCGACTAAACTTAAGTATCCAGTGTATCCACTTAAATACATATGCGCCGGTTGCCCTGTGTCCCTACAGAGAGCTTTTTGATTGAATATTTTTATATTGCATATTTTATAGCAGCAGCGATAACCGAGTGGGAGACCGTAGGACTGCGAAGTCAAATGTCTCGCGTTCGAACCCACGGCACACACCTCTGTCAATCAATAGTTAAGAATCGTCTTTTGGAAAATATGTGTGTATTAACCATATATATTATCACTCGCTAACGGTATAGAAAAACATTGTGAGGAAACTTGCATGCCTGAGATTGCCTAAAAAGTACTCAAGGTCGTGGAAATTCTACTAATCCGCACTTGGCCAGCGTGGTGGATTATGGCCTAACCCTTCTCATCATGAGAAGAGGCCCAAGCCCAGCAGTGAAACATGTATTAAATACAGGGTTGCTATTATAGTCGATTCAATAGTGTTACTTAAGAGTAAATCGACTCTAATGAAAGACCGTACAAAAGTAAAGTTATAAATAGTTTTGACTTGAGTTCACAACAATGATAATTTTTTGTACGTTATTATCAAGTTTTTTTTTATATGTATTTATATTCTATGCCTGCAGCGAACGCACGTGCAGTCCACCTGATAATAAGTGCAGTACAGAACGTAGACATTAACAATCCACAAAAGCAGATTGCAGATACGTCGCTTCATCTATTAATGTAATGCCTCATATGCCAGTCATTTCAGGGCCTCTGATCTCTGCACCAAACCGGAACACAGTAATGCAAGCACTACTATTTAGCGACAGATCAAAGGAAGGGTGTGATCTCAATGTTCAAATTGTTCTTTAAATTGAAAAAAAAAATCGTAAAAAAAATATTAGGTGAAAAGAAATACTGGCCATGTATGAAGCTGTTTTAATTAATGGTGCATCCACCCTGTATAATGGACTACTTCTCGAGTATCTCAACTATCACTAATAATATAAAGTGGTACAAATATGGATTAGAGTTTGTATGTTCATACGAGGTTGCATTTCTGTATAAATAATAAAATAGGTACAGTCGAGTTCATTATTATGTTTCCAGTTTTGAACCTTATTGCAGAAATGATAAGGTACTAAACACCAAATTAACGAACTCGACTGTGCAATGGGCCAACGAGTTAGCTATGCAGGGCAAAAACTTCTATGTCATAGTAAAGACTTACTACACCAGTTATGGATAAGTGAGTTATTTATCTAAATAGTGGGTATATTAGACTTATTAAATATGTAATTCACACATACATATCTATTGCAGTCAGTTTTCACTAAGGCGTAGAAGTTTTTGCCCTGCATACCTAATTGCTTGGCCCACTGTACCTACTCGACCTCCTGAAGAGTAGGAACTGAAATACTAGGAGCGTTAAATTTTATATCATTCGGGTTCACGTTCCTTGTTATTTTATTATTATTTTATTATTATTGCTCCTGGAAACGTGTGAGTTCGGTTGAAATAAATTGCTTTAAAAATACTATTTTTAGCGAAAAAACAACATAACATAACATCATGCACGCCTTACAGGCAGAATGTATATGGCTTCCTATGAAAAAATGTAATATCTAATTGTAATACCTACATTCAATGCAATAAAATATATTCTATTCTATTCTATTCTATTCTATTCACGCCTATATTAGCCAGAAGGGTGTGGCAGAGGTGTACAACACCCACACTTGACTTGTTATGTATAGGTTCTATAGGGTAGGGGGTAAGCCCATCGCCATCCACTTCGTGCTGATATTGTGAATTTTCTTGTCCGACCCGGGAATCGAACCCGAATCCTCGCGGTGAAAGGCGCATACGCTAACGACTAGACCTTCGAGGTAGTTCGTAATTTTTTTTTTTTCTATAAAAAAAGCTTACTAGTAATTTGCAAATACTAATTACTAGTATTCTTGTTAACTCCCTCCAGCTAAGCTTAATTCGCTTGTGTTAGGAGGAAGTTCACGACCGTGGTGTAATGGCCAGGATTCGAACCCACGACCTCTCGATCGTAAGCCCGAAGCGGCCGTGGCGCAATGGATAAGGATCCATTGCGCCACGGCCGCTTCATATCATATTATATTATTATAATTAAAATAAAACAACAACATACAGTAGGTAAATTTACTCATTTTCCACTATAAAATACTTATCATTAATTTACAGAATTAAACTAAATAATATCACATATCATCAACGACGTGTCTAATAAAACATAATGTACTAAAATTATGTACCAATATTCTATGAAAAACGGGATATAATCCCACCCACACGCCCACCACTGTGACTCCTGTGACGCCAGAATCTACAGCGGCAACCAACTGAAAGGCACCGTGCATGACACACGGGCAATCCCAGGGAGAGTTACAATTGTCTTGGAACCCGCAACGAATTTAATTAGAAGTATATAGTTGGAGTTGGAAAGTATGTATCTTTACTTCCCTCCAAAGCAAAGCGGCAGACTGAGTAATGCCAAATATAGACCAAGTGTCTATATGGAAAGAGTGTAGACACCATGGACAGTGACAAAACTATGGGGCCTAAATTTGATTGCTCAAGGTACGGCAGAAACGGTAAATGGGTATGGTATTATATGACTGTATATAAAATATCTTCTTCTTCTTCTTCGTCTTGTCGATGGCACGACAAAATTTGTTTTGACTTGCCATCGTGGTGAAAGGATTAGCCAATTCGCTTTGGAGAACTCGCGAATTGCCCAGGGTTCGCCGGGCGTAGGGAATCGTTGTGTACGTCACTCGGGGAGGCTCCTTTCATGCAAAGATGAAAGTTTGTGAGTATGAGAACTGATGGACCGAATTAGATTAAATTCTGTACACGTATAGTTCATAGCCGTTGTTCACGTGTGGTGTAGTGGTTTAAGCGGTCGCCTCGCCGCTCTCCACTGCACTGGTGTTGTGGGTTCGATCCCCACATGGGACAAATCTTTGTGTAATTCGCAAATATTTGTTCTGAGACTGGGTGTGCTTGTGTGAGTGAATGAGTGTATTTGGCCTTGTCATTGGGACCATTGGATAGTGTAATTGCTTCTGGCGTTCTATCTAATGTAAAAAATCCAAATTTATAATTTATTTATTTATTTATAGCCTGGAGTATCATAAAGGCTGTTTAATATCACTTAGCTGGAACTATGGGCGGACGTTAGTTGCTCTAAACTTAAAAGTACTTTGAAGAAAACAGGATTATAGTCTACTTAAGGCCCAATTTCACCAACAAGTTAGACCGAGGTTATTTTAAACTGACCAATTTGATCTCTCTCTATAATTCAATATTTGAAAGGGAGAGAGAGATCGAAAAACATAGTCCAGCGTTAACCGTGGATTAAGAAGTTTGGTGAATTTAGGAGTAGTATAACTCCGGCTCTAGGTGCTTCAGCCCCGAGCTCGACTTTTAACATTAATATGTTTCATGTATCTTCTACTAAAACTACTTTATTTTTCTCTTAAAAGTGCAATGTTCACATTTATCTGAGCCGACTTCTAGTCTTAAGGATTTGGCTGAATGTTTTACGTCGAGTGAATGACCTCAACAACCCAGTACGAGCCGATTCAATACTCATTGATAGAATCATAGATCTTCAACAGGAATGGAAGAATTAGCGTGCTCACTGAGTCACGAAAAAAGATTCTAATCCCTTACTCATTGAACATTGGTACATAATAACTCTATACATAAACATTTCAAAAACGTTCAATACATTTTGTCAATTCGTTTGAAACCAATCACAGACTTAAATATAATCTCCTGTTGTAAGTAATACAAATTGCGATGAAGCAGACAATAAATATGATAACAAAGACTTGTATGTATCTAGATAAGCTGCAAAGTACTATAAAAGATAACCAATTAGCTATTTTGTATTTCTGCGTAGAGAATATTAAACGTACACAAATCGAGACTAAATACATAACATAAGCCTGTATTAAGTAAAATCTAACGGGAAATAAGGCGATCATTTATTATTTACCTATTAGGCTTGACGTTTCGGCAGACAATATTATTAGCCGTGGTCGCAAGCAGACAGTCTGCTTCCAACCACGGCCAAAATCTTTTAAATTTTATTTTTTTCTACTTTTACTTTATCATGCAACGCGTATGTTTAAAAGTTTATGCTCGCCTGTATTTCGCAAAAAGATATATTATTCAACATTACACCTGTTATGTGGACGTAAATAATATGTAGGACGACCGGATGGCGGAGTGGGTAGTGTGCCTGCCTGCGACGCCGAGGTCGTGGGTTCGATTCCCACTTAAGACAAATCTTTGTGTGCATGAACATGAGGGTTTGTCTTAGTCTGGGTGTTTCTATGTATAATAAGTATGTATTTACGAAAGAAAAGTATATATGTATTAGTATCAGTTATTCTAGTACCCATAGTACAAGCTCTGCTTAGTTTGGGACTAGATAGCGTTGGGTGTGAGTTAAAAAAAAAATGTTGAGGCCCCTTGTTATGAGATTTGAGGAATCATTCAAAGAATTTCAAATAGCTCTTGAGACATCCTGGTAAGCAGCCGCATACGTCAATCTAAGAATATCGCAGTAGTCAGTCACCATATGAAACCGAGAAATTTCGATCAAATTAGAATTAAATTGAACATTTTACTTTGGAGTAACTTTTGCAGCTTTTTGTAGATATATAAAAGTTAATACTCAATATTAAATCATAAGTACTATTCAAAATATAGAATCAACTTACAGTAAAGATAACACAGACAGGTAATCATTTTGGAAGGAACGTTTGGTTTCCTAAAATAATAATTAAAACGCTAACATAAGGCAAGTCATTTCGAGCGAGGGTATTAATTCTTCGTCCTACCTCAAATATTGTAGAAATGGAACGAAAACTCCGTTTCATTTTAATCTACATTTGCTGAAATCGCTACCATACGAAAATTAAACTGCCAAAAAATCTGATAGAAGTAAGCAAATGTTGAAGGAATTAAATATGGTAGGAATATAATAATCGTAAATTGATTAAACAGGGTGGGAATCTTATTTTAAATTGATATTTTCCGTTTTGGCGGAGTAATGTCGAGAGCGAGATGTAGCTCTTTTTCATTCGTAATATTTACATATTTTTCAAAAAATTCTGCGCCTTCGCAATTTTTAATAGCCCCATTGAAATCTTAAGCCTACAGGCCCATTAAGCCTTAGCTATATTATATATTACACCTTTGCGTTCACATCATTTGATAAAACCCCTAATACTTTAAAAAGAGTAGCTGCTGAAGACAATAACAAGAGTATATCAAGTGCTTCTAATATAATTTACTATTTCATTACTCTACTACTTCCATCGATTTATTAAAACACGTTGAAAAGAATATTAAAGCTACTAAACTTTTTCTACAACATCTATTTATAATTCTCACAAATAGCTCTTTGTAACGCTAAAGAAAATATAATTTACTAACATTTATAAGAATACATTAATAAAATTCTAGTAAGTACATCTGATTGTCCACTCACAATGTCTTAAAAATTGTAAGTTACTTTAACAATTTAAAAGAATCTTCTTACTAAGATATTGCCTTTACGAATATTAACCATATACTTACTAAAACTGCAAAACTAGAAGCACTTGCTTTAGAACTTGAAGATGTAGAATTATTATTATTTATGACAACAACTGGCCACCAATGAGATATAGAAATGTAATCATTATCACTCTTTGGTTTCTCCGTAGTAGCATGTTCCAGCATATTGTCCGGTAAATAGCTACCACACGTAGGGAAATTTCTGGGAACCGGCGCCATATCCTTGTGTTCCCCTACTTTAAAAACAAGAGCCATACCAACTTCTACGTGGAATTCTATATGACAATGGAATAACCAGTATCCGGGATTGTCTGCCTTAAATCTGAGAATAGTATACCCTCCATCTGGGACGGTAACAGTATCTTTAATCGGAGCGTTTTTTAGATTTCTTTTCATAAGACCTGCTTTGTCGTAAGCTTTGATTTCGTCTACAGTAATATGTTTGGCTAAACGTCTAAGTCCGACTACTCTGAAGCTATGTCCATGAAGATGGAAAGGGTGATTTGCGTCGAAAGTGACTCCTTCGTCGACTATGATGAGTTCCACTACAGAATTGAGTTTGACGGAAAGTACGTGGGAACATTCGCAGAAGCCTTCTTCACAGGAAGGATCGATGCTTGAGGAGTTGCAGAAGTGGTCTGGCGAAGGTCTATCGATGAGGAGTGGACTTGAAGGTATCTTCATGCTGATGTGGTTTAGTTGAGGGGTGTACAGACGGTTGCTTTTGTTTGGAACTGGAAACAGAAAAATATATATATATATATCTATTCAATAAGTGATTTAAATGCATTATAAAATAAATATATGATGTAAAAGAATGAATTAAATCACATAGTAAAAATACCTCGAATATCTTTAAATTAAGTTACTTATTTGAATTAATATTAAATATTGAGGTTATCCAATATTAATGATAATAGTATTGTGTGATGTGATTTAAATCTGAAAGGATCTCCATTTTAATAAAGAGATTTTAATTAAGATTCTATTACTAGTGATAAAACCATTTAAAGATCGTTACGTTAAGTGAAATTTAAAATGTATTTACATTATTTTTATAAACCAGTAATATTAAGAATTTTCAAGCATTTTTGATACAACAATTAAAACAAGGCAGTTGCCATAATAGAATAAGCAAGTAAATGAAAAAATATAGTGTTTGATTTTATTAAAAGTGCCAAAACGAGTTTATCTTAACGTACTTAATTATTTTAATCGCATCAACCGGTAAAGTATAAAATTATTTCTTGGGGCGATTTTCTCATTAACTCATTTTCTCGCACGGAAACGGTGCAGTAAAATATGTTCATATAATATATATACCTATAAAAGAGCTCGGTTTTTATTTTGGTATATTATTTATGAAGATATTCTACTACACCAGGGTAATCACAAAACAGCCTAAAAGCACAAGACGACCTTTGCCTAGCAGTAGATTGTCATGCAAGTTAGGATCTCTTCATGTACTGTTAAGACAATACATAAATATTCTAAACTACCAATACCAATATATACCAATTATTCTCAAAAATAAATGTATATTAAATATCTCACAACTTACACATAACGCCATCTAGTCACAAACTAAACAGAGCTTGTAATATAGGTACTAGAATAACTGATACTAATTCATATTTACTTTTCTATTCATAATACATATATACATATATACATACATAGAAACTCCCAGGTTCATGCACACAAAGATTTGTCTTAAGCGGGAATTGAACCCGCGACTTTGGCTTTCTATTATTTAATATTCAATTTTTATGTCACTTGTAAAATGTATCTGTTTCTCACATAAAAATATAGTCTTACATTAATATGATTCACTGGGGTGCATGAAAGGAGCCGACTGACCCGAGTGACGTACACAACGATTCCCTACGTCCGGCGCACCCTGGGCAATTCGCGAGTTCTCCAAAGCGAACTGGCTAATCCTTTCACCACGATGGCAAGTCAAAATAAAATTTGACTCAGCCATCGACACGACGAAGAAGAATATGATTCACTATTATTATTCAAACTTTATAAATAAAAAATACCTTGGTAAAATCCATAATACGGGGACCTGTGGAAGTGTGAGTTGTTCTTCGCGTAGAAATCATAAGCTATGTAGAATTGGTAGTCTGCGACCTCCTTCAAACTGTCGTCGTGGCCTGCTACCGATCTCATCTCAGCCACGCTTATTGTTTCATTCTCTTCTTCACCCTTGTTTAGTGCGTTTAGTTGCTGTAATGAAAAGCCTGTGTCAGATATTTAACTAATTAAATGTCGTTAACACAATCTTTAAAACAATTTCCTTATTTATGATTGTTATGCTGTATTTCACATTTATCAAATAATAGGACCCAAAAAGTTTTCTTTAGGTATCCTAAGGTTTTCAGTGGTCGTAGAACACTGAAGGATCTCGCGCAAAAAAACACAACCTTTAACCTGTCGCCAAATGAAAGGAAATTCACAATAGAAGCACGGAGTTGGAATTGTCTCCGGTGGATGGTGATAGGCACACTGCCTACACACTGCCACATCATAGGACCCATAACAGGTGTAATGTGGGTGTCGTAGATAGATAGAGAATTATTTATTGTACACAAAGAAGAAGTACATAATTGTGATACACAGTCTAATTGAAACATGCACAATGGGCGGCCTTATCACTATAAAGTGATCTCTTCCAGGCAACCTTTGGATGGACAGGAATAAGTAAATAGACATGGTCAGTTGTGTAGTGTAGTAAATTAAGAAAGTACTTACTTAACTAAAATAATGTGTATACATACATGTATACACATTACATACATACATACTTAAATAATACATACAGGCCGATATAAAATATATATTAAATATATTGAAATAAATATAATATATTGTATATATATATATATAATAAATACATATAATATATAGATAAATATATACATACATAATTCAGAATACATTTTAAAGCGATGATATTTTTTTAGTGGCTTTATTATGATAATGTTCCTTAACTCTATTCTTAAACACAGCTAATGTCTGTGAACGCCTGATATCAACCGGCAAATCATTCCACAAGCGCACAGCTCTTACAGAGAAAGATTTATCATAGAAACTTGTTGAATGCTCTGGTATCTTCCGTCTTCGTACTCCTCTGTCACACCCTTCTGGGTATAGGCGTGATGTTATGTTATTTCTACTTACCATCAGGTTAACTAAACACCCATTCACTACATACATCGTATAAAATTCCTTTTAAATCATGCTAAAGCTAAAAATTCATATTATCCTTATTAATCAGAATCTGAAACATTTTACTCACCAATCCTTCGTTATGCAACTCGTACCACGTAGGGTCGCCGGGAGGCTCTAGGTCCATAGCACCTTCGTAATGTAGTACTGCCACTTGTTTCGCCATCGTGAACCTGATGGAAGGAAATTATTATGATTACCTTGAAATTACTACTAACAAGTACACGTATAGTATGTAGTGTTGCTAATTTAGGGACTCTCTTGTCTGGGTATGTCCTAGCGACAAAATCTAGCTACTTTTCTGGCGACATTTGAGGAACACCAAAACCGAATTATTTTCTTGAAAATCAAGCTAAAATTTTACCCTTTCATGACCAATTATTGTCATGTAAATAGTAAATAAAAGCTCATCAGATGCAGAAATGTGGGACTTTCTGGCGACTTATGCCACTGAATCTGACGACATGAAAAATTTGGAGTTGGTAACATTAATAGAGTTAGTGATTTTACAATAGTAGCATGTAGGTATTTTTACATAGGGTAGATTGGTTAAAATATTAAAAGGGTTAAGTAACTAAACCGACATCGATACATTTGACGTTTAAAGAGTTAATAAAAGTACAAAATTGTGCTTTATCGACATCTGAAGCTTCTAGGCGCTCAACTAAAAGTTCTAGTGTTATACCATTGAAATCTCACATGTAATCTATTGACCTAGTAAGATAAGAACGAAATAAAAATAAAAATTGTGACGATCAAGTAGGACTAAGGGCCAAGGACAATAAATATCCGCGCTTCACGGAGACGACGCTTCACCAGTCGGCTCGTGACCACGAATGATGCAAGTCATTTCAAAACGTCGAGCATAGGTATTTATGTACCTTTATAATAATACGATATAATTTATAATACATCCGATTTATAATAACACATAATAACGCGATTTAGACCTGTTGTCTAATTTTTGAAAATGTTTAAAAACATATAATCTATTCTGTAGCAAAGCAAAAGAATTTACTGTGGTTTTCAAACATTTTGAATCCTTTAAAAAAATCTTTCTCCAGATTGAATTTTCCCTGACTACAGACTGGCATTGTGGGATGACCTTCAAACCTAATCCGATCCTGCCGACTACCAGTACAATTGATACGTTTGTATAAAAAAAGTAAACATACACTTCGTCGCAGTCCATGAGTCCTCGGAACCTGATCCAATAGTTGTCAATTTCATTGTTCGCTTCCAAAATAAAGTCGTACCGCTCGCCAGCATAAGTCACCAGTGATGTGGCTGTAACAAATGGTAACTGTTAGAACATAACATAACATAACATCACGTCTATATTATCGAAAATAGTGTAGCAAAGCAACACCCACATCAACGCGCTGTGAATGCAAGCATTTCATACTATCTCATCAAAAGTGTACGGACACGAACGCGTTATTAGAAGGAAGTATATTATAAATTAAATTAAATTGAATATTCATTTCTTTTAGTTAAAACACCATAGATTACATTATTATGTCACATTTATTTTCAATAAGATGTGTAATAAAATATTTAACAACTACTTCTTCGTTTGAATTTTTCCATAAGCTTTATAAATGACGCAAACTAGATTTTTGTTCCTCCTGAAAACTTGACGAAATCTAAGTAGCCAGTTTAACGACGATTATTATCTTTGCTTCCAATAATGAGCCGCAATAAAATTCATTTTTTACAGTTAGCTAGGTTACAATTCTAATAGCTAGGTAGACGCTTGTGCCCAATCGGGCCTTTTTAATAATAATAATAATAAGCTTTATTGCACACCAAGGAAAAATAAGTATACAGTATAATAATAATTATGTAAGTATTAGTATAACATATATTAATGTATTTTAAATAGCTATTAATTTATTACCTAAGTGTCTGCCTCACACGTGTTTAAAACTGCACCTACTATCTACATCTCTGCATCACCCAAAGGTTGATTGGTAGAGAATACTTTTAGTATTAAGTCCGCCTTTGTACATTTTAGTGCATTAAGTTTAAATAAATAAATAAATAAATAAATACAGAGCAAAAGAAGATGTATAGTACAAATGGCGGTCTTATCGCAACTAAGGCAATTTCTTTCTGACAACCATTGGATGGAGAGTAAGAAACCTTTTTGTACGTTGTATGTGTGTTTTTTTAAGATTTTAAAGATAATTTATTTTCTGTTTTTGACAATAACTTCCTTGTTAGTCTTCTTTATGTCTCTGTTCTGCTCTGGTGTTTTATTTGGTTATTGTATCTTATTTTCTTAATTTTATGTTTTTTTCCTTCTTTTCTTTTACGTTTCAACCCAATTCACAACAACGCTTTAAAATTTAAGCTACATTTTATTCTATCACGTTAATTAAAACTGGCGTTTCAAATTGAACATTCTAGTTAGATAGAAAGGTAATGAATAAACCAATGGAAAGTATAAATAAACTGAAATAGTAGAAGCGTTCCATTTTATAACACTCGCTTGCACGTTGCTTGTTATTTTATTATTATTGCTTCTGGGGCAATGTATGGCCGGCAATGCAAGAAATATATAGCTGTAGAAATACTTATGTTACAGAAAACCTGCTAGCCTATTTTTATTGCTATTATATATTTTCTAAATATAACATTACTTTAGAATTTTACCTGTTATATTTAACTCTTAACTTATTTATTAGTAAAAAAATTCCACGTCAATGCATAATATATTTTAATCACACAATCCATCAGCATATTAAAAAAAATATTAATAGAAATGAATAATGAAAATTAAAAATACACAAATAAAAAAAAATTCAATGCAGAATGTCATATTTACATATCAATCATTACTTCTTTTTCTGAACTGCACCTACCTATGCTCATCTCTGCACCACCCTAGGTTACCAAATTAAGCTCCTGTGTCGAATAGAGCGTCTTACGTCGCTAGTGAATAGTCAATGAGTGTTTGATCAACGTTTCTTTGCTGGTGTTGGAATAACTTAATTCAGCAAAAGCGCACGCTTTTGACTTGATTCAAGTGTAAGTTAATGAGATTGAAATCTTATAGCATACGCATCGGAGCTGGTACTTAGATTGATTTTAATCTGATTCTAAACAGTTTGATTAGTACAAATTTAGTTTTACTTATAATTTATTTTTACATCATTTGTTTGTAATATTTTGACGTGTCCTAGGGCCTATGAAAATGAATTTAATTTGAATTTTCATACATACATAGAATCACGGCGATATCCCAGTGAGACGATGGAACGCGTCGTGCTATGCTCCTTACATACTTTTTTTATATAGATTGTCTTCATTTTATAACATGTGATCATTATTAGGCATAGTTTCCAGCAAAGCGTAGAGGAGATATCGAATCAGTCAGGTTTTGTTACCGAAGTTAATGGAAATAACGAAACGTTATTTGTTTTCAGACACTTATTCTCATCGCTTTGCTGAAAACTAAGCTTAACCTTAACCACGAAGGTTAAGCTTACTTACGAAATTATCCAGACAACATAATATGAATAAGAACATAACATCATGTAAGGAATATGAGTATAATAGTTAGTTAGGTATATTTATCTTTGGTAGTTTCCTCTTAAGTTGTACACTTATCTTGCCCTCTATGGCATCATCGTCTCCTCTATTGCTCTAGGTTTGCTGGAGAACTCAAGCACTGAGTTAAGCTCGTCTTTTATATAGGTACAATTACTGTTTTATGTATATTCTTTGTAATCTTTTGTGTACAATAAAGTATTAAATAAATAAATAAATAACACCCACATTGCACGTGTTATATATAATCCTGATTGAGAGTAAGGCTATCACCATCTGCCTGACACGTTTTCAAACTTCGTGCTGCCACTGTGATATAACTTTCTGACGATGGAATTTCATATAATTTTTTTTTGACTCCAAGAATTGAACCCAAAACCTTACGGTCGCAGCCACGGATTTGATTACTTAGTAGCATTGCTTTAATGCGAGAATAACTTAATAAAGCAAAGTGGACGCTCTGACTGGATCCAGGGTTGACACTACTTGTGCTCGCTAAATGCAAATGCTCTACACCTAATGGATATTGCCCAAAGCGAAGTACTGAATATTGGAATTGGGTCTGCTTGCTTTTGACAATATTGCTTCGGTTATAATTTGAAATATGGATGCGAAAACTGTTTCGATGAATGGGACATTTGCTTATACATCATTACTACCAGCAACATATGTTCCAAAAATAAAAATAGAAATAAACTGTTTATTTGGACCGCTATTCCTTCTATGTAAATTTTTAAGAGGGAAAAACTACTTGGCTATTTTTCATACAAAAGTAAAATGGGTTTAACTTAAATATTATTAATTTATTATCTAATATTATAGTCAAATCATATCTAAAACACTAAAATGCATGTTTGCAAACGCCCATTTTTTAAAAATTATTAGTTTGTTTTTGTTTGTTTTTAAACTTTTTATTGTACAATGAAACAATTTATAAAACAATTCATGACACAAAATACAATAAAGGCGAGCTGTAATGTAGTTAAAATTTTTTGTTTGTATGTAACTCAATTTATGATTAAAATTATTTAGACATAATGGCCACGAACAAACATGCATTTTAGTGTTTAAGATTTGATTTGTCAATAAAAATAGATAAAAACTTATTAATATAAAAGTTCAACCCATCTTACGTTAGTATGAAAACACGACGCTCGGGAGTCTATCCTTAAAGAATGTTATTTATAAAGAGCATTTTACCAAATGATATATCATCTATGTAACTTTAGGCAAAAAAACTTATCCTCAGTTTTCCTTATAGCAAAATTCCGGACACCCCTACAAAAAGCAGGGGAGCCAAAGTCAACGAATGATTCTATTTAGCATTTTAAAACGAAACGACAAGAGTTCCAATTAACTTTATTTGTATTCGTCTTCTCTCTTTGTGAGCGTGATGTATGCATTCGTTCGAAACAATTGGGTATGCAAATGCATCTCTTCCATTGAACGGTTTTACAATTCCATCGCTTTCTCATTTTTCGATTGATTTGGTTGCATCTTAATTGTATGATTGCACGGACTTAGACTTGGTTTGTGAAGTTTTATTATTGATATTTTTTTTTTGAGATTATTTCTTACTCTCTTCTTCTTCTCTAAAAAGTTTAGAAGGGTTTTTGTTAAATTCTTGTTTCTGCGTGATACTTTAAAAATCATGACTGTGTTGATTTAAGAAGGATGTTATGTACAAGGCATAGAGGACCCACAAAAATAAAGTAGTGACTTTGATAATGTGAAGTTTTATTTTTTAATTATTTTTCTTGAGCCCTCCTGACCGTATCTGTTTACTACGCCTGAGACCGAATGGCTAAAGGATCCCTATAACGTTAGTTTGAAAACACGAAGCTCTCCCCTAAAAAACGAAATAAAGAACTCTTTACCAAATGAAATATCATCTTTGTAACTTAAAGTAAACAAACTTATCCTCAATTTTTTTTCCATTCAAATTCCAGATACCCCTGCAAAAAGCAGGGGAGCCAAAGTCAACGAATGATTCTATTTAGAATTTTATAACGAAACGACAAGAGTTCCAATTAACTTTATTTGTATTCGTCTTCTCTCTTTGTGAGCGTGATGAATCCATTCGTTCGAAACAATTGTTTACGCAAATGCATGTTCTCGATTGAACAGTTTTACAGTTTTTTCGATTGATTTGGTTGCATCTTGATTGTACGATTGCATGGATCTGTTTTTTATTAAAACGCGGGACTTGGTTTGTGAAATGTGAAGTTTTATTCGTGAGTTCTTTTTTTTTGAGATTCTGTCATGCAAAAAGTATGGAAGGGGTTTTTGTTAAATTCACATTTCGCCGTGATACTTAAAGTCTCGTAGTTTAAAGAAGGATGTCATGTACAAGGCATAGAAGACCCACAAAAATAAAGTAGTGACTTTGGTAATGTCTATTGAATTATTGAAAATATCTCTTTCTTCTCAGATAACAATATATATCAATCCCACCGAAACATAAATTAAAATAGAAAATCCCACACTTTATTGTTACAAGCGTGCTTTTTCCTCGATAGTCAAGTGGTTAGCATATTTCCTTTCATAAGTTCGATGCCCAGGTCGGGCAAAGTGTTATTTGTGAAATTTCCGTTACGAAATTCACAATAGCAGCACGGAGTTGGAATTATGCCCGGTAGATGGCAAAAGGTTCACCCCCTATCCCATGAGACTTAAACATAGCAGGTGAAGAGTGGGTGTTGTACACCTCCGCCACACCCTTCTGGGTAATATAGGCGTGATGTTATATTATGATGTTATGTGTTAAGAACTAAACGTAGGTTATAAATAAAATCAACATTACTATCTTTGGGCAATACAAACACAAATATGAATTACTAAACTAACTAAATTCTTCAACAAACCCAAACAAAAAGAATATCCCTGGAATAAACAAACGATTAAAAAGTGAGTACAAGACATGACAGAAAGCCGCGGGCTATTGCGGGTACGAAGTAACATCAACAATGGAAAGATTGTAGGTATGGAATGAGCAAATAATGTGACCTTTGACCGTGTCACATGTACAGTCAGCAACACAAAAAGTTTTTTAAGTTAGGGGACAATTACTGGGCTGTATTTTATACAAAAGTTATATTGGTTTAACTTTAATTTATAAAGTTTTTTAATTGATAAGTAATTTGGAAAACACTACAATGCATGTTTGTTGGCGCCAATTTTTTTAATTATTATTAAATATTTTTAGCTTTTATATCTATACATAACTCAACTAATGATTCAAAAATTTTTTGGCAAAATTGCCAGGAACAAACATCCATTTTAGTGTTTTAGATCCGACTTGCCTTTAAAAAGAGATATTTTTTTTACAATATTAAAGTTAAACCGTTAAGACGTATGAAATCAAGGCGTTCAAGAGTCTACTCCTAACTGTGACGATTGTAATTATTTCATAATTGAATGTATCAAAACTAATCGATAATAATTATGAGCAGTATTTTAAAAAGGGCATATTTTAATGAGATCAAATTTGAATTGTATAGAAGTTTGCAAATTTTGAAGTAATCAGCTACTTTTATTTGCTGACTGTACAACGTAAAAGGTAAAGTGGTTACGAAGTAACATCACAAATGTAGAGATAGTAAGAATGTAATGAGCAAATAATATAACCTCCAACAGAAACACATGCACAACTCAGAAGGTAAACTACGATAAAAATAAGATCCAAGATGAAGAGAAAAAGTAAACAATATGAATCGCACCACTTCTTCTTTCACTGACATGGCAAGCAAAAAAACAATACATTGATTATTTTATAGCATTTGGTTAACTGTTTCTTAGTATAAATTGCTAAAAAATAATCAATAAGAAGTATAAATAACCCTTGTATGTAACATATCGGACGACCAGGGGACGTAATTAGATCCATAAGCCTACTTAACTACGGCGTTGGCCTATTTATTTAGCGGATCAAATGTGAATGAAACTTTATTCCGTTCATTATTCCGTACAAATGGATGAACGTTACGTCATTTCGTGACGCTATGTTCATCCATTTGTAGTTATCTTAAGTAGAATACAAACCAAACAAACAACACATTTGTTACAAATGTTCGTTAAAAGCCTACAAAGTCGTTTGTTTAATAAATCATACGAAATCTTCTGGCACTTCTGACCGTGTCTCTACTACGCCTGAGGCCAAATGACAAAAGGATCCCCAGATTTGAATTTAAATGAACACGAAAATGAAAAATATCAAAGCATTTTGTTCGAACTTTCTCCTCTTGTTACGTATTCCAATTCTTATTTCTATGTGCCCTTATCGTTACGTATTTTAGCTTTTTTTATGTACACGTTTGTTGTTTGAAGGCCCAATCGTCTTTTGATTTAAATGCGAGGATTCATCAAGAGAAACAAGTAATTAAAGACAATTTTCTGTAGTAATCTTTAAGAGGCTTTTAATAATAGTACATTGTACACTAAGGGATGAAAGTAGTTGATTTCATTGGGGATATAGCCTTAATACACCCGAAAGAAATCGAACTTCATACTGCACCTACAAAGAAACAAAATCTACCAAGAACAACAAAAGGTACCAGGTATTTACGATAAATTACAGAATCAAAATTTACCAAAAACTAGCAAATATTACAAACAATACCAAAACAACCATAATTTACCAAAATCTACTAAAAACAACAAAAAGCATTAAATGAGAGAAAAAGACTTCGGCTTCGTACCAGAGAAAGTTTTTTCTACTTTTTCTCTCAATGTGCTCTGCAGCGGGTGAAAAAGTCGTTATAGTCCCACTGTTCAGAACTCGTCCCAAAACACACTTTCTTTTATAGATTTTCTCCGTAAGATACTACAATTAGGTACTTTTGTTAATCTACTTTGTATTTATTGAGTATCGTCCTGTTGATGCTGAGCAAAGCTTTTAGAGGTGAGATTGTTGATAAAATGATGTATGATAATAATATTATGATGCTAAGCGCTAACACTATTATTACAATTTGTAAGTATTGTAAATATATTATACTCAACTCATAATATACCTATGCCTTTTATTTATTTAATCTTTAATTGGTAACATTAAAAATTTCAATCGTAAACATTTTGATTCACCACGTTCCTAAAATAATTATTTCTTTTTTTTGTAAGTTTCAAAGCAACTGTTCCGCCATAGACTAAGAAGTTTATTCAGAACTTTTACAGGCTAATTGGCCCAACAGACTGCAATTAAGTGGGACTACGGACATTGACATATATATATTATACATCTATGTAATCCGTGTCTGGAAAGTTTGGCTGCTATCGCCAAAGTTTTTCCTTCTGCTTGTGTTTGTTCGGACAATTTACAAAAGTCATTAACCTTTTTGTGGATTGTTAGTACCGGCTAGACATACTTGCACAAACAGATTGTGAAAAATTCAGATTGCGCAAGTAGAATTGAGCGTGTAGCCGGCAGATCCACATTTTTGCACAAACTTTTAGAGAAATTAAGATGGAGCGAGTTGGTGGTACCTTTATAAAGTTCAATCAGTGCAAGTACGCCAGTGATACCTACTTTTTAAAAAAAACACAGAGTTAGTTATACAAGGCCGGAAAAGATTATGTAATGCCCTCGTAAATAAGATGTAAAAGCAGCTTCCACTAGTAGAAATTAAAAAAGAACAAAAAATCATTTTAAAAAACGTTCTATTGTTACTATTGCTCATGAAACTAAAAGTCTATTCTAAATATTGTTTTTATTGCTCTTCTTATATACTTATATACTTATACGTTTCGTCACCCACGTTTCATGCATAGTTCTTACATTTCACGAAGACAGTTTGACTGACCATAGGCTATATTTATTTATCGTTGAAGTGTGCATGCAAAATGCAATAGAGTGCATATTCGTTGGAGCGCATTACTCTCGCAAGAGTCGTCGGTATTTGTAACGGACTTCAAAAAAAAAGAAAGAGGTTCTAAATTTGTTTATTTTTTATGTTCTTTCATTTATTGTCAAACACGCGCACTATGACTCACGTCAAGCTGAACTCAACACACAAGTAACGTCCAACTGTCTTCATGGATTTCGAGAACTAAACGATATTGAGAAAAAGCTTTTCATCAACAATATAAGTCAGATGCCTGCTACTTAAATACCCATTTCAGTAATTATCGTAGCATAACATATCAATACCTATATAGTCCCCGTTTTACCATCGGACTACCAGACAAACGGCACTCCGCCATCGCTTCACGGTAGATATGCCACCAATACGCACTAATCGTTTCGCCTCTACTTTTCTTATGCGAACTGTCAAAGAGTAGAACGCCTTGCCCTAGTCTGTGTTAATAGGTATCTCACAGGTAAGCGTGCTCCACCGTAGACCGCATCATCACTTACCATCAGGTGAGATCGTGGTCAAACGCGAGCCTATCCACCATAAAAAAAATAAACAAAAAAGTAGCCTAATATTACCCAGAAAGGTATCGTGTATAAAAACCACATTTCACCTGCCACGTTTTGGTCCCATGTGTTAGGAGCTGAATCTATCGTCCATTCAATGATCACTTACTTGTAATAGGCTGCAAGTCGTAACCGTCGGAGGCAATCACGGTGATGTTATGCCCATCCACTGAAAGCTCCATTGGACAGTTCAGGAACTCAGCGTTGACCACTCGAAAACGGTACCTGTAGCCCTGAAAATAAGGTTGTCTTTTAATTGAGGCTTGTCACTATCGTTAAGCTTTCTTGTAATACCCGGTCAATGATACTTTAGAGTACCAGTGTCTTAGATGTTTGTAATTTGTAGATAATGTTGGCAATTTGACGAAATAAAACTATCAATAGGACTGTTTTATGTCTATATAATCTACACTAAGGAAAGAGAATTGAATTAATACATAACGGAAATTAAAGCCATTAAAATCTAAAGAAAAAGAAAAAGAAACAACAAATCCAATGCAATAAACTACCGCAAATATCCATTATATTATGTCCATCCTAAGGTTGCCTGGAAGAGATCGCGTCAAGCGATAAGGCCGCCCTTTGTACGTTATAGTTTTAAGTACCTATTTTTTTGTATGTTTGTTACAAATTTGATGTGCAAATAAAGTTTTCTCTATCTATCTTTCTCTATCTATGCAAATAAGTATTCCCAAACTCGCCTGGAACGGGGGGAAGGTAGATTGTTTCGCGGATAGATCTATGATTTGACAACTAATTATATAATTATGAAGGGCTTAAGCGGCGTTCTTTCACATTTGGGACGCCTGACAATGTAGTCATTGTCAGGCGTCCTTATGGTTTAATTGTTTATAGTACTTATATTATAAACGGGGTTATTTTCTATGTTTGTACCCAAAAACTCGGCATCTACTAGACTAATCTTGATGATAATTTGTGTGGAGATGGTTCAAAACCCCAGAAACAACATGTCTTGCTCCTTTTAATTACGTGCCGGGCGGGTGGAGTCTTAGATGAAACTTAGTATTACATGAGCAAACGAGATCATAACGATATTAGGTCATATCGCTAGGAATTAATTTACTTTTACTGACTTTTTTTAACTGCATTTTTTGTGTTGATTAGGCGAGGACATTCTAGTGTTTATTTTTTATAAATTGCTAGTTAGTTTGTAATAATTGCAAAAGTTTGGTTTTTTATTAATTACTTAACATCAATATCAATACAAATGTCGTTTCAAAAAGATAACCAAGAATATAAGATATGAGAGACAACACTTTCACTTTTGTTTTAACTTAAACGTGAAGTGTCAGAGCTCTTAGCTTAGCTTTAACACTTTAGTTTTACCTTTTCAACGTAGCAGAACATCTAGAGATATTATTTTTAACTTCCGAGGCAAAGAGAAACGATTTTCTTTCTTTATTCTATGTTTTACATTAATATAGTTTGGCAGTTTCGTTGTTAAAAAAATATTGTGAAAACAAACTAAATTGTTTTTTTTTTTCATATGGAAAGATGGTGCACATGAGTTTCACCACCAGCTCTTCTCATGATACAATACCCATGGGATCTGGTACTTAGATAAATTTTAATCAGATTCTTAATAGTTGGATTTAAATTGATCTAAGTCTCGGTTATTTAAATTATTATAATTTAGTTTTACTTATAGTTTTTTTTTTGTAATGTTTTGACGTGTGGTACTCAGATTGATTTTAATTTGATTCTTAATTGCTAGATTTAATTGTTCAAGCTCCAGTTATGCAAATCATTGTAAATTGTATAATTTAGTTTTACCTTTAGTCTATTTTTATATTATTATTTGTAATGTTTAGACGTCGTGTTTAAGCGACCCCTGGAGTCTATCAAAATAAATGATTTAAATCTTTAAAACGTTGGCACTCACTTGTTCCACATTAAATCTTGCTGATTTCATATATACAGGTTTGGCAGTATCGTTGTTGAAGACCTTGAATCTGCCAACGCCATTGACCAGCAGGGTTGGTGGTTTGTTGTCACCAGTGGAGTGGTGGTGGTCCGTAAACATGCCAATGGATAGCTGGTGGATCCAGTCAGTGATTAGCATTACGTGGTCTGATCTGCAATGGAAAATTTGTGGTTAATAATTGTTCTTATCAAACAAATAGGAGCCCGGCATTACTATTCAAACTTGGAGGTTGAAAGTTGAATTATACATTGAGGTTTTCTTTATACTGTTTTTTTTTTAAGTAAAGGGGCTATTTCGAAATTCAACCAACCCTTAGCTTACTTAGGAGTTTAATTTAGAGACACAAAACCTTTTTTAAGCAGTTTTCCAAATGGAAAGTTTATGAATGACAACAAAAGGCAATTTTAGGAGCTGAGAGTTTAAATGAAAAAAAAACTACGGGTAAATTTTATTATTATGCTTCTGCCATATACTAACACGTATCTCTCGACATATTAAATACGATGTAGAAAGTGCTTGCTTTTGATTTGAAAGCACAAACGTGCGAAATGTTGCCAAACAAACCGTTCAGTTCACACAGTTTTTTCAGCATTTCAATTGAAACTCAACAACGTATTGAAACGGTCCAGAATAAAAACGCTCGAGTATCCGGTACGAACCGGTTTGTTTGATTACACCTGCTGTATCGTGTAGATGTTCAATCAATATTGACACGGGTTGGACTGCTGCAGCTTTGCTACATGTAACGTTTGCTGACTTCAATACTGTGTGCAAAAACTTGTATCTATAGTTTGTTAGACGTCTGTGTTTCTAATATAATTTTAGGTTAAAATTACCGACCCAGCAAGGCGTGGGAATGGTGTATTATGCCCTCATTTTACCCGTTAAATTTAGGTTTTATGTAATTTGGGGTAAGTCTATCGCCGTCTATCTTGCGCAATTCCTGACAAAGAGCTGCTACCGAGAATATACCGACGAAAAATCTCAATTAAAGTTTGAGCTGTAAAAGTAAAAATATCCTGTATTTTTTTTACATTTCAATTGAAATTAGACAACCTTTTGAAAACGGTCGCAGAATAAAAACGTTTGAGTATCCGGTGCGAACCGGTTTGATTGATTACACCTGCTGTGTCGTGTGAAGTTCAATCAATATTGACACGGGTTGGACTGCTGCAGCTTTCCTACGTATAACGTTTGCTGACTAGAATGCTGTGTGCTAAACTTGTGTTACTACAAACAAAATGATTAACTATCTTTCACACAAACGTCATTGTGTGAAAGATAGTTAATCATTTTGTTTACCTAGATTCTTGTGCTATATATTTTTAGTTTGCCTCGTTGGTATAATTTGTGTACCTACTTTCCGTTTGGTAATTCACAATAGCAGCACGAAGTTGGAATTGTGCCCGGTGGATGGCGATAGGCTCACCCCCTATCCCATAGGACCTAAACATAACAGGTGAAATGTGAGTGTTGCACTTCTGCCACATCCTTCTTAGTAATATAGGCGTGATTTTATGTTAAGTTCAGTTATTTTATTTTGCTTATTTACCCCTTTTAACCAGATCTGATAATGCTTTCACCCTAACCATTCTCTTTTAAATATTTATTTAAAAAATCAAGGTCATAAAATATTTACTATAATAATATATAGAATATATATATACTGGTGGTAGAGCTCTTGTGAATGAGCTCGAGGGCGGTAGCACCACCGTCTCACCTTTAACCTGCCGCTAAATAGTAGTGCTTCCATTACTGTGTTTCGGTTTGGTGGTGAGATCAGGCCCTGAAATTACTGGCACATGAGGCATAACACCGTAGTCCTCAGCTGCAGCGACGCATCTATAATCTGCTTTTGTGGATTGTTGATGTCCATGGGCTGTTCTCCACTTACCATCAGGTGGTCTACACGTTCGTTCGCTGTGGTCGTCGTATAAAAAAAAAAAAAAAAAAAATTTCTAAGGTTTACGAATATGAAACGCTTTCTACTTATTAGTGGCTGTAGCTATCTGGTAATCCAATGGTGACATGGGGACAGAGGAATAAGATCCATTTCACATACCTGTCATAATCGTACAAGCTGCCATGATGGTCCTGGGACTTAGGTTTCCTTACAACGAAGGTACCAGCGGCACCATCAGCACGCTGCATGCCGGAATGGGAGTGCCAGAAATGTGTGCCCGCGTGTGTTGCGTTGAATTGGTATCTGAAAATAAATTGTGAATTTTAGAGGAGGTTCTTTATTTTTCATAGCAACTGTCTTGTTGGTTTACTATGCTTTCTTTTTTCGCCCACCCAAAATATGGCCCATTTGTTGTCCTGCCCATTACTTCCTACCCCCTGTACCCTAAAAGACTTTATGCTAGCCAACCAAAACGGCATCTTAGTCGCATCCTATTGGTCTAAAACTATATAAATATAAATAATTTAACAGAATTGCTATAGTCATTAACACGAAAAGAAGAAGAAGAAGAAGTATGCGATCGCTTGAAGTCTCGGATACGGCCTCAGGGTCGGGCAAAATGGTTATTTTGAATTTTCCGTTAGAAAAATTTCTGGAGTCTGGAATTATAAACGACGGGGAATGTCCCCATCACATGATTAGCATGGGACCTAAACATAACTAAGTGATAGTGGGTACTCCTCTGCCGTACCCTTCAAGGTAATATGTGCTTGATGTTATTTATTTATTTATTATAATCAAGAACAATTACCAAAACATACATAATTAACACTGTCACCAATAAAGTTTCTAATAATAAAATTCCACTCGACGGCTTAATTAATCGCACAAATTTGAGAAAATATTATATAAATATATTCAATATTTGTATTTATATTCGCTTATACCTAATATAAGGGAACATAATCGTTAATAGAATAAAAGTAACCTATATAAATCAGAGTTATTCCGCATTAGAAAATAGTTGTGAAATAAACTTATTGAATTTTTCATGAAAAGTAATCAATATTGTTGAATGTATTATTGTAACAGCTACACGCTCGTATTATGAATCTGTTTTTACCGTGTGAGGTTCTAGCGTACGGAACATCTAAAACCACATTACAACACAACACATTATGTTTATATCGACTCAATTTCTCAGAGAAGAATAAATAAGAATTAATTTAACCATCGTCTGAAATTCTACACTTCAGTTTAATTATCGTATTTCAAACTATTCTCTCATTTCAATTATGTAAACCTTGTTTACACGTAATTCCCTTTCTAAAAGCTCGTTACATTTGTCATTACATTTCTGTGGTCTCCGGGAGTAAACTTAAAGCTTTGAGCGTTATAAATTATGTGTTTAGTTTGTTTATCCCTTGTTGTAGACTCGAGAGCCTCATTTAGTTTATTTTTAATAAGATACCTGAGCGAGAAAAGAAAGTTATTTAACGTCAACATAAGTTGCGTAATTTTAACCGACTTCAAAAAATAGGAGGAGGTTCTTAATTTGATTGTATTTTTTTGCTTTAGTTTTTCTTTTAAATTTGTTTAACGATTACTCAAAGACGCCTTGCCCGATTTGAAAAATATTTTGTTTAAAAGACTGTATCACTGTCAATCTATGAAATGAAATTGTATATGTAATTGTAAGAATTGTAATTGTAATTGTAATGGTAATTGTAATTGTAAGACTGTATCACTGTTAATCTATGAAATTAAATTACCTGAAGGTAGTCTCCGGTAATATAGGACACTGCGTAACGTATGGTGTCCCATCCATGTACGGTGTGCCTCGCTGGTGCTGGCCGTGCCAATGCACTGTGGTGCCTTCCGTCATCAGGTCGTTCTCCACGTCTACTATCACCCGGTCGTGTTGGCATACCTGAAACGTTATAAAGATCATTAACATGAGCATACAAACGATTAGATCGTATGATTGTTAATATGAATTACTTCCGTTGATGGTGATCAATATTATGTATAACTAGCTACCGATCGTGACTTCCCCCGCGTGGTAAGTCGATAAAAAGTACCCTATATTATTTCAGGGGTCTCGAACTATTTCCACACCAATTATTTTTAAAATCAGTCAGGTAGAATTTTAGGTACAAACAAAAAAATCTTTCCTTTTTAACCGACTTCCCAAAAAAAGAAGATTCTCAATTCGGCCGGTATGTTTTTTTTCTATGTATGTACATCGATTACGTTGCGGTTAATTACCGGATTCGCGTGATTCTTTTTTTGTTCGACGCGAAATAGCTGCCAAGTGGTCCCATAAAAAAGTATTTTAGTTTGGTCTAGTAGTTTTTATTTTATAAGCATTATTAGTAATTGAAGTCGGTTTTCGTCGGTTTCACGAAAAATCTTCAAAGAATCAAGGAAACTTCAGAACACGTTATCTGTCTATGCATATCGCAAGGTACAGATCACGTTTTCTGTACGTTTTATTTAGATTGTGTAATGACTTGTAATAAGGATGCTTTTAACAAGATTGTTTCAAAATAAAATACTTGTGGCCTAAGAAAATAAAGAGAAACGTTACATAAAATTACAAAATTTTGTAGAGTTTTACTAATAGGAATCAACACATTAGAAAATACGTTGTATTGTATTTACTTCTTAGTTTAATAAACTACAAATCTTCTCGCATATTGTACACTACACACGAAACTCGCATTACCCAGATATGCAAACGCAGTTGCCAGTAAAAGCTAGTTACAGTTCTAACTAGATCATCGCAGCTGACACCTACAACATGTATGTCGGGAAACCTAATTTATTCCATAATTACCTTCCATTTGCCTCGCGAAATAAACTCCGAATAAATAAAATTTAAGTTCAAAACTACCTTTCTACGAGAAAATATGTTTTCATGTTATTTAAAATCTCGGTAACTAGAAAAATACTGAGTTAACAAAACGTTTTGGTTAGGAATGTTAATTTATAAGATTTTCGTTTTGTTTTACTGCGCAACGTGTAATAAGTAGTTATGAGAAAAGTCTGAGAAATGTTTGTCGAGCAACTAATTTACGCTACTAGTTACGCTGTTCTATCAAAGCAAGTTTATTCGTCAGATCTAGTGGCTATCTCAAAAAGTGTTAAGATGTATTAAAAACTTACGGTTCTAAAGCTATTAGTTTTTCTACTATGTTAAAATATTATTGAAATTATAAATAACGGGTGTTACTCACGTAATGTGACTATTTAGTCGACCGCGGTTTCACTAATACTTTTAGACATTTTCAAGAGAGTACGACACGTCGAGTCTGAGTCCCAGCCAGTCTTGCACGACTGCTAGTGCAAGACTGGCTGCAGGTGAAACCACGGTCGACTAAATAGACCAGCATTACGTGAGTAACCCGTATTTCATAATTTTAATAATGTTACAAACTCACGTCAGTTTTTATAAAAATAATGTTAAAGTAAAATAAAAAAATATTAATTACGTACCTCAACAGCTGGTCCAGGCATTTTTCTATTAACCACATTCAGAGGTCTGTTCATACCATCAGCTGGAATGCAGTCCAGCCTTGTACAGTCGCTAGGAACAAACGGGCAGTTATAGCACGCCTTACTCATAGTTTGGTACCATTCGACCACAAAATGGTAGTAACATATCATAGGTTCTTCTCCTTCCCTACATTCCCTATTGCAAGGATGAGCTCCATCAACTAATTCTCCTGTTACTTCATCGTATCTAACATGAGCTCTTATTTTAGCATCATTTATATTTCTACTAATAGCATCTTTTGCTTCCTCTAGCTTCAATTCTTTTACAGGATGCTTGGCTGGAGTTGAAAAGTTCTTTTGAACTGGTTCTAATTTGAGTCCATTGACTGTGCTGTTATTAGGTTTTGGAGCAAATAGTACTCTTGAAGCACTTTCTATAGCTTGTGGTTTGATGTCATTTAATACTTTGACGTTGTGCTCGCCTGATGCGATGTATTCTGCGCTTGTATTTTGATTTCTGCTTTGTCTTGTTTCTGCACTGTATTCATAGTTTATCTCAAGTGTTGTTGTTTCATCTGATATTGTTGATTCTGTTTGTGTGTTAATGCTGTTTATATCTGAAACAATTAAACATACTGTTAATTTTACTGCGTTAAACATGCCTTGGTTTCCTAGTTACAAAAAATTATGTCGATTCATAAGATTTTTAAGATTCATAGGGTTTTTTCCTAATTATTGACAAAAAAAGTCTGACGGGTGCATCAAAGTCATACAAAATTGTTAATACCGTAAACAGCTAATTAAGTACGCAATTTATGTTCGTAACATAATTTGTTTATGGTCAGTATTTAATGAAAATACAACTTATTACTTGTTTATTTATTGATATATCATTTGTATCTTTACCACATGGGTATATATACGCGGTCAAATTTTTACAAGCCAACCTTTTATACCTTATGGACGTTTTAACCTATACGTTATTAATATTTATTGGGTATTTCACATCTTTTTGTAGTGGTAACAGCCCGTAAACTTCGATTAAAATGTTAATATACTAATAAATCATACTAAACCCTAAATAACAAACATCTTATACTACACAAAGCAGTACCCGCCAAAAATATACGAAAAATCGTATATCTTTATTCGCCTATACAATGCGAGACCATCTCAAATTGGAAATGTATAGCTTGATATTGTGTAGCTGCGTACATCCCCAATATTATATAAAAATAGCGAACATTTCAAATTAAATTCATGGGTAACCTTTACAGAAAAATATACATAATGGATCTTAAATTAAAATAGTCTAATAACTTAATCTAAACTTAATAAGTCACTGTCAGAAGGCCTCGTTCCCAAAATGCTGGCAGCATTACCGCGTTGTATTGCGATACTAAGTCGCTGACCGAAATATAAGCCAGCATTTCGAGAACGAGTTGCCTCAGTTAGTCGCGCTGACAACTCTTTGTACAGACCATAAGTGGTACGGCCGCAAGGCCCTAATGTTTGGACCGCAAAAAGCGCAAACATGTAACAGCTATCAAGCGTGCTATATATATGTATATTTGCGCCTCTTGAGGCACTCGGCAGAATCAGCCGCCGCGCCAGCCCTTACATGAGTACCATAGTAACATTTTACATATTATTCAAATCTTTACATACCCGATTAACCAAAAAATCAATTTCAAACCTCAAATCCAACCAATAAACGATCATTAAGATAACATTTGAATTGTAAATCCGCTATCAACCGGCTGACTTAACCCATCTCTTTGCATCACATAAACCGTTTAAGGGGTATTTAGGCCCGATTGCCTTTAACCCCTATGAAAGAGTTTGGGATCATGTTAATTTGGTGGAGATAGGCGTTATCGCCAACGGTGTAATAGGGCGTTTAGGACAAAATGAATCGTATTAAATACTGTTTAATTTGTCGTTGAGGATTAGTTTAGGAATGGAAAATTTGTGCTTTTAAATTGGGGATCAAACACAATTATTGTACATTTTGGGACTATAAACGATATGCTGGGTTTTTAATTTGTTATTCGGTACATGTTTATCTGACAGAAAGTAATATAAACATAAACATAAACATTTATTTATTTCTCTCATAAAGGGATGTACAATTAAAACATACATTATTGGTGATGCCCAGCCAGCGTTAACACCGCCCCACTTGCAACTGTAGTAGGTATTCAAGAAAATTAATTAAAAAAATATTATTATTTATTTAATAAAACAAGCAGGGCGGCCTAGCAATGCAAATAATACAATGTCACACCATATTGTTTTACATAAGCTTAAATTAGCCTTTCAGTAGTGAGTTTTTTAACAGTACCGTGGCGTCATCACCAATAATAAGGATGATAGCTGAGCTCGCGAAAGTAATACAATGAATACCCTATCAAAATATAGGTAAACAGAAACCAAACGCAAAATATTTAAGTTACATACTTGAAGTCAAATTCATCTTATTATTATTCAAAGGGCATGTCCATTTTTAACCAACTTCAAAAAAGGGAGGAGGTTTTCAATTCAAATGTATTTTCTTTTTAATTAAAATTCAGAATAATTTATAAAAAAAATTGAATCCACTCAATCTTTTGCAACTTTCGTAATGAAATTGTATGAAAGGAAGGAATCGTTGTGTACGTCACTCGGGGAGGCTTCCCCGAGTGACGTACACAACGATTCCTTACGTTCGGCGCACCCTGGGCAATTCGCGAGTTCTCCAAAGCGAATTGGCTAATCCTTTCACCACGATGGCAAGTCAAAATAAAACTGCTAAGTCAAAGCCATCGACACGACGAAGAAGAATGAAATCATTTATATTTTTTTTATTTACGCAATATTTTAAATAGCTACCAAACGGAATTCGTAACTCCGCATTCAAGGTACAAAACGATAACGTCACGTCTATGTCGCCGTTTGTTTGGAGCGTTTGGGCGAGTCTATTATTAATGTGCATTTAAAATTGTATTATCTCAGGTAGTTTATGTGATATCAAAGTAATAATTATTATGATATTTCTAATATCGAGAGGTGTTTTAATTACACACAATAAAAAAAAAGTCATCATGCATATTTAAAGTTTTTTACAGAGTTTAAAACTTGTGAAGTCATTAAGCTTTAAAAGTTGGCCTAGTTTTTAAAGTCGGCCAAACATCTAAGGTTTGTTTGTTTGAACAGTGTACACGGCTCCCGATTAACCTTAACATTTCCAGCGGGTATAAGCTGGTCTTGCATTCCGCGTGAAGTCTATACAACGTAAGACCATCATATACTGGTAATGTATAGATTGATCAGTAACCGTGTTCCTACCTACAGACGACGGATCCGAAAAGCCCAACTTGGATTGGTTGCGGTTTCCGTCACGGAATAACGGACGGAACTCCATTTAATTGTGAACTAAAGTTTCGTAATACAAATATTATTTAGAAGGCAAGTCTCTTAAACTAATAAATTAGTCCTCTTTGTTTTGGTTTGACTCTGATTAATTAAAGATATATTTATTTCTCGTAAGAATTAAATTCACTTACATGAGAAGAACAGTAGGTACATGTAAACATTAGTCGAGGCGGCTACAGTACAACACTTTCAATTTCACATCAAAACACATTAATACAATATAGATCATTAATGAATTATATACAATATCACAAGATTCAATCGCTACATAACATTAATTTACAAACACAATTTACTTATTTTGTTATTGATTTTATTAACCGCTTCGCGGCAATCAGGTAGGTAAGCCTGCTCCACCGTAGCACCGTAGACCGCATCATCACTTACCTCAAGTGAGATCGTGGTCAAATGCGTGCCTATCCATCATAAAAAAAATCACTATTTTGCGCGCTTAACTACATAGATACGACAGGCAAAACACAATCATGTTGATTGTGTTTTGCACGTATTAGGTAAAGTAATATTGTTTTTGACCGTTTCTTTTCTTTTTTTATTCACTTGTTTGTTTTAAGTATGGTTTTAATTTGTGAATAACATTGTATTAATATCTAAATACATTATACATACTTTTGGTTTATTTTATACATTTTGGCAAATTGTTATACAACTTAGCACCCCCATACATAAGACTACGTTTCCAATACTTAGTACGCGGTGTGAATAGCTTAATATTTATCTTTTATTTTACTTCCGATTTAGCCAACGTGTTATGCGTACGTCATCATTGCGTACTTGATGTTCCCACTTCTACTCTAAATTCTTCATTCAATAGCCCTTTAACACGTATGGCAAGGCTATACACAGTAAACAAGCTGAAATAAAGCTCTTGCCAGACCCGAGAATCGCTAAATGCTAACCACAAGACAAAGCAGTAAAGTTATTATAATAGAAAATATTATGTACCTTAATTCCTGCCTACTAAGTAATCGAACAAGTTGAGGTACTGGCATTGCTATTCTTTTTTGAGTAGGTGTTTAAGCAAAAATAATTTATCAATTCCAATGGCAAAAAATATAAACGCAAATCAAGGATTATCTACACTAATATTATAAAGAAGAAAAAAAAATCCAAGCAGCTGGGCCATTCTTTATTTGTTGTATAAAAACAGTAAGCAAAATTCGATTGAAAAATATAATGTCTATTGATTTTGCTTTTCGAGTCACATTAGTGAGCATCACTCGATTTTCGATAAAATTAAGTTTTGCTTACCGCTCGCCTTTTTTTTTGATTTAATTTAATTGTTACACCACTTCAATCCCAAACTAAGCAGAACTGTCATGGGTACAGTTGCGAGCTGCTGAGGTGGAAAATTGTACGTGCGACATGAGATCAAAGTTATTTAAATGCTCGTGCTTTTGAGCCTCTCACTGCGCTCAAGATTCTAACCTAGATGCTAATTCGGTACTCAAAATTAGAAAAGAAATAAAGAAAGAAAGAAACGTTTATTCTAGCAAATCTTAAGCTTAGTGATACACTTTTAAAACTACTTATAATAATAATTATATTGATGTGCCAGAAAAGGTACACACCTCAGCATAATACTGCAGCACATAGTAGCACTACAGCGCTGGTATTCTGGTGCGCCCTGATTGTGAGTAAGATATGTGACATTCATCTTAATGATGATAATGCCACTGTCACAATAATTAGGCATTTTTTTAACAGAAAGCACAAAATTAGCACTCGAAGCAAAAACTTTGCGCTTTTGTTACACACATAACTATTTTTGTTTGTTTGTAGCCAATAGGCTCCGAATCTACTGGACGAACCTTTATGCAAATTGGTGCGAAGATAGGTTTAAGCCCCAGGCACAATATAAGCTATTTTTTTATGGATGTATATATTTATATGATGCGCCCGGAAGCTAGTATGTTAGTATGTTACTTAGCCAAAGTTCATAATTAAAAGAAATAACCAATTCATCATTATTTATAGAAGTGACGTGTTTAACCACATCATTAATACGGGGATTTATTTCGCAAATAGTTAAACAAGTAGATACCTATTTAGTTTGTTCATAATTATTATTTATTGATCGCTATGTTCTTATACTTAAAACAAACAGTATGTGTATTTACCTAATTACAAATACTCTGTTAAATGAAGTAATTCTAAGTATATGAAAAATTCCACAGAAATATAGTGATTCTTTAGCGTCACCACAATTGAATGATTAGAATTTATATTATTGGGTATATTTTTATTAACTTAATATTGGTAATTATGGATAAAAAAATGTCTTTTTTCATATTTTTTTACTTTTAACTATTATGAGTAGAAGTAACAAACCTTTCGTCTTTCAAAAACATTGTTTTTTTTTTATTTTGGTGTTTTTTTAGCTCGTATTCTGTCGTGTTTTTGTAATGTAAAGGATGTAAATTATTGTATTGTATGTTAATAAAAACTTGTACAGAGGGGATTCCTTGAGGTTTTCTTTAAAGTAAGTACATGACTGTCATAGGTACTTATTAAATACTAAACTTGGTTTGTCCATTATAATATTTTATGTATCTAGTAGTTAACATGATGTAATGTTTACATCCGGGCACTTAGACAAAGCTAAAAATAGGTACAAAAATAGGCAGGTAACTGATCTATAGATTGTAAAATATAGTATACCTTATTTTAATTACTTATTATAATTCGAACTCATTTTATGATTATTAAGTTTCTTGGGCGCGTCCATTTTTACACGATTTATTAAAGTATGAAATTATTAGGAAATATTTAATAATTAAGTTACCCACACAACCTATAGCAACTTTTGAGAAAAACCATTTTCATAAACGAAATATTTCGTATAGCTATCAAACATAACTTCACATACAAAAAACAACAGCGTGACGTTTGTTTGGAGCGTTTGGGCGAGTCTATTATAAATGTAAATTTAAAATTGTAATATCTCAGGCAGTTTAAGTGATATCAAAGTAAGTCTTTAATGATGTTTCTAATATCGAGAGGAGTTTCAATAACATACAAAAATAAAAAATTGTCATCATGCTTATTATACTTTCCAACAGTGGTTTTGGTGCAGAAAAACTGTTGCTTTTTTGACTTATGCTAATCACAATGTGCTGATTGACCGAGGTCCAGAGCAAATTGTAGATAATTATGCCGTCAAAGACTCTTGGATGTTGGCCTGAAGTTGTTGTTAAAGAACCAAAACAATGTAGGTAATATCTTAGGTTCTACAATAACGGCGGTCTCGCCAGCCATATGCCTGTTAACGCAATGTAAGATATTTTATTATTTAGGCTGTGCTCTTCCTCTCGCTAGAGCACCTTTAGCAAATTGCTCCTACTATCGGTACCTTGAAATTGGGGTGCATGAAAGGAGCCTTCCCGAGTGACGTACACAACGATTCCCTACGTCCGGCGCACCCTGGGCAATTCGCGAGTTCTCCAAAGCGAATTGGCTAATCCTTTCACCACGATGGCAAGTCAAAATAAAATTTGACTTAGCCATCGACACGACGAAGAAGAAGAAGAAGAGAATCGGTACCTCAGGTCACTATCACGATCCCCTATGTGTTAATTCTTGAAGCATTAATAATAGAATGGATAAACCGCAATTACGTTTTGTCGCAATCCCGTCGCGTTTTGTCGCACAGTCGTCGCACTACCAATCAAGGTTGTACCAAGTTAATCGCTTCATTCATCTTTGTACAGCGCGTGATATGTTTTGATACTTGCTAAAGGTTAAGGACTTATTGCGATATAGTGTCGTAATGTTTGTGAGTAGTTTGTTTATTTGTGTTGTATTTGGGGTAATGAGGTTACGTGCTGAGATATACATATAACTGTAACTAAAATCCCCACATGGAACATTGTGTGATTCGCAAAGATTTGTTTTAAGACTGGGTGTGCTTGTGTGAGTGAATGTTTGTATTTGACCTTGTCATTGCAACCATTGGATAGTGTTATTGCTCCTGACGTTCTATCTAATGAAAACAATCCGAATTATTTTTTGAAACTCAATCTAGATCAATTTTCATAACAGTACAAAACCTAAAACAACTTGCTAAAGGATTTCCTATCACAAAGTTTTAGGGAACAACTAGTTATTAGAAAATCTTGAATAAGTATTGCAACTAAGTTTTTCCTCATTTATATCATAACGTCATCCTCCTTATTAAACTTCTATAATGATAGTTACGCAATCTTCTTCTTCGTTGTGTCGATGGCTGAGTCAAATTGTGTTGTCCCAATATGTGGCCACTGTTATGGCGCTCTCATCGGCGTTCATAAGCGCCTCTCTTGTGCAGGTGGTAGGACATTTTGGACAGACAGTAAGGTCGGCCATAGATTAATTGTATTGCTCCACATTCACAATTTATGTTAGTTTCAACCAGATATCCCCATTTGACAAGGTTCTTTTTGATTCGTTACCTCTTAATCAAATGGACATTTTTTTTCAATTAAATTGAAATTTTGTGACGGTTTTTAGGTAAGAGGGTTTTATTTTTATAAAAAGGGGGGAAAAGGGGTTTTTTTTCATAGAGATTGGTACTGATTAGAGTTGCCAATAAAAAAATAATAAAAAAATATTACAGTAGTGGGCAATAATTTCCCAATATTTGAATAAGGGTTACGTTACGCAATAAAATAAACCATCACTTTTATAAATTATACGTCAAATCACGTGCGTCTCATTCCACTTCACTTTAATTCAATTAGTTATCACATTTTTTGTGCAAAGTTTTTACTGTACACGGATGAACATTAGTTAAATTAAATACACAATATAAAATACTGTTAAAGCATTGCCATTTTTTCTTATAAGTCTTCCAAATCAATGCCAATGTATATGAAAAATTATTGAAATCATGACCAATAAAATTTGAACTGCTATGATGATTACTCAAATAAATAGTGATCAGTCAGTGAATACTCAATAATAAGGCTGTTTAATATAGTAAGAACATTATAATAATATTTAAGAAAAGACCTTGAACTTAATTTACTATTTCATCCTCATGGTTATAAAAATATACTACTTTTTCTGAACGTGTGGTGTATTTTGTTCAATTCCCACATGGGACAAATCTTTGTGTGATTTGCAAAGATTTGTTATGAGACTGGGTGTGCTTGTGTTAGTGAATGAGAATGTATGTATTTGGCCTTGTCATTGCGACCATTGGATAGTGTAATTGCTTCTGGCGTTCTATCTTATGTAAAAATTCAAATTTATATATTTTAAATTATTTATTTATTGGTGTTTTTAGCTCTACCGTGAACTAAACTGTCTAAACCATATGGCTATCATTGCAAAGTTATTTTTTGTGTCACAGTACTGCTTGTTTTTGGACTAGACATACACGTGTGAATGTTGTGTGTTCTATTGTTTCAAAATATATTAAAATGTTCATTGTTTTCATGCCAGTTTGAATGTATACAATCTTACACTTTATCATATTTCTTTATTAGGAAAAACAACATAATGAAGACATATTCCACACTTTATCAGGAATTATAGCCCATTATAACTATCTTAATAATCGTTCTACGTCATCTTTACGTGACAATTCCTATCTTTTAATATTCTGAAACATTAGTTATGCATTTGTGAAGCAATAAAATTATTTATTATTGCTTCTTCTTTTTAAACAAAGCATCGTAAGGAGACTTAAGTGTTACTAAGATATATTTTATGGAGAAAACTACGTAAGTTTGTGTTAAAATATTGTCTTAGAGACAGTAATAATAATATTTATGATTCTCTCAGTTGTCATAATTACAAGTAGATACTTGTAGTAATGCTTTGTCCGTACTGAATCTTTAACCTATTTTATCTAACTATGAACGTGATGCCTGTCTGTTATTATAGAGGTACAGTTAATCCAATGACCTAATCTGGATAAAAATGTAATGCCCAAAGATGTTAGCTAACTACTTTTACAATGCATACCATTTCTTTTCGCAACCGATAAAGACGCCCAATGTTGATCAAAGGTCTCCTCCAAACTTTACCACACCTGACAGTCTTGGGCCACAAGCCTCCATTTAGTCTTGACCAGGTCGTCGGTTAGTGGTTGTTTAAACTAATCTTTATTAATATAGATGTATTTCTATTTAACAAAACTCTAATCTGACCGCAACCACAGTTTAAGGTTGAAAATTATTGCATTGTCGATAAATGTTATGACAACAATATTATGAAATTTTCCATTATTTTAGAATCGCACTACCAAACTTGAATATTAGGATATCCGTATCCAGACGCGCTATCCGTTGAGCTACTGCATCTCTATATATGAAAATCTTTACCATTTATCCATTAGTTGACAGGTTATCCACAATATCTATTGTAGTGCTAGAAGTACTATTTAGCTACAGCTGGTAATGTACAATGTATGTACATAACTACAGGAAGGCGGTCAAGTGTGCTCCCAGGTACACCTTTGTCTACCAGGGCCAATACAGGTACCCAACATTACCAAAAGTTCTTCCACGTTGTAAAACAACAATAAAATACTTGTAATATTTTAAAGCAAATTATAGCTTTGCTATGCCTTTTGATATTTGTTTTTGTATATACATAAAGTTAAAAAAATAAGATTGCCAATTCAGCCCAAAACAGAGAATTATGGTCGTGTATGAGGGAGACCTTTGCTCAGCAGTGGGACAACATGGGTTAGAAAAAAAAAATAAAAAACAAAATTCAGCCTTAGATTCGTATGCGAGTATTTCGAGTAGCATAAAAAACAATAAAATAACAAACTTTTCTTTTACTTATCTTGATTGAACAATAAAGTTTTTTCAAGTGTTGGCCGTGAACCGGAGTACCAAAACGCAGTTTTTACAACACTGACTGATGGACATATCTATGATCTTATCAAGATTGCTGACAGCTGTTGCGTATAATGTAATAAAATTATTACATATAATTTATAAAATTTGCCGTAATTTGGCATACTAAGTAGTATAAAACTGATGGGTTTGTTTGTTTGGTTGGTTGAACGCGCTCATCTCAGGAACCACTGGTCTGAATTTAATAAAATATAATTATATATTATATCACTATAATTATGTATAAGATGATCGCGGAGCAGTTAAATGGATAAAACGGCGAAATCAGCTAGTAAAATCACAAAATATGTTAGAACCTGGCATGGCCAGAGTATTGCCAGGGACGGGACACTTGCCACGTCAATGCCATGCTACATCATTACGGTAGCCATTGAAGTTGATTAATCATTTCAATTTATCAGCTCTTCAAGTATCAAGACTAGTAAGTCGTAGCAGATACAGATTTAGAGCGGTGAGACTGCCATGCCGTGGTGTTCCGAACGACAACTACACGATATAGCTCACGTGCTCGACTGTCGCAGTACATGCAATGAACAGTAAGCCCACTAGAGTTCTGTAATAGCTAAAATTGCGCAACGTGGTATAATATTTAACATATCGGTGGTAGAGCTCTTGTGAATGAGCTCAAGGGCGGCAGCACCACCGTTTCACCTTTAACCTGCCGCCAAATAGTAGTGCTACCATTACTGTGTTCCGGTTTGGTGGTGAGATCAGGCCCTGAAACTACTGGCACATGAGGCAAAACACTGTAGTCCTCAGCTGCAGCAACGCATTTATAATCTGCTTTTGTGGATTGTAGATGTCCATGGGCTGTACTCCACTTACCATCAGGTGGACTACACGTTCGTTCGCTGTGGGAGTAGTATAAAAAAAAAATGGTATATTTTACCAACCTGATGGTACACATGCCACACGAGTTTGGAAAACCTCGACATTAAACTTATTCCACTACTTAATGGTACATGGGAGGCATTTAAATAATGATTATTGAGATTTTTAACCTTTAACATTTTTTTTTCTCTGCACCACCCTAAGTTGACTGTTAGGGAATGCCTCTAGACAATAAGTCCGCCTGCGTACCATGTCGTGTGCAAAAAGTTAAATAAATAAATAAAATCCATGATCCATCCAGGTTACCTCTTTGATGTATATATAATATTACCGATATAGATAGATAGATATAGTAATCTTTATTGCACACCAAAATAAATATATAAAGAACATTATCATTATCTATTTGACGACCGGATGGCGGAGTGGGTAGTGTACCTGCCTGCGACGCCGAGGTCGCGGGTTCGATTCCCGCTTTAGACAAATCTTTGTGTGCATGAACATGGGAGTTTGTCTTAGTCTGGGTGTTTCTATGTATCATAAGTATGTATTTACGAAAGAAAAGTATATATGTATTAGTATCAGTTATTCTAGTACCCATAGTACAAGCTCTGCTTAGTTTGGGACTAGATGGCGTTGTGTGTAAGTTGGGAGATATTTAGATATTCAATTATTATCAGGCATAAAGACAATGTAAAATGGGCGGCTTTATCGCTAAAAAGCAATGCCTTAAAGGCAGATATAATTGAGATTCTGCTGCCAATTTAATCAATTTGAAAATGACACAGGGTAAATAGTAAAAGCAATTTAAAACTGTAGATCGAGATTGTTCTTAAATGAGACAAAAATAATATTCACTTAATTTATATGCAAAGTGAACGATCTATTTGCATTCTTTTTGGAGTGAACCTACTTCGTAACTCGCATAGTATCAAGGTACCTATTGTGTAGATTGAGGACCTTAGTCTTGGACGGCTGTGACTGCAGGAATCAATAGATGGGCATACATTCTAGACCAATCCTTGCCTTTCACACTATTCTACTGTAGTTCAGTGAAATACATACATTACATAACATCACGCCTATATTACCAAGAAGGACAACACCAACACTTCTCCTGTTATGTTTAAGTGAGCCATGGGATAGGTGAGTCTATCGCCATCCACAGGAACAAATCCAATTCAAATCCGTGCTGCAATTGAGAATTTCCTGACAGAAATCACAAATAACACTTTATCCGACCCGGGAATCAAATCGAGACCTCGCGGTAAAAGGCGCATACGCTAACCACTAGACCATCGAGGCATTCAGTGAACTGTAAAACAGATTCGAACAAATAAACTTTTACTAACAAAATCCGTTGACAATCTGTTGTTCGCGACAAATTCAAAACCACTGAACGGTTCTCACAAATAGATAGAGTGATTCATGAATAAGGTTTACGTATATTAATAGTTAAGGATGAGATATCAGACGTTCGGACGTTAGTCATACTTTATGTATCTTGAAGATAACGCGTTATGCTGCCTAAAATGTCAATTTCGAAGTAAGACCTAAATAAATATTTGATCAGAGTTAACCTACTACGTAACTCACATAGTAGCAAGGTATTAGGTATATTGAGTACCTTAATCTTGGTTGGCTGTAACTGCAGGAATCAATCGGTGTGCATACATTGTACACCAATCCTTGCCTTCCTCACTATTCTATACTAATTCAGTGAACTGTACTGGTTTAATGGTGGTATCTGAACAAACCCAAGGGACTCCACTCTCACCTTTAAGTTGCCGTATAATAGACCACATTTGGCGGCAGGATACAGATAAGATGGTGCACCGCCAAATATTGAAAGCAGTAATGCACTTCTTCAATATTTGGTGGCAAGATTCCTTCTTCCTTTTTTTTCCTCTTTTCAACATAATATATAGGCACCTAATGTTGAGGTTTTCTCCATCTCTACACCTTGTCTTGGGCCTCAAGCATCCATTTAGTCTCGGCTGTCTTGATCTGGTAGAAGACCCACACTGCATCTTGCAGTTCGTGGTCGCCACTCGAGAACGGTTCGGTTCTTTGAGCGATGGCAAGATTAGACTTTTAAAATTACTGGCATTTGAACCGTAACATTGTAATCAATAGATGTAGCGACGCATCTGCAATACGTATTCCTGGATTGTGGATCTTCAAGGGCTGTCGTACTACTCGTTCGATTCGAGTTGACCGAGTCATTTTTGAATGTTAGGTGTTTACAAGAGGTGAGGTATGCAGAAGTGGGACGCAAAAATTTGGCCATCTTGAAGCAAACGGTAATAATTTCCATTAACATTGTATTAATACCCTCGCTTGCGAAAAAACACTGAGAAAGGAAACTCGTGGATTGCCGCAATAGCAACATAAATTTGAATTGGTATGCATTAAATCTGTACAGTGGCAAGGCACCGCCGTATTTTGTAATCTCATTTGGGAATAAGGAACTATTGGAACGTCAACTGAAGACGATTTATTTACGATATTGAGGAGTCTGTGTAATTGAAAACGGCTTTGGATTTACTGCTTTTGTGTCAGGTACGAGTAGTTTATGTTTTGATTCTATTCGAATTGGACTGTATATAGAACTAGTATAGCTGAATATAGTTTACTAGCTGTTTTCGACGACCTCATCTGCGTTAACCACTGTTTTTCTCGCATTATACGAGACTGCTCCAGTCCCGTCGCGTTTAAATTAATGCGCTTTAAGCGCAAAACATGGGGTGCATGAAAGGAGCTACACCGAGTGACGAACACAACGATTCCCTACGTCCGGCGCACCCTGGGCAATTCGCGAGTTCTCCAAAGCGAATTGGCTAATCGTTTCATCACGATGGCAAGGCAAAATAAAATTTGACTCAGCCATCGACACGACGAAGAAGAAGAAGCGCAAAAGAGCATAAATCTCGTCAGTTTTTGCATATATTTACAAATTATACACATTCTATTGCAACTGATTATAATATTAGTAGATACTTCATGTATGCTCATATTATTATTATAAAGCTTTGTAAGTTTGTAAAGTTTGTTTGGTTGAACGCGCTTATCTCAAGAACTACTATAGTACGGATTGATTTTTTTTTGTTGGTCAGTTCTATTTAAATCAGTTGCAATGAATCTACTTTTATGGGAGGACATTCTTGGCCGGTAGTTGCGGCTTATAATCAGGATGTTTACATTCCAGTTTGCTACATAGGCATAAAAATCTTTCACCTTAAAAGTTTCCTGAAATTCAATCCTACTCAAAATACATTTTGTGTACATACATTTTATATGATAAGCTGAAGATCGAAAGTCTTCAAACATTTTACCGAAACCGTAAATAAATAGAAAGAAAAATCAAATGTATCGGGCCTCTCGAATTATGACAGAAATGCCCTCTAGGCAGGGTGAAGTATGGGTGAGTGTACCTCTTTTGTATTGAAGAATTTACATTCAAACTCCCACAAGACTCGCCGAAAAAATTAGCTTGACTTCAATAAGATTTTTTTTCGATAACGGTTGCAAAAATGTAATGTTTTTACAAACATTCGCTTAAATCATATTTTGTAGAGGTGTTACATCACACAAAGGCAATTGTCCTTTATTTGTGTTTAACTTGAATCTGTACATAAGCCATAGAGTGCGTGAGAAAAAAATAAAACAAAAGATTGACACCTTGCCGGAGACTGATACGTATTTAATCAGAAAGCATGCATTTAACTAGAGACAACCATCATGATCTCACGACATTACATTACACTCTCTACAAAACACACACACGCAACCACACACACACACACACACACACACACACACACACACACACACACACACACACACACACACACACACACACATACATACACATACACAAACACACACACACGCACACACACAAGGACTGTTGTAATTTAACTATTATTGTGGTGAAAAAAATAAATATTTGTCTATTGTCTTGTCTTGTCTAACTATAAGTTTTTATTGAAACTATACCCACTGACCACTGCGCGAGCTGAGCTGTGCGTTCCAGATAAAATCTACGGCTAAGTTTAGAAATGTTTAAGAACGAATTGACAGTTTTTACCCGGGGAAAATTTTCTATGAAAGGGGTATGACCAATCGACTTTGGGATTGTTTATCGCTGCTGTGCTATCTATTCCGTGGTTTTGTCAAGATAAAAACTGCTGTATTGTATGAAGAATAATATTATTATGAATGTTTAATTTTAAGCCGGATACTTTCATAGTAAGCTAAGTCATGAAAAAAGTTAGTAAACAAGTGCAAAAAACGTGATAATTCTATTGAAACAAAATTAGATTCTAGTTCAACCTTCATGTTTAACTAGAAAATCTCTTTTGTTTTTAAATCCCGCTTAAGTTATGTCTCTTATTACTAGATAATCGTCTTACACAAAACTAGAAATTATTTACTATCTTATATTCGTGACACAAGGGTTTTGGCGATACATTTTTTGGGCATTGCCTTTTACATTCCATTTGTTGCAAAAGTATAACCGTCAATTTTCTTTATGTTACTTCTTGATATCTATTATCTCTACGTCGAATAACGTACACTTTTTCGTTGAGCTACAAATTAAGACAACATATCAGTTAAACTGCCTTCGTAAGATGTAATAAATAATTCTTAAACAAATAATGTATTGTATTATTGTAATGTATTGTATTATTATATATTTATGTATGTAGTTATTTATTATTGAATTATATATTATTAAATAAGTTACAAATTATATTTATTTACTTATATTAGGTATTTTCTTTACCTATCTATAGTTGAAGCAAATGGAAAAATTTAAATATTTTTAAGTTCCACACATCCTGAAACTACAACGCTTTCTCTTTTCAATCTGTCCATCCAAAGGTTGCCTGGCAGAAATTGCGTCAAGCGATAAGGCCGCCCTTTGCATATTGTTATTTTATTTCAATAGTTATCTTTAGTTTGTAATGGAATGGTATGCAAATAAAGTTTTATCTATCTATCTAATGTACCTTAAAATTGTGATAAGTACCTATAATACTTATTAGATTTAAGTATGATCATGCCGTAGGGTAAAATATGGTGGACTTTACTACTTTGTAACATCAATAAAATTATTATTATATTTGCAATAAAAAAATGGAAGTTTGAAGTTTAACTTTTATACCAGGATATATTTCACACAGTATTCTATAAAAGGTATGTTCGCATTATTACAACATTACTGAGGGACTTTCCGCGAGAAGTTTTACTGGTTTAAATAAAAAGTAACATCTCAGATCGAATCTCAACGACTGACTGCGGGAATACCCGGCATACCAGCGGCCTTTGGTTCTGTGTTTTACCCATGCACCCACACGATAATGAATGATAATAAAAAGATATGCACTTGAGATGTTTTTTGTTCGCAAATGCAGGTTGAAGAGGGATCGTAATTACCGTTTTAAACCACTTCAAAAAAGGAGGAGGTTGTTTTTGGTTCGTCGAATTATCCGTTACGTGTGACCAGATAAAAAAAAATTAAGGAACGCACTTTCGATTCGAAGTCATTAGTACCAAGTACCAAGCCAGGAGATCTGATGCTGATATCCTAAAGAGATCGAGGGTTACCCTCGAATTTAGCAGCCTCTTATATTGTTTCTCGTATATATATAACGCTATTTAGATATAATCAAATAGCCTTATTGGCAATATAAGCATATTACACACATAAATGAAAGTGACGGCTGTGTTATTTTTTCAAGTGTAACTTGTGTCATTTTTAACTAGGTCAAGTTATAGTTTATAAGTCGGATAAGATCTATCCGGAACCTCAAAAGGTGGCCCTTATTAAAGCAAAAATATGAAAGAACACAATACTTTATAAATTGTATTTAACACTTATAAATTTTCCAAGTCTAATATTGGCGATTTGCATTTTCATACTTCAAAGTTTTGGTTGTTAGCCATTAAGTACTAAGTTGTAAGAACCTTTGGAAGTGTTAATTTGACGAATTGTAAAAGTTGTGATCAAGTTTAATTATTTTACAACTCTCATTTCGGGTAGAATTTTGTTATAATCTGCGCAATTTTACACTTTTGCGTCGTTAGGTATTTGTTTTATTTATTTAGCTTTTTGCACGCAAAATGGTACACAGGTGGACTTAATGCCTAGTGACATTCTCTAACAGGCAACCTAAGCTAAAGCAGTTCTTTTTTTTTCACTTTTAAAAATCACGCCCGCTCTAGGAACTACTGCTGTGTCGCGGGGGTGTTCACAAACATACATATCACACACCCAGAGTTAGAACAAATCTTTGTGAATCACAAAGATTTGTCCCGTGTGGGGATCAAACCACAAGAGCAGCGCATTTGACGACGACCGGATGGCGGAGTGGGTAGTGTACCTGACTGCGACGCCGAGGTCGTGGGTTCCATTTCCACTTAAGACAACTCTTTGTGTGCATGAACATGTGCATGTTTCTATGTATAATGTGTTTGTATTTACAAAAGAAAAGTATATATGTATTAGTATCAATTATTCTAGTACAGAACAAGCTCTGCTTAGTTTGGGACTAGTTGCCGTTGTGTGTGAGTTGTGAAATAATTATTTATATTTATTAATTATTTAATAGCGGCGATGCGACCGCTGTAACCACTGCGCCAACCTTGCACTCAATGGTTTCTGTCAGTTAACTGGTCTTTATTATTATCTTAATTTAAATAGTATAATATAGCCTAATGCCAACATCAATAAAATTATGATTACGATAAATGTGAAATTAATTGATTCTTAAATCTTTCCTCTATCATTAAATTGGAGTAACAATATGATAATAAAGACACAGAATAGATAAGATATGCCTAATTAACATTACGTTACCAGCACGTGTTTTTTACGTATGTACATGATACAGGGTGTAAATGACATGGTAACGAAGCCGCTTATTAGTGATTCACTGTAATATAAATATGATTTTGATACCATGTTTCCAAATTTTTCTTTATCGCTAATATCCAAACATTACCCGATGTTTGGATATTGTCAGTCATCAAAAAATTTAACGTCTTAGCCATTAAAGGCTCCGTCGCAAAATGTCCACTTCTCAAAATGTCAAAACCGCAAATTTATGAGATGAAACTTGTGAAAAAAATTAGCTAGATACATAATATATCTAGTATAACGTTACTTTCCCGTAATAAGTCGAAAAAGTCGCGAAAAACTAAAACATTACCCAAAAAACTCGTGATTTTGCTGATGAAAAACTTTAGCACTCAGTCTCAGAATCATGTGCTGAATCACTGGGAAGCTTCGTCACCATATCATTTACACCCTGTATATCTAAATACCTACTTGTTAAACATATACATAAGTGCCAATTGTTTTACTTGAAGTCATACATAATTATAATATCTATTCTTCGACTATACTAAGAAACAGTTGAAAAAAAAAGATATGGGACCGGCAGAATTTAAACCTGCGACCGTCTGCACACCGGGCAGTCGCTTTACCAACCAGCTACGGTCGCCTCATGCCAGGAGCCGAAATTTTTTAACTGTATGTTACGTCATTTCGTGACGTTGTTACGGAAATGTTTCTTAGTATAATTTGATAAGCATAGCTAAATGCTATTAAAATAATCAATAAAAAATATTCTTCGACTGTTTCTTAATATAACAGTGATAAATAAATAAATATCTCATAATTTACACACAACGTCATCTAATCCCAAACTAAGCAGAGCTTGTACCTATGTATTTACAAAGGAAAAGTATAGATATTGTATTAGTATCAGTTATTCTAGTACCCATGTACAGTCGACCAATGAGTTGGGTATGCAGGGCAAAAACTTCTAAGTCATAGTAAAGACTTACGACATCAGTTATGGATAAGTGAGTTATATAATATCTAAATAGTGGGTATATTACACTTATTAAATATGAAATACAAACTTGCATATCTATTGCAGTCAGTTTTTACTATGGTGTAGAAGTTTTTGCCCTGCATACCCAACTCATTGGCCGACTGTACATGGGTACTAGAATAACTGATACTATTATAATATACTTTTCCTTTGTAAATACATACTTATACATAGAAATACCCAGACTAAGACAAATCCTCATTTTGATGCACACAAAGATTTGTCTTAAGCGAGAATCGAACCCGCGCCCTCGGCGTCGCAGGCAGGTACGCTACCCACTCCGCCATGTCTAATGAGTGAGTTATGAATAAAGCATAACAATTTGTTATTAGGGTATATGTTTACCCGTTGTCACATATCGTCTAAATATGAGAAACTGCCGAAAATGACACATAATCGGAGTGCATTGACTTCGGTATTGGGGTACCGGTATTTTTTTAATGTTTATATATATATATATAAAACATTATGGTAACCCTAATTACGTAATTTACTGTATTTTACCAGTAATCATGAAAACAAAGCAAATACTAAAGACTTTTTTTTATATTTTTCCCTAACGCCATTGACCACTAGCGAACATTAAATATTTGTATGTCCTAAAATAATGTTATGAGTACCAATTTTCACAAGGTTTTGTTATTATTAACATGAATTATCCCTTCAAGTTAGTAGTTTCATATTGTTATAAGCCTGGTAAAACAACAATTACAAGCTGTTATAACTTTAAGTTGATTTGGTTATTCTATAATATAATATAATAATCTCGAAAGTTTATGAGAATGTGTGGATTTTCATCACTCTTTCATGCAAAGACTTCTTCTTCTAGTATTGTCAATGACTATAGTAATTCTGTTTATTAAATTCTATTTATACAGTATAGACTGCGACTAGGATGCCTTTTTGGTTGACGTGCATAACGTCATTTAGGGTACAAGGGGTAGGAAGTAATGGGCAGGACAACTTATAGATGGGCCATATTTTGGGTCGGCGACCCAAATTCGCAACTAGTGATGGATGTGTTTGTGAACTTGGGTCCGAAGACGGTTGAAAGACTACTTGATATTTTTTGATCAAATTTAACACAGATTTAGACTAACATGTAATCTGTCATGTATCTGCTCTCTTTCACTTTTCAAAAAACACCCTAAATCGTGCCACCAACACACACTTTTTACACTCTCGCCAAACACACACACACACACTCCATACACAAACACCCACACAAGTACTAACACTGACATTAACAAACTTTTTGTAAAACAATTGAGAAATAATCCCCAAACTTGAAATAGTATGTAAGTAAACTCATGTACGAAAATAATGATTGCGGTAAAAATAAATACTTATTTTAATTTTTATTTTTTTTATTACTGTTTATTAGCATAGCATACCTACCAGCATTGAAATTCGGCAGACAATGGGTGATATAATTTTGACGCAAGTCTAAAATCAGTACATCTTAACAACTGTCCATAAGATATTGGATATGCTAATTTGCAAATTTACATAATTTTGACAGTCACAGTACTATGCCAGTTATGCAGCTCACGTCAATGCGAAAATGTTTTGTTAGCGAAAGAAAAGATATTTAAATGTGCGAATTGTTGATTTTGTCGTTTTTAACGGAATTGTTAAAAGAATTGTGTTTCATTCGTCGTGGTTATATTATCTAGTTATAGAGACAATCCACCATTTTGCCATAATAACTATTGTTCCTATGACAAAAACGTCAAATAATTTTAAAACTTCGCTAAATCACAGGGCTGAAATAATAATGTCTATTGAACTAAGATAATTCTGCGTTTGTAATTCAAGGTTATTTTTTTATGTATTATGCTAGGCCCAGCAATCTGTCATAAACATTTAGCCGTTTCTTTGTCTGACTTAGGTCTGTCTTAATATGTTGTACTTGTTAACGAGTTTGACGGCAGAAGTCAAAGTCAAATCATTTATTTTTATGAACCCGAAGGCGCGCTTGAACATATATACGCATGTTGTGACAAATAAATGATCTTTATCTTTATTTTTATTATACCTAGCAAAATTCAAACCATTTTTATCAAAGGCATCAAAAAAAAAAATTGGTACTTACTGATTAAAAGAACGAAGAGTATCGTCGAGACGATCTTACAATTTTTTTGGTACATCGTGATAGATCTGAAACAAACAAAAGAAAGGAAATTCAATAATAAATCAAATAATGTTATTAGTCCAACTAATATTATTAATGCGAACACATAATTCGCTGTGTGCAAAGACGAAAATCTACAATTTGCTGATTTTCGGCATATTTATTTTATATTTTTTTTATAAGGCGCACAAAATTCATTACAATCATGGTAACATTAAAAGTAGATAATACACCGTTCAGATCTAAATCGTAACTTAACATGTGCACACACCAAAAAGTACTAACAACTAAAAGTAATAAGGAACGCGGTTTCAATAGATTAATGAACAATTAAACATGATATATAATAAAATTTTGTTTTAATCTCTTCTTGCATAAATCTACTATGTTCTAGAACAGGGCAAAATAATAATTATAAATATTTTGATATTGTTTTTTTTTCTACTTTTAGATGACTGCATACATACGTAATATTTATATAAGCAGATTTTGGTATCTATCCACTGATTTTTTTATTGTCAGATAAATATTAATTGAATTATGCTTAAGCGCTGCTTTGTTTGTAATTATTATTATTTTTTCATACTTGAAGCTCAAACCTCATTTCACACTATTTTAGTCAAAAATGCGGGAACATGTTTCATTATATGTATTATTGGAAAGCAATTCATTAAATCCCGTAGAAACCGCTAAGTGGCAGATAGTCCACAGAAATATTTTAAAAACAATGCAGAAGCAGACAATAGCAATATCTCGTAGAATAAACATAATTAGATGTAATTAATACACTTTGAATAATGTGTTTGAAAACTTTGTTTATGTAATAATGTAGTCATCACGAAAATGAAAGGAGCCTCCCCGAGTGACGTACACAACGATTCCCTACGTCCGTCCGGCGCACCCTGGGCAATTCGCGAGTTCTCCAAAGCGAATTGGCTAATCCTTTCACCACGATGGCAAGTCAAAATAAAATTAGACTCAGCCATTGACACGACGAAGATATCACGAAAATTTCAAAGAATTATTTTTGACTTTTTATTAACGTATTACGCGGGCAAAGCTTCGGTTAGAAGCAATGGTTCCACAGCTTTCTTATTTCAAAGACATAAGTCAGTGAATTCAAAACCTTTTCTTATTTCATCTGAGTATTGCTCTGTGCTCGAGGGAGTTGTCAACAGCAAATAAACAAGATCGATTCTGAAGTGGTGCAGATGAAAAATGAGAAAATATTGTCTGTTATTGGTTCAATTTATTTTTTTGTATTATTTTATTATTATCGTCTGCTACGGTGATCAGCTGTGTGGTATTGGATTTTAGATTATTTCTTAGTTCTGATATAAACTACTTTATGTTACTGTATTAAGAAGTTTGAGAATCTCTGGCTTATTCAAACACATTTATCTATAAATAAATAAATCATTAAGTCATTAACTAAGATAAATATACTTTTTCTTTTGCAAATAGATACTTATTATACATAAAAACACCCTGATCAAAACAAACCTGTTGTTGTTGTTGTGTGCATGCCATGCATCATGCCCACAAAGATTTGTCTTGAGCAGGAATCGAACCCGCGTCCTCTGCGTAGCGGGCAGTTGCACTACCGACTGCGCTATCTGGTCGTTAATCAGAAGAAAAAGGGGACCAGGGGAACACCAGTAGGTATTCTCAATAAAAACGCACGCAACGCGTTTTGGGTGCATGGTTGGCGTGGTGGTCAAAGCGGTCGCCTCACCGCTTTCAACAACGCTGGTGTTGTGGGTTCGATCCTCACATGGGACAAATCTTTGTGTGATTCGCGAAGAATTGTTCTGACTCTGGGTGTGCTCTGTGTATGTGAAATGTATATTTGTGAACAACCCTGCGACACAGGAGTTATTTGTAGTGCGGGCGTCGTTTAAAAAATAAATAAAAAAAAAAACTTTAAACGTGTCATTATATGTCATTATTTTTATGTATATGAATTAAATATCACATTAGTCTCGTAAAAGGACTCGTATTTTACCATCACATACAAAATTGATGTTTTTGTCGGTTGTTCTTTGAAAAATACCTTTTTTTTGTTGCTTCAGCTTCCTAACCTTGGTTCAAGAACCTCATAAGAATTGCCCTACAGTTAATCTGAAGGTGTTTGCGTTTTGTATCAAAAGAGGAGAATAATTGAAAGACTGTATTAATAAATAGGTCCATCAAAAAAGTTTGCGCAACTTTGCTTTTTTAAATATACCCCTTGAGCGGGGCTACGCAATTATCACCTTAAGGTGGGCATGCATAATCTTTCCTGGTAGTCCATGTCTTACTGCTGGCTTCAGTTCTGATGATGAGATCTCATGAAAGTGTCGCTGTATTCCACCATCAAATGCAGGTTTTTTAGACTTTGCATACCCTCGACACAGTTTTACGCTGTCCTCGAGCTTTTAGCTGCTCGAAAAGACAAATCTCAATGATTTATTAAATAAATAAATATTTCACAACTCACACACAACGCAATCTAGTCCCAAACTAAGCAGAGCTTGTACTATGGGTACTAGAATAACTGATACTAATACATATATACTTTTCTTTTGTAAATACATACCTACTTATTATACATAGAAACACCCAGACTAAGACAAACCCCCATGTTCATGCACACAAAGATTTGTCTTGAGTGGGAATCGAACCCACGACCTCGGCGTCGCAGGCAGGTACACTACCCACTCCGCCATCCGGTCGTCAAGTTAACATTATTAACAACAGTATTAACTGAGCTGTGACCCGTGGTGGGTTAGAAGCCAAGTCCTTCACACTTGCAGTTCTACAGTCTACCACTCGGGTATGCTCCTTGAAGAAGGAAAAAGTGCATAAGTAGTTACCCAATCTATTCTGGATTACGGTTAGGAATTGGAATGAGGGTAATGACCTCGTTTAATTCATAATACGTTTAGTACTGTAGTTATGGCACAGTCACAGTGTTGGTTTACGATCTAAGTTATAGCAAAGAGATTTTCTCAGTATACTTGCTTCTTATTTGTCTGCACGTGTGTTTAAGCGGTCGCCTCGCCGCTCTCCACTGCACTGGTGTTGTGGGTTCGATCCCCACATGGGACAAATCTTTGTGTAATTCGCAATGATTTGTTCTGAGACTGGGTGTGCTTGTGTGAGTGAATGTGTATATTTGGCCTTGTCATTGGGACCATTGGATAGTGTAATTGCTTCTGGCGTCCTATCTATTGTAAAAAATCCAAAAAAACTTCATGTTTAACCTAAATTGAAAACACATAAAAAATACATGCTTTGATGGATCTCGACTTGTATAATGTAGCCGAAACGTCCTAGCAAAAAAGGTAAAATGACGTAATGATGCAATTTCCCGTATTATATTTGACATAGCTTATGCCCGGAACTTCGATCGCAAAGAATTCGTTATATTAACTTTACTGCTCTGCTCCCATGGAGTTTAGCGTTATGTAAAATATGTAGTTCGACTATCAAACACAAAAAATAATTATTAAAGTCCGATTAATAGTTACCAAGATTAGCGATAACAAACAAACAAACTGACTATCGCACGTGGTTTCGTCGGCGTCGTAGGTATATAAATATAAATAAGCCTTATACTATATTCAGTTACCTGCATCTATTTTCTTTTTTAAATCGGTCCAGCTTTTAAGCAGATAAATCGATACAACAAAGACAAAGAGACAGACAATGTTTTTTAAAACTGTATTTTAGGCAAGGGTATCTTGTAAACAACTATACCAGCTTGAAAAAACATTGTTATTTCGACATTAAAAACAGACATTTCAATACTATTTATTTTTTGTATTAATTTAAAAAAATATTTTACAACCATTTTCCAAGCTAAAAAGTCCGAATATGCCGATTTGGGTCATGAAAATTCTAACATTCTGAACAACTACGTGCGAAATTGTGGATAGTAAATCAAAAGCTCCCAATTCGAAAGCTATGCGTGGATGCAGACCATTCGTGCAGACAGGTATGCGTGATACTGTTGATATTTTTGTCGGATTAACTCCATTTTGCGTTGAACTGCGAGTGAGTTTAGTTTCAGCTTTGTTGTTTAAAAAAGTAGATACAAATATTTTTTGATATTTCTCTACTATTAATATTACTTTACTTTAACAATTGCCTCGATGCTCTAGTAACTGTCTCGATGGTCAAGTGGTTAGCGTATGCACTCTTACCGCGAGCTCTCGGGTTCGATTCCCGGGTGGGGCAAAGTTATTGATGAACTTTCCGTCAGACAATTCACAATAGCAGCACGAATTTGAAATTGCGCCTGGTTGATGGCTATAGGCTCATCCCCTCTTCCATGGAACCTAAACATAACAGGTGAAATGTGGGTGTTGTACACCATTGCCACACCCTTCTGAGTAATATAAGCGTGATGTTATGTTATGTTATGAATATTACAGCAAATATCTCCCGCACAGTAATAACGACAGCTGGACGTCTTTAAAAAAGTATTGGTCAAATCACAAATCTAAAATGATGACTAGAGATTCTCTCAGTATTAAAAACTTTTAATGTTATATTTTAACTTCAATTAAAAACGACATTACAAAATACATGCTTCAGTCGATCATGGTTTGTAGAACAAAGTCGAAACGAAGTCAAAAATTTAAAATAATTGCATGGTGGCTATATTTCCTGAATTCACAACATTGATCATGCAACGCAAATGTCTTAAAAATATTTATCGACTATTGAATATCGCGATTTGTGGCATAAAAACTCAAGCATTCAGAACAACGTGAGAAATTTCGGATAGTAAATCAAAAGCTCTCAATTTTGAAGGCATGCGTGAATGTACACCATTCATGCAGACAGGTATGTGGAAACTGTTGATATTAGAAGCAGCGATAGCCGAGTGGGAGACCGTAGGACTGCGAAGTCAAAGGTCTCGGGTTCGAACCCACGGCACAATGTCAAGATTCGTTTTTTCGAAGATATGTGTGTATTTATCATATAAATTATCGCTCGCTAACGGTGAAGGAAAACATCGTGAGGAAACCTGCATGCCTGAGAGTGCGTAAAAAGGTTTCGAGGAATGTGAAGTCTACCAATCCGTGTTTGGCCAGCGTGGTGGACTATGGCCTAACCCTTCTCATCATGAGAAGAGGCCCGAGCCCAGCAGTGGGACATGTATTAGATACAGGTCTGCTATTATAGTTTATTATAACTTTATTTTGTTTTAAACTAGGACGCTTCATTGTTGAAAGAAGTACGAATGTTTTGTGATATTTCTCTACAAAATTCTTTGTGCGTTTTTCCAATTACACTTGGATCGGTTTCTCGTCGGAAGGATAGGACAGCCACTACCTTCAGACACGATACTCGATGTTAGAATAATTGACAGATTTTCTGGCCTCTAACTACCCGTAACGACTACCATAGATAGATAGTGCTCTTCGAGCACAGCGTAAAACTCGTTACGTTAAAATGATCACCTATCCACGGCCTACCGTGGTGCGCATTGCTTAACCTGTAGATCTATCGACTTATTAACGAACTCCTCCTGAGCAAATATATCACGGTTGGTAACTAATAACGAATGGACTTCTACAAAATATTGTAGCCGTGAGACTGCCTGGATGACTACAATATTAGGCCTATTGTGTGCGCAATTTAGATCTTCTTAAAATATCCATTAGACACTACGACTGTCAAGAAATAATGATTGATGTGATCAGCTTTGTGTGTCTTTGTATAACGTGACAGGCCGAGTTGGCAATTTTGCAGAACTTCATATAGATATTTTCTTAGATACGCCAAACAAAATTAGACTGAAATTCGTAATTGTCTTTTTAGGTACAGCCATATTTTATTTCTTTAAATCATTTCTTCAGTGTAGAAACAAATGGTATTTTCCGTTTGCTGACAACATTGTCGAAGTAATGACGTTTCATGTAAACAAAACTCAACGATTGGTTCCTAATTCCGATGATTTTAAATTGGGCTGGTCTGATTGGTTGATTTGAAATTTTGTTGCCATACGATCGGCACAGTGTATCCCCATTATTTTTAACCCTTTTTGCCAATTTTTAAATGTTTTAGATTGACTCTTAAGCACCTCCGGATCGTAACAATACTCCCGTCGACAGGCATTTCAAACGGCAACTTTTCTCAAGGCGATTCTTATTTCTCGTCCAGCTTCATAACTTTCCCTAGTGGAAATAATAGTTGAGAGCTCTAATTAAATACCTTGTAAAGGGAAGTCCTATTACGTTCTTTGAGTATAATGTCTTATTACTTTAGGAGCTTCTAATGAAGGTTATGGGCTTTTATTTTATTACCTTGGTAATTAAAGTATAATGATCTTTTATGTAATATTTATAAAGATATTTGTGTGAAAGATTATATGGGTAGAAAATGTGGAATCGAATACGAAAGTAAGTATAGAAGGATAGATAACATTTAGATAAACCTTATCTGTAGTGTTTGCGGTTGATTGGTTTTGGAGTCTATTGGAAACAAACACACAATGAAACACGACATAGAATTACCTAATTCTTTTACACAAAATGTCGTGGTAATTAAAATAACTAATTTACAAATTAATTGTCTTTAGATAAATATACTGGTCTCGAAACTTTGCATTTAAATAAAAAGTCTACAATTTTCTTTTGTAGTTTTACCTAAACATATTTTATACACTTTGTTACTTGGTTAAAATTTATCTAAGCCCCGGTTATTCAAATCATTGTAATTACTATAAGTAAGTTTTAATTATAAAATTTAATATATAATAAATTAAGTTTTAATTTATTTTTATAATTTAAGTTAGGTTTTATTTGTAATGTTTTGACGTGGTCAAGCGTAGAATTTGAATACTATTCACCTATTCAAAACACCGATTGATAACACAATCTATGATGTCAAAACCATAACAATACATAACTGGTTTATAAGGTACCTATTCAAAAAAATGCAAATGATTCATCCAACGCATCGAAACATGCCTGTCATTTTACGTTCCGCAACGTTGAATGACCTATAGCTAAGCGCCTATTCTGAAAACTATAAACTAGTTATTTCCAATTCCAATCTACTCGTGTGATACTTCTTTACTTGATACTTATCTGCACGTGTGGTGTAGTGGTTTAAGCAGTCGCCCCGCCGCTCTCCACTGCACTGGTGTTGTGGGTTCGATCCCCACATGGGACAAATCTTCGCAAAGATTTCTTCTGAGACCGGGTGTGCTTGTGTGAGTGAATGTGTGTATTTGACCTTGTCATTAGGACCATTAGATAAGATAGTGTAATTGCTTCTGGCGTTCTATCAAATGTAAAAAAAATCAAAAATATCCAAAAATCCAAACACAGTTGCTTTGTTGCCCTTTACTTTTTTTGTGAAAGAATAACAAAAACATCCGGTCAAAATGAATATTATTTAACAGTGATAAAAACATGCTAAGTTATTTTACTTGACGTGCTAAATGTCATTGACATTTTAACCCAACAACACTAACAAACTTAATTAAATTCTTACCTCGAATCAAAATAAAATCAAAAACCTAAAGGTACTCCTAGACTGCAAGCATTTCCTATTATGTAACGTTGCAGTTTCGATACTGAGTATAACGTTACTAATTGACTTACTGACGGCAATGTCGGCAATTCACATGTAATGTCACATTTTCGACGGTAAAATTTAAAATGTTTACTTGTATTGTTTTATTTTTTTGTTATTTTGACGCTGTAACGCTCACTTTTCTTTCCACAGTGTTGTAATATTCAAGTCTGTAACGTTAACGAGCGTTCGCTTGTTGTATTACAAGCAAATGCTCGCGATCTGGCAACACCTTTACGACAATAAATTCTAAACGCATAATTTATCTAGTCGTTTATAATTATTTATATGCCAATAATTTATTGAAATTAAAACATAATCGAGACTAAATTAATTCAAGCATCGTGGATATTATGCAATATGCAAGTCATTTTTTTTTTCTATAAAGTATGATCGAATCCAACCAAAAGAATCAAAAATATGTTGGATTTTTCCTTAAGCTCATAAAATATTATTTTATTAGATTCTTTGTCATGTTATTTTTTTTAAATTATATATTGGTATAGTTATCATATACAGTACCTACTGCTAAACATTTCATAAGTAAAGCTTGTTTTAAAATAGTAGAAATCAAACCGCTTAATCTGAACTATCCTATTTCCAATCCCTTTCCTTTGTACCTAACTACCACATACCTCATGATAAGTGGCATCTACAACCCAAATACATTTTTAAAATATTATTAGAGCTGTGTTACTCTGTTTTTCACACATACGGAGGTGTACAACACCCACATTTCACCTGTTATATTTAAGTCCCATGGGATAGGGGATGAGCCTTTTATTGTTGATATTATTTATATTTGCATTTTAATTGTTTGGGAGAATAAATATATTTTTATTTTTATTTTTATTTTTTTTATAGCCAGCTACCGAGCACAATTCCAACTCCGTGCTGCTATTATGAATCGCCTGACGGAAAGTTCACAAAAAACACTTTGCCCGACCCGTGAGAGAGAACCACTTAAAAACTGAAAAACCGTACTTAACAGCAAACCAGTCTGCTTCTTTAACTTCCAAATTCACAAGCGCTCTATGCCTAAAAACTTCCTCATTATGTAAAACAAGTGATCTCGTTTCCATACCATCAAACAGAATAAGGCGCCGTGATCGACGCGACGTCAAACGCTATGTGTGTCAATGACGTTTGGACGTTTGCGACGATTACCGTTTTTAGAGTAGGCTGCGATAGCCAAGCCATAGTAAAAGATAGTATAACTTTTTGTGATGGTACGCTTTTGACCACGATCTTACATGATGGTAAGCGATGATGCTGTCTACGGTGAAGCACGCTTACCTATTTATTCCAAAGTTAATTAACCTAGTTACATAAAGACAAAGTCCTCCTAGAATCGATTGGCTCTCGGCTATACAAACAATACATACGTATGTTAAGTCGAGAAGCAGTTAGTTTTATAACAATTTTTCATTACATATGTTGATATTTTTCCTACATTTACTTTTCCTTATCTATGGCCAATTATAAGTTATGTCAAAGAAGAAGCCGCACGTCTCTATAATAAGGAAAATTACCTTCCATTTTGTTTAGGGTCGGAAATATACTAACATAATAAGGCTTCTATCCATTGCTTTCATGCTTAATGCCACATAAGTAGAGAGTATAACAGAGGCTGAGATTAATACAACCGCGCTCTATTAAGTATACCACTACAACAATGTCGCGTCGGTGCGCGTGTGCACTAGCAGCTATGTCACGTACGGAGCGAAACTGGTTTATACCGGCTCGGCTAGTGCACCAGAGCGTAGGGCTAGCAGCATGCGCCGTTTTGGTTTTGTTTTATAAAACACTATAGTATAGCCGTGTTCTAAGTTCACAAGTAAAATTATTATAGTTTATTAACTGTTTGTATGAAATATTAAATATTACCATTTTTTATACCAAAGATTGTATTATTGCGTAATTGTAATTTAAACTTCAATACCAACCCTACCAAAATAGGTAAGCATTTTGCTAGCTCTTTAGAAGCTTAGTACTGTATGTTATTTAATCATGTGCTAATGCGGTAGAGCGCCTACTATATTTTACTATGACATACAGTAATCTGTTATACACAATAGAAAGTGATTCATTTTGACATTGAAACCTTAATGTCAGTTATGTGAACGCATTTGGAATTACTCGGTTAATTTTGGCTATGGTAATTTTACGGTCATACAGGCTTTAGAATGTTTGCGCAATGAGCCTGTTTGATATTTGGTAACATAATCATCACGCCTATATTAACTAAAAGGATGTGGCAGAGTTTATTTATTTATTTATGGTTAACCAACAATTGGGGTGCATGAAAGGAGCCTCCCCGAGTGACGTACACAACGATTCCCTACGTCCGACGCACCCTGGGCAATTCACGAGTTCTCCAAAGCGAATTGGTTAATCCTTTCACCACGTTGACAAGTCTAAATAAAATTTGACTTAGCCATCGACACGACGAAGAAGAAGAAGACCAACAATTGTTTACACTGTGCGATTATAATATTAACAAACTTAAATACTTACATAAGTGTAACAATTACGTAAAGGTTAACACCGCATGCACAAAATAATAAAATAAGTAGTAGACAATATTCGGTAAAAATTATGAATAATAATTATCTTAAATATGGAAGTTTAGTAATATTACAGTTATATAATACACTTCCAATAATAAATAATAATAAATCTAAAGTGGAAATAAATTGATTTGTTTGAAAATTTTGAAGAATTTTGACAGTTGTTTTAACACCCTAACTTCACCTGCTATATTTAGGTATCATAAAGATAAAGATAAATTTGGATTTTTTACAACGCCAGAAGCAATTACACTATCCAATGGTCTCAATGACAAGGCCAAATACACACATTCACTCACACAAGCACATCCAGTCTCAGAACTAATCTTTGCGAATTACACAAAGATTTGTCCCATGTGGGGATCGAACCCACAACACCAGTGCAGTGGCGCGGCGAGGCGACCGCTTAAACCACTACACCACACGTGCAGACAGTACATCATGTGGACAGTGACCATATCGCCACTATTCTAGACTCCGTGGAGCTATTGAGATATTCTTCAAAAATCCCAAATAATAATTGTCTGACTCGGGCATAGACCCCGAGACCTTATGATCTGTCGTATACGCCGACCACCAAACAAACGAAGCAGTGTGAGTAACGTTAGATCCTTAAAGTAGCGAACTTATTTTTCATAGTTACTGAATTTTTGTACTAACAAACAGAATTTTGTTGCAAAATAATTATATTCAATCAATCAATCAATATATTTTTTTTGCGAAAACATGGTTACATAATGATCTTACATAGTAAATTGTCCAACATGTTTCACTGTAAATCACAGCATGCAATTTTTTAGGCTTAATATTATTAGAGAATACATATACACTTTTAAAAGATAATAGAGATTGTTATACAAATAAAATAAAACAGAAATAACATCAATCAAAAAAAAATCTTCTACTCTTTAAAAACACGTATTAATTAAAAACAATTTTAAACTTTTCTTAAATTGTGGAACATTGAGACACTTTATGGCTTCTGGGAGTCTATTATATAGGTATATATGCGTGGTGCCATTCCTAGAATGCTCTTACTTAATAATGCTGTGTTACAGCTATGCCTGCTTAGTAATTTTTTGTATTGAGAACGTAAGTACTTATTACACTCCTACCTACCCAGTCTGATCTGGTAAATGCGTTATGTAATATTAAACTAAAACATAATAGTACAAAATTGGTAGGTATACGAGGGCCGACCAGCGGCAGTCATTATCTATTTATGTATGTAATTGTGTCAACTCAATTATAAAATCGCATAAAATTTACAAGTTTAAATATTTATTAACATTACATAATATAATATCGGAACTTTGAATAAATTGTGATACAACGAGATAAAATTAGAAAAGAGTAAGAGGAAGCCGACGGACGTGATGACGAAAAAGAAATTTTACGCAGACCCCAAATAAAATGGGATAAGAAGAATAAAATATCGGGAATCCGAATACATTGTGACAAAACGAAATAAATTACGAAATGAGTTATTTATTTAATTATAGTTAATTACAATGGCTTAGAGCCAATTACAATAATTAACTAAATTAGATACTACATTTAGGACATGTTATCAAAAAATATAAACATCGTATAAAAGTAACAAATGGAAACAAATTAAACAAAGAAAATGATGGAAGGGAATTGTTTATCTTGGTATGGGCATGTGATGAGTAGGGATGAAAGACCTGTGACTAAAAGAAAATAATAGCAGCCCCGTATCTAATACATGTCCCACTGCTGGGCTCGAGCCTCTCCTCATGATGTTAAGAGTTAGGCCATAGTCTCCATCACGCTGGTCGAGTACGGATTGGTAGACTTCACACTACCTCGAGTACTTTTTTTAGGCACTCTCAGGCGTGGAGTTTTCCTCTACCAAAAGAGTGATCAATATAATTGCGAATGGATGGACAGAAAATGGCAGGCCGAAAAGAAGATGCATGGATGGTGAGATGGCTGACAGAGGAGAATGGCAACAAAGACGTATTGCGCAATCCCCAAATAAAATGGGATAAGGGCAAGAAGAAGAAGCAAAAAATATCGAATCTTGTGGCTAACTAACAGCGGCGCGGATATATCAATCAGCCTTTAAATTGAACTATGCTACATACTTAGATTGGTGACCATCAAATTGAATATGTTTATTGACATAATTTTGTTACAGTAGTTATAAATTGCCTGGCCCTGGCCTTTGTCATGAAAAAAATTGCGGATATTGTCCACTATCCTTTACCCTTAATATCCGCGCTTCACGGACACGATGCTGGGCTTTACCAGTCAGCTCAGACCCGATCTTAAGCAATTGAATCAAGCCTATATTTCCCTTCTGGGTGTGGCAGAGAATATCCTGATGGAATAATCTTAATTAACATTTACGCCCGAGCTCTTACCTACTTGGGATTTTTCCGCCGGGAAATAAATAACCGTAACATTTTTTTAACACGCTTATATTGGCTTCACCTGTATGTATGTATGTATGTAACCGACTCCTTTGGACTCGATTTTGACCCATTTTAAACGGACAGATTTCATTAAAATTTTGCACACCTGTCAAAGATCGATGACAATGCAATAATCCAATAAAAAAAAAAAAAACGCTCTTATAAATAAACCAAACTAAAAAGTAGAAAATAAATAAGTAATAGTTTAAAAAAACTAAAAAAACACGCTTTTGCGCTCTGTGCCATATTTTTCGTCCATCGAGCAACCCACGCTTTTTCACAATAATACTAGTATTTTTTGTTCATTACCATTTTCAGCTTATATTAGGAATTATTTTTCACTTTTTAGTTAGAAGTACTTTAAAAGCGTGTTTTTTAGTTTCTTTTAATTTAGGGCATGTAAGACTCTGTAAGACAGTTGACACCATAAAATGCATATTGTTATACATTTTATCATCACGTTTTCAATGAATGTGACTACAAGTGGAACTTGAAAGATACTTAAATGTTCAGCACGTGTTACGTTACCGGCATGATAAGATTAAGTGGCAGCCAAAATAATATAATATATATATATATAAAGGTTGTGGCAAAGAAGTATAGTATCCACACTTCACGTACTATGTTCAGGTCCCATGCAGTGCCGGATTAAGCCAGCGCGGGGCCTGTAGCAAAATCTCTCAGGGGGCCCTTCAATAATTTTTATATATTATGGGGCCTTTGGCCTGCTTTAGGTTTTAAAGTTTATGGTATTAAATAAAACATAACTATTAACAATTAATTATAAAACAACTGTTTTGATTTAATGTGGGCAAATTTAGATATAACGTCTTTCATATCTAGTTCTTTAAGCAAATCATGTTCTACAAGCTGGCTCATTTATATAGGTCAGTATGCGCAAGTCTGTATTTACAAAACATACACAAATTTGTTCTTACATGCAAGATATTTTACGCTACTAGATAAATTTAATTATTTTTACGGTCAGACAGGCGTTGGAGCGCGGGGCTCTGCAATTCGCGGGGCCCGTAGCATTTGCTAATCCGGCACTGGTCCCATGTGATATGTGGTAAGCCTATCGTCATCTACAGGAAACAAATGCAGACTCCGTGCTCCTACTGGGAATTAATTAACTGACAAGACAACTAATTAACTGACTAAATCAGCAGTGGCTTTCAATAACCACTAAACCAACCAGTGAGGCTGGCATTTAGGGCTAAACATTACGGAACAAATTATATTACCACTGCAATCTAGAAAGTTTAAGGAAAATTTGATATAACTATATTTTATTGATAAACCTAAAAAAATATTGTAGGCCTATTTTCCATACATAAATAAATGTCTGCTTTACCAAAAGGATAATATTTTTGTGTTCACCAAAAATCTAAAGGTACACCTCTGTACGCATTTCTAAAATATTATTCTTAAACCCGTTTCATTATTTTGCTATAATTAAACTACTCGGCCAACAAAATATGTTACACCAAACAAATTCCAAATTAACACCAAGATATAACACTTTTTTATTTTATTCTTCCACGAAAAATACCTCTCGTGCACCAAATATTCCTGATTGTTACACAAAATAAAAGCTATAGTTATAGCATAGGTCAATTATGGGTAAAGTAGTAGGTTAGGTTAGGTTAGAACTGCGACCATAACACATACACATAGAATCAATCTGTTTTTAAAATAGGTGTAGTACTATTTTTACAAATTTACAACAGTTCTTAAATAAGTGCTCACTATGAAATATGTTAGTGAACATATTTTGGTGCACATTCAGTATATTTGGTGGAACAAAGGCAAAATTAGTTAAATTATATGGGAATAAATTGAAGCACTTTTAAATACCATCCTTACCAAGACAAGCATAATAAAAAATAATAATAGCAGTCCTGTATCTAATACATTCCCCACTGCTGGGCTCGGGCCTCTTCTCATGAAGGGTTAGGCCATAAACGACCACGCTGGCCAAGTGCGGATTGGTAGACTTCACACACCCTCGAGTACTTTTTTTTAGGCACTCTCAGGCATGCAGCTTTCCTCACGATGTATTTTTCATCGTTAGCGAGCGATAATTATATGATAAATACACACATATCTTCGAAAAGACAAATCTTATTAGCATAATTGCATTTAATTACGGCACAAAATTAAATGGGATTCAAGTACAGTACGGTCAACTTACTTGTATATTTTTCAGTGGCTCAGACACGCCAATCGGAACAATTTTAATATGCATGCACTCATTATTTTTAATATATTTAAATTAGCTACGTTTGTCACGTATTTGTATATTTATTTGTAACAAACAAGCATTGGGCAAGCCCATTAGTCTTGCTTATTAAGGGAAACCAAATTAATGAGATTGTAAAGAATTTCAGCAAGATTTTCAACAAATATATTGTGTTCAGGATTGAGCTGACTTAAAACAAATTAATGGTAATATTTTTATTCATTGAATCAAATCAAATCAAATCAAATCAAATCATTTATTTCCATGGGCCCCAAGGGGCGCTTGAACACGTCAAAACAAACATCAAAACACAAAAAATATAAAATTAAAATAAAACTTAGCTAACTAAATTATAATACTTATTGTAATAAAATGATTTGACACCGGAGCTTAGATTGACTTTAATTCAACTTAGAGAATTGAATTAAAATCAATCCAAGTACCAGCTCCGATGGGTATTGCATCATGAGAAGAGCTGGTGAGAAACTCATGTGCACCATCTTTTCAAATAATTCATACAATATTTGTTTGTTTTTTGACAATAATTCTATGTGTAAGTTATAGCAACCAAAACAACATTATAGCTAAATATATGGTTATAAAGAGAAAATGCAATTAAATTATTATAAATAAATCCATAGTATATAGGGTTGCAATATCTTACACTTATTGATAAAATCAAAACATTATTTTGGTTTATGTTTTGAGGTTCAGTACCAGGTTATGTGCTAAATATGGCCTAAACTGCGTCGATGGTCTAGTGACTAGCGTATGCGCCTCTTACCGCGAGGTCTTGGATTCGATTCCCCGGTTGGGCAAAGTGTTATTTGTGAACTTGCCGTCAGGAAATTCACAATAGCAGGACGGAGTTGGAGTTGTGCCCGGTGGACCCCCTATCCTATAGGACCTAAACATAACGGGTGAAGTGTGGGTGTTGTACACCTCTGCCAAACCTTTCTAGGTAATATAGGCATCATGTTATGTTATATGGCCTAATAGATGCGAAACTCTTATGAGTTTCTTCTATTTACAATTAAAAATACACATACTTGCTGTAGTTAAAAAGCATTTCAAGTTACTATAACCAAAATTATTTTTTTTGTGTAATTAAAACAGGAATAGAAACTCTACTAATGCCGTCTCTTTTTCCAAAACAAGATAAGACAAAAATATCTCAAGGAAACACTTCAAATTCAAAGACTTTCCTATCAATGAATAATGTCTAAGGAAAAACTAAATTAACCTTTCAAGGTCTCCATGGCGGCCTTGCTCAAGACATTGGTAAAAGGATGGTGAGTCGTGAGTTTGAGCCATTGTTTGCAATTATTGATGGATAAGCTACAACATAGAACTATGGTACTTGGATAGAAGTGGCTTGAGAGCTGTACAGGCGAGCTTTTTGGCATGTTATAGATAAAATCAAATTTCCTGGCGGATGTTAACTTGGCCGCAAATGAAATGAAAGGGTCACGCGCTGTCTGTTGGTGGATTTCAGCTAACTTAACACCCACCTAGAAACTTGATTCGATTTATAACGGTAGACTGTCTAAAATATTAGTCGAAACACGAGCACGACGCACTGTATGCTAAAAATGGACCTTGTCACCCGTGTTATTCACGTAGAGAAACAAAAGATTAAAAAATAGTTCATGTAAATTTTGTATGAAAATGTTGTGCAAATTTATCTTAAGAATGGCTGTGAAAATATAATGTAAACGGTAAATTAGTTAGTTAATGTTTTGTACTGCTGTTCATTATTTATTAAAAAAAAAAGGTTTTTAAACGTCAGTCAATGTAGACATTAATGAATGACCATTCCAATCAATATTAAAACAAATATTATTTGTGAAACCTTGGCATTCGAAGCAACAATGATTTGTTATAATACAGACAAAAACAAATTAACACAGATTGTGTACAAGTAGATATAAGTTAAATACATAAAATCACTGGTTGCTTTTTAAATGTAAGACATATTGGCAGCGTACGACGCGCGTACTCTATTCTAGCTGCACACTGGCGTACGCCAAGCGTATAAAGACGCTTGGCGTACGCCAGTGTGCAGCTTTCATACAAAACTATACGGACCGTCAGCGTCGCGTTCCCGTAGCTGCCTGCAGGCTGCGTGAAGCCGCCGTACTGCGGCGAATGTTTTACGCCTGGCCGTACAGTGCCTCCACGTACGTTTTTATTTATATTAAAGTGGTGGGAAATGCTGCCAATTTTGTTCAGATAATAGACAAATATCCGAGGTTAGGTGTGATATTTTCAATGCTATTTTATAAATATAAAAGCATCTTATATAATTATCGTCTTTGTTGACCTCAGATGCAGTAATATATCAAAATATTGTCGTCATCGTCAAACTCGACAGTTGACAAGATTAAAACGTACGCTTGCAGTACGCCTCGTGGACGAAATATGACGCTAGACGCGTCTATTTAGCTACGCCTGCTGTGAATGGTGACCCTAACGTTGCTCGTAAGAATGGCTCTTCTAAATAGGTTTTTGTTCTGTAGTCCAAACCATTGTCAGCTAATGACAAGGTGAAAATTGTGTATTAGACACGGCATTTTATTAGCATCTTCTGTGACATTGAACTGCTTACTACGTATTGAATCAAGAACATTGTAAACTTAAAAGAACTGCTCTGCTGTACTATTGCTCAGGATCTCACATCTTGTTTAACTTGAGTTATTAAAGGATGATGGCATTAATTCTATAGTACACGATACATATATATATATATATATAACACCCACCAAACCACCCACCCAATTATATACAGGGTGTATTTTTGAAACGGGGCAGTAAGGGCAAGTACCTTAACCGTTGCAGTTACAGCAAAACGTTCTTAAAAGACCTTCCCTAACTTTTTGGGACATTTTGAACTGCATTCACAGATTTTGTAAAAAACTTACAGTTAGCAAAAAAAATGCAAAAAGTTCAAAAATTTTTTTTTTATGCCAATCGATTCTATTTCATGTGGGGATCAAAAAACTCTATGGGACCATTTTAGCTTTCAGTACTAGAAAAGACAGAAATCGCCAAAAACGTTTCCCATACATTTCGGCAACAAAAACGAATTTCTACGATGGTCTAACTTTTTGTTATGGCCTGGAAGTGGGTAGAATTGACTGTAAAGTAAATAAAAAGAATTTTTACCCTCAAATTTCGAATTTGATTCGAAAATCTGTGTGTTATACTTAGTTTCAGCTGAGAAACTTCGTATGAGTTATTAATTAAGGATTTTCGCTAAAATGTCTTCTAATCGTGAAAAAAATGACTTATTAGAAGCGTATTTTGTCAATAATCGAAATGCGGGAGCTGCATTAGTGTGGTACCGCAATAAGTATCCGTTGCGGCATGTGCCAACAAGAAAGGTTATTACAAATCTTTTGAAAAACCTGGAATTGCAGGGTTCTTTCAAAATACGCTTCTAATAAGTAAATTTTTTCACGATTAGAAGACATTTTAGCGAAAATCCTTAATTAATAACTCATACGAAGTTTCTCAGCTGAAACTAAGTATAACACACAGATTTTCGAATCAAATTCGAAATTTGAGGGTAAAATTCTTTTTATTTACTTTACAGTCAATTCTACCCACTTCCAGGCCATAACAAAAAGTTAGACCATCGTAGAAATTCGTTTCTGTTGCCGAAATGTATGGGAAACGTTTTTGGCGATTTCTGTCTTTTCTAGTACTGAAAGCTAAAATGGTCCCATAGTGTTTTTTGATCCCCACATGAAATAGAATCGATTGGCATAAAAAAAAAAATTTGAACTTTTTGCATTTTTTTTGCTAACTGTAAGTTTTTTTACAAAATCTGTGAATGCAGTTCAAAATGTCCCAAAAAGTTAGGGAAGGTATTTTTAGAACGTTTTGCTGTAACTGCAACGGTTAAGGTACTTGCCCTTACTGCCCCGTTTCAAAAATACACCCTGTATATATACAGGGTGGCCCGTTTATAGTAGTCCAAAGAATTTTCACAGATGTAGGGCCGGCCAATGATTGATTTAAACGCAACATATGTTCCGCGAAAATCAATAGTTTAAAAGTTATGATTTTTTAAAGTTTTTTCGTAAAATCGCCACTTTGAGTCATGTAAACCTCTCTAAAGTGAAAATGATTGGATAAAATCGAATCAAATTTGGGGTATTAGTAGCTAAGACATGTTGCTAGCAGGAAATAAGCTATTTTTAAGATTATTCTAAAATGGTAATATGGTTTTATACCTTTTTAAAAGCTGTTTGTAATTTTCATATGTTAAAGTATTATTTTCATAAAAATCTAGTTAATTAAAAATGTTCTACAGGAAATTTTCTAATCATGGTAAAAACTACCTTAAGATGTGAGGATAGCGTTAATAAAAAAAAAAGTATCATGACTAACGAAAGTTCTTCAGAATTGAACATTGTATGCACTAAGTAGTTAAAAAACTAAAGGTGTGTATTTTTACCTTATACGTCATTTGAACAAATTAAAGTTTAAAACGAAAAGAAAAACACTAGAGTAGGTTTAAAGATAAAGAATTTAATAAAAAAAAAACAAAAAAATTTCAACATGACGAAAAAAAGTTTGTTGGTCCTTTTGAACTACCAGCTCGCCTGAATGCTGGAGTTTACTTAAATTGTCTTCAAAATGAGTTGCCCGGCCTTCTAGGCGAAATTTTCCCCCATGTACGAGAGGGGATGTGGCTGCAACACGACGGCGCAACTTGTCACTTTACGGTAAGAGTTAGGGAGCACCTAAACGAAGCATATCCGGACAGATGGATTGGTCGTGGTGGTACAATTGTTTGGCCCCACGATCACCCGACGTAAACCCCATAGACTTCTTCATATGGGGATATTTTAAGGAGATCGTTTATAGTCGGGAAAGTAGGTCTGAGCCAGAGTTACGACAAAAAATAGAACTTGCAATAAGAAAAATAAATGCAAGTGCACAGCCTTTCAATAGGCATAAATGGATTTTTTTTGCGAAGGTGCCGTTTATGCATTGAGAGAGAAATTTGAAAATTTTTTGTAATGTTTTTTTTATTTTTTATGTTTTTTTATTAAATTCTCTTTCTTTATCCTACTTTAGTGTTTTCTTTTGATTATTGAGTTTAATTTGTTCAAATTACGTATAAGGCAAAAATACACACCTTTAGTTTTTTAACTACTTAGTGCATACAATGTTCAATTCTGAAAAACTTTCGTTAGTCATGATACTTTTTTTTTTATTAACGCTATCCTCATATCTTAAGGTAGTTTTTACCATGATTAGAAAATTTCCTGTAGAACATTTTTAATTAACTAGATTTTTTTGAAAATAATACTTTAACATATGAAAATTACAAACAGCTTTTAAAAAGGTATAAAACCATATTACCATTTTAGAATAATCTTAAAAATAGCTTATTTCCTGCTAGCTACATGTCTTAGCTACTAACACCCCAAATTTGATTCGATTTTATCCAATCATTTCCACTTTAGAGAGGTTTACATGACTCAAAGTGGCGATTTTACGAAAAAACTTTAAAAAATCATAACTTTTAAACTATTGATTTTCGCGGAACATAATATATGTTGCGTTTAAATCAATCATTGGCCGGCCCTACATCTGTGAAAATTCTTTGGACTACTATAAACGGGCCACCCTGTATATATATATTCTATAGTACACGGTAAAGACGTGCAAAAATAAATTTTATTTACCTATGATTTTTGTTCACTTATGATTTGTATGGTAATGTCAACTTTTGTAAATAATAATAATAATTTTCTTGTACCTTACATTTAAAAATGTAGAACTTTATAGTTTTTTTTATTTTTAAATGTACTTAATTTGTATTTAAATATAAAAATGAGAGAATAAATGAATAATAATAGCAGCCCTATATCTAATGCAACAAATGTAATGCTTAATGACATCAAAATGAATAATCATCATTTTTTTTTACATTAGATAGAACGCCAGAAGCAATTACACTATCCAATGGTCCCAATGACAAGGCCAAATACACACATTCACTCTCACAGGCTCACCCAGTCTCAGAACAATTTTTTGCGAATGACACAAAGATGTGTCGAACCCATAACACCAGTGCAGTGGAGAATGGCGCGGCGACCGCTTAAACCACTAACCACACGTGCAGACATCTATATTAGCGGGTCCATAATAACACAAACCAAGTGAACTATTAAGTACGACATTTATCATACAAAAAAGGGCTCTCAGAACACTTCTTCGTCTGAAGCAAACAGATTCGTGTAAAGAACTTTTTATAAAACTTAGAATCCTAACAGTCCCATGTCTTTATATATTAATGTTATCGACAAACTTTATAAAAAATCTCCACAAAATTGAATCTGACGAAGAAAGAAAAATTAGAGATACCACCCGCAGGAAAGATATACCATCAAAATTACAACCAAAACTCAATGTTGTGAAACACAGTGCAAGGGTACAATCAGTTTGGTTATACAATAAGCTACCCACAGAGCTTAAAAGTATTTATAGTGTCAACTTATTTAAAAATAAACTGAAAACATATTTGTTGGGGAAAGGTTACTACAGTTTGACGAGTTTATTAATGACAAACACTAGATTTTAATCATGTTTTAATTGCTTTGAATATATATATATATATTTTTTTTTTTTATGAAATTGTAATATTGTAAATTTTAATATTGTTTATTTCTAATGTTTTGTTTTAATTTATTATATAATGTTGTGTAGTTATTATTAATTTTATGTAGTTTTAAGAAATTTTCAACACAATGTTATGTTGTTATGAAATAAAATACTTACTTACTTACTTACTATTACGAAATGAAGGACAAACAGACAAACAGTATTTATTTAGCAGTTCCTCTCGCAATGGCTAGTCTTCAATCGTTTGAGAGGTCAAGGCTAATGCAATGTACGTACTTAAATAACTTAGAATGGATAAGTAATGACTTGCGGTGTCTTGGCGAAGGTAAGTTAAAAGTCAACGTTGCAACAAATTCTGTTTTTATTCTTAAGCTGACTTAAAAGATAAGCTAACTTCTAATTGATTATTTTTATAGCATTTAGCTATGCTTATAATATGCTAATGCAAATTATACTAAGAAACTACACTATCCAATATATGTAAAATATAAAAAAATAAATGATATGAATAAAAAAAAACTGTTGAAAAAGATATCCTACTTAAGATAGGAACAAATGAATGAACGTGACGTCACGAAATGACGTATCATACAGTTGAGAAATTTAGGGTTCTGGTAAGAGGCGACCGTAGCTGGATGGCTAAAGTGGCTGCCCGGTGTGCAGTAATTCAACTGTTTCTTAGTAAGATAAGTTAAGTAAGTAAACTTAACACATTTTAATTTATTTTTACTTTTCTAAACTTTTTTTTATAACTTCTGGCCAGATTTTTATGTATAGCAGCCCTGTATCTAATACATGTCCCACTGCTGGGCTCGGGCCTCTTCTTACGATGAGAAGGGTTAGGCCATAGTCCACCACGCTGGCCAAATGCGGATTGGTAGACTTCATATTCCTCGAACACTTTTTACGCACTCTCAGGCATGCAGGTTTCCTCACGATGTTTTCCTTCACCGTTAGCAAGCGTTCGAACCCGAGACCTTTGACTTCGCAGTCCTACGGTCTCCCACTCGGCTATCGCTGCGATTTGGATGTGACTTTTATTATTAACTATAATAATAATGGTTGTGAAACAATGTGAAACAATGGTTGTTTTTCCTCAAGATTTAAACACTCAAATGCACGAAATAAGTTCTTTAAACAATTACTTTTATTTAAATATTTACAATACTAACCTAACTATAATTTAATATTTTAAACTAATTAAATAAATACCTAACTAAATATATACATTGAATAAGAGAATAATATAAAATTATTAAATAAACCAAAACTCGTAAAAAATTCAGGTGTCAAAAAATAAAAACGAAATAATGATTTAAATGAAAATAAATAGGCTTCACAGTATTACCTTTTAAAAAAAAAATCCTCTTACTCATTTTCCATTAAAGTTTCAACCAAAAAGCGCCATTTTTTAAATGATATAAATATTTTCTCGTAATTTATTAACATTTTATTTCCGAGTGTCTCGTTCGTACGGACTTGATTTATGAAATGTCCGTGAATGTATTTTTGGGCTTTTGACATCGCCTCTCAGGTCTAGTGGGTGATATGAAACATAAGCACACATAAGTACAGACTGTTGACTTTTTAGTGTACACAAGCGCTTTACGGAGGCTTTTATTTTGTTTTTACACATAAAAATTATCCGTCGACTACATTATTTGTGATCGAAAGACATTACATTTAAAAAAAAAACTAATGTCCAACGCGATAAGTTTAACTGAAGGAGTTGACAATAACGAAGTATTTAACTTAATAATTCAACACTAACAGTAAAGCAGAAGAGAGTGGTTGAACTCATCCCAGGAACTATAGATCACATACAGATAATTAACCGCCTTCGAAAAAGAAGAAGATCGTATTTGGCGCGTTTTTTTTTAAATGTTTGTACTCCGATTAGGTACGCCGTCAATTATGGACCGATTCATAACTATTTTTTGTTTTAGAGAGTGTGGTTGCGAATGATGATGGGATCGAGAAGAACCCTCAAATTTTATAGGCTCTTAACATAATTTTCAATATTTTCTGAAGGTAGGAACTTCCTCGATGGTCTCGGGTTCGATTCCCGGGTAGGCCTAAGTGTTATTTGTGAATTTTCCACCAGGCAATTCACAATAGCAGCACGGAGTTGTTCCGGGTGGATGGCGATAGGCTCACCCCCTATCCCATACGACCTAAACATAACAGGTGAATGAGGGTATTGTACACTGCCGCCACACCCTTTTGGGTAATATTATGTTATGTTAATTCTAGTTCTAAGATTTGTTGATGCTGCCAGTTAATAAGTTACGTAATAAAAGCGTGTTAAAATCCCGTTTATTTTTTTTTATTTTTTTTTATTCTACGTCCACAGCGAACGAACGTGTAGTCCACCTGCTGGTAAGTGGAGTACAGCCCATGGACATCAACAATCCACAAAAGCAGATTATAGATGCGTCGCTGCAGCTGAGGACTACGGTGTTATGCTTCATGTGCCAGTAATTTCGGATCTCACCACCAGACCGGAACACAGTAATGGAAGCACTACTATTTGGCGGCAGGTTAAAGGTGAGACGGTGGTGCTACCGCCCTCGAGCTCATTCACAAGAGCTCTACCACCAGTAAATATCTATAATATCTAATTTGTAATACAGAAGCTTAACAAGCTCAATCTATCATTCAAATTAGCGATAAAACGGTTGATTCCGCATTAGCATGTTACCCCGTTACCATGCCCGTTCATTTTACCCTCTAACACAAAAACAGACAGACAGACTTCACGTTTTTGTCCAGATGATAAAAGTGTTCGAGTCAGTGGGCACGTGAACGGTAAGAACTGTTATAAATTTAGATTGATAGATAGGTAACTCTTTATTGTACACAAATTAAAAAGTCAGTTTCATAAAGCACATCTTTTAGATAGTACAATGGACAGCCTGTTCGCTATAAAAGCAATTTCTTACAGGCAACCTTTGGATGGACAAGAGAGCTTAAGAAAATTAACTATTTATTTGATTTTTTTACCAACCGATATTAAGCTTTAACTTGTAGCTGTAGTAGTGGTGCTACTGCCTGCGACGCCATGGTCGCGGGTTCGATTCCCGCTCAAGACAAATCTTTGTGTGCAACAAACACAAACAAACATCGAGCTTTGTCTTGGTATGGGTGTTTCTATGTATAATAAGTATGTGCTACAAAAATTCAATTATATATGTATTAGAATCAGTTATTCTTGTACCCATAGTACAAGCTCTGCTTAATTTGGGACTAGATATGTGTGTATGTGTGTGATATTTATTTATTATTATTTATTAGTATTTAACTGCAACCTAGAAGTCAATCATTTGGTGCTAAATACCAGTATATTATACGGTTGGATCAGTTGTCTGTCTTTTTGACCTTTGATTACTTTTATGTACTCTATGGCTTCGTGTTCTTTTGAAAATGAACTAATTATTAAACGATACGCATTTTTTATTTAAATAATCCTTCAAACTAAATAGGGAAAAATATTCTCAACAAACCACTATCTACGAGTATCGTCATATTCCGTCCATTCCGTTCATTCAAGTGCCGCACAAAAACGTGGCGTGAATTATTACGTACGCGAACGTGATACGTTTATCATTGCACGGATCTGATAGACGGGCTACAAGTTTTTGTCCGTGATAAAAGTGTTCGGCCCAGTGGGCACGTGAACGCTAGGAAGTAATGTTAGATTTGCAAAGTACTGTTAGTTTTGCTATGTTATTTATAGATGGAATACGTTTTAATTTAATTTACCCTTTTCTTCCTAATCTTATCGCAAAATGTTTAGCTTCGACTATCGAGTATATCCAATAGATATCGATTTAATAAAGTTGACTACTTGAGGTATCGAGTAGAGCTATGAAGTACGTATTATTTTGAGTATGCATACATCTAGAAGCGAGAGTGTAGTTCCGATAGTTTTAACGTTGGGCTAGAGGCAAGTGTGTAGCTACAAGAATTTGACTCATAAAATTTCTTATAGAGACAAACAAACGTGAGATAGTTTTTGAGTGAAGTCTTCAAATTCTAAACTGGTTCAGTCTTTTTCTAATTGATTTTTATTTGGCATTCTGCCATTCTTAGCAATTGAATACTAAGAACAGCCAACAAAATTGGGACTTGGAGCGGGATTTTAACTTGCGGCTTTAGGATTTCGTCCTATCGAGCTATCCGAGCCACGGCTCAAATCCACGATAGTTGTTATCAATTACTGGTTTTAAATAAAATAAACATTTTGTACTAATACTTTCAGCTTCTGTATGTATTCGCCTGCCTATTTATCGAAGTTTAACGGCAGTTCGTCTATACAATTCTCGCAGCTTTATGAACTTCGTGCCCACTGGGCTGAAAACCATACATCTTGGAAAAAACAATTGCACAGTCTGCTGGCGTCTAACGGATAATTGATTCGCCACTTTTTGTTGAGCGTTTATTAATTTTTATTTATAGGTATAGCTTATTATGCGATACGCTTCAAATATTTGACGCAGTCATGAGAAATATATGATTTTATACGATTCTTACAATGTTGGCTATGTGCGTGTGATAAATGTGCGTCAGCAATGATGACGTCACATTTTTTTAAAACACTAGAGATACCTTCTCCGTCATCAGAAGTGGGTTTGCAAGAAGCTCTTACCCAGGCCACTTCTCCGTCATATTTTTTTTTAGTATTAAAATTAAAATACTTTTTTTTTAATTTATTAAACCTTGTTGCACACTACATGGTACACAGGCGGACTTAATGCCTAGTGGCATTCTCTAACAGACAACCTAGGGTGGTGCAGAGAAACAAAATTAGGTGCGTTCGTAAGATAGTACTAATAGTACATTCAGTGATTTAAAAATTAATCAAATATACATATTAGAATAAATATACCTACATAATTGGTTCATACATTTTTATCAAGTCAAAACATGTTTACCTATAATGAAATCAGTGGGTACTTTTGCGTAATAAGAGAGTTTCTTTTCCTTGGTCCTTGTAATTGGGTCTTTTATATTAATTTTCCTCATAAGGTGTGATGTGTATCACGATACCCTTTACCTGACGGTAATACCAAATAGGCTTAATTTGTATAAATTAATATTAAATGACCACTCTCTATTTGTGTTTATGGTAATTTTAATCGAGCTTTATCGATGGAAAAACCACCAATACAACTAACTGTGCTCATTTTACCAAAGCATGTGGCTTTTTTTTTTGTTTTTTTTATACTACGCCCACAGCGAACGAACGTTTAGTTCACCTGATGGTAAGTGGAGTACAGCCCATAGACATCAACAATCCACAAAAGCAGATTATAGATGCGTCGCTGCAGCTTAGGACTACGGTGTTATGCCTCATGCGCCAGTAATTTCAGGGCCTGATCTCACCACCTAACCGGAACACAGTAATGGAAGCACTACTATTTGGCGGCAGGTTAAAGGTGAGACGGCGTTGCTGCCGCCCTCGAGCTCGTTCACAAGAACTCTACCACCAGTAAAAGTTCCATCGTTGTTGCCTACCCCCGTGGAATAAAGGTCTGATTTTAAGTATGTATGTATGTTACACTTTACACAAGAACTAAGTATTATGATTGAGAATACGTAGATTCATCAATCGCCCAGTTGATGAATCTACGTACTAGATTTGAAACAAGTCGGCATATCCTGGCTAAAATTTTATTAAAACTGACGCGAGTGCAAGACTGGCTGCAACTCAGGCGCAACGTATTGCACTCTCTTGATAATGCCTAGACGTATAGGCGAAACCGCGGTCGACTAAATAGACCAACATTACGTGAGTAACACCTGTATTTCATTTTGAACAAATATGCTCCAAGCAAAAGCAGCTACTTATCGAAAGATCGTAGATTAGAATCCCCATTTTAGATACAGCTTTACTAAAATTGTTCCTAACAAGAGCATAATTGGGAGGATTAACAACAGAGCCAGTATTCCAACACTAAATGCAAGTCATTTTAAGCTTTAAGCTGGACTAGTTTAAAGTTTAAAATTATCTTGCAGCAACTAGCAAAATTCGACCGTTATTACAAAATAGTTCACAACTATACTAATACAGGTATCATCATAATTTCAAAAAGGTAAAAAAAACATCACACCTATTTATATTACGCCAAGGGGCACACACAACGTGTGTGTAACACTCACATTTCTGTGAGAGAAGGTAAACCTATCGCCATCCACACGAGCACAATTTCAACTCCATAACACCTAACCTAAAACATAACAGGTAAAATGTGGGTGTTGTTAACCTCTGCCACACCCTTCAGGGTAATGTAGGCGTGATGTTATGTTATGTAATACCTTGCCCGACTGGGAATGGAACCCGAGAACTCACGGTGAAAGGTCACACACTCACCACTAAACCAACGAGGCTGTTATATCAAAAATATATGTCGGCCAATGAGTTGGGTATGCAGGGCAAAAACTTCTAAGTCAAAGTAAAGACTTACGACACCAGTTATGGATAAGTGAGTTATATATCTAAATAGTGGGTATATTACACTTATTCAATATGAAATACAAACTTGCATATCTATTGCAGTCAGTTTTTACTATGGCGTAGAAGTTTTTGCCCTGCATACCCAACTCATTGGCCGACTACATGATAATATCACTAGTTTATTTATACAACTAGCTGACCCGGCTGTTCCGCCTTAAAGGCAATTAATAAGCCGATTTTGGAATTTATTATTTTAATTTGTTTATTAGAAAATATAAATTAAAAAATTAAGTACATTTATCATTCATTATTGTTAAGCTCAGGGAAATTTTCATCGAAATAGAGTGAAAAACATTTACAAAAAGACGATAATTGATCAGTTATCGAGCGGTATAAAAATTTAGGGTTGTATGTATTTTTTAATCCCACATTATAGAAAAATAAAAACAAAAAATTTCATCCAAAAATTTTAAAAAAATAGTTAAGGGTGAACAACCCCCATCACTTAGGGGTATGAAAAATAGATAGTAGCCGATTCTCAGACTTACTGAATATGCATATAAAATTTGGTATAAATCACTAAAGCTGTTTCGGAGGAGTAATGTTACTAACATTGTCACATTTTATATATAAGATTTAGATATTTTGGTTTTTAAAATTAGGTATGAAAAAGACAATAATTATGAAACAAAAACTGGAAGATTAGTTACTAGTCATTAGTTATATGATTGCTAAAAAAACTGTAGACTATCATTATGCATAATATATAACTTTTTTAGTCTTCTAATGATTTCATAAATTAACTTTGTAACTAATATCAACATTGTTCTTAACTTTTTATTTCTTGAAGTGGCCGTGGCGCAATGGACAAGACATCGGTCTTACGATCGAGAGGTCGAATCCTGGTCATTATACCATGGACGTGAACGTCCGCCTAACACAAGTGAATTAAGCTTAGCTGGAGGGGGTTAACAAGAATACTAGTAATTTGTATTTGCAAACTACTAGTAAGCTGTTTAAAAAACAAAAAAAAACCTCTTTGCATTCGTTACAATTTGTCCTTACTTTAAAAGACCTGTCTGCAATCTTAAAGGCAATGGTTGGGCAAGGAATCAAATCCACAAAAAAAACACATTATAATTGTCTCTATTATTCTTTTTCCTTTTTAAAAAAAACGATGCCCTCACTAGTAATTAATCCTGTGTCACGGGGGTGTTTACAATCATACATTTTACACACGCAAAGCCCAGCGAGAGTCAGAACAAGAACAGAGAGTCCGGGGATCGAACCCACAAGACCAGAGTAGTTAAACGCGACGGGTTGACCGCTTTAACCACTATGCCAACCTTGCACTTTCATTAACAATTTCACGTGTAAACATCAACTTTTAAAATTCCTGCTTAAGAGTAGACTCCTGAGCGCCGTGTTTTCATACTACGTAATATGGGTTTAACAGCGCCTATGTACCGTGCCGGCCCCGAATGTTGACGGCGAGAGAACCGCTCACTACTTAGTGCCGCGGTTTATTAATGAACTACCCTCCACCATAAAATGTAATATTAATGCAACAAATATAAAATCCAAGCCCAAGTATTATTTAATAAATAAACTAATAGAGTAAATGCATTCACCTAGCTCTTGTAACTTATATATTTAAGAAAATAAAATATTGTTGTACCTAAGTTAATAATGTAATGTTTTCTACTTGAATTGTCATATGTTTTTAATAGCGTTTACGACTGCTGTACTAGACTGCAGATAAAATTGCGCTGCAGGCAAACCTCTGTGGTTTTTAGCAGCGCATTAAGATGAAATTTTTTTTTAAGATGGCTTTTGTAATGTTAATAAAAAAAAATAAAAATAAAAAAAAATAACTTTAATATTATTAAGTTTATATCTATTTTCATAGACGAATCATATCTAAATCTGCCGTACCTGCCTGCAACGCTGAGGTCGCGGGTTCGATTCCCGCTTAAGACAAATCTTTGTGTGCATGATTATGAGGGTGTCTTAGTCTGGGTGTTTCTATGTATAATAAGTATGTATTAACAAAAGATATATGTATTAAGATCAGTTGTTAAAGCACACATAGTACAAGTTCTGCTATGAGTTAATAATAATAATAATAATAATAAATATTTTACAACTCACACACAACGCCATCTAGTCCCAAACTAAGCAAAGTAAATAAATACTTAAACGTCTTTTGTAAATACATACTAATTATACATATAAACACCCAGACTAAGACAAACCCCTATGTTCATGCACACAAGGATTTGTCTTAAGAGGTAATCGAACCCACGACCTCGGCGTCGCAGGTAGGTACACTACCCACTCCGCCATCCGTTCGTCTGTTGAGTTGAGTTTAAATTGTGAGATATTTATTTATTTATAATCATTAAAATGCATGTTATTAGTTTGTGAGTGAGTAATGAATGGTTAAGCGGTAATGTAATGGTAAATGAATCGGCACTAATTAATGTGGTTTCAAACCGTTTCAAACCCGGACCTTTTTGAAGGGCATGGCTAATATCCTTTCTAATCCTTTCTCATGTTTCAATCATCTTGTCTTCGTGACAATCAAACTAATCGTGCACTAGACGACCGGATGGCGGAGTGGGTAGTGTACCTTTTTTTTTTTTTTTTTTTTTTTTTTCGCGGGGAAATGCATTTACGCATACCACCCCACCCGTCGTCGCATAATATTGACGACCGGATGGCGGAGTGGGTAGTGTACCTGCCTGCGACGCCGAGGTCGTGGGTTCGATTCCCACTTAAGACAAATCTTTGTGTGCATGAACATGGGGTTTTGTCTTAGTCTGGGTGTTTCTATGTATAATAAGGATGTATTTACAAAAGAAAAGTATATATGTATTAGTATCAGTTATTCTAGTACCCATAGTACAAGCTCTGCTTAGTTTGGGACTAGATGGTGTTGTGTGTGAGTTGTGGCATATTTATTTATTTTACTATACAATATATTAGATAGAATTCGCATACACCAATCTTATACTGCCGAGTAAGATATTTAACACATAACATAATATCACGGACATAGTGAAAAGACTTAAACGGACAAAACCATATGAGTTAGTTAGGGTTTGTGATTAAGTGAAAAATTACAAACAAAAACAGTGATAGTTCAAAAGACAACATGAACAAAGTGTCTTCGCCTTAATAAAAACTAAGTGAAGTGTTATTGGACGCCTCTTAGATTTATGTTTACATATTAATTTATGTTAAAATAGAATTACTCATTAGCCTTTATGGGCTAGATTGTAATAAAATAAGATATTTGTGATATCTTAGAAAACAAAAAAAAAAAATAACATAACATCACGACTGAATTACCCAGAACGGTGTGGTAGAGGTGTACAACACCCACATTTCACCTGTCATGTTTAGGCCAGCAATAACTTTGTATAATAAAATCTATACCTAGAAAAAAATATATAATCTAAATAATTTTACAAGGAAAACCCGAATTCAAATAAAAAAAAACCGGCCAAGTGCGAGTCGGACTCGCGCAGGGCTAAAAAGTAAGAAATGCTTAAGTAATATTCATCGTTACGCCTCATCTGTATATAACTTGAAATAATACAGTTCATGGCCTTAAGGTGCCTACATTTAAAGAATTATCCACGTACTCCTAACCGTTGAGAAGTTGTACCTTTCAGCATCAGCTAAGCAACGCGAAATGCCGACTGCTAGATGCAAATATCCGAGTAAATTAGTAGTAATAAACGAAAAACAATATAAGAGGTCTTTGAAATTTGAGCGTTCCCCTTACTTTCTATAGTATCCCATCATCAGATTGAGACCGGATGAGCATGATGATTTGTAAAAAAAAATAATTCTCAAATCGGTCCAGCCGAGGTCGAGTAATCGCCTAACAAACATAAAAAAATGCATTAGAATTAAGAACCTCCTCCTTTTTTTAAAGTCGGTTAAACAACAAACATTATTTAAGTGTGCGGTACTGTGGTGCCGGAACCGAGATTATCGGACTTTGATATCGCTGGTTTAGTTCATAAATGTTATTCTTTAGCTTTTTCTAGGAGCTCTCGCAAAAAACCAACATAAAGCTTCCGACGGAAAAAACCAAGCACAGAACGAGCAAAGTCACAGGCCAAGGCTATATATACCAAATGTTTATTAGATTAAGAAATAATGAGGGTACAAAAACCGTAATAACGGTTTGTTAAATTAGCTATTTGAGTTGACAACAACGTTATTATACCGGTTTTTATTGGACATTTTTGTATGAAAATTTATTTGTTTTGGTGATTCTTTGTTTGTTTTTAGTTTAATAAAGGATATTTTAAGTAATTTAACTTTAAAACTTAGCAGTAAGTTGCATGAAATTTTTATATCATATTTATTTTTGCTTTGTAACACTTCTGAATGACATGATACTGGCCAAATATTAAGCCATATTAAATATTTATTTGACTATCAAGTTTGTATAATATGTCTGAACCTGTAAAGCACGTGGGCAAAACTGCTTCGTTATAAATGGTTACCCATCCGTGGATGACTGCAGCAAGCAGTACTTAACCTGACAACTGCAACTCCACCATGCGGTCAAAAATTACTTTGGAATCAGATTCACATACAAATCTTGCCGAGATTATTATCTTAACCTACAAACGTGCGAAACGGCACGCACACATAAACATGCACACCGACGAGACCCCTAAGCGGCACTCGCTACTGAGAGCACCGCGACAATCGCTTAGGGGTCTCGTCGGTGTGCATGTTTATGTGTGCGTGCCGTTTCGCACGTTTGTAGGCAGTTTCCGTACTGTTTGTAGTACATATTTATACTGTGACAACGTGCATCCAAAGAAAGTTGCATAAAAACAAAAAAACAAAAATTCACATAACTCGATCATTGAAACTGCCGCATAAAAACTAGTTATTCATGTAACTGTATTTTTTGACCCAAGGCGGGTTTCAGTGCACATTTTGTTAAGTATCAAGATGTTTTATTTTATTTATTTATTTATTTTATTTTATTTAGAAGGTACAGAAACAGATGACAGATTAAACACTTCATACATTATTATGTTTTACATGAAAAAAATTACAAATCCCACGCCCAATTATATCTGTACACAGTACTTCAATTAAATAGCTTTATCAAGAAAGGTAGAACGTTAAACAAAGAACAAAAGGAATTTAACAACTAAATTATAAAATTTTAATTAAATTAGGTACCTTAAGTAAATTAGTTTATAATTACGAAGATTCTAAATAACACAATCATGATTAAAATTTATTGAGTACGTCCTGAAAAATATCTCTTTGAGAGCATAAGAATGTGTACAAATTATACTTTTTACACATTCTTATTAGTGGACTATTCTGTGAAACATTATTATTACAAGCAGGAACACTAAATAGTTTTGAGAATTAGGACTTTTCTTCCAGAAGGATAATTCGTTCTACTGACTAATCGGCCGGCTAATCACCGAATAAATTTAAATCAACACTTTTGCAGTCACCGCAGTCACCACATACGGCGACTGCAAAAGTGACAAACTAGGCGAGCTCAATCTTTAGATTTGGTCAAATTAAAAACCGTATTTTTAGATCCAAGTCGAATTCAAGTGCTGAATCAGATTCAGATTCATAGATTACCGAGATTATTAAGTTACATAAACAATGCTCAACAAGGCACAAGAATGTAGCAACTTTTTATTACCCTTACCTATCGATTGACGTCACTTTGCGTGTATCGATCTCTCATCACGATCGATTACATTTAATCATCTGCGATACTATTATATTTTTCTCACTAATCTGTCATTAAATCATTTGTTGTAAAAAATCGTACAATGTTTCTGTGACAGATTCATTTGAAGAAAACTATCGTATCCTGTGAACCTTCTTCGAGGCTACATAGGACCATGTATTGACGTCATCGCTATGACGTCAGTATCTGAGAGTGGTTTTTATACGAATTATGTAGCAAATTGCCTTGTGATCTGTTATTTTATAGATAGTTAACTGCAGTGATTAAATAATTATATACAGATGCATTTCTTCGACTTTTGGGCTTAGATGCCCTGTGTAACTTAGTTTTTTATTACATAACTAATTTCGGATTTTGGAAAACCCAGAGAACAACTAGCCTGAATTGATTTTTGATTGATGACTGATTGATTAATTGATTTTAGTAAGCCCAGAGAACGATAAACCCGAATTGATTTATAGTAATTTGATGATTAGTTGGCGACTATAATGGCAATAATCTAGGATAAAGAGTGCTACAAAACTGGTGCCGCTTTATAATATACTGCATGAGGTGGTGCGACGAACAATACAAAATATAAATAGATTTAACAGCTTTTAAATTTGACCGAATCTAATGATTGGACTCGCCTAGTCTGTCACTTTTGCAGTCGCCGTATAGTCGGTGACTGCAAAAGTGTTTATTTAAATTTATTTGGTGATTAGTCGGCCGATTAGGCGGCCGAACAATATATCCTTCTAGAAGAAAGGTCCTAATTCTCAAAACATCTTGATACTTAACAAAATGTGCACTCAAACCCGTCTTGAATAAAAAAATACGATTACTTGTATAACTAGTTTTTATGCGGAAGTTTTAAGGATCGACGTATGTGAACTTTTGTTTTTTGTTTTTATGCAACTTTCTTCGGATGCACGTTATCCTTAAGATAATAATCTCGGTAACAATATTAGTATTGAGACTGAACATGGTTATTTTCTCACTAAATATAAGATATATATTATGTTGCAATCTCTTTTTTCACGATAAAACAAAGTAAACAAATAGATTGCAACGTCATTCAGAAGTGTTACAAAGCAAAATTAATATAACAAATGTTATGCGATTTACTGGTGTACGTTTTAAGGGTAGACTCCCGAACGCCGTGTTTTCATACTTACGTAATATGAATTAAACTTTTATATTATGAAGTTTTTATGTATTTTTTATTGACAAATTATATCTAAAATCATAATTTTATTATATCTATGAATGTACCACCTTTCCCGTTGCGGTGAATTCTATGACAAACTGTCACAAAGAAGGTTTAATATACTGGTTCTATACATTATTTCAATCTTATTTTTTATTTTATTAATTTTATTTTAGGGAGCTAACAGCCACACACAAATAGTTGAACAAAATAGGTCAGCAAACGCCAATTACAAGCTTCCACATACACTTAGATAAAGTATCACAGACTCATCACAGCTTAGCATCACCACATCCGTCACGAAAAAACCTATAGTCTCTTTTAATGAGTAAGCACAATTCAATAAGATACGGCTTAGTATTAAAACGGTATAGGTAAAACCAAAGATCTTGGCGAATCGTGAAATGCACTGCCTCAGTCACTCGTGTAGGGTACACGCTTTATGTATATCTCACTCTCGCTCTCGCGAAGCGCCAAAAAGTTTGTCGTTTGGTATAACACGGATCTATGAACTATGATGTGAATACAATAATTATTATCTGCGAGGTTTCCAAGACTCGTTAAAAGAATTATTAATATTTGACTGCCTCATGGTTCAGCGGTATAATTTGCGACCGTTCATGTGAGGTCTCGGGTTTATCCCCAGGTCGGACTGAAGTGTTGTCTTTCGAGGAGTCTTATCCCAATTACATTGGGGTTGGTTCACAAATCAAACAAAAATGTTATTAGAGATTTTTTCGTAAGGATTTGTTTATTAGCAAGTGGAGTTGGGGATTGAATTAAATTAGACCTAAGCATATAGGTGAAGTGTGGGTCTCTGGAAACCTCTCCCACGTCTCTTTGGGTAATCAAGACGTGATGTTACAAATTCACATAAAAACGGTAACACGGATCTGTGCACTATGATATGAATACAATTAGTATCCGCGTGGTTCCCAGGCCTCATTAGAATTCGATGTATGAAGTTGTTATACCTATTAGAATAAGAGATAGTGACTGTCCGACCTTATTTATCTTATAAAAACCCCGCATAGCATGCACCCCAGTTCCCGACACCGGTAAAGAATGATTGACAACAGAAGTTTAAAGCACCACTTAGTAATTTGACCGTTTATAAAGTTTACCACCTAATACCACCTCCAGGATAACTTACGGAATTGACCATCCAACGATAATAAATAATAAATTTAATAATTAATAATAATTTTAATTTTACATTAGATTCCTAAAGCAATTACACAATCCAATGGTCCTAATGACAAGGCCAAATACACACATTTACTCACGCAAGCATACCCAATCTCAAAACAAATCTAAGATGGTGCAGGTCTGGCAATATTGGGTTCTTGGACTATAATTTTATTATAATGTTGAGTAAATTGTTACGTGAGTATTTCATAGCTGTATACACGTGACCACGGTGATGATGAATGCACGATCTGATTTGTAGTTATTTATCTTATTACTTGATTAGGTTCGTTAATTGTTGAGGATATTTTTTGTATTACAATCATTGTATGATTCATGTTATTATATATAGGCATTACCTTTCTGCGTCGCCGTCTTATTTTCAGAATTTATAATTTTAAAGGCTTAAAGATTTTTAAAAATTAATATTCTGATTAGAAATTCAATCGGGTTTACAATGAAGAGTGCACTGTTGGCGTAGTGGTTAAAGAGGAGTCCCGGCAACCTCACATAACCTCGTCGCACCCTTTTTCATGCGGCGAGGTATCTTGTTGAAGATTTTCCCGCTCGACAAAAAAAAAAAAAGTTTCATACAGGCACTTCACAGCTTACAGGCAGTAGGTAAATAATTTACATTGGAACAGTACGCCAATTTCGTAATTGGCGTACTGTTCCAATGTAAATTATTTACATATAATAGACAATAATTTAAATTTTAGTCAGTTCTATTGCCGAAATGGAAATGATAGTTGTATGAACGCCGCCGCTGCCAGCCCTACCGGCTCTTTAATAGAGTCGTCATGTACTAGGTAGACATTCGATAGCTAGTACTCGTACGACCTTACAGTCTCGCGATACTCCTATTGTGGCCTTGTTCACGGTTATTTAGATGTAGACCCGCAAACGTGACTGGGAACATCTTAATCAATACATACAAATAAAAAATTGACAATGTCTTTTTTCAGTTGATATAGCTATTTGACGATAGAAATGCCTAAAATACAATTTTGAAAATTGTTGTCTGTTTGTGTTGGCTAATCTTCTAAACAGTTCGACAGATTTTGATGAAATTTTAAACGCAGGTAACTGATTATAAGGCGCGTAACATAGGCTACTTTATATTGATGTAACTAAACCGCGTGAGAAAGTTAGTTTGTTTGTTTGTTAGCGCTAATCTCAGTAATTACTGATTGGATTTTAATTATTATTTTTGTGATTGATAAGTCTAACTATCAATAAATGTTTTTTTAATATTTAACATTAAGCTAAATTCAACGGGAGCACATCATTAAGGTTTAACACAGGTCACACTTAATATAACGAATTCCACGCGAACGAAGCCGCAGGCAAAAGCTAGTCTTAACTTTAATTATAAAGACGTTTAGTTTGTTTGTAACGATTTAACTCAACAACTATTAAACCGGTTTCAAAAAATCTTCTTCATTCAAATATTAGACTATTCTTAAGGTTTTAGTATGATATTATATCTAAGAAACAGTTGAAAAATTATGGGACCGGTAGGATTTGAACCTGCGACCTTCTCGAGACCGTATCTGTTTGGTTAAAGCGGCTGCCAGGTGTGCAGAAGGTCCCAGGTTCAAATCCTGCGGGTGCCTTTTTTTTCAACTGTTTCTTTGTTTAATTTGCTAAGCATAGCTAAATGCTATAAAAAATCAATAAGAAATATTGTACCTGTTGCAGATATTAGAAAGTCTGATAAACAGCCTAATCAAAATATTGTATCATCCCAGACCTACTGGGTTGTGGTTGTCAAATAATAGTAGTTCCGCATAAAGTACTGTTGTTTAAACGCATCTCGATATACTTGAAACACAAGAAGGTTGTAATCATTTGCATTGCAAGATTTACTATCAAAGGTATAAATGTAGCCTCTCTTTTATCGGAACGTGAGATCTTGTTAGGTCAATGAATGGTGCAACCATTCTACTGTTGATGTCAAACGACTTCATGGCTGGCATATGGTAGGACTAGATTTTACTATACATAGGTTCGGTATAGATAGATATAGTAATCTTTATTGTACACCAATATTAACAAAGTTTATTTTGTAAACAAATGCACTTAAAAATGATGTTGCACAATGCGCGCCTTATCGCTATAAGCAATTTCTTACAGGCAACCTTAGGATAGACAAGTGGGTAATGATAATGAGCAAAGTTATGGGCAGTTGTTGGTGCGTTAATTAAAGAAAAAAGAAAAATAACGTAAAATGAAACGTCATGATAATGACAATGGAGGATAAAAAATATAAATAATATAGAAAGGAATATAACATTTTTAAGAGACTTCAAAAAAAGGAGGAGGTGCTCAATTTGATTGTATTTTTTAACCGACTTCTAAAAAAGGAGGAGGTTCTCAATTCGATTCGTATATATGTTGCTTTTTTTTATGTTTGTTCACGGATATCTCCGTCGTTTATGAACTGATTTTGATGATTCTTTTTTTGTTGGACAGGAGATGATTCCAAAGGGGTCCCATTGTCAGCATGTCGTGATCTGATGATGGGATCTCAGAGAAATCGAGGGCAACCCTCGAATCTTATAGGCACATGTAATGTTTTTAGTGTGTTTTTCATAGCTACACCAGTATTTACGTATTTTTATGTGGATGAGCTGATGATGGAAGGTCAACTCCTCAATGGTTAAGAGTTAAAGGATAATTCTTTCACTACTGTACACATATTCAGACTGCTAGTTATGATGTCAAGTGAGCTGTTGGAACGGAGATATTTCAAAGGTGGTCCCATTGTCAGCATGTCATGATCTGATGATGGGATCCCAGAGAAATCGGGGGCAACCCTCATATTTTATTAATCGAGGCCAGGATTTACGCTTGGTCGCAATAATTTTATGTGGTTGAGTTGATGATGGAAGGTCAACTCCTCAATAGTTAGGAGTAAAAGTATAATTCTTTCACTACTGTACGCATATTCCTACTGCTAGTTATTGTGTCAAATGAGCTAATGATGGAAGGTCGTGACCCTCAATAGTCAGGAGAAAGGATTTAATTCTTGTTTATTATTAATAAGTTTTCCGTCTCAAGTAACCGTCGTCTCCTCATTCGAGAAAAATTCTTGCTCGGTCTACCCATCACTTAAAATCGTAAAATAAAATAATTTTTAACAAAAAAAAAACCGACTTCAAAAAGTAGGTAAACTAAAAAGCAAAAAATAAATTTACTTCGCACAAAATAATACGTTTTTTCATTTAGTTTAATAGAAATTATTAAATAATTATTTTATAATTCTGAAGTCGGTGCCAAGTAAACAATTAATAACTCTGTATAGATAATATTAATCGTTCTAACAACTTTTTTCTGACTGAATATTAGTTATATTTCTGTGGTAAGTACCAATACTGGGCAGGCGACCGCGCACTAGCACAACTACGCCTCCCTTTTTGTGTGAACTGTAATTTGATATTGTAGAAAGGTTGTTTTTACTTGGCACCGACTTCAGAATTATAAAATAATTATTTAATAATTTCTATTAAACTAAATGAAAAAACGTATTATTTTGTGCGAAGTAAATTAATTTTTTGCTTTTTAGTTTACCTACTTTTTGAAGTCGGTTTTTTTTTTTGTTCGCGAATTATTCAAAGATTAAACCGATTTGAGAAAATCTTTTTGCCTGAATACTTGTTATGTGGACCCATTTTCATCAGATCACGATCTAATGATGGAAACCTAGAAAAATTGAGGACAACCTTTAAACTTGAATGGCTTCTATATTGTTTTTCGTTTATTACCTAAAGATACTCGGATATTTGCATCTAGCAGTCAGCATTTCATGTTGCTGATCTGATGCTGGAAGGTACAACTCCTCAACGTTTAGGAGTACGGAGATAATTAAATATAGGCATCTTAAGGCCGTTTACTGTATCCTTTCCAGTTATACACAGATGAGGCGAGACGTAGAATATAACTTAAGTATTTTTTACTTTTAGTGCATTTTTTGTAATTGAAGTTGTTTTTTTTCTGTTTCAAAAATATTATTCCGACATTTTTGGATTATTACAATCAAATGTAAATTACTTAGAAGACATAAAATGTTATCCTTGGATATACTGACGCAATTGTAATATTCTGATATTTTAAGAGTCTAGTGGAGAGAAGATAACGTGTGTTTTTTTATTTCCCGATGTTTCGTTCGACCGTTGCTGCGATCGTGATCACACACCGGTAAAGTACCGGCAAAGGGGCAAATTTTAATCATGCAGTTAATAAACCAACAAGACAAATATAAGCAGCGATGAATCAAAAGGAGAATGAAACGAAACATAATATCACAACTGGTGGTAGAGCTCTTGTGAATGAGCTCGAGGGCGGCAGCAACACCGTTTCACCTTTAACCTGCCGCTAAATAGTAGTGCTTCCATTACTGTGTTCCAGTTTTGTGGTGAGATCAGGCCATGAAATTACTGGCACATGAGGCATAACACCGTAGTCCTCAGCTGCAGCGACGCATCTATAATCTGCTTTTGTGGATTGTTGATGTCTATGGGCTGTACGCCACTTACCATCAGGTGGACTACACGTTCGTTCGCTGTGGGCGTAGTATAAAAAAAAAACCTATATTACCCAGAAGGGTGTGACAGAGGTGTATAACACCCACATTTCACCTACTCTGTTTAGGTACTGTGCCTATATGAACAATTCTAACTCTATGCTGCCATTGAGATTTCCTGACATCTAAATCTGATTTTTTTTAAACTCGAGACCTCGCAGTGAGAAGACGCATACGCTAAACACTAGACTGAGTCAGTCAGTACTTTAAACTAAAAACACGATAAAGTAGCAGGGAAAAGGCAAATCTCACAGTTAATAAACAAACCAGACAGATATTAGCAGCGATGAATCAAAAGGATGCGAGCGTTTTGCGTAGGTTCAATAATCACCTATTTGTCCGCTTCGCACTTAGGGCTAGCGCGTACCAAAACACGTTGAACAAAACACGTAGAAGCAATTATTCAAATTATGAAATACGGGTGTTACTCACGTATATCTATTTAGTCTTAGGTCTATTTAGTCGACCGCGGTTTCGCCTATACGTCTAGGCATTATCAAGAGAGTGCGACTCCGGCGCGTCGTATCAAATGTTACAAATGTTACAAACTCACGTCAGTTTTAATAAAAATACGTAGAAGCAAGATACTACTGCGCCAATTCATGGAGACTATTGGCCTAAAGGAGAGTCTATAATGAGGCTATAATCACAATAGACCCACGGAGTTCGACGTGAACAGCCAAAGCCTCGTCCCAACAATTTTAGAATCAAGAGACTACTGCTCCAATTTATGGAGGCTATTAGCCTAAAGGAGAGTCAATAATGAGGCTATAATCACAATAGACACACGGAGTTCGACGTGAACACCCAAAGCCAGCAATAATAATAAATAAATAAATAATGAATCGGCCGTGGCGCAATGGATAAGGCATCGGTCTTACGATCGAGAGGTCGTGAGTTCGAATTCTGGCCATTACACTAAGGACGTTTACTTCCTCCTAACACAAGCGAATTAAGCTTAGCTGGAGGGGGTTAACAAGCATACTAGTAATTTGTATTTGCAAATTACTAATAAGCTTTTTAAAAAAAATAAAAACGCTTAATTGCAGGAGCGAAGCAGTAAGGTTAAATGCGGGTCAAAGCGTGGGAGCACATACTACTGAATACAACGAATTCCACGCAGACGAAGTCGCGTGCAAAAGCTTTAGTTAGATAAGTTAAAACATAAACTTTGTATTTAAAAAAAAAGCAATGTGTTTTAGAGGTCAATAAATTTACTGAGGCTCACGTTACGTCAATTATCTGACTTTACTTTACCTTTACCTTTACCTATATAAAACATTAATTACAATAATATTATCATTCAAGAGCCGAAGATTTTTCTTCAAAGCGGTCACTGCCAGACCGTAAAAAAAAATGTTTGTTGTTTATGTGAACTATTTTTTTAATGGTTGAATTTCTAAAACATTGCTCAAAAACAATATTAACACAACAAATAACCCTAAGTATAGCAAATTTGTTATTAAATCAAACTTAAAGAATGGTTTCTCAGTGACATGTAGATAATGTTAATGTTTGAGAAACAATTCACCAAATAACAATGTGTGTGTGCAATTTTGTTTATTTAGTTGTGTAGATTTGGATACAAAACTATTGTTAGTCAGTGTAAATCGTTAAGTTATATATAAATTATAAAATGAGCGTTTCTCGCCATCAAACGTAACAGTTTGGCGAGTTTATCATGTGTTAACAAACTTACATTGTAAAAATGATAAACAAATGATTAAAAAAATCATAATAATGTGAACTGTAAACTATCAGTTACAAACGCAGGTACCTATTTCACATTTACAAATACCTACGGTTGTTACGTAAACTAGAGGTTGCCAGTCTAAATGTCGATGCACTATGTAAATGAACCCAATCCTACTAAAGTTTAAGTGGGGATAGCAAATATGCGAGAAATTTCTTACTATTACGGAAAACAAGAGTCCGGTTGCAAAGGTTAACGTTAGCTTACCGTCACAGGTCATGCACTGGCTTTTTTTTACAGTTCGTCGTAACAACAATGTATTTTATTAATTATTGTCCAAAAAAATGACTTTAATTACAAAAATGCACTTCTTCTTCGCCGTGTGGCTGAGTCAAATTTTATTTTGACTTGCCATCGTGGTGAAAGGATTAGCCAATTCGCTTTGGAGAACTCGCGAATTGCCCAGGGTGCGCTGGACGTAGGGAATCGTTGTGTACGTCACTCGGGGAGGCTCCTTTTCATTTCATTGCCATTCATATTTCACAAAAAATGCACTAAAAAGTAAGAAGGTTAGTAATATTCAACGTCTCGCCTCATCTGTGTATAATTTGGAAGAATACAGTTAACGGCCGTAAGGTGCCTATATTTAAAGAATCTTAAACTTTGAGGAGTTGTACCTTCCAGCATCAGCTCAGCAACATAAAATGCTGACTGCTAGATGCAAATATTAAAGTAGCTTTAAGTAATTTACAAAAAACATATAAAAACCTTGAAAATTTGAGTTGCCCTCGATTTCTCTAGGATGCCATCATCAGATCGTAATCTGATTAAAATGGGACCACATGACAAGTATACTCTTTCAGACGTCCAGGCGTCGTACAAACATACAAAAACACAATGGTATTGAGAACATCACCTTTTTTGTAGTCGGTCTAAAACTAATGTAAACGTTCAAATTCGCTTCGTTTTGGCCATATTTTGCCGTACTTTTCCGTTCTTCACCTCTGATAAACCCCTCTTAACTGATTTGACCCTTTTTTTTAATCTGGGAAATGCCTGACGCATACCATCGACCCGGGCAGAGTTGCTGGTTATGTCCGAGTTGCATGGACTAAAACCCAGTGTGTTCCGTCAACGCGATATGACCGTCTGCCAGGTATCGCTAACTGATTTGACCCTGTAATTTTTGACATGTTAGGAGTTTACAAAAGGTGAGGTATAAAAAGTGGAGTGGGAAAATTTGGTTTGTATTGAAGCAAATTGATTTTAGTTACTACACAATTATGAAATGTTTTAAGATGCGTTACCATTTGATTAAAATTAAAAAAAAGAAAATACACAATCAAAATAATATCTAATTAAGCTAATTCTGCGTATCCTTCAGCTATCTAAAATTCCAACCTAACTCGATAATTTGGTCAAATTTTCTCCCCTACTTAAGATCAAATAGCGCCTCTTAATGATCGTAGTCGAGTAATTAATCAAATTTCAATTATTTTTAATATCTTTTTTAACATTTACAAAAGCCATCTTAAAAAAATCTTAATGCGTTGCTCAAAAACCACAGGGGTTTGCCTGCAGCGCAATTATAACTGAAACGAACATAAAATAATACAATTGATGAAAATCGAACAGACACTTCAATTTGTTTGTGATTAATTATTTAATCTTATGATAATGATATAAGAGGACAATTGGTTGGCTGTTTTCCATACAAAATTAGTATTGGTTAACTTTAATATTAATATGTTTTTAAAAATTTTATAGACAAAACATATCTATAACTGCATGATTGTAAGCGCCCATTTTTTTCAAATATTTATTTTATTTTTTGGTTTGTATGTAACTCAATTAATGATTAAAACAATTTTGACATAATGGCCACGAATAAACGTGCATTTTAGTGTTTAAGGTATGATTTGTCTATATTAAATATAAAAAAGTTAAACAATACTAAAGTTAAACCCATATTACGTTAGTATGAAAACACGGCGCTCGGAAGTCTACCCGTGCCCTAAGATTGGTTTTATTGATTCATGAAATTCGAAACGACTACCTTTCATTCGCAAATCCAATGCCTTTACCACTGAACCAGAACAGCATTTGTATGTATGTCAGCGTGTATGTAGCTGAATCTTTTCATAACCTTGACCCCAATGACCCCCTACGAGAAGAGACCTATTACGTCTGTTAGTTTGGCAGTTCGGCACGACCTCACGATTTATTATGCCGCTTTTGAGTGTGTGGCTATTTTTGTATAGATTGAGTTTGCGAAAGGAATGGCTAGTTAAGGAGTCTATTGAATGATAGTTAGAGGTATACTTTACATGTTATTTACCTGTATTTGCGACTGAATAAATTATATTGATAGTATGTCTTAATTGACGTTTATATTATTTTGAATAAGCAATAAGTTTTGACTGCCTAGGTGAACCAGTAGAGCATGCGACTGCTTATTGGCAGGTCTCGGGTTCCATTCCTTAGTGAGGCAAAAGTTACTGCGGAATTTTCCACCAGAAAAGTAAATTGCGATAGGGCTACTTACATCATTCAAGCGGTGTAAAGCATAACGCTAAACGATAGCCCGATTCCTGCACGGATACTCGTGACTTTGGCTTTGTTATTATTGTATCACTCATTTAATCTTTTTCTCATTTTTTATATGTTTAAATATAAATTATAAAAGTAAAGTACATTTAAAAATATAAAAGTATAAAATTTTACATTTTTAAATATAAGTACTAAAAAATATTTAAAAATATAAAAAATAGTACCCCACCGGCATCGGGTACAGGGACCAAACTACCGATGGTTAGGTTAGGTTATTATTATTATTATTTACTTTTGTTGGCGCTACTCACGCCATTCAGATTGCCTGTGTCAACGCTCCCCTAAACGTAATAGGCCAAAAGGCCAGTCCCTTAAGTCACTTTGACAGATGCTTGACAACTGTCAGTTGTCAATTCTTATTATATAAAGCTTGCAATCTTCAACCAGAACCCTCTTTTTCTCTTTTTAATACCACTTTTTTCTAGAAAGGTCGAGCTCACGAAAATATATCAATCCATTGTACGTAAATTAAAATAAGTTGTAATAAACCGTGTTAGTTACATCCGTCCTTCTTTTATTTATATGTCAAATTGCTCGACAACTTTTTTCATATAGTTTCTGTTGTTTTTTTTTATTTTATTTTTTCTGTGTTAATTCAAGATTTATCTTGCATCTGTTATTTACTTTCTTTCTTCTTCTCATCCTATCAAATAGGACGTAAACTTAACAGGTGATATGGGGGTGTATTATTCTTCTGAGTAATATAAGTATATATTCGTTTATTAATATGTTGTTACATATTATTAAATCCAACTTTAAACGCAATCGCAAGTAAACTACTTAAATATAAATGCCTTGCTCTAAACTCAGGCCTGGTTACAATTTTGTAGCGACCGACTTTTGACCATGTTGTGCTTAGTATACATACAAATTATATGTATGAACGGTCAAGGAGACATTGAGCAACTTAAAAACTACTTAGAATTAATACCAGATGGTTAGATTAGATTATAACTTATCGAAAGTGAGAGTCGCGTTCGAAATTCAAATATTGTTGTTATGTTTTATTGGCGGGTTTTTTGACAGTTGATTATTTATTGGGATTATTTAAATTGTTTTTTTTTTTATTGGGTTTTCGGATTATATTCATAACTGATGGATGACGCAAGTTGAAGTTTTGAATAATAATACACTGTCTTATGTTATTTTTAAGGATTGATTTTCTAGAATATTAAAATAAGTGTTTTTTTATAAATTTAAATTATTGTTTTGTATTGTTTGTTTAATTCAAGACGTTTCGAAAATAGTTGTGTATAAAGCGTTGTAATTATTTATACCATAGATATTAAAATATTATGTTAATTTTTATCAACTAATTTTACTACTGTAAAATATTTGTCAATGTTATGAAATTATAAATGGAAAATAATATTAAAGTAAATGTCCGTTTTAAATTCTACTAAGATAAATAATTATGTTTATAAATACAAAATAAAAAAAACTTACTGCAAAATAAAAACAGAACTCCAAAAAACTCACTGGCACTCAAACATATTTATCCAAATTCGAACAACGAATCACACTCAATAAATTAAAAAAATAATCCAATAAAAAGTTTTAATGTTTTTATTTATTTAACCGGCACTCGAAACACTTCGAAATTCAAAACGTGCGCCCGCGAACGCTACATGTGGTTGGTAGACGGTAAATGACCATTGAGTCGGTCTATATCACCTGTTGAAGCTAGGGTTGGCAAAAGTATGCGTAGGTTTTATTATGGGGGATCTTCATAACGCAAAACGTGTTTGTAAATGCACTGAGAGCACGTTTTATTGCTTTTTTTCTGCATGGTGTGAGTTGGCTTTTTTATTAAGGATGTTTATAAAGTTAAAGTTCTTGTAACTTATGCGTGCATACTTGGTTTTTTTTCTTATGCAATAGCTGCTCTCTGTGAATTGCTCACGGTAAATGTAACTACTCTGCTCTTGTGGCTTGTAGCGTGATTATAGATTAAACTATTTAAAAATAATATAAATGCGAAAATATTTTATTATTATTGTTATTATTTTTGCCGTGGCATAATTAGCAGCGATAGCCGAGTGGGAGACTGTAGGACTGCTAAGTCAAAGGTCTTGGGTTCGAACCAAGGACACACACTTCTGTCAATAATTCGTTAAGATTCGTTTTTTTTGAAGATATATGTGTGTATTTGACATATAAATTATCGCTCGCTAACGGTGAAGGAAAACATCGTGAGGATACCTGCATGCCTGAGAGTGCCTAAAAAGTTCTCGAGGGTAATGTGAAGTCTACCAACCCGCACTTAGCCGGCGTGGTGGACTATGGCTTAACCCTTCTCATCATAAGAAGAGGCACGAGCCCAGTAGTGGGACATGTATTAGATACAGGGCAAATAAAAAAACGTAAAAAAATATATTTTGGTAGTTAACATACGTAGGTATTTTTCCCCAAATTAACTTCCCATTATTAATATACTACGATTAAAATATAGAAACAAAATTATGGAAAAGTTTGCTCATGAGTCATTTAGAGTAATAACTATGCAAATCAATCACGTGATGATATAAATAATAAATAATTAATTAAAAACACTGAAATTTAAATACGGCCTTCGGTAATTAAGGATGTTTTTTTAAACTTCTCTGATACACCTTATATTTTTTTAGATTTTGAATAATGAAAACGTGAATACGGGAAATGTCAATAGGGATCTTTAATTTTAACCGCTTGGTTAACACTTAATAGCAATGGGACAAGACAAGTTTATGAACGGACATTTAACTTAAAAAAGAGGAAGATTATGATAATCGGAGCGTTTATTTTTATTTGATAATTGAAAGCAACTATGTCAAAATTTAGTGGCAGTATAGTAATATATTTTTTCATCAAATGTGCCTTTATGAATGGATTATACAAAAAGTGTTAATTTATTCCTCTCAAGAATCTATTGAATGTAATTATCTACTTAGTAATAAGGCTGACTAGTTTGTTTCGTTGTTTGTTTATTTGTTCTGGCTTGGCTAATCTCAGGAACTACTGATCCTTTTTAGATACAAGACTTTATTTTGAGACACTTTCACAACAGTAACCCACGGGATCACAGCAGTGACGTTTAAAATGAAGGAGGCGATCGCCTGCCCTGGACCTGGCTAGGCCTTGGATAAAGGTTTGCCAATTAAAAAAAGGGGTTTTCCCCATCCCCGCGCCATAAAAGCATTAGTTGCTTGATAGATCAACCCCTTGCCATCATCTTTGCAACATGAGTTCAAAAAAGGAAGAAGAGAATAGCTGCTGAAGAAGAAGACTTTAACAACACGCAACAACCCACGGAAGCGGTGCAGTAAAATAAAAAATAAAAATAAAAATCATTTATTATCAGACAACAGCCCTAGTTATCCAAATTATTATTGTAGAATTTTATAGAACATTATTCAAATTATGAAGTACGGGTGTTACTCACGTAATGTTGGTCTATTTAGTCGACCGCGGTTTCGCCTATACGTCTAGGCATTATCAAGAGAGTGCGATACGTCGCGCCTGAGTCGCAGCCAGTCTTGCACTGCGGGCAGCGACGCAGTAATTTGAATAATGTTACAAACTCACGTCAGTTTTAATAAAAATAATTTTATAGAATTTATTTATTTATGAGTGAAACCGTGGGACAAAGCTAGTTATTGATAATTATAAGCGTCCTATTATCATATCTAGATAATAGGAGTACAATTGTGCCATTAAATGTTTTTATAATTCAATCGCTTGTTGTGACGGTAGCAAATTGAATTAATTAGTAAGAAATTAATCATGATATTCATAATACTTTTTAACAGTTAAAAAAAATATATAAATCTGTTAAATTATTTCGTTTTTTTGTGTGAGTATGGGGTATGGGGATTCCTAAAATATATGTTTACTTGTTTTTTATGACAACGCCGTGGGTTTATTTTAATTTGATACGTCATATTAAATAGTTCTTCTTTCTGAATCACAAAATAGTTAGTTAAGAATGAATTGGTTTTGGTCAGTTAAATACTGCGTAATTAAAGTTATTTAAATGATAAAAACAATGTGGTCAAGAAACTATAAATGACTAAGAAATCTGACCATGAATTTTTATTTTATTTTTGCGTAATTTTCTACCTACTTTGTACTGTCGTATGTTTACCAAAGATAAAAAAAAATCGAAATTCTATACTTCATAGGTCAAGGAAGCTAGGAAGCGCGTTATTGTAAAAAAACACACAAACGTTAGTTATTAGAATAAAAATACTAAAGATTTCCTTCTGCTAAAGGCCTTCTTTACCGCGAGCATTCACGTGAAATGTATGTAATGTAGCCAATTCGAACATTGCATTAGTAATTACATAACCTAGCATTACAGTGCTTTCGAAATCAATACAAATAAATAAAATTAATGTTTCTGTTTTTAATGTCAAAATAACAATGATTTTTTGAAATGGTATAGTTGTTTGCAAGATACCTTTGCCAAAAATACAGTTTATAAATTGTTGTCTGTCTGTCTGCTTGTATCGGCTAAGCTTTTAACGTCTGGACGATTTTAACAAAATTTAGATGCATGTAGCTGACTATAACGCAAACGAAGCTGCGGGTGAAAATTTATTTGTATGTTCGATAGCGCTAATCTCAAGATCTACTGATTCAATTTTGATAACTCTTTTTGTGTTTGATAGTCTAACTCTCAATAAAGGTCTTTAAATATTTAACGTTACGCTAAACTTCACGAAAGCGGATTAGTAAGGTTGAAAGCGGGTCAAATCGCAGGGGCAGCTACTATTCAATACAACGAATACCACGTTGACGACATCGCGGACACAAGCTAGTTATAAATATTATTCGACATTACAAGTGAATGCTCGTCACTCAGGGAAGCAGTATTGTAATATTTGTATTTTGCCTTTCTGTATTTTTTATAATATTAAAGTTGAAAAATTAAGAATCTAGCAAAACTCGAATCTGCACCCCCTGGGTGGCCGCAAGTGCTTTGCCAATTCAGCTATGGATTCGTATGCTGCTAGACTCGAAACTTCTCGACTCTTTTTGTGCCAGCGTCATAGAGATATATATATATTATATATAGTAAAGTAAAGTAAAAAATCATTTATTGCCACCAAAACACATAAAAGTTACAGAAAGGAAGAAATACATTGAATAAATTACAAGAGAAAGATTAAAATGTTAAGATGTAGCAAAAGGAGAAGACTCGGCTATTGTTGCAGTGCGCAGCGAGCCACGACACCAGCAACGCCGATTTTCAGTCTTCCCCTTTACACTGCCTATGAAGTACAAAGGTGCGGGTACATTATTGGAATAATATAATTAAAGTAGTTAAATAGAAATAAATAATAATTTTGATAAAAAACATAGTCAGTAGCAATAAACATGAATTAAATAATTAATTAAATTAAGTGTGCATGCATTTAATAAGATAATTTCATTATTCTTTATTACATTAATTCATTTATTCACATTCTTTAAAAGTTCTTCATTCATTATATTATTATGTATTAATTTGTTTTTTTATCAATAACATTTTTAGTTTATTCTTAAAACTAGGCTGAGAATTGAGACACCTTAGGGGTGGGTTAGGAGACACCTTACCATATACATATATACCTTAGCTAGACTTAACTTTACTTGGTTTTAGCACAGAATAATAAGTACAAGTTTTAGCGCCACCTATGCTATGAGTGATAAGTCACTTAGTCACATACAGTACGTTTGAATTTAGATCAACACAGTACTGTCGAGTGTTGACGCATTTTTATCAAATACTTGTAATATTTTATAGTGAATATTTTAAATAGCTGAATTGTATACCCAGGGGGTGCAAGTTCGAGTCCTGCTGGATTCTTATTTTTTTTTAGTTTAATATAATATTATATGGAAGCAGTATTATAACGTCATGCTCAAATCAAATGCAACGTTACAATACAGGCAAATGTTCGCGGTGATCGAGCACCATTACAACAAGCCTCATTCATTTATTGTCAGACTGATCTTGTAATTATACTGAAACAGTAAAATAATACTATTCAACGAGATAATAAAAAGGTGACCTTCCAACCTACTTCCTCAAACTCTACATCTTATTCTTCTTGTCTGCACGTGTGATGTAGTGGTTTGAGCGGTCGCCTCGCCGCTCTCCTCTACACTGGTGTTGCGGGTTCAAACAGGTGATTTGCAAAGACTTGTTCTGAGACTTGGTGTGCTTGTGTGAGTGAATGTGTGTTTCGAATGTGTGAATTTGGCCTTGTCATTGGGACCATTGGATAGTGTAATTGTTTCTGGCGTTCTATCTAATGTAAAAAAAAAACATTTTAACATTTGAATTAGACTGTATTTATTTAAATGATTACGCTTGCCCTTCTGTGGATTAGAAACTAAATTTATTGTGCACTAGCTTGTGCCCGCGATTTCGTCCGCGTGGAATTCTTTGATCCGCGTTAAACGTTACTGTCTCGCTTCCATGGAGTTTAGCGTGATGTTAATTAACTTAAGACCTTAATTGATAGTTAGACTATCAAACAAAAAAATAATGATTGAAATCTGATCATTAGATCCCGAGATTAGCGCTAACAAACAAACAAACTAACTTTCATCCGCGGTTTCGTCTGCGTGGTAGGTACATCAATAAAAGTAGCATATGTTACGCACTTTGTAGTCAGTTACCTGCATATAAAATTTTATCAAAATCGGTCTAGCCGTTTAGAAGATTAGCCAATACAAACAGACAGACAGACAAAAATTTTAATAACTGTATTTTAGGCATAGGCATCGTGCAAATAACTATATGCTTTGAAAAAAAACATTGTTATTTGACATTAAAAACAGACAATGTTCAATGTTATTTATTTGTATTGATAAAATGACAGTTTATTTCAAGACTTTCCTTTTTCTAGCACCCCTACTGTATATAAAGGAATGTAAGATCCGACTCATCTCTATTATTGTATTATAACTCATATTATATACCTACGCCGTACACCTATGACTGCCAAATAGTAGCAATCGAATCAAGGTCAGGCTATCCACCTATTACTGACTCTTTGATACGTCTCGGCTTATATAATAGTAGGTACATAGTTCGATTCGACTAATCACTCATCGCATAGGTGGCGCTAAAACCAAGAAAGGTTCGTCTAGCTAAGGTATATATATATATACCTATGACGCTGGCACAAAGAGCTGAGAAATTTTGAGTCTAGCAGCATACGAATCCATAGCTGAATTGGCAAAGCACTTGGGGCGTATACCCAGGGGGTGCAGTTTCGAGTCCTGCTGGATTCTTAATTTTTCAACTTTAATATTATATTAAATACAAAAAATAATTTTTAACAAAAAAAAAACCGACTTCAAAAAGTAGGTAAACTAAAAAGCAAAAAATAAATTTACCTCGCACAAAATAATACGTTTTTTCATTTAGTTAAATAGAAATTATTAAATAATTATTTTATAATTCTGAAGTCGGTGCCAAGTAAAAACACGCCTTTTACAATATCAAATTACAGTTCACACAAAAAGGGAGGCTTAGTTGTGCTAGTGCGCGGTCGCCCAGTATAGGTACTTACCACAAAAATATAACTAATATTCAGTCAGAAAAAAGTTGTTAGAATGATTGATATTATTATCTATACAGAGTTATTAATAATTAATAACTCTGTTGTTTACTTGGCACCGACTTCAGAATTATAAAATAATTATTTAATAATTTCTATTTAACTAAATGAAAAAACGTATTATTTTGTGCGAGGTAAATTTATTTTTTGCTTTTTAGTTTACCTACTTTTTGAAGTCGGTTTTTTTTTTGTTAAAAATTATTTTATTTTACGATTTTAAGTGATGGGTAGACCGAGCAAGAATGTTTCTCGAATGAGGAGACGACGGTTACTTAAAACGGAAAACTTATTAATAATAAACAAGAATTAAATCCTTTCTCCTGACTATTGAGGGTCACGACCTTCCATCATCAGCTCATTTGACACAATAACTAGCAGTAGGAATTAATATGCGTACAGTAGTGAAAGAATTATCCTTCAACTCCTAACTATTGAGGAGTTGACCTTCCATCATCAGCTCAACCACATAAAATTATTGCGACCAAGTGTAATTCCTGGCCTCGATTAATAAAATATGAGGGTTGCCCCCGATTTCTCTGGGATCCCATCATCAGATCATGACATGCTGACAATGGGACCACCTTTGAAATATCTCCGTTCCAACAGCTCACTTGACATCATAACTAGCAGTCTGAATATGTGAACAGTAGTGAAAGAATTATCCTTTAACTCCTAACCATTGAGGAGTTGACCTTCCATCATCAGCTCCTCCACATAGAAATACGTAAATACTGGTGTAGCTTTAAAAAACACACTAAAAACATTACATGTGCCTATAAAATTTGAGGGTTGCCCTCGATTTCTCTGAGATCCCATCATCAGATCACGACATGCTGACAATGGGACCCCTTTGGAATCATCTCCTGTCCAACAAAAAAAAAATCATCAAAATCAGTTCATAAACGACGGAGATATCGGTGAACAAACATAAAAAAAAAAAAAAGCAACATATATACGAATCGAATTGAGAACCTCCTCCTTTTTTAGAAGTCGGTTAAAAAGGCACAGCAAAGCCAAAATTTGCTTTAAAATATTACAGGTACCTAGTTTTTATAAGACACTAACTATTGCCAGCGACTTCGTTGTCGTGAGAGTCATTGATACCCGAGTTTTACCCGCATTAAACGCCCTCACCCCGCCCCTCCTAGGTAGTAGAAAATAGACACAGCGCCATCTTTTGATTTTTTTACGTTAACTTACTAATGTAACGTAAATTAAACTCCTAAATTCAACCTCTTGGGTAAAATAAATAGAAAAATCCCAATAAAGAAATCATTTATTTTTAACCGACTTCAAAAAAGGAGGAGGTTCTCAATTCGGTTGTATTTTTTTTTTTTTTTTTTATGTTTGTTCACCGATTACTCGAAGACGCCTGGACCGATTTGAGAAATTCTTTTTTTTGTTTGATAGGATATACTTGTCATGTGGTCCCATTTTTTTCCAGTCACGTTCTGATGATGGGATCCTAGAGAAATCGAGGGCAACCCTCAAATTTAAAAGGCTTCTATATTGTTTTTTGTATATTATCTAAAGCTACTTGGATATTTGCATCTAGTAGCCAGCATTTTATGTTGCTGAGCTGATGCTGGAAGGTACAACTCCTCAACGGTTAGGAGTACGGGGATAATTCTTTAAATATAGGCTCCTTGAGGCCGTTTACTGTATTCTTTCAAGTTATACACAGATGAGGCGAGACGTTGAATATTACTTATGTATATTCATAATATGAGGTCATGATTTAATGATGGGATCCTAGAGAAATCATGGGTCAATCAAGCTTCTATATTGTGTTTCGTATATTACCTTAAACTACTTGGATATTTGCATTTTAAGTTGCAGAGCTGATGCTGGAAGGTACAACTCCTCAACGGTTAGGAGTACGGGGATTATTATTAATAAGTTTTCCGTCTCAAGTAACCGTCGTCTCCTCATTCGAGAAACATTCTTGCTCGGTCTACCCATCACTTAAAATCGTAAAATAAAATAATTTTTAACAAAAAAAAAAACCGACTTCAAAAAGTAGGTAAACTAAAAAGCATAAAATAAATTTACTTCGCACAAATAATACGTTTTTTCATTTAGTTCAATAGAAATTATTAAATAATTATTTTATAATTCTGAAGTCGGTGCCAAGTAACCAATAACTAGATAATAAGTATAAATCTTTCTAACAACTATTTTCTGACTGAATATTAGTTCTAAATTATCCGATTTACTTGGCACCGACTTCAGAATTATAAAATAATTAATTAATAATTTCTATTGAACTAAATGAAAAAACGTATTATTTGTGCGAAGTAAATTTATTTTATGCTTTTTAGTTTACCTACTTTTTGAAGTCGGTTTTTTTTTTTTATTCAAGATTAACTGATCACTGGGGTGCATGAAAAGAGCCTCCCCGAGTGACGTACACAACGATTCCCTACGTCCGGCGCACCCTGAGCAATTCGCGAGTAGGTACTTCAAAGCGAATTGGCTAATCCTTTCACCACGATGGCAAGTCAAAATAAAATTTGACTCAGCCATCGACACGACGAAGAAGAAGATTCAAGATCAACTAGTATATAAGAAATTACATGCTTCTAACCTAAAAAAATACGGACTTCCATACAACCACTCAACCCTTAATTTATCCGCTTTGGGGTGGAACATCTAAAAATCCTTTAAAAGTGCGCCTCTTCGCCATGTAAGGAATCTTTTTTCAAATTTTTTTAGTCCCCGCGGTTTAGGCTCTGCGTTGATGAATCAGTCAGTCAGGCGAACAATTATATAAAATAGAAAAAATAAATATAAAAATAATATAATTATAAAAAAGATAAATAAACATTTTTATTAACAATTATTTTGTACAATCAAATCAAAAGCTGTGTTTTAGGAGTTGTTTCTTTCCCTCAGAGAACAATTCATGATAGATGAAAACCTATTTTAGGTCAAATATAACATATTAACATTAGGCCTGTCTAGGCACTATTTTAGGGCCCATTAATTTGTAGCTACTGCTTTTGAGCGCTTGGTCAAAGGCTGGTTAATAATATATCGATGGCAAATCTACCGAACTTGTTCATGAAAATTCTTATTATGCAAATTGAAGCCAGAACACCCTGACTATAAGGCCCAATTTTACCAGTGCCAGATAATTATATCATAGACTGTTTGACTGATCAAAATGTCAAATTTTATAGAAATTTAAAGAATTAACCAGCACTTACTATCCCAAATCTTATCAAGAACTTGTTAATTGGGCTTAAGTGTTAAAAGGTACCAATAAAACTGTTTTCGCATTACCCGCAATGACTATACTGTTTTAGTTTTATCGTGAACAAAGAGATTGCAACATCTCTGAAATATCGAAAATACTCGCAACAACAAATATGCATGGAAAATATCCCGTGATATCTATTAATTAGTAAGAAAATAACCATGTTTAGTCTCAAAACTATTCTCTTCTATTTCCACAAATTATGAGCATGAGCTATGGAGCGAGCTATGCTCGGCGTTTCTTTGAAGGATAAAATTCGTAATGAGGTCATCCGACAAAGAACTAAAGTGACCGACATAGCTCGCAAAATAAGCTCGCTGAAGTGGCAATGGGCTGGTCACGTCTGCCGAAGAACTGACAGCCGTTGGAGCAGACGAGTCCTGGAATGGAGACCTCGACTCGGCAACCGTAAGGTAGGACCCCTGCCAGGTGGACTGACGACCTGAAGAAGGTCGCTGAAGGGGACTGGATGCGGAAGGCGCAGGACCGGGTGCTGTGGCGCAAATTGAGAGAGGCCTATGTCCAGCTGTGGACTAGGAAAGGCTAATTGATTGATTGATTGAGTATCAAAACTTATATTGTTATAATACGTAGTTTTTCATTTTAAAATAAAATTTATTAATAACTTTATTTTTTTTTTTTTTTTTTAAATAAATTATAATTATAATAAATTTAGATATAATGATAAAATTAGTATATAAATAAAAATTAATTTATTTAAATAAGATTAATTATTTTAAAGGAATTCGGCAAAAATCTAAAATATGAGGTGTAAACCCTATGAAGCGCATCTTAGGCGTGCGCACACGACCTTGCGGTGTGAGCGGCGACGTTTTTTGGCGCCAACCACTGCGGCGCCTCTTGAGTAACACGGCGTGCTTGCATCTACAAACTAAGCTAAGCTAACAGTATAAAATTCTAAATATGTTTTTATTTGATTTGTTTTTTATTTATTTACCATAAGATCACGCCAATATAACCCACAAGGGTTTTGGCAGAGGTGTTCAACACCCACATTTTACCTGTTATGTTTAGGTCCCATGGGATAGGGGTAAGCCTATCGCCATGTACCGGACACAATTCCAACTCCGTGCTGCTATTGTAAATTTCTTGACGGAAAGTTCACAAACACATTGCCCGGCCCGGGAATCGAATAGTTTTTATTTTATTTATTTTATGTATAAGCCAAGTATATTACCTGCCTATTTAAGTTATAATACCTAGGATACTTGTATTAGGATATGAAGTGTGCTAAAATTTAAAAGTTTGATTTAAACTATTTTCGTTAGTAAGATTCATAATGGAACACCTACTAGGAATCATAAAGGGCAGTCAGTGCTCATTTCCATCGGTAATTTTTATTCACAAAGATATATAAAAATAAAAAACCTTTTTAAATAACTGTCTAACAATTACACCGACAAGTTTTCTTTCTTCTGTCATATTCTTTTTATTTACAATTCTCTCTTCTCTGAGGCAACGTTCAAGATCGATTAAAAACATCTGACCTTTTTAGTAATCCCCACTTTGCTCTTTAAATAGAACTCGATAAATACGCCATATTGATATTGACACTGTATTTTTTTATCTACTCTAACTGTTTGAATTTGATCGTAATTGCTTTTTAGGGTTCCGTAGTCCGTCTGTCCAAGGCATAGCGACGAAACCGTTGGTGCTAGAAAACTGAAATTTTGCATGAACATGTATGTTAACTAAACAAAGAAAGTCGTGGAATAAAATTTGGAAAAATATTTTTTTTTCAGGTAGCTCCCCTACATGTAAAGTAGGGATGTTTTTTTTTTTTGTCGCCTACCCCATAGTGTGGGGTATTGTTAGATAGGACTTTTAAAAACGTTTAGGGGTTGCTGAGACAGTTTTTTTGATTTAGAGATCCGTTTGCGACATAATTAACTTTAAAGAACAAATTTTAGTTCGAGTAGGGCGTCCCCCCCCCCCTCTAAAAGCTAAACTACTAGATCCCAAAATCTGAAAAAAATTGTGTCGGTAGTACATGTAATGAACTTTAAAGTAAAACTATAGCGGATAAGTTCACTTCATTAGTTCAAGAGGAATAGGGGTCCGAAATGTCAGATGCAGTTACTCAGAATATTTCGTTCAAAATTCTTGAAACATAAATAAACATACATAATACATATATAAAATCACGCCTTTATCCCACGGGGGTAGGCAGAGACGATGGAACGCCATGTGCTTCGCTCCTTACATACTTCTTTCGCTTCCTCAACATTCATACATCTCGTCATACGTGCTAGCTGGTTTCGTGTGCTACAAACATTTCCTTTCTGAAGGACGCCATTTAGTTAAAAAGTAAAATTAAAAATATTTTTCTACGGAACCCTACTGCGCGTGGCCCGACACGCACTTGGCCGGTTTTATACAACTTATATTTACTTTATCCAAACTGAGCATTAGACCACATTAATATATTAACCACAGTACTAATTGACTTCAGGTAACCTGAGGTTATATGTAATTTAAGTATCCAATTGATTTTTATATAGCATTTCGTCATGCTTAGCAATCTAATACTAAGAACAGTCGCATTTTTTTTGACTTGAAGCGGAATACGAACGCGCGGCAATAAGACCAGCCTATCAACTTCTAAAATAAGAGAATGATAAATGTAAAAATAATATAATGATGCTCATTACCATGCAAACTTCCACTTAAAATTGGTTTGAACGAGATCTAATAATTAGTTTTTTTTTATACGTAATAAATCGTAAACCTCATTTTACCTTTCATTCAATCAATTCCAATATAATAAAGAATTAAGAAATACATTTATTTAGATGTATAGTGGTACGGAACCCTACGTGCGCGAGTCCGACTCGCACTTGACCGGGTTTTTTTTGTTTAGACTCGAAAAAACAAAGTGTAATGTATTCTGTTGCTGAATTTGAAAAAAACTATGCTCGATGTTGGTTAGGTAAAAATGACGTTATATAAATAACAATTATTTTTATTTTTTTTTTACCAATGTATAACATTTTATAAGACAGTTTATTAAAACAATTTAAATTCAACCCTAAATAGTTTAATACCTGAAAATTAAAACTTTAGTGTAATTCAATCAAAATTAAGCTTATCGTACACTCACATCCAGAAAAAGTTTGTTTAATTAGTGAGTTTTTTATACAAAGAGCTCCTCTTGTTTTCACTTACAAAAACTACTACTTGAAAATGATAGTACATTCGTATTTTACTACTAGGCTATATCTCACCATATCTAGGGCCTAAATTAACATATTTAGGCTACAGGCAGGCTACTTTCTATCTACGTTATCCTAATTTTGCTTGCCCGATAGGGTCCATGATGATCTAACTTTTGTAATACCTAACACATGTAAACATATTATGAAATGCAATAAACGTATTGAGTAGACAGTATTGCGTTGACGTAGCACGCGGTTAGAGCCGCGGGTAGCAACTAGTTAAATGTATTTAAAAATACATTGTTGCGAATAGTCTGTCTCATAAAGGACGAAATTACTGTCCGTAAGTACTTCAGCAGCAATGTGCACAATACCTACTGCCCTTATCTTTATTACCGTTTATTTTAATTACTTTCCAGTGCTCGCGTCAAATAGCACTAATTCTTAGTCATGAAGTAGTTTTATCTGTGTGCATCTTTTGCTATCAGTTTATCCTTCAGAAGGTAATAAGCGTCAGAAACTTTAAACGTTAAAATCAGGTGTGATCTTAAATACATGTTTTATTACAATTTCAGATAGTAAATAGAAATTTCAGCCAATAATATGAAAATAAAAGGATGTCTTCAATTTCCCTAGTTTTACAATGAAACTGGAACACCACAGTAAAGCGTACAGCACTAGGAGGACAATAGGAATAGGTCGTGAAATAAAACAAACAAATAAATTCATAAAACTTCATAACGTGACATCGTCATGGCAAGCTATTTTTGATCGTGGGTAAAAAATAACCTATTCTGTTGAAATATTTACCATGATTGCATAACAAGTTGATGTTTACACTCTACAAACCATGCAGCTATTTCAACTACCGTTGTGCACTCAAGTTACAACTAGCCTGAGGTTATCTGAAGCCAATCAAGCGAACTACCAAACTCCGTGCTAAGTAAGGCTTGTACTTAGCAAGTTGTGAGGTATACGGGTCAAGTCAGCAACTTCAAGTTAGCTTTTTTTGTACCTACACAAGCTACTTTTTAACCAACTGATCTGATGATGGGATCCTAAAAACATCGAGGGCAACCCTCAAATTTTTAACGCTTGTATATTATTTTTCGTTCAAATTACGAAAAAAAACAATCCTTTCGAGCAAATTTAATTAATTTATAAGTTAACTTTTGAAAAAGACTGAGTTTTATACATTTTTGATTTTTGGGAAACAAAAATTTACAACACCAAAATATCAAATACTGTCCCGTTATTGAAATAGGTATTACAATTTTGAACAGTGATAAATTATATCATCTAATCTCTATTTAACGTCAATAAAATCTTTCAAGAATACAGATACTCCAACAATGTCTCGTAATTTTCTTACACATATTATTATTTGTATACAAAAAAATCTACAAAAATGTGGTCAATCTGAAACACTAACAAATGATTAAGAAATCACAGCGTCTGGGCGCCGGCGCTTAATTAAAAACCAGTTTTACACATAACGTATGGGTTTAAGTAACTGTTAAATTTGTAAGGTAATGTCCAGATTATATTGCCAACACGCACGGGCGACCGTATAGTGGAAGAGTACGGTTAATTTTAATAACTTGCCACACTGAGTAAAAATGTTTAAAGCACTATTTAAAAAAAACGGCCAAGTGCGTGTAGGGCCACGCCCATTAGCGTGGCCCTACACGCACTTAGCCGTTTTTTTTAAAAGTAATGTAAGGTAATGTCCAGATTATATTGCCAACACGCACGGGCGACCGTATAGTGGAAGAGTACGGTTAATTTTAATAACTTGCCACACTGAGTAAAAATGTTTAAAGCACTATTTAAAAAAAACGGCCAAGTGCGTGTAGGGCCACGCCCATTAGGGTTCCGTAGCTAGTCTTTCCAACATATTTAGATTTAAAATGGCTTTAATATCTGTATAAAACAAGTAACAACTTACAAGTCATTATTTTCAATAGGTTTTGTATATAGTACTTAGTAGTATTTACTATTCCAAGTAACTGCATTTTACAATTTGGGCTCCTATAACTCTCGAACAAAAAAGTAAAGTTAGTAGATGCTATTTTATTTATTCCTTTGAAGTTCATTACATATTTTTTCAGATTTTTCGAGCCAATGGTTTCGCTTTTAGAGGTAGGGGGACGTTAAAGTTCTTGCCAACGGGTCTCTAGGTGAGTTTTTCCAGCCCCTCCATACTTGAAACTTACAAAAAAATATCTAAAAATAACCTTACCTGAAATTCAAAATAGCAGTATAGTCAAAAAAATATTTTAGATCGAATGAAACTTACAAATATTTGTTTTATATCCTACATCGCACAAAACTTTTATCAACTTGCCTGCGTTTAAAATAAGTGTGGGCAACCCTTTATTTTATCTCCGATCAAGTTTCAGTTTCGTGTGAATAATTTATTGAGCTAATTAATAATAATATTATACTGTTTATATACGTATTGTGTAAAGTTGGATGTTACAACTCATTTATTAGTTCACTGGTTTTAACTGCATTTTTACTGAAATCATGCAGACAGGTACATTAATTTTTTATTGTTATTATTTTTGCCGTGGCATAATTAGCAGCGATAGCCGAGTGGTAGACCGTAGGACTGCGAAGTCAAAGGTCTCGGATTCGAATCTACGGCACACACCTCTGTCAATAATTCGTTAAGATTCGTCTTTTCGAAGATATGTGTGTATTTATCATACGGGTTGGATGCGACATAGCGACATTTATTGAAACCACAGCTTCTATACATGGTAAGTATCAATTTCCACCGGATAAAAATTCTCTGGCGAAAAAAAAAAATCACGTTCTCCGAACAATTTGAACATTGCGATCGAGCAATTTGTTCGGAAGACGTGGATTTTTTTTTTCGCCAGAGATTTTTTTATCCGGTGGAAATGCATACTGGCCATGTATAGAAGCTGTGGTTTCAATAAATGTCGCTATGTCGCATCCACCCTGTATAAATTATCGCTCGCTAACGGTGAAGGAAACATCGTGAAGAAACCTGCAAGCCTGAAAGTGCCGTAAAGAGCTCAAGGGTGTGTGAAGTCTACCAATCCGCACTTGGCCAGCGTGGTGGTATAATATGTATGTATAATAAGTATGTATTTACAAAAGAAAAGTATATAGGTACGTATTCGTATCAGCATCCATAGTAAAAGCTCTGCTTAGTTTGGGACTAGGTGACCATGTGTGAAGGTTGTGTAATACTTATTTATTTATTTACTAAAGCTAGCCGCACACACGCATTGTCTATTATTAACAATGTTTTGCGCATTGACTGGTTTTTATGTACCTTTTACTAATCAATGCTGATAATAATGTCAATATAATATTTATTATTTATAGCCTTTGATCTTTTTAACTAGTTTCCTTTAGAATTTGTTCTTTTTTATCGTCTTTTTATGGTAAACAATTTCGGGTAGAGAATGCTTGTTATTAACAGTATTTATTATTATTATGTGCTGTTTGTTTTAGTTTATCGCTAGTATATATTTTTTTATGGTTTTGGTAAGTTATGATGCGGTCTACGGTGGAGCACGCTTACCTATGAGATACTTATTAACTCTTGCTTTGAAGAGATCCAAGTTGTACTTACTCATGCGGAAACACAGACTCGGGCAAGGCGTTCCATTCTTTGGCAGTTCACATAAGAAATGTAGAAGGGAAACGCTTAGTGCGTATTTGTGGCATATCTACCGTGAAGCGGTGCCTGAGTGCCGTTTGTCTGGTATTCCGATGCTAAAACGGGTAGGGAGGGATAAGGTTTTATTATTGTTATTATTTTTATTACTGCAATCTTTTTGGATGCTTAGTGTTGTTTGACACTGAGATGGATAAGTATTGCCGCAGCACACCTCGAAATAAAACTTATCGTTACTCACTTAACTTTAACAAATATCTAACGATGCAAAAGTGCAAAATTGCTCAGATTATATCAAATCTCTACCCGTCACGAGAGTTGTAAAATAATTAAACTTGATCACAACTTTTACAATTCGTCAAATTAACACTTCTAAAGTTTCTTACAACTTAGTACTTAATGGCTAACAACCAAAACTTTGAAGTATGAAAATGCAAATCGCCAATATTAGACTTGGAAATTTTTAAGTGTTAAATACAACTTATAAAAGATTAATTAATTATTACTCTTTTCAACTTATAGTAAAAGACTAGTTGACTCTTCACGCGACCAGAAGGCTGGTTTCTACTTTGGACATAGGATCAGCATTGCCATACAACGTGGCAATGCCGCCAGCCTTCTGGGCACGTTACCCGCGGTGGACATTGATGCGGACATATTTTTTGACACCTGAACTTTTTATTAGATCTATTTTATTTAATAAGTTTGTATTATATTTTTTTATTTCATGTATATATAGTTAGGTATATATTTAGTTTTCATTTTCTTAATAATATAGTGTAATTTTAAATGTTTAATTGTATAATAAATTTACAATTCACAACACACAAAAAGGTTGCTAACCACTGCATTCGTACTCGCCGGGCAAGTTACTACCGTTGCCGCGTATTCGAACGAATTACGGCAAAACAATGCTAACATATAAAGGAGCGCAACTTTACAACAAACTACCCACGAACATTAAAAGTATAAGTTCGTCAAATATATTTAAAAAACAACTTGCCCAATATTTACTAGACATATTATAAACTAGCATCTAGTAAGCACCTAAATACCACGGGCGAATACGTTTTTGACGAGTTGATGCTAAGTTCATAAAATCGTTGGTAAACTTTTATCTAATTTAGTTTTAGTGCACTACCTACATACTTTTGATATTTTACTTTTGTTTTGTTAAATGACGACGAATGTAAAAATTGTATTATGTAATTCAACAATGTTCTCATGTAAATGATGTAATTCGTATTATGAGAATAAAGTATCTTTAAACCTAATAAATAAATAAATACTTACCAGTTAAATTATTAAAATAAAAACTTATAAAATCTTGTTTTCCTTATTTTTTCCTTTAAAGGCTCGTTTCTGAGGTCTGCATAGATCTTGTCGACCCTTAAAATATAACCGGACCAAATTTAAAAGTGACACAAGCTACACTTGAGTAAAGAACACAGCTGTCACTTTCATTTATGTGTGTTGTATGCTTATCCTGCTAATAAGATTTATCAGCACTGTTGAAGTCTTGCAGAAATGTAAGACTCCACAGCAATAAATCTGAGCAATCTCCTCTGTTTCCTTACTTACTTTCTTATTATTATTTAACTATTGTACTTTATTTTAATTAAATTTTTCTTTTAAATTATTCGTCATCATGATCACTATAATATATTATGAAAAGCCATAATATTAATCATAAAGTAGGGGGTTTACAAACTAATTAAATATGATCATAAAACGCCGACATTGTTCGATTAATCATATTTATTATATTCATTTACAGTTACCAGAAATACCTACTAGGTTTTCCTTAGTGAGGTAATAAGTTAACAATTTGTACTGTAAATTACCCGAGGTATGATTACTAGTTCCTTTAAGGTCCTCTGATTCCAATTACTATATTATTATCCTTATCAATCTGATAAATAACTGAGGTTGTTTCTACCGTTGCTGACGGATCTGACTTCGTGAACTAATCTATGATTCATTTTGGAATCGAATCCGCGTGCGTATTCCATAAACGAAATGACAAAAAACGATATCTGCCAACATTTTTGGTCCAAATTCGATTAATTCTTTGAAGTAATCATACTATACATTATATTGTTTAATGAAAATAGGAAAATAGTTGGTACTCGAACTGAAAGACGTTTTTTCTTTAATAATGAGGTAATAAGTTACCTATTTGTACTGTAAATTACCCGAGGTACAATTACAAGTATATTTTAAGGTAGTCGCTAATTCCAAGTACTATATTATTATCCTTGTTAATCTGATACACAACTGTAGTTGTTTCTACCGTTGCTGACGGATTTGACCACGTGAACTATTCTATGATTCATTTTGGAATCTAGTCCGCATGCAGACTCCATACATTTTTGGTCCAACTTCGACTGATTCTGTAAAGTAATTATATACGGCAAACTGAAGCAAAGAGCTCTTGTTATTAAAAATAGTAATTACTGGTACTGAAAAATGTATTTTTGTGAGTAATACTATTGAACGGTGAAATAATACAAGATGCGATTTTTTTCAAAATCAACTGTTTCGATTCCTGGCTTATAATATTGATTTGCCGAAACCCCAATGACACTGTTTTAGTTGATCAAAATCATCAGATCAGGAGAGGACAGACAAAAATTCTAAAACAATATGTTTTGGCTTCCACAGCTGTTATTTTTGTAAAAATATCATCAATGTACAAACATTTTACAATTTAATTATTATATTTATAGATAGTTCTACCTACAACAGTTTTTAACTGTCACAGATTGACTCCCCGATCTCTCTCTGTGACTTAATAATTTGACATGATTTTATATGAGTCAACGAGTCAACAATATAATATTTTAATAGCATATTTCATCAACATAAATCTAATGAAATCATAGGAAATACCTTTTAAGTATTTCTAGTGATTTTATATTAATAAAAAGTCATTGTAAAATACGTGTATGATATCACAAAGTAATTAAGTCTTTGATTATATATCGTACTCTGAGAATTAAGTATTTAACATACCTTATGTGCGTGGGATCTCGATACAAGCTAAAGGAAAATGCTTCAAAAATACCGTTAGTTTTTATTACTGACGTCTTTGGATAACATCTCATAAGGCGACAAGATATACCATGATTCATAGTTTAGTAAAGTAGCAGTATACAATGATTCATGCTTAGCAACCAAGAGAAACCCAAAAAAAGCAGCGATAGCGGGAGACCGTAGGACTGCGAAGTAAAAGGTCTCGGGAATCCACTGCACACACCTCTCTCAATAAATCGTTAAGATATGTCTTTTCGAAGATATGTGTTATATCATATAAATTATCGCTAGCTAACGGTGAAGGAAAACATCGTGAGGAAACCTACATGCCTGAGAGTGCCTAAAAAGAGCTCGGGGGTGTGTGAAGTCTACCAATCCGCACATTGCCGGCGTGGTTGACTATGGCCTAACCCTTCTCATCATTTGAAGAGGCCCAAATCCTGCAGTGGGACATGTATTAGATACAGGGCTTTTATTATTATATTATTATTATTAACCAAGTGTAGAATAACTTAATTGGACCGCCACTGTGCTCGTTGTGTGAAACCCACTTACTAATCAACCATTCAGCACCACCCAATTTAAAATCTACGAAACGGTGAACCAATCCTGAAGTTTGTTTTCATGAAACGTCATTTCTTTGACTACTTTGTCATTATGTTGCCAGCAGACATGAATTAGTTTATGTATGTTTGTATGTATGTTTATGTGTATTAATATGTGATGTACAGTGGGCCAACGAGTTAGCTATGCAAAAACTTCAAAGTCATAGTAAAGACTTACTACACCAGTCATGGATAAGTAAGTTACATATCTAAATAGTAGGTATACTACACTTATTAAATATGTAGTTCACACATGCATAACTATTGCAATCAGTTTTTTGTCAAGCTGTAATCAAAATCTGACAGGCTATTAAACAGTTTACACACGACATCTATAATTTAAAAATGTATATGTCAATACATCTAAATACATTGTCAATTCATTGAAATTGACAGGTCACAACACACGGCAGCTGCTACAGCTATAATGTATATTTTTAGATGTTCGTATTTCAACATACAATAATGTACATTAATGTATATTTTAGCTGTCGTGTGTAAAGACCTTTATGTGAAAAGTCTGGGTCACCGGCTTGTGTGTGGATAATATTCAAATTAAGGACCTATACATATACATATATATATATATACATTAGCGGTCATGTAACTATATTTTTTCGATCAATAAAAAAATTTCGAAGTTTTATCACTTATAGCACAATTTTGGGTACCATTTTCCTTATAATTTCCTACTCTTGGGTTTTTTATGTTTACGTGTTTATAAAAGTTGTTGCATAATGTTAATATGTTGCCTATATTTTTTTTGTGAATATTAATGGTTCGTGGCGTATTTTACCTTTTTTTTGGAAGCGTCGCTTTAAGCCTAACTTGCTATTATTTTTTGAACTTGATTAGATTTTAAGGCCTTAAAGCTTATATCTATACAAATAATAACTTACTGATAGTCCAGAAAGTAATATTTTCTTCAAGCGGCTCAAAATAACACACACAGAATAAATCCTTATTACATTTCACGTGGTCCGGCACGCGTTAGGAAATGGACTATTTTATCTTTTGTGCACTCTTTTAAATATATATTACTAAGCTATCGATTCTGTTAAGGCAAGTTCTGTTAGTTTTAAATAAGATATTCATCTCATTTTTTAGTTAGTATTTTAAGTTAAAATGGAAAAAAAAGTTAAAAGAAATGAACTAATTTAAATAGCACCTCTATTTAAATTAGTATATTTCTTGGTATACTGGAGATAAGTAAATTTTTTACCTTGTAAGATTTTTTGGAATAATTTTGAACTTCACTTAGATTCAAGCTTAGAGTATATTTTTTAAAGCCTACAACATATTAATATTATAAGCTTAAATAACTAACCGCTATTCCAGTAAATAAGTCTTCAAACAGATGAATATAACTGACTCGGAATAAAACGTTATGACTTGTCACGTGGTCGCGTTACGAATTGGACTATTTTTATTTTTGTGGACTCTTTAAATATAATACATTACTAAGATATCGGTTTAGTTAAGTGTGTTTTTTGTGTATGTTATATTATTTATTTAGCAATACCGAAAAAATATTTTATCGGACTAGCTTCATCTTTTTTCTTAACCTAAATTGAAAAACATTGATGTCCGTCCTCAAAGTCTTTCATTTCACCTTGTTTCGCAAATATTTACAATTTAACTTTTTAACTTTGGAGGTTTATTTTTTCATCATTTCAACTAGAATAACTGATCTGATATGGACATTTTTTTATATATTTATGTTTTGAAATTATCGTGATTTAAGAAAAAAATTAAAAATTTGACAAAGTGAATTATTTTTTTTTAATATACATGTTATTATATAGGTACGCAATAGGTATATGCATGCCTACGTTTCGTTGACCTAATAGGACTTCTTGCACAGACTTAATTATAAGTCAATTTTGAACATAAAAAAACCCGAAATCAATAAATGCTTTTAAGTTAAGACATACAACAATTATGTTAAGACATTAAAATATTTCAAACAAATCATCTTTTGACTTCAACATCCATTTAATAGCTATAATAAAATATTAGCTTTAAAAGGATAAGTTTTTAATTAACTGTTTCAGAATCATAACTTTTAATATCAAGTGGATATTTCGTCAGAAAATCACGTGCTGAGAAATTGCAAAAGAGCAAGCAGGCACCCCGTAAAGAACTCCGATGAATTATATTACTTTTTTACATGAAAATTATTCGCACTTAAAGTATTGGGCAAAAAAAAAAAATTATGAAATTTACAAACCAAAATTGATAACAAAAGCGAAACTAAGATTTATTTATTTATTTACTCAAACATTGTACAACATTACAGTTTTTGGCCAATACGTTATACATAGAAAAAAGAAAAACACACACATAAAATAATATTTGACAATAATCTGATAGAACAAAATACAAACAAAAAACAATTACACACGACACAAACTATACAATTAATAACAACATTGGCTAAACTTTATTCAAGACTTCACAAAAAGACAATATTTCGCTACGTACGTTTATCCAAGACGAAGCAAATAGATCACACTCAAGATAAAAATTGCCAAATCCAAAAATCTAAACTAGATACAGAATTTTATTATATCCCTACTTTGATTTGACGTAAACACATTGTAGAATATTGATATTCTGACATAATATGCTATTCTAAATAACAGATATACGATTTGAGCTTTTCGACTGACTGTTTTTTCCTCCTCCATCTTACTCCGTCAGTCGTATTCCTCATGAAGAACCAAAAAAATAGCAGATGACTTAAAAAAAATCAAAGTTCAAATCATTTATTTTCATAGGCCCCAAGAGGCGCTTGAACACGTCAAAACATTACAAAAAATGATATCAAAATAAATCATAAATAATACTAAATTATACTAATTACAATGATTTGAATAACCGGGGCTTAGATTAATTTTAATCAAACTTAAAATACAGTAACTCATAATGTAGTTTTCCTGCATGCTATAATTAAAAGGACCTTCTACCACCTTAGTTATTAATACATTTTTCTCCCTCACATATCTTTTTTACTAATTTTACTTAAGCCCGAACAAAAATAAACCCTAATAACTAGTATTTCAAACAAATAACAACTTCCCTTAACTCTCTGCTAAAAAAAGTTGCAATTCGTCATGCTAATTAGTGTTGGTAGCTCGTTAGCTGGTTTAACTCATTTTATGTATTACGAGTACTGAAACAAGCCTCATAATGATATACAAAATGTATAATTATATTGTATACATGTATACACGTGTTGTTGAGAATTAAAATATTGTATTGTTTCAAAAATAATATGTAGGGATTTTTGTGATGAAATGAATGAAGTTTGTTGGTAAAATGGTTTACATACCACCCTGGTTGCGACGTAAGAGCAATTTATTGCAACCTTACGTGGTCATTGTTAATTTCCATCGGTAAAATACGAATTAAAAAAAAAACGCGTTTTCCGAACAAATTTAACTTTGAGATCATTTAATTTGTTCGGCAAAAGCGGCAATATTTTTCATTAAATTAATTTTGAGGAAAGTGATAATTCAAATTATAGTGTATGTGTGTTACTTTTTCACGCTCTAATGGATATTTTGATGAATATTTTATAAAGATAATATCCTGCTTCTTTTTAAGCATTTTATAAACGAATGGTTTACATACAGGGTATCCACCCTGACGTAGAAGAATTTATTGGAACCACAACTTCTTAACGTGGTCATTGTTTATTTCCACTGGTTAAAAAAGTACGCATAAAAGAATTTCGCGTTTTCCATACAAATTGATGCAGCAGCGATAGCCGAGTGCGAGACCGTAGGAATGCGAAGTCAAAGGTCTCGGGTTCGAACGCACGGCACGCACCTCTGTCAATAAATCGTTACGATTCGTCTTTTCGAAGATATGTGTGTTTATCATATAAATATATCGCTTGGTAGGAAAACATTGTAAGGAAACCTGCATGCCTAAGAGTGCCTAAATGTGCTTAAGGGAGTGTGAAGTCTACTAATCCGCACTTGGCCAGAGCGTGGTGGACTAAAACGTAACCCTTCTCATCATAAGAAGTGAGCCGAGCTCAGCAGTGGGACATGTATTAGATACAGGGCTGCTATTAATAAACAAATTGAACATTGCGATCATTGAAAAAGTTTGGCAAACACGAAAATATTTGCAATTAAATTATATTTGATAAAAAAAATAATGCGAAAGATATTGTATGTCTTTACTTCCTCACGCTCTGATGGATTGAATTTGATGAAATTTGTCATGGAGTTAGATAACACCCTTAATTTTTTTAAAGCTTTTTATTTAAAAAATGATGCGGACGAAGTCAAGACATAAAAATCGCATCGCAAAAATTCTAGGTATACCTTTACATTCACCTCGTGAGCGGCATTGTGTACTAATCAAACATATCCAATTGATCCTATTGTCGCCTGCCTACGTTCCCAGCCGTGCAAATTTAAATATACAGTCCAAACAGGAAGAGTAGTTCATTTTGTTCTTAAAAGGTTATTTTTGTAGCGGCACGTGTATGTTTGTATCTGGTTCTCTGATTTGAACGGGATGAATGTAGTGTGAGGTAGGTGATACGGTGACGAAGGATGATTTGTTATTACTGATAGTCTATGAGTACAAATCATTCTGCTTTACTAGGTGTTTTATTATGTCCTATGACTTCTAGGACTTAATAATAGATGTATATTATGTACTATGCCTATATTTCACCAGTTCCTCCTGAATCTTATTTCACCATTACACCACGGACGTGAATCTTCCTCCTTGTACGAGCAAACCCGTACAACGCAATAGTTTAGTTTTATGCTGACATCAACACGCAGCGAAGTGAACAAAATTCATACATTCGACACAATAATCAGTAGTTGCAATCAATCGGTTCGGACAACAGCAACCGTTCCTTTCGCCGCGTGTCGGTCAATCAGCATTAGTTTTAAGTGTTTTTCTATCTGACTTAAAATACATTTCTTTTAACTTTTATCTTATGACTAATCATTTTGATGTACCTTCCCCGTACACTCCTAACACAAGCGAATTAAGCTTAGCTGGAGACGGTTAACGAGAATAGGTACCTACTAGTAATTTGTATCTGCAAATTACCAGCAATCTATATTTAAGAAAAAATTACGTTTTGTCCTCAGATAGAAAGTGAACTTATCGCTATCTATCGTGTTTGAAAAAAAATACTAGCCAAGGGTCATATTGCGTATGGCGAAGTACCATACAATCTTGAACATAATCACTATGTTAAGACACAGCCAAGTCTAAGTTTAACTTTAGTAGTTAGACTTGTAAGTTAGCTTGCAACTACAGCAGTTAAATAGTATAGTTACCGAATAGTTCGTCAATCTCAGCAAGTTTAAACAAGGGTACATCGGGTATTGAACATCTAAAGCCGGGTCCACATTTGTGTCAGTTGCGTATCTAGTTTCGGATAAAAACGACGTATACCAAGAATATATAAAATATTGGGCAGCAGCGATAGCCGAGTGGTAGACCGTAAGACTGTGAAGTCAAAGGTATCCACGGCACATACCTCTGTCAATAAATCGTTAAGATTTGTCTTTGCGAAGATTTATGTGTATTTATCATATAAATGTATCGCTCGCTAACGGTGAAGGAAAACATCGTGAGGAAATCTGCATGCCTGAGAGTGCCTAAAAAGTGCTTGAGGGTGCGTGAAGTCTACCAATCCGCACATGGCCAGCATGGTGGACTATGCCTTAACCCTTCTTATCATGAGAAGAGGCCCGAGCCCAGCAGTGGGACAAGTACATAAAAAAAAAAAACTATATAAGAAAAACAGAAAGAAAACGATGTAATACTCGGGCGGAGACGCACGAGGAAGCTAGTTACGTTATCTCAGATAGCTAAAAGACGACCTAGTTCATAAGAACTCTACCACTTAATACCATCTACGTATTTAATTCCGTCCTCGTTGTAATATAACACTTATTAGGCACTTAGACATAACTAATATCCAGATTAACCGGTCTTTGACCTCTGTTTCCAAAATACGTAAATGGTCGCTCCAAATAAAGCCCAACGTTATGGTCCTTCGAACCGGATTTATGAACGATGTTTTTAGATCAATATTTATCACAATATCTAAACAAAGTATCTTTACGCCTAAATTAGCCTTAGCATTAATACCTAGCATTAATTATAATATTTAGGCCCTGAAATTACTTGCGCATGAGGCATAACACCTTAGTCCTCAGCTGCAGCGACGCATCTATAATCTGCTTTTGTGGATTGTTGATGTCCATGGGCGGTACTCCACTTACCATCAGGTGGACTACAGATTCGTTTGCTGAGGTCGTAGTATAAAAAAAAAAAAAAAAAAATAGCCAGATGAGTGTGTATTACACCCACATTTTACCTTCATGTTTAGGTCCCATGTTATAGGGATGAGCCTATCGCCACCAACTGAGCACAACTAACTTTGTGCTACAATTGAGAATTTCCTGATGAAAAAATCCTAAATAACAATTTCGCCGAGGCCTATTACAATTTACTACTAAACTGCATGGTTGGTCTAGTGGTTAGCGTTGGTACGGGACCGGTCTTAGGTTCTTACGATTAATAAAGGAAATAGATAAATATTTTAAATATAACCCGTTTAGCATACAATTCTTTGAAAATTCATTATAGCGGGAAAAATAGTAGTTGTTGTTTTTTTAACACGCTTATATTAGCTTCACCTGTATGTATGTATATAATGTAACCGACTCCTTTGGAGTCGATTTTGACCCACTTTAAACGGACAGATTTCATTCAAATTTTGCACACCTGTCAAAGATCGATGACAATGCAATAATTCGATAAAAAAAATAAAATAATAATAATAAAAAAACGCTCTTATAAATAAACCATACTAAAAAGTATAAAATAAATAATAGTTTAAAAAACTAAAAAACACGCTTTTAAAGTACTTCTAACTAAAAAGTGAAAAATAATTCCTAATAAGCTGAAAATGGTAATGAACAAAAAATAGGGGTTGCTCAATAGACGAAAAATATGGCACAAAGCGCCCCACGCTTTTTTCAGCTTATATTAGGAATTATTTTTCACTTTTTAGTTAGAAGTACTTTAAAAGTGTGTTTTTTAGTTTTTTTAAACTATTATTTTTTTCATTAGACGATTAGCGTCCGCGACTGAGTCCGCGTGGAATCCGTTATATTAAGTAGTGGCCGCTCCTGCGCCGCGCTTTGACTCACGTTAAGCCTTACTGCTCTGCCCACGTGGAGTTTAGGATATCAAATATTTTAAAACATTTATTGACAGTTATTTTTATTTTTTTCTTTAAAAAACGACGCCCGCACTAGGAATAACAGGAGTTATTCCTAATACGGTCGTCGTTTATCTGTGTCGCGGGGGTGTTTACAAACATACATTTCACACACACAGCACACCCAGAGTCAGAACAAATCTTTGCGATTCACACAAAGATTTATTCCATGTGGGGATCGAACCCACAACACCAGCGTAGTTAAAAGCGGCGAGGCGACCGCTTTAACCGCCAACTATGCACGGAAAAAAAATTGATAGTTAGACTTTTAAACACAAAAATATTTATTTAAATCTGATGGTTAGTGCCCAAGATTAGCGCTAACAAAATAGGGTGAAAATCATTTAAAATGACCATTTTGACATCAAAATTTGTCCACGCCCGATATTTCACAAAATACTATTCTAACTAAAGCTATAAGTACTTTACTGTACTGAAGGGAACATTACCTAACTAAATAAATTTATAGTTCAATGTACCTTAGCAGTATTTAGTAAAATATATTCCTATTTTGCATCGAGCCCGAATTTTCTCCATACAAAATTATTTGTCCTCTTCATGACTAGCGTTACAAAGTATATCATAATAAAAATATTGGAAACAGTATTTAAAAACATGTTTTTATTTTGTTACAAACATAAGATTTGCCACTGTTATCAGGTAAATCTATAATATTTTCTTACTTTTATAAATAATTATTTGTCTCTAAATAAACGTCCATTATTTTGTTCATTTTTGTTATTCATTTTTGTCACCACATAATTTAGTAATATTTGTTTATTTTTGTTCCTGGATGGTGTTCGATCTATAAATATCCTTTTTTGTGTTGTTTGTGAAAAGACCCTAATATTTCATTTTTGTTATTTTTTGTTACGGGTTTCATTTTTGTTACGGTTTCATTTTTGTTTCATTTTTGTCACAATGGTCATTTTAAATGATTTCACCCAATAACAAACTAACTTTCACCCGTCTGCGTTTCGTATCGTCTGCGTGGTAGGTACAAAAATATAAAGTAGCTTACGATACGCGGCTTACTGTACGCACCTGAATCCAAAACATTATCAAAATCGGTTCAGCAGTTTAGAAAATTAGACGCTCAGAGGAAATAATCAATCAAAGATTAGACGATACAGAAAGACAACGAGACAAATAGACAGATAAAAAAAAACGCTTTTTAGGCAATGGTATCGTGCAAATAACTTTATTAACTGAAAGAATCATTGTTATTTGGACATTGAAAACAGACACTTCAATTTAATATATTTGTATTGATGTTTATATTCTGCTTTGAGTAAGGACGTTAACCTATGCGGTCAGTTTTGAATGTTACACTTGAAAAGAACTATTTTAGATTATTTTGGTCGCAGAGTAATAACCAAAATAGTAAATATTACTAACCAAAAGAAAGGAATACTAACTATGAATCATTTCTATAAATGCGATGCTAATTTTGAATAACATTTGCTGCAAAATTAAAAAAAAAACATGTTTATAGCAAATAAATGATTTCTATTAAAATGACATCCACCTCTCTCTGGCTTGGAGCTCCGACATAATATATGAACACAAATAGTACCTACTGCAGGCCATAATATTTTGAGCCACGTTAAGTTAAGTCTACTCATAAAAAAATCAGGTCTGTTTGATAGAAGAATTTGTCTGATATTTATTATTTAGTAGCCTCCCCGAGTAACGTACCTACACAACGATTCCCTACGTCCGGCGCACCCTGGGTAATTCGCGAGTTCTCCAAAGCGAATTGGCTAATCCTTTCACCACGATGGCAAGTCAAAATATAATTTTACTCAGCCATCGACACGAAGAAGAAGAAGAAGAAAAATTATTAGACATTCTCATAGTAAATACCCATCTTTTTTAATTAAACTGCTAATATTTTTTAATCTGATTAGCGTTTTGTTCTCACTGCAATCGGAGGATTGAGATTGCACTAAAATTTCATTGGATATAATATAAGTTTTTTTTAAGTTGGGCTTGTATACTCAGCAGGCTTGTAGTACAATGTAAAGGACTATTACAGAAACCACTCGCTTATTTTACATATAGATGATTTTTGCAACTGTATACCTAGATTCGTTTACAAAAGTTATCAAGGTTCAATAACGGTATATATGCCTGGAAGAAATTGCACTTTAGCGATAAGGCCGCCCATTGTGCATTTCAAATAATTTAAGTTTGTTTCTATAATGTTGTCAAACTCTAAATTTGGTGTACAATAAAGTATATTCCATTCTATTCTTTTATATATTCGCCAATCTTGTTCACAATTGCTGCTCAAGCAAGATCTTGACTTAAAATGCCATCCACCTCTCTATCCGCCTTGGGGCTGACATATGAAGATAAATGGACCGCCGCATGCTCCAAATATTGTGAGTCACTTTGAGTTAGCTCGCAGTTAGAGGAAATCACTCATCATACATCTCAGCATTCTTTTCATGGAGTGGAATGAACTGAGATTATGGAGTACGTCATTGGACCAAACGTTGATACATTTTACGTGATTTTTAACCCTTGAGGAAAATATATAAGATAAAGCTAAACCGGCAAACGTTGTTTTGTCATATAAATGACCTATTTTTATAAAAAATTTTGCCATAAGCTCAGGAAAGTTTTAATCGAAATAGAGGGAAAACAATTACAAAAAAGACGATAAGTGATTAGTTATCGAGCGGGATAAAAAATGATTAAATTTCTAAAATGGCTATTAAGAAATAGGGGTTGGTGATAAAGAAGTAAAACTTTAGGGTTGTATGTATTTTTTAATGCCACATTATAAAAAAATAAAATCAAAAAAAATTGTCCAAAAATTAAAAAGAAAATGTTGTGAACAACCCTTATCACTTAGGGGTATGAAAAATAGATAATAACCGATTCTCAGACCTACTGAATATGCATATAAAATTTGGTAAAAATTAGTAAAGCCGTTTCGGAGGAGTAAGGTAACTAACATTGTGACACGAGACTTAATAGATAAGATACATTTATTCCGGCAAATCATAAAATTATATGAACAAATTTAAAAACTACTTATTTCTATTTAAAGTAAGTGCAGCGATAGCTGAGTGGGAGACCGTAGGACTGCGAAGTCAAAGGTCTCGGGTTCGAACCCACGGCACACACCTCTGTCAATAAATCGTTAAGTTTCGTCTTTTCGAAGATTTGTGTGTATTTATCATATAAATTGTCGCTCGCTAACGGTGAAGGAAAAACATCGTGAGAAAACCTGCATGCCTGAGAGTGCCTAAAAGTACTCGAGGTCGTGTGAAGTCTACCAATCCGCACTTGGCCAGCGTGGAGGGCTATGGCCTAACCCTTCTCATCATGAGAAGAGGCCTAAGCCCAGCAGTGGGACATGTACTATATACAGGGCTGCTACTAAAAAACATGAATATACCGATGTGCCAGAAAAGGTACGCACCTCAGCATAATACTGCAGCACATTAGCACCACAGCGCTGATATTCTGGTGTGTCCTGATCGTGAGTGAGACAGTTTTTTTTAAGAATTTCTCGGAATATACAGGTGAATCTTTGAAACATCAAAGATTAACACGTGAAAATCTTGTAAAATTTAAAGCAAATTTTAGCTTTACTATGCCTTTTTTGTATTATATTAAAGTTGAAAAATTAGGAATCCAGCAGGACTCGAACCTGCACCCCCTGGGTATACGCCCCAAGTGCCAAGGGCAAGGGCAAAGCACTTGGGGCGTATACCCAGGGGGTGCAGGTTCGAGTCCTGCTGGATTCTTAATTTTTCAACTTTAATATTATACGTGAGAATCTGTTTAGCCAAGCGAATAAACTGACTGTTTTGAAAACTTGTTTTAATCGCTATTGTTGCATAGCACCTAAGCATGACTGGTGAAATGGTTCTTAACTTACATAGAATCTATATATCTATATCTCAAAACTAAAAATATATCACACTGTATGCGCACTGCCTGAACTGGATATAATATGAGACAAAATAGGACGTCACATTACAATACTACCTGGCAGAATAATTAATAAAGGTAAGTTGGACCAGGTATAAAATAAATAATAGTTTAAAAAAACTAATGAACACTCTTTTAAAGTATACTTCTAACTAAAAAGTGAAAAATAATTCCTAATATAAGCTGAAAATGGTAATGAACAAAAAATACTAATATTATTGTGAAAAAGCGTGCGGCGCTCGAACAACGTTTATTTATAAGAGCGTTTTATTGAAAAAAAAATTAATTATTTTTTTTTTTTTTTTTTTTTTATCGAATTATTGCATTGTCATCGATCTTTGACAGGTGTGCAAAATTTTAATGAAATCTGTCCGTTTACGGTTACATACATACATACAGGTGAAGCTAATATAAGCGTGTTAAAAAATCGTTTAATGAAGATTGCGGTTAAAATATCTGCATTGCTGCATATTTTATTTGTTTCTTTATTTCACGCGTACACATTTGCACCCGGCGCAGAACGGATATCCTGCATCCTTTTATTTGTGTGTCTCGTTTAATTACCGCTAAGTAATGATCAAAACAAAGCTTATTTTATTTTTTTGTAGAGAACATAAATCTTCTGGGTCGTTTTATTCTAAAATGTATGTTCATATGGTTACGTAGCTCGCAAGAACCGCATTTAATTATCACCTTTAACCCACTGTCTTGATGGTTTAGTGGTTAGCGTATACGCCTTTCACCGCGAGGTCTCCGGTTCAACTGCCGGGTCGGTCACAGTGTTATTTATGGACTCTTCGTCAGGAAAGCACGGAGTTGAAATTGTGCCCTGTGGATGGCGATTGGCTCACCCCCTATGGGTTATGCCTCTGCCACACCCTTCTAGATAATATAGCCGTGATGTTATGTTATGTTATGCATAAACACATTTTTACAGAAAAGCTCTCCCCGCTTTACCGTAAAAATGTGTTGTTAAACTTGTACTAGTAGGATATACGTAAATAATACGTAGAACCTATCGTTCTGATATTTAAGCACTCTATTTTGATAACTATTTGATAGTAATATGCCTCTAATGAACAAGCTCTTAATAGAGTGCGTTTAGATAGTTTAGTCGTTCGATGTAAAGATTTTTGCATAACTTATTATATTAATTTTACTAGCTTATGCCAGCGACTTCGTCCGCGTGGAATTCGTTGTATAAGGTAGCAGCTGCCTCCGCACTTTGACCCGCATCAACCTTACGGCTCCGCTCCCGTGAAGCTTAGCGTAATGTTAAATATCTAAAGATATAGATATAGAGAAATAGACTATCAAAAAAGAAAGACCAGTAGTTTTTGAGATTGGCACTATCAAACAAACAAACTAACTTTTTGTCGCGGTTTAGTCTGCGTGGTAGGTATATCGATAAAAAGTAGCTTATGTTTCGTGCCTTGTAATATCTGCATCTAAAATTTTATTAAAGTTAGTCCAGCCGTTTAGATGATTAGGCGATACAAAGAGACGGACAAAAAAAATTATAACTGTATTTTAGGTTACGATAGTGTGCAAACAACTATGCCAGACTGAAAATACATTGTTATTTCGACATTTAAAACAGACACTTCAATTGTTTTTATTTGTATCGATATTACACATAATATATCACGTTTTAAAGTATTTTGTGTTGAGAGATAGATAGAAAATTCTTTAATTGTACACACAGATTAAATACAATTTATAGAAGAGTTTTATCAAGTATGCACAATGAGCGGCCTTATATGTGATCTCTTCCAGGCAACCTTTGGATGGACAGGATTGAGTTAATCGACATATTAGATATTAGTCAGTGGTGTAGTTAAAAAAATAGAAAGTACTTAAAACTAAAATAAATGATGTATTCATACATGTATACACAACTATAAATATAAACAATCTTAATATAAATACATACATGTTGTGATATCACATAACGTTTTTTTCGTAAACACTAATTGTCCCGACAGAACGTTATCCAGTTCATGTTTCATGAGTTTGTGTAAAAAATATACAAATCCCATGAGTAAAAAGCACTCACAGTTTACCGGAAATTTACCTTAAAATCTTTCCAATTTTTCGAGATATTCAACTTTCAACGTATACCGTCGTATACGTTGAAAGTACGTATACCGTATTTTATTTTCATCATAGCCTTTTAGTCATGTAACAAAAGTTGTTAAAGATAATATGTCATAAAAAGGTTGTAGGTTAGCTTATTTGTAATAACTATTATCCACATGCCTTCATAGGTATTATTGTTATTGTTGAGACGAGGCTTTGGGACGTCGGCCTCCGTAGGTCTATTGTTATTGTAGCCTCATTATAGACTCTCTTTTAGGCCAATAGTCTCCATACATTAAAGCAGTCGGCCGATCAGGAGTGACTTGACATCATCCGGATCCAAGATATGGCGTCCCAGAATGATGCTTCGTCTATGGATCAGTGGCTCGCAGTCGCAAAATGGTGCAGCAATGTTTCCGGTTCCTTTTTACTTCATACCTATTGGTAATTAACCTCTATAGCCGGGCAATATTTATATCAGTTGCCCGATCCGATCACCGTATCTGTATCACCGACGTGTATCATGATTGCCTATTTTGATGGATCAGTCTTGATACGCCGCTCTGATACGACATGCGACGGCCGAGCTATGACAGTTGGTTTTTATGTAGTTCAATTATAAAGGCGTCTAAAATTAGATATGGAATACGCTGATCGGATCGGGCAAGTGATACAAATATAGACACGGTTTAAGATGAATTTTTGACCGCATGATACATTCAACACCTAGAAAAGTCGTTTTATGAATACCTACGTATCGTAATAAATTAATATTGGTTTAAATAAAATCCACTTCACGAACTCATTACTTTTAATCACGATATTTTAATAATGGCAATCGTTCTATGTTAATGAAGGTCGATCTTGATTTGCCATTTAATTGAATGCTAATAAGAGTACTAATATTAATAATCTCAACCGATTAGATAGAGATAAAAAAGGTGATAAAGTTATCTTATTAGAACTTCAGGGATGGGATGGATATTCACGGGCTGTAGCTACTACTAACCATCATACGTCATATAAAGAACGCCATACCTCACTTATAAGTTATAACCTGTCGCCAAACCATTAGCTTTGAACAAAAGGCACTTACCTAATATGGAGAGGAAATAGCGAATATCAAGCTCGCGGGGAAGTGGGGGGAGGCATCTATGATTTAACAACTAGTTTTAAAACGGCTTCAAACTCAAGTCGGTCGAAGCAAACAGAACCTGGTAAGGTAGGGTTTTGTTGACGGATCACATCTACATGGCGAGTGTGGTGCTATACAGACTATGTCCTATTTTATGAACTGTCCCACTTGCACCACCACTTGCATATAGGAAGCGCTCATGAAAGCCGATGCAAGTGCTATCTGCGTGGCCAGGCACTGGGCTCATAGAATATGACTGCAGCCATCGAGACGAAAGAAAAAGAAGAAGAATAACGTGCGACAGCGGCCTCTTCCACATTTGCTAGCGGGGGTCGCCTGATAATGACTAGTCCTTTTGGTTTAATTATCTGAGGCTTTGGCTAATTATCACAATTTTAGAATATGCATCCAAACACTATAACTTCTACGAAATAATGTACATATTTCAGTAATTTCATGATCTATACCTACTCACCACCAAGCCGATTCAAAGGGTTCAAGCACTAGTATTTGCTGGCAGATTAAAGGTGAGAAGATGGTGTTTAACTCAAAAGCTCGCTCTATTATCTTAAAACTATTGTGTTCTAATCAAAAATCGGGAGCGACTTTTTACCTATACTATGTAGTGATAATAAATTTATTTTTCGGTAATACGTTCATAATGTAAGGCAGTACCCTGAGCAAATAATTTTGAAGATTTTGAATGGCTAATTTCACCTTAAATTTTCTTACTTTTTCTTTATTTTAAAACGAGGTCTTGGACTTCAATAAAGTATTTCAGTGAATTAATTCAAGTATTTCAACTTGTAGGTATTTCTTAGGATATAACTGTAGACTTAAAAAACAATTCCAGTACAATCCTTCAAGAAAACGAGTCTCGGAGGCTACGTTCAAGTCGTACTGTTTCCGCATCCAAAGTGATCTATCGCTAACATAAAATGCTTCTTTATAGTCTTTTCAAAGGTCATCTTGGAACGGTGAAAATGAGGAACAAAATGAACAAAACTATCCTTGATTTTACATTCTAAACTCTAGTCTGTCTGTCACGCATTCACGGCAAAACCACTGAACTGGTCTTGATGTTAAAAAATTGTTCTTAAAGTCGGTGCTCATAAATTGCAATCGGAAGTAAATGTTCAGCACCGACTTCAACAATTTTTTTTTTCATGAAGACCACCGTTTTTTTACGTTAATATCCGGAGATCTTCATCAGATCCTGATAAATTATAATTATATACCAAAACCTTCCTTGGAGCACAAGCTTCGAGTAAGTTTTAGGCCCTCAAAGGCATGTAGGTTTCAGTTAGCGAGCGCTAATTTATATGATAAATACACACAATCTTCGAAAAGACGAATCTCAACGATTTATTGACATAGGTGTGTGCCGTGGGTTCGAACCGGGGATCTTTGGACTCGCAGTCCTACCGTCTCCCACTCGGTTATCGCTGCTATACTTTAATCTCTTAAGAAGAAATATCCTCCTTTGGATTTTTTAGGTCTCCGTACAAATAAATAAGAAAGATTGCTAAGAGAAAGGTATTTTTGTCTGTCACAGTTGTTATTATCGACAATTTGGAATTGCTTAATCGTTTTGAGTCTAAACTGAGTTAGAAAGAAAGAAAGAAAGAAAAATCATTAATTCTAGCATAATAAAAATAAAATACATAATAAAGCGTCTAAAACTAAATAATTTAAAATACCTATACCATAAATAATGCCAGAAATGGTATGCATCTCAGCACAATACTGCAGCGCTAAAAGCACCGCAGCGCTGATAATTCTGATGCACCCAGAGTTAGGAGCTCTTGCGGACCGATCTTGCAGGTTAAGCAACGTTAACTGCGGTTGGCCGTAGATGGGTGACCATAACGAGTTTTTCTCCGTGCCTCGGAGAACACGTTAAGCCTTCGGTACCGGTTGCCATTTAAACATCTATGGCAGTCGTTACGAGGAGTCAGAGGCCAGAAAGTCTGGCAACTGGTCTTACAAAGAGTATTGTATTACCTCGTACTGGGTTATGGAGGTCTGATGACAGTCGCTCCACGTAAAATACTGATATTCAGCTAAATCCGTTAGCCAACACCAATGTAATTAGAAAAAGGGTCGGAAAATTTAGTTACTAATATTTAAAAGATCAAATCGGTTAAATCCTCGTAAGGTAAAAAACGTAAGTTGCTAAATATAACCTGTAGTACGTGTAGGTACTGACATGTATGCCGCATCGATGTGGAGGCTAAAACAATATGTTATGTTAAGTATACCTTTTGCATAAGTATCTTTTGTATCACCGACGCCTAACGTTATATAAATAGCAAGACGAAGCAAGCAGCTGTTAGGATTAAATGCGCTATACCTTCAGGAAAAATCACTGCCGTACCACATTTAAACTTAGTTCTGCCTCCCTGTCATTTCAATTCGATAATAACGTAGTAATCTGCATAGAAACGTCAAAAGACAAAAGAAATTGATCTTGAGCTGTCATTTATGTTTTGTTATTGCTGTCAAATTACTGTCCGGGATTAAAAACTTACTATAGGCACGTTATGATCGAATCTAAATGTCCAGAGTGACGAGCCGTGCTAAGGGGGTTGGTGGTTCTTGCTCTAGTGGTGGGATGAATACCTGAAATTACTGGTAGATACTCTGTTTGATTTGTGTATGGGTTACGTTTTCATCAATACAGACTGATAAATAAAATTTAAGTGTGTGTTTTTAATGTCAACATCACAATGTATTTTTTCAGTTGATATAATTATTTGCATGATACCTATGACTGAAATACAGATTTTAAAATGTTTTGTCTGTTTGTCTGTCTGTTGCGACTAATCTTCTAAACGGCTTAAGCGATTTTGATAAAAATTTAGATGCGGGTAACTGACTACAAGGCGGGTAACATAGGCTACTTATATATTGATATACCTATCATGCAGACAAAACCGCGGGTGAAAGTTTGTTTGTTTGTTTGTAAGCGCTAATCTCCGGCACTACTGATCGTATTTTAATCATTTGTTTTGTGTTTGATAGTCTAACTATCAATAAATGCTATAAAAATAATCAATTAGAAGTTAAAATAACGTACGCGTTCATTCTTTACAACATTTGTGCTGAATGTAGCTTCGCCATGTTAGTTTGTATCCTACTTAAGATAGGAATAAATTAATGAACGTGACGTCACGTAATGACGTATCATACAGTTGAGAAATTTAGGGTTCTGGTAAGAGGCGTAGCTGGATGGCTAAAGCGGCTGCCCGGTGTGCAGTAAGGTCGCAGGTTCAAATCCTGCCAGTCCCATATCTTTTTCAACTGTTTTTTAGTATATCAATAAATGTTTTGAATTATTAAACATTAGGCTGAACTCCACGGAAGCAGAGCAGTAAGGCTTAACGCAGTCAAAGCGCGGGAACAGCTACTACTTAATATAACGAATTCCTCGCGGACGAAGTCGCGGGCAAAAACTAGTTATAAATATGTCTGTTTATTTGCATTAAACTCAAAAACTACTGAATTATCATGTGGATTTATAATAATAAAAATAATAGCAGCCCTGTTTCTAATACATGTCCCACTGCTGGGCTCGGGCCTCTTCTCACGATGAAAAGGGTTAGGCCATAGTCCACCACGCTGAGAATCCGGCGTAGATGAGAATCCGGCGTAGAGGTGCGCGCGACGACCTCCAACCACCGTGAAGTGTAGCCTGCGGGCGACGAGCTCGGGGCTGCTCGTCGCCTGACCAGACGCAGGCCCGAGAAGGCGGCGTAAGCGGTCCACGCGTACGCCTTCCAAAGTGGAGGGGGACGTAAAGGTCCCCCGAACAGTGACGGGGCCCGTCGAAAGACGGGCCGAACCTCCGGCGGGGTCGCGGATGCATGCGAGAGCGATTCTCGTGGCCCCGCCACACGAGGAAGAGTGGACGCCGTGGGGTTTTAGTGGGTATTCCCGTGCCGTTTAACATCGTAGGCACGGGCGAGTCCCACATAACCACCCTGCCCGCCCCCTTGGGGTGGGATGGTATGCGTAAATGCATTTCCCCACGTACAAAAAAAAAAAAAAAAAAAAAAATAGTCCACCACGCTGGCCAAGTGCGGATTGGTAGACTTCACACACCCTCGAGCGCTTTTTAGGCACTCTCAGGCATGTAGGTTTCCTCACGATGTTTTCCTTCACCGTTAGCAAGCAATATTTTATATGATAAATACACACTTATCTTCGAAAAGACGAATCTTAACGATTTATTGATAGAGGTGTGTGCCGTGGGCTCGAACCCGAGATCTTTGACTTAGCAGTCCTACGGTCTCCCACTCGGCTATCGCTGCCTATGCCATGTGGATTTAATTAATAGATAAAGAGAATCGTGAAAATATATTATAATTCAGGTCATAGACGTACCCTGTGTGTGGCAAATAGTATTCATTTAATAAAACTAAATATCTGATGTACCTACTACATACATACATACTACATTCTATCTCTTATTTCAAATGAAAGCTAGACTAATGTCTGTCTTTAGGACCTAGGAGCCGGTATTCGACTGTAACGGGTCAGAGATAGCTACAATTGTTCAATACCAAGACCTCAATAAAGGGACATTAAATTTTATTGTCTGATATTATCCGATAAATGAGAAATAACACTAAAATCACGCCCTGGGGTTACAATTGAGTTGGTCTGATAATACCTACGAATAGATATTATTATTGATTTGAGTATCCTGTGAAAGGACTTTAGGCTTACTGTGCTGATAAATATTATAATAATATCGTATTATTTTCAGGAATCCTATGAATATTTTGTATCGAAGAATAGTTTTCTGATTTTATTTAGAACGTCGAGTATTTCTTTAGAAATTTTATCGCCTAGCTAGTTAGATTATTGACGTGACTAGATACAAACATTAAAATATTCACTTTCGTAGAAATCAGTCTAATGTTGACTTCTAGTTAAAACACTTTAGCTAGATGCTTTAGATACTGAAATATCTATCATTATTTATTTATTTATTTTATTTATAAAACTTCATATACAGCGGTGTATATAGGCGGACTTAATGCCTAGGGCATTCTCTACCAGTCTACCTTCAGGCGGTGCAGAGATAACAAAGTAGGCGAAGTCAAGTACTCGATAGTTAAATGAGAGTAAAGCAATAAATATTATAATTAGAAACATTAAATATAAATACTAACCATAAATAGATATTATTACATTATGCCTCTTTCTGAACTGCACCTACCTATGCTCATCTCTGCACCACCCTAGGTTGACTGTAAGAGAATGCCATCAGGCATTAAGTCCGCCTTTGTAGGTACTATTTTTTTTGCGCAAAAAGTTAAAAAAAAAATGGAAAAGAAATGTCGTGATCATGATCAACCCAATTAAGTGATCGCCTCATAATATCACCATCTTAGTCAAAATGTATCATTATGTATTTCAAATATACAAAATATGTTCACATGCCGCTGCATGTCGCCTTAATCAAAATGACTTTAAGATAAAGATTGCTCTTAGGTACGTGGGGCGCACATGATTGTAATAAATTATCTTCTTCTTGTATTATAAAACAGCTGTAAAGACGGGTCCACATGTGTATCACTTGCCCGATCCGATCGCCGTGTCGTATCAAACTCCAGTCGGCTTTATAAAAATTTACAAAATATGTTCACATGACTGACATTATTATCTTCTACTTGTATCATAAAACAACTTTAAAGGCGGCGCTTGTCCACATGTGTGTATCACTTGCCCGATCCGATCGCTGAGTCGTATCAAACTCCAGTCGGCTTTATGAAAACTTAACTAAATTACCTATATCTAAACTGTCTCCAGATATTTAGCAATTTTCATGTTATCTATAACACTTTTATACTAAGTTTTAGTTTAAAGATGTGAACCGAAACCTATTTGAAATTGAATAAATATTTTTATTTTACTATGGTCTCGTAATTAATTTAAGTAAATAATAATAAAATCGTATCATATGTCGTATCAGAGCAGCGTATCAAGACTGTGTATCAACACCATCCAAATAGGAAATCAAGATACGGGTCGGCGATACGGATACGGTGATCGGATCGGCGATTGATACAAATGTGGACCCACCTTAAGGAATGATAAGGTATCTAGGATATCTTTATCTGGTACATTAGCATTATCACAAGCAGCCTTGTCTAAATATACGTAAACATATATTTCACAATATGCAGATACGTACGGTACAATCTTAATTATCCGTTTATCGAGATAAGTTTTGAATAGATGGTATTTGTTACAGCTTAACATTACGCCTATATAACGGGTAGAGAAGTTCAACGCCTTTTTTTATACTGGGAAATGCCTGACCTATCACCTTTATTACTTATATATTTTGCTTCATATAGGTTTTATATCGCTTCTGCAATTTTTAAATTAATATCTAGAACATTTTCAACTCGTCAAAATATCAAAGCTGTTCTCAGCGCTCTAATTACCTGTATTTTACTTAATTTTATCGTTAAAAAAGCAATATTTTTTACATGTTTAATAGTGAAAGAATTAATTTAACTAAGTATTCAATTTATTTTGCTCTATTTTCACTTTGGAGGGATAGCCATTTATCTAGCCGGGGTCTGCGGCTAAACCCAATTACGTTTCGGAGAGCGGAACGGAACAGATGACCTGAATAAAAGTCTGGGAAGTAGTGAAATGAGCACTTATGTACGATAAGTATGCAATAAAAGAGATATTGGAATTGCGTCTTATTGGTTTGCCGCGTTGGTTTAGATGTTAGCGTTTGCTCACCGCGGGTTCGATTACCCAGTTGGGCATAAGTGTTATTTGGGATTGTTCGTCAGGAAATTTTCAATAGCAGCACGATGTTTAATTTATACTCGGTGGATGGTGATTGGCTCACCCCCTCTCCCATGGGACCCAAACATAACATTTGAAATGTGGGTGTTGTACACCTCTGCAACACCCTTCTGGGTAATATAGGCGTGATGGTATGTTATGTTACATCACGTTTATATTACTAAGGGCACAATCCAAACTCCGTACTGCTTTTTTGAATTTCCTGACGGAAAGTTCGCAGATAACACTTTGTCCGATCCGGGAATCGAACTCGAGACCTCGCGGTGAGATGCGCATACGCTAACCACTAGACCATCGAGACAGGAAGCGTGATGTAATGTTATTTCCTACTGGTATATTTTATTCACTTCAATAGGCATGCATTACCCGCTACACACGTAGCAATATATCGTAACGATTAAACTGTGCAGATAAATCAAACGATTAAAAATATACTCACTCAAAAAATTAAAAAAAATCTAACTATCTGAATGATACCGCTACTTTTTCCGCGACTGTAAAATTGTATCTGACTGTGTAATCAATTATACAGGGTGTAAATGACGCACTAACGAAACGTCCAAACATTTTTATTTATTTATTTAACATTTGTACAATAAGATGTCTTAAATAATATGGCTGATACATTTTCCAATTACGGACTAACCAGCATGCATTTGTTTTAGCAAATGAAGTCTGTCGCTATAAACACAAAAAAAACTAACATGAAAACTTCAATATACGGGATTGTAATGGAGCCATTTTATGAAGTACAACATCGTTGGTTTATAAGTTCAACATGGCTATGTTTTATTTATTTATTTTGTATACAAGGCGGACTTAATGCCAAAGACATTCTCTAACAGTCGACCTTTGGGTGATACAGAGATTAACAAGGCAGGTGAAGTTATAAAGCAGATAATTTATGTCGTTTTCCTGGTTCCCATAGGTCACCATGTCTACCACAAGTCTAGTCACCCGAGGACCTCTCGGAGCCAAGAATAGCTCTCCCCACAACTTCCTGCGGATGCGTGACTGGCCCAAGGAATTGTTTGCTACATGACTGACACCAACTTGAGACTAATTACCTATAGGGTCCCAAAAGGTACCTACGCAAGATTTAAATTGTATGAGCAATATATATTATCTACTACGTTCTTTTTATCCAGCAACCTAAAAACCATTTGCTTAGAATTAGTAATCAAATCCATTCAGTTTTTACGAAAAAATACTTAAACATAATAATTCAACACCCACATTTCACCTGTTATGTTTAGGTCCCATGGCATAGGGGGTGAGCCTATCGCCATCCACCTGACAAAATTCCAATTCCGTACTGCTATTGTGAATTTCCTGGGGAAAAGTTCACAGATAAAAAAATACTCTTTTGCCGTACTTTTTGACTATTATTTTATTTTAAAATGTTTAATTTGTATCTAGGAACGCTTGAATATTGTTTTCATATTTTTAGTACAAACTAGTGGAATATAAGTTACGGAGTCTAAACAAACGGTTTTCAGGTTGATCAAAAGTTGTATAATCATTTATATTAATATGTATCAGAAAATACATAAGAACATTTTAACATAATTATTATTATTAGCACAACCACGAAATTGAAATAATTTTAAAATTCGAATGGGCCTCCTGCAAAAATAATGCAATGAAAAAAGAAAACTGTTGTAGTTTAGTCTCTGATGAAGGAATACTATGGATATGCTGTAAAAAAATGTTAAATGAAAAGTCTAAATCTGAGCTAATAAGGATAGTGTCATCTTTGTCTAGCATATGTTATTAAAGAGAGATAACTATATGATTATCTGTTCTTTTTAGTTGCAATTTCATCTGTCATTTTATTTGCGTGGTCGATCCGCCATTTTAGTCTGCCGTTGTTGACTGCTATAATTGGACAATAAATTGGTTTGAATGTAGTGTTGTAATCAAACATCTTATCAATGTTTTTTATAATACTCTTATAAATGTATTTTGTTGTACACAGATTATCTGAAAACGAAAATAGAAAAAGAATTTGGTTGGAAGCCATAGGACAAGAAAATTTAAGAACAAATGTTAAAGAGAAGATATTGGTTTGGACATTTTAATGAAAGTGCATTTAACAAAACTCTTGAAATCGTAAGTCTTAGAGATGATACAGTGCCATGTCTGTTTCAAAGAGTAAGTACCTATCTAGTATATTTTGTAATTCAAAACGAATACATAATGCTTAACAATCCACTCAGCATTACCATCATTATCAAGTCATCCGAGAGCTAATACACAAGGCATTGGGTCCCATTCAACAGATATTTATTGATTACATCCAGTTAAGTTTTTCTCTACTTCGTAAACATAATAATTATCATTAATCAATGTTTCGATATAATTATAATTTTAGGATCAATCTTCAGATCAGCACCAACCTCCATCGTCAAATAATGCTGAATATTCCTAAGGCAAACAGCATAGTTTGGTATGTGATGTTTCCAATTAATTCAAATATTGCAAGAATATAAAATAATGCTCACAGAATTTATTAAACATAATATGGTTGATATTATTGTTTTAGGGTGATGTACTCAAAGTAGTCCACCAGTTACAAGAAAAATTTTCAAGCCAGAAGAAAAAAATTAAATGCCTCAATGAATCTGTCTGTCGACAAAAAATAAAAATGGCAATACTTCAAGAAATCACTAAAGACCTTAAGATGGCAAACAGTTTTCATGACATGTGTAACCATTACACATGAAAACTGTATAGCATTGGAACAATGCAGGTATCTAAAAACAAAGGCTTACCTTTAGAAAGGCAATACAGTGAGGAGCCATAAATAAGTATTTGTTAATGTTAATGAAAAGTGTTGTGCAAAATTATATGAATTTACATTTCAAATATGTTGTTAGAAAATATACAGAGAAATTGTCTTTTTGAAATTATCTTAACAACGTTATTTTATTCCGCAAGGAATGAAAAAATTACAGGCTGTACATGAATATAATTATTATAAAATAAAGACTTTTCCCCTATCTTATTTGGTTTTATTTATTAAATCCTGCATTCCCCCAAACATCCAGCCCCCAAACATCCAGATATCCTAGTAAACGAGCAATTCTTATGCAGGACGGCTCATTTATATCGGTCAGTACTGAAAATGTAATTATGAATCATGATCTCTAAAATACCGTTTTGTGGTTTAAATACCGACTTCCCCATACTGATAGATATAAATGACCCACCCTGTATATGCCCGGACGATCTGGAAAACGGCTCTAACGATTTTGATGAAGCTTCTAGAAGAGGGGTCATTTTGGACTAAAAATAAGAGTATCTATTTTAATAATATTTCCAGCTTTGACTGTAAAAGCATCAGTAAAACCCAGTCAATTCGCTGAATATCATCAATAATTTATTTTGTGCAGCGAGCCTTAGAAACGAATGCCCGCGTCCGCGTGGCGTCACGCTCACGCACGCCGTCCTTGTTCATTTGTCTTATCGACAATCGAGGGGTAAAATATACTGTGGTACAACACTAGTCAGCCATTTTAGTTGCCGTAGGTATGCACGTTTTTTTTGTAGGTAAGGCAGTTCCATATATTTCCTTGTTCTGAGAGTTTAGTTTTCTGACATCCCAAAGACTATCCTCATTTTTTTTTAATAAACGTTCAGTTGTTGATTTCGTATGGAATGGCTAATTTTTTTTATAAAATCCAATAACAAATGAGCGTATTTGTTAATTTCATATGGAATGGCTTGAAGGGGTTTATGATTGTGTTACTATGTTACTAAACTGTTCTACACTATGTTAGTCAAAACCTTATCTATATAAACAGTTTCTCGTACAAAGGAACTTGAAGTTTTAATTAATTAGCTCTCTTAATTAGGCTGAATGCCTTGGCATAATCTGGAAACGCAATGTGACTGGTAAAATAAATTGGTTCTACAAACCTACTATCATGCTATTTAGAAAACGTGAATATCTATGTAGAAAGAAATATAATTTTAATTGATTTATGTAGGTACTCTATCTATACAACACTATTATAATATTGCACCTCGATTGTACAACAAACTCAATCTGGTATTTAAAACGAAACACCTATCAAATTATCAAATAAAAAACACTATTAAACTATGGCTTAAAGATTTGGATCATTACATTGAGGTTGAAAATTTGTTTGTGCTAGTTTGGGAATCAGGGCTTATATTTATATTGTTAAATGTATTTTGTTGCAATAAATAATTTATTTATTATTATTATTGTGGTTTATGTTACCATATCTCGGGACTACAGAGTCCCGGAACTTTGATAGGCATGTGTGGGGCCGAAGCCAAAAGCACAGAGGCCCGATAAACACTTTACTCTAAATGTAATGAGGCACAAACCGCCGATTATCCCTGTTCACATTATAAAAATGCACCCAAGGACAATCCCCGGTTTGAGCAGACCTATTGCAGAAAATGGAGACTAAATGATAAGAGCTATTGTGTTGAGGTGCTAATGGACTGGGTATTCTGGTTTATGGTAGGTAAAACTGACGCCTGCCCTGAAACACATGTTGTACACGGAAAAAGGGGCAGACGGTGACTCGCCAACTCACTATATGGGCCCCCTGAACGGTCACCTAAGGCAAAGCCATACGGGCGACAGGGAGCAACATTGCCGTGAGCGGCTTGGGGTGTCGAGCGGTGCGGCGCCGATTTCACCCTCGGTGGAACACCTAAGGTTTCCTCGTAGTTATGCCCTTGAAATTGACACTTCCACCCCCGAGCATCTCTGCTCTGGCGACCCCTCTCTGACCGGCCGGTTAAGGCAAGAACAGAGCTGAGAGTCCTGCGGGCGCTCTTGGGTTTCCACCCCGACCAGCCAATGAAGGCAAGCCGGAGACGAGTCCCTGACCGACTCTCTGGGGAATCAGGACCGCAGTGTTGCCACTCACATTCAGCTCGCCACAAGCTGCCCTGCGGTTTGTGTGCTCTTTATCGATCTTTAGATATATTTTTTGTTTATATCAAAAGGAAATTAAAAAGCATCCTAATATGCCTCCGGGTGTTGCGTTATCCTCATGGTGAGGTAACGACTGTCCCAGAGGGGTTTATTAGTTTATTATTATTATTATAGAAATAAACATACTTACTATAGCATCACAATATATATTTGAAAATATTATGTTTGTTAGAAAACAAATACATACTTACACAAGGAACAGTGATATTCACAGTATTAACACAAGAAATAAACATAAATTAGTTGGCCAGTACCATCGTTTACACAAGGTCCATAATTCATTTGTAGGACTTGGTGTTCAATTTTATAATAAGATACCAGCGAAAATTCTAAATCTTCCTACGCATAAATTTAAATCTGCAGTCAAACAACACCTTCTTCAAAGGGCTTACTACAATGTCAATGAGTATATAAACGATAAAAAACCTTGGAAGCAAGTTAGTAGCTTTACACAGGATTAGGATTTTGCTGGTAAAGAATTGTGAATAACTTTATAATTTTTCGGAATTCGTTTGTGTTCTAGAATTATAAACAAAATATTTATTGTTTTAACCATTATTTAATTACGAATTTAATATATTACAATGTATGACGATTCTAAGTGCTTGTTAAAGTCTAAAGAATAAAGATATTTTCATTTCATTTCATTTATACGTATTTAACTTAAGGGTGGACGCCGTGTTTTCATACTAACCTAATATGGGTTTAACTATAATATTTTTAAGATTTTATTCATTTTTATAGACAAATCAAATCTAAAACAATAAATTAGTTAGAGGCCTTTAAGCCACAACGGTTTTGATCATTAATTGAGTTACATACAATCTGAAAAATTTAATAATAATTATGAAAAAATGGGCGCCAACAAACATTTTAGTGTTTAAGATATATGATTTATCTACAATAATAGATAAAACCTAATAATATTAAAGTCAAATCCGTATTACTTTTGTACGGAAAACAGCCGTGTAATTGTTTCTCCTTAACCGATGGTTTTTACTACAAAAACCGTTCTCCTTTTTAACTAAGAGATGTGTAAAATGTGACATATTTAAAGATAATAAAAAAGGATATACAGAAAGCCAACTTTTTTTACTATTCCGGTTGAAATGCTTACATAACCGATAAAAACAATGTACCTACAATACTGAACATCATATTGTTAATTTCGTGCAGTGCGTTCCGTTTCGAAAAAGACGCCTGCAAAGTTCCATCATGCGCTGTACATGAATAAAATATCTGAAGTAATGAAAATACGAGATAATACCGCCATTGTAATATTGAAAACGCAATCACAGTATTAAATGAAATACAAGAAGTATTAAGAGGATTATGGAAATCAAATTTAAATTCTACGGTTGCAGAGCGCAATAAAAACTTTTATTAAAATGTTTCCGACGACCGTTATTTGCTTTCATTCGATGAGATTTTATTTTAATAATACTTTTATGAAACATTATTTTTTATATTGTGTTATTTTTATTTTTAGATGTATTTTATCATGCATTGTACTATAAATTAGTTAAATATATTTTATTATCAAACTTTACCTTATAGAGTCCAAATTATTGAAAACACTGTCGTTGGTGATATGTGAAAACTTTTAAAACTTTGCCATTAAAACAAAACTTTGAGTACAATCTGATAAGTCTACAAATAACTAGAAGCTATCGAAAACCGTAACTTCTTTTTGAAAACTTTCATTTTTCTCTTCACAAAAGGATCCACTACATATGGCTGTTCTTATTTCAGCTGTAAGTTCACAAAAAAAAATCACTGGCTTAATGGCGCAGGACCCGTACCGATCGATGAAGCCATTAGATTGGTTTCGCGGCAAAATTCAAAAATAGTATCGAACGTGCGTCAAATAACAATCATGGCGGCGACTACCGTACGGAAACTGTTAAGTGGTAGTTATTTTGACTGTTCCTGAGCCGTGCATTATTTATTTCTATTGGAAAATTAGTCCTTAATGGTGTGATTGGTGCGTATCGTAGAGCATCTAAGCCCACGCGGTCTCGTGCAAGACTGAGCCCGTATACGTTTGAGTCGAGAAATATTCATCTTAATAATTTAAGACTACTGTATACAGTATATTGCGTGTATACGATTTGCAGTGTCTACATGTGTGACGCAAGAGAACGACATTGAGGAGATGAAACAATGTTAAAAGTGATTTAATTTACGCGTCTGTTTTACGTTGCTCTAATTTGAATCTACTTGTAATTCAGCTTTACCCTGCTTAAAACTTTAAGTTATTACGGGTTCGTATTCTAGACTAACAACATTTCAAACTAGGTACGGAGGTAATAGATTTAGGTTATTCATTTTCGCTTTGTTACTACGAGATGTTTGTTGACTACCCTCCAAATGTTTATTTTGTGCCTTAAGGTACTCGAATAAGTTATACTTGGCTTCTACAAGCTATAGATTAAAATATACCTAGGTATGTGATTCAATTGCCAGTTCCGCATAAATGTTTAATCTAAAGCTAGAAACTCACAGGTTCTACCTCAATTTATTTTCATTGTCTAAAAAGGGATCGTTCGTTCCCTACACCACAATCAACTAAGCAATTCTTCAACTATTAAATATCTAGTATCACATGTAGATACCACTTAGTTACTCGTGGCCTGCCATTGTGTTTTCTACCTAGTCCTCCTCTATAATGGGCTGTGATCTGAGGATCTGTTTGACTCCCTTCTACCTCTGTACTTCTCACCATCGACGGCGAGCTTATCCTCACATACCCTTGCTTACGCACGTACTATAAAAACTGCTTTTATTTACCACCTAAGTGGAAATAAACGGGGCTACAATCTTGTCTGTAATTATCAATATCAAGATTATGATACGAATCAAAGAGATAGGAGATAAGTCAACATACTATTATGACATGTGATATACTACTAAAGATAATTATAATAATACCTTCAACTGCGATGACCCGCGCGATACTTTCTTAAAATAGTCTATGTTACACAGGAATAATCTAGCATAAAGCAAAAATCGGATCAATCTATATATATAAAAATGAAACCCGTTTTCCGTTGTCACGACTTGGCATGAAAACGGCTTGACCGATTTGGCTGATATTTTTTTTTGTAGTTTTCTAATACTCTGTACAAGGTTGTTACGGCAAAAAAAATTAAAAAAAAAAAAAGTTATAGATTCCAGTTCAAATTGAATAGGTACGCATACATAAGATAGGTCAGCTATACAAAATAAAGTAGTGCATCAAATTTACGCTAAGGCGGTACGAAGTTCGCCGGGTCAGCTAGTAGTTTATAATTGAATATGTAACAAACAAAAAATATAACCTTTTTCCTCTTTAATATTAATTAAGATGTTTAAATAGACTAGCTTATAGCGCAGTTGAAGAGCTGAAGTATCAAGCAGTGCAGAATATTGTACTAATATTTAACTTTGTCTGATGAGATCAGATATCAACTCTTTGTTGAAGTATTTACCTACTGGTAATATTACTCATCTCCATATGCTTTTAGTAGCAACCACTTCATCATCAACTCATGGTACATAGCTGATAGCTTCTGAAGCGATGATTACCACAAACCAATTGTGTCGACGGTGAAGATTTCTGGGTACAAACAAACAAACTCCCCTCTTTATTTATGTTATAGATTATATCAGTATCTAATGTTTAGGCGTAGGCAAATATTAGTATCTTTATTTTTTTTTTTTGTTTTTAATAAAAACCGGCCAAGTGTGAGTCGAACTCGCGCACGAAGGTTTCCATACGATTAGGTATCTATAAAAACGGCAAAAAATCATGTCTGTTGTTTGGGAGCACCCCTTAAATATGTATTTTATGTTAATTTAATTATTTATTTTTCGAGTAAATATATAACTTTATATTTTGTGAATATTTCGAGTGTCTACCTGTTATCAATATCGAACTAAAACAAGCAAAAAAACACGTTTGTTGAATGGAGTCCTCTTTAAATACTTGATTTATACGGTTTTAAAGGATTTGCTGTTATAGCGGCAACAGTTATACATCATCTGTAAAATTTTCGACTGTCTAGCTATCACGGGTCATGTTGAGTTATAGCGTCATGCATGATTAATACTGAGCAAGAACGAGCAACAACGCGCTTTTTTTGGAGCCCCTCTCAAATATTTATTCTAGTTGGTTATTTGTATTTGTTGTTATAGCGGCAACAGTTTTACATTTTCAGTGAAAATTTTAACTGTCTAGCTATAACGGTTTATGAGCTACAGCCTGGTGACAGACGGACAGATGGACGGACGGACAGCGAAGTCTCAGCAATGAGGTTCCGTTTTTACCCTCTGATATCTATCGGTTATTTTCCTTTCTTTTGATCACTATCTTTTCAATATTTTGTCTAGATATAATGATACTGTCATGTTTCTTAGATATATCAATAATGACAAGTCAAAGTGAGTATACAATTAGGTACAAGTTTAGAGTGTTTTCATTCAAATAATAATTATTGTGCAGTTTGTAAATTTTTAGTCGTATTAACCTATTATTTATGAAGACGGTCGAAATAAAATTAAAATAAGATATAACTTATTTGCCTGTATTATACCTGCTTATCTATTGACACTTGTTTTGTAAACTGTCCGCCTCTTGCCTTCTAAACCTTTTTTTATCAATTACATTGGGGACAGCTTCTAGTCTAACGGGTTCAGCTGAATATCAGTATTTTACGTGGTGCGACTGCAATCAGACCTCCACGACCCAGTACGAGGTAATACTATACTCTTTGTTAGACTAGTTGTCAGACTTTCTGGTCTCTGACTAACCGTAACCACTGCCATAGTTGTTCAAATGGCAACCGGGACCGACAGCTTAGCGTGCTTCAAATCTTTTAATTAAAAATTCTAATTTGAATAGGCATGATGACTAATTTTTATTTTTGTATGTAATTGAAACACCTCTTGATATAAGAAACATCATTACAAGAATTACTTTGACCTAACATAAACTTCCTGAGATATTACAATTTCAAATTCACATTAATAATAGACTCGCCCAAACGCTCCAAACAAAAGGCTACTCAAGCGTGACGTCACGCTTGAGTATTTTGTATGTGAAGTTATGAATTTTGTTTGATAGCTATACGAAATATTGCGTTTATAAAAATGGTTTTATTACAAATATTGCTATAAATTGTGTATGTAATTTAATGATAAAAAAAAATCGAATAATTTCGTATTTTAAAAATGAACTCGTCCATAAAACTTTAAATGATCATAAAATGAGTTAGATTTATAGTATGTAACAAAAAATTATTTCAATTGGTTTATGTTTACCTATAGTTTGATAAGGTATCCTATATTTTACTATCTATAGATCAGTCACCATGCCTATTAAAGTCAATCTCAGCTCCGGTGTCAAATCATTTTATTACAATAAGTATTTGAGTTAGTAGTTACAATAATTAGTTAGCTAAGTTTTATTTTAATTTTATAATCTTTGTATTTTGATGTTTGTTTTGACGTGTTTAAGCGACCCTTGGGGCCTATGGAAATAAATGATTTGATTTGATTTGCTCTCTGAGGCACGGAGGAAAATTAGTTTTGTTAAAGATGGTAACCCAACCACGGCCGACCGCAATTAGCATTGCTTAACCTGCAAGATCGATCGGTCCGTGCTGCTTCGACCTAACCACGAGCTCCGCCTTGAATTTTAGTTATTTTCATATGAAAATTAAATAACTCCGAGGCGGTATCATTAGCTCTAAGAAATTGCAGCTCTTATAATTTCATTGTGCACTTAATACTTAGACAGCGGGCCGCCTACTCAATCAATGTACGCGGGTACTTAGAACGAGAATATACCGCCAGATGTAGTATGGGGAGTCTGAGAGACTTGAACCGCTTTTCACATCATAATAATTCAAAATATCTTGTTTAATGGATCGATTATAGCTATTAAGATACAATACTCTATTGGTTACACTTGTGTTTAATTGTTTATTCACTATAACTCACAAGAAGATATTTATTAACATTATATTGAAAAACCGGCCAAGTGCGTGTCGGGCCACGTGCAGTAGGCTTCCGTAGCTAGTCGTAACAACATATTTCGACTTAAAAGGGATTTACTATCTGTATTAAACAAGTAACATCTTCATACAAGTCATTACTTTCAAAGGTTTTTTAATTTGCACGAATTATTCTAAGTAACAGCATTTTACACTTTGGACCCTAATTACTCTAGAACTAATTAAGTTAAAGTAACCAGATAAATGGCGTCCTTCAGAAAGGAAATGTTTGTAGTACACGAAACCAGCTAGCACGTATGACGAGATGTATGAATGTTGAGGAAGCGAAAGAAGTATGTAAGGAGCGAAGCACATGGCGTTCCATCGTCTCTGCCTACCCCCGTGGGATAAAGGCGTGATTTTATATATGTATTATGTATGTTTATTTATGTTTCAAGAATTTTGAACGAAATATTCTCAGTAACTGCATCTGACATTTCGGACCCCTATTCCTCTTGAACTAATGAAGTGAACTTATCCGCTATAGTTTTCCTTTAAAGTTCATTACATGTACTACCGACACAATTTTTTTCAGATTTTGGGATCCAGTAGTTTAGCTTTTAGAGGGGGGAGGACGCTCTACTGGAACAAAAATTTGCTCTTTAAAGTTAATTATCTCTCAAACGGATCTCTAAATCAAAAAACTGTCTTAGCAACCTCTGAACGTTTTTAAAAGTCCTATCTAACAATACCCCACACTATGGGGTAGGCGACAAAAAAAAAAACATCCCTACTTTATTTATTTATTTATTTTATTTATTTATTTAACTTCATATACAAGATTTGTATACAAGGCGGACTTAATGCCATAGGCATTCTCTACCAGTCTACCTTTGGGTGATGCAGAGATTAACAAGGCAGGTGAAGTTATAAAATATAGCGTTTGATTTGAAATAAAAGGTCCTAACAATCAATACAATTAATTAATACATAATGAAAATATGTGTGTATATATATATATATATATATATGCATAATATCTACATAACAAAATACTTAAATATAAGTAAATATTTAATAAATAAAATATATATAAATATATGAACTAATAATAATAAATATTATGGTGGCGATTCTTTTTTGTTGAGGAGAAGATTCCGAACCTTGATTTTAAAGGCGTATCGACTGGTGGCGGTCCTAATTTCGAGAGGGAGGGCATTCCAAAGAAGAATAGATTGGACAGGGAAGGAAGAATTTACAAAACCAGTAGTATGAGAGGGACATAGTAATAGAAGATTATTGGAGGAACGAAGGTTTCTATCGTGGTTATCACACAGATATTGGAAATAGGGCATTAGGTAAGTAGGAGGAGTAGGAGACATCAGGAAAGAATACAGGGTTGTGAGAGCACGCAAGCTACGGCGTTGACGAATAGATAACCAATGTAATTGTGAACGATAAGTAGACAGATGATCATACTTACGAAGATTGAAAATAAATCGAATGCAGTTATTGAGAAGACGGTCGTATTTATTGAGATGTTCTGCATTCAGGTCATAATAGCACACATCACCATAGTCGATCACAGGGAAGATAAGGGTCTGCACAATTGTGGTCTTAATACCTGAAGGCAAGAAGTTCTTCAACCGGTACAGAGCACGCAGGGTACCGGTGATTCTTTGACTAACGTTAGTCACTTGTGCCTGCCAGCTTAAAGTAGAGTCAATAAAGAGGCCGAGGTCCTTGACATTGGGTGACAAACCAACAATTAAGCCATCAAAAATGATTGGTGGTACCCTTGATAAATCCAGCCTGCCCATCATTCTCTGACTTCCTACAATTATTGCTTGACACTTGGATGGATTGACTGCCAGGCCGAAACTATCTGACCACCGTTTAATGATATCAAGGTCTCTGTTGACCATGTCAATGGCGGCTGATACATTGTCTAAGGTGGCTTGATAGTATATCTGCAAGTCATCGGCATAAAGATGATACGAACATTGAAGATTTTGAGTGAGCAGATTAATGAAGATCGAGAAAAGTAAAGGAGAAAGTATACCGCCTTGAGGAACGCCAGCATCCAGTCTACGCCAGCCAGACCAAGTCTCATCAACGCACACTGCCTGCTGACGACCACGAAGATAAGATGAGAACCATTCCAGCGCATCAGAAGAGATCATAAGATGGGATAGAATAGAAAGGAGGATATCGTGACTGACGGTACTAAAGGCATTTGAGAAGTCTACCAAAACCAACACTGTAATCTTGGTATCCTCCATGCCTGCCCTAATATCGCCAGTCACTTTCAGGAGCGCGGAAGTAGTGCTGTGGCCTGGTCTAAAGCCCGACTGTAGTGGACTAAGGAGACTGTTCACCTGAATGTGCTTTGTCAGCTGCTTATGTACGCAGGCCTCAAGCACTTTGGAAAGGAAGGGAAGGATTGATATGGGGCGGAAATGGGCTGGGATAGATGGGTTTGCAATTTTGGGAAGAGGAATAACGCGGGCCTCACGCCACGAGGATGGGAAGGTTCCAGAATGCAAAGAAAAATTAACAATGTGAGTGATTACTGGTAGGAGATGGTCAAGGATGGTAGTGATCATTCGGCGACAAATTTTGTCACAACCCACTGCTTTGGACTTGATGGAGAGGACAGTCTTTTTGATCTCTTCAGGAGCAACTGGAGAAAAGTCAAAGCTTTCGATGTTGGGACGTGGAAGATTGCCAATGAAATCGGTTGTGTGACGCAAGGTTTGATGACTTATCGGAATAGTGGAGGTGAAGTGGTTATTGATGTCATGTAAACCAAGAAATGTACTCCGAAATTCATTACACCGCTGTCTTCCAACGCCCAGCGTTCCGAGAAACTGCCAGATGTCAGCCGGAGACGAAGAAGAAGTGAAATTATTAAGAATGTGTCGGCGTTTAGCATTGCGTATCATCTGGTTACACCGATTCCTTGCAGACTTAAAGGTAGTCCAAGTGTCTTCGCAACGATCGCGTTTGTACCTCCTGAAAGCCCGGTCCCTGCGTCTCATTGCCATACGAACACCTTCAGTTATCCAGGGAGCTGGTTTACGCTTCATTCTTACCTTCTTCACAGGAGCATGGACGTCATAAAGCTTGAGAAGTGTTTCATTAAAGGCACTTACCTTACTATCAATGGAAGAGGCTTCTCTCAAACTGCTCCAATCCAAATTAGAAGCGTCTTCGCAAACCTTATGAAGATCCATGCGTCCAAAACTTCGAATGTGCAGAACCTTGGGTACGGATTTAGGAGGTTTGAGGATGTATGAGAGGAAAATAAGATCGTGATTGGAAAATCCAGGAGCGATATGTTGACCATGAGAGGAAACTAAGGATGGGTTAGAGGTGAGGATTAAATCTAGCCAAGTGTCCTCCCCGTTGGAGTTGTGGTGTGTGGGTTGAAGGGGCAGAACATGGAGGCTGGCTGATTCTACAATTTGTAGGAGTTTGCGGGCGCGTACGGAATCAGGAGCAGTAAGGTTGGTGTTGAGATCTCCCATGATGATGTGGTGGGCGTATTCTGACCCTAAAGATTCCAGTATTGGTTCAATACTGGAGAAGTAGTCAATGGAAGGAGGACAATAGATTACCCCGAGAACAGCTTTAGCTGTAGGGGAGCTACCCGAAAAAAAAATATTTTTCCAAATTTTATTCTACGACTTTCTTTGTATAGTTAACATATACATGTTTATGCAAAATTTCAGCACCAACGGTTTCGTCGCTATGCCTTGGACAGACGGACGGACAGACGGACATGGCGAAACTATAAGGGTTCCTTGTAGGTACTACGGAACCCTAAAAATGAGAAATGGCTCAAGTCCCCAATAATATTTTTTGCTGGAATCGTTTATCGTTTTAAACTTATTTTACACATCTTGGTTACATTGCTTCTAATACTGCTAACAAAAACTTTAAAAAAAACATTACCTTTATATTTTTTTTTTCGATATTTACAAAAAAATATAGGTACATGTGCTAAGATTAAACTAGTCTAATAGCAAAATCAAAACTTAATATTATTATAATAATTCACTGTCAGAAGGCACCGCACTCAAAATGCTGGCAGCATTACCGCGTTAGTAAGTTAGTTAGTTTCAACATTAATTAAAATAAATATAAATACTTCACAACTCACACACAACGCCATCTAGTCCCAAACTAAGCAGAGCTTGTACTATGGGTACTAGAATAACTGAAACTAATACATATATACTTTTTCTTTTGTAAATACATACATATTATACATAGAAACACCCAGACTAAGACAAACCCCCATGTTCATGCACACAAAGATTTGTCTTAAGTGGGAATCGAGCCCACGACCTCGGCGTCGCAGGCAGGTACACTACCCACTCTGCCATCAGGTCGCCAATTAAATCCTTTAATTAATTTTCAGGAGTCTTATATTGATATGGTATCCTGTAAGTATTACCTACTTACTTAATTATGGAAAATTTTAAATAAATACTAATATAAAAACACTTAAATGAAACTCCTGGATAGGAGCATCGTCATGTCTGGTGCCCCTGCGCTGGATTAACTCTTCAACATGAATTTTACAATTTGCTCATTCCATAAAAAATCACTTTGCACACATGAAACTACATTTATCTGGTAGCATAATAATAGTAAACCAAAATCCATTTATCTATGAAGACGACAAGTATCTATATATACCTATAAAAGAAAGTCGTGTTAGTTACACCATTTATAACTCAAGAACGGCTGAACCGATTTGGCTGAAAATTGGTGGGGAGGTAGCTTAGAACCGGGAGAAGGACATAGGATACTTTTAAAATATTTTCGAGGGCAAAATTTTATCGAGGGCGAAGCCGCGCGGGGCAGCTAGTTACAAATATAATCAAGTGAAAAAAATTCACACTGCAACAACCAAAACACATTTTTTACTCATTTCCCAACGAAGCAACTATGAAGCAAGTGACCATTGTCGCATTGGCGTTTAATATGCACTAAATATATTCGCAAATTTGGCTATTAGTTCAACTCTCCCACCTTGTCAAGTCTACCTTACTCCCCCTACATATAAACGTAGAATTTATACGTGTCAACAAATTGCAAGTGCCTATACTCCGTCCAAAATAAAAAAAAAACTCTTACTAAACCACATCTAAAAAGATTATGTTTGATTAACAAAACAATTAAGAACGTCTAAGTGAAAATGAATAGCAGTAAAGAGACTTAATACCAAATTTTAATTCCATTTCTGTTAAAGTTTCTTATTGCAAATCATTATATTATTAGATTCTTATCTTGGCCTTGGATTTTTTTACGAAGTTCTCTTCACTTGTTAACCCGTCTGTACCCGCCTTCAAAACGGATTTAAAAAATCTCGTTATTTTCAGGCGAACATGACGAGAATAAAAACCTTTATATGTCTTTCTTTCGTAAATTACTTTAAATTTAAACTCGCATGTAATAATACAGAATGGCCCAAATAGTGACGTCTTAAATAATTTTATCCGTAAACTTGGCTCGCAAACACTTTCCTTAATCGCCACTCCAACGCTTTATTCCACAAAATATTGACCACAATAATCGCTCCATTTCCTTTCAACAAGCTATGAACAAGTCTTAATGAGCGTTATTCCTATAAGTGTCATTAACAGAAGTTTACAAACTGCAATCTTAGGGTCTGTTCCACTTGAACTTCATCAACGAAATTTTAGTTCTTTTTATCACATTTCTATTCATTTAGCGACGATTCCTGATCATTCTGAACTGTGTTGACCTATAAAATAATCACGTGATTTTGCAATTTTTTTACCAAGTAACGGGTGGCGCAAAAGTAAAGACCCTATTTGGTTCAGCTATAACATTTTTTCTAAATTAGAAAACTAGATTTAGATTTTTTTAAATGTATATTTGTGCCATTAAATTTCGTACCATTAGGATTTAAAGATGATGTCTTTTAAATGGTGACCTCCAGAGTTGATACACATTTGAGCCCTATTTATGACATTTTGCATAACTTGCCGTAACACTTCCTGCGATATGTTCGTTATTTCTTGACGAATGTTTTCTTTTAGAGCTGCGAGAGTCTGTGGCTTGTTCACATACACCCGAGATTTCAAAAAAACCCCAAAGAAAGAAGTCTGGACTGGTCAGATCGGGTGATCTTGCAGGCCAAGGCAAATCGCCAAAACGAGAGATAACTCGGTCTGGAAAAGCGTCCCTCACTAAGTCCATAGTGTCGCGCGCTGTGTGTGCCGTAGCGCCGTCTTGTTGAAACCAGATGTGCTCCAGCCCCAATTCGTCCAAACTGGGTATCAAAAACTCACGTAACATGGTTCTGTAGCGTTCTCCAGTGACAGTTATCGCATTGCCTCCAGCGTCTTCGAAAAAATAGGGTCCGATCACTCTGTCAACACAGATGCCACACCATACAGTAACTTTTAGTGGGTGTAGAGGTGTTTCTTGAATAATGCGCGGATTATCAGTGCCCCAGAACCGAGTATTCTGCTTATTGACATGCCCTGAGAGATGGAAATGCGCTTCGTCACTCATAACCAATTTTGAAGGAAAATCATCCTCTTCAAGGTGTATCAACTCTGGAGGTCACCATTTAAAAGACATCATCTTTAAATCCTAATGGTACGAAATTTAATGGCACAAATATACATTTAAAAAAATCTAAATCTAGTTTTCTAATTTAGAAAAAATGTTATAGCTGAACCAAATAGGGTCTTTACTTTTGCGCCACCCGTTATAAAGAATTACTTGGTAAAGAATTGGTAAATTTTGATGTTTAGAAAAGTTGACATTAGAAATTATATTTTGTACTTGCTGTAACAACCCCTGCCATTTATTTTTTTGATATTTTCAATGTACAGAAATTTTACTTCTACAGATTTATTATAAGTTTAGATAATAAATTGGTTTTACATTGTTAATAGATGAAACTATGACAAAGAATATGAGTTTCTGTTATCAAATAAAGTTTAAAAAGCTTTAGTTATTTTTAGTTGTTAATTTAATCATAATAAGTACGATATTGACAAATATCTAAATTGAGCACTTGTCACTTGTTCCAATATCTCAAAATACTCAGATTATACATATCATTTCTCAAAAGGAACATATAATCTGTGGGTGTGAAAACCCAAGTGGAAAACACTCTTATAGTGGAAGGAAAGCTGTTAAACATATGAAAGTACCGTTTTACGTCCAAATGAAGGAAAATTTAATAATTTGAAGACTTTGCGTCATAAGTTTATTATGAGTTTATAAGAGTGGGTAATTAATGCCGCTTCGTGCAATCAAATGTTATAGTTATGTGTATTAAATTACAAAAATACCGAAAAGATTGTATTTAGGAGCTGACTTTTTAAAAAACGAAAAATTTGCACGGTAACTGCAACTGTGACTCGAGTAATCAGATAACGTAGACGTCAAAATGGAATGTTTTTTTTTTTTTTTTTTATACTACGCCCACAGCGAATGAACGTGTAGTCCACCTGATGGTAAGTGAAGTACAGCCCATGGACATCAACAATCCACAAAAGCAGATTATAGATGCGTCGCTGCAGCTGAGGACTACGGTGTTATGCCTCATGTGCCAGTAATTTCAGGGCCTGATCTCACCACCAAACCGGAACACAGTAATGAAAGCACTACTATTTGGCGGTAGGTTAATGGTAAGACGGTGGTGCTGCCGCCCTCGAGCTCATTCACAGGAGCTCTACCACCAGTGAAGAAAATTTTCGGTTATACATTTTTACTATGGTTATACTTATGCAACACTTGGAATGTAACACTAAACTTTATCGCCTGAAGAATTTTCTCCCTTCAAATACTAAGGTAAGGCTTGTGCAAACTCTTATCCTTCCCACAATCGACTATGGTGATGTGTGCTATTTTGACCTGAATGCAGATTTCCTCAACAAATATGACCGACTTCTAAATAACTGCATTCGATTCATTTTTAACCTTAGAAAATATGACCATGTCTCATCGTATCGCTTAAAATTAAAATGGTTGCCTATATACGACAACGTCGTAATCAGCGCGCACTAACTACACTTTTTTCTATTCTAAATTCCCCATCACCCCCTTCTTACCTGACACCATATTTCCAATATCTCTGCTCCAACCATGACAGAAACTTACGTTCTTCAAACAATCTTCTCCTCCTCTGTCCCTCTCACACTTCTGGATTTCTCAGCTCCTCTTTCTTTGTCCAGTCTGTCCTTTTATGGAATGCGCTACCTCTTGAAATCAGGATGTCCACAAACCGTTATGCGTTCAAGGTTAAGGTATGTGATCTGCTATTTGACAAATTTGCGGAATCATCTCTTCATTGTTAGTATTATATGTAATATGTATAAGTATAATGTATTGTATATGTATATTAGGTATTTCAATTATGTATATATTGGATATGTTTATGTATTATTTATATTTTTATATATTATTTATATTGTTATTTGTGTAATTATATGTATGTGTTAAGTACTCATCATTATTTTATTATTTTATTCATCTCCTAATTAAAACTTCCTTTTTGCACCACCCCACTCTCAGCATCACCCAAAGGTTGACTGGTAGAGAATGCCTATGGCATTAAGTCCGCCTATGTGCGATATTGTACATGAAGTTTTAAAATAAAATAAATAAATAAAATAAATAGACAATTTTCCCTGGGCCGGGTCAAAGCTGTCAAAACCATTTCTAAACTTTGACTTGAATTGCTCGCGCAAGGGGAAAAAAATGTTATATAAAACTTATAGTTATCTCTAGTTGAATGCATACTCTCTGGGAGTGACTGTGGAGTTAAAGGTGAATATTTTAGAAAAAATCGCTTGCAAACATTTATGATGCCAGCCTGTAGGCCTACAGCATAGAAATCTTAGTTATTAAGATTTCTATGGCCTACAGGCTGGAATCATAAATGTTTGCTGATGATTTTTTCTAAAATATTCAAGTTATCCGAAATAGATTTTTATTAGTTGCACGGCTAAGTCCGCGTGGTGCGTCAATATAAAAAGGCTTTCATAAAAATCAGTCAAGCCGGAGGAGTTAAATAACTAACACTGTGACACCAGATTAGACCACTCATACGGATACTGATGATTTTTGCTAAAAATGTCGTAATATTTGTTTTTTTTTTTTTGTATTATTTTGTCCATTCCATAATCCATTTTGTCTTCATTCATTTTGTCATTTAATTTATTTTTATCTTTTCTGTTGGTTTTTAATTTATCTTTTATTGTGCTGTACTGTTTGTTGTTTTTGATTTTGCTATAAGATATGTATATATTCGGAAACTTGTAATTGGCCTTCATAATGTTATCAATGTTTTTCTAGTTTTAAGTTAGCTGTAAGTTTCCCTATTAAATAAAAAATAAATAAAAATACTGTCGCCCATATTAAAATAAAGACAAAACAACCTCCTTTTTTGAAGTCGTTAAAAATACTATCGAGTATAAAAAAGCTTCAAAAACATAAAACTAATAGTGACATCACTGTAACACATAACTGTTATCGTAACGCTTTGCATATTACGGCTCGTAAAATGTTTGCATGGATCGAGATACGCCCTGTGTCATTGAACATTACACCCTGTATATGAACTAGGGGAGATAGTGGGTTAATGCTGTAGATATGACAGTAATGGGGTGTTAAACGAGATTTCACGAACGATTTTTTTCTTGTTCAAATGATTAAATACTGGTGTTACTCACGTAATGTTGGTGTATTTAGTCGACCGCGGTTTCGCCTATACTATTTTACTACTACTATACTTTTAGGCATTTTCAAGAGAGTGCGACACGTCGCGGCTGATTCGCAGCCAATCTTGCAGCGGTCGACCAAATAGACTAACATTACGTGAGTAACACCCGTATTTCATAATTTGAATAATGTTACAAACTCACGTCAGTTTTAATAAAAAAAAATTTTCTTCGTACTAACAGTTGTAGGTACTAAATTATAGGTAATTGTAATAATAACTAAGCACTTTTTTTATACGACGCGTCGTATGTGCAGCATGATAAGGGGTTACTACATCCCATGGACTTCAATAACCTTCAAAAAAGTAGATTTTATTTTAGATGCGTCGCCTTACTAAGGTAGTCGCCTTAGTTGCCTCAATACAGTTTTATGCCTCATGTGCCAGTAATTTCTGGACCTGATTGTCGTCGATCTCGTTCACAAGAGCTTTACCATCATCAAAACATTACATTATACCCACAAAAAAATGCACATTTTTACACAACAAATTAAATATCGTTTTCATTGTCAAACTCAGTTTCACTCAATTTAAAAATATTTATTACAAAAATAATAATTATCTTATCAGACACTAGAAAAGTTAAAAAAAAGCTTACCATAAATCCAAAAAATAGCGCACTTGGTGTCAAAATTCACAAAAATATGCCACCCATTAACAAAAACATATATAAAACTGAAACATTGTGTATGAGTTAGAATCTTATTATGTTATTTACATGTTAAGATAAGATTAGGAGAATCTTGTCATATTATTGTAATACTTATCTTGATCCTGACATTTACCTTGTCTCCATTCAACTTGTCAAGAATAATCTCAACAATTTAAACATTAATGTCGTAATTTTATTTTTTGTTTTCACTTCGTTCCTCCGGATAAACTACTTCCATGGGGGTCCATTATAGATAGCCGTGAAATCTAACATTCAACATCGGTTACAGAAAATGGTGACGTCATTAAGCGGCTGAAATATTGCGGTATGACATCACTAGAAATTTGTCTTTGTACACTAAATGTCTACGTATTTAATGTTCGCAGGCGATTTGTAAAGCTTCGGTTTCCTAGCATAGCGGTGTGGAATAATGCGGTCGTAAAGATAACGGTACAATGACGTCACTAGAACGTTGCCTATGTAAAACAAATGTAGTGGTTTCCTAGATAGCGGTGATCGACCTAACGTATTACATATTAATCTTGTCACGGTAATAATATTACGGCTGCATTATTTCACACCCCTTTCCTAGGAAATCGAAGCTTAAGTCAGCCGTTTACATACGACGGCGTCGGCATTTTATAAACGCTCGGTGTTTTACTAAATGCCGAAGGCAAAATGTATGATGCCGTATCATTATGTATTATGCCTATACATTTTGATTGACCATGTCAATGCCATTTACATATGTATGTATAACGGCGGCAAATAAAAGAATTTAGTTCTGTTTTAACCACGCACGTCGCTGCGGAGGGGTGAGGCAGCCCGCGAGATGAGGAGCAGGTGGTTTCAACACTCTCAACACTCAACTTTGGCTTGCTGCCCAGCTTCGCCGGCCAGCCTCAGCCGTGGCGGTGAGCGTTAAAACCATCTACGATGACAAGCTCACTCGGAGCCGTGACAGAACAAATCGCTGTACTGACATAATTTATCCCTTCCCATTGAACCGATCATTTTAAGATGATCGGTCAATTACTCATTACCGATCATCTTATGCTTCTTGGTATCTCGCTGTCTTCGATATTCAATTTCGGCTCACACATTGAGTCGAAAGCTCAGCTAGCCACAAAAAGGTGGACATCCTCATCACGGTCACTAAAGCTTCAACCAAGTGAAATCATAGGAGTTGAAATGACTACTATTTTGCCTACGGAATTTTGCAAAACAGCAAGCGTTTATAAAATGACGACGCCGTATGTAAACGGCGAGTTTATACAAATCGCTTGCGACAGACATACATTATTACGTATAAATAAATAGAATTTCTTTGGAAACTAAAGCTTTAAGCTGCGGTTACCTTACATATTCGGGGCCCGTCATAATGCTGCCGTAATACGGCTAAATTGAGGTGCGTACGGCCGCTTTATTACATGAAAGGATTCTGCTCCAAAAGTGAACTAAATAAAATATCTGCCATTAACCTTAGCCAAGACGTACTCAATTATTCAATTATCTTGTAACTGTTTTATTATGGAACCCTTATCCTCGTGCGTATTTATTGCGTGCTACCATTTAATAATAATATGGTATTTATAACATCCCAGCCAATTAACTGAATATTTTTTATTAAATGGAACGCTACCGAGTTGTCGCATGCATGCAACGTTTAAGAAGTCATATTAATAAATAGACAAATGGTTTTTACATCACTGCATAACAGATAAGGTAATAGCCGCGTCCAGACCGGCCGAGCCCGGCTCGCGAGTTTCGCTCGCGAGCCAATAGTTCGCCCGGTGTGGACGGCGCTCGGGCTTCCTCGGGCGCACGTTGGCTCGCCCGAGCGCCGCTCGGCCCCGAGCCATGCGTTGTCGGTTTTTATCAATGCTCAAAGGCGGCTCAGTCTGAGGTGCTCGCCCGGTGTAGACGGACGTAACGACACTCGCGAGCCCGTGAATTAAAAATGGATAAAGAAGACAGTATTCGCTTAATACAACTTTACGGAGAGAAACTGAATGCTCAAACCGGCTCACCTTGGCTTGCGAGCCCGGCTCGGAACTTTTACAAATTAGCTCGGGTGCCACGGCTCGCGTGCAGGAAGTCTGAGCGTGGCTCACGAGCGGCGCTCAGCCCTAGCCGGTCTGGACGCGGCTATTGAGTTGTGTATGTAATATTCAACAATATGGGTCAATCGATATTTAATATCAATAATACTTTTACTAGGATTCAATTATTTAATAATGCAATGTATCCTTTGCGAATAACCAAAATAGGACACAGTTTACACAGAAGACTAAAGATGTACGTGCGGTAGTTTATCATTTGCCACGGTAGTTTTTGTAGAAATCGATTGTTTCTATAATTATTTTTATTAAAAGTTAATTGTCTGAGTATGTTTCAAATAAACTGAATATGTTGGCAATGTACAGAAATAAAACACGATATGGTATTTTAAGTTAATATATATATATTTATATCCATAAAAGTACATTTAATTACTTACCCGACTGACTGGTTGGCTCTTTAGCTCAGCCTAAACCGCTGGGGCTAGAAATAAGCAAATTGGACTATACATAGTTTTTATTTTGGCAAGGTTTCTAAACATCAGCTTCAAAGGCCAGCACGAGCAAATGATAATAATATATCATTTGTAAAAAAAACATGTATAATTTATATTATTATATGGTTTACATCCTTTTTAAGGGGTCATCAATTGATAACGCTGTACTACCATAGTTGCAGACATGGTCCTTAATTTTCCTTATCGTATTCAATTTGACTTTGCCGTCGACTCGAATGAAGAAGAAGAAGATCGTATTCAATAACCACAAGAGACAATCATATAGATATTATGCTCACAAGCCATGGCTATGACAGATATAAGAGAATTATGATCGTTAAAGTTTAATTACTACGCAATAACTAATAGATTAGACATGCTAAACTATCGAGCACAATCGAGACTTTAAAAATATTTCATTTATTGAACTAAAACTGCAGCGAAGACCACCATTTGGTGAAAGTTTACATGCAAATTAGAACCATGCATTTAACGTCCAGCCACTCCAGTATTAGATTTGTTTTTTTTTAACACGGAGTTAATTTTTAAAGAATCGACGCACATAGATCGTTTTTCAGGATTTAGGCGGCCAAAATTATTTTAAGTGATATTTGTATTACAAAAAAGGTATATAAACAGAATTCAGTGTTTGGAATAATTTACCGAAATTATTTGTCGGTGCACGGTGGTGCGCATAACCTACTTGTATTTTTTTATCAAAAAGTGTTTTTTTTTATTTTATATTGAACATACATATAACATACACTCACGGCTTTCCCCAAGGAGGGAGAGCTGTCTACATTTCAGTAATAATTTCGGGTATTATTAATTAAAACAAGGTTCATTTTGCTCTCATAAGTAGGTAAATAATAATATATATTATTCAAATTATCTTTACATTCATTATACAAAAGGAAAGTTACATAAGCTAAATAGGTAATCACAAAAAAATATTTACCTTACACTAGAGACTTAATCATCTACATCTAAGTTTCAATAACATATAGGTAATCACAAAAAAATATTTACCTTACACTAGAGACTTAATCATCTACATCTAAGTTTCAATAACAATTCATAATGTGGATAGAATCTTTTGTTCGTTGCTCGAATAATTTCGTATTGTCTTCTTGTTAAATCAGCTTCAACAAACATTGTCAGTGCTTCCAGAGGAGTAAGGGGCTCTATTTCTTTAGACTTTTAATGTCTTTTTTTACAATCACTGGCAGCCGCAGAAGAATTTGTAATGTCCTTTAAAACAGAAGACGCGTTTCTTTTTCCCTCTGTTTGTAAAATTATTTGTGCCGCGTGAACAATTACTTTTTCTTCGTAAGATGCGCGGACTTCTTCAGTTTTTCTTCTCTTTGTCCTTTCGCTAGATTCGCTAAAGGATTTGGTAGGTCGCCCTGGCCTTTGATGCGTGTCTACGGGAATCTCAAATGTTTCTTCCAACCAAGAATTATTTGCCGCCAAAAAGTCTTCAAGTATTCTGTGCGCCTGAGACCACCTCTTTATTAATTCACTTTTAAAGTATGAAAACTTCTTTTTTATCACCTTTTTATGTTCTTCTGTGTCCCCGTAACACACGAGCAAATGATCTTCTAAATATTTATTTTTTTCATTTATCGATAATGAATGTTGCTCGTTCATTTTATCGAAGAGGTATATACGGGTCAACATTTTCACCCCCGAGCATCCAGATGAACCTATGACATTAAAAAAATAATATTAACACAAAAATATCAAATCTGAATTTTCCCTATTTTTTGTCTAAAAACTTTCAAACTCGTTTATTTTTAAAACCAGCAAAAACCTGCAGCTGATTTTAAGCAGTTTTCTTTTTAAGACTTTATATTATATAATGAAATCAAAAAAATTACTCGGAAAGGCGCGGAAGTAAAGTTTTTTTTCTATTGAAATTGAAAAATAAAGAAAAATAATTTCTAAAAACGGGTATTATTGACAGCTAATTAAGTTATTTAATGACAATATATTTAATACAATTTCATATTAATTCAATAAAGGCTTACCTGGATTATTGGTGTCCATCACTTAAACAAGCAAATATGCCACAATTCATAAAATATTCACAGAAGAAAATAATATCCGAAAAGAGTGTCAAGAACTTTTACGTGCAATCAGTGTGACAATCAAGTTTCGACTAGTAATGCAGCGCGCTCACGCAGTCTAGGGGTGTGGGTGGGGTTGGTTATTGTTCGTCAGGTAGTCTACTATTCCAGGGAAAAAGATGTTTGCCATTTGTCAATTTTAGTAATTTTGACTTATGGCCTCCTAATTCCTAGAAATCTATCTATGTGCGACGTGATTCAATCAGACTCGACTCGAATCGATTCTGATCGATCTAACTTCCTCCCTAAAACTGTCAAGTAACTGTCAAAGTGACATCCTGTGTCATACGGTCTCGGCTGGTTTCAGTATGATAAATTTTATTTTCCAAATTATTTAATGATAATATACTGAATTTTACGTGTAATGTCTTTATTTGACAACGCTGTCTTTAATTCCACCCTTTACGAAGCTCTGTATCTTCAGATCGGGGATACATTGTCTTTCGCGAAAGATTTTTTCGAATCTTGCTTCTCATCGTTACCGATAGATTTTTTTCCGAAATCTATTGTGAATTATTCGGAGTTATCGTTCTACGAGGAGTTGGCTGAAGTTTTCTACTTCAACGAGTTTCAATTTCTACTTCTGAAGACGTTCAGCCTCATTCTTCTGTTCACTTTGCTGTTGATATTCATTTCGTGGCGAGTTTACGGTAACCGTATATCGGAGCGGTTTATGCGACCAGGTGAGTCATTATCTTAGTTTATGCAAGTTAATCGTAATATATGTTATTGTTTACGTAATGTGCATCATTGGATAAGTAATATTTGCACCTACTTTGGTAAGATATCTACTATAACAGACTCGAGTGTATTGCCTCTTAAAAATATAAATAAATATTCCACAACTCACACACAACGCTATCTAGTCCCAAACTAAGCAGAGCTTGTACTATGGGTACTAGAATAACTGATACTAATACATGTATACTTTTTCTTTTGTAAATACTTACTTATTATACATAGAAACACCCAGACTAAGACAAACCCCCATGTTCATGCACACAAAGATTTGTCTTAAGTGGGAATCAAACCCACGACCTCGGCGTCGCAGGCAGGTACACTACCCACTCCGCCATCGTCTTGTTTTCTTTTTATGTGCTGGTACATATTTATAGTTGATATGCTATTTAGGTATCAAATAAGTGGCTGTGGCGCAATGGATAGGAGAGAGGTTGTGGTTTTGAATTCTGGCCATAACACCATGGATGTGAACTTCCTCCTATCTTAGCTCTATTAGCTGGAGGGGTTAACAAGAATACTAGTCATTTGTGTTTGCAAATTACTAGTAAGCTGTATTTTATTTCATAATGATATTCATCTTACATCATTATTATTCATTTCAATTGGATAGACAATAATCTCTTTAAGACTGTCCATTTTCTAAAATTGTATAAAAATAATTGAATCAATTAAATGTTCTTATTTTTATTGTTTAAACAAGTTGTGAAGTGAGCTCATTAGTACCATTAATTGGATGCTTACAAGTTTGTGGTAAAAAAAAATAATATATGTAACAGGTTTTTAATGATTTAGCGGTCAGCCTAAAATTAAAAAACAAGTCATTGTCCAATTGATAGTTTTATATACATATAAACTTAAAAAAAAATTGATTATGGCTCTAAACTGCATAATTATTATAAAGGTAAATCAATTTACTTATTTATTGACCACAAATGATGCAAGTCATTTCAAAACATCAAGCATAGGTTTTTCTTTCCTTTTATAATAATTATGCTATTTAGACCAGTTGTTCTTAATTGTTCTCAAATTGTTAAAGTTTCATCAAAATTGACACAAATGAGAATCTTGACCCTCTAAATGTGAAATATATAAATGTTTATATATATATATTTATGAAGAAGACAAAATATATATATAAACATATATATATTTTTTCTCAGAAATAAAATAACTTCTCTCAATCACATTTAGAGGGTCAAGATTCTCATTTGTGTCACTTTTGTAGAGTCAATATTTGATTCCATTTTCTTTTTGTCTGTGCTTTGTAAGTAAGACATCCTGATACAGTGCAAACTTATTATCTTGAGAGTATTTTTATTATCAATATAAATCACATCCTTTTTCTGATAAAAATCTGAAATTCAGCCATCTTACCTAGAATAATGTTTTTACTTAATATGTCTACTAACTTAAGTAAGTAACATTGAGTTAGGTAATACTGATACAGTTGCTAGGATACACAACTGTTGACCTATGAAAAAATATGGTAGCTCTGTACCTTAATAGATTCTTAAATTCTCTTAAATAACAATGAAGTGTAATGACTTAGTAAAACTTACTGACTTATGAAAACTAGAAGTTATCAGATCATGAAATGGCTTATTCTTGGATAAGACAGATTGCCATGTAGCATCATTTACAAAAAAACACAATTTAAGACTTTTGATGATCCCTGATTGAGTGCACAGTTGGCGTAGTGGTTAAAGGGGCCTCGCCGCTTTCAACTGCGCTGGTGATGTGGGTTTGATCTTCACAGGGGACAAATCTTTGTGTGATCTGCTAAGATTTGTTCTGACTCTGAGTGTGCTCTGTGTGTGTGAAATTTACGTTTGTGAACACCCCTGCAACACAGGCTCAGTATAAATATGTACAAACAGTACGGAAACTGCCTACAAACGTGCGAAACGGCACGCACACATAAACATGCACACCGACGAGACCCCTAAACGGCACTCGCTACAGGAGCACCGCGACAACCGCTTAGGGGTCTCGTCGGTGTGCATGTTTATGTGTGCGTGCCGTTTCGCACGTTTGTAGGCAGTTTCCGTACTGTTTGTACATATTTATACTGTGACACAGGTGTTATTCCTAGTACCAGCGTCGTTTTTTTTAAAAAAATAGGTGCCAACAAAATACTTTCAAACTACGCACTCTTACCACTTTAGAGTTCAACACCATGAGCAGATACTCTATAACAATTTTATCTTTCTTTATAATTTGCAAAAATGTTTTTTTCTTTACAGCTACTTCAGCTACAATAGAACAGCTGAAAGAGTCAGTATCAAAGCTAAAACTGCCAAAAGAACACACGCCAAGGATCTAAAACAAAATGGCCGACAAAATAAAAAAGTTTTTCCAAAAGAAGAAAGTGGATGCTAAATTCAAATTAGCAGGTCGTGGGCATAAATTGAGTGAAGCAAGTATCAGTAGTCAGAGTTCCACTGAATTGAGGAAGGAGATTCCTGTGAAGAGGTCCGGGTTGTCAGAAGAGAGTAAGGTTGCCGCTGAAGCTGCACTGTCCAGACTGTCGTCAAGGAGAGAGAATCCTTCTTTTAATACGTCTTTGGCTGCTATACAGGTAATTTTAGTTTGGCGGCACAGATGGCTTAAAAGGTCGCCTAGCTATTTTCCACTACGCTGGTGTTGTGGGTTCTATCACCACTTGGCAAATCTGTGTTTAGTTGGCTTAGATTTGATCTAAATCTGGGTAGTCAGTAAGAAAGTTAAGTTTGTTAATATCCCAGTCCTAGCCTGCTAGGCTCTACGCTACGTTTTTCACGAACAAATACATAGCAACAACGTCAAGTGTAACTTTGGTGAATATGTAGCCTAACTGGGCTAGCTCACGTTCTCTGTATTGAAATGGAATGAGAAAAATCCAAATATTTGTATCCCTTAGACTTTACAAAGCACTTAAAATCGTCATACAAAAATAATTCTACTCTATATTCGCGGAGCTTTAACTCATTTTATAAATCATCACACTATATTGAATGTGAAAGTGAATTTATTTACCAGTTTCGTAGTCAGGGTCTTGATTGTACTATGCAATACTTGCACGTCGTCATGTTGGTTTGTATCCTACTTAAGATAGGAACAAATGGATGAATGTGACGTCACGAAATGACGTAACATACAGTTGAGAAATTTAGGGCCCTGGCAAGAGGCGACCGTAGTTGGTTGGTAAAGCGACTGCCCGGTTTGCAAAAGGTCGCAGGTTCAAATACTGCGGGTCTCATATCTTTTCAACTGTTTCTTAGTATAATTTGCTAAGCATAGCAAGATGCTATAAAAATAATCAATAAGAAGCTGTACTATGAAAATCACAAAAATAATTATGTTTCCACCATGCATAGTGTGTTGTTTATTCAGTCTATTGTGGAAGCAATTTTTCGATAGAATCCATAATGTGATCAAATTTTCGTAAAGTTTACGACAATGCTATCTATTCTTTCTTTATTGGCATAGTAAAGTATTGTAACACCAATTTATGTACCATATTGTTGCAAATAAATGATTCATTGATTGATTGTATACAGAGATGTGACTTATCTAAGATACAAGTATCTGAAATACAGATACAAGATACAAGATACGTATTTCCATCTTGTATCTAAAATACTTTTCCAAAAATCATTTTGTATCTTGTATTTAAATACATTTTGTTAGGTATCTTAGTATTTTACAAATACTTTTTCTGACAAAATACTTTTAGGAATAAGTTACCAAAATTTTTTATGAAATATAACACCTGTTTGCCGAGCTCTGCCCCTGTGGAGCGACTCTTTTCTTTTGGATTCTAAGGCCACATAGAAGAAAAATGAGTGATCAAATGTTTTAAGAACTAGTTTTACATAAGTCTTTTTAAAATACTTAAGTAAAAGTAGTTCTTCAAACATTTCTTTTTCATGAAAATAATATAGGAGTCATGTCATGTATGTCATGCATGTCTTATATCTCTGTTCTCATATATTATGCCAATAATGACAGAAATAGAAAGGTTTTGTTCCGGTTTTAAGTGAGTACATGTATCCACTGGGGGTCACTCGCAAAAATGTTGTCAGCAGACAACCTTATAGCCCAGGGTAGATCCCTTAAAAAATGATAAAAAGTCAAAAAAATAATAGTAGGATGAAACCCATTAGAAAAGGAGGAGAATATTATAAAAATTTAAGGAAAAATAATTTACGGGCGATCTGAGGTCGGGAAGAGGGGGAGGGGGGGGTTTTAAGGGTAAAAAACGGATTTTCTCGATTTCCGGCAAAACTAAAAGTCCTATGGAAAAAAGTCGAATAGCAAAGTTGTTGGTAATAAAAAGATCTAAAACTTTTGTATTAACACTTTTTTCATATAACCTCAAATTTTATGTAAAAAATTCAAAAAACCAAGTTTTTGGTTTTTTATTTTTATCTATTACAAACAATAAATTTTTTTCACGAAATTTGGTGAAACCTTACCTTTTTATGTCCCAAATACGCTGTAATTTATTTGATTAGAAATATTTATTTTTCACCTTTTTTCTTAATTAATATCGATTTTTTACCCGTATTTTCGATCGAAAAATCACCCGTCAAAATATCAGTTTTTTTCAAAAAGTTGGTATGTATTTTGTTCGTTGAAATGTCTTCTTTCTGATGGTGAAATAATATATATATGTTACTATAGTAAATCTTCACAGAAAATGCAAAACAAAGATCGTAAAAAACTATTAATATATAATTAATATATACACTATATACAATTTTAAGCTATTTACAAACAAATAAGTTAATAAAATTAATATTTTATCAATGTAACATGTAATCTTACGTTTTTCGAGTAATTGAAGTGTAAATTTTAATAAATAACTCAAAATTGTATATGTTAATTATATATTAATAGTATTTTTCGATCTTTGTTTTGCATTTTCTGTGAAGATTTACTATAGTAACATATATATATTTTTTCACCATCAGAAAGAAGACATTTCAACGAACAAAATACATACAAATTTTTTTAAAAAAGCTAATATTTTGACTGGTGATTTTTCGATCGAAAATACGGGTAAAAAATCGATATCAATTAAAAAAAAAGGTGAAAACATAATTATTTCTAATCAAATAAATTACAGCGTATTTGGGACATAAAAAGGTAAGTTTTCACCAAATTTTGTGAAAAAAAATTATTGTTTGTAAAAGATAAAAATAAAAAACCAAAAACTTGGTTTTTTGAATTTTTTACATAAATTTTGAGGTTATATGAAAAAAGTGTAAATACAAAAGTTTTAGATCTTTTTATTACCAACAACTTTGCCATTCGACTTTTTTCCATAGGACTTTTAGTTTTGCCGGAAATCGAGAAAATCCGTTTTTTACCCTTAAAACCCCCCTCTCCCCCACTTCCCGACCTCAGATCGCCCGTAAATTATTTTTCCTTAAATTTTTATAATATTCTCCTCCTTTTCTAATGGGTTTCATCCTACTATTAATTTCTTTGGTCTTAAAAATTAACGGCACTGGGCTATTAGAGAACTGACCATCTTTCTATTTCTGACATGTTATTGATGATTATGCCTCATGTCTTATGTCTCTTATGTCATGTTGTATCATGTCATGTCTTTTTGTATTATTGTCTTAGAAAAACTTCAGGGTGGTCAGAAAAAAATAAGTAACCTGATGGCCAACCAAGTAAATTGATGGCTTTTGATTGGTTTATTATTTTCCTTAAAAATATAATATTTTGTCTTGTCACATTTCAGCGATTAACATAATATATTCGAAAATAAATAACATTAATGTTTATTAAGATAATGTCAAAAATAATCTTAAATTCAATAGAACAAAATGTTGTTTTCTTACAAAAGTATTTGCATCTTGAAAAGTATTTAGAAGATACGTATCTTGTATCTAGTATTTCAAATACCATTCTCGAAAGTATTTTGTATCTGGTATCTGAAATACTTAATTTCAAAGTATCTTGGATTTAGTATTTCAGATACTTTTTAGAGGGTATTTTGTACATCTCTGATTGTATATTAGATCTTGTGTCTTCATATCATCTCAATGTCATTGTTTCTTTTTTCCAACTATCTCTTCCAGCACCTGACAAAGTTGTACAAATAAAAGTGGTTCCTACTCGTAATAACCATAAATATTCGATTTTCAGGCCCAAGTAAAGAGAGAGCTAGAAAATGAAAGGGCCAACGAGGGAGCGGGTAATTCCAAATCAACCATTACATCTATTGAGGAGAAGAAGGAGGTGGAACTGGAATTGCCCAGGAATATGGCTGCTTCCGGTGTTTATTTCAAGTAAGTATAGTAACTTTCAGTATTTATGCTAATTTTATTTAGTTATTCTGTGTTTAACCTGTCGAGACTTAGCCGTAGGACTTAATTAATTGAATTTTGTATTTATACATTTAAAAAGTTTTTGAATTTTGTATTTATACATTTAAATTGTTGTTACATTTAAAAGATTTCCACAAAGATTTGTCCGTGGAATATATGTTTGTGAACACCCACTCGACACAGGAGTTATTTCTATTTTTTTTAATATAATTTTACCAATACTTTGAAACAGAGAAGTAAAAGAGTTACTCTATCAAATAGCAGAGAAATAAACTCCTCCGTTTATTATTTTATGTTAAGACCTAAACTACACATAGTATACAACATTTAGAACAAATAAATAACTTTATCTTATCTAAAGAATCTTATATTATCTTATCATTTCCGAAAAAACATCCTGTTGAGGTTGTAACCACTTCAAGAGGAAATTTAATATAGTACCTGCCGTAGAACTCAAATGCCAATCCCTCAAAATGAGAATAAACTGGCAAGATATTTTTTTTTTTTTTTGGAAAGACGTAGTTTTCTTTGTGTGAGTGAGTCTTTGTGTATTACTTATACCGACTTACCGAGTATAATACTATAGAATCCCTTGAGTAATCGCGCGTGACTAGACATAATAAACAGTAGTGGAACACTCCTTTACAGTAACTATTTTATTGTTTAGCAAAACAAACACTGATTTGCAATGCAAAACGAATATTTTACTATTTATAATAAGCTACTTGAAAAATCTATAAAATAAGTCAAAATAGTATTTAGACTGGCTACCAGTAGATTATGTGAACATCCACCGCGAGGAAGGGTTCAACCTTGGGTCGACCAAAAGCATTATTTGAGATATTTCACGCTCTATAATAAATAAATAAAATAAATATCTCACAACTTACACACAACGCCATCTAGTTACAAACTAAACAAAGCTTGTATTTTGGGTACTACAATAACTGATATTAATACATTTATACTTTTCTTTGGTAAATACATACTTATTATACATAGAAACACCCAGACTGCTTAGTTTGGGACTAGATGGTGTTGTGTGTAAGTTGTGAAATATTTATATTTATTTTATTTATTTACACCTCTGCTCGTCGCATCGGAGTAATTAGGCGTGATGTTATATGCTTTAACTGCCTCGATGGCCTAGTGCTTAGCGTATCCTCTCGGGTTCGATTCCCGGGTAAAATATTATCAGTGAACTTTCCGTCAAGCCATTCACAATAGCAGCACGGAGTTGGCATTGTGACTGATGAATATCGATAGGTACCTAACTCCCTATCCCATGGGACCTAAATATAACAGGTGAAATGAGGGTTATTCAAATTATGAAATACGGGTGTTACTCACGTAATGTTGGTCTATTAAGTCGACCGCGGTTTCGCCTATACGTCTAGGCATTATCAAAAGAGTGCGATACGTCGCGCCTGAAATGAGGGTGGTGTACACCTCTGCCTCACCCTTCTGGGTAGTATAGACGTGATGTTATGTTATGTGTAATATTTAAAAGGAATCTGTTTTATCTTCCAGATGTCCTCTGATCAGCAACGACATACTCCCCCGGGACGAATGGAAGAGAAACATAAAGACTTTCTTGTATGAACAACTCGCTGAGGAGAGAGGACTCACCGCCTGCCTCATCATACAGTCTTGTAATAACAACAGGGAAAAGGTAACAGTATTATTATAGTACTATTTACAATGTAGAATGTAGCAGCGTGGCCGACCAACGGTCACAAATTCTTCAATCGCCAACATCGTTTCCGGAACCGAGCAGCAGTCTTCGGAGACTGCTTTCCTTCTGGACCGATATAGGCTGCCTGGAATAAACGGGAAACCTCTCACGTACAATGGTCCCATAGGAGGACTAAGTGCGGATACCGCCCAGGAAAACTAAATTAATAGTACGATTTGCTATCTCCAGTTCATGCCCAAAAATGCTTTAGCTAGCTGAGCTTTCGACCCAATATGTCAGCCGCAAAGGGCGCTTGAACACGTCAACAAACATTATAATTACAGAACAAATAAAAATAATGTGAAGATTCAAATAAATGAAAATTATATTAATTTTAATTATTCAAATTATGGAATTACCAAATCAAATCATTTATTTCCATGGGCCCCAAGGGGTGCTTGAACTCGTCAAAACAAACATCAAAATATAAAATTAAAATAAAACTTAGCTAACTAAATTATAATACTTATTGTAATAAAATGATTTGACACCAGAGCTTAGATTGACTTTAATTCAACTTAGAGATATGAATTAAAATCAATCCAATAGTACCAGCTCCGATGGGTATTGCATCATGAGAAGAGCTGGTGAGAAACTCATGATGCAATACCAAAGCTTAGATCTATTTAAATCGAACTGTTTAGGTTCAAATTAAAATCAATTTACGTACCAGCTACAATATGTATTGCATCATTGAGAAGAGCTGGTGAGAACCTCGAGTGCACCATTCAAATAATAAATCATACAATAATAATGTAACTGAACTTTAATGTTTAATCATGGTTTATTTTTTTTTAATTTAAGGTGGACACGTGCGTTGAGATATTGTGCAAGTATTTAGAAAATATTATCACATACCCAGAGGAAGAAAAGTATCAGAAGATTAGAATGAGTAATAGGTAAGAACTATAAAATAGTATCGTATTTATTTTTCTTTTCATAAAATGTCATAATAAAAGTAATGGCAAAAAATAACATAAACCGAAAGCAGAAATTTTCATTTCTCTAATCTACGATTCGGTTCTCTTTTGTTTCGCATAATTTTATTAGATATATTTTAACTTCGCATACCTTCATTTGGCATATTGATAGTTACGCATAATATTAATTTTGCATAACTTTCTTAGGATTTTTTTTTTTGGTATAAATACTTTACGCATAATCATTGTTAGGCATAATGTTTTTCAATTTTAATTATATCCTAATTCAATCAAATACTTTTCGTATGTAAAATAAACAAATGGCGGCTTAGAGGAGATCCATGGGCCACGCCCGCCGCACCCTAACCGATTTTTATACTATTATACCCATTTCAAATCTCCTTTGATTTTTATTAGCGCAAATACTATTATGCCTAATAAGTATTATGCAAATGAAACATTATGCGAAATTATAGTTATTTCAGGGCAAGTAAAATGCTAAAATATAATATATAATTCTAATATTTCTGGTTGCAGAGCATTTACTGAGCGCGTTCAGCCAATAGAAGGTTCCATGGAACTCCTGCTCGCCGCCGGGTTCGCACAAGAGAAGCTGCCCAGCGCGGATGGCTCGGACGAAGATTTCTTAGTGTTCCATTCAGAAAATGTGCCTTCTGTTGAGAGTCTGACGGTAATAGCATTACTTTGTAGAAAATATACGATAATATAATACACACCGTAGTACAGGGCGGTAATTATTCTGTATAAAAACAGAAAACGGTTAAAATCAATTCTTTTTCGTTTCAAAGTTAAATCATTTATTTCCATAAACCCCAATCGGCGCTTGAATACGTCAACAAATATTATAATTACAGAGCTAATGTAAATAATCTAAAATATTCAATAAATTAAAATTTGATCAATCAAATAATATGATTTGAATCACCAAAGCTTAAATCAATTTTAATCGAATTGTTTAGGTTCAAATTAAAATCAATCTAAGTACCAGCTCCGATGGGTATTGCATCATTGAGAAGAGATGCCATCACCATCTTTCCAATAATCAATCATACAATTTTGTTTGTTTTTGACAATATTTCAGATAAGTGTAAGTTATTGCAATACCAAATCTTTATATAAAGAAAATAATAATTAAAATTATGTGTTTTTAATGTATGTATGTGCTATTTTTTATATTTTTAAATATATTTTTTGTAATTTTAACCTTACTGCTCCGCTCCTGTAGAGTTTAGCGTAATTTTAAATATCTAAAGGCCTTTATTGAGTGTCTATCAAACAAAAATAATTAATATTTAGATTCGATTTGATCGCTTGATTTAGACACAAGTATTGTGTAAACTACTATACCAGCTTGAAAAACATTGTTATTTTAGCATTAAAAACAGAAACTTAAATTTAATTTATTTGTATTGATTACCCAGATTAAATTCGCAGTTAAATTAGTCATACATTCATAGATACTGTAGCGTACGACTGCTGACGCTACCAATTGTACTTAGGCGCAAATGCGCAGTTGCTCGGCTCGGCAGTCGTCTCTCCACATTCACGCCGTTAGGTCATAAGGTTTAGTTAATAACATAAGTATGTATTTCTGGTAGCAGTAAATGAAGTATATAATTAGCACGCAACCTCTATCAATTCACATCAACATCAAGAACCCCCTACAGATACTTATGTTGGTGTGTTTGAGAAGTACAAGATACAACCTCGAACCCGGCGTCTTCCTTCAGAAGCTTGCGTGCGACGCTTATCAGCTGGCGCGCAGATGCCACCAAGCCGTAGTACTGGTTTTCGAACTCTCCTCGTTCCGCATACTGGTCGGTGGCGTCATCCATAGAGTTTCTGAAATTCAGGAAGCTGTAGGGGGGAGGTCTTGTCGATATGTTCCATCTCCCGAAAACCCCGCAGACCTCGCTTCGCGTGGACTTAGGGCGGACAAGCTACTGTCGTATTCGTTGTGGTGGTCAGGGCCACAGTTTCTGCATAGTACTGCGCTGCGTGCGACTGCATGGCCTCAATTTCCCCAATCCAATAGCAAAAGTTCAAACTTACCTGTGGCTACTATTGAAGAGCTATCGAACCCAACAACTTACTATATTTCATACCATACATGTTTACAGACACTAATCGACGCCCTACGAACAGCAGAACCCATTCAGCTAGAACTAGACAGAAACCTGCAAGTGTTGCTGCCCTCACAGGCAGCTAATAAGGTGCAGTTGCCGCCCTCCTTCTATGCTCTCACTCCTGAAGAAATCAAGAAAGAACATCAATTGAGGTAACATATAAATCTTAAAAGTCTAACTAAAGTAAACTAAAGTAACTAATTTTAGTTTATTCTTCTTCTTCTTCGTCGTGTCGAATGTCGATGGCTGAATCAAATTTTATTTTGACTTGCCATCGTGGTGAAAGGATTAGCCAATTCGCTTTGGAGAACTCGCGAATTGCCCAGGGTGCGCCGGACGTAGGGAATCGTTGTTGCGTCACTCAGAGGCTCCTTTCATGCACCCCATTTAGTTTATAATTTTATATCTTATCATTATTAGTGTGTGAAGCAGCGATAGCCGAGTGGGAGACCGTAAGACTGCTAAGTCGAAGGTCTTGGGTTCGAACCCACGGCACACACCTCTGTCAATAAATCGTTAAAATTCGTCTTTTCGAAGATATGTGTGTATTTGTCATATAAATTATCGCTCGCTAATGGTGAAGGAAAACATCGTGAGGAAACTTTCATGCCTGAAAGTGCTTGAGGGTGTGAAGTCCGCACTTGGCCAGCGTGGTGGACTTATCCTATCCCTTCTCATCATGAGAATGCGAAGAGGTCTGAGCCCAGCAGTGGGGACATGTATTAGATACAGGGCTGTTATTATAACGTCTGTGATAAATCTTAAAGTCTTTAGATAAAAGTTAACTCGTTTTAACTTCCTATTGATTATTTGTATAGCATTTAGCTATGCTTAGCAAATTATACTTGGAAACAGTTGAAAAAAAATATGGGACCGGCAGGATTTGAACCTGCAACATTTTGCACACTGAGCCAGGACCCTAAATCTCTCTTGATGGCATCTGACGATTCAAAAATGCTGTCGGCTCTTTCTTAGTATAGAATTTATTTTTTTTGCTGGTTAAATCTAGTTTCTAGTACAAATTGTTTTTAGTTTTGTGGTAAAGAATAATGTTATATATATTGTTTATTTCAGGACGGAGGCTATAGAAAAAAGTCAAATGCTTAGAACCAAAGCTATGAGAGAAAAGGACGAAATTAGAGAAATGCGCAAATATAAATTCGCCATTATCAGGGTTCGGTTCCCAGATGGCATTTTATTACAGGTATGTAATACAACATTATATTAATATAACATAACATCACGACTGTGTTACCCAGAATCAGTTGTTCTAGTAACTATAGAACAAGCTGTGCAATGTTGTTTCGGTTGCTCTAACTTACACAAAGAATTATTGTCAAAAAAACAAACAAATATTGTATAAATTATTTGAAAAGATGGTGCAAATGAGTTTCTCACCAGCTCTTCTCATGATGCAATACCCATCGGAGCTGGTACTTGGATTTATTTTAATTCAAATTTCTTGAAGTCAATCTAAGCTCCGGTGTCAAATCATTTTATTGCAATAAGTATTATAATTTAATTAGTTAAGTTTTATTTTAATATTATATTTTTTTAGTATTTTGATGTTTTTTTTGACGTGTTCAAGCGCCCCTTGGGGCCCATGGAAATAAATGATTTGATTTGATTCTGCTTACTTTGGGACTAGATAGCGTCCTGTGTTGAGATATTTATATTTATTTATATTTCTCAGGGCACATTCGGCGTTTACGAACGCTACACAGAGATCCACGAATTCGTGCAAGAGAACCTCGAGCACAGCGGCTTGCCATTCATCCTCAACACCCCCACGGGCCACAAGCTGGTCATCGACGAGGACGCGAACAAGACCCTCATCGACCTTCGATTGGTGCCGGCCACCGTGCTCACCTTCGCCTGGGACCCCACGGTGGCAGAGCAAATACATAACAGTCCGAATAAGGATGTATATCTGAAGCCAGAAGTAATGGTTTTAGTGCAAGAGGTATAATGGATTAACTTACTTGTAGACAACAATGTTGAATGCTTTTACGGATTTTTGTTGAGATCCTGGTCGAGAATTACGAAACAAATCTAAATTTGTCTCGTATTTTTAAGGCGAAGTGTCGATCTTGCAGGTTAAGCAATGCTTACCGCGGCCGGCCGTGGATGGGTGATGGGTGAACATAACGAGTTTTCCTCCGTGCATCGGACCACGTTGAGCCGTCAGTCCCGGTTGCCATTTGATGATCGTAATGGGTAGTTAGAGGCCAGAAAGTCTTTCAACTAGTCTAACAAAGAGCATATTATTACCTCGTACTTAGTTGTGGAGGTCTGATTTCAGTCGCTTCACGTAAAATACTGATATTCAGCTTCGATAGACTAGAAGCCGGCCCCAATGTAATTGGGCAAAGGCTAGGTAGATGGCGATGAAAAATTAAGTGGCCTTTAGTACCAAAGGAAACGCATTACTTTAAGTCGCTAAAACGCGCGATGCCGGTACAGCTAGTGGCGATATCTATAGAAACGCGATTTTAATACTGCGATCGAATGCAGAGTAGCCTTAACGCGATGCAACTTGATAATGTCGCAAAATCGCAGATTGTCGATATTAAAAGTAGCGTGTGGCCCTTAGGGAGCGTTCTAGTATTACGTAACGCAATTTGGGGAGAGAGGGTTTCGTAAAACGTTACGATGCGATACAGGGGCGGGAGGGGGTCTTTCTTATAACACGTTACGTAACATTGTTTCTAAAATATTTGTGCATTAAAACCAAAAAAAATTAACATATAAACAAAATATGCAGGTGTTGCGAATTAAAATTCTCTTGTTTTATTTAGTAGATTAAAACAATACAAAGTGTAAAAAGTATTGCATAACTTTTTACGACTTTAGGGTAAAAAATATCAATTGAGTGTTACGTAACGTTTAAAGAGGGGGAGGAGGGGGTCAAAAATTGCGTAACGTAATACTTGAACGCACCCTTACTCTAATGTGAGAACAGTAAAATCAAAAGTCGCCTAGCTTAAATTCAATCGTTTCTCATGAGGGTAGCCAGTCGAAAAAAGGCAATCTTTGCAGAGCGCTTCGGAGAATGAAAATCCGTAAAAGTATTCTTACTTGATAGTACATAAGGTACACTATCATTAAAACATATGTAGCCTTATTTACATAGTATGTTAGTTAAGTCCATCGCTACGATAAAACTACTACGCGCTTTGATTTGGTAAAAAAGCCGTCCCGCTTCTCAATGCCTTACCTCTTCTATCGTCAAAACTGCCACTCATTGCTGCCCGCTGCCTGCACTGGGCCCCATAGAGCGCTTGAACACGTTGATATACAAAATATATAAAATTTTAATAAAACTTAACTAATTAAATTATAATACTTATTGCATTCAAATGATTTGAATCACCGCTTCTCTCTCTTTATGCGGTCGGTCTTTCATGGCTGAGGATCGTGGTCATCAGTGTATGTGAATGGCATGCACCAGTTTTCAATAATCTGCCTCCACCGGCGTCTGTTGACGCCGGTGGAGGCAGCCTCGCCGGCCTCGCCGGCGCCTCTGACGACCGAGCTAAATTTAGCTGTTGATGGGCCTCACACATGGTCGCTCCATCTAGTTGGGGATCGTCGCCGGGCTCATTTACCAACCGTTTTCCCCACCATCAGCTTTTCAAAGCTCTCATCACCCCTTCTAATAGGCATGATGACTAATTTTTATTTTTGTATGTAATTGAAACACCTCTTGATATAAGAAACATCATTACAAGAATTACTTTGACCTAACATAAACTTCCTGAGATAATACAATTTCAAATTCACATTAATAATAGACTCGCCCAAACGCTCCAAACAAAAGGCTACTCAAGCGTGACGTCACGCTTGAGTATTTTGTATGTGAAGTTATGAATTTTGTTTGATAGCTATACGAAATATTGCGTTTATAAAAATGGTTTTATTACAAATATTGCTATAAATTGTGTATGTAATTTAATGATAAAAAAAAAACGAATAATTTCGTATTTTAAAAATGAACTCGTCCATGAAACTTTAAATGATCATAAAATGAGTTAGATTTATAGTATCTAACAAAAAATTATTTCAATTGGTTTATGTTTACCTATAGTTTGATAAGGTACCCTATATTTTACTATCTATAGATCAGTTACCATGCCTATTATGTGGTCAAAGTAGGACAGTATCCGCTGCTGACAAATCGTGGCAAGACACGGAGCTTAGATTGAGTTTAATTCAACTTAGAAATTTGAATGAAATCGGCAATAGTAAACGAACTATAGGCGTAGGAATAGACAAATTACCTATGCCTCATTCTATTCGTCAGCTGTCAACCTGAAGCTTGGCGCTCATCGGCAATGAGTGATAGTTTTGACTATAAACTCCTTTTCACTATTGAGACCAGAGAGCATGCATTTAAATAGAGACAACTAAAAGTTTTCAATGATATTACTCCCGCTGCGCGAGCAAAGCTGCGCGTTCCAGATAAAATTCACGATAAAATGTAGAAATGTATGGGTTTTGACAGCTTCTACCCGACCCGGTTTTGACAGCTTTGAAAATTTCTATGAAATTTGACAGTGCAATTGTTGCTAAAGTATAACCGTCTATGTTGACTGTGGTAACCGTGTCATTTTTGTAATGTTAGGAGCTTAAGCGGGACGGGATAATTTAGCCATCTTAAAGTAAATAGGGTAGTACAGTGGGCCAACAAGTTAGCTATGCAGGGCAAAAACTTTTAAGTCATAGTAAAGACTTACTACACCAGCTATGGATAAGTGAGTTACATATCGAAATAGAGGGCATATTGCACTTATTAAAAATGTAATTCACACATGCATATCTATTGCAGTCAGTTTGCACTATGGCATAGACGTTTTTGCCCTGCATACCTAATTGCTTGGCCCACTGTACATATAATTGTCATTTAACGTTCGTCTTTTCTTATCGTCATCGTTGATTGTAGCGATCGGTTGAACTGGCGACCGCGCAACGATGGATCCTTATAACCGTACTGGCAGTCGGACTGATTATATTATTGAGGAAAATACGCATTTACTCACGTTAAATCCTTCTATTTATTTGTGTAAGCACCTTCACTATTGTAATTATTCACCCTATTCCTAGTTATTGGGGCTTGTTTCACAATCGCCAAGTTAACTTTACTCAAAGGATAAAGTATAACACAAACAAATTTAAGTGACAGCTGTTGGACACTCTTATATTTGGCAGAGTTGTAATTTATTTGATAAATAACTGTTACTTGATTATTGTGAAACAGGCACTAAACGTGATAATAAAAATTAAATGAAAACCTTTTTTCGGTTTCAATCTATACATGATCTTTTTGAATTTGTCATAGATATCTTCTGATGGCATGAAAAAATTGATAATATCTGAAGATTAGATGAAAATATCGAAATTACTATTTATTAGTAAGGGAACAAGAAGTGTGAAGATTAATTTTGCATAATTATTTTGGGCTTTAAAAGATGGCTCTGTCATCGAACTATTTTATTCAATCAGGAAAAATGTAACAGCAAAAGCATTGTTGTCTTTCGAATTTTACAATTCTAATGACAAAAAGACAAATCGGTGTTAAGCAACTGAAAACAGGGTGAATAAAAATGGTATTAATTCTTTAATAAATTGCAGGTAAATTGTCCTGAAATATTATTAGACTTTCACAGGTGTTAGATAAACCTTATTGACACGATAAGCATCTATCAAACAAATTTAAGTGTAGTTCATTTTTCAAGTATAACTTGTCACTTTAAAATTTGGTCAGGTTATATTTTAAGGATTGTATAAGATCTATCCGGAACCCCTGAAACTGCCACTGTTTATCAATCTCCAAGTAAGAGTTATTCACTTAGTAACTTATAACTTAACCAAATATAAAAGTTACAGCTTATGTCAAAATCAAACACAGCTTGACAGCTGTGTAAATAACACAAAAAAACCGGCCAAGTGCGTGTCGGGCCACGCGCAGTAGGGTTCCGTAGAAAAATATTTTTAATTTTACTTTTTAACTAAATGGCGTCCTTCAGAAAGGAAATGTTTGTAGTACACGAAACCAGCTAGCACGTATGACGAGATGTATGAATGTTGAGGAAGCGAAAGAAGTATGTAAGGAGCGAAGCACATGGCGTTCCATCGTTTCTGCCTACCCCCGTGGGATAAAGGCGTGATTTTATATATGTATTATGTATGTTTATTTATGTTTCAAGAATTTTGAACGAAATATTCTGAGTAACTGCATCTGACATTTCGGACCCCTATTCCTCTTGAACTAATGAAGTGAACTTATCCGCTATAGTTTTCCTTTAAAGTTCATTACATGTACTACCGACATAATTTTTTTCAGATTTTGGGATCCAGTAGTTTAGCTTTTAGAGGGGGGGGACGCCCTACTCGAACAAAAATTTGCTCTTTAAAGTTAATTATCTCGCAAACAAATCTCTAAATCAAAAAACTGTCTTAGCAACCCCTAAACGTTTTTAAAAGGCCTATCTAACAATACCCCACACTATGGGGTAGGCGACAAAAAAAAAACATCCCTACTTTACACGTAGGGGAGCTACCTGAAAAATAAATATTTTTCCAAATTTTATTCTACGACTTTCTTTGTTTAGTTAACATACATGTTCATGCAAAATTTCAGTTTTCTAGCACCAACGGTTTCGTCGCTATGCCGTGGACAGACGGACAGACGGACATGGCGAAACTATAAGGGTTCCTTGTAGGTACTACGGAACCCTAAAAATTAAGTGATATGACCGTCACTTAAATATTTAGTGTTATTTTATCCTACAAATAACTTTTACTTTTAGATTGTGAAACAGACCATTAAAACTATTTTTATTCATCCCTTGTTCTGTGTAACCCACTTTAGAGTTTTTTTTATAAGTTTTAATAAAAGTTGTGAGTGCAATAAGAATGCCAGCTATTTGCATATTGTCCCCGTTGATAATGCTTCTGTAAGAGAATTGTTTAATTTATTTATTGTAATTATGGAAGTAAATAAATATAAACACCGTTATTTCATATTTCGTTTATTTACCTTAATAACTAACCTAAAGGAGGGTGTTAGTCAAATGAGAATTTCTAGGAAAAATAACAAATAAAACATAACTATTTTTTGCCAGTTGGGTAAAACTTATTGAGATTGTCAAACTACGTATTTTACGTTCAACACTAATTTGTATCTCCTTTTCTTCACTGTATTGAGCCTCTCTCTGATGATGCTGCTCAAGCACGATGCCTACTTTGGCAACAAAAGGCCAATCTGCCTACCCCTTAGTCCCAATCGAGGAGAACCTTCCACCTGGCCATAAACTGCCTAGGCCGATTTGGAAGTCCCTGAACAGGCTTCGAGCTCAAGTCGGCCGAAGCAAAGACAACATGATACGGTGGGGTTTTGCAGATGAAACCGATATATTGTGAATGTGGGGCCACACAAACCATGGCCCATATTCTAACTTGTCCTGCGTGCCCCACTACCTGCACGAAGGACGCGCTAATGAACGCAGATGAAAGCGCTGTTCAGGTAGCCACATACTGGGCTAATAAAATTTGACTTTGCCGTCGACTCGAATGAAGAAGATCTCCTTTTTTATAGAGTTAGTTTTTAAATCAGTGACTGATTCATGATAAAATGTGTAGTGATTTTCGGACAAGGTCCAGCTGCATGGTCCATCTTCCTTCAATTGCAAATTTTAATTTGCGCAAGTAAGATTGCGCGTGTGTCTGGGCTAAACCAATTGTTTGCGCAAGCGAGAAGCCGGACTATTAGGACACTTGCAAACAATAATCACAGTATTATCTGACTCCTTCGTAGAAAGACTTCTCGGACTAACAGATTTGGATCAAAATATTTATGACACTGCTACATGTGGGGTTGATAGTCTATTATCGAAAAAAAACTTACTGCTATAGAACACATTTAAAACTAATATTTCTACAAAGAATAATGGCAAAGTAAAACTAAGATAAGCGAAAAAATCTAAGGCATAAATTATGCCATTCAGGTCACGTATAATTAAAAAAAAATGTGTAAATGACATCGTGACAAAGCCTTACCAATTTTCTTATGACATGTAATTTTTTCCTAAACCGATTTGCCGATGTATGGAAATTTTTCATGATTTTTTTTTACATAGTCACAGAATCATGTTCTGCTTGCTTCGCTTTGTCACCATGTCATTTACACCCTTTATATGCAGACAGCCTCAGCCTTTCATATTACATTGCGGTGGTTATGTACAGAGGACTAAGCATGTATACAGGATGTAAACTTCTATGTCATAGTGACTAACTACACCAGCTATGCATAAGTGCATTATTTCAGCTTAAGTTAATCTACTACATACATTGATATGATATTTTTCATTAATACAGATTCAGCGGTCTAGTTGTGGAATGTAATCAAACAAACACATACTCCCGTACGCACACATACTGCGTCTAAGATAAGAAAATAATTATGAAGTAATAGAATTAAAATAAAGATTACTTCCATCGAAAACCAATTTGGTTTAACATTTTTTAAATTGTATTGTTATTGAAAAATAAACTTTCTAGTGATAAGAGTTAAGGTTGAAATTTTTAATTAAGTAATGTTATATAATTGTTATTTTTTTTAGTAATTATTATAAAGGTACACGGTCTGCGGCTGAGTTCCACTAGCCGGCTCGTGACCACGAATGATACAAGTCATTTCGAAACGTCGAGCATAAGTAATTATTTACCTTTGTAATAATTACGCAATTTAGACCTTTTGTCTAATTTTAGAAAAATGTTCTTAAATCGCGAATGTTTAAAAACTATATTATAGTAAGTAAGTATTAGTAATATTTTTTTACAAACTTCACTAAAAAAATAACATTCGTTTATACTATGCTTTTAATACGAAAATAAGCTGAAATAACGATTGCATCATTATTAACAGCATTTGTGTTGATGACAACACCAACCATTTTAGTTATACCATTTTTCAAATACAGGCACAATAGACGACGAAAGTCGAAAAAAAAACATTAAAAGGTTAAGAATTTGGCGAACCTTAAGATCAATATTGTTCAATAACTTATTTGACACAATCTATAATTAATGCTCCACGCCTCGTAAACGGTATTTAATTTTGTATTTCTAATTATTTATTAGAAATGATGTTATTTTTCTTAGCTTTTTAGTTAGTTCAAAAAACATTTAGAAGTTTAGAATTTGACGAACCTTAAGATCAATTGTTCAATAACCTTTTTGACACGTTATTTAATTTATTGTATTTTTTAATTAATTATTAGAAAAATAGTTTTTTTTTGTGTTTGGTTTGTCAGTTGAGTATTGCACGCCGTGACTTCATGTACTATAGCAATACAAAAGTTACGAAAATATCGTTTTTAGAGCATGTCAATTGACTGGCAGAAGCAGATAGGTTTGTTGACTATTCTATAGAAAACGTGTAGGCATTTTTATAGGTGCATTTATGACATTACGCGAATTTTGACATTCATAGATGCAAAAATTTTACTATGCTTTTATTTCCAACCTTTTCAGTGTAAGCTACCCAATTGACAGCGCGACTAGAACAGAATTGAGCCTGAATTCAGTAAACCACGGCTGTAACCTTACCCAACGCTATAATACAGCTGTTCATTTCACGGGAATTTGGACCTTATTTTCTAAGCAGCAAGCGTGTCGAAAATAGAGTTTTTGTTAGGCATTTTATTCGCTATGGTAACAGATTTGGTGCAGTCTTGCGTTTTGTAAATGCCCACGAGACGGTTGGATACCTCGAACATGTTGTACCGGAGTGAGATGATTATGAATTGCGCGTTTCGGGTACGTTCCTGTAAAAAAAAAAATAGGCAAAAAAAGTAAAGAAGAATAGACTGCCTCGTTGGTCTAGTGGTTAGCGTATGCGTCTTTCACCGCGAGGTTTCGGGTTCGATTCCCGGAACGGGCAAAATATTATTTGTAGTAGCAGAACAGAGTTGGAATTGTGCCCAAGGGATGGCGATAGGCTGAAAACAGATGAAAAGTGTTGTACACCTCTGCCACACCCTTCTGTGTAATATAAACGTGATGTTATGTTAAGTAAAGATCACGCCTATATTATTTGGCGTCAGATTTGTAATTTGTTTTCATGTAAAAATAATGTATGAAGTTGAAAAAATTAAGAATCCAGCAGGACTCGAACCTGCACCCCCTGGGTATACGCCCCAAGTGCTTTGCCAATTCAGCTATGGATTCGTATACTGCGGGGGGTGCAGGTTCGAGTCCTGCTGGATTCTTTATTTTTTCAACTTTAATATTATATAAAATACCAAATGGCATAGCAAAGCCAAATTTTCTTTAAATATTACAAATGTATGAAGTGTTTAATCTGTCATCTGTTTCTGTACCTTCTAAATAAAATAAAATATTACTCAGAAGGCGGGTGTGGCTGAGGAGTATAACACTCACTTTAATAGGTCCTATGGGAAAGGAGGTGAGCCTATCGCCATCCACCGGGCATAATTCTAACTCCGTACTGTTATTGAGAATTTCTTAACGGAAAAATCCTAAATAACACTTGTGTCCGACTCGGGAATCGAACCCGCAATCTCTCAGTGGAAGGCCGTATAAGCTAACCATATGAGCAACGAGGCAGAAAATCATAAAAAGGAATAATCATTATTGTTTAAATTTGTCAGCCGATGACATTTTGTAGGACACGTCTTCTCACCATCCGGCAAGTTCAAAGTTTTGTAGAACATGTCACCGCTCGACAAGATGGACATTATATAAGACACAATCATGTATTATATAATTAATAAAATAATTTTTAACAAAAAAAAAACGACTTCAAAAAGTAGGTAAGCTAAAAAGCAAAAAATAAATTTACTTCGCACAAAATAATACGTTTTTTTCATTTAGTTACATAAAAATTATTAAATAATTATTTTATAATTCTGAAGTCTAAAATACAACCGAATTGAGAACCTCCTCCTTTTTTTGAAGTCGGTTAACAAATACAATTTTCTTTTATTTTTTATTTTACGCCCACAGCGAACGAACGTGTAGTCCACCTGATGGTAAGTGGAGTACAGCCCATGGATATCAACAATCCACAAAAGCAGATTTTAGATGCGTCGCTGCAGCTGAGGACTACGATGGTATGCCTCATGTGCCAGTAATTTCAGGGCCTGATCTCACCACCAAACCGGAACACAGTAATGGAAGCACTACTATTTGGCGGCAGGTTAAAGGTGAGACGGTGGTGCTGCCGCCCTCGAGCTCATTCACAGGAGCTCTACCACCAGTAAACCACAATTACCTTGATATAATTAGCAACAATGGACACATTCTTGAAGTCGAGCGCGGCATCGATTTCATCCATGACGTAGAGAGGGGTGGGCTTGTAGTAGTGCAGGGCGAACACCAGAGCCAGAGACGAGAGCGTCTTCTCACCGCCCGACAAGTTGGATATGTTCTTCCAAGATTTGTTCGGAGGACGGACACTGGAATTTGTGAAAGCAATCGTATATTTTAATAATTTTATGTCACGTTTCATAACTATAGCAGGAAGAATTATATTTTGAAGTTAATTTGTGATTTAATCACAGAATATTCGGTTTAAAGATATTTATTTCTCATAAGAACATCAGTCCACTTAAAATGAGATACAAAGTTAGTATAAAGTGAGTTATAGAACATTAAAAGTTACATTACAGTGTAGGTACATATTTCTTTAGCTTAGATTTGAATAATTGAACGTTATCGCATTCTTTAATATCGGCCGGCAACAGCTGTGCTCCTTCGAACAATACAGTTTTTTACCGTAATTAGTACATGCGCTGATAAGCTCGAGTTTGTTGTTGTTTCTCAAATTATGTGTCATTGTTTAACATATAAATATTAAATCAGCCAAATCAATTTTTTTCTTTAACCTGAACTTCTGTAGATCAGGGTGAAAGTGTAAAAGCGGAACCGGGTCGGACCTTACCAAAGATCTTCGCAATCTTTCATATTTATAAAATTATATTAAACATTTTATTTATTTAATCAACATAACTATGTCACATGATATATGAAAAAGAAAAGCATTTATATACAAGCTAATGAAATATCTATATATATAAAAATTAAACCCGTTTTGCGTTGTCACGACTTGGCATGAAAACGGCTTGACCGATTTGGCTGATATTTTTTTTGTAGTTGTCTAATACTCTGTACAAGGTTGTTACGGCAAAAAAAAAAAAATAAAAGTATTCATTTTTATAATTATGGAGGATATTATAGATTCCAGTTCAAATTGAATAGGTACGCATACATAAGATAGGTCAGCTATACAAAATAAAGTAGTGCATCAAATTTACGCTAAGGCGGTACGAAGTTCGCCGGGTCAGCTAGTAACAAATAACTATATACAAATTTACAGGTAAGGTGTCATAGAATTCCTCCGCATCGACCTCGACTGAAGGGCACGTGTTCAGAACGCTGTCGGCATTGCCACGTTGAATGGCAATGCTGAGTCTTTGAGCCAAGTAAAAGCCTGTCTTAAAATTAGTAGATTTCACGTTCGTCTGACAGGCAAGTGCATTAAAATAATCAATACATTAACAATTCTCAAACGAGAAAGACATGAAAAAACAAAGAAAACAAATAAAATACTAATTCAACAGCTCTATCCAGCAGTGAAGGCACAGCCTCTCTAGACAAGCGGCAGTGCAGCGTTTAGCACGAATAGATTAGAGAGATGGCGGTAAGACTCCTCGCTTGTAATCCGCGTTGCGTTATGTATTCGTGCGATGCCGCTACCGTAAGTTTAGAAAGGCAGGGCATGATATCTCAAAGAAAGGAGGGGTCCTGGAGGCCCTCTTCTAGGACCTTCCCTTAAAATGGAAGACAGAAGCCGTCCACCACCGAGCCTTTCAGGAGGATAGTGTAGAGGAACAGGGTGTGATGTTCCTCCACCACAAAGGGAGAATCCTTCGACCAGGCACTGGCGGACCCACCACAACATTGCCGTCAATAATAGTAATACTTACATGTAGTTAATTCCTGGTGTGGTATCGATGCTGAATGCATGAAAAGCCAATAAACGTGTATCAAACAACTTTTACAATAACGTATACTTTGTAATCAATTCTTAATATTTTAATTGCATTCCACAATGTTTTAGAGATGGTATTGTAAATAATGTTAATGATCTTAGGATATCGCAATTTAACATACATAACATAACATCATGCCTATATTACCCAGAAGGGTGTGGCAGAGGTGTACAACACCCACATTTCACCTGTTATGTTTAGGTCTCATGGGATAGGGGATGAGCCTATCGCCATCCACCGGACACAATACCAACTCCGTGCTGCTATTGTAAATTTCCTGACGGAAATTTCACAAATAACACTTTGCCCGAACAGGAAATCGAACCAGAGACCTCGCAGTGCATATACGCTTATTTCAATACTAATTTCCGCTCGCGTGATACGAAACTAAAAGGTTCTCTATATTTTAACTTAACATCAAACCAAATACCCAAAAGCGTGTGGCAGAGTGTATTAACACCCACAGTGAGCCTTTCGCCATCCAAACGGTACAATTCCAGCTCCTTGCTGCTGTTGAGATTTGCCCAAATTACACTTGCCTGACCTGGGAATCGAACCCGCATAGGTAACCCAACGAGGCACTCTTCACCAAAATCGAATCAGTAGATGTAGCGTGAAAGAATAAATAACAGCATTTATAAAAAGTAACATTATGTCATTACCAGAGAAAAACGGGTTACTCACGGATTTTTGTCGGAATTTTGCCGACCGGTTTCTATAATTCATTAAGGAAGTATTTTCGCTCGATGCAGTCAATATCCCGGCTCGTGCTGCACTGTGTAGTGCGAAATTCTTATTAACCCGTTTTTCTCTAGTAAAGATGTCTTCTCACGTTAGTTTAAATAGTATTAACATTATGTCCTTTCATCAGATCTTGAACTCACTCCATACCAATTCTTATCAAGATCTGTTCAGTAGTTACGCCGTAAAAGCTTAACAGACAGACAGACATAGGTACTTCTTCATTAAAATATTTGTAAGGATAAAGATAAAATACATACTTGAAATTATCCGCCTGCCAGTTTTCAAAGCTGCGTTTATAAAAATGACCAATAATATAATTATTTACAATATTTTTATTGAAACCGACGTGAGTTTGTAACATTATAAAAATTATGAAATACGGGTGTCAACGGCGCAACGTGTCCCACTCTCTTGAAAATGCCTACATTAGCGGTGAAACCGCGGTCGACTAAATAGAACATTACGTGAGTAACACCCGTTTTTCATAATTTTTTCGTTAGTAAGTTTTTTCTATCTATATTTTAATAAAATCTATATGGATATTTTTCTTTTGAAGTTTCGTCAAGTTAATTTAGCACATATAAAAAAGATACTAAATTCGGATTTTTACTCAAAACTCACCTAGGTTTACAAAATGGTTTTTTCAAGTGGTAGAGCAAAATGTTACGAAGTTTTAAAACGACATAGTAGATTTACATAACATAACATCATGCCTATATTACCCAGAAGGGTGCGGCAGACGTGTACAACATCCACATTTCACCCGTTATAATTAGGTCCCATGGTACCCTATTTCCCTAATCCAGATCCATACCAGACCCTATCGGGTCTGCTATTGTACATATCTTGACGGCAAATTAGCACTTTGCCCGACCCGGGAATCAAACCCGGGACCTCGCGGTAAGAGGCGCATACGCTAACCACTAGACAAACGAGGCAGTCACACAGTAGATTATGATTAGATCATGAATGGTTTTTACTTCATTTTACGACGTATGTAACGGACGTGTAGTACTTGATGGTAAGAAAAAACTACAGCCCATGAACATCAACAATCCACAGAAAAAAATTGTAGATGTGTCGAGTTATCAGAGAACTGCAGTATTGTCTCAAGTGCCAGTCATTTCAGGGCCTGATCTCACCACCAATACAGGATACAGAAATACAAGTACTTATATTTGTTGGCAGGTTAAAGGTGAGACGGTGGTGCTTGATTGTGTGCGCCCTTGATCTCGTCCACAAGAGCTCTACCAGTATACCTTTTTCAAGCCTTTATTTTCTTTTTGACAAAATGACGATTGCTAAACTGTAACTTTCCACGTAACTATATTCATTAGTGTCTTAAAAGTACCGGCCACGATTTGGAGGCAGCAAAATTTTAAATAAAAAAATATATTGTTTTTAACTAAAAATATTAACAAGAAATAATAACAACAATCTTCAATATTCGTAGGTAGGTATCATTATAACTAAAAGTATATTTGATTTTTGTTTCTAGTAAACGTATTGAAACTAATATGGTAATTTTCAGTTTATATTTTCTCTGTAAGATTTTTGAAAATGTTATATGATCGGCAATTTCATTTGCCGCCCAGGCAGTTAAAATTTAAAACACAAAAAAATCAAGTGCACAGTTACGCTCTTTAGGAATCGTGACTACATCGTGTGTATTCGCGGCAATCTAACTTATCGATTGTAATAATTTATAGTTTCTTGATATTAATTCTCAAGAAGTTTAATTTAGATCGCAAAGTTTGGATTGGTAATTTCTTTCTTTAATTTTTCTTAAAAATGTTGAAATTCAAGTTCCAGCTAAATTATTAATTAATTCTAGAAAATTGGAATAATATTAAATCATTATTTTTTGCGTCTTCTACACAAAATATAATTATTGCAGTATGAAGGTCCAATTATTAAAAGGCTAAAAGAAATATCGATATTAAATTTATATAATGGAGGCACTTGAACACGTCAAAACATTACAATAATTTGAATAACCGGGGCTTAGATTAATTATAATCAAACTGTTTAGAATCAAATTAAAATCAATCCAAGTACCAGCTCCGATGGGTATTGCATTATGAGAAGAGCTGGTGAGAAACTCATGTGCACCATCTTTTAAAATGAAAAATATAACAATTACCTACTATATATGTCGGCGCTAAGTCACTTATGAACATAAGTTGTTGCATGTTAATCTTGCAACTGTTATATTTATGCCCTGTAGAATGTTAAATAAGGCTAATTTATGCAATGGAAACAAAATGGTTTGTTTACATACAACACCATAGAACAAATCTTTTGATTTCTGTGAAATGTAACGTAACTTACGGTTAAAAGGATGTTTCCACGTAACCATAACATACACTATAGCATAGCTAAACATCGTATTAGACTTAATACCATTTCTTTGTTTATTTATTTAACAATAAAACTGATAGCGTTTGCGAATCAATAACCTAATCAATAAAGTAGTGACAATTAAATTGACAAATGACGTTTGACAGCTGGCTGACGTTTAGTGACGTTCTTCTAGATATTTTTGGTGAATGATTTACGATTGCTTAGGAAGTTTTATGTTGTCGTAATTACCTGTATTGATCGTTAATCGATTTATACTGGTACATCCTTCATAGATTTGACATCTGTGAGTTGGCTATTTTTTCTTTTGCTCTTCAATATGGACGTGGAACGACGCATTATTGTATTCGAGCGTGGGCGTTGCGATCTTTCGCGCATGTATCCACCATAATCTTTTGGAAGCCAGCAATATTGTAATTGTACTAATACTGCAATGCTGGTAAGTGATAGTTTAGTTTGTTGAGTAGGAATATTTCTCTCACCATGTAACACGTGGTTCTACAATGTATATTTCTCTTCGTTCCAGGCTTCCACCGCTATTCTACTATTTTCCACCACTATTTCAACATTTTCAAACATTTTCCAACATCTTTCAAATTAATGTCCTGAATCTAGATAGTATTCAGCCCATTTTCCACGACAACATGTTGTGTAGTTAATGTTTTGTTCTCATGTGTGTACACATGTGACTATATTTCACTCATCTTGAGCTTATGATTTTAATCCAAATTTAACATAATCATCTTAAGATGTTTACCAATAATCTTTAAGGTCTCTGACCTCATTTAATTTCTTCTTGCAAATGCAAGTAATATTTCACACTGGAATCAACAAGCATCTTCAAGACTGACAGATCTGGAGGAAAGCTTCACATCCCGGTTTGACCGAGACGAACCGGAGCGTGAATCCTCCGCTAGTGCTGCCCAGGACCAAGACAGGAAGATCCCATGTCGTTGAGCTTCTGTTAAGTTAAGATGGTTCCAGTAAATTAGGTATTAATTATAAGTAAACCTTGTAATTTAATTTAAGTAACTATATTCTAAGCTAACCCTAGAATAATAATTAATATTATTTTAAAACCATGTGAGAAGTTAGGTTAAACTTTAATTAAAATTGTATTAACTTAACTATTGTTTATTTTGTAAATTGTGGCGCCCTTATAATTTCATAAATCATACACTCTGTCAAAATTACAGATATATAATAACCACAACACATGTACCCGATACTGTTGTCAATAGAGGCGACCGTCCCACCCCTGGATAACTGAGCTTGGCTTATACAAAAAAGTGCTTCAGCATTAAGCACGTAACAAAGTCACATATAAAAGTCACATAAGAAGAGCAATTGCATATAAGTGTATTCGTAACGCACTGTCATCTTTATCTGTCAAAAAGAACATAAAGGCTTGAAGTAACGGCTGATTGCCATAAAAAAAAAAGAAAAAAAGTACAATAGACTAGTATAATGTAAAACTTACGTGTATGGTACGTCGCGACGTGTCCTGTTTTTGCGTAGAAAGCAAAATATTTTTAACATTCATAAATAAATTAAATAATAATTTGTTACTGCTATTTATAAGTTATAAAGAAAGTATTAATATTTTTAAACACCTATTTTAGTATCTTGTGAATATATTTTCATGGAAATTCTTATTCTATCTGAATAGCTAATATGACAAATTTTAAATCTTAAATGCCTAGGCACTCAAAGAAGGAACCCTAGGTAGCCATAGAATCTTGAATGTAAAGTGAACTTCCCCTTTATCTATGCTAAGCACAATGCTAAAGCATCTAATTGATTATTTTTATAGCATTTATCGCGATTCAGCGCTCTTTGACATAATATGTCACGTGTGTGTCACTACTTGACGTTGTCATTGTAATGTCTTATGTGCTGATACCGCCACACAACATTCCTAGATCACGCGTACATTGGAACTCACAGTTCGTACAATGTTTTACGATCGCGCGTACATTGGAACGCATAGTTCGTACAATATTTCACATTACTTACATGGTGGGTGTCTGCCATTGTTTGCTAGTGCATGCAAATTCAAAAAAAAGTTTTTTATTACTCACAAGCATACTTATTATACAAACACCACTTAGGCCGTCTCCTGATTACTCGGTGCAGGCGTGGTGCCGTAAAATAACATAACTTATAAATAAATATCTCACAACTTACACACAAAGCCATCTAGTCCAAAACTAAGCAGAACTTGTATTTTGGGTACTAGAATAACTGATATTAATACATATTATACTTTTCTTTGGTAAATATATACTTATTATACATAGAAACACCCAGACTAAGACAAACCTCCATGTTCATGCACACAAAGGTTTGTCTTAAGCGGGAATCGAACCCGCGACCTCTCCGTCATCCAGTCGTCAAACTTATCACGCCTATATGTGGCAGAAGTATATAACACCCACATTTCACCTTTATGCCATGGTGCCATGTGATAGAGGCCAATCGCCATCCACCGGGCACAATTTCAACTCCGTGCTGCTATTGAGATTTTCAATAACACTTTTCCCAACCTGGGTTTTGAACCCAAGACCTCGCGGTGAAGGGTGCATACGCTAATCACTAGGTCAACGAGGTAATGCGGTAAAATATCGCCAAATTTTGTTTTGAGAATATTGTACCGCACCGCTCCCGCACCATGTAATCGGAAAACGGCCTTAACTTCAGCATGTTAACAATCAAGTTCTTAAATAAATTCAAGTGTAAATTGTTCTTCTTCTTCTTCGTGTCGATGGCTGAGTCAAATTTTATTTTGACTTGTAAATGAATAAATACTAAAAAAAAAAAGTATTTATATGTACTTGTAATATTTTAAAGCAAATTTTAGCTTTGCTATGCCTTTTTGTAATTTATAAAATATTAAAGTTGAAAAATTAAGAATCCAGCAGGACTCGAACCATTAGTGACTTATCACATCACATAGATGGCGCTAAAACCAAATAAGGTTCGTCTAGCTAAAAGCTGGCACAAAAAGAGTTGAGAAATTTCGAGTCCGGCAGCATACGAATCCATAGCTGAATTGGCAAAGCACTTGGGGCGTATACCCAGGGGGTGCAGGTTCGAGTCCTGCTGGATTCTTAATTTTACAACTTTAATATTTTATAAAATATTTATATGTATATAATATCTTTTTTAGTGTAAATAAATATCTTCCTTGTTGCTTTATCAATCTTCCGAGACTTTTGTCCTAATTAAATTACGTTCGGCTTCTAGTCTATCGGATTTAGCTGAATATAAGTATGGACATGGGACAAATCTTTGTGTGATTCGCAAATATTTGTTCTGAGACTGGGTGTGCTTGTGTGAGTGAATGTGTGTATTTGGCCTTGTCATTGGGACCATTGGATAATGTAAAAAATCCAAATTTATCTTTATCTTTATTTATCTTTACGTGACGCAACTGCCATCAAACCAAAACCCAGTAAGAGCAGTGGCGGATTTACCAGGAAGCATAGGAAGCAATTGATTGGGGCCTCGCCTGGACAGGGCCCCGAAAATTATTATTTTTTAAAAATAAAATTAAAAATGACACTGACATTTTCAACAAGTTAGTGTAGACATTTGAAATTAGTTCGAAACTGTATTTCGCGCGCGAAATTGGCGCTTCGATCGCTCGTGTTAGTATCTTCATCTGAACAGATGTTTTTCTATTTAAAAAATTAGGGGGGGGTATTAGAACGACGGCCCCGAAAATCAGCGGTTGCTTGGGGCCCCGTCTAAGGTAAATCCGGCACTGAGTAAGAGGTGATACGAACCTCTTTGTTAGACTAGTTGTCAGACTTTCTGGTCTCTGACTACCCGTAACGAACTGTCATAGATCTTCAAAACGTAATCGAAACCGACTGCATAACGTGCTCTCCGAGGTACGGAGGAAAACTAGTAATGTTAATAACCCATCCACGGCCGACCGCGGTTAGTATTGCTTAACCTGCAAGATCGATCTGTCGGCGTGGCTTCGAATCAGCCACGAGGCCCTCTCTCATTGAATTGAAGAAGAATAGAGATACAGACATAAAAAAATAATAATAATTTATTTACGTAAAAAATAATGCAGTAAGTACAAATATTACACTATTATTAGTAGTACACATAGAAATCTTAATAACTAGTCAATAGAAATGTTATCGACTATCTTTTAACACTGGGACGCATGTCTCCGTTTTTCAAATACCACTTTTTGTATTCCTGCAAACAAAATTATTCTTTTTGCGATGACATTAAGACGACAATTCCTCAACTCGCACTTGTGTTTCACTAGACACATGCGCGGCGACAAGGTCACGCGTCTTTGACATTTCTATTGCCTTATTATTAAGATTCTATGGTAGTACATTAATAGTAATAACTGGTTTACTACAGTTCAAGTGGGTGTCGTTCTGTTCTCCTAGCTAGGTTACAGAATAACCTGTGTGAATGAGTGACAGTGCCGTTCCCCTATTGTTGGAATACAATAGTCAGTAGGCAGTACAGTACAGTATAACATTGAAAACTGCAAATCGATCGGTTGGTGCGGCTACGACTCAGCAGGCCCCTCTCTCATTGAATTGAAGAAGAATAGAGATACACACATGATACTCTTACCTGAATATAACTCCCTCCAAGAACGGGTCCATGGAGTCGAGCAGTTCCAGCTCCGCGTCTCCTCCCAGTGTGATCATTTGGTACATCTCTTTCAGCTTGCCCGTGATTTTTGTGAAACCTGAAATACAACCAAAATATTTAGGTTATAGTCCGGTCAATTTAGACATTCGAAGTTACATAAATTCCCACCAAGCTGAAAATCGGTAAGATTGTTTAAAATATCATTAAAAACAAAATTTGAAAGTTCCCCATCTTTCCGCTGTAAGCAAAAAAAAAATATTCAAGGTCAAAGGTAAAAAAATGAGTTTTTCGCGATTAAAAAGCAAATACACACTATTCAATATAAAAAAATATATACAACACATAAATACATACTATATACAATAGATACATATACATAAAAAAAATATACTTACTTTTTAATAAACACTACAAAAGAATTGATTATAATGAGTATTTTGCTGTCCATTTATTTTTATTCAAGGTTTAACTATACGAAATTTCGTGCTTCTAACTTGAGAAATAATGTACTTCTATACAACCATTCAAGCCTTATTTTACCCTCTTCGGGGGAAATTTTCAGAAATCACGTCTTACTGGGTCCCTTTCGTCATGTCAGAAACCTTTATACAAAATGTCAAGTTTCTAGTCCTAGCGGTTTAAGCACTGCGTTGATGAATCAGTCAGTCAGGCAAAAAAATAATACATATAAATGTAGATATAGACAACGTCACCTGCTAAAAAATCATCTTGTCTCCTTTTCCGTAGTTGTTCATGCACGTCGCGCATTTCATTACGTCTTTGCGTGATTTCGTCAAGTTCTGCCGCTCGTCGAAGATATAACTCTTCTTTTGTTTTGTAATCCTGAAATGTTAATAATAAAATAATGATCAGTTCTAAATGTTATAGGATGGGCAGGAAGAGGCGGACCGAAGAAAAGTAGGATGAATTGCGTAAATGAAGAAAGAATAGGGAGGGAAAGATATGACGGAGAACAATGTAGGATTATTCAAATTATGAAATACTGGCGTTACTCACGTAGTGTTCGTCTATTTAGTCTGCCGAGGTTTCGCCTATACGTCTAGGCATTATCAAGAGAGTGCGATACGTCGCGCCTGAGTCGCAGCCAGTCTTGCAGTCCAGTGCAAGACTGGCCTAATGCCTAGACGTATAGGCGAAACCGCGGTCGACTAATTAGACCAACATTACGTGGTAACACCCGTTTTTCATAATTTGAATAATGTAACAAACTTACGTCAGTTTTAATAAACCAATGTAGGAAAAAGACGTTTCGCACCGACCCTAAATAAAATTGGATAGGAGGAAATGGTATTAATGACATAAACATTGTACTATAATAGTTATTTATGCAACTGTTCTATAATGAGGGGTATTAAAACACGAGTGTGGGTTTATCACACGAGGCGAAGCCGAGTGTGATAATAGTATCACATGAGTGTTTCAATACCTAATTATAACAGTTGCATACAAGACTTTATCTACCCATGATAGGGTATTGTACAGTGTTGTAAGAACTCTATGTAACTTCATGGAAAGTTTAATTAGTGAGTATCTAATACAAACAAACTATGTATAGGTAATAATATAATTATTTATTGAAATAATTATTAACATTTTGGATCGTACAATTATTAATAGTTATTTATGGTACAAGTGAGAAAAAGTTTATATTTCTGTTGTGAGTGCCAATTTTAAATCTTGAGCTTGCGAAGTAGTCTTAAATTGAATCACGAGCGTAGCGAGTGATTCTAATAAAGACTACGTCGCAAGCGAAAGATTTTAAGAGGTCACGAACTGGAAATTAAATTTTTCTTACGCGTTGTATACAAAACTTTTCACCTCTTCCAGTGAGAAAATATTAAGATTTAAATTAACTTGTACTCGATTGCTTAACCTGGAATAATACCATGAAATACGACAGTAATACCAATTCAGAATGCCTTTTAGGGCCTTTTGTAAGTCGCCACTAATTAAATATGTCGTACGCTTTCAAAAACTACTCACGTGTACTTTTCACGTGATTTTTCTGGTAAAAAAGCAAACTTCTGTGTTAGAAGCAAGTTGTCGCAACACTTTTGGAGTTCCACAAAGTTCTTTATCACTGGATTCACTATTTTTTTGTTAAAAAGTTCCAGTAAATAATTAAACATAAACTGAAAAGAATTTATAGTTGCCCGCGATGACTGACACAGACACAGACTTTTTTTTTAAATCGTGCGTTCGGAAATTCGTACCGTAACATATATTTAGAGTCTAATATTAAGTACCTGATTTTAATTAATTTAATGGTCAATCACGAATATAAAACCATTAAAATACTTAATAAGCGCGTATTTATATAATTTAAAATAAATAAAACGTATCGTAGGTAATTATTTAATAAAATTTATGTCAATGTTTATTACTAACCTACATGGTGGCTGTTTGTTTTTTTTCCAGCGCCTATTCATTGGAAGGATTTTGTTTCGAAATTTGAATCACATTGCCTCACTAGTGAGTAAAAACGGTTTTTACTCACTGAATTCTGGCAAGCAAACGATCTTTTTCGTGCTGGTGTGGTGAAAAATGTATTTTTTCAATACTATTATTGAACAAAAATGGCGGGATACGACGTCAATTCAAAAATTCGAATACGTTTAATTTTAAATTACGGCGCTGTGGTAGTGAAACGCGCGTGCATGACATGTTCTTTTTTTGAAATTCATAAAGATGCCATGAGAATGTGGCTGTTCGATGAGTAAAAAAGGAGTTGCATAATGAATTTCAGTACAACATTAGTACACCCGTTTGGGTGTTATAATGGTTATTATGACACTGGCTGTTTTAATGTTGGCAATAAGCTAACTGTTTCAAGAACGTTTATAGAGGATTTATAGCATGGGTGTATAAAACATCATAGGTCATCCAATTTATGGAAGCTATTGGCCTAAAGGAGTCTATAATGAGGCTACAATCGACTTGACGTCAACACCCAAAGTCTCAACAATAATAATAATCATAGTTTTTTTTTTTATTTTATTTTTTTATTCTACGCCCACAGCGAACGAACGTGTAGTCCACCTGATGGTAAGTGGAGTACAGCCCATGGACATCAACAATCCACAACAACAGATTATAGATGCGTCGCTGCAGCTAAGGACTACGGTGTTATGCCTCATGTGCCAGTAATTTCAGGGCCTGATCTCACCACCAAACCGGAACACAGTAATGGAAGCACTACTATTTGGCGGCAGGTTAAAGGTGAGACGGTGGTGCTGCCGCCCTCGAGCTCATTCACAAGAGCTCTACCACCAGTAAAATAGGTTAATTTCTAGGTCCCATGTGATAGGTATGAGTCTATCTACAAGTAAGAATTTTCAGAACGGAAAAGTCCCAAATTACACTTTATTCGACTCCAGGATCTGCCGAAATCCACCTCACCTAGCTCTTTAGGAGTGTGGGTCTAAAGGCACTATGGGATCTATGTATAGTGGGCCAAGCAATTAGGTATGCAGGGCAAAAACTTTTACGCCATAGTGAAAACTGACTGCAATAGATATGCATGTGTGTATTACATATTTAATACACCCACTATTTAGATATGTAACTAACTTATCCATAACTGGTGTAGTAAGTCTTAACTTGTGTTGCTGACTTAGAAATTTTTGCCCTGCATAGCTAACTCGTTGGCCCACTGTACTCTGGTCTACTCACCTTTATAGCTTGTATGTTAGGCTTTTTGTCTCCAATCCTAGTCTTTTGTGCAGTTAGTCTGTTCCTCAGCTCCTCTACTTCCACCTCATCTAACTCTTCAGGGGTGTGGGTCACTAAAGGCACTATGGGCTCAATGCCTGGGATACCTTCGAGGCCTGGGTCTTCAAGTTTAAGGGAGGCGAGCTGGAAGCATATGGGGTTGCAGAAGTTAGTCAAATAAAAGGACCATTCAAGTCTGTTCCTCAGCTCCTCTACTTCCACCTCATCTAACTCTTCAGGGGTGTGGGTCACTAAAGGCACTATGGGCTCAATGCCTGGGATACCTTCGAGGCCTGGGTCTTCAAGTTTAAGGGAGGCGAGCTGGAAGCATATGGGGTTGCAGAAGTTAGTCAAATAAAAGGACCATTCAAGTATGTACTATAATTCCTTTGCTTAGTTTTGAAGAAATACAGGATGGAAACCAGAACATATTTGATGACAAGGTAAGAGAGGTCCTATGGCGTAAGTTTGTAACATTATTAAAATTATGTAATACGTGTTTTACTCACGTATATTGGTGTATTAACGGTTTAGTCGACCGCGGTTGAAGATACCTAAATGTATTAGTGAAACCGCGGTCAACTAAATATACCAACATTACGTGAGTAACACCCGTATTTCATTATTTGAATATTAATGTCTGTTGGGTGTCCAAGTAAAGGTCGCACACACAGATATAGATCTACATAGATAACGCAGATGCATGTACTTCGCGTGTCTCAACCCCGACCAAGCGTCGAGTTTGGTCGCGTCTAACTTCAGTCCACGCGCGTCTTTTGTCAGAGAAAATCATAGCGGACGGCTCCAGTTGAACGTACTGGGCGGATTGGCATCGGCGGCATCGGTGTCTTTGAATCGGTTTGGATTTCCCGTCACTAAATTTCGGCTGTGCTGTGACGTCACAAAAGGTATTAAAAAGTCGGCACGCTTGGTTTCATTACAAATCGTGATACTTGCGTTATCTATATAAATCTATATCTGTGGTCGCACACGATCTAAGCCGCACGATCCGATGAACTTTCTACCTCATCTCTTATACCTTGAAACTGTCCCATATCAGTCTAAATATCTATTTGTCATGTGTTTGTTGTAAAGGTTTAATTATTTATTTATTTATTTATTTATCTATCTATCCATATGATCATACAGAGGCTGAAATCATTATCTTACGATTGATGACAATACACATTTTCTGAGAATAATATCCCAAATAATATCTTTGCGAAGCCCGGGAATCGAACACGAGACATCAAGGTAGGAAATCAAATCTACCAAACAAACTGTAAATCCGGTTCCAGTGCTCCGACGGCTGTCAGTGCGTACGGTCGGTCCTGACGGTTCGCACATAACCGACGACCGTCAGTTTGTATCACTCAGTGCTCTCCTGACCAGCAAACTGACCGGACTGTTGTAGTAAGGAGACATAAGTACAGTTGGTTCGTACAATCCGTAACCGATCTAAGAAACACTTATTTTTGCATAAAATGTCGTTGTTTTGGTTTTTTTTGTATCTCATAGTTTTCATTCATTTTTTCATTGAATTTTTTTGTTCTCTTTCAGTTCATTTTTAATTGATCTTTTATTGTGCTGTACTGTTAGTTGTTTTTTGATTTTGCTATAAAATATGAATGTATATATGCGGAAACTTGCAATTGGCCTTCATAATGTTATCAACGTTTTTCTATAATAATATTAAAACCGACGTGAGGCGAAGACATTATTATTGAGAATACGGGTTACTCACGTATACGCGATTAATCGCCCAGTTGATGAATCTACGTACTAAATAAATAAAAAATAATAAATATTTTTTTCTAGTTTTAAGTTAGCTTAAGTTTTCCTATGAAATAAAAATAAAATAAAACACGAAATATCTTACGTCTCGCTGCCACTGCGGCGATCTGCCCTGGCAATCCAGAATACTTCTTTCCATCTTAGTAACTGCGTTCTGCGCCTGGAGCCGGTCTGCTTTCATTTTGTTCTCTTTCGTTTGCATCTTTGCTATCTCCTGTTTGAGCTCGGCGAACTCGCCTGTGCCTTCCGTTATCTGTTCTTCTAGCTGTAGAGAAAAAAACTTTGATATTAACTAATCTACTTCAATAAATTTTTCACAAATTACACACAACGCCATTTAGTACTCTCAACTAAGCAGAGTTTGTATAGTACAAGCTACTAGAATAACTGATACTTATACATATACTTTTCTTTTGTAAATACATACTTATTATATTTTTCATAGAAACACCCATTTAATTATTTTTTTCATTTCATTTATTTTATTCAAAAACAAATACACTTGTGTTTGAATAATATATTGTTTTCTTAATACAAGGCACCTTAAAATAACAATTAGTAGTTATTATTACAAAAATGATTATAAGAGGAATACAAGGCAAAATTTAAGTAATGAATTGACATTTAAAGCTGTAAAATAAATTTGTATAATTATTATAATTATATAAAAATAAAATAAGTAAAAATAAATTACAATATAATTATACGATTCATTAACATGTCATATTTATTAAATAAGTATAAATTTATTCATATTACAACTAATGAACTCGGTATATGTATAAAAACACTTCTCCACTAAAGAAAGCCTTCAGCTTTCCCATGTCTTTTTGAACTGTTTTATGTATTTGTTAAGCATAGGTAAATAATAATCAATTAAAACCTTCATGTTAGTTTTGGAATCTGCTTTATCAGGACTGAATGACATACCTCTTCTACATCCTTTTGCAGTTGTTGAGCGTCCAAAGTGAGCTGTTTCTTCTGATTGGTCAACAGTTCTATATTCTTTTCAGTTTCTTTTAGATCCGCCACCATATGCTGGATCTTCTCCTCTGATTTCTTGGCGTTTCTGTAGAAGATAATATATTGTTATTATGAGGCGAATAGCAAATAACTCATCGGGTCGGTTTCTAGTCTAAATTTAGGTGAATATTTATTTATTTATTGTGGTACAAGAAACAAACAGTATTATAATTAAGAACAATTACCAAAACATACATAATTAACACTGTCACCAACAAAGTTTCTAATAATAAAATTACACTCGGCGGCTTAATTAATCGCACAGATAAATAATAAATATTACAATTTTAACAATTTAAGAAAATAATATATAAATATGTATATATAATATTTGTATTAATATTCGCATATACCTAATAAAGATTTAAAACATTTAATAGAACATGAAATAGAATAAAAGTAACCTAAATAAATTTAGAGTTATTCCGCATTAGAAAATAGTTGTAAAATAAACTTATTTATATTTTCATGAAAAATATCAATATCGTTAAATTTATTATTGTAACAGCTACACGCCTGTATTATGAATCTGTTTTTACCGTGTGAGGTTCTAGCGTACGGAACATCTAAAACCACAACACATCGTGAGGTTGGTCTCCTACAACGTAAACCTATATTGCCCAGGAGATAATAATATGAAGAATCAATAACATTATTTAAAATTTTATATAAGAAGATTACATCTCTGTTGGAGCGACGATCCGTTAGAGAGACCAACTTGCTCGATTGAAAACCAAAGGTTATAAGTACGTAATAATATCAGTATTTTATGTGGAGCGACTGCCATCAATCAGACCTCCAAAACCCAGTACGAGGTAATAAGATACTCTGTGTTAGACTAGTTGTCAGACTTTCTGACCTGTAACAAATGCCATAGATGTTCAAATGACAACCGGGACCGATGGCTTAACATGCTCTTCGTGGTACGGAAGAAAATCTCGCTATGTTAACGATGGTCATCCATCCACGGCCGATCGCGGTTAGCATTGCTTAACCTGCAAGTTCGTTCGGATCGGGCAAGATGGTAAAATGTTAACTACCTAAACTTTTTAACTGCCTAATTAGCAGAGCTCGGAATTAGGTAGAGTTTATTATGAACTTGCATCGAAATGTTGATATTAATGTGGACCTTCCCTGGATTTCTAATGGACAATCCTGAGTGGCCAACAATATTACGAATAAATAATAATAAAAACCTCAGAGATTCACAATACAAATTATTGATAGTCTTAAGCAAATTCTCATACGCAAATTTCGCTTTTTTTTATAAATACGAGCAAATACTTTTGCTTCTAGCCTAGACTCGTGAGGTTTTGCTTATTCAAACGGCCCATCAGAATCATTTTCCTTGTCCGAATCATTACCAGTAAGATTTGAAGTGTTCGCTTCCGACATTACTGTTATACAGTAATGTCGGAAGTGAGAATTAAAATATTTAGTCACGCGTGCAGTAGATAGTTTAAATTGTGTAAAAGTAAATAACTTTTTATTTAAAAAATCACGGGATTTTTTTCTGTTCTTTAAAATTAATCTCGGGATTTAAGGCATATCCACTTTATTCTTTCGCTGTATGAAATCAGTGTAAGTACATGAAAAACTCTACCTAATTCCGACCTCTGCTAATTGGTAACGATACCCCTGCATCCCGCATGGGTATCGTTACTAATTAGGCAATTTCGCTTCTGAATTGTCTGACTAGTAAATATTCAGAGGTAAATTTATTCTGTACCAAATTCGGGCAATTCTTATGCTTCTTGTAATATTTTAAAGCAAATTTTAGCTTTGCTACGCCTTTTTGTATTTAATATAATATTAATGTTGAAAAATAGGGTATACGCCCCAAGTGCTTTGCCAATTCAGCTATGGATTCGTATGCTGCTAGACTCGAAATTTCTCAACTCTTTGGTGCACAGGTGGCCCTTAAACCAAGTAAGGTTCGTCTAGCTATTATGATTATTATTATTATTGGGACGAGGCATTGGGTGTTCACGTCGACCTCCGTGGGTCTATTGTGATTGTAGCCTCATTATAGACTCTCCTTTAGGCCAATAGCCTCCATAAACTGGAGTAGTCGGCCAATCGGGAGTGACTTGACATCATCCGGATCCAAGATATGGCGTCCCAGAATGATGCTTTGTCTATGGATCAGTGACTCGCAGTCGCAAAAGAGGTGCAGCGGTGTTTCCGGTTCCTCTTTACAGAATCTGCAGTAGTCATCGTCCGCATAGCCCATACGGGATAAGTACCTATATAGCTTGCAGTGTCCTGTGTGGATCTAACGGCAAGAGACACCTTGTTCTTAGTAAGTGCCAGCAGCTCAGTAGTAAATTTGATCGAGAAGCCCGCGATGAGGCTTTTGCTGTGATCCATCCCTTGACCCTGTTGCCAGAGCCTTGATGAATCCTCGAATAGTTTTCCCTTGAGGAATTGGTAAGCCTGGTTTTTTGAGATTCCACAGAAAGGCTCCGTGTAGCTAAAGTATATTCTTATGCTTCTTATTGAGAATACGAGTTACTCACGTTATTTGAGCCGGGATATGCCGACTAGTTATATCCCGGCTAAAATAACGGGCGAAACTCGTATTCTCAATAATAATGTCTTCTCCTCATGTCGGTTTTAATAATATTAGCTCATGCTACTGTTTGTTTTTTTTAAAAACAGTTAGCTTATGTACTCTGTATGTAATTAACTATGTACAGTAGAATCCGTTTATTATGACTCCGCCTATATTGACCAACCGATTATTATGACGTAATTACATTACGAAGTCTGGTTTTCATATAAAATTCTTTATAAAAAAGTCGGATATAGTGACTTCCCTAACAGTGACATGTAAGAATAAGAATAAGAATACGTTTATTTGTCTTTAAAATACCGTTTTCAGTTGAATCGTTATACAATAGGGTAACTTAACTTAAATTACTCAAGTGATAATCGATGAGATAGGTGTAGTATATTATGTCATTAGTAGGTACACATTGCAAGAAAGAGAACAACTACCAACAATCATATTGATAGTTGTTCTCTTATCTCCTCCACAATGATAAAAAAAAGAAAATAAAAGATTGACCTTAACTGTATTACTATAAAGTTCATATTTAAATAACAGCCGCGATTCAAAGCGTCGCTTATTCGCAACCAATGTTAATAAGAAGTTATCATTGTTTCATTTCTGTTATGGTTTTTTATAGCAATATAAAAAAATATTTTATTGCCAAGAAATGTTTTCATATTAGTTTATTATCTTATAGTTTTCATTTCCAGGTGCTAATTTATAAATAATGTTAATAATAATGTTAATGTCGCTTATTATGATGTGTTTGTTAATTCCTTTCGATGTCATTGTAAACGGATTCTACTGTACTGTACTGTATGGCTCACTATGCGCATTAGGAAATTGTAAGTACTGTGAGCAGTTGAATGTTAAATAAATAAATAAAACATACCTTATACTAGTGTTAATAGCGACCTTCAGCTTGGTGATCTCCGAGGACACTTTATCTATCTTCGTGGTGAGGTCATCCACATTCTTCTGCAGATCCTTAACCTTGCCACCGGCCACGGCCGAGATTTGAGCGTCCACGCCGTGAACTTCTTTTTCTACCTGTAAATAAATAATTAAAATTATAAAAAAAATAATATTAAAAATTATGCTTCAACATTTTTTATACTTTGAATATTATTTTTTTATAATTTATGCCAAATTAAAGCCTGGCGCTGGTTTTCAATCCCCCAGTGACTACACGGATGACATTCTGTTACTTATTTAATAAATCTTTATTTATTTAAACTAACAAAATGAATGAAAAAAAATATAAAGATAAAACATAAATATACGGCGTAAAATAAAATCATAGTCTAGTAGTTGCGCATAATATGCTATATAATGAATCTACAACATTACCTTAGCAGCATCCGACTTCGCTTTATCTAGCTTCTCCTCCGCATCACTGAGCAAACCTTCGAGTTCTGCCTTCCTTTGGGGATCCACTTTACTCTTAGCGGCCTTCGCTTCTTGTTGCTTGATTTGATTCTGGCAACATTAACATAAATATTATTAACTTTATATAAAATCTCGTAATATTTAAAAGCAAATTATAGCTTTGCTATGCCCTTTTTGTATTTAATATAATATTTAAGTTGAAAAATTGAGAATCCAGCAGGACTCGAAACTGCACCCTCGCTTTAACGCTAGCACAAAAATTTCGAGACTAGCAGCATACGTGGTATTACTTTATAACTACGTTCACCGCCTGCAGCATCTGCTGTGTTAAGGGCAACCCGCCACGGTCCTAGCTATATGTTGTAAAGGGCGCTAATGTAGTGTTTGACTAGGGGCGTGAAAAATTTCGAGACAATCAGCATACAAATCCATGGCTGAATTGGCAAAGCACCTGGGGCGTTTACCTAGGGGGTGCAGGTTCGAATCATGCAGGATTCTTAATTTTTCAACTTCAATGTTATCTAAAATAAAATCTCGTGTCACAGTGTTGGTTATCAAACATTCCGAAACGGCTTGACCCATTTTTAAGTACATAATTTGTTGTGTCTAAGAATAGGTCGATAGTATTTTTTTATCGATGTACCACTCTGAAAATATTGCCCTTGACTAGAGTAAAGATGTTATATCTTTCTATATTTGTACAGAGTATTTTATCTTTATAGAATCGGCCGGACACTTGCCTACGCTAAATCGAACTAATCGTCATTGAATGACTAAAGGAAAATTTACCAAAATAAAAAACCGACTTCAATTTAAAAATAATTAAATTCTTCTTCATCGTCGTGTCGAATGTCGATGGCTGAGTCAAATTTTATTTTGACTTGCCATCGTGGTGAAAGGATTAGCCAATTCGCTTTGAAGAATTCACGAATTGCCCAGGGTGCGCCGGACGTAGGGAATCTTTGTGTACGTCGCTAGGGGAGGCTTCTTTCATGCACCGTCTTCGTGTAATCCTTAATACAATCGAATTGAGAACCGTCTTTTTTTTTTTGAAATCGGTTAAAAAGAAGCTTGTGGTGGAGTTAGCTAGTATATAGATAGATATTGTATCTTAGATAGTACATACTTGCAAGACGGGCACTTGCTCCGCCAAGCTCTTGAGTTCAATATTCAATTTGTTGAGCGCCGTGCGTCCCTCGCGGGTGCTTCGCTGCAACGATATTGCTGTTTCTTCCAGTTCGGATTGTTCTGTGCGGAGCTGAGATAATCTAAAATATTATATTTTATTCGTTAAGTTAAATCCTGGTTTTGTGGTAAGCGTATGCGTCTCTCCCCGCGAGGTTGGGGCTCGCCAGAAAATTCATAATAGCAGAACGGAGTTGGAATTGTGCCCGGTGGATGGCGATAGGCTCACCCACTATCCCATTCCCGTGGGGTAAACCCCTAAACATACAGGGGTGAAGTGTCACACCATTCTGGGTTATAAAGGCGAACTGGGAACAAACCTTTGTGTAATTCACAAAGATCTGTTCTGACTCTAGGTGTGCTTTGTGTGTGTGAAATGTATGTTTGTGAACACCCCCGCGGCACAGGAATTATTCCGAGTGCGGGCGTCGTTATAAAAAAAAACGAAAAAAAAATATCTAGTAATTCCTACTTGTGTTCCAAGTCAGCCAGTTTGTTCTCGTTAGCCTGAAGCACGCCGGGATCCTGTTCGCTTGTGTCCTGTTGTACTGCACTCGACATTCTACCACGCATGGTGGTTTTCCCACCACCGGACATCGTACCTGTTTACAAATAGGATTATTTTACAATAATAATAACCATAAAAAAGTTAAAAGTACAAAATATTAATAAAAGAATGCCTCGTTGGTCTCGTGGTTACCGTATCTGCCTAACACCGCGAGGTTTCAAATACAATTCCCGGGACTTTCCGTTAGGAAATTCTCAAAAGCAGCACGGAGTTGGAATTGTGCCCGGTGGATGGCGTTAGGCTCACCCCATGGCACCTAAACATAACAGGTGAAATGTGGGTTTGTACACCTCTGCCATACGTAAACCATAAATAAAAAAAGTTTAAAAAGTACAAAATGTCTGGTAAGGACTTTATTTACCAAAACAAAATGAAGTACGCATAACATTCAATCAAATGACTCGAGATTAAGCTATAACTCAAAAAGACTCATGAAATTGGCTACTTGACACATGTTACAAAAAGATATATATTATTAGCCCTGTATTTAATACATGTCCCACTGCTGGGCTCGGACCTCTTCTCATGATGAGAAGGGTTAGGCCATAGTCCACCACGCTGGCCAAGTGCGGATTGGTAGACTTCACACACCCTCGAGCACTTATTAGGCACTCTCAGGCATGCAGGTCTCCTCACGATGTTTTCCTTCATCGTTAGAGAGCGATAATTTAATAAATACACACATCTTCGAAAAGACGAATCTTAACGATTTATTGACAGAGGTGTGTGCCGTGGGTTCGAACCCGAGTCCTTTGACTTCGCAGTCCTACGGTTTCCCACTCGGCTATCGCTGCTATAACAAAAAGATATGAATATAATAAATACACTAATTTACAATATGTTATTTGCAATAAAATAAATGGTAAATATTTTATTTTTGCAAAAACAAATTTGGGATGTTTTATCTGTGGTTCACTAACATAGAAACGCGGGCGGCCATGATTAAGCATCGTGTGACGTAATCGTTTGATAAACAAACAAACAAGTCTGCGCATCGTATTAAAATTCACCTTATTACATTAAATTCGTTTGATTTGTGTAGTTTCACCAAGCAGTTTTTTCGTAGTTTTCACGAAATGGAGCCAGGCTACACAAAAGCTGATAGTGCAAATCTGCCAAAGGTTGATGCTTTTATGGTTGCAAATTTCTTTGCGAATAATCCCGACTTTAGCTCGGCCGAGTTTCGACATGCAAAAACATCCGTGTAAGTATTGAAATAAACAAAATAATTAATTATTTGTAGAAGTATTTTTTTTTTGTATCTTTCGTAGGTCTGACAGTATCTTGTTGTTTATTTTTAGAATAGTGACGTCACAGCAAGAAAAGTCACGTGATCGGCTGTTTCCGCGCGAATTTTATATCTCTGAATAATAAATATTTTATTTATCTAATAAATAACGCTATTCTGAAAAAAATATGGTTCGAAACATATTTTAAAATATGCGTAGGCTTATTTCATACCAAGGGGTAGGGAGGGGTTTTAAAATATGTTTCCAAAAAGTGTCAAGTAGCTAATTACCGGCGATCTCGATGACGTCTCCCTTGAGCGTGACGACCCGGTAGCGCGTGTGGCCGTAGGCGAGGCGCGACGCCTGCTCCAGGTCATCGGCCACCAGCGTGTCGCGGAGGGCGTAGTAAAAGGCGGGCAGCACGCGGGCATCCTTCACCTTCACCAGGTCGAAGAGACGGGCGGCGTTTTCTGGGCTGGAATAATTAATCTATACTTATACAATCCCAGGTTGGCCGCTGCAGACAAAATCTGGCAAAATGGGGTATTATTGGACCAGAACAAACGCAGTGCGATTGCGGTGCACCTCAGCAAACAATGAGTCACTTACTTAAGTGCCCCAATTGCCCTGATAGCTGCTCGTTGGATGACCTAAACAAGGCAGCAGAGAACGCTATTACCGTGGCCACGTACTGGGCTGGGGTTATATAAAACTTTGTCCATTGACACGAAAAGAAGAAAAAGACTTATACAATTGATGACATTTAAATGTCATCAATTAATACACTTTAGATTAATAATTGCATGCTTATTTTTTATATTTTTGATTGTTTACTGAACTTGACATATGAATATTATTAATTTTATTTGGCTGTTTTTAGCTGTTGAATTGATTTTACCTGTTTCTATCAAATTTTTCTTTTTTATTTTCACATTTGGCATATAATATTATTATTTTTCTTATTGTAATTGAATTTATTTTATATCATAATATAGTACATTTTATTGATTGTTTTTAATTAGGTTTCATGATATTATATTCTTAAATGTTATAAATATTCCACACAATGTAAAAATTGTTATGAATAAATAAATAATAATAATAATATATAATTGTTCGCCCGACTGACTGATTCATCAACGCAGGGCCTAAACCACTATGGCTAGGAACTTGAAATTTTCTATGAAGGTTCTTACATGGCGTAGGGACGCACTAAGAAGGGATTTTTGGCAATTCCATTTTGAAGGGTGTAAAATGAGGGATGAACGGTTGTATGGAAATCCGTCATTTTTTAAGTTACGAGCATGAAATTTCATATAGTCAAACTTTAATAAAAATAAATCAATTTCTGTACCAGGGTTTTCCTAAATGTTATTCCGAGGAGCGAGAATTAGGGGATTTTCAGTAAGAAGCGAGTTGACGCAAAAACTCAATAGATGGCGTTGGAAGTATTTGTAAACTTGCGGGCACCGGCCAGAATTACGTTTGACGCGGGTGAAACAGCGCGGAGCATTTAGTTTTGTTATATTTAAGAAGATATTAGGCTGCGGTAATGGTGTAAGAAACTTAGTCGTTTAACAAAAAATAGACTCACTTTTAAAGACTCACGACTGGACTCTGCTTTTAAGATTAAAATCTTAGAATCGCAGAGTAAAATTTAAGACTAAATAAATAAATATCTCATAACTTACACACAACGCCATCCAGTCCCAAACTAAGCAGAACTAGTACTATGGGTACTAGAATATCTGATACTAATACATGTATACTTTTCTTTTGTAAATACATACTTAATATACATAGAAACATCCTAACTAAAACAAACCTCCATGTTCATGCACACAAAAAATTGTCTTTAACGGGAATCGAACCCGCGATCTCGGCGTCGCAGGCAGGTACACTACCCATTCCGCCATCCGGTCAAATAACGGTAAATGAGCTCTTGAACCTTTTTCTTAAAAAACCTTAAATAGCTTATAAGACTTAAAGAAACAGGCACTTTTAAACAACTCGAAATCTCTAATGACATTTTCTGTCAGAATTTATAAAAATTAAAATAATAAATAACAATAGCAGCCCTGTATCTAATACATGTCCCACTGCTGGGCTCGGGCCTCTTCTCATGATGAGAAGGGTTAGGCCATAGTCCACCACGCTGGCCAAGTGCGGATTGGTAGACTTCACGCACCCTTGAGCACTTATTAGGCACTCTCAGACATGTAGGTTTCCTCACGATGTTTTCCTTCACCGTCATCGAGCGATTATTTATATGATAAATACACACATCTTCGAAAAGACGAGAGGTGTTTGCCGTGGGTTCGAACCCCGAGACCTTTAACTTCGCAGTCCTACGGTCTCCCACTCGGCTATCGCTGCTATATGAAAATTAGGACAACCTAATTACTTACTAAGAAGCTCTCTTCTCAATATGGTCCCTCAAATGCTGCTGTTTATCGAGCGCGACGAAGGTAGCTCTGCCGATATCGTTTTTCTTTAGATGTTCCACACAAGCTTGGGCAGTCTCTACCGTGTCCACTACAATATTGTCCAAAGCACCGCAGCATGTTGATATGGCTACGTCGTATTTCGCGTCTATCCCGCCGAGGTCACCCTGGAATGTAGAAAGATATTAGAAATATGAAGATAAGTGTCTTACAAATATTTTTTTTTGCATGTATATTTTTTTAATTATTTTTTTGGAGTATAAATAGTTTTGTTATTAACATATATGTAATTATTTTTTTTGTATGTTCTGGAACCCTTATAGTAGTAAACACACATTGCTTTTACTCCTTTATTTTCTGCTTAAAGTGTAAGATATTGCAACCTTATATACTATGGATTTATTTATAAGTATTTAAGTTTATTTTCTCTCCATAACCATCTTTAGCCATAATGTTGTTTTGGTTGCTATAACTTACGCATAGAATTATTGTCAAAAAACAAACAAAATATTTTGTATGAATTATTTTAAAAGTGCACCACATGTGTTTCTCACCAGCTCTTCTCATGATGCAATACCCATCGGAGCTGGTACTTGGATTAATTTTAATTCATATCTCTAAGTTAAATTAAAGTCAATCTAACCTCCGTTGTCAAATTATTTTATTACAATAAGTATTATAATTTAGTTAGCTAAGTTTTATTTAAATTTTATATTTTCTGTATTTTGATGTTTGTTTTGACGTGTTCAAGCGCCCCTTGGGGCCCATGGAAATAAATGATTTGATTTCATTTGAATTATCAGCTGGGATGAATCTAAGACGGATATTCATTACTTTACCGCAGGGGCAGTTTAGGGAGTCAAATCGAGTTGTTCATCTGTTATTATGTAATGAGGACTGTCGCGTGTAAATCGCCGCTATGGGTGCTTGTGTAGCATGAGGCTTAGAACTATTTGCGGTTTGGCTATTTTTTTTTTCCATTAAATAAAACGCTAGAAGCAATTACACTATCCAATAATCCAAATGATTAGCCCAAATGCACACACTCACTCACACAAGTTATGCAGTCATTGAGTTTATACGTCTTTATAGAGGCACCGTTCTTTAGGGCGTTTTGAATACCAACTTTTTCGAGCGATAGAGAACGCACTAGAGCATAAGGCACATATGAGAGCAAGAGAGAAGGACGTATTAATGTCTCCACATGAAATTGGAACAAAAAACTTACACTTCTTTAATAGGGAATTAAAACAGAGGTAATGAATATAACTATCAACAAATAAATTTAACTAATTTTTTTAATCAATCCTTTTATTCAATAAACAAAATTAACGTTATTGACACAAAATCTGCTAAGAAAAACATGCTATTGAGAATTTCCTGACGGAAAATTCCAAATGACACTTTCGCCCGACCCAGGACTCGAACCCGAGACATTGCGGTGAAAGGCGCATAGGCTTACCTATACAACCTGGTGAGACAGAAACGATAGCATTGTCACAGTCAATATTACGTGGCCCAACTCAACTTGAATTGGCCCTGCGGGTTTGTGCAAAGCCCATATAACATATCACATCACAAACACGATCATTCAACAAATTAGTTCTAGTCAAACGGAATCCATTGAACATCAGTATTTACTTAGATCAAGCAACTGCCTTCAAATCTCCACAAACAAGGGGCGAAAGAAAACACTCGCTTAATCCTAGGATCAAATCCGAAGTCAACAAAGCGTTAAAACCAACTCACCAATCTTCCAAAAATGCCGGCTAGATTTCCATTTCTCTTCTCCCTCATCAAGGCGTCCAGCACTCGACCTCGGGAACGGTTGGCGCTCATCGCTTGACGAGACTCTTCTAACGTAGCTCTGTAATAATAAAAAATAGAATGAAATATAGACCAGGGTAGAAACCTTTAAAAATAATAAAAAGTGAAAAAAATTATAGTAGGATGAAACCCATTAGAAAAGGAGGAAAATATTATAAAAATGAAAGGAAAAATAATTTACGGGCGATCTGAGGTCGGGAAGGGGATGGGGGTGAGTTTTTAAGGGTTCTTACCCTTAAAAACTCACCCCCATCCCCGTAAATTATTTTTCCTTTCATTTTTATAATATTTTCCTCCTTTTCTAATGGGTTTCATCCTACTATACATTTTTTCGATTGCCGGCAAAATTAAAAGTCCTATGGAAAAAAGTCGAATGGCAAAGTTGTTGGTAATAAAAAGATCTAAAACTTATGTATTTACACTTTTTTCAAATATCCTCAAAATTTATGTGAATAATTCAAAAAACAAGTTTTTGGTTTTTTATTTTTATCTTTTACAAACAATTTTTTTTTCACTAAATTTGGTGAAAACATACCTTTTTATGTCCCAAATACGCTGTAATTTATTTGATTAGAAATATCTATTTTTTCACCTTATTTTGAATTAATATCAAAAAAGCACCCTAATTTTTAATCGAAATTCACCCTTCAAAATATCAGCTTTTTTCAAAAAGTTGGTATATTTTCTGTTCGTTGAAATCTCTACTTTCCGATGGTGATATTTTTATATTAATAGTAATTGTTATTAATTATATATTAATAGTTTTTTTCGATCTTTGTTTTGCATTTTCTGTGAAGATTTACTATACTAACATATTATTATAATATATTTTTCACCATCGGAAAGTATTATATTATTTATACTAATAGTACTACATACCTTAGCGATCTAGCTTCACTCGATACCCTGGCCTCCTCTTGTTTCAACGATTGCAGTTTAGCTTGTATCTCTGACAATTTCCTCTCATTGGCTGGCAAGCTTGATGCTAGTTCTGCTTGTCGTCTAAAATAATAACAATATTGTACCATTGATATATTATAACGATGGAAACATCTAAGTATTTTTTTCTACAAAATATGACAATCATTTGATCTGACGACCGAATGGCGGAATGGGTAGTGGACCTGCCTGCGACGTCAAGGTCACGGGTTCGATATCTGCTTAAGAGATATTTTTGTGTGCATGAACATGAGAGGTTATCTTAGTCTGGGTGTTTCAATGTATAATAAGTAAGTATTTAGAAAATAAAAGTATATATGTATTAGTATCAGTTATTCTAGTACCCATAGTACAAGCTCAGCTTATTTTGAGACTAGATGACGTTGTGGAAGTTGTGAGATATCTATTTATTTAGTCGACCGCGGTTTCACCTTATACATTTCGACATTTTCAATCGCGTTCGACTAAAGACTAAAGAAAAAGAAAAAAACTAGAATCACTCACGGTTTCTTCTCCTCCAGATCGGAAGCCGCTCTCTCATAAGCTTCCTTCATATTCTCCAGTTTCTCCACCTCCTTTCTCTCAGTACTCAAGTAAATCTTCAGTGCTGACTCAGCTAGCTTGTAGTTCTTGTTAGCTTCGTCCACTATCTTCTTTAGGTCCATCAGCTTCCCTTGCAGCCTGTCTTTTTGTTCCTGAAGGCCTTGGGTTTTGGTCCTATAAGAATAAAGTATTAACACCCAGAAGCATTGCAGTGTATTACACCCACATTTCACCTATGTTAAGTCACAGAATAAGAATACATCAGAAGATTCACTTCCTAACAAAAGTCAGGTTTAGGCATAAAAATGTACCTACACGCGCTAGATGCACCCTCCTCCAAACAAAATTGAAATTTAAAACCGCGCGCGAACGGTGAATGATCTTTGCGTACCGCAATTTCACGATCGAGGTGCATAGGGTTGTTACTTAACAAGTTTTTGTACCCAGTTAATTTATGTAGTTTGAAGATATGTAAATGCATTAAATTACCATTACACACGATAATTCATCTGGAAGTCGTGTGTACGATTCCAACGGGTGTAGGTATGCGAGCGAACATGTATTCGTTTGAAAACATTTCAGTTTGTTCTCAATAGTTTTGAGCAACAAACAAATGAGGATTTTTATTTAACTACAATTAACAAAACAAATCCAAGCGAACAACTTACTTAGACAGTTATTGTAGTCTAGGAGCTGACCATATTTTTATGTTGCCGAACAAATAGACGATTAACTGGGATTATAAAACAAAATAAAATACAAATGAATAAAAAATTAAATGCGTTTATTTAAAGTAACATAATAAAGTAGCGATCAACGAATCAATAAATAATTAAACGATTGGGCAACAGCTAGTTTTTTTATTATTTCATAGTTGTAGTCGCGTGCGTGCGATCCGTGCGACGAGCGATAGCCCTATGCCATAAACTACCCGAAGCGGATCGGCCGGCGAGTCATACCTAAACTGCGGAGTGAGACCGCCCTGGTTAAGTTTGGGTCCTGTGTGAAAGGTAAAAGCCATGCATGACTCTATGCTGATGCTACGGAAAAAAAGGTTGTAAGAGATCCATACTGCACAGAGATTGAATCTAAGACTTCAGGATCCCAATGTTTTTAATTGATACCGTGCCATGGCCACGTTTCACAGCATTATAAGCATGTACTATGAACTAAGTAGATTCATGACCCAGCTTAATACTTTTTTGGTACAAACATTTCAAAACATTAAAGTCTTAATTCGCTTGTTCCATCAACAAAATGTCAACCTTATCAACTTTGACAATTTCAAAGGCAATATTTGTCAACTGGGTCATGAATCCACTATGCTGATGGTACAGGGGACCCACAAGTTAGGTGTGCAGGGCAATAACTTCTAACTCATAGTAAAGACTTACTACACCAGTTATGGTCAAGTGAGTTGCATATCAAAATAGTGGGTATATTACACTTATTAAATATGTAATTTACACTTGCATATCTATTGCAGTCAGTTTTCACTGTGGCGAAGGAGTTTTAGCCCTGGATACCTAATTGCTTGGCCCACTGTACATCATCTACCACATAAGTTTGAATGCCTCATCGCGGTGGACAAGCTCGAGTCTTTAGAGAAAAATTCTGTCATCCCATTCCTGTATGATGACATGCAATAGCCGAGTGGGAGACTTGGACTGCGAAGCCAAAGGTTTAGGGTACGAACCCACGGCTCACACCTCTGTCAATAAATCGTTAAAATTCATCTTTTCAAAGATATGTGTGTATTTATCATGTAAATTATCGCTAACTAACGGTGAAGGAAAACATCGTGGGGAAACCTGCATCTCTGAGAGTGCCTTAAAAATGCTTGAGGGAGTGTAAAGTCTACCAATCCGCACTTGCTATAAAGACTATGGCCTAACCCTTCTCATCATGGGAAGAGGTCCCAGCCCAGCAGTGGGACATGTATTATATACAAGGCTACTATTATTTATTACTGTGTGTTATAGAAAATCTTACCTAACACTAGCTACAACTTGTTGCAATTCTTCCTCAGCAAGTTCTTTGTTTTCTCTGTGTTTAATGAGAAGGACTTCACATTCTTCTATGGATTTCTTGTTCTTGTTTGGGATCTAGAAAACAAATAATATTTATGGTGAATACTCCAGCCAACCAAATGATTTAAAACAATCCTACTGCTATTAGATTAATTAACAAAATCAAGGTTTTTATGTACAACACCCACATTGAACCTGCAACAAAAAAGTTCAAAGCCAGCCAGTTCCATAATTCTTTCAACTGTTTCTTAGTATAATTTGCTAAGTATAGCTAAATGCTATAAAAATCATCAATAAAAAGACATTATATTATTGTGTTTTTATAAACGCTTTGCATTGGCAAACTGCTTGTAATCGAATATTATTACTATTTTAGGGTTCCGTAGCCGAATGGCAAAAAACGGAACCCTTATAGATTCGTCATGACTGTATGTCACAGCCACTTTTTTGCGTAACTATAAGAGCTATACTGTGGAAACTTGGTAAGTAGATGTATTCGGTGAACCGCATTAAGATTTTCATACAAAAATAGAAAAAAAACAATACTTTTTTGAAAAAATTTAATGTTTGAAATTGTTTTTTTTTTCCTAAAACCCATACGTGTGGGGGTATCTATGGATAGGTCTTCAAAAATAATATTTGGGTTTCAAATATATTTTTTTTCTAAACTGAATAGTTTGCGCGCGAGACGCTTCAAAAGTGGAAAAATGTGTGTCCCTCCCCCCCACCCCCCGTAACTTCTAAAATAAGGGAATGATAAATAATAAATAATAATAATAAAATTGTTTATTTATCTCAACACAATATAAAAAATTAGACATGACAAACATACATTAGGGATACTTAACACATTACAATATAATAATTATATTGTGTGAGACTGGTGCCTAAACTAGACTTACGTCTGTATTTCAGAACACCAGGTCTCCACTCCTCTCAATTGATTACATTTTGTTGTGTTAGTGAAACAAACAGTTTTAAACAAATTAGTCTGATTATGTTTAACAAACTTAAAATAGTTAAAAGCCTAGTGTGGTATGTGGTGTGAGGTGTGATTTTAGGCATTTATGTGTGTGTATGTGTATTTGTGTATTTGTGCGCGCGTGTGTGTGTGTGTGTGTGTGTGATGTTTTTGTGGGTTTATTTGATAGTTCACTCATTGTGTTATGTAGGTATATATAAAAGATTTTCGGTTTCATTGTAATTAAGTGTAAGCAGCCAAGTAGTGAGGGTTACTTTACAATTTCTTTGGGTTAGGCTGAATACAGAGATTGTTTTATTTATTTTATTGTATAAAAATCTACCTAGATGGCAATAAAACCGTTTCGAAAACATAGTGGTTAGATGTACATCTTGTCTTTCCACAGGCGTACATCTTCTTCTGTCAAACGTTATGGAATGATCGTATGTCAGACAGTTATGCTGCTTAAGAACAGTATTTAGAACAAATAGCTGACGTACTGTTAATACTTTTGAATTTTGATAGAGAAGAGCAGTAGGGTAGCGATACGGTAAGAATTGCGATACCTTCAGTATTGCCCTTTGTGTTCTCTCCAACTCAAGTATAGTTGTTTTAGGAGCTCCACCCCAGGATGTGATACAGTATGTCAGCAAAGATTGAACAAGCGCGAAGTATACTGTCCTCAACAATTTAGCATCCGCAGCATGCCTCAGCGTTTTAAACACGTAAATTAGTTTTCGCAGTCTATTATTTAGTGTGTTAATATGGCTCTGAAAACCAAGGTTGTTGTCAATTATTATACCCAGGTATTTGATGTTGTCAGTTTTGCAGAGACGTGTGCAGCTACAAATGGTATTTGTTGATTGGCAGCAAGAATGGGCAACAATGTTGTGTTGTGCCAATGATGACGGCTTTACGGTGTTTTTCATTGAAAAGGTTATATATGAGGTTTTTTCAGTGTTCAATGTAAGTACGTTATTACGCAGCCAATTAAAGACAGTATTAAAACCCTTTTGTGCGTACGAGAATACTTCAGACCAACTGTCCGCGCTGAACAAGAGAGCGGTGTCATCGGCGAAACTAACTATTTTGCCCTTTGCAAGTGGGAGCATACCAAGGTCGTTAATATAGACGAGGAAAAGAGTAGGTCCAAGAACGCTGCCTTGGGGTACACCATAGCTGATTATGCGTTCGCTGCTGACATATTCACCTACTTTAACTCTCTGGGTACGCTCACTTAGATAGTCCTCAAAAAGCCCCAGTTGGGTACCTCTAATTCCAAGACTCCCCAACTTTTTTACAAGAAGGGGCACAGAAACCGTGTCAAAAGCCTTAGCTAGATCCAAGAAAATCCCCAGGACTTTTTTACCACCATCCATGTTGGTGACTACGTAGTTAGTCAGCTCGTGTACTGCATTGGAAGTGGACTTCCCTAATCTAAATCCAAATTGATTGGGGGATAAAAGACAATGTCTCTCAAGGTAGTCAATAAGTCTATTATTCATGATCTTTTCGAGAATTTTAGATAATGCTGGAAGCACTGCAATCGGTCTGTAGTTATTAGCACGGTCTCTGTCCCCATTCTTATAAACTGGGTGAATAATTGACTTTTTAAAAACTCTAGGAAATATGCCTGAAGAGAGGGCAAGATTACAAACGTAAGTCAAGGGAGGCACCAGGATGTTGAGATGGTTTTTAATAAGCTTTTTTGAAATTCGGTCCCATCCAACGGCACAGTTATTGCGAAGACCCATAATAAGCTTTGCTACTTCTTTCTCGTCTGTTGGTAGCATAGCCATGGAGTGTAGCGGGGCGTTATTATTAGGAACGTCGATTTGCGTTACAATTTGACCGGTTTCAATTCTTGCTGCCAAGTTTTTACCAATATCAGCAAAAAAGTCGTTTACGGTGTTTACTGATAGCTCCGGTGTAGTACAGGAAGCTAGTAAAGGTACTGTGTCATCTTTTTTTTTAGTTCTGTTTGTAATGTCATTAATTGCTGACCAAAGTAATTTGGTGTTATTGCCCGCTTCGTTTATTTGCTGTTTATTATATGCAGTTTTAGTTTGTTTAAGTAGCTTGTTACAGTAGTTTCTGTATCTAGTGAAAATCGCTTTTAAAACTTCGTTTTCAGGTGATTTTTAATTTTTTTGTGTAGACTGTCTCTATGACGAATGCAACGAAGTAAGCCAGGTGTGATCCAGGGTTTAATAATTTTTTTACGATTTGGCACTGTGATTGTCTTAGAATTATTGTTAATTACCTGGCTAATCTGGCTAACCATTATCTCCGCGGCAATGTTAGGATCGTCTGTTTTAAATACATTTCCCAAGTCAAGTAGTTTTAAATCCTCATCAATCTGCGAGTGATTTACTTTGACCAAGGTTTTTTTTATGATTTCTTTTGAAATTATTTTTGACAGGAAGAATAACACTGTTTCGTGATCAGTCAAAGAGGAGTGAGCAACAATAGTGGAGGCCGGTAATCGAGTTTTTAACACCAAATGGTCTAGACAAGAATTTTGCCTTGTGGGCAGGGTATGGGCAGGTAGCAAGCCATGTGAAGCAAGTAAATTTAAATAATTATGTTTACTGAAATCATTACTTTCCTCATTAATATTTATGTTAATGTCTCCGGTGATAATGATGTTACAGTACTGCTTAATGTTAGATAGCACAGTATTCAGAGAAACCAGAAAATTATGAATGTCTTTATAGCCTGGAGGGCGGTAAATTGCGAGCAATATAGTCTGTTTATCTAATTTTATTTGTAAGCAGTTGGCTTCTTGAAAAAAGGGCTCCTCGACAGTAACACTAAGATCAGACCGAACATAAGCAACTACACCCTCATTTTGAGTATGATTATTGTTCGTCTTAAACTCATTGTAGCCTGTTAGATTTGGAATGTTGTGAGTATTTGGTAACCAGCATTCTGTCAAGGTCAAAATATCCCAGTCTACTTTTGTGCGGGCGAGTATGGTCTGAAAACCGGCAAAGTTTTTTGTGATGCTTCTAATATTCTGGTTAAGAACTTTAAGTGTTTTATGACGCAGAAAACTTGACGGAAAGCAATCATCTAAGTCACCGACTGATGATTCTGACACAGATATGGAGTCAATGTTATAGGTGTTTTGCGTATTATCGAATTTTAATATGAATAAGATTATTATTAACTTTTATAAGTATTTCAATTAATATGATTAAAAGGCTGCAAGACATTGAATTCGGGTCACTATTTGGTGTTTGAATTATATCAATTATAAATTTTAGCGCATGATGTAAATGTTCCTGAACTACCTGAAAGTGATTTATGTAAATGATGTGTGAGACAGCGATTGTAGAGTGTGACTGATGGTTGTGTGTTAAAAGGAATAGTATTAACATAATACAAATATTTAGCTTAAATCTATGTTTTAAAATTATCAAACAAATACAACTACAACTAAAATTAAAGAAACTAACGAAAACTATGCCTAGTCACTTATATTTACGTAATTTCGCAAAGTCATCTTCAGTTCTAATTAGGTGCCTAGGCGTACCTTCTTTTTCACGGATATATACCTTGCCATTGGCAGTCCAACATTGCTCATACTCACTGCTTTTTATGAACTCTCGAGCCAGGTAGAAAAGTCGCTTTGTCATAGTAGTGAGTACCTCGGATACATATAATGGCCGTTTAGGTCCACGTGGCTCCAAATGGGCTGAAGATAGACGACTATCTTTGTTAGTTTTGTTGTAATATTTTGTTTTCTTCAAGAACTGTTCTTTGCCGGCTACCGAAGAGAATTCAACTAAAACGGTTCCAGGTTCTTCGGATCTACTCTTTAAACGAAATATGTTTTTAATATCAGTATTCTGAACGGGATCATTTATGATCTTGCCAAGGTCCTGGATAGTGTTAGTGAGAGATTCACGTGACTCAGGGTTTAATGATGGTAAATTTTTTATTTCAACTGTTGTTGCTCTCATATTTTTTTCCAGATAATCCACCTTGTATTCCAGCGTTTTAATAACTTTTTGACTTTTACCGTACTCTGTTTGTAAATTATTGATCTTTATCATGGCCTCATCATATTTTTCAGATAAAAATGAAACAGTATTTCGAATTTCATCGTTCTGAGTTCTTATTTCTGAATTTTGTGAGCTAATTTTACTGTTTTGTACACGTATTTCGTTTAGAGCCGATTGTAATGTATCAATTTTTGTGCTCTGCTGAGTTTGGTTTGATACCAACTCAGAGATCATAGTTTTCATATCCTCTATCATGACTCCCATTCGTTCTAATTCATCTACACGTTTTGTTGTATTTCTCTTCTTAGGAACGCTTACTGTGCTAACGGTTTCGCTACCTGTATTCGTCGCCGCTTTTGTTTCAGATGTTTTTGATGGTGGACTTCGCTGCATTTTTGATCTTAATGTAAGTGCAGTATTCAATGAATGTAAATGTCTTTAAAGCGAAGAAATTATTTTGGCATGCAGGTACATAAAGTAAGTAACAAAAATCTTCTAATCAAAAACGTTCGGCCAGCGTTAAAAGAACTGTGCAGTAGTCAATAGTAAACGCCAAGCGAGCCTCGTACTTCGTCGCGCACGCACACTCACGAGTAACCGAACTGTATGTAGCTATATCACAAAATCAAGTATATAGCGCACGTAGATCTTCTTACCGATGTCGGGCGAGGATAGCCGACGCCAGACGACCGGGCGGCGCACGGTGATTCGGCGGTACTCGAAGACCGGTTTCCGTGGCGCTCCGCTGCTCGAGTTCTTGTTACGATCGCAGTGAAATGGTGTTTGAATATTTAGGCAACCGTTTTTAACTAATTTTGCGATTTTTTCTTAGCGTATTCATTAACTTGAAAACTGAATAGTGCACTGCATAGACTGCACAATAAGCTACACAATAGTATATATTTTAGGGCAAAGTATTGACTTTAAACACTAGTTTTGAATTATCAAGTAAGAGCACAGCAATAATACGTGTTGTCGCGATTCCGGGCGAGGGGAAAAAACAATATATATGATGTCCATGCAAACTTCCACCGAAAATTTGAACGAGATCTAATAATTAGTTTTTTTTAATACGTTATAAATCGTAATCCTTTACCTTTCATTCAATCAACTCCAATATAATAAAGAATAAAGAAAAACATTAATTTAGACGTATAGTGGTACGGAACCCTACGTGCGCAAGTCCGACTCGCACTTGGCCGGTTTTTTTTTATTTCCACAATTAGAATAACGCCTGTATCGAGAGAGTTCTGTTCACGAACATACATTTCACACACACAAAGCACACCCATTGTTAAAACTTACGAGTTCCAATTCGATAAGCTTGCCCCGTTCCTGCTCGATAAGTTGATCCAGATTTTTCTTTTTTTTGTTGTTCTGTGTGAGATCTGCCTGAGCTGTCACAGTCTTCTTCTTGCAGGTCAGCAATTTCTCGGAAGCTTCCTCCTTTTTCTGCTTTAGATCATCGTATTGCCTGAAACAGTTTTAAATTGAAATTGACGATGGTTCGATTGTCAGATAGATTGGAAATTAATTTAGTGTTGCATAATATTATTGCAATTAAAATTACGGATAACAACAATACGTATTCGAATCATTATGTAATCAAATGTTCAGGCAAATAACAGTATGTCACATGTCTTTTATGGTAAACAAAGCACTTGGGCAATTGAATTTCGGGCATATGAATATTATGGCATATATTTTTCGGGCAAACAATAGATAACCTTTTTATTTATGCTGACATCAACACGCAGCGAAGCGAATAAAATACATACATTCAACATAATAATCAGTAGTTGCAATCAATCGGGTGGCAACATCAAAACGTTCCTTTCACCACGTGTCGGTCAATTAACATTAGTTTTCAGTGTTATAGATCTATGTGAATTTGAATACATTTGTTTTAAGTTATATCTTATGAATTATCATTTAGATGTCCCTTCCCCGTACAAAAAGTGTAGTACTACCCTGTACTGAGTTATAGAGATCTGATAGATGTAGCTCTTCATAAAATACTTTAGTAAAATGCTTTACTAACAAATGATGAAAACTATACTACTAGCGTCATCTAGTACAAAATATGTGTACCTGTATTGTATTTTTTTTAAAACTGACGTGAGTTTGTAACATTATTCAAATTATGAAATACGGGTGTTACTCTCGTAATGTTGGTCTATTTAGTCGACCGCAGTGCAGTATAGGTGAAACCGCGGTCGACTAAATAGACCAACATTACGTGAGTAACACCCGTATTTCATAATTAGATCTCTCTCTTGGATAGATGTAGTACGTAGTGAAATATTGTCTTTTTGTGAAACGTTGGATTAAGTTTAGCCATTGTCGTTAATAATTGTATAGTTTGTGTCGTGTGTAATTGTTTTTATTGTTTGTATTTTCTTCTATCAGATTATTGTCAAATATTATTTTATGTGTTTTTTTTTCTTCTATGTATAACATCTTAGGGCCTTATCATACTAGCGGATTACGAGCGGATTCAAAGCGGAGCGGGCGCGCAACGGATTCGTTGCGGGGGCGCAACGAACACGCCGCGCATTCGCAGCGAATTCGTTGCGGACGCGCGGCGTGGACGCCATTTTGTACTGTCTCGTACAAACGCCAGCCAACCAACTTAATAAAATATTTTTTTCAAATGTCAAATCATTTTGCATCATAACGGATTCTTGTGGGATTTTATCTTGCTTAAATATTTTATGTTTGTTTTATGGTAGGTAGGAACGAAATTATTTAGGATTATTTTTTAATCGTTTGCAAAACAACACAAATTAGTCGCTCTCTTCCACTCGATTAATTGATAATGGATCTTCCCAAATTCGTCGATGCTTTCGTTTTCGTCGCCGGCGTTTCCGAAGTAACAAAGCCAACAGCAGTGTTTCCTCGTCGGAATCAATTTTGTTACTGAGTGTATTGTACGTCGTAAATTCGCTACAAACGCGACGAAAACGTAGCGTATTCGCCACGCGTCCGCGACGTTTCCGCTGCGCAGCCGCTGCGTGTTCGCGACGCATTCGCTGCGCGCCCGCTCCGCTTTGAATCCGCTCGCAATCCGCTAGTATGATAAGGCACTTAGTCTAAAACTGTAATGTTGTACATAATAGTATGTATAATTAAATAAATAAATAAATAATTTGAATACCTGTATTGTGTAGAAGTATTATGATATAGGCTTATGAGCTTGGAGAATCTTTTTTTTTGTAAGATATTACAAATATATCTTATTTTATTAGAATCTAGCCCATAAAGGCTAATGAGCTTGGAGATTCTTTTAAATACAAATACTTACCGAGTGCCTTCTCTAAGGACAGCAGTCTTCTCCTGTAATGTTTCTTGGAGTTTGTTCAAATTCTCATCAATGTTGGCCAAAGCACTATTTAGCTCAATCATATCTCTCTGTTTGATTTCTATTATTTTGTGCATTTCTCGGCTAAAACAAATTGAATACTTTTAATTTCGAATTTTTAATTTCACAAACAACGACTTATCGCCTATTTTATAAATACGGAAGTTTCTGAGGATGTGTTTGTGTTGGTCTGTGTTACACAATCACGCGAGCTTATAGGACATAAAATAATTAGGTAGGATTTTAACTTTTAGTCAAAAGCATAAAAAAATATACTTATAAAAAAGGAGCATACTGTATCTGCATAAAAATTATTGAGGGTAAACAATAAAAGTGTAAGTGAGCGTTAGATATGTGATGTTCTAACTAACCCGCATTCTTTTTTAAAGTACCGTCGATGAATCCAAAGGTGTATAGAAAAACCTAGTTAGGTTTATATTACACTGTTAAGCATGTCATTCTTTGTATATTAATTGTATTATTAAATAAATAAATAAATAAATTTGCTGAACAGATATGGGTGAAATTTGATACATAGATAGAATAAGGTTTAGGCTACTATTATCGACGTCCCGATGTGGGCGCAGACACGCACGAAAGCTAGTAATCCTTACTAATATTTAAATAAATAAATATATCACACAACATACATCCAACGCTATTTAGTCCCAAACTAAGCAGAGCTTGTACTATGGGTACTAGAATAACTGATACATAGATACTTTTCTTTTGTAAATACATACTTATTATACATAGAAACACCCAGACCAAGACAAACCTTCAAGTTCATGCACACAATGATTTGTATTGAGCGGGAATTGTATCCGCGATCTCAGCATCGCAGGCAGGTACACTACCAACTCCGCCATCCGGTCGACCAAAAAAATAAGAAAGTAACTCTGTCTGTCTGTCAGTTCCTCTGTCCATCTGTCCGACACTCCGTTTGCAGGTGTGTTCATCTGTCCATATGTCTGTCTGTTGACTTATGCTAGGATTAGGATCAGTGGCAGCTGTACCTTAAGTGCGCTCGTGCGCTGAACCACCAATTTCAGAGATTTAAAAATGACATAATACTTCATCTTTTTGTTCAAAATTACCATTTTAATATTTTTCCTTAAACATACTTACCTACTTAAACATAATAGAACAAAAATAAAATTTCCGATTATAACGATTGACGAAAAAATTTGAGCGCTTTGCTTAACTATTAAGACTTCTTTTACCTGGAAAGAAAAAGCTCGTGCGCTACGGCGAGCGCACGAGGACTGCTAATACAACTTGTATGAACTGTGAGCTAATACGCTCGACGCGTGAAATAAAAGATAGTTCATAGAAAAGTACCGAGTAATAAGACTGTTTACGAGCGCCGCACGAGCGAACCGAAGATTGCCGAGAGCCCCCGAGGTTTGCCAAAAACCGAAGGGCCGGCCGGGATTGTCCGTCGGCGTCGGCGGGAAACAACGATGACATTTGACACTCTCTCATTATCATTAATTTCAGGTCTTTGTTAATTTCTCTGTATCTGTGACGCGGTAATTCGGTATGTTAAGTAAAAATCAACCTATGCCAATTCCAAAACCATTTCGAGATTTCAGGTTCCCGAGTCGTATTTTCGTTATTTTAGCTCCTAAAATTGTAAGATTGCGTTTATTTTAACAAAAATATGTAAAATCAGATGACTTTCATTTGACCTCTAAATGACGTCACAAAGTAGGCTGAATTGACGAATTGTCAGTGCATTACAAAAAATATTCAACTGACAGTGAACTGTTAACTGTCAATGATTGTTATGTTCGTAGCTTTTCTGGTTTGTTTTTCGTTGCTCTAATCGTGCTTGTTCCTTGTGCTTTTCTCTTGACCAACCCTGCTCTCTTTTGGACTTTGATATCGCCTACTACATTGACCACTGCTCGATTGAAGGAACTGCTTGCCCACCGTTTCAATTTTGTTTGAAATATGGACCAGTTTGTACGCGCCAACTCTACCAACTTGCCCAAATTGGACAATGTTATGATTCTGGAGTTCATGAATAATAACATTGCTGAAATCCGCGGGGCCCAGGCTTTGATGTAAGTCTAATAATATTGATACACAAATTATGGTAATCAAGTTTCAAATTGCTTATATCACCATTAAAGCGATAATAACCGACTTCTTATAATTATTGTTACAGGTCATTTTGTGAATCTTACGTTGACACCGCTGTCGAGTATGTGTATGTGGAGGTTAAAAGAAACCAAGTCGAATGCATTGTAAGAGCTAAAGTTGTACCAGAGCATCGAGTGTCGGCTAAACTGTAACAATCAATGAAAAAGACGATGTATCCTTACTAATATTATAAATGCGAAAGTTTGTAAGTATGGATGTATGTATGGATGTTTGTTACTCTTTCACGCCAAAACTACCGGGTCGATTTCGATGAAATTTTGCACACATGTAGCTTATAGTCTGGATTAACATATAGGCTACTTTTAATTGACATACCACGCGGGCGGAGCCGCGGGTGGAAGCTAGTTACTACATACAACTTGTGATAGCTGATGGAGTTGCAGAAGATTTTATTATAGAAGTTAAATGCTCTGCTTCAAATAAAACATTATGTAGCTATGTTAATAATGGTATTGTGCAAGATAGATATGTTGCTCAAATGCATGCTGCAAATAAAAGTAAAGCTGTATTTTGCATTGCTGATCCTAAATTTGAAGAAAATAAACAGATAACCTTGCATTGGTTAAATTATGATGCTCAAATACACCAGGGATTTAATAAAACAAGCAGATTTTTTTTTGAAAACTTATATTTACAGAAAAATTATTGATAGTGCAAAAACATTAAATATAAAAAATATTTAAACCACACTTGTTTATTTATTTACATTTATACATTTGCTGCCTCGTTGGTCGAGTTGTCGGAAAAGTGTGATTGCATAAAAAGGGATTCTGGTTTCGATCACTGGGTTTACATGATCTTCACAACAATACAAACGCCGCCCAGGCACGTATTCCACATTCACTTCCTCGCACCACTTCTTTTTCAGAGTTTCTTTTACCAACACAAAAACTTAGTGCCGGCTATTAGTAGTAGTGTTTTTACAAGACAGGATGAAGCATTTCGCACTAAGAGTCTTTGCTCGATTCATTATAAATGTTTATTATCTTTTTATATCACTTTTAACAGCGAAAATCACGGCAAAACAAGTAATTAGCCAAGTCAAAGCAAGAATGAAGAAAAAATAGTGAGCTTGAGCATCATTCATCCATGTCATATGTCAAGTGTCACTGTCAAATTTGAAGTCCCGGTGAAGTTCCTTATTTTTTTTAAATATACTTGAAATGTGTCAAGGATCTAAATTATTCAGGCTACTTTGTGACGTCATCAGATCAAAAACTTTAAAAAATCATAAAAAAATAACCGATGCATAAAAAAATAAAATATTCAAATTAGTTGTTTAAAATAACTGTCTCTACAAATTAAAAATAAAAAAAAAAACACAAAAAAAAACTTAACATACCGAATTGTTTTTTGTTTTTGTTCAATTCTGTACTGTGAATTAGTGTGAATACAGTGTGTGTTATAATCGAAAATGAGTTTAAACATTGCCTATATTAAAGACAATAACAAAACTTTTCAAAATAAAGTCGACATAAAGTTAGCCGGACCACCAAGGCCCTTTTTAAATATAAAACAAGAGTGCAAATCGAAAAATAAAGCATTTGCGCGAGGTTTTAAAAGTGAAATGTATAATATCAATGCATTCTTTTGTTTTCCTTGCATTATTTTTGGCGGACAATCGATTTGGGCAGAAACTGCAATTAAGGATTTGACGCATTTGAGTGAAAAAATAAAAAAAATGATTGTTCGCAAGTACACCTACAAAATGTGATGAGTTTGTCTGTGTTAGGCACGGTCAACATTCGTAATCAGCTAGATTCTGTTTCTAGAAGCAATATCCAAAGCATTTCCTAATCCTAATACTTAGTGAGCAAGTAAAGTGAACCATCAGTTCGATAACCTACCAGCTGCCACTGATTAGGATGCTAAACTACTGATCTTGTTGAAAAACCTCCATATGGAGATAGTTTGAGACCTGAAGGACATCGGCTAGCTATCGATAACTAGTTACAAATAAAACTCACATGTATTTCTGCAGCAGCATATTCCTGGTCCTCGTAGCAGTGTTGGTTATGTTCATAAGATCCACTGCTTCTCTCATCGGCTCCTCTAGCTTCTGCTTCTCTAGCTCCACCAATCGGACACGGTTTAACTTCTCTTTGCGCATCTCACTGTAGTCATCCACTTTTTCCATTAGTTTTTGTAGTGGTTCCTGTTTGTGACCAAAAACAAAATTAAAATCATAAAATGGTCAAATTTGCGCCGTTACTCAGAAGTAGTAAGTAGAAGATAAAGAGAATGGAGACAATAATTATAAATTAGTGATTTTCCTACATTTAAACCTGAACACACTTGAATTTATATCTAGGTATGCCGCAACAAGATATATATCTATTTTTACTATGTATATATTAAGTTAAGTACACCAGGAACGATCTAGCTGGATGGCTAAAGTGGCTGACCGGTGTGCAGTAAGGTCCAGGTTCAAATCCTGCCGGTCCCATGTTTTCAACTGTTTCTTAGTATAATTCGCTAAATGCAATAAAAATAATCAATTAGAAGTTAAAATGGTACAATAAGGTATTAATATTATATACATGTTCAGCAATGTTTTGCCATAATTATGACATGCATAAATTCCATGCATTTTATTATAAAATAGTCTCTAATATAATAATCTATACAGTGATCAAGATATTCATTAATTCAAATAAATAAAGTAAAATGACCACAATTTATAATAACACGTCACAAATTGTAATAAAAATAATTCCATCAATAATAACAATTCATGTAATTTTATCATTAAAGTAATGAGAGCTAATAATTTGCTTGATAATTTGTCCTGTCTAACATACCTTATATCTGGAGGTTCCGATGATATCTTCCAAGTACTCAAGCATCCCCGTGTCATGTTCCGTTTGGCCTTTAGGCTTCATCATTGCTATTTGTTCTACTTCACCCTGAAACATTCATTATATTTTTTTAAAGGTGATATTTGACGTAAATAACAATGGGCGTCCGGAGGGAAGTTTATGAGTAAGTACATAACAGCAGCAGGCAAAATTGTTCATTGTGTTTGCGAAATTTGTGTGGCAAACTGCTGAAAGTTTGCAAATTTTTACATATTTTTGCGTGGACTGCGTTGTATAAATTACAAGCTACTCCTGCATTTTGACCCGCGTAAAACCTTACTGCCCCAACCCATGAAGTTAAGCGTAATGTTAAATATCTAAGAACCTTTCTTGAGAGTAAGACTATTAAACACATAAATTATTATTAAAATTCAAGCTAGTTCTCGAGATTAGTGCGATCAAACTTACAAACTATCTTTCGCCCGCGGTTTCGTCTCGAGACATCGATAAAATAACCTATGTAACGAGCTTTGTAGCTACATTTAACCTGCAATTAAAATATTAACAAAATTGGTCCACCCAATTACCGACTTGTGCTACATAATACATGTTTGGAAATATTTCTATTTGTAAATATGCTGAAATTGAAGACTTGTTAAACAATGCAGCATCAAAATTTCATTCTATTTCCTCATCTCCCTCTACCTTCGATAATTTCCCACTCTCCATGTAAATAATGGTAGGAGAAATTAAAAATTTCAAGAGGTGCACATAAAAAATACAGGCAATACAAAATTGGATTCCATGCCACATTCCCAGAGCAAAATCTTTTTTATTAAAACAAAATTCCAAAATAGTTCTGTAATCACAGTTTTAAGTCCTGCCTGTCCTAAAATCTTGAACTGCTTCTTAGTATATTACAGTGTTACTCTTTTGTAAGTTACGATTTCAAGACCAACAGCAAAGAATTAACAAAATAACTTTATTTCTGAAAACCCACCTGCAAGATAAGGAACCGGTTATGATCAAGATCAATTCCATTTGTCTTAAGCATCTTGGCAACCTCTTTGAATTGAACCTTTCGTCCATTAAGGGTGTAGTACGAGGAGCTGTCTTTGAAAGCCGTTCTTGATACCACCATCTCACTGTTTGGTACCACTGTGAAGTTTTCTCCTTCCTGTAATACATTATTTTGTTATAACAATATTTTTACAGCAATGAACCTTGTAGAAAGTTGCTGGATGCGGAAGGCGCAGAACCAGGTGTTGTGGCGCAAATTGAGAGAGGTCTATGTCCAGCAGTGGACGACAAGAGTCTAAATGATGAAAATGATGATGATGAACCTTGTTTTGTTTTAATTTAAATACATAATAATAGCATAGAATCTATAAAACTGGCTCTTATCATTTTTAATTTGTTGCTTTTGTTTAAGTTGAAATCAACAAGTTTGCTTGCAACCATAGCCAACTGTAAGCTAAAAATGTAAAACCTAAAAGGTAAATATTGTGTAAATAACCGTTACACTAAGTTTAAAATATTTGTTTTTCTGGATAGACTAATAAAAGTAGAAAAAACTCATACCCCATCAATAATCTTGCAGAAATGTACAGCCACGCTGGCACTGCTGAGGTTGGGGAATTTGCTGGATGAATGGATCAGTACTGATATCTTCTTAGACCTGATCTTTGTGGCTCGGTAACCAAACACAAATAACATAGAATCAATGACATTGCTTTTACCACTCCCGTTCGGTCCGATGATTGCTGTGAAACTCTGAAAGATATTAATAAATAATTAATAATAAATAAATAAATGTCACACAACATTGTCTAGTCATTTCACACTTGACACTGGCAGAAATGGTCACCGCAAGGAGACCCAGTTGCCATAAAATAAAAGAAGAAGAACATTGTCTAGTCCCAATTAAAGCAAAAGCTTGTACTATGGGTACTAGAATAACTGATACTATGGTAGAATCCAAATAACCGTGCATAAAAGGTCATACCGGCCCCTGTACCACTGCACGCCGAAACGGGATCGCGGCGAACCTAAACGCAAGGCGCCGAGCCGGCGTAGCGATAGAAGTCGGTGTAAACAAACGTTTATTGGTACGAGGGGATCATAGTCCGAGAAATTGTCATGTATTACAAACATTTGGCGTCTGTATTACAATGAGATAAAAATATTGTCATCATTATTTTATTAAATTAAGTATTTTCTATAACGTGCATTATTATCGCAGGAGCAACAATATTCTTGGATAGGTTAACGGTGACTACGAACCAGGGGGCGCTGTAATAAATATTTTTTTTACAAAACCATAACTGCTATGATCATAGATTTGGATGCGGTTTTCAAAAATGGGTTTTGTATTATTTACTTACGCTCTTTAAACAGTGTAAAATAAAATACAAAATCCCATAAAAAACAATACTTGTCAAAAAAGCAAGTCTCGCAACTCAGTTCTACCGTAACAGATGTGAGATCCATGTAATCCAAGTCGGTTATTAATTTATTCAGTCCCTGCTTGAGGAACCTTCTGTCTAGGAATATTGGTAAAATCGCCGACAGTATTCAGTGATAAAATCCGCTTTTAACTAACTTAAAATGAATTTACTAACATATAACATATATTTAATTAACATATAATAAAAAAATAATAAGCAAGCAAACGTAACTCAGCCTCGTAACCAAAAGACCCAAAATTCGTTTCTGCGCATTCAAGGTCGTATGCTCAAGATGTTTGCCCCGTATTAATATACGGTATACCGTAGTGCTGCCGTGGTATAACTAAAATGCCGTTATCTGCTCAAACCATTTTTTTGGATAACAAATAAAAGCCGCGGAAACCGATGTAACTTTCCGATGACAAAACTTATTTTATCTTTGAATCTCAAATAAATTTTGTCATCGAAAAGTATGTAACGGTTTAATTTTTCTTCCGCGGTTTTTATTTATTATCAAAAAAAATGGTTTTAGCAGATAACTGCATTTTAGTTATACCACGGCAGAGTGGGTTTAACACCTCTGACGTCTCAAACCCCTAACGGCAAACTGTAATAACTTCAAATTTATCGTTTTTTGGGGTGAAAGTTAAATAATGATAAATATCAATAAATGGTCAACTAATTTTAATTATTTAAGGAACAAATGTAATTTCCAATGATTAAGTTTATATTTGTGCCAAAAAAAAGTCCAATAACTGAGTTTTTGAATTAAAACCAAGAAACTGCTTTAGGAGTTTTTGTAATACATTATAAAAAAGAAAGTTGTTTTTAATCATTAAAACTGTGTTTTATTAAAAACATGACAAAAAGTGCAATTTTAATCCTTAAATTTTGGTGTTTTTGAGTTGTCGCATTCGCGGGCAGGCCGCAGGCGCGGCCGGTATTATGATATCAGTGAAAAGTCTGTATTGTCGTTATTTTGTACGGAGAGCGGCCGAGAGCGATATGTGTCGTAAAGTTTGGGCATTTCTTGGTACATGCAGGGTAAATGACCTTTTATGCACGGCTATTTGGATTCTACCTTAATACATATATACTTTTCTTTTGTAAATACATACTTATTATACATAGAAACACATAGGCCAAGACTAACCTCCAAGTTTAGGCACACAAAGATTTATTTTGAGCAGGAATCAAACCCACGACCTATGCATAGCAGGCAGCTGCACTAATAATACAGTAGTATAAATAGGTTAGCCAGTATTTGATAAATGTAAAATATTATTATTTCTACCAGTATTATGACATCCTTAGAATTTGAAGTAACTAGTGCATAAATACATGTAAAGTTGTGTTTGTATGTATTTAAAATAAATATATTATCTTACTATGTTTTGGTATTAGCACATTAGCAGCTTTGTCTAAAAGTTAGAATGATAGAAATAAGATACAACAGTAAAACTTTGTATTTTAGACAAAAAGCATGTTTGTATACGATTAGAATCTTTGTTAACTGGTCTTCGTTGACTAACCTTGTGAAAAGGGCCCAGAGCTTGGACGCCGGCGTAGCTTTTAAAGTTTTCATTCACAATGTGAGTAATAATCAACCTTGGGCCCTTTGAGTCAAACGTTAGCGCTGGAGCGGGCGCCGGCGGTATGTAGATATCACCGATACGGATCCCACCTTCCTCCTCTTCCTCTATTTGATCTATATCACCGAACAGATCATCTTGCTCAGAAGCTGTAGATGCAACATCTCCATTCTGATGATTTTGCTCTTCATCAACCTCCATAGGGTCGTCGACCCTTTGCTTTTTAGCTATCTGCATGGCTAGTAAATAACGCACTGTATGGATAGTTAAATTTACGTAAAATACCAATGTTTCAATGTACCAATGTCAATTTTTGATTCGGAAAATTTTAAACAATATCCGTTTGCATGAGCGCGATTTTTAGATTTTGATGCTTGTCAAAATTGTTGACAGTGACAGTACTGACATGAGAATAAACGTTCAGAAATTTTCAAATTAATTTACGTAATCCATAGAATGATAGTCGAAGATTTTGGTCTAATCACTATCTTTTTCTGACATGCTGTCATGTTTGTCAAAGTCAAATTAAACTCAGTCAGGTCAGTTGTCAAAACAAAAGATGGCGAACCGCACGGTTAAAGACGCGAAATCAATACGAGGTACAAATCCCCAATATTTGATAGAAAAGATCATCAGATCGCGAATATACGATTCTAAATATTGGAAGGAAGAATGTTTTGCCTTAACCGCAGAGCTTATGGTCGACAAGGCTATGGAATTACGTTACATCGGCGGCGTGCACGGTGGCTTCATTTACCCAACACCGTTTTTGTGTTTAGTTTTAAAAATGCTGCAGATCCAGCCTGAAAAGGATATTGTGGTTGAGTTTATAAAGAATGAGGAGTTTAAATATGTGCGTGCATTAGGAGCATTTTATATGAGGCTTACAGGATCGTCGGTTGATTGTTATAAGTATTTAGAACCTCTTTACAACGATAATAGAAAGTTGAGGCGGCAAAATCGCGAGGGTCAGTTTGAAATTGTTCATGTAGATGAGTTCATTGATGAGCTGCTTCGTGAAGAACGGCTTTGTGATGTTATACTGCCTAGAATACAAAAACGGCCAATATTGGAGGAGAATAATGAGTTGGAGCAAAAAGTTTCTGCTCTTGATGACGATTTGGATGAAGATATGCCTTCTGACGATGAAAATGTTGATAACGAAGTAAAAGAAAACAGGAGAGAGAAGGACCGAAGGGATAGGGATAGAAAAAGGGAAAGGTTGGTATTAAATTCATAGATTTGTTCTGTATGCACAACTAGCATCAGGGTGATGCACGTCTCGATCGCGTGATGCCTTGTTCAAATCAAATCAAATCATTTATTTCCATGGGCCCCAAGGGGCGCTTGATCATGTCAAAACTAACATCAAAATACACCGGAGCTTAGATTGACTTTAATTCAACTTAGAGATATGAATTAAAATCAATCCAAGTACCAGCTCTGATGGGTATTGCATCATGAGAAGAGCTGGTGAGAAACTCATCTTTTCAAATAATTCATACAATATTTGTTTGTTTTTTTGACAATAATTCTATGTGTAAGTTATAGCAACCAAAACAACATTATGGCTAAAGAGGTGGAGAGAAAATAAACTTAAAATTACACATTAAAATTTAGCCTATGTTATTCATATTCACATTCTAATAGTTAAGAAATTTTTGTACCCTTTGTTTTGAGTTAAATATTATCAACCAAAAATATCATATCATTCCTGTTTGTAATGTTAGCTTAGATTGCTATGAATCTGCCATCTGCATATTGTACAATATGTTAATGGAAAAAAATTACTGGCAATTAATAATCATCAATGCTCAAAAAATAAGATGATAATATTTGTAAATCTTATTTATTAAAATAACTTGCTTATTTCTATTGTTTATGTAAAATAGCAGTTAACATCAACATTTTAATATTTTTGAAGTAATTCAAAGATTCAAAGATTCAAATAATTTATTTGCATAAATCAGGTTTACATGGTTGGTACACAGATTAATAAAATGAGTTACACTGATTTATTACCCAAGCAGGCGTGCAAATTTCAATTCAATTATAATAAAAAAATGAAATAAAATAGTGACATTACATGCAGGCAATTATAATGAGATAATACATAATCATAATTTATAAAAATGTCACAGATTCCAAGCGAGTAAATTTCAGTCTAATAATAAAATAAAATAAGAATTATAACACAATATCATTCAGCAAAATAGTAAGATGTCAATATGTATGTGATGTAATTCTTACTTAAAAGGGAAACTTCAACTCTAAAACTGCCAATTTCAGATCCCCCATTATAAATTGCTGTTGTTGAAATATTGTTAGCAATCTAAGCTTTAATAGCATTTATTGGTAAAATCAGGTATCTTGAGGATTTTAAGTTAGCTGCAAATTAAATCTCACAGGTCAGTATTGGCTACGCTCAAGTAGGTGATTGTCGATTGGTTAAGCAGCCATCTGCAGCTAAGTTACACTGCAGCTCCCCACAATAATCTGTAAAAAAGTATAAGTTAACTCAATGTATAAAAATAACTTTTGTGGTGAGAAATAAATACATATTTTTGTATAAAAAAAAAACTTCTGATCTCTCAAGATCCCTGATTTTACCTATAACAATAATAACATTGTGGATTACCTTACCTACAAACTGCTGCTGATCACTACTGTCATCCAATTAGGTAGTGAGCTAGGCATTAGTATGATGAATATACATTATCATGAAGCTCATTTTACTTCTCTGCTAAAAATTGATTTTTAAATGCTGAAGTGAATATTTATAGTCACTCCAAGGCAATTAGACCAAGACTCCATCAAAGAGACACAATGAGTGTGAGATGTATTTATTAGAACCCTATAATTATTGGTTCTTTAAAACACATGTCCACTCAGCACACACATTTTGTTATTTACAAATCTCTGCTACAGGCTAGCCAGTATGTATCTTTACAAGCTTTGATGCATACACTTTGGTGAAATCCAGATCTAAGCCCAATTAAAATTGAATGCATGCTTGGAGTAGTGGTTTAAGCAGTTACCTCATCATTATCCACTGTTTTCTGATAAAGCCCAATGGACTATGTATGTGATTCAACAAAGATTTGTTTTGAGTCTGGGTGTGCTTTGTGTCATGTGAGATGTATTAGGGCCCTCGCCCACGACGGCTTTTTGTAGCGATGCAATCGCGCGTCCGCATTAATACAATCGCGAAGCGGTCGTTATCTGTGTGTTCTCGCCCACCGGCACAAATTCAGCTCGGTTCTCCACCCACGCACCACCCGCCCTCCGTTCTCTCCTCGATTTCGTCCGACACGGTCGCGCGTTTGCATCGATACAGTCGCGATGCAGTAGCGCGTTGCAAATGCGACTAACACGCGCTATTAGCGATGCTGTCGCGCATTCACTAAACGCGCGACAGCATCGCCTACAAAAAGACGCCGTGGACGAGGGCCCTTATTGTGGAACCACCACAACATGAACATTAATCCTGATTATCAACACAATAATATGTAATTATTTCTTTACTTTTCAGATCTAGAGAACGCGAACGACGCGAAAAAGAACGCAAGCGCGAGCGATCACGCAGTCGCGACCGTGAACGCAGGCGAGAGCGCGAGCGAGAACGGGAGAGGGAACGTGAACGCGAAAAAGAGCGAGAAAAGGATAGGTCTCGGGAACAAAGGGATAGAGATAAGGATAGGAGAGACAGGGACCGACATGATGGAGATAGGAGAAGAGATAGAGGGAGGTATTGATAAGAATAAATGTGTGTATATTAATAATTGAAATGGTTTTCTTTTAATTCCTTCCTCTTTTAATTACATATTTTCTTTACGAAAAAAAAATATTTAAAGAAATAAAACAACCACAGGCATGATTTTCTGGGTATATTTATAAAATTGCTTGTACAACTTCATAAATTATAAAAATAATTCTCTGTAATAAAGCAATACATTTACTATAAAATCGTTAACTACATTGGTCTATGTACAGTTAATAATTTATGAGTCAATTCACACTTGCCATAAAAAAACCCTCCTCTTAAGCATTGCTTAACCATCTCCTTTAGTTGATACTTATGCCTTCTTTAACAATTCACACACGGCAGCAATAATTTATTTAAATCTCAAAAAATTTTATTACATCTTTCCTACACACCAGTAATCTTTATTTACAGAGAAATATACATAGTTATTATGTTTATTTAACCAACTTCATAAAAAAGGAGATAATCTCAATTCACCGATTATTCAAAGACACCTGGACCAATTTGACAAATTCTGTTTCGGCCTGAAAGAGTGTACTTACATTAGGTCACGTTCTGGTGAAGGGATCCGAGAGAAATCGAGAGCTATACCTACTCAAATTTTAAAGACTTCTATCTATATTATTTTTAGTAATTAGATATTTGCATCTAGAGATCAATATCTGATGTTGCTGAGCTGATGCTGGAAAGTACATCTCCTCAATGGCGAGGATAATTCTTTAAATATAAGGTGCTTAAGACCAATTACTTTATTCTTTAAAGTTTTACACAGATGAGGCGAGACATTTAACATTATTTAAGTAGTTATATCCATACAAGTAAAGTGTAACAAAATAAACTAAATATGTATATATGGCATGCATTTATGGTAAAGATAGTTCACTAAAAATATATAAAGGATTTTGAAAAAAACGGACTTTCAAGGTATTAGTCGGTTTTTTTATCATTTTTAGGGTTCCGTTGCCTAATGGCAATTTTTTTTTCTAAACTGAATAGTTTGCGCGAGGGACGAATCCAAATTGAAAAAAACCGGCCAAGTGCGTGTCGGGCCACGCGCAGTAGGCTTCCGTAGCTAGTCGTAACAACATATTTCGACTTAAAAGGGATTTAGGTACTATCTGTATTAAACAAGTAACATCTTCATACAAGTCATTACTTTCAAAGGTTTTTGTAATTTGCACGAATTATTCTAAGTAACTGCATTTTACACTTTGGACCCCAATTACTCTAGAACTAATTAAGTTAAAGTAACCAGATAAATAGCGTCCTTCAGATAGGAAATGTTTGTAGTACACGAAACCAGCTAGCACGTATGACGAGATGTATGAATGTTAAGGAAGCGAAAGAAGTATGTAAGGAGCGAAGCACATGGCGTTCCATCGTCTCTGCCTACCCCCGTGGGATAAAGGCGTGATTTTATATATGTATTATTTATGTTTATTTATGTTTCAAGAATTTTGAACGAAATATTCTGAGTAACTGCATCTGACATTTCGGACCCCTATTCCTCTTGAACTAATGAAGTGAACTTATCCGCTATAGTTTTCCTTTATAGTTCATTACATGTACTACCGACACAATTTTTTTCAGATTTTAGGATCCAGTAGTTTAGCTTTTAGAGGGGGGGGGACGCCCTACTCGAACAAAAATTTGCTCTTTAAAGTTAATTATCTCGCAACCGGATCCCTAAATCAAAAAACTGTCTTAGGAACCCCTAAACGTTTTTAAAAGTCCTATCTAACAATACCCCACACTATGGGGTAGGCGACAAAAAAAAAAACATCCCTACTTTACATGTAGGGGAGCTACCTGAAAAAAAAATATTTTTCCAAATTTTACTCTACGACTTTCTTTGTTTAGTTAACATACATGTTTATGCAAAATTTCAGTTTTCTAGCACCAACGGTTTCGTCGCTATGCCGTGGACAGACAGACGGACATGGCGAAACTATAAGGGTTCCTTGTAGGTACTACGGAACCCTAAAAATGGTCCCCCCCTCCCACCGTTACATCTAAAATCAGGGAATGATAAATGTAGAAATAATATAATGATGTACTTACTTACTTACTTAGTGTTAAATTATGTGTGTGTATTACTAACATTGTATTATCTGTACTGTGGTGAACTTTATGGTACCTTGTATTTGACAGGTTGTTCACTTCCCTTCCTCTCTCTCTGCTCAAAATTGTGTTACGTGGAATGTGTTAATTTTTGTCCGTCTCCTTGGGACTCGGATATGTGCAAATAAAGCTGATCTCTCATGTAAATAGTGATGATTGTAATCGTAAATAATCCATGGTGTAATTAACACATAAGAAGCATTTGTGTGCCATATTATGACAATATAGTGTCTCAAATCGATTGCCGCCTATATTTATTTCATCCCACTGCGATTAGAACCCAGTAGACTTTGCAACAGGTTCTGGGCCCAGTGATTTAAACGAGTTTACACAAACGATTTAACAAGGCAAAGGGGCATTCGATTACCTTTTGAAATTTTGAAAATCAAAGGTAACCTAAAAGGGCACGATGCCGGGTGGTCATACGGCGCCGTCTACGGCGGGCACTGCGTCTGCATTGCCGGGCGGATTGCCGGCTCCAGCATCAGCATACGCGATACATGGATTCGATAAACTGGAAGGTGTCTCCAATTTCCAAACGTGGAAATTTGCTATGAAGAGCTATTTGGTGCTAGAAAATTTATGGAGCTCTGTCACCGGGGATGACACCGATTCTGCGAAGTCACAGCGGGCATTGGCTCGAATATCTTTGTGCATAAAACCGGCTTTGTTCCAATTGCTGTACGGAATTGAGATGGCTAAGGAAGCATGGCAGAAACTTGCAACCGTTTATGAAGATAAAGGCTTGTTTAGGCGAGTGGGTCTACTGCGCCGGCTGCATCGGGTTGAATTCGCGACGTTCGTGAATATGACGGCATACATTGATTATGTGTTTACCCTTGTTCAGCAGTTAGCCGATATCGGTAAGGTTGTAGAAGATGCTGAGATTGCGGAAATACTGTTGAGCGGTCTGCCTCAGGAATTTGATACGCTGGTATCAGCGTTGGAAACCGCATCAATTACCAGTGGGCTGACATCAGAACTAGTTCGTGCGAGGCTTCTGCAGGAAGAGTACCGGAGGATAAATTCAGAGAATGGTACTGGAAGCAGCTCCAACAATGCTTTTGCAGCTAACAGTTTTAGTAAGAAGAAAGTATTCAAATGTCACTTTTGCAAAAAGCCTGGTCACATAAAGGCAAAGTGCTATAAATGGAGGCAACAACAGCAGAAAGAAGATTCTAAACAAGAGCAAACAATGTCTGCTTCAACTTTTTATGCCTCAGCCAAGAAGACAGACTTTATTGTGGATAGTGGGTCTACATCACACATGTGTAATAATAAGAATTTATATGTAGATTTTAGAGATGATAAAACTATGGTAAGCTGTGCTGACAAAAGGGCTAAATTAGTGAGTTCTGGTATAGGGTCAGTGAATGTTAGCATTGATGGTATGAGTAACATTTTGAAAGATGTATTGTATATTCCGCAATTATCAGAAAATTTAATGTCGGTGAGCAAGATATGTGAGAGAGGCTTTATGGTTGTATTTAATAGGGATGGCTGTGTTATATACGATGATCAATGTACTATTGATGGTAAGCACATTATGTCTGGGGAGTTTCACAAGGGTGTATATAGGGTGAAAGGTACTTGCATGCAGGAGCAGTCAATGGCTACTCTTCATGAAGTGAAGGGATCACAGACTGCAAAGTTGGCTGTATCAAAGTTGAGTGCTGAGTTATGGCATAGACGGTTAGGACATCTGAGTGTGAATGGAATGGATGCTTTAAGGAACAATGCTGCACGTAATGTTTGTTTTCAGGCTGACAAAGGAGATCTACAGCAGTGCTCCGCTTGTCTTGAGGGGAAGCCTGTGGCCAAGGCTTATCCCAAGGGTCAAGCTAGACGTGCTGGTCAGCTACTTGAGCTCATCCATTCTGATGTCCTTGGTCCGATCAGTGATGACAGCTGGGGTGGTGCAAGGTACCTATTAACCTTGACTGATGACTTTTCGAGGAAGACCTTTGGATACTTATTGAAGAGGAAGTCTGAGGTATTTTCCTATTTTGTCATTTTTAAGACCTTGGTAGAGACACAGACTGGGTTGCGTATGAAATGCCTGCGTTCAGACAATGGTGGTGAGTATTGTAGTAAGGAATTTAAAACTTACTTACACAAGGAAGGTATACTTCACCAGTTAACGGTACCGTATTGTGCTCCGCAAAATGGCGTGGCTGAACGTCTGAATAGAGTTATTATGGAGAAGGCTAGGTGTATGCTTTTACAGGCAGGTCTTTGCAAGCGTTTTTGGGGAGAGGCAGTTATGACTGCTATCTATTTAAAGAATCGCAGCCCCACAACAGCTTTAGCAGGACAGGTGCCTGAGGAGATGTGGTCTGGTCACCATGTGAGCCTGGACCATCTCCGTGTTTTTGGCTGCATCGCCTATTCTCTGGTGGCGGAGCCGACGCGTACAAGTAAGTTGAATGCTAGGGCTAAAATGTGTATATTCGTCGGTTATTCGGAGAGTACTAAAGGATACCGCGTTGTAGAGCCATCCAGCCCAAGGAGAGTAATTTTGTCGAGGGACGTGAATTTTATTGAAAATAAGTTTTATAAAGATTTTAAATGCAATGACATGAAGAATAATCTTATAAATGAGGAATTAATTGTTTGTCCTGAATATTATAATGAATTGAATTCTGATAATTTTGTTTCTGAAAGTCCTAGTTGTGAAACTGAAGCAAATTGTAATGATAAATCCCTAAGTGATGGTAATAATTCAATTCAAAATGAAACAATTAATTGTAATGAAAATGATAATAATAATTCAGTGAATGAAATGAATCATACTTATGATTTTTCTTATGAATTTACAGATGCGGAATCTGGCAGCAGTGAGTCAGACAGAGAACGCTCTGTAGAGGAGCTGGAGACACAGCCAGCATCCTCAGGAGAGGCGTTGGCTCTCGGAGATGGCGCGACCAGTACGGGAGTGGCTCCTGTGACTGTCGGCGGCCGGTCTTTGCGTAATAATCGTGGTAAACCCCCTATAAGGTATGGCGATTATGAAATGAGTATGTATGCCAGCACATTGTTTGATGAACCGCAATCTTATGAACAGGCTATGTCATCTTCTAGTAGCAATGAATGGATGAATGCTATGAGGAAAGAATATGAATCACTATTGAAAAACAATGTATGGAAGATGGTAGAAAGGCCTAAGAATACCAATGTTGTGAAATGCAAATGGGTATACAAGGTGAAACATGATACGTCAGGAAATTTTGATAGATATAAAGCGCGCTTAGTTGCTCGCGGCTTTAGTCAGAAAGAAGGTGTAGATTTTTCTGAAACTTTTTCTCCTGTCGTACGTCATTCGACGATGCGTATTTTGTTTTCCCTTGCTCACCATTATGATATGTCTATAGAACATATTGACGTCACTACGGCGTTTTTGCATGGCGATTTAAATGAAATAATATACATGGAGCAACCTCCTGGTTTTGGTTCTGACGATAATAGGGTGTGTCTTTTGTCAAAGTGTATATATGGTTTAAAGCAAGCAAGTAGAATGTGGAATTTGAAAGTACACCAACTATTGACTGAGAATGGATATGTACAAAATAAGTGTGAACCATGTGTGTATGTCAATAGAAATAATAAGGATCTGACTATAATTGCTTTATATGTAGATGATTTTTACATTTTGAGTACATGTGATACTAAAGGCTTATGTAAATTGTTAGAAAGTAATTTTTCAGTTAAGCATTTAGGTCCACTTAAGAGTTGTTTAGGAATGAGGCTTTCTAGAGATAAGAATGTTTTGAAATTGGACCAAACAGAATATGTAAAAAGATTACTTAAACGATTTAATATGCAAGAATGTAAATATGTTACCACACCTATGATTGTTAATAATAAATTGTTAAAATCAGAATCAGAACCATTGGATGATAACATTTATCAATATAGACAGTTAGTCGGGTGTTTGATGTATCTTTCAGTATGTACAAGGCCTGACATAACATTCAGCTGCAGTCAGTTGAGTCAATACTTGACTCATTTTGATAATAGTCATTGGGTAGCTGCCAAACGCGTTTTACGGTATTTGGCGGGAACTATTAATCGCGGTCTTTGTTTTTACAAAAGTACAAGCTTGAACATTGAAGCTTATGCTGATGCTGACTGGGCAAATGATATGGCAGATAGGAAATCTTACACAGGTTTTGTTGTAAAGTTGGGCAAGGATATTGTAAGCTGGGAATCTAGGAAACAGCGTTGCATTGCCTTGTCGAGTACAGAGGCAGAATATGTAGCCATCTGTGATGTAGCGAAAGAGTTGTGTTTTATTAGGAATTTCATGTATGAAATTATTGATAAACGCCTTAGTATAGTTATCTTTAATGATAATCAAAGCGCTCAAAAATTGTTGTTGGCTAAAGAATATTCTCATAGACGTACTAAACACATAGACCTTAGATATCATTTTGTAAAAGATCTAATACAAAAGTATAATTTTGCTGTAAGATATGTTCCTACAAATAATATGACAGCTGATATATTCACAAAAGCACTTTGTTCTGTAAAGCATAATAAGTTTGTGAATGATTTAAATTTGAATTGATAATTGTTACAATGATGTTAAAATAATGTTTTTATGTATTGACATTATTGATTATGTATGTTATTGGATATTATATAGAGTCAACTTGGATTAAGCATGTAGAGACAGCATGTAGAGTCACTGGTTTTATGTAGAGTACTGTCATGAAGTCTGCATGTAGAGGCACTGTTTATGTATAACTCTAGCTATGTATTGTAGAATAGCAATGTTATGAATAAGGGGAAGTGTTAAATTATGTGTGTGTATTACTAACATTGTATTATCTGTACTGTGGTGAACTTTATGGTACCTTGTATTTGACAGGTTGTTCACTTCCCTTCCTCTCTCTCTGCTCAAAATTGTGTTACGTGGAATGTGTTAATTTTTGTCCGTCTCCTTGGGACTCGGATATGTGCAAATAAAGCTGATCTCTCATGTAAATAGTGATGATTGTAATCGTAAATAATCCATGGTGTAATTAACACATAAGAAGCATTTGTGTGCCATATTATGACAATATAGTGTCTCAAATCGATTGCCGCCTATATTTATTTCATCCCACTGCGATTAGAACCCAGTAGACTTTGCAACACTTAGTACATACCATGCAAACTTGCACTTAAAATTGGTTTGAACGAGATCTAATAATTAGTTTTTTTTTAATAAGTAATAAATCGTAAACCGCATTTTACCTTTCATTCAATCAACTCCAATATAATAAAAGAATTAAGAAAAAAGAATATTTAGATGTATAGTGGTACGGAACCCTACGTGCGCGAGTCCGACTCGCACTTGGGCGGTTTTTGTATTTGACACCTTCATTACCGCCGACCAACCTAAGATGACACACACAGAGATAGCGCGGATATTTAATATACATTATAGCTGTGGGTGAAGCACTTAACGCCAACTGATTTATTGCATTCCTTTGTTTCCCAATAGCTAGCTTTACATTGTAAATTGACTCTAATAAGCTCGCCGCATTTCATAATATACTACTCATTGGCGATAAGAAGAAAATCCTGGCTTCGCAACATTAGAGAGTGCACTGGCATCGCCAACGTAGAACACCTATTTCGCTTGGCAAAAGTTAGGAAGAAATATGCAGAGCTGACGGCCAACCTCCAGTAGTGGAGAGGCACCGCAAGAAGAAGAAAGATTGGCGATAAGATGAGACCTGAGCACAATATTCTCAGTATATAATACTGTACATATACATTCAGTATATTCTGCAGTGGCGAAGCGTGCCTTGGCAGGGCCCCATATAAAAAAAATGGAGGCCCTTATGAAGGATCAGAAAATAAAAAAAGTTAGCATAAAATTATATTTATTCATCATGATTATCTATCTGTCACTTTTACTATAACTTTTACAAACAATTCAAATTAAATATACTGATGTATTAAATAATTTATAGCTCATGATGACTATAGTTTTTCTAAAGTTTCTGCCTCTATGGACAATACTGTGAGGTCTGACAGGCGTTCATGTCCCATCGAAGTTCTTAGGTATTTTTTTCTTTCTTATTTACGCACTTTGGGGGCCCTCGTATGCCGGGAGCCAGTGTTGCCACCTTAGCCCTTTTGGGGCTAGATCTAGCACTTTTTATTGTAGGTGAAGTCGTTGTTTAATTATTTAGCCCAGAAAGGGCTATTTAGCCCTTTTTACATTTGTGTCATAGATATTGATGTTTGTAGATAATCCGTTGATACCATTTGTTCGATTATGGCAACATACCGCATTTATACGCCGCGCCGGTCCGGGTCTTCCCCGTGGAGTCTACAGAGTCGGCGGGGCATTCCTGGAGCGTTTTCTTTTTATAAACCGACTAATTTAAGATGTGTATCAAAACACTATTTTTCATAAGTTGATATATCAATTGTTTTTGCAATATAAAAATAATATGAAAGAACATTTATTTTTCCCTCATTAAAAGTCATTCGCCTGAAGTTCATCTTTGTAATTTGAGGTTTTTCATAGAACATTGTAATAGTTTGAGTTTTTCGTTTTTTTTTGAGTTTTCACGTTGACAGCCCGATCTAGACCTTTTTAGTTTCTTCAACTGCCCCATTTCTAAAATTGAGGTGGCAACACTGCCGGGAGCCCCGTATAATTGATACGGCAGATACGGCGGTAGCTACGCCCGTGATATTCTTTATGTAATGTATTCTGAGGTGCTGTACATACTATGGTCGAAGCCGGCGGAGAGCGCAAGTCGCCACTAATCGCATATGATTGGGGTTACATTGGCTAAAATTTTAAAATTGGTCGTTTCCGCCCATGACCCAACATGTAAATAGAGAATATTTTAATATAGGAAGCTTTTAGAAAGTTCATAACAATTAATACCTATTATAATACCGAATTTTAGATATTATTTCTAAACATTCTATCTACATTTATGTCTTTAGAATAACGATACATTTATTTTTTCTACCAATTATATCTCGAGCAATAAATTCAGAATATTATTATTCAGTGCAGAAATTATAGTATATATTTGAATAGATTATACTTTCAAACATTTTTAAATAACTAACTGATGGAAGTAGTAAAATAAATTACAAGTGCTGGCGACACAAAAATAAAAAAATATAAATTATAAAAGTTACACAAACTGAAAATTTCAATATAAGGTCTGTAAAAAAAAATTGCGGACTCTCTTTCTAGATAAAATCAAAGGTTCAAACAATCGATAGACACTGAATCCGAGGGTGACCAATCTGGCCAACATAAAAACCGTCAAGATCTTTGATTTTATCTATAACTTCCACTAATTAACCATATCATTATAAATATTTACACAATGAACAATGTGATTTTGAAATCTGAATACATATTATTATATGAGCATATATTATAACACAATCTTTTTATAATTTTGTCTATCTACACAATATTTTCATGTTTCTAACTACAACATTCATCCTTGAATAAGTAATATCGAGTATTTCATAGCATTATATTTAAATTGCAAGATCTTTGTTAAGCAACCTCTAAAGCCTGGTAACACCAAAGCCGAGACGCCGAATGCCTATATTCAACAACCAATTTCTTATTTCTAAGACATTGTATTGTAGGGATATTTATAAGTTTGATCATTCAAATAAATTGTTTTTTCTATTAAATAACATATATTATATTATTATTATTTTTTGAGTTTTCTAAATAAGTAGTCCAATATTGCTAGGAATGCATATAAAGCAAATTAATAATTAATATTTTGCAGGCTTTTTAATTACTATATAAATAGTATTAAATTTAGGTTTCTTAACGAATAAATCTCAAAATCGAACTTTTATTTTATGCACATGTACAAATCTTTGATTATTATTTCATATCACAGTTATTTTTTATCTGATACAACTGTCCTTACATTGCCAGGATTATAAGCAAAACTAGCATAGTGTATGTATACGTTGTTAGAGGATGCTCTCCTCTGAAAATATGCCGAGGCCCAAAGGACCATTAATTATTACATAAACTAAGCACTATATGGGAGAGGAGGTGGAGGAGGGGAGGTTCTAGGCTTACTGTAGGGACACAGTGCAACCGGCGCATTTTTCTTATGGCGGTACCCGCACATAATAAATGACGGATGACATATGTCAAAGTGTGCTGAATCGCGATAGCGGAGTGTTCACAAAGAGTACATATATACCACTTCCAATACGCTACATTTGGACAGCTGTTCGGGAGGCAATACCACCAAGCCTGGTCGGAGGATCCCTTTGTGGTGGAGGAACATCACACCCAGTTCCTCTACAATCTATTTAAGTGGGTGCTTAAGTTTAGCCGCCCGGTTCGCCAGTCGCCTGCCCGTATCGCTAGAGATAGGTCGTAGTTAAGTTAGAATAATGTAGTTAACAAGTTTTATATATAATATGAATTCTGGTACCATAAACATTTAGTTTAGTAACCGTTTCAATTAATCCAACATCTCTTGAAAACCCCTACAGAATACAAATATATGAACCCCACACTTACTTGAAAGGAGATGAGAACATAATTATTTGCTGACAATGGAGAGAGGGGTCTAAAATCGCAAAATATCTCCTTACGTAAAATTTGAGCAACCCCAAGACTATGCTAGTTATAATATTTTAAAGCAAATTTTAGCTTTGCTGTGCCTTTTTGTATTTTATATAATATTAAAGTTGAAAAATTAAGCATCCAGCAGGACTCAATCCTGCACCCCCTGGGTACTGGTGACACTGGCAGAGTTGAGAAGTTTCAAGTCTAGCAGCATACGAATACATAGCTGAATTGGCAAAGCATTTAGGGCGTATACCCAGGGGGTGCAGATTCGAGGCCTGCTGGATTCTTAATTTTTTAACTTTAATATTGTATAATATGCTAGTTATATTTTAATTTTTATTCTTCAGCACTAGAGTTCCTATTAAAAGAGTTTTTGATCATGCCACTGAGCGACGGCACACTGAATCTTGGCTAGAACGTCGGTGCGTGCATTATGAATATCCTCTGTTCTTCTTTCTTGATCCACTTTAGAAGACGGTCTACTGCCTTTATTGCTTGGTCTTTTTCCATTAGAGGGTCGAAGGTCACGTAGAGCTCGAAGCCGTGGGTTACCTGTGCGAAGTTAGACTTTGTTATTGACACACTTGATTTACAGAAAAAGTATTAGGGTGTTATTACACAATGGAACAATGCCTTGTTCGACGAAGATCGATTGATGTCTATTACATCAGCTAAGGCTTATTTTATGTAGCGTACGACTGCTTACGATAAAAATTGTACTAAGGCGCAAATGCGCAGTTGCTCGGCTCGGCAGTTTTCTCTCCACATTCACGCCGTTAGGTCATTAGGTTTAGTTAATAACATAAGTATATATTTCTGGTACCAATAAATAAAGTATATATTTAGCACGCGACCTCTATGATTAACATCAACATGAAGGACCCCCTACAGAAGGATGGTTTATAGGCTTCTTAGGAGAAAGGCCTCACAAAACGATTTCAAACAGCTCCCCGGATCATGACAAGATCTACCATCCATCTAGGGGGGCAGATCTACGCCTCGTAAGCCGGCTATGGCCGCCACTCGAGATTTTTTTGGTCCCAAAGGCCATCTGTTCTTCGAGCAATGTGTCTGGGATTGCCATGTCAGCTTAGCGACTCGCTATGCTATATCGGTTACTTTTGTTTGCCTACGGATCTCCTCTGCTGACCGACCTTGAGCCTTATCAAGTATTTGTATATTGTATTTATTTATTATCAAAAAGGGTTACATTTTGTAGGTTTACAATTTTTCTGCCAAACTGCTTAGCAGTTTGTCGGCAAAGAGTTCTCTTCTGTTTACAAGTTATTTAGTATATAAATCAAATGTAATTAAGAGCTAAGATTGTACAATGCACATAACAATGTTGTACTTGTAATGTCGATACTTATACAATTGGCAAAAACTATAAACAAATCTACAGTCCTTATGTATATAATTTGTATGACGTAGTAATTCTAAAACAGCAAATACACCATGTCTGTTAATTAAAGAAAATTTACATAAAAACTCGTATACCTAGGTATGTTTAGGGGGATCAGTAAGGACATCAAAATACATAAATTCGTCCATGCCCGTTTCATAATGCCGGCACGCATGCATTTATAGTGTTGCATGCGGGCCGGCCTATACGCTACGGGCATAGTGACATGTAGTGCTTCAACAACATTTTTTTCAATTGGACTTTTGAGTTAATACCATGTTCAAAATCTGTAGGCAATTCATTTATCAATGTTGGTGTGATCCATTTTCTGGTACGCTTACCGAAATAGTTTTTAATTTTAGGTACATTCAGCTTATTCTTTTTAGCCATACGGGTTGGGTAGTTATGAATCCGTTTCTGTTTGTTTATTGTGACATAAAATTGTTCTATTATAATAAGTAATTAATAATAAGTTTAAAAATAAATCGAAAATGACTTACCCAAGCTAAAACCGTATCAAGTGAGTTAGACCTAAATATCAGCTTGGCCGGTGTAGAAGTACAATGTATTTGACTGCAGAACTGCCTGTAATTCCTCACGTAGTCTATATCCGACAACTTCTCAGCTTTTTTCACCATTATATCACCTCCTTCCTTATGCCTGATCCTGTAGTCTTGGAGCTTGTCCAGACTTATAGGGTCTGATGTGAATAACTGTGCTGTTGATTTACATTTGTACATAAAGTGCCTGAAAATACAAACAAATTCTAGTTAAAACTTGCTTGTGAAATAACTTGTTCCTTGGGATTTTTCTAAGATTACAATATCAGACTCGATTGCCTCGTTGGTGTAATGGTTAGCGTATACAACTGCTAAACGTGAGGTTTCAGATTCGATTGCCAGGTCGCGTAAAATGTTACATGGTATTTTGATATTGATATTTCTTAATACATGACATGACAATAAGCTTTATTATTATTGAGAATACGGGTTTCTCACGTTATTTTAGTCGGGATATGCCGTGTATAAAATAACGGGAGTATTCTCAGTAATGTCTTCACCTCACGTCGGTTTTAATGATAATCTTTATCCTCATCTATATAAGTGAAGATAGGGCCGTCTTAAGTCTATTCTGCGCCGGGGTGCGGGACTCAGCCTGCGCCCTCTTTTTTTTTTACTTTTGGAGTAGTAATGCGGTATGACATGCGCCGAAAGCGTAATAAAAGAAAAAAAATATTATTGTTGATGACTACTTTTTTTTTTGCTTGCGCATAAATTTTTGTCGTAAGTAACTAGTATATAAAACTGCAATGGCGTTAAATTCAATTAAATATCCTAAAATTCAATGCTCGAAAGGTGCACCGCACTCCTTGCACCCCCTGGTAAAGACGGCCCTGAGTGAAGAACAAGAATTTAAAATTCTTATTGATTATTTTTATAGCATTTAGCTATGCTTAGCAAATTATACTAAGAGATAGTTGAAAAATTATGGGACTAGCAGGTTTTGAACTAGCGACTTCTGCATACTGGTAAGAGGCGACCGTAGCTGAGTGGTTGAAGCGGCTGCCCGGTATGCTGAGGTCCCAGTTAAAAATCCTGCCAGTCTCATATTTATTTCAATTGTTATAAGTACAACAATATTAGTCATAATGTAAATTCAATTCAAACATAACTAGATTCTTACCTAATTTCCGGAATCCCAATATGTTTAAGAGGATTCGTCGTAGGCAGTTCTTCATTCCTATTCAATGCGTCGTTGATAGCTACCAAACAGTTAGATCGCCTGAGCTTGTCCGCAATCGTGTGTTTGGCTTGAGAGAGAGGGAAGAAAGCGTCTCTTTGCACTGTTAGCAGAAGGAGACACGCTTGACAGTCTTCTGATATGTAGGATACGTGGCCGTGAAGAAAACCTCTGTAAAATTAATAGTTCTTATAATTTTTCAAATCTAAGAGGTACTGTTTGACAGTTCATTTATGCAAAGAAAATATACCTTAAGTTAAAGGAATAAAACTCAAGAAAACAAGGATCTTCTTTACACTCAAGATAGTGTGTTTTCGAGGAATTTTAAATCCAATACAATACACTCCAAAATATTAGTCTATGGTTTGTTCGCGTTAAGAATGCAGTGAGTCATCATTGTCCACCGGCCTAGCCCCGCCCTCTAATCAAAGTAACCAGTTGAAGGCATTGCTTCCAACATATTTTTTTTTTATTTTTATCAATTTTTCATTTTATTACTCACTAGTTATTGGACATTTTATCTGTTGACATTTTGTATTCTCTATTATTTATCCTAATTTTATGACATTAATTGTAATATTTTGCTGTTTCTATTTATTATCGGACTTTATAATGTTAAAATAATATTTAATTGAATTAATAATTTTTGCATGTCATGTAAATGTGATAAAAACATGTTAATATTATTTAATTGTAAGGCCTTATTGTACCATGTTTTAGCAAAAAAAAAAAACGTAACTTGTCCTTTCATTTGTGTTAATCACTGCATTATTAACGCGAACAAACTATAGTTATATAGTATAGCAGACTTTTTGAAATTAATAACGGCTCTTACCCCTTACTAGCAAGATAGTGGACATGTGTATTACTTCAATGACTAGATGTCATTGAAGTAATACACATGTCCACTCTCCACATCCACATCCACATCCACATCCCTCCTCTATACTTAAGTTTTGTAATATTCAACAGTCTTTTTGTCTTGTTTTCAGTGCTGTGTCTAATAAACACCATTTATATGTTTTAGCTGATAATTCATAACTAGACAATACTTAATTTTAAAACTTTAATATTATATAAAATACAAAAAGGCATAGCAAAATTATAATTTGCTTTAAAATATTACAATTATTAGACAATACTTACGTAGAATCAAACTTCGGCAAACAAATAGGCGTCCAGCTCTCCGCTGTCTTGAAAGATTCTGAGCTCCGCACGAGATTGAACAAGAGATGTATATCCGATGGATGTAACGTGTACTTCTTCATCCGAACTAAAGTGATCAGTTGGTTACCAGCTAATAGTATTGCGAAGACTAAATCTCGAATCTTGTTGCAAGTAGTTTGAATAGCGCTGGTTATGTTTTCGCGGGCTTTTTCTGGTAATGGTAGACATCTTACTGCACCTAAAATGGAAAAACGCCAGAAGCAATTACACTATCCAACGGTCCCAATGACAAGGCCAAATACGCACATTCATTCACTCAAGCACACCCAGTGTCAGAACGAATCTTGCCCCAAGTGGGGATCCAACCCACAACTCCAGTGCGGCGAGGCGACCGCTTACACCACACGTGCAGACACGAGGTTAAAAATTAAGAATCATTGTGTCATCAATTCAAATGCTTGCTTTGTCAATTGCTATTAAAAAAAAGAGATGGTAAGAGAATTGCCTTGCGTATCTTGCATCGTTTAAATGCGACGAAATTTAGAGAGAGAAAACGTATTGTCTTATGACTCTGTCTTTCACCACTTTGCAGAGCACCTGAACCTACGAGGCAAATTATATAATTTGCTAAAGAAAGTCCCGCAATACTATGTTGATACTTGGTAAAAAAGTGGATTAACTAACTGTCCTTAATAAAAAGATATTAAAGGATATGAGGTCAATAAGATTTTTTTTCTTCTTTATTTTCTTCCTTATTCCTATTTACCTTATTTTTAATAGTTATCCTTTTTTTATATACTGGGCAATGCCTGATGCATACCACAGATCCGGACTGAGTCAGTGGTTATGTCCGAGTTGCACGGACTATAACCCAGTGTGTTCCGTCTACAAGACTTTGCTGGGTGCCCGGTATCGCTCGCGCATAGACGTTGACAATTAATAGTTATCCTGGCTAGACGATAGCATCCACTTACCTAATAAAAATGCGGGGTCCTTCTCCATAAAAATAAGTAAATGATCAATAAGTCTCTCGGCACCGGACAATAATCTCCTTAAGTCGTAGTTTCTCCTCTGTTCAAATATCCTGTTCAGCTGCGTTAATGTAAGTACTGATACTATTTGATTAAATGCATACCTGCAATATTTTTAAAATAATGATATAATGCTGTTGTGGCAAGTGAATCAGTGCTAACTGAAAGAGAGTGTGTGATTTATTGTAGTCTTTGCATTAATAATAGCAGCCCTGTATCTAATACATGTCCCACCACTGGAGTTGGGCCTCTTCTCATGATGAGAAGCGTTAGGCCATAGTCTACCACTCTGGTAAAGTGCGGATTGGTAGACTTCACACACCCTCATGCACTATCAGGCATGCACTCTCAGGCATGCACTCTCAGGCATGCAGGTTTCCTGACGATGTTTCTATAATATTTCGAAAGATTGTAGATTTACGTGTACCAACAGATATTTGACAAAGAATATAAATTATAACAATTACATAACATAACCTAGCGTAATGTTATATTACCCAGAAGGGTGTGGCAGAGGAGTACAACACCCACATTTCACCACATTACATTTAGGTTCCATGGGATAGGCGGTAAGCCTATCTCCATCCACTGGGCACAATTCCACACAAGGGGATGAAAGGTTCACAAATAACCCTATGCCCGACCCGGGAATTGAACCCGAGACCTCGCGTTGATAGGCGCATACGCTAACCACTAGATATCTATGAGTTTAATTTAATGGTTACTTACGTTAACTGTAAAACAAGCTGCGTCTCACTTTCATTGGACTTTGACACAGCAACCAGTATCAAAGGTCCCTTGACTAGAAACACTGCCTTGCAATCCTTAGTGGTGATTGATCTCAAGATATCCTGGTTTTGTTCCTCTACCACACTGACGAGAGCCTGAATGACTCCACATAGACCAGCTAGCTTGTCTTCATTGCCATATCTGAATAAGAAAAAAAAAATACTAGTACATTTTTAATCTTGACTGATGTTTGAAGCTTTAAGAAACAGTGATTTCTGCCATTCTCTGTATATAAAGAGGTTAAACCATTAACATTAGTGTACGGAGAAACCGTACACCATAAGCATTGTCAGCATTTACATGCGCGCGGGCAGTGGGCATCGTGTCTTTACCTAAGCATTTACGTTAGTTCGCGATCTTTCCGCATCGGCTAAAGACACGGCTCCACTCCACCAAACCGCGCGCGTAGCCTTCTTTTATATCATTACATGTTTAAGTACTAATTTACGTGTTTCATTTGTGGACCTTAACGTTAGGCTCTACAATTAGTGATAAAAGGCAACTATATTTTCTGTCCGCGAAATATTAGATCTGTCAGCAAATTAGTAGATTTGTCTAATTATATATTTTATCACAATATAATAGATCTGACTGCGAAATAATAGATCTGTTAGCAAAATGATAGATTAGTCAGCTTAGTAGTCAATATCTTGCTGTCAAAAAATATAGTTCAACAAAATGTATTATCTTGCTGACAGATCTATTATTTATCATATTTTAAAGCAAAATTTATCTTATTTTTTAAGTGTATAAATTACAATAAGGCGTATTAAAGCCATAATTTGTTGTAAAAACTATTACAAGCATTTGATAAAATGTGTCATCTTTAGACAGTTTCGAGTTGGTCTAAGCCCTAATGTTCTCTGTGTGACTTATCACTCATCAGACAGGTGGCACTAAAACCAAGTAAGGTTCACAAAGCTAAGGTATTTACCTACAATCTAGCACAAAGAGTTGAGAAATTTCGGTTCTGCATACATTTCGAGCAGCATACAAATATATAGCTGAATTATCGAAGCACCTGGGATGTTTATTCCTATGTTTTAACCCTAATATTGTAAAAGATCTATCTATTATTTTGCTGAGAACCATTTCCAGACAAATTTATTAAATTGCTTACAGATAAAATAACACCCTTTTCAAAATAGCATTAAACATGCATGTTTAAAAAGATTACTAGATCTATTGATTTTTGGTTACCTATATTGCAGTCTATTTGTTTTATTTTTGATGAGTATGTTTTTTGATACACTTGGTTCATTTTAAAGCAGAAAAATGGTGCAATTTAGTTAGTTATGGGAATATAAGTAATAGGTTGTAACCAGGTCATAGCCAGCATTTTGATGCACAAATTTCTGTTCAAGAGTTAATTGAATTTCTTATTGCTTGTTTGTTAAGAATATAACTTTCAAAATACATTTAATACAAGATAGTAAAATAAAAACTGTCTTGTCATTATAGTAAATGTATAGACTTACCTAGAATAAATAGGTTTACCAGCAGAACTTAGTATAAATACATGTTTTTCTTTATTTACTAATTCGGGTGTTTGAAGATAATCATCTCTTTCATCATCTGTGTTGTCGCCATTCTGCTCTGTTAAGTTTGAGTTACTTGTTGATGCTGACATGGATTCCTGGAAATATGGATTATTGTTCTTACTAGTTGTATTGAACGCGTCTTAACTTGTTAAGACTGGGTGAAGTATTATGAAATGAAATGAAATGAAATGAAATGAAATGAAATGAAATATTTATTTGCTCAAATATGGTATGTACATTACGGTCTTACAGATATAAATAATAGTTCCACATATTCTACCACAAGTGGCGTGCAAATACATTTATAAATTTATTTAAAATCAGTTTCTATTATAAATTCTTATCATCTAGGTAATCTTTTACATTGTAATAATTTTTAATTTGTAATAGTAGCATCAACTTCTTCCTAAATAATAACATTGGTAAATTAATAATATTTTCAGGTAAATGATTATACAATTTTATAGACATATAGTAGGCATTTCTCTTAAGCAACTCTAGTCTAATAGCTGGCAGGCATAGCTTATTTTTATGTCTAGTTCGGCTACTTTCTTTGTCACAAAATCTTTTAAATAGTTCAGGGTGTTTTTTCACAAACATACAACCCTCAAATATATACATGCAGGGTAATGGCAGTATTTTATGTTTTTTAAATAGTGGTTGACAGCTGTCAAGGTAGTCAGCTCCACTTAATGCACGTACACATTTCTTTTGTGCCCTGAAGACTCTAATAACATCCACTGAATTGCCCCAAATTATTAGACCATATCTGATTACCGATGATACATAGGCGTGGTAAGCGGTTTTTGCAGCATCCAAATTAACGGTGAGTTTAATTTTCTTTAAAGCAAAGACAAAGCGATCTAACTTATTTACAATCCGGTCGATGTGAGGCTTCCAGCTACAAAACTGATCGACGGTTATTCCCAAAAAAATACATTCTTTTACATTTGATAGATGAAATTCATTATAATTAATGTCAAGTTTAATAGGATTCGAGTTATATGTCTGAAATTGGATTATATTAGTTTTTGTCATATTCATTTTTAAATTATTATGGTCTAACCAATTCTGTGCATTGTGTAATGTCAAATTAATTTTATCTTCTATGTCAGTTTTGTTATTGCCCTTAACGATTAATGTGGTATCATCAGCGAACAGTATACACTCTGTTTGAATAGCATCATTACATAATGCTTTGTCTTTGTTCCCTAGAGGCCTAGACAATAAAATTTCAGACTTAATTTAATTTGGTAGATTTCATAGAGCAGGAAATAAATTGTATTAGTAGGAGTAGTTGTATACAACAGACAAACCACAGAGCTTCGAATACCATACTTGTTTCTAGTGAAACATCTTATCGAAAATTGTATTTTCAGAACAAGTGACAAATATGTAAGAACATATTTTTGTTCAAATAAAATGTATTCTTATTCTTTTTATAGTGTGGGCGTCATTCATATTAACAAAGCATTAATTCAATAATGATTATTATTCACGCATAAAATAGTTGTTTTAAATTGAGACAACTCTTCGATACATACGAAATTCTTTGTCGAGAAACATCTACTAGAAAAGCTGAACTAGGAATTTAAATAACAAGCAGTTTGAACAAGAGAATAGATATTCACTCACATCTTTACTTTGTAAATCATCACTGGATTTCGTAGATTTTATCTCCGCGTTCTCACCAATCTCACTTTGAATCTCAGAAATGGTGCTGGCCTTACTATTTAGTGTAATATCCCTGTCCTGCAGGCTAGAGCTCATCTCTGAAGCAAACTCCTCGAATGAGTCTGTTGGGTTCAAAATGCTTTCAGGACATGCCCCCGGTTCCAAATCATCTGGCGGATTCTCTTGAACACTACTCGGAGGAACATATTCCTTGGAAGTAGAGGCCATTGCAAGGTATTTTTATATTTTATTCGTTTTTAAAAGTATTTCTCTGATCATTACATGTCAAACTCAAATGTCAAATCGAAATTTATACGACATTGAACTTCTGATAGTTCTGATTGAAATGCTATCTTACCTTGTCATACCCAGTATAATTCGATTAGCGCTATCTCTGTTGTATGCTTAAAAGTTTAAGACGGTTTAGATTGGAACGCGGCAATGTGGGATCCACAGAGATAATGGATGTCAAGATGCAACATGAAGTTAATTTGACAGTTAGACTAGCAAAATAATTTATTGTCACTGCTATAGTGATGTTCTTCATTGTCGATGTGCCCATCAATTAGCTGATATAGTGCAAACTATGTAAGAATAGAAGTATAATGTTGAATATTTTGATGTTGAGACAAATCTGTGTGTGATACGCAAAGATTTGTTCTGACTCTGGCCGTGCTTTGTGTGTGTGACATGTATGTTTTTGAACACCCCTGTGACACAGGAATTATTCCTAGTATTAAAAAAAAACATTACTAAACAATTTGTATTTTCATTTAATTGTGTCTTATATCCATGATTTTTAAGGATTTATTCTTAATAAACCGCAATCGTACAACGCGCCGCGCCCTTGCTGAATTTTTGACATTTAAGACGTCAAATTACCTGGAACGCGTATATAGTTTTGTACGCTTAGTAAAAATAAAAAGTAAATTGCTACGTATCGTCAACGACCGGAACGAGCTATTTATGCTGGGTCCACACCGAGCCAACGAACGACCAACGAAGGCTAGGGATGTGATAAAGTTATTCGCATCACCTATATACATTACGTTTCATTCGATTTGAATTTGTGTGTAGCTTATGTTTGAATGTGTATTGGACCAAGTAAACGATGAAGACTGACGGGACTCGCGAATAATCCACTCGAAATGGCATCAATAGTTAAAAATAAGTAATTGCCACTTGATTATTAACTTATGTAAGTTATTAATAATCGAATAAACACTAATCGATATATGTCAAGCGAATAATTTTGTAACATCCTTAGCCGTTCGTTGGCCTTCGTTGGTCAGGTGTGGACCCAGCATTAAATGTTCGTTGTTCGATAGAGATGTCCGAATCAATGCGCATCGAATACATAGAATCGATAATATAAAGACATCGATTAATTATATTTGATATATTGTTTGAAATAAAATTAAATAACATTTGCAATGTGGTGTGGTGATACATCACACGATTCAACTGATAATTATTTGTAGAAATTAATTCGAAAGCAGCGATAGCCGGGTAAGAGACCGTAGGACTGCGAAGTCAAACACGGCACACAACTCTGTCAATAATACTTAAAGATGAAACTGGGCCTAAGACTAACATAATATTATTATACCTAATATTATTATTTTCTTTTTTTTTTATTCTAAGAAATCAATTATTAAAATTATGATATCTTATTTACATTACAATCTAGCCTATCAAGACTAATATTATAAACGAAAGAACGTTATAGTATTTCCAATCTTATATTAAGACATATAGGCTGTCAAGAAAGAGTAGATTTGGAACTAATTTTTTTGTCTGTTAGCAACATTGTCAAAACAATGACAGATGTCAATAAATAATGTAAACAGAATTTACGCATTGGTAAATTTTATTTATAAGAGTATAAAACGGCAATTAAAACAGGAAAAAAGTAATAAACAATGAATAAAACTATCCGAAGGTCTGGAAGAGAAATAATTTACAATGTATATAAAAGATGTTTAATGGAATATGAGGCAAAAAAAATTCGTTCGGATATCGGCAATGTTTATCAAAGAACCGCTGATATGACCGGTATGTGAGAGTTTAACATGTTGTTTTTAGTCAAATCAAGTATAGGTAATGGATAAAACCAAAGCTGTTTTGAATTTGTTGCTAAAATAAGCGGATTATTCAATAATTAAAACTAGCACATTGGTTTAGTTGACGTTTGTTGTACTCAGTGTTGCGGTATAGCGCGACTAGGTTAATGTTGATACTTGAGTATAGTTTATGTAAATAACATAAAATAATATCACGCATGGGCGTAGCCAGGGGAGGTGTTTAGGGGTTCAAACCTCCCCTCACTCCGAAATGGCTCGGACTGCTTTATCTTTTCTGCTATATCTATGATTTTTACTTAATTCAGGTAAATCAGTAAGTACTATTCGAAGAATTGTACGAGGAGGAGCACAAAATAGAGGCGTATTTCTTACACCAGGAAAAAACCGAATAGGTCGTCCGAAGAAAATTTTAGATAACTTTGATTTGTGTGCTATTAGAAAAAAAGTTAAAATTTTTAACGCTAACCACTAGACCAACGAGGCAGTTTAATAATATGTATAGAAAGAAAAGATTTATTAAAATACTTAAAATAAAATATTTTTCAAATATATTTTTCTTTTATTTTTTGGTAATTGATAAAAACAGAGGACAGCAAAACCACAAATCAGCTTGGCAAAATAGTCTGGAAACGGAAACCTATTTATGACTGCTTGCTGTACAAATTAATTACATTATTTTTACTATTACTTAGTGCCGATTTCATCGTGTTAAACCGACGTTTAACGGTTAGCTACAGCTTTTGATATAATGGGTAATAATAGAATTTTTTTTATTTTATTTTATATACAGCTAAGTATCAAGTCCTGGGAAGTGAACTATATGGGTTGCCATACGAACAGTAGAACAGCACTCTAGCGCCCCTATTAATTTCAACTCTTTCTTGACAGCCTATAAATATATTAATAATAATTGGCAACTGATTTCAGGAGCTCCGACCAAAACTTGGGGTAATCTTCATCATTAAGACTTAAGACGGTGGATTCTGTGGTGCCTATGTCTACATATTTCATTGTTTTGTCGTCAAATTCAGGCCAGGTGCCCTCAGGTTGCAGAGAAGAAGTGGGTTTTCTGAAAATAAATCATCATACTTGAGTAAACACCCACACTTGACCATACTTATCGTATTTCACCATATATAAATACTTAAACCTTATGGGTTAAGTAAATTGCTTATTAAATGAAATTCTTGCAAAAGAAAACAAGTAGCAGCACCGAACTGATCCGGGAATCGAAACCGAGATTTTAAGATGAATAGTCGCATTCGAGTTATTATTGTAAATCTGTACATACCCGCTGTGAACGAAATTCCGGATAACTGTAGTATAACGGACGATAATGTCAAACTCTGTGCTATTTAGATCCAGGAACAGGCTAAGTGATTTTGGATCAAATAAATGATTCAAGTCATCAATATGAGCAGCGCCAATCACATTGTACAGAGCGCCACTTTGTCCATAAACATTTCTCCTTGATATTGCAGAAAACTGGTACATGTATTTTGGTTTGCTCGTTGGAATTTTAGAAAAGTATCGAAGAATATCATACTTGAAGAAAGCATCGGTAATGTAAGTAACAAATTCTTTCATTGCGGCCGCATTGACGCTTTTGTTTCCCATATAATAATCACGCACTTTTGTACCAACGTCAATACCAACGTCTGGTGCAAAATTCTCCAATAGATAAGTCGGTGCAAAGTTTTCAACAAATGCATCGAACTGTTTCAATAAAATATTTATACTTTGATACGCGATTTTATTAATACCCTCTAGATTAGTATGACCAAATAATATTTCTGCTTCATTAATATGACTAAAGTTTTTAAACAAGTTCTCCGATAAGAAATTATTTTCTCCTTTGAATTTTTCTACGGTAACTCCAAACCTTTTGAATTTTAATGCTGCAGCGATTTCTTTTTCAGCTGCTATGACATTGAGTTGTACATTGTTGATCAGTTGTTCTGGGGTAACATTCTGGAGGAATTTGAGCAACGCATCAGGGTCTCGTGTCTTATAACCCAACTGCTTGCCCAGTTTAAAAGCACGCGTCACAGGTCTATGTCCGACAGCCCACTCACAAAACGGGGAACCACTCAGCCCAATAGCCCTGTGAAATAGACCGGCTGACATCGGCGAAACTAAGTGTAGCCCTACTGAAGCAGATCCCGCGCTTTGGCCCATAATCGTCACTTTAGCGGGATCACCTCCAAATTTTTCAATATTCTTTTGCACCCACTTTAAAGCCATAACTTGATCTTTCATCCCTGCATTTCCTGGGACATCTTCAGTATCGAGGTTTAGGAATCCTAAAGCATCCAATCTGTAATTTATAGTCACTAGCACTAGATCCATATCTTTCCTCATAAAAAAGTCTGGACCATTATCATCCACATTGCCTGAACCCCTTTGCAAACCACCTCCATGGATAAAAAATAACACCGGGAAAGAAGTATTGGGTTTTAGATCTGGGGTGTACACGTTGAGAAACAAGCAGTCCTCATTGCCAGGAATGTATGTGTCCAATATCGTGACTTGTGGGCATACTGAGCCGTGTGCTAATGCATTTCTGACCCCTGTCCATGCGTTGGCAGGAAGGGGTGCCTTAAATGAAAATGTCACGTGAAAAATATTTAATTCAGAAAAGAAAGAGTTATAAAATATCAGATGAGTTTTAGATTCAACATTCGGTACAAACGCACACACATTACATTAAAGCATCACATTACGTTTATAAAAAAAATATCTCTTACCTTGAATCTCAAAGCTCCAATCGGTGGTTGTGCATAAGGAATGCCTTTAAAACTGTAGTATTGTCCTTCGCCAGTGACGAGATCCACTAACTGACCAGCCAAAGTGCCATGTTCCACTGTCACTTCGTATATATTCGTAGCGGTAACAGTTTTATGTATAAAACTGTAATTAAAAATATGTTCTTATGGTAAAATAATATAATTAGAAATTGTGTAGTATCTAATAACGGAACCGTTCTAGAAACTACAGAAAAAATAAAAAAAGTTAAATTTGAAAAAGGAACCATGCTAATATAAATGTAGATATTCAAGTAAAACTAAAATGGAGCTGCATTTAAAAAAACATATCTGATTACCATAGTAATAATAAATACAATAAGATTGATATTAACATCTCGTTTGAGGAGCAGATGCCGACTAGTGCTAAAATGCTGAGTCTTTTGACTGAAATTTTACTCTCAACGGTTCAGTATATATATTCTGAAGACACGTGTATGTAATTATTTAAAGAACATAGCATATTGTTTGCAATTCATAACAATGTGTGTACGAATTTCAATGAGTAGAAATATTGTGTGTAAATAGCAGATAAAACACAGACGAAACTTTGTCTGGCAAAAAACCCCTAGAAATTTCAGCAAAAGGCCTAGATTTAAGGACTGCTATTAGGGACATGGTAACATTTGACACATATCTGTTATTAAATGCACACATAAAAAAGAAAGTTAATAAAGCATCAAGGCATTTGGATTTCTTTTAACGTCTTCCAAAAAGAAGGAGTTTCTTAATTCGATTGTATTTATTTTTATGATTATTCGGTGATTACTTTTAATAAGACACCTGGACCGATTTGAGATTATTTTTTGTATGAAAGAGTTATGTATATATCTTTAGAGTATTATATATATCCTTTACACGCCACTCGTACGAATTAAATTATTAAATTGGCAAGGGAATCAATTAAATGAGAATACTTAAATTTTTCATTTAATAATTTTGTTCATATTGTTTTCTTCTGTGCACGACGACAGACGAATAACCGTAATAGTATTACAACATATTGAAATTAAATAACATTCAAACGAACTGGACTCAATGGTGTTAGCGGAATAAAAACAAAACTTATAATTTAAATCCATTTTATTAATTTTAGCGCTCCCTCTACCGCTACCGCCCCCTCTACCACTCCCTCTGTCTCTACCACTACCACCCCCACTCCCTCTACCGCTTCTTCTACCACACCCTCTATCTCTACCGCTACCACCCCCTCTACCTCAACCACTCCTTCTACCTCTCCCTCTGTCTCTACTGCTCCCCCGTCTCTACATCTCCCTCCGTATCTACCTCTACCTCTACCGCTCCCTCTACCTCTGCCACTCCCTCTACCTCTGCCGCTTCAGCTCTCTTTACCTCTACCGCTATTGCTACCTCTTCTTTTCAATGTATCCCCAGTTGACCAGGATTTCCTTGTTTCGGCCGACCTGAGTCCAAAGTCTGTTTTTTTCCAGATAGATTGGACTATAGCTTGACCGCAACCGCTGTACCGCGCCCTAGGAACGAGCGGCGAGGCAAGGGAAGTAATAGTATAACAACATATTGAAATCAAAAAACATTGAAACGAACTGGTCTCAATGGTGTTGGCGGAATAAAAACAAAACTTATAATTTAAATCAATTTTATTAAATTTACAAAAAAGAAATGTACATCTCTCGTAATGTCTCTTCACATTACGAGATATCACACAAGCCATTTTGGAATATTTATTTCATGTGCATCTGACACACACGGACACGGTCCGGTTCAAACGACACTAGCTACCGCCGTAAGCATTGGCGGCCAACTGACTAGAGTTGGGTAAGAAGTAATGCGTGTAATGAAACTCGGGTAGCGCTACGCGGCTGCGACATGATACAGTACACATCACGCGAGAGTTTTAACCATTGCACCATGGCACCATGTCTCGGTACGCGTATTCGGGCATGTTCGGTAAACATCGAGTCATGGAACGATGCGAAACAGAGTCATTGAATGAATAGTATGAACAAGCGAGATAGATTTATAGCTTTGTATATTGAAACTTATTGTGTACGCCATAGGGGTCATTTTTATTAGCTTCGTCAAATGAAACACGTGCAAGTAGATACCTGTTATTACTTGTAAACATTGCAAATGTCGCGAACAAAACAGCACAAGTAAGTTTTTTTTATTTTGTTGTTATTATTTTAGTTGTTTGTTGTTGTTAGTGGCGAATCTTAATGACTTTTTTATTGTGTAATAGTGTAAATATAACAACAAGGGCCAAATGTCAACATTGCTTGAAGGTACTAGCAATGTCTTCAAACTCAATCGGAAGTTTAGATACACATGAAAAAGGTACATCTTACGGTTAATATAGTTATTAATAGGTATTACTACCATACTCTTATTTTGTACACATAAAAATAACTAATAATTTATTAGTTATTTTTATGTGTACAAAATAAGAGTATGGTAGTAATACCTATTAATAACTACTAGAGAAATACTAAATTTAATATTAAATATTAAATTTAGTATTTCTCTAAGTACGTAATGAATTTATAAAGTTACGCCTATCCTCAAGCCGACATTACTTAATATAACATACCATTTCATGTCCATTTCATTCGAGTAATGTTACGCTTACTGAGACATGGTTGCGGGTGATGGAACTTCGGCCAGTGTGATGTGACATGTTCCATTACAGTACGGGGTACTGTGTTTTGCCCATGTCTACAACTGACATGTCTGTCAGCGTGGCCGGTACCCTCCCCCGCCTCGCCGCGCACATACCTAGGACGCGGTACAGCGGTTACGGTCAAGTTATAGCCACAAAATTCGTGAAAAATTGTTTTAAGAGTTTCTTGATATTTTTGAGGAACTTTAAAATATATAAATAAGAAAAATTTAAATATTTTTGTAGGCATAATTACATTTTGAATGCCTATCCATTATTATTTAGCGTCGTACAGATTTGGATTATTTACATGACAATAATTTAGTCACGTTTTGCTCAAGTTCATCGCATAGAAATAAACAAAATAGAAGAATAAGAATAAAAACAAAAGTTTATAAGATCACATTGACTTGTCATATTTAATACGTTGAAATACAGACTAAAATATACGGTCGCCTTTGAATGCCACACAGTCGTAAGAGATGAGCTAGACAGGGACCGGTGGTGGCAGATTATTCACTCCAGATGCAACCATAATGATGACCAATATCTTCAGTGATGATGATTAGGGATCGAGAGTGATTCTGTTTCATTGAATCAACAATGCAGTTTTACCTATATTTGGGTCTGTTCGCGTAGATTGTTCGCTCCAAAGATATAATTTGGTGTTTTCACTTTTCACTTCAGGAGCACGGAGTTTACCTTATACGATAGATGGCTGTAGGTTCTCGTACCCCTGGAACTACCTACTTTCGATTTTAAGGTTAACAAAGCTATTTAATTTTAGGGTTTTAAGCACATTTGGTTCGTAACCCTGAACGTGCGCGTTCTATTTGACACGCATTATCTTCTATCTTTTTAGTTATTAAGTAAAATAATTATTTTAACTCTAAAACTTTTGCGTTGCATATTTGACTAAAACCTACACTGACCGTGTTCGCAATAATCTCCTCAGTTTCCTGTAATATTGTTATCTGTCTGCCGAATTCTTTTAAACTAAAATTTATTCATTTTCTATGCGATTGGAATAAACTGTACACAAAAAGCCATCAAAAGTTCGTCTAATATAACCGATACTTTAGTAGAAGACTTGGCCTTGAAAAGCCACGAAAAAATCCTATTTTACGGTAAAAAACAAAACCTCTATCAGCAATCTTGTACACTTCACACGCCTTCACGGTTCGGTGGTGCACCACGTAAGTTTTGAGGAAATAAAAGCATTATTGGATGCCTGATTGTATTTTTATTATATAACCAACCAAATGGCAACAAAAACGTTTTGAGGCCTTAACAAAATATTTCCAGTTTTAGGGTTCCGTTTCGTAGTGCCTACAAGAAACCCTTATATTCGCGCCTGTCCGTCTGTCCGTTTGTCCGAGGCACAGCATCGAAACTGATGAGTGTGTGTGTGAGTGTGCGTGAATGTGTGTGTGTAAATGTTTGCTTTCTAAACCAAGCAAGTTAGTAGAAACCCTGTTGTAGACTTGTAGGGTAGTCTTGTAGTAGTAGCCACTCGGTGACTAAAGATTTTACTTTGAAGGAACTTAAGTCTAGCTTATTTAATTCATTTGGTACTATTTTGTGTATATGTGTGCTGAGAGTTAAGTAGTGGTGTTAAGCAAAAGTGGTTGTATGTTGAGTCCCAAAAGGTAAGTAGGTACGCTTATATGGGTTTGAGGTGGGTAAGCTGGTGTGTTGCCTAAGTATAGATTTAAACACCAGGAGCAACTCCTTTTTTAAAAGTCGGTTAAAATTTTGAATCTAGCGGCATTTGAGCCAACGCCAACGGGAGGTCAACGCTCCCAGGTTCAAATCCAACTGGACTTAAAAGGGGTTTACTATTTGTATTAAACTAACTAACAATTATACTTGAGCTATTTGGCGGCATCTTCTCAGTAGTGTCCTATGTTATTATGTTTTGTATGTATGTTATTTTATTTTTAATATTTTATGTTATATTCTATGTAATGTATGTTATTGTATTTGTGTATTATATAGTATTTGAGTATTAGTTTAGTAGTGTATTATTTAGATTTATTATACAATAAAGTAATTACTCCTACTTTTATTATTATGCACCTACCAATAATCTCTGCACCACCCTGAGATGTCGACTGGTAGAAAATGCCTTCGGCATTAAGTCCGCCTTTGTCACAAATTCTGTGCAAGAGTTTTTAAATAAATAAAATAAATAAATAAACAAGTTACAACGTTGTATAAGTCATTATTTTCACTGTTTTTTGTATTATGTACTAACTATTTCAAGTAACTGTACTTTACAGTGTTAACAAAATCACTATAAATTTCCTTGAAAGTTCATTTGTCTGCACGTGTGGTGTAGTGGTCGCCTCGCCGCTCTCCAATACACTGGTGTTGTGGGTTCGATCCCCACAGAATAAATCTTAGTGTGATTCGCAAAGATTAGTTCTGAGACTGGGTGTGCTTGTGTGAGTGAATGTGTGTATTTGGCCTTGTCATTAGGACGATTGGATAGTGTTATTGCATCTGGCGTTCTATCTCATGTAAAAAAAATAGTACATATTATACTACCGCCAGGCTCTTTTTCAGATTTTTCGAGCCAAACGTTAATTTTTTAGAAGGGGTAGGGGGAGGCCCACTTAAACAATAATATGTTTTTTTTAAACTTAATTATTTCCTAAGCGGATCTCTTAAACAAAGAACTGTCTTAACAACCCTTAATGTTTTGGAAAAACCTATTTAACGATATCCCACACCAATGGGTGGACAAATTATCCCCACTTAAGATGTAGGGGATGTATCAGAAAAAAAAAACAATATTTTATTTTAACACTTTGTCGGCATAGTTTATTTACATACCTATTCATGCAAAATTTTACCTTCTAACTTATTTAATATAATTATATCACTTGTCACTTGAGGTTCCAGCTGAAAATCAACGTTGCCAAATTTTCTGGCAACAATATGTTGAGCTGTGGCCTTTTAGGCACCATCATTGCATAGCAAGTCTGAGACATATGAACTCAGTTGCAACTTGTATAATGTAGTATAAAGGCACTGTATTGTTGTAATTATTCTGTATATATTTTTATTATCTAGTTCCTAAATTCGATTTATTTTTTTTATTTTGATTTTAATTTTTAATGATTTGGTGTTCTAATAAATAATTTTTACTTTTACTTTTTTTTTACTTTTAACACTAACGGTTTCAACGCTATGCCTCGGACATACAGACGGCATAGCGAAACTATAAGATTAAGGTTCTTTTTATTAAATCCTTCTATTCAAATATTATAAATAGATACCTATTACTTACTTGTTTGAGCATGGAGCATGATTCTTGTTTTCTCTGGAATGTACACGTCCACATCCATCTTGTCAAATAAAATGTTGGGTGACCTACAACACAGGTTTTCCTAGTGTAGGCATCCACTTAACAACACACAACTGTAATGTGTATACTATCCTAGATATTAAGTCATTGGTTGTCTTGCTATGTAAAAGAAATTTTGTATTATGCACCTAATTTGAAATAAATAAATTGATTTGATTTGATTTGTGGTACTATGGAACCCAAAAATCTTAACGCACCATTTTTTGCTAATGTTCAATGCTCAATGCTGTACAGATAGAAGATTACAGCACGTTTACACTAGGTTAATAGGCCATCCTGCCGGCTACCTGACCGGCTAGGTCAGAAAACTCGTCCGAAAATTGTAATAATCTTATTACTCAATATATACTATATTTTTTAATAAATGATCATTTGAAAGGAAAATATGAGAACAATCTAACTAACAATGGCTGCCAGCTCATGGTCAGTCGCATCCTATTTTTAATTGTAGAGCAAAACGCCTTAAATAAAATATAAGCAGTCGTTTTGATAATCGGTTTGATACATTTAACTAGTTTTTAGGGTTCCATAGCCAAAGAGTAAAAACGGAACCCTACTGACACTTTGCTGTCCGTCTGTCACCAACTGTATCTCATGAATCGTTATACCTCAAAGACCTATTTATGAACTCATTGTCAGAGATGTACAAAATACCCTCTAAAAAGTATCTGAAATACTAAATCCAAGATACTTTGAAATTAAGTACTTCAGATACCAGATACAAAATACTTTCGAGAATGGTATTTGAAATACTAGATACAAGATACGTATCTTCTAAATAATTTTCAAGATGAAAATACTTTTGTTAGAAAACAACATTTTGTTCTATTGAATTTAAGATTATTTTTGACATTATCATAATAAACATTAATGTTATTTATTTACGAATATATTATGTTAGTCGCTGAAATGTGACAAGACAAAATATTATATTTTTTTAAGGAAAATAATAAACCAATCAAAAGCCATCAATTTACTTGGTTGGCAATCAGGTTACTTATTTTTTTCTGACCACCCTGAAGTTTTTCTAATGGTGGGTCCACACTGAGCCAACGAAGGCGAACGAATGGGTTCGTTGGCCATGTCTGGACGGATTGGCGATGGCCAACGAACGTTCGTTGACGTTGGCCGGCGATCCGTAGCGTGGCGGTAACATCAAAGGATTTGCGCCATTGGACCGAATTCAGTTTGGACGGTCGCCAAACACCAACAAACGAACGTCAACAGAATGGTTGACATTTTGACATTCGACGGTCTGTTTAAATGTCAGAGCATGGTGTCTACGTAGTAAATTACATTCTCTTGAAGCTAAGTAGTTAATAACACAGAATAATAGCTGACTTGTAAATAATAATCATGGACATAAGACAGTTGCCAACCCCATTGACACATGATATCCTTAGGCTATGATCAAAATACACTTTCGAGTATTGTCTATGGAAAGCAATCCGGAATCATGAGCAAACGATGTTTTGGTCAAACACCAAATGTGTTTGGACGTTTGTCCGAAGGCCAACGAACGTTTGCTACCAACGTCAAAAAACCTTCGTTCGCCTTCGTTGGCTCAGTGTGGACCCACCATAAGACAATAATACAAAAAGACATAACATATTTAGATACAAGATGGAAATACGTATCTTGTATCTTGTATCTGTATTTCAGATACTTGTATCTTAGATAAGTCACATCTCTGCTCATTGTTATACCTAGACAGTAGAAATTTTCACAGATTATGTAAAACCGTTGCCGCTATAACAACAAATACTAAAAGCAAACTTGATTTATTTGCTCCTTTCTGCTTGATATATATATACGGTAACAGGTAGACGCTTGGAAAATATTAAATTTACCCGTTTACATCTGTCAATTTTTTTTAGAGGGCCAGTCCTTCAACATTGAAAACCACCTAGAAAAATAATTGTATCAATACTGTACTATCAGAGCATAGATCTAGACCTCAGTTATTAGTAGTTCCCAATGATATTATAGAACTATAGATATGTTACGTTCATAGAAATTACGATTTAAATCCGTTCCGAGCTATTCCAAATTGCACACATTGACAAATGTCCGCAGCGCACGCATCCTTATCGCTCTAACGTCAAAACAATATCGCTTTCTCTTTCTTAACTTGAACATGGCGCATGGCGTCTGGCACGTGACTGCGCTCGACGCAGGCCGCACGCAAACTAAACACAAGACGTCCCAATTGGGACGTATTTGAGTATTCACAGCGCGAGCGCTTATAACATATCTGCTTTTGTTTTTATATAATATCATTGGTAGTTCCTATGTGTTGTATCCATTCATTGAATCCTAAAATACTACCACGGTTAAAGCCAGGCCCACACCTAACGAACAAAGGCCAACGAACTTGTTCTTTGGTTCGATCAGTCGTTCGTTGACGTTCGCCGGCAATCCAAGGCGTGGCAGTAACATCAAGAGATTCTTCGATGGCCTTCGTTTGTTAAGCGTGGATCCGGCGTCACCAAAAGGCAAGAGTTTTGTTACGTAAAATATTAATCTTATTAACGGAAACTTTGTTATCACCAGGGGTCGGAGTAGGTAGATTGATTTTACGTACTTGTATGATGAATAGTGATAGAAATCATAGCATGGATAAGCCTTTTTCCGGGATTTCATTTTGGTACTCACGGGATTGTATCAAATATTGTGAATATAAAGATTTTTAAATTACTACATTTGAAATTTAATATAATATTATTTAATAAAATGCGATAGTTAAACGTTTAAAATATTTTTCTTATTATCAAGTAATAAAGTGAAATTAACTTTTGTGCGTCCAGTCGTAACTTACAAATGACTAATTTAGTAGTTACTTCTTGCAACTTTATTACCTTCTGTTTGTAATTATTATACAGGGTGGATGCGACATAGCGACATTTATTGAAACCACAGCTTCTATGCATGGCCAGTATGCATTTCCACCGGATAAAAAATTCTCTGGCGAAAAAAAACACCCCGTATATTATATTCTAAAATAAATAAATAAAAATAACTTTTTATACTCCTTAATATTTTTTCGCATTCAGTGCAATAACTTTTATAAATATGAAAACAGGTAAAAATGAAACAAAAAGCAGTTTATACCAAAATAAACATCTTTATTGATAAAAATAATTTTAATCTTCATTTATTTATTATCCTGACTCTCTAAACAATTAAAATAAATAACCTTAGGTTTTTCAATATTTTCTAGTTGTAATATAAATCCCGGAATCCCGAAGGCATATCCATATTAATATATACGTGCCAGTTCATTGACTCCATATAAATCTACCCCTGGTTATCACTTATATAATAACTAATAACCTCATATTTAAAGCAAGTAAACAATAAATATTATTTGGAGTAACACAAGTGCGCTATCTCCTTTAGAAACGATAGTAAATCAACATTGAGTAGTGCCTATTAATGTAGCCGACCAATTAAATTCGAATATTTTCAAGTTGGTGTTTATCAGAGGCTAACGTATAAAAATAATTCTACTTTTAAATCGATGTTTAGCTTTAATATGTAATAGAGTTTGCTTATTGTTTTTTTTTTTATTTAAGGTTCTATTTGTTAGGTCTTATATCTAGCTACAATAGCCTATGTCACATTTAATAATATTACGACACATTACGAACCTTGGAGTGAAACAGTGACCAGAGTGAAACGGTGTTAAAATGTTAATTAAAATAATTGTGATTATAGTCCTTGTCTTGTGAGTATTTTTTTTATTATTTAAGTAACCTTGTAAAAATTTGTGCTTTTTAACACGCTTATATTAGCTTCACCTGTATGTTTGTTTGTTTGTTTGTTTGTTTGTTTGTATGTAACCAACTCCTTTGGACTCGATTTTGACCCACTTTAAACGGACAGATTTCATTCAAATTTTGCACACCTGTCAAAGATCGATGACAATGCAATAATTCGATAAAAAAAATTAAAAATATATAAAAAAAAAAAAAAAAAAAAAACTAAAAAGTAGAAAATAAATAATAGTTTAAAAAAACTAAAAAACACGCTTTTAAAGTACTTCTAACTAAAAAGTGAAAAATATTTCCTAATATAAGCTGAAAAAAGCGTGGGGCGCTCTGTGCCATATTTTTCGTCTATCGAGCAACCCACGCTTTTTTCAGCTTATATTAGGAATTATTTTTCACTTTTTAGTTAGAAGTACTTTAAAAGCGTGTTTTTTAGTTTTTTTAAACTATTATTTATTTATCAAAATCTTCGCATTAAACTTTCAAGCCTTAATTCACCCCATAAGGTAATAGAATTAAAAAAGAAAACTATTTAAACGTTTTCGAAAAAAAAGAAAGAGGTTCTATATTCGACGCGTATAATTATATATTTTTTTTATGTTCGTCCAGCTATTTCTCAATACTTTGAGAACCAATTATTTATTTGCTTGAGTTTGTCCCATATCCACCAAGTCAGGATCTGATGATGAAATCCTAAAGAAATTAAGGACACCCCCTTAAATTATATAGGTTCTAACAGTGTTTTTTGTACAATGCCTAAAGCTATTTAGATATTTGCATCTAGCAGTCAGCATGTCTGTATTGCTGAGATGATGCTAGCAGGAACAACTCTTCAACTTTAGGGAATACAAGGATAATTATTTCAATTTATTATCTAATGAAGTCGGTCCTTATAAATTACAATTGGAATAATTTTTTAATCGACATTTTGCGATATTTATCACTTTATCTAGGTTTTTGTGACGCCTTTTTTTAAATAGCAGCAAAGTAGGAATGTATGTACGAAATTTAGGTACGGAATATTTACAAACCTTTCCCTAATGCGCCCTTACGTTGTCCTTTGGTCCAAATTTCAAGTTCCTAGCCCAAGCGGTCTAAGCTCTGTGGTGATTATTTATTATGATAGATTATTATTTATTCATTGGTCATCGTTTTAATATTACATTGACATTTACTTAAATTATTGAAATTTGACCTCATACTAAATGCAAATAGATACACAATCACCTTTGTTAATACTCGTGCTAATGGACTAGGTATCAATCAGATACATACTATTATTATTATAATGTCAATGCAGCCTAAGAATGACAAATAAGTATACGTGTTAACCATTTTGTGTTGTTCACAGTATAGCACAAGGTACGGCTGTCGAAAATACTTGTCAAGTGACTGTGGAGCAAGGCACGTTGGCTGGTGAACAATTGGATCTCGTCACTGGTGAAGGACAGTACTATAGTTTTAAAGGCATTCCTTATGCTCAGCCACCGATTGGTGCTTTGAGATTCAAGGTATGGATTCATTGTTGTAGTAAAGTAATTTTGTTTAGTGTTTAAGTGACTCATACTTGTTTTAACAGAGGGATTAAACTTGGTAATTTCTTATGGCGATTGTTTTCGTTCCAAGAGGTAGATATGATGAACCTTGTTTATAATGCCTTATCTGTTTTAATTCACTATTTATAATCTTTCAGGCCCCATTGCCAGCTGAAGCATGGACCGGAATCAAAAATGCGACAGAACATGGCCCCGTGTGTCCTCAAATAGATTCATTAACAAACGAATACATTCCTGGTGCCGAGGACTGCTTGTTTCTCAATGTGTATACTCCAAAACTAGCACCTGAAACTCTTCTATCAGTGTTAGTTTTCATCCATGGTGGAAGCTACAAAAGCGGCTCGGGCAATATTGACTATTATGGGCCAGATATCCTTATGAGAAAAGATATTGATATTGTATTAGTGACCATCAACTACAGGTTAGATGCTCTCGGCTTCTTGAGCCTAGGTACAAAAGATGTACCAGGAAATGCAGGATTAAAAGACCAAGTCCTAGCCATGAAGTGGGTTAAAGCAAATATCGAAATGTTTGGAGGTGATCCTAATAAAGTTACAATTATAGGACAAAGCGCTGGCTCATCTTCAGTAGGATTCCATTTGGTTTCTCCGATGTCCGCTGGATTGTTTCACAGAGGCATTGGGTTGAGTGGTTCCCCATACAGCGATTGGGCAATGGGTCACAGATCTGAAAAACGTGCTTTTAACCTCGGGAAACAACTGGGCTTCGAAACTCGAGACGCCAATGCCCTGCTCTTATTTCTTCAGAACGTTACTTCAGAGCAACTCGTAAAATATAAAAATCCAAACGTACTTGCATCTGAAGAGATTACTGGTATATCAACGAAGTTTAGTCAGTTTCTTCCGGTTATAGAAAAGTTTAGTGGTGATAATAATTTTCTATCGGAAGACTTGTTTAAAAACTTGAATCATGTGAATGAAGCTGACATTTTGTTTGGTTACACTAATCAAGAAGAATTGGCTACACTTGCAGCTAATCAAATGCCGGATCTAATGCAAAGATTCGATTCGTATGTAGAAAATTTTGCTCCAACAAAAATTTTGCAATACTTCTCACCAGACGTTTGCCTTGATGTCGGTACAAGAGTGCGAGATTATTATTTGGGGAATAAAAGTCTTAATATAGCTGCAATGAAAGAGTTCATTGAATACCTTAATGATGTCGGGTATAAATATGATATTGTAAGATTCTTTGCCAAAATTCCGACCACTAGATCAAAATACATGTACCAGTTTTCTGCTGTGTCAAACAGAACTGTATTTGGACAATCTGGGGCACCATACAATATCATAGGCAATGGCCACTGTGATGACTTGATGTATTTATTTGACCCCAAAGCACTTAATTTGCCTTTGAGTTGTAAGAGCTTAGAACTAGAGATTGTAGACCGATTTACTACGATTATAAAGAACTTTGTCCATTACGGGTAAGACAACAGGGTATTATTTTATTTTAATAGGTTTAAAGTTAATTAAGTTATTTTTATAGTATCGATTTAAATGAAAATCTATATATCTATAATATAATCTATAATTTCGTAAGGTGATATTTAATTGGGCCGATCGTGATCTGTCTAGGTATATCATGAAATACCAGCAGAATAATGTAAAGCTAATGTTACGATCTGTAAATGTGTATTTATTTCATTTCAGGAATCCCACACCCAGCAGTTCAAATTCATTCAATGTGGTATGGCCTGAGTTTAAGCATGAATCCATGCAGTATATGGATATAGGAGAAACTGATACAGTTTTAAGTCTTAACGAAGAACATTTTTACAAGTTCTGGCATGCACTTCTTCACTCAGTTGGACTAACTTACTGATGTTTGAACAGACGTTGTCGTGTCTGAAAAATTCATTGAAAATAATGCGTCACCTATTGTATATAACTACCTAGTTATGAACACAATTAAATATTAATCGACTATTATGAAGAAGAATTAGTATTATCAAGACAAAAACAATTTCATCAAAATCAATGAAGCCAGTAAGCGGGACCGGACGTGGTAAATTACGGAACTAATTTTTATATCGGACTTAATTTAAAAAAATACCTAATAGTATCACCTGAAAAAGTGTTGACAAAATAAAACTTTATACAATCTGAGTTCATCTAATCACATTTCTTTAGGCTCCTTGTTACAAAGTCAAAGTAGGTCCTAGGCCACTTCCCTGTGGAACACTTATTAGTAAACCACTTCCTTTTTAATTCATAAATTATAATTTGTCAGACTTATTGGATAATCCAAGCTTCCAATCAGAGACAGGCACACGTATTAGAATATTTCAAGTAACCAACGAAACTGCACTTGCCGTAATGATGGCAATCATTTTAGTTTTTACACGCTTTATATTAGCTTCACTTGTATGTTTGTTTGTATGTTTGTATGTAACCGACTCCTTTGGACGCTATTTTGACCCACTTTAAACGTTCAGATTTCATTCAAATTTTGCACACCTGTCAAAGACCGATGACAATTAAATTTATTATACAATTAAACATTTAAAATTACACTACATTATTAAGAAAGTGAAAACTAATTATATACCTAACTATATATACATGAAATAAAAAAAAATACAAACTTATTAAATAAAATAGTTCTAATAAAAAGTTCAGGTGTCAAAAAATACGTCCGCATCAATTTTGACCGCAGGTAACGTGCCCAGAAGGCTGGTGGCATGTTATTTATTTTTTTAATTAAAAAAAACTCTCTTATAGGTAAGTAAATAAACCAAACTAAAAAGTAGAAAATAATTAATAGTTTAAAAAAACTAAAAAACACGCTTAATAATATAGAAAACCAAACTAAAAAATAGAAAATAAATTTTGATAATTTTGAATTAAAAATAGTGTGTAAAATAAGAAAAAAAAAGTACGCTTATTTACAGTTAGTTTGGTTTTCTATATAAAGCGTTTTTTAGTTTTTTTATTTAAAACTTTAGTCAGGTCATTCAGCGCTGGAGAATCTTAACACCGACTTCATTTTTTTCTACAAATGCCATCTATCGATTTATTGTTAAATTAATTCAAAATACAAAACTAAACCTAAACTTGAACACCTACTAGACAAGATATAAATAAATAAATTTAAACTTTAACACCTAATAAACTAGATGTTTAATTCAAAGTAAGTACGTACAGAACACTAATTTGAGACTAGGATTTCACGCATATTTTATATTACCTATAGCAGAGTATGTTAATTCTAGGCAGGCACCTCTACCTGCTAAAGCTTGGACAAGAGTCAGTCAGTCTAAAAAAGGATAGAATGCATATTTCTCAAATAAGCTGAACTCGTGAACTGCTCAAGAATGTCGTGAAATGGTCGAATTCCATGAAATTAATGTTTCACTGCTTACTTAAGTGGGTGGATTTCCCAAACGACTTTTTTTTTCTGTGCAACCCGAGTACCTAGATCGCGAAGTGATCGAATCAAAAGACTCAATTGTTGTGCGGGTCACAGGGTCTGCGGCACATAGGTAGGAGTTGGGTTCAGTAGGTAGAGAGCTACATTTATCACTCATTTTACGCAAGTCTTCAAAAACATTGAACAAACGAACAACCCTTCTTTTAAAAACATTGAGGGATTGCAAAGTCATTTTTTTTATATTATGATTAGTTTTTACATTGTGATATTATAGTCTGTCTGACTCTGTCTGAGCAAAATAGTAAACGAAAAAATTATGACGAGAAAATATAGTGATGTCAATAATATAAATGCACCGTTATGAACTTCTAACAATTTGTACTTCAACGTTCATTCAGTGAATGACATTATAAATTCATCAAAATCAATGATATTATAGAACTATAGATATGTTACGTTCATAGAAATTACGATTTAAATCCGTTCCGAGCTATTCCAAATTGCACACATTGACAAATGTCCGCAGCGCACGCATCCTTATCGCTCTAATGTCAAAACAATATCGCTTTCTCTTTCTTAACTTGAACATGGCGCATGGCGTCTGGCACGTGACTGCGCTCGACGCAGGCCACACGCAAACTAAACACAAGACGTCCCAATTGGGACGTATTTGAGTATTCACAGCGCGAGCGCTTATAACATATCTGCTTTTGTTTTTATATAATATCATTGATCAAAATCGTAACCTTAGTTTTAATGTTTTCAATGACAGGTCATTAACTAAATTTGTGACCATTGTGACCATATTAAGCAAAAACGAGCAAAAAAATCACGTCTTTTGTAAGGGGACACATCTTAAATATTTATTTTATTTAGTTTTAGTATTTGTTGTTATAGCGCCAACAGTTATACATCATCTGTGAAAATTTCCTAGCTATCACGGTTCTTGAGATAAAGCCTGGTGACAGACGGACGTCCGAACGGACGGACGAACAGCGAAGTCTCAGTAATAGGGTTCTTTGGGCAAGGAACCCTAAAAACATGTTAATTTCATAAGCTTTCAAATAAGGTATAAAACTCTGATGAAACTGGAATATGAGGGTCAACTTCAACAAGTGGTGTTTTTTGAACCTTATCGGTGAACTTTTTCATTTATAGCTTTTTTGGATATTTTTAGATTTATTGTAATCTATAGGATACTAAATGTCCCCAATTTTGCGCATATGAACGTATCATTTAAGACTGAGGAGAAATTTGAGTTTGAATTTGGGTTGCCACCGATACGATAAGCCGACCACCGATTAGTTTTCTGTACACCGATATGAAATGCTTGAACACCGAAATGTTAAGTTTATCCACCGAAAAGGTGTGCTTATCCACCGATATGGTAAATCTGACCACCTTTGCACCATTGTTTCGTCAATAACTTTGTCATATTCCAGTTTCATCAGAGTTTTATACCTTATTTGAAAGTGGTTTGTTTACCTTATTCCAATTCTTTGAATGGGAAATTGGAAAAATACGAGTGCGTTATTTCGCAAAGTTTTTATAGCCACCTAAAATAGTCAAGTTTCAGTTTAAATGTTTAGTTTTTGAAAAGCTCGAATATTCATTATATTTTCTGATTTGGCGCAATGGGTAAGGCATCGTTCTTAAGATCTAGACTAAAGGCCGTGGATTCGAATCTTGGCCATTACACCACGTACGTGGATGGCTTTTAGCACAAGCATATTAACAAAAACTACTTATAAAGACTGAGGTACCGTGTAACGGGGTGTGAGATAGCAATATTTTACTACAGTGTTGTCAGGGTAATCAGATTTTCTTAAAAAGTTGGCAAAAAGGCAGTGCATAATTGTGTCACTAGTTCCTCAAATATACAGGTTGTTTAGTACATCGTTTGCCAAATTGAATTGGCTTACAAGTAGATCTCGGCATCCAAGTCGCACTTTGATGATAGAAACGCTCCCTAGAAATAGAAATAGAAATAGACATACTCTTTTTTTGTAAATGTAGGTATTATTTTACAAAAGGTGGTATAATAAATTATGTTCACTACATTTTACCAAAAAGGTATAAATAAGGTCTTGAATTGATCTAGATTCTAATAAAAACTACTTCGCAAGCGAAAAGAGAGGTTTAGAGGTCATGAACTGGAAATTAAAATTTTCTCACTTACAACATACACAACTTATCACCTCTTCCAGTGAGAAAATATTAAGATTTAAATAAACTCGAACTCGATTGCTTTAATTTCGATAATTCAATGAAATACGACAGTAATACCGATTCAGAATGTGTTTTAGCGACTTTTGTAAATCACCACTTATTAAACATACCTACAGACCGTCTATAAAGTCGTGACATTAAATGATGGCGCTGCTGACTTGCATGTAGCAACCCTATATAGTGTGACTAAAATGATTTTGATACTAGCAGTTTGTTCAAGTAAAGAGTAAATAAATTAGACACATTAAACAGTAATATTTTGTTACTGTTTTTATTTACAGTAGGTTAAACTTTTCATAAGCAAAGGTAAATAAAGTAAGGGCTTCATAAAGTTTTAATATATAAACATTTTTAATTAAACCAAAATAAAATTATTACACAAAGTTAAAAAAAAACACTGATTGATCACTCTCACTCATCATCGGATTCCAAATATTCAAAATTAAGAAACGTTACGTTGCCGCTTTCATCAGCAGCGCTGTCATCACTATAGCTGCTGTAACAACTGCTGCTATCATCGCCTAAGCGAATAATCAACTCGTCTATGTCTCGATACAGATGACGTCCTCGCTCGTAGTACTCTTTTTCAGACGTCTTCACGTGATGGCAGCAGTTTTCCATGTTTCAAGTATAATGCTGTTGAAGGCGTCTTCAGCAAGTTGCTTCACATCGCGTGACCCAACATTTTGTGCTGCTACTTTCTGTTTTAGGTTAGCCCAAATGAGCTCAATGGGATTCAAATCACAGTGATACGGCGGAAGCCGTAACACTGTGTGCCCGTATTCTCCTAAAAGTTCATTAATGGCATAGATGGGGCGAGGTTTGTTTATTTTCACCAAACGCAGTAAATTTCGCTTCCTTTAACTTTCCATCATTTTTAAAACCTTCGTTGACTATCCGCCTAACTGTACTCACTGATTTTCCTGAAAAAAAGTAAAAAAATTGTACTGGAATGGAAACAATAACTTATTGACATGAAGCAATTAATTCAAATTCAAAACTGGTATAAAACCTGAATGGATTTTGTTGTACCATCATAATGTATCAAAAATTATGGTCATACTATAATATGACCTACTCACAATGTCAATCTAACCTAAAAATGTGCAATGTAAACAATGCCTTTTTTGGTCTCCAAATCGTAAATTCAGTAAATTTGTAACTTCGGGCAGATTAAAAGCAAACAATAACACGATTACATACCCGTCATAGATGCTGTCCGCCCATAAATATTATCCAAATCGTACAAAATTTGTCCAGCTTGGTACTCCGCGAAACATCGCTGGAAAACTTTAAAAATCACTTCCCGCGTGCCACTCCGATTTACTTTATTCATTTTTATTCTTTTCTGCGTAGTTACTTGTTAATTAATTGCAGTTAACCAAAGCAATAAAAATACAAAGGGAAAACTGTTCCACAACTCAAATTCGATGACAGCTGATTTTTTTTTTTTTTTTTTTATTAATATTTTTTGTCATGGCTACAAAGGCCTTTGTGACATTTCTTATTTTTATTTTAATATTCATTTTCAACAGTCTTTATATGGTCTTCATTAATTTTATTTAAATCTTTCCAATTGTGTTTTTAATATATATATAGAGTGGCATATAAAATTCTTTATTTTGTAGTATAATATTTAGGCGGCGGGATTCTTCCTTTGACAAGTCAATCTTTTCATTTAATTCGCTGGCAAGGATTAAGCGATGTAATCTGTGCACGGGGCAGTCAAATATTATGTGTTCTATTGTTCCTGTGGTTTCATTGCAATCTAAGCACATCTTATTCTCTACAATACCAAGTCTATGTAAATGTGCTGGGGTGGCAGAATGACCAAACCGTAGTCTATTAATAATAATTGTGGTGATAAAATCACGACTTTTAGCCATGCTCAAATTGTAGTACCAGGGCTTAGTGGGTAAGGTTGTTTGTATGCTTCCATACCATTTTCCTTTTTCTTCTAAATCTTTTTTCCAAAAACTCTTCCAAATATTCCTAAGTTCCATGTTAATATCTTGATAACAGTCAGTGAATGGTATATTGACATTACTGCTTACATCTAGGGTATTGATTCCTTCATATGCAGCTTTATCAGCAATTTCATTACCTTTTATACCTCTATGAGAAGGTATCCACATAAAGAAGACTTCTAAATCTTTTTTGTTGATATTATACAATAATTCTTTAATTTTGAATAACAAATAATTTGTTTTAAAATGTGTGTTATAACTTTTTAGATTATTTACAAAACTAAGTGAATCAGTTAGTATTAACACCTTTTTACAGGTTTGAAGGCAACACACATGCCTTAATGCTTCAAAAATTGCATATGCCTCTGCTGTGAATATACTACATCTATTATCTAATAAGAAACTCTGTACAAAATTAATTTGGGAATCATATATAGCACTACGCACATGAGAAGTACCTTTACTTCCATCTGTGAAGATCTTATAATATTCCTTATTGTGATCAAGAAACTGGAGCAGATCTTGATTACTACAGATTGAGGCATTTATGACTTTAGGTTGAAGATATAACTGTTTATATGGAATACTAAGATATGGCCATAATGAATTTGAATAGATGTTACTTAAGTCTTGCTTAATTTGATGTAATACTTGAGATAACTCTGGAAATCTGCAGTTAAGAAGATCTTCACCATTTATTTTACAAAGATGGTTTTGTATTGCAAAAGGCATTATTTTATTTATTATAATCTGATTATTATTAGTAATTAATTTTATACAAAATCGTCTAGCAAGAAGAAGTCTACGGATTGCTAGTGGCATAACAGCTGTTTCTACTTCCATGGCTCTTATAGGAGTAGAGCATATTGCACCTGATATTATTCTCAGGGCCTTGTTTTGTATAATATCTAACCTATTTGTACAATTACAATTAAAATATGCTAAAGTGCTATAATCAAAATGGCTTCTAACTATAGATTTATATAACATAGTAAGTGTTTTAGGATCTGCACCCCAAGACACTCCTGCTAAACAGCGAAGAATATTTAAGCTTTTCAAAGCATTCTGAGATACATGTTTAATATGTTCTTTAAAATTTAGTTTGTTATCAATAACTATACCTAAAAATTTGTGTTGGTCTGTTTGTGTTATATCTTGATCTTTAAATTTAATCTCTATAGGTAATGTGTTCTCACCAAAAGAAACTGTACTACTTTTATTTGTGTTAATATCAAGATGTAGTCTAGTATTATAATATAACTGCAATTGTTTCAGTGCATCATTTAACATGTATTCAGCGCGGTTCAAGTTATTATCAATAGCATATAATACAAGATCATCAGCATATTGAAGAATATTTACAAGGTTAGTATTTACATATTTACAAATTTCACTAGTATATAAATTGTACAACAATGGAGATAAAATTGCTCCTTGCATTGTGCCTTTAGTTGCTGTTCTGGGTCCATGCAAAATATTATTGTGCTTAACATAAATTATACTATTGTTTAAAAAATTATATATCCATCTACACAATAGACCTGGAATGCCCATTTGCGAAAGGATTTGAACTAAAATACCTGGTTGAACATTATCAAATGCTCCTTGAACATCAAGAAATGCGCATATTACATTTGCTTTATTATTTTTTGCATATTTCAGATCAGAAACAAGAGAGACAAAGCTGTCTGCGCAACTTCGCCCACGTCTGAAACCAAATTGGACATGTGGTATAATGCATTTTGACTCTACAAACCAGTCAAGTCGAGTTTTTATCATGTTTTCAAATATTTTCCCCAGACAAGAGGATAGCGAAATAGGACGATAAGAATTTGGATTATTTGGAGGTTTATCAGGTTTTAATAAAGGGATAATACATTGAGTTTTCCATGCTAACGGAATAATTTGTTTACTCCAAAGACAATTTAGAATATTAAGGTATTTTAGTTGTACTGATGAATGTAATTTTTTAATTAAGATATAAGGGAGATCATCCAATCCAGGTGAAGTATTTTTCCGTGACTGTAAAGAAGCCATAAATTCCTGAAATGTAAACTTTTCTAATAGAAATTTTGTATTCTCGTTTTCATTATTAATATCAAAGAATGTTTCTATGTTGGGGATATCTAAACCTTTATCTGAAAGTTTGTCTAAAAAAGGATCAATAAATTCGTCTGAATAAAATCGATTAAGTGTTTTTCTTTTATTCTTAAACATTCTTATACTGTTCCATATTTTGCTAATAGGAGTAGTACGGTTAAAACTGTTACATAAATTATGCCAGCCGTTTCTTCTTTCCTCAGCAAGTACTCTTTTCTTAAGGGCATCTAGTTTTTTGTAATTAATATAATTTTCGATATTAGGATTATTTCTATAATACTTTAAGGCTTCATAGGAATTGATGACACTCTGTTTACACTGCTCATTCCACCAAGGAACTGGAGGTTTGGTTTTGTGTTCTGTGGTTCTGACGAACTTAGGTACACATTCATTTTTAAGTTTGTTGAGATGATTACAGAATAAATCATATGTTAATATAGGATCCTCATCATCTATAGTAAGTAATATTTTTAAATTTGACTTTAGAAAGTTCACAATAATTTTCCCAATTAGTTTTATTGTAAAGGTACTTTTCCACTGGAGGGTTTATTCTATATTGATCCACATTTAATGATAAAGTAGTAATTGTTGGAAAATGATAGCTACCCATATTGTTGTCACATACTGACCACTCACAAAGTGGAGCAATACAAGGATTAACAAATGTTATATCTATAGCAGAAGGATTACGATTTGGATTATTAAGAGTTGTGAAATTGCCATTATTAATTATACACAAATTAGAGTCATCGATAATGTCATAAACTGGTTGTCCACGTCCTTTTGTAGTTATACATCCAAATGCAATGTGGTGTGCATTAAAATCCCCACTGATAAAAACTGGTGAGGGTAAATTACTTATCAAACTTCTTAATTTGTTTGTTTTGAAGCGTCCACTAGAAGAAGGGGGGCAATAAACACATAGAACAGAAAGTGTACCATATTGAGTAGATAAAGATATAGCAATGTTTTGTATGTCTTCATAGAAAGTGGTATGTAATTGAGAGTATTTTAGATATGACCTAATTAGTATAGCTACTCCTCCATGCTTATTTTTTGCATTACGAAAATGTAAATTATATCCAAATATACTAAATGGTGTATCATGTTTAAACCATGTTTCATTTAACAGACAGATATCTATATTTTTTTGAGCTAAAAATTGAATTAGTAATGGTTTTTTATTGTTTGCACTTTGTATATTATATTGTGCTATTCGTAAACTATCCATAGAATTAGGGAAGATATTTATTTAACATTTCTTTTACGCTTTTATTATTAATTGGAGCTCCATCAGCTGAATTACTCAAGTCTAAAATTATTCGTATAATTGCTGTGGTAAAATCTGCGTTATTTAATAATTGTTCTTTAAAAGTTAAATCTTTTTTTGTTGGTTGCACAGAAACAGGCACCTTCTTAACTTTATTAGAAATTTCAGTTTTATTTACAGGGCTATTTTTAATATTATTATTTACAGCTCTTACATATTTGTTAGTAGTTTCCGAGATAGTAGGAAAATCTTGGACTTTTTTCGTATCAATTACGCTTGCATAAGTGACTTTATTTCGTTTTTCTAAGATTTTTTTTATTTTCATTGGGCATGACTTTGAAACTGCCACGTGAGATCCACCGCAGTTCGCACAACATAGTTGATCAGGTTTATCACATTCAGTATATAAATGGTCCCCAGCACAGCAACTGCAGCGTTGCTTGCCATTGCACACTTTAGCGGAATGGTTAAATTTAAAACAGCGATAGCACTGTTGCAGAGGTTGGATATATTCAAATACTCTATATGAGAACAAGTCATATTGTACATTGTCCGGTAAATAATTTGTTAAAAATGTAAGGCTGACTGTTTGTAGTGGGACTCTTTCCTGTCCTACTTTCTTCGTGAAACGTCTCACCGCAATAATTTCACTAATAGATGAAAGCTTGGAATATAATTCTTTACATGAAATGTTGTTAGGAACAAACCTTATGACCCCAATTCTTTCTATTTGAGCCGCTGGTATGTAGGCTCTTAAATGATATTTTTTAAGAAAAGCCGTGTTCGATAGAAAATTATTAGCCGTATTGGCTAATTTGAAAATCACAACTATTTTGTTGGCGTTCACTCTTTGAACTGCTGCTACACCCTTGATCTCCGTGGAGAAAATATGGTTCAAGTATATAGGACTTTTATTGCCTATTCTGTCTGTTTTATTGTCAGAGAATACATATACTTTATATTCTGTTATATTAGTATTTTCAGGATATAGCCTGATATGGTTGGGTTTAATGTAAGAGAGGGCATGGTTACTTTCCTGAACCGCTGCCGCCGGGTCCCTTTCGCCTTCTATGAATTGTCTTTTAGCCACTTTTTTTGGCCCGCCTGGCGCCTCGTCTTCGTCTCCATCCATTTCACAGCATTTAATATTCAAATATTTTGTTCTATCAATACTATTATTTACAATATATCTACAATAATTAATTATTTTCTCAGAGAAAATTTTTAAATTCCGCCTTTTTCAAACTCCCGCCAAAAAGTCGACAGCTGATTTACTTATGTTTGGTGTTGCCAGACACATGATTAATGTTAGTTCCTCAAACATTAATGTCACGACTTTATAGACGGAGTGTACATGTCGTACGCTTTTAAATACTTCTCACGTGATATTTCTGGTAAAAAGCTAACTACTGTGTTAGAAGCAAGTTGTCTCAACTCTTCTGAAGTTCCACAAAGTTCTATATCACTGTATACAATCATTTTTTGTTAAAAAGTTCCAGTCAAAAATTAAACATAAACTGAAAAGAATTTATAGTTCCCCGCGATAATTTTATTGACACAGACACAGACACACTGTATTTTTTAAGAATGCGTTCGGAAGTTCGTTCTTTAACATTTATGTATGGAGTCCATTGACTACATAAAAAAAGGCGGAGTCGAATATTAAGTACCTAATTTTTATTAATTTTAATGGTTAATCACGCATATAAAAACATTATAATACTAAATAAGCGTTTATATATAAATTTAAAATAATTTGTGTGAGTCAGATAAATGTTCTTATAAAATAATTAAAACATATCGTTTGTCGTTTTTGAATAAAATTGATGTCAATGTTAATTACTAACCTAAATGGTGGTTCCTTTGTTTTTTTTCAGCGCCTATTAAACGGAAGGATTTTGTGATTCCAAATTTGAATCACTTTGCCTCACTAGTGAGTAAAAACGCTTTTTACTCATTGAATTCTGGTAAGCAAACGATCTTTTTCGTGCTGGTGTGGTGAAAAAAAAAAATTGCAAATATGGGTATACATTGACGTTACAAAGTAGTAAAGTCCACCATATTTTACCCTTAGGCATGCAATACAGATCAAACTAATGCTCGAGCGTCACGCGGAATCAGTAAAATTTGACATGTAAACAGTACATCACGTCTAGCTTAAAAAATGTATAGGTTTTGATAGCTTTTCACGGCTTGTGGATAATTTTTGCAAAAGTTTATATAACCGTCAATTTCTTTCATGTTACATGCTGACATCTAATACCTCTGGAGCCAGGAGAGACGGATTGAGGACTTAGTACTTTGAGTGACACGTCTTTAGAATAGTTTTATATTTAAATTACATTTCGCTATATCAAACGTCCAACATTCAAGTCTGCCAACGTACAAGCTGGAAAACATGTTCGACGTGTTGGGTAATCAATGGGCTCCTATACTACTTGATTCGTCTGGCAACTCCCAAATGCCTATCAAAAATTTAAGAGTTTCGTCCATAGAGTATAGTAATAATTAGGGTAGTTTCGTCTCGTCGTCGACACAGCTATTCTAAACTTTTTTTAAAGTTTTACGAATATCGAGATAAGTTTTGGACGTGTATTATGATGTTTTTACGGTAGCCTGTTAATGTATTGATGTGAATAACTGTTGTGTTATTACTTTAAAGTTTGTTTAAGTGTTAACTATGACGGCTGTGTAACTGTTTATTGTTTCATGTAGGTGGCTACCTACTATTGTAGTTTGGCCCAATGTGAAAGTGTTTTCGCATTATATTCAGATCCCATTGTTCGATATTTCCGGGTATTCTCTGGGAAAAACTCTAATAAGTGCAACTTACCCAAGGAGCGCCGGCTTTTTAGTGAAATGTGCATTGAAAAAACATAGTTATCGTAACCATTTCACGTATGGTAAGTACATGATTCTTTTTATTAACTCCTATAATTTAAATGCCTGAATAAATAGCTTTTCGTCGTGTTAGAATCTTTAAAACAATTGATATTCAAGCAGTAAGATTGTCCTAACATTATTTTAAATACACTGCGGTTGATACTTGCCTGCTTACATTTAAATAAGAATGTAATATGTATAAATTCATGACAGAGATAGAACAATTTAGGTTGCGGTATTTTGTGGTAATTATCTAAGAACTATTTATTTTTGCCAAATACCTAATGCATATAAAGAGAACATTCCTAAAGAAACACCTGTTGCCGAAGGTTTCTCAAGTTGGCCAAAAGGATATAAATTTAAAAAAAGTTTGCCATGATTGGCTATTAAAAATGTGAATGATATGAAGGTTTTCATGAGGTCTCTACGTAATACATTAGATAATTGCTGGCTGTTTTTAGTTTGATTGTAAAATTTATACACATCGGTCTAATAAGCTTGTAATGTTATGATAAATGGTGAGTTCAACCCATGGACATGTTTTACCATTTTTCAATGCACTGAGCTGATGAGTGTGAGTCTTGTGATTTGGAGAATTTGTCCAGTCTATTTTTAATGTATTCACTGTGGGTACCATAACAACGTTTGCTGGGCGTCTATTCCATTTCATGGCATCTCTATTTAATAGAAAGTGTCTGAAAGGATTTAGCTTTGATAGTGTCTGACCAATTCTTAAAAGATATAATGTTTCCTATAATAACATACACTGTCTTTAGGGGAACTATCGGGCATGGGCCTCTTCTCATTATGAGAAGGTATTTTCTGTAATCCACCACCCTACACAGGTATAAAAGTTGGTAAATTCATAACATTGGACACCGTTAAACATTTTCTTCCATATCTCCAAAATTTAACCTATTTTGTTTCTAACTAGCACATTTCCCTAATTCCGACTTAAAATGTAAACTAATTAAACTAAATAGTTACAATATGATAAATAGTTTTTCAGAAATACATAGTATCATAAACAAACATATATGCACACACCTATAATTTTTTTTGGAAAACTGATTATCATGTTCAAATATATTGCAGTTCCAGTAGTGTTAGCAACAGAGTAATTATGATCAACTACCTTCTGTTTTTGGCTCCAGCCCTGTGGTATGTTGATGAAAAGTGGCCTATGTCCTTTCTCAGGTCTTAACTACCTCCATACCAATATTCATAAAGATGAGTTCAGTAATTAAGCTGTGAAATCATACAGACAGACAGATAAGGCGAGTTAAGTTCGCAATTATTATATAAGTAAGGATAACCTCCTTCATTATTTGAAATTAGAAAAAAAGTGAGTAGTAAGACACTACAGCACATTTCTTTTTTTATAACGGCTTCGCCTGGGACATTAACGCTATCTGGCCACTAAACATATAAATTCTTCTATACAGTTTAAAAATAATAAGCAACCCATTGTTAAGTTTGTCTCATGAATGTGGAGTGTGGGAATCTTATTCAGTAACAACGGTGCTGTTAAAAACAGCTTGGAATGTGTGTCAGTAGTCTTTACAATTTATGACTGTAGAAATCTTATCTAAAGGTTTTAAGAATTATTGTAATTGTGTTTTAAATTCATAGATTACTTTCTGTAACCCCTCAGTGCATGGGAATGTGTTAGCATTTTTCCATATACCCATGCACTGTTTGAAATCATACCCGCCAGGTGCAACTCAAATGGCAAAGAATGAATTATCTATAAAAGTCTGCTGTATGGGAGCCGCCCTTAAATATTTATTTAATTTTATTTTAACTATTCATTTTTAAAGTTAGTATTCTGTTAATATTTCAAGCGTCTACCTGTTACTGTTATCAATATTGAGCAAAAACAAATAAAAAAAAACCATTTGTATGGGTGTATGCACCTAAAATAATTATTTGATTGGCTTTTTAGTACTTAATATAATAGGTTTTTAGTACAAAATAACTCACTAGAACAAAAGTCTCATAACTTATATTTTGAGTACTTGTTGATATAACCGCAACAGACATATCATTTGTGAAAATTTCAACTGTCTAGCTATTAGGTACTACATTAGATACAACCTGGTAAGACTAACGACCCTTTGGGTACGGAACCATAAAAAAAGTTATCTAAATCAGTCCATATTTGGTAGGTCTGAGAATAGTGCGAAGGTTATTTTTCATTTATAGACCATGTCAGCAGAACTTAGTATTTATATGAGAATATATCCAATATGGATATATATGTATGTATTTTGTTTTGTAATATTAACAAGCAACCAACCCTTGCTTTGCTCCGGGATCTATGCAGTACTATTATATGCATGTTTTATACATAAAAACCTCCTTCACGAATCACTCTAAAAAAAAAAATCTTATAAAAATATCTAAAACAATCTTTGAAAACCGTATCAAAATTTTTATAAATTAAAAAAATCACATGTTACAAACAACATAATTTTATAATTGATTTTAATGTTGGTTGTTTTATTATTTCAGGATGGATACCGCAGCATCTAACATGAATTTGCCACCATTAGAGAATATCTTCTCGTCAGGTAATTATTTTACTATTAATTTTATTTTTCATGCATTACCGATCATTACACTGAAGGAGTCCTTACGACATAGTCACAGATAACTACTCCTATTAGTGTAACTACCTACCTAGGACCTACCATCGATTATGGAACTATTCTTCTCGCCGAATATTGTAGTAGTAGCGCAGAACAAACTCCTAGAAAGTGTAATAAATGCACTCAGCTTAAACTGTTTCAAAAACCGACTTGACCAATTCTCCAAATCGCAAAACACACGCATCAGCTTAATAGCTGCTAGTGTGAAATTCTATAAATATTAATAATAATATTTGTCGTTGCGTAGAATGGAGTAGTGCTCGCGGTGCAGGGTCGGTCTGGCCATACATTGAAGGTGGCGAATGTGGCAATTGCCAATATGGTCCGCCTTAGGCTTCGCGGGCTTCCTTCGTACCGTGCCTGGCTTACGGGCATCCGCCAGCAAGAATCCCGGGCCCTTCAAATCCAGTTGAACCTTGCCACGGTAATAACGCCATGCCAGCGCACACCACCGATTTCTACAGTAAATCCTTCACTGTCGAAGCCGTGCGCCTATGGAATGCGTTGCCTTTGGCTATCAGACATGCCTAATCCATTACAATTTTTAAAAAAAAAATTAATGAGCACTGTCTTTCTTTATAGTATTATGAATTGTATATTTGTAAGTAGGTATAATAATATTATATATTATAATATATTTATATGTCGTATATATATTATATAATATGTAATTTATTGATATAATATATTATATAATAATCCTTGTTAAATGCAAATAATTTCTTAATATCTAAGCAAAAACTACCGCTTTATTTTCTCTTTCCAAAATGTCCATCCTAAGGTTGCCTGGAAGAAATCGCTTTAAGCGATAAGTCCGCCCTTTGTACATTTTATTCTGTTATTTTCTTTTTGTTGTTACCTCTCAAGTTTTTTTTCATGTGAAATTATGTATAAATAAAGTATTTACAATCTATCTATTTATCTAACCGCCATCACGAGCACTTTTGACCGATGATAACACAATGTTTTGGTTGTCACTTAAACCTTACCACATATCTGCTAAGGGAGTGAGACTCGCGGAAGAGCTTTTCTTAGGTACCTGAACACAGTTTCAGCGAGCGCGCATTTTGAGTTTGTCTACTTTGTGAAAGGCGTAATTGGACTCTGCGTCAACCCTCTGTTCCTGTCACTACCTCCCTCTCCGCAATACCTACAATTTAAAAAGCATCATAAAAGTAAGTTTATGTTGAACAATCGGGATCCCTGTATCGATCCTTGTGGTACACCTCTTGCGCATAAAGAGATAATACTGTAGCATTCTATGACACAGTCAGTGCAGTCACCAGGCGCTATCAGTCACGTTACTAAGTGATAGTAATGGAAATGCACTATCTAACTCATTAGGCCGTAATTACATTTCACAAATACGACCCATTTAAACACGTATTCCTAAAGCAGTTAAGGCCGTAATGGCTTGTGCAGCCAGTAAGGGCACTGATAGTTTGTGTGGGACCCCATATTGTTGACAAATGTATGAGATGGTAAGGGCATCGTAGTTTTTTTAGTTCAGGTAAGATTCTCACGCATATTTTACAAAGAATCATTTATTGATTTGTCGTATAATTCAAGATTAATTGGGGAAATATAAAGGAGGGTACCACTGCCTCTTTAATTAAACCGTGTCTCTTACGACCCAAACATGTCCGATTGACGAACGATATTCAAACTATATCATTCAATTCTGACGACGGTTATGTGAAATCGAACGTTTTGATTGGCTGTCAAAATGTTTTGTTTGATGTTTGGGTCGCAGGGGCCTAGACACAGTTTTAAACACAATAATCTATTATGTGTCATCTAGGTCCATGGTTTTACACAAATTGCATACTGAGAAACTAAAAAGTTTAATAAAAGCTTTTAATGCTAAGCTGGAAAATGATGAGTTACAAAGGTCAAGCAAGTTTGTTGTGGTGATTTAACTATTCAACATATCTTTAAAAGCTAAATGCGTGTAATTAACTAAATATATTTAGAAAATGCAACATTTTTTTTGTGTTATTTTTTATAGAAATATTGACGATACCTAGATTTTTTTAGCAAATTTTCATCGAACATACATGCTCAGAAAACGCTGCTCGATCGACTGAGGGTGTTGAATACTTTAGCCCAGTGGAAGGCTTCGGCGGGATCGATGCCGCGCATGCGCCCTGCCCTTAGCCCGTACAAAGGCAAGGCTGCTCCCTTGCAAGCTGGGCCTGTCAAAATATTACTCGAAATTCGCGATATAACCACGCGACTACCACTTTTTATTTAAAAAATCAACAACATCATCTCCAACTTTCACTTAATCACAAAAATGTTAGCCAAAAACAAACATTTAATTGTCTTCACTTAGTTTTTTGTTCGGTAATAATTTAGTAATTTCGTTTAATTTGTTATGCTTAATTTTTGATGTGAGTGTGTTTTTCGTGGTGATTAGTAATTGAATTAGTGGTGCTGTTCAAAAATGTAGCTGATTCCCCGATGGTATAGGTACGTACTTGTAGCTAGCTGCATTCTCTTTACTTGTTGCGTCCGATTTTAATGTTCATATTACGTAATGCGTCATTATAAACTTAAATGATTCGCTGATTGTTTTCGAAATTTTACTGATGTTAACAGCCTCTTTCGTAATAATTTTTAGAGATAATGATTATGAAGATATTAATTGCTTTGTATTCAAATTGAAACCCGTGTTGGGCGCCACTTGGATTCGAGTCTTAGTAATCAAAAATGTTTCACGTCGACGTATGTTTTTGAAATAATATAATAATATTCGTCATTTTATTTAAAAACTTACTATATTTAATCCTAATTTATTATGGAGCTATATTTCTATGTGATTTAGCAGCGATCCTTCGTATATTGACCCTAAATCTAATAAAAAGTACAGAGTACGAGAGATCACTAAAAATCAATTAAACAACGGTACGAAATAAAAGATTCTGTGACCTTTGTGAAGACCTTTTCGGGTCGAACTTGTTTTAAAAGCTTTTTGTACAATTTTAAGGCACATTATTATCTTAACGAGACCTTCTCTCCTAAACTCGCCCTGTAATTGTTATAATTGAACTCTAATTTCAGCAACTTTGTCTTTGAAGAGTTTTTAATAACATTTTTAGGGACATCTGTGATGTATTTATCTCAGTTTGGATGAGACAATAGGTAGTCTGTGATTAGGAGTGCAATTTTCATAATTTAAGTGTAGAGAAAACTTTGTTCTTCTCTTTTAGCACAAAAATATGGCGCGCACAGATGTATGTGCGATTTGACATTGAAGCTTGCTATAGAATAAACGGCCGTTGCAAAAAATTACGCTATTTCAAATCACATTAATATAAACTCTATGACTAGGTATTAAAAAGTGAATATCGAATAATAAAACTGTTTAAAGGTCATTATGACAATATAATTTGCAATAGAAATTAAACGTTATGACCTACCAATTTGGTTTATATTTGTAAATCATGAAATTGTCGCCGTTGGCTGGAGTATATGTGCTCACCACTAGTACTGCTTTTGTATCTAAAAGTACGCTTTCCTATAAAACACTGCTGCAACGTCTGTATAAAACACGTAAGCACGAAAGTAAATCACGCCTTTTTTTCCACGGGAGTAGGCAGGCAAAAACAATAGAATGCAATTACTTCTTGGTCTCTATACGTTCAACGATTAACCATTAAGCCATTTAATATTATCCTTTATTAAGTTGTCTAAATCAAGTAATGGCGCTTTAGATATTAATAGAAGAGCTCGAGAGAAGAAGCAACAGCTAAGGCCCGGGGCCGACCAAAGAGGAGAGAGCATATGTATTACATAAATACTCCGTTATATTTTATTCCGAATTTCGGTGTTCCGACGATAAAAAGTCCGAATTTCATAACACCTAAGAATCATAATGTTAATTATTAAAAATCACGAAATTTATTTTATCGGAAACCGCAAAATGCGATTCGTTTGTTTTCCAATTTTCATATGTCCGAAAAATCAGAAACCCGATGGATTCACCCATGGTCCAAAAACCACATTCCGATTTTTAATATACCGAATCAACTACTACAATTCATTCTAATCTAATTGATATAAAATTTTATCACGCAAAATCAATTCAAAATCTATAAGTGAAATTTAAGGTAGTTTACAGATAAAGGCATTTAAAACCTTCGGAATTATGAAAATCGTGTTTGTGACGATCGGAAGAAACTTTTTTATATTAACGTAGTGTACCCATCGGAGAACTCTAGACCTGTAAAGTAGGTCGAATGAAAAAACTACTTGAGCTCTCCTTATATGTTAACGATTACTCAAGCCATTCTTGTTAATGAAACTAGTACAAATGATAACCATAACAATTTAAGTAAAACACCTACATCGTATGCTGGTACGGCTCCTCCAGGGCCACGCTATTGTTCGCTGTATAAAGAAGCACATTTGTTACTTGTAATTCACAACTAAAAAGACCGTACTGATAAATAAGTACTGTATGTTATCGCCTCTTTGGTCTAATGATTACCGTATACAACTGCTGGTGGTTAGATCGGATAAGTTATTTGGGATTGGTGTTTAATAGGTCTATCTTCCTCTTTATCTTATAAGATCTAAAACAATGATTGCCAATGTGGTTGGCGAGAAGAAAAATGGGGGTACATAAATTGCAAGAAGAGGTTCACAAATTCTTTTCAGGTTTCGATAGTATTAAATAAACAAATGTTGGCTTGGTCTCGAAATAACCAAAAAGCAAGAATAAATAATGTAAGTTTTGGAGGGCTACTACTGCCTCATAAAGTCGTAATAATATGCAGTCATATTAAAGTCGGCGCCTTCAGCGTTTCTTTACTCTTAGCGCCGAGGAAACTTCGTCGCCTCTTCTTTTGTAAAGAAAATACGTGAAAAAGCCGGCGCCTTCGGTGTTTTCTCACTCTTCACAGCAAAGTAACTTTTGTTTTTAAATAAAACATGTAAAAAATCTTCGTGCCTTCCGGTTAGGTAGTAAATATTATAAAACAGTCGGTGTGCTTTAAACAGTCGGTGTGCTTTAACCAGTCGCGGTGTTTTGGAAATGCAGTAAAATTTGGCAGTCCACCAGTAAAACTAAAACGAGGTCAACGAGAAGAAGTTTGGGATCCTTCTGATCTTAACAAAAGTGATGAAGTGTGGGTGTTAGTTTATTCACTACCGCCACACCCTTCTGTGAAATATTGATGTGATGTCATGTTATCTGAAGTACCTTGGCAAGAAAAGGAACGAGTACACCTCGTGTCTGTTTGTATCAGCTTTCAATCTTTCGTTTGATTTCTCAGACGAATAGACAAGAAAGGATATTTCGAAATTCAAAACCTACAGGGGTGAAAAGGGTTGCAGCGACAACGGTTTCCGGCGAAACCCCTGTTTAATTTTTGAGGTAAAATGATAACCAATAACAATCAGACTACACCTCCAGTGTGTACTGTAGGTACCAATCAACCTATATACAGGGTTATTGGGTAAGTCGACCTAGATCCGTTAAGAGGTGGTAGTTCCCATCATTTCTGACTGATCTGACTATGAAACACCCCACCATAAACCTAACCGTTTTCGAGATATTGGACTTTGAAGGTTTTTTTAAAAAATATCCCGATTTCTTAACTATAGCCTATTTTTTTTGTATCCTATGCCTTTTATTTTTTTTTAATTCTGATTTTTGTGTGCCAGATAAGTTTGTTTATAATTCTCAACCCAAAAAGTGCAAGTATCTGAACCAATGGGATCGTAGTAGACGATTGATACCGTAAAAAAGTAATTAATTTGAAAAAAAAAATTGTTTCTTTTAGTAATATTTAAAAAAAAATCTATGGCGTTAGTTCTGCAGATGTTTTAAATAATATCTACGTTCCATTAGCTATCCATCAAGGTATCACAAGCTAGGGTCTTATCACAATTCATAGAAAAAAAATCGATAAAAGGCTCCCAGGTAGTAAAAAAAAACAATGGTACTTAAGATTAAACTTCTCTTTTGGGCCAGGAAACGAAATAAAACAATACAAATAATTATTAAACAACATTTATTTAAATTTATAAATCTTGTTCTACATGGCCGCCTCTGTTTCGCACACACACTCTCATTCGGTGTCTTAGTCCGCTTTTAACTACTACAGTCGTTAAGTCTCTTCGAATTTCGTCAGCAGCCTCAATAATCTTCTGTCTTAATATGTCAATAGTTTCAATTGGATTATTCTCATTGTAGACTAATGTCTTCATGTGTCCCCACACATAAAAATCCATGGGAGTCAGGTCAGGACTTCTTGCTGGCCACGGTATGGGTCCACCTCTTCCGATCCACCTATTAGGATACTCGTTGTCTAGCCATTCCCTGACCCCTCTTCTGTAATGTGCAGGGCAACCGTCGTGTTGGAACTTCATGTTTCTAATCAGATTTAGGGGTAAATCCTCTAATAAATTTGGTAACTCTTCTCTTAGAAAATGTTCGTAAAATTCTCCGTTTAAATTATCAGGTAGAAAGAAGGGCCCAATTAATTTGTTTGCTATGATTCCCATCCAGACATTTAAACTAAATCTTCTTTGTGCGGCTTTTGTCCTCTTCTGGTTAGGATTTTTTTGCGCTTTTGGGGCCCAATAATGAGCGTTGTGGTAATTTGTAATTCCATCTTTATCAAATTTTGATTCATCTGTCCACAAGATTTGTTTTAAAAATGCTGGGTCTTCTAAATCTCCATGAAGCATAAATCTACAAAAGTCTAACCTGAGGAGGTTAGACTACATGTTATCGAAGAGGGAGATCCAGTGAGGACTGGATCTCCCTCTTCGATAACATGTACTGGCGTGTAGTGATAGGGGTAGAGGCCTGCAGTATTCACCGTAAACCACACTTTCCACTGCGAGAGTCCAAGTTCTCGGGCAACAGCATTAGTTGAAGTAGTTGGATCCGCTCTAAACCGTTGAACTATTTGATTATCTTCATCTTCATCATCAACAATAATCCGTGGTCAGCCTAGGTCTGCTCGACGCCTTAAAACAGAGCCAGTCTCTCTGAGTCGCCGGTAAGCGCCGTCAAAGACAGTGACATCCGGTATTCGGCGGCCGGGATAACGTGCAATGTATTCGTCACGAGCTCGTGCAGAAACACCATTGCAGTACCCATAACAAAGTAGAATATCCGCGTATTCCTCGTTCGTGAAGGTTGCCATCTTCAACAGTTCCAATTCAGAAGCACAATTCAAAGTCCAGTTAACAAGCACAGTCACAATTTGTAGGAAACAGTCCAGAAATACAAGCCAAGTCGGGTAAGAAATGAAGAGCACTAAATATCGCATCTACTACGGACGAATCACGGAAGCAGACTAAAACGAAACAATAACAACAAATTGGCCGGGATTATTTTATCTCGCTTGCACCTGGTCAGTTTGTCCCGCTCGCACGCACCACAGCTCCGTGGAAGAACAATAGGACCAAAGAACCCAAATTTGTACTGCTGCCTGAGAGCCTTTTATCGATTTTTTTTCTATGAATTGTGATAAGACCCTAGCTTGTGATACCTTGTTGGATAGCTAATGGAACGTAGATATTGTTTAAAACATCTGCAGAACTAACGCGATAGATTTTTTTTTAAATATTACTAAAAGAAACAATTTTTTTTTTCAAATTAATTACTTTTTTACGGTATCAATCGTCTACTACGATCCCATTGGTTCAGATACTTGCACTTTTTGGGTTGAGAATTATAAACAAACTTATCTGGCACACAAAAATCAGAATTAAAAAAAAATAAAAGGCATAGGATACAAAAAAAATAGGCTATAGTTAAGAAATCGGGATATTTTTTAAAAAAACCTTCTAAGTCCAATATCTCGAAAACGGTTAGGTTTAGGGTGGGGTGTTTCATAGTCAGATCAGTCAGAAATGATGGGAACTACCACCTCTTAACGGATCTAGGTCGACTTACCCAATAACCCTGTATAAGCTGGTCTCACATTACACGGGCAACCTATACAATCCGAGACAATCTTATACTGGAAATGTATAGGTTTATGTGTAGTTGTCTGTACAGCGGTACCACCAAGGCCGTACCATTGTTTCTCTATATAAAGAAACACATCTGTTTCTTGTTATTCACCTGAATTAGAACCGATACCAATAAATTGTGTAATCGAGGACAAACTCTAAAACTGGAAAAGCCAGTTTAAGGCAACAGATGATGACACATAATGGTGAAAGAACTAAACCACACAATGTCAAATTGAATTTGATTAGGTACTTCTTATTGGCACAGAGTAGATAGACATAGGTTTTGGCCATTTCTGCCGACATTTTAATTATAAGTGGATCTTAGTATAGGCTTTCTGAGAGACAATATGAAAAATAATTTATCTCGCGCTCGTTATGCTACCCAGTTGGGAGCAGGGGATATAAAAATATTCTACACCAACGGCATGACATAGAAACTAGAGCTGATTAATAATATCAATTTCCCGTAAGTTACATTACACATACATTCTAAAATAAAGAACTATAGGGTTTTAGATTAGTAAACAAAAACTACCCAAATTCAAGTCCTCGCGTCCTCAATCTTTCATGGCTCATGAGATACTGCCAGCTGACAAACCGTGATAGTAGTAGTCACCCAATCCTCATAGTGGACTATGAGGATAGGGTGACTAGACCAGCCAACTAGGCACCTCTTTTCGAACATTCGCTTCCCGACGAGGTCTCTAGTTCGCTTTATTCGATTAGATTAGATTGAGCATTGTTCAGATCTCTAATTGGGGTATCCTAATTAGTTTTGAATGAATATAATGCAAACATAGCCCCTATCGCATTATAATATAAATTGGATAAATGTGTGTTAATTGTTTAGTAATGATATCGGCAAAAAACATAATTGAGTAATATTTGAAATCGTGTTAGTAAAGCGATGCTTTTTAACTATGAGCTGATTTAATGTGCAATAATGGGATGCAAATGTAAGCATATGGCCTGTTATCTTAAATCATTGGCCGAAGTACCTTGTTGTTCGGTAGTTCGGTACTAAAAAAATACTTAGTTCTAAAGTGTGATTAGTCCATTTGGATGATTCACTGAAAGACTGGTTACGAGCTCAGATTACAGAATAATCGCGCGATCCGGCACAACGGCACACATGTTGTGCCGGATCGCGCGATGAGCATGCCAGGTTTGCTTCTCATGGATTGGATGGATTCAGTTTTCGTATTCTCCATCTGCCTTTTATTATTTTATCATTAGTAACGGGCATCATATTAACTTGACCGTTGATGCCTTCCCTCACTGAGACCTCTTCTTCAAGGTTAAAACTATTCTTCAAAAAAGCCCTTGAGAGTCAGTTGACTTATTCAATATTAATAATATTCAAACTAATTACGCCATAAATAACTCCTATACAAAAGGCTTAACGTGTCCATAGTCAATGCTTAAGCATTAGAGACGCATCATTTGGTGTACTTCACGCGTATTGTTTAATGTGACGTGCCTTTTTTGTACTTATTTATTTATTATGTCCCATTTACTTAAGAGACATAGGTTCTTAAAGGATCATATAATTATTAGTTCGCTTACAAGTGCTGCTAATGCATTGATTGGAATAAAATATCTAGAGATAAAGTTTCAGATTATTAACTACCGGATAACTCAATATAAGTTTGACATTTAATCTGTCAGTTAAGTGCCGAATTGATCAGAGATATAAAAGAATCTGATGTGATAAAACTGTGCCCATAACCAACAAATTCACGAAAAGCAATTTATCCAGATATCTATTGTATTTGCCGTGCTGACGTCACAGTCGGCGCCTGTCAGTCTACATAGGTCCATGGAGGCATTGGAGGCCGAAAAAACAACAATATTCGTGAGAAATGGGGCAACTGTGGATAACTTCGGAAAGTATTCACATTTTATCTTTATCTGTACACTAACTCCTGCCCTCGGTTCGTCAGCATATTCTTTAATGAAGTCGCTTATCCGCTTGCGTTTGGTTCCTTTAAAACTCAACTCACCAGATTGTAATATGGCTTTCTCCAATAGATAGAGATATTAATGTGGATAGTTATAAGCATAATACATGCCAAGCCATCGTCGCTCATTGTATTGGTATAATGATCATGGTTTTGGACTCTCGTCTGTGACTGATGAGACCCGTAGTTAAATGATAACCTTTCTTTGTAGTTCTTTGGATCGGGCTGGCCATTCGTTCAGGATGGCAATTGCCAGCTATCCCCAACCCTACTAGCCCGCCTGTGGCAGCAGGCTTAGATTGCGGGGTTGGCAACCACTGTATCCCAGACTCTTTGTGGGAAGTAATGGCCTTTGAAGCCCAGTCCGACCTTTAAAATTCCTAGCTATCATGTATCTGGTTTCCATATACCTTAAATTTAATATAGCCTATGCAAAATTATAAGTGATCTGATCCATCAGAAGAAGGCTTCAAATCGCCGATCACTAGATAAGTTCTAAACTTAGTCAAGACATATTCTGGATAGGCTGAAAGCTGGCACTGCGCCAGGTAGAAGATAAGAATGAATTGAATTGTCATCCATCTATTGCATGAAGAATTAAACACAAATGCTCATCGAATTTTATCAATAAATATTAATAAGCCATTTTCAGTGGTCAAGCGTTATAATATGCTACTCTGAGGTCTCTGATTCATTCCCAGAGTCGGGCAAAAGTGTTATAACTTGGGCTTTTTCCGTGACCGGTAACTGTTAAATATTAGGTCTTTACCTATGAAATTGCCGTTCTGTGGTACTGGCCATTTAAAATCAAAATAAATTTTGTTTGGTTAAGAATTCTAATTTCAAATTAATTTTAAAAATATGAAATTCTCTTTCCAAAAGTAGTCATTTTCTTTATTGATTTGTGTTACCTGTTAATCGCATTTCAATCATTTTCGTCACCATGGATACGTTAACATGTATAACACTAATAATAATTAGTGTTATACAGCTCTGCTACATCATTCTAGGTAATATAGGCGTGATGTTATGTAATGAACCACTATTAAATAGGTGTATGCCGTTAAGTTCTTGTGGTTTTTCATATCCAGTTACTAGGAATAACACTGTGAAATGTGATGTATGTACGTAACTTCGCGAGTCGTAATCAATCCAGTATGGTCAGTTATTTTAATCCTTACTGCCTTATAATATTGTTAATTCAGAAGGATCTCACTCTGTCTTTCTATCTATTACGACTTCACGGCTCGGCTATTTCAAATGATGATAAAATTGGTGTGGAGATTGCTCAAGACTCCAGCCAGAATATAAATATCACACAAATTACACACAACGCTATCTAGTCCCAAACTAAACACAGCTTGTACTATGGGTACTAGAATAACTGATACTAATACATAATATATTTTTTTTTGTAGTATATACTTATTATACATAGAAACACCCAGACTAAGACAAACCATCACGTTTATGCACACAAAGATTTGTCTTAAGCGGGAATCAAACCCTCGACCTCGGCGGCGCAGGCAGGTACTTTACCCACTCCGCCATCTGGTCGTCAAGAGCTATCACACGAGCGCGAGACAGATTTTATCTGGTGTTTGTCAAATTTTTGTATGGAAAACCACAACTAAAATCCCAAAAGAACAATCTTACGCTTGTATTAAAAAAGGAGGAAAGACATGAGTTTCTTTTAATCGACTTACCAAGCGGGCGTGGACCCAAGGAAAAGCTAGTTTGATATGAATAATGAATGACCGTAAAGAGTTTGCAGTTTTCTCCATAAAATCGTTCTTCTTCTTGTCGTGTCAATGACTATAGTAATTATACTAAGAAACAGTTGAAAAAGATATGGGACCGGCAGGATTCGAACCTGCGACTTTACTGCACACCGGGCAGCCGCTTTAGCCATCCAGCTACGGTCGGTCCCATATCTTTTCAACTGTTTCATAGTATAATTTGCTAAGCATAGCTAAATGCTATAAAAATAATCAATTGGAAGTTATAGTAATTATGTTAAATTATTTATATTTATATAGTTTTAGACCAATAGGATGCGACTAATACGCCTTTTTGGGACCTGCGACCTTACTGCACACTGGGCAGCCGCTTTAGCCATCCAGCTACGGTCGGTCCCATATCTTTTTCAACTGTTTCTTAGTATAATTTGCTAAGCATAGCTAAATGCTATAAAAATAATCAATTGGAAGTTATAGTAATTATGTTAAATTATTTATATTTATATAGTTTTAGACCAATAGGATGCGACTAAGACGCCTTTTTGGTTGGCTTGCATAAGGTCTTTTAGGGTACAGGGGGTAGGGAATAATGGGCAGGACAACAAATGGACCATATTTTGGGTGGGCGATCCACATTCGCAAACTACAATCGTTAACTCTGCCACACATGGTATGACCTGATAATAATAAAAAGATTCGGTTCCAGGTTTCACATTTAATTTAATAATATATTTGTCATTAATAGGAGATAGTATTTGTTAATTTTGAAAATGAGTTTTGTTAATGTAATGCTTTGTTATTGTATAGGTTTAGTTGTAGTTGTTTCATATTAATATAATTTAGTTGTTTTTCCATAAATTGTTTGATTGTGACACAAAAAATAGTAAATGTAATTATTAGATATTATTTTTTTGCTGTCACACTGCTTTCTACTCATTCTCTGAGAGCATCGGAATTATGAGCGCTGTGGTGCTTTTTAGCGCTGCAGTATTGTGCTGAGATGCGTACCATTTATGACATTATGAATTATATTTTAAATTATTTAGTTTTAGACGCTTCATTATGTATTTTATTTTTATTGCCAGAATAAATGATTTTTCTTTCTTTCTTTATTAGTATGGATTATCCATAAAGTATAACCTCCCACTTCAGATATTCATTACGTATCCGCAAACAAATCGTAAACCGTAGTACATTTAATACCGATATATAACGCGTTACGTGTATAACAGTAACGGCTAATCATAATCCGGTTATATGGCGGTGTTAATGAGATTTCTCAAATATCTTCCAATCGGAAAATTAGGGCCGTTCGCCCTTGAGATACGGTTCAGAGATATTGACAGCTTAAAAGGGACAAAGTGATTCGGTTTTGGAGAGAATTGATTTATATTGAAATACCTATTGGTAGATACCTTTTTGTAGGGAATTGAGCATTTTATTCTGTCCGTTACTTGGTAGGTGATTTCAAACACGTACTTTGTCTTGCTCTGTAGTTATGCCTTCATCTGAACTACAGACCAAGAATAGACCAAAAAGTCTTAAGTAATAGTCTCCCTGTATCTTTATTTCTTTTTCTAGCCTTGCCTCAGTCTGGGTAAGCGCCGGATCATATAGTGCTCAATTCGAATTCAGTTCCTTATTCCATGACATTTCTGCTAAATGGATAACCTAAACTTATACATCTGATGACCGGTTGGCGGAGTGGATAGTGTACATGCCTGCCTGCGACGTCGAGGTCGCGGGTTCGATTCCCGCTTAAGACAATCTATGTGTGCATGAACATCAGGATTTGTCTTAGCCTGGGTGTTTTGTATAATAGATATGTATTTACGAATGAAAAGTATATATGTATTGGTATCAGTTATTCTAGTACCCATAGTACAATTTATTATTTTTATACCGTTAGTTTAATAAACTAAAAATCGGCAGGTAATTTGACTTGTGCTATTATATTTGGGCATTTTAAAGTTTCGTGTTCCATATTTATTTATTTATTCATTTAAACTTCATATACAGAATTTGTATACAAGGCGGACTTAATGCCATAGGCATTCTCTGCCAGTCTACCTTTGGGTGATGCAGAGATTAACAAGGCAGGTGAAGTTATAAAATATAGCGTTTTGATAAGAAATGGATAAAAAATCAATACAATTAATAAATACATAATGAAAATAAGTGCGTATATATATATATATGCATAATACCTACATAACAAAAAAATTAAATATAAGTAAATATTTAATAAATAATATATATATATATATATATATGAACGAATAATATATATTATGGTGGCGATTCATTCTTGTTGAGGAGAAGATTCCGAACCTTGATTTTGAAGGCGTATCGACTGGAGGCGGTCCTAATTTCGAGAGGGAGGGCATTCCATATGTGCCCAACTACTCAATAATCATCTTTAGCGTTGTTTGTATTTACCTTATTTAAATGCAGATTATTACAGTCATTTGAGGGCATACATTACTTGTATGAAACATAGCAAAGGCATGCAATTCTATAATACTCAATGATTATGGTATTTATGACATTGATATTATTGATATCAGACCAGCGCATTCCAATCCTATTTATTTATCTTTACTCGAGATAACTGCAATAGGTAATACACAGTAACACGTGTTTACTGTATTTATCTTCATATCGATGTATTGGCCTACTGACCGAGAGCAAGCTATTTTCTGAACATTTCCTTCCAAAGAAATCTATCTCGAACCTTGGCTTTTATTTTGACAGATGCGATGAATTTGCTCCAAAACGTATGCCGCCTGATCTCCTGAACTCAAATTCAAATTGATTGATTTGATTTTAAAATATCTTTATTTTCAATTATTACAACAATTAGTCACACATAATATTTAAAGAACATACAAAATTATGCGAAACAAACATGTAGTAGGTGTTCTTTACAGGCTAAACTTCGCCTTTACAAAACATTTTTATCTTATATAGTAAGCAAATTCAAATTGCAATTGTAGATCATAGGTATAATACAGATGTTCACTTAAATAATTGATCGCTATTTCTTGCCAATGATTGGCGTACAAATATAACATATAGTTAAAACTTAAATGTACAATAGATATTTGTCAGTTAAGTATTCATTTACTGTTTAATACGTTTTTGTGCACGATAATGTTAATAATTCGTTTTTAAAATGAATTATATTTTCTTTGTCTCGTATACATTCTGATATCTTATTATAGATGCTAGGGGCCATGCCTAAAAAACTCATTACGGCTGTACGATATTCTTGATAAGGCAATGTATTTGCTTCATCTGGCTTCTGTTTACCCGTAACGATAGTCATAGATGTTCAAATATGGACGAGTACTTACGTCTTCACGTGCTTTCTAAGTTACGGAGGTCAATTTGATAGATATTGACTGGTCAATGGTCATCTGCAGTTCCACTGCGCTGTTTCTTAGCCAGAAACCAGACGATCACGTTGTAGAAGAGAGGAATATGAAATATACAACGACAGCCCCGTGGATAGGCTTACCACATAGGACTTAAACATAACGGGTAAAAAATGGGTGCTATAAACAACTCCTATATATACCTTTCTAAGTAAAACATTGAAGCGCGCTGATATGGGCTAGAAACTAGAAGGCATGTAATCAGCGACACTTTTCAATGCCCAATATTGATTCAAAGATTCACCAGCTTGCAAATCAAATCAAATCAAATCATTTATTTCCATGGGCCCCAACACGTCAAAACAAACATCTAAATACAAAAAAATATAAAATTAAAATAAAACTTTTCTTACTAAATTATAATACTTATTGTAAAAAAATTATTTGACACCGGAGCTTAGATTGACTTTAAACTTTTTACTTTAAATCAATCCAAGTACCAGCTCCGATGGCTATTGCAGTTTAGTTTAATACTTTATTGTACACATAAATTACAATAATACAAATACATAAAAGTGGTGATGACAAGAGGTGAACTTAACTCAAAAATGAGTTTTCTGCCAGCAAACCTTTGAGGGCTAGAGGAAAAAGACACTCGTAATATGTGAGAGTGAAGTGTACAAACAAAGAGAGATGAAAAAATAAAAAAGATACTTAAATAAAAGAACTAGGCTATGTATATCTACATACTTACATATTCTACATAATAATAATATACCTAATGTAACCTAAATTATTTATACAACAATCATAAAAAATACTTACGATAAAACTAATTTATATAATATATGTTTAACATAAAATATATACATACATAATACATACATACATACATAATACATATATAAATATATATCCACTTAATTAGAGTTGAGAGAGAAAATGCTCTTTTGTTCTCCTGAAAACGTCCAATGAAGGACTCTCGCGAATGGAATGAGGAAGACGATTCCATAGACGCACTGCGTAAATAGTAAATGAGCCGTCGTAACGACTAGAAGTGTGGAGAGGAGTTCGAAGAAGTAGAGAGGAGTAGGTTCGGCTAGGTTTGTCACGAGGAACGAGATACTGAAAGCGCTCACGAAGATATGAAGGGGAGTTTGGATTATGTAGGACATTGAAGAGAAGGCATAGTATGTGGGTATCACGACGCTGCCGGATTGGTAGCCACTTCAATTGGCGACGGAATTCTGACACATGGTCAAACTTGCGCAGGCTGAAAATGAAGCGGATTCCCAAATTCTGCAAGCGTTCGAGCTTGTTAAGGTGTTCTTCCTTTGCGTCAAGAAAACAGACATCACCATAGTCTAGAAGTGGAAGTAGAAGGGTTTGTGCAAGAGTAACTTTAGTCTGAAAAAGTAGAAAGTTTTGAAGACGTTTGAGTGATTGAAACGGACAGAACATTCTTCTACTCACCTCAGCGATATGAGCATCCCAGGAAAGATTAGAATCCATGAGAAGAGCTGGTGAGAAACTCATGTGCACCATCTTTTCAAATAATTCATGCAATATTTGTTTGTTTTTTGACAATAATTCTATGTGTAAGTTATAGCAACCAAAAACAACATTATGGCTAAAGATGGTTATGGAGAGAAAATAAACTTAAATTAGCAATGTAATTAAATTGATACTTATAAATAAATCCATAGAATATAAGGTTGCAATATCTTACTTACTTGTCCTGAAAACCCGTTCATTCAGGACACTGATAATGTTTATCTGTTTATCCGTCCACGCTCAGCTGGCTGCTTTGAAACACAATACATGAGAATCGTGTTATCTGATATCGAGTTTACTTTCCCACAAGAATGTAGTAAATATCGTACTGACGGTTCTCAAGTATGAGTCCAATTATGTTTTTGTTGTTCCTGGGAATATGGCAGCGACATTGTTCATCTGACCGGTCTAAAATCTTTAAATCGTCTCACCTTTAACCTGCATCTAAATAGTAGTTTAGTAGTTAGAGGATAAAGATAATAGTGCCCAGTTCAAATTCATTTCCTTATTAAACGCGATGGCATGTCTTCTAAATGGATGACCTAATACGTACCGTTGCGTTAATAAACTAAAAATCGGCAGGCCATTTGACTTACTCTATATGTATATGTGCCCTAATACTCAATCATGATCTTTTGCGTTGTTTGTTAAGAGCCTAAAATTACCTCATAGAATCGTAGTCTTCAGACACTTATTACAATTTGTTGACGCATCTGTCTCTTGTGGATTGTGGATGTTCTGGGTCTGTCTAAAGGTTCTCTATAGTCTCTATGTGTATTGTTATGGGTGATGTGACAAGCCAACCAATGTAAAAGCCGCCTAATTACATACGTTACATGTTCTTACTTATTCATTTCAACAACATGATATATTTTATGAAAAGAAATATCTTGAAAATTGGAAGGCGTAATGAATTCAGGCAGAAAGAAACTTAAACAGGTGAAATGTGTTATGTATACCTTACACCTCCGTCATACTTTCCTGGGTTAATACAGATGTTAAGTTATGTGCCAGTAATTTATTTTATTGTCCATTAGCTGTTGTAAACATATCTCATCCTTATTGCCTCGCCTTTGTCTTTGCGAAACCCCCAAGACCTTCATTACTCATACAAATTCTTCAGAAACCCGAGAAATGTATTCAAACGTGAATAAACATTCTCAAAAGTTAATGCAAATGAAATTAAATGATAATATTTTGGTTTGCCAACAAAAGGGAAGTTGCCAAATGTATGTAATTGTTATGAGGAATAGCAAATTAAAGATAAACATCTTTTGGTTATGATTGTAGAATACGCTATAGTCTGTATACGAGTTTTAACTTTGAGAGCCTTTTGCCTTTTAAGGTTCTTCTACGCAAAGTAAGCCTGCTCTAGTGTCATTGGTCTGAGATTAAAATGAGCGGTACGCAGTATGAGATCTCTTGAAACTCGCGCTTCAGAGGTAAAATTCGCGAAATTTCCTGTAAGAAATCGTCTTTTACGGTAAATAGAAAATATCTAACGTTATCAAATATCGACGAAGTATTTGAAACAATTACTGGGTAGGAATAGCCATTTGAATGCCACAACTAGCATCATCAACCTAATTTACCTGAAAGTCAAGATTGTAATATTATTAATTAGTTTTTGGCTCAGTCAGTCGTGTTTACTACCATATTACTTGTACTAGCTGGGACAGAACGACAGGACTGTATGGTATTGTTTCGAAATACAATCACGGCCTTATTCTGTGTGTATAGCAGTAGCTGTAGCCTATATCCTCTGCCAGACACCCGTCATCCAAACCAGAGCACAGACAAAAGTGGATATACCCAAATGCCTGACAGCAAGACACTTACAATTTGGAATATGTCCAATATCACGAGAGCTGTCTCTTCAGCGAGTTTCCGCTCATCCGAATTCTTTGTTTGGGTGTCACCGCGGGCCCTGACTCAGGGCCCGCGGTGACACCCAAACAAAGGCCCCTGAGCGCCGTTTAGGCTGCTTTTCATCTGCGCTCTATAAAAAGACCTTGACTCGGGAAGTAGGTCGACCGGGCTGTCTGCGGGTGATTATGCATTTTGTATGGAGCTAAACGGGGAAAATATAGGACATGTTTGCTTTGTCTTACTGCTACCTTTTTTGCGTGCGAATAAAAGGGAAATTGGTGTTAACGTGACAATAGAGAGTTTTGTGCGCTTATGTAAGCTGTGTCGTGAACATTGTTTTGCGTCATTCGTGGTAAACCTGCCGGCTTTTTATTAGAGCCAATAAAACCGGCATTTGTTTTAATGTTGCGTCCCATGTTAACCTATTGTCATACAGATTCTGTGCATTTAAATGGTATGTAAAGCAGCTAAACGTTTACGATATTTGGTTATTTGAAATTGCAATAGGTATTGGAAAAGGTTATTGCTTTTGTTTATCTATGAATGTTTATACCTACAGTTTTTGAAAACGTGCTCAAGATAAGGCGCACTATTTATTTATTAAGGATTGTCTACATTACTAACACCTAAATTAACAACGAAATGAAGTATTGTGGGATTTAGTGTTGTAACACTTACAGACAACCACGACATTACTTTAATAGATTTATGAATTTCATGATAAACTAAGGATACAGAATCGATCAAACTTTACAATCAGTTTAAAAGTTCAATTATTATATTATTGTGATAATGTCCTTTGTGTAAGGTTATTACTATATTTTTTGGTAGATGGGAACATACTATCGTCTCATCCATAAAGTGTCAATAAATGTAGTTGGCAGTACTTGCATCACTTTATATTCCTGTCTCCCATTGGGTACAGAGTTTTATTAGACCCTGACATTACTTGATAATTGAAACAAAAAGAATTTCTATCAATCACTTTTATATACATAATACATACATAGTTAGGTTATGAGTTTGGTAAGTATCTAATATTGTAAATTTTAAATTAATTTCTTATTAAAGCATAATATCTATAGTCCGAAGTTCGATGACAAATCTGCAAAAAAAAGTGTTACCAATAACCTAGAACAGTCGATGCATCTCATGCAATTTACATTTGAAAGAGAGTTGTATCGAGCACCGGGCATTGCGTCCAATACAATGTAAGTTCCAATAGAAAATCAATAAAAGCCTACTAGAATACATACACAATACATTGAAGTCAGCAGTTCGTACCTATCTCGTTATAGGCACGAATGTTTACGTTGTGTATTGTCTATCTTTGTACATAGGAAAAATGTGAAAGTACCTTTGTTACGTTAACCACTGAACCCATCTTGATGAACATTGCTCTAGAGATAGTTGAAGGGCATAGGCTTTTTATAGAGCTACGCGGGAAAAAATCGTGAATTAAGGCTAGTGGCCATAGAAGCTGGGCGTTTTGAGATATAAGGTCCTATATCTACAAGTTTTGTCGTTTTGGTATTCGTGAAATATACAAAATCGAGTCGGATTTTCGGTAAATGCGCACTGCGTACAGATATTAATGTAATTTCAAAATGAGAAGGCTGTATGCAAAGTCTTTGACTAGAATACACACCATACATACATACTGACTAGCTTGAAATCAGGTATCTTTTTTTAGCTGATTTGTTATCGAACATCGGACTAATATATAGATATTATGCTTTAATGAGAAATTAATTTACAATTTACAATATAACATACTAACCAAATTCATAACCTAACTATGTACATCTATGAAATGATAGATATATATTATTTTTGTTACGATTATCAAGTAATTCCAGGGTCTAATAAAACTCTGTACCCAATGGGAGAGAGGATTATAAAGTGATGCAAGTACTGCCAGCTACTTTTATTGACACTTTATCAGATAGGACGTCCGGCTGTAGACCTATATCCGTTTCCGACTACATTGTCTCATTCCGAGTACAAGGCAGATAACTTTTATGAAGATGGATTTATAGCTTAAACTTCTGTTTTATACCTATTGAAAATAAAGGGTCGAGATGGAATACCAGTGGATTGAATGAGTTAAGGACAATTTCACGCCAAATTAGATATTTGGCGTGAAATTGGTCTTTTTCTTCTTGCGGTGCAATAGAGAGGCCATTGCTGAAGGTCGGCCGTCATCTCTGGTTATTTCTCTTGGTTTTATACCAAGCGAGATAAGTGCTCTATGTTGACGATGCCAATCCATTCTCTAACGGTGCGAAGTCAGGAATTTTTCCTTCTCCCGTCAAATTATGCTTGCCCTCACTTAACTTTACGTTGGATTCCATCTACAACTCATAAGTTGCAGCATATGAAATCGCTCGTGTCTTAATACGTGACTGGACATAGATAAAGGTCAGACAGACCCATCATCCATAGTTGCTACCCAATATTTTTCTGTTTCGATAGCTAAAACTCAATGTTTTCTTTTTATCACGTTTGGGCAACTGTGGCATAAGAGCTTAGAGCTTATAGACCATTTTCACTCCTGCGTTCTTTTAAAAATCTAAGGCCACTCTTTTAAAGAGCCATATGCTGCAGTCTCTTACAAAAATCACGACAGGATGTTTATTCCACAACTTGATCGTACAGGAGAGAAAACCTCTCTGCAAGGTTTGTATGGAGTTTAAAGCAATTTTAATATAAACACCATAAAAATATCAAAGAGAATTTTAATTTTCCGGTTTCCCTTTGCGTATAGATATTAGAATATTCGCTCAGGAATTGCGAGAATAAAGTACCGAGTCCGCTTTGTGCCCGTTTGTTAAAACTTCCTCTTTGATACATTTATATAGCTTTTGTGTATGTTTCTGACGGCAGAGTGTTTTCTAGAGCAGATAACAGAATTTGTAATTGAATTAAAACTAGCTGCATTAACAATATTAGACTGTGGCCTTACAAAACGTTTTGTGTTGAAGTTTAAATGTATTAAGCCTTAGTAAATGGATCAGAATATCTCCGACAAGCAGTAATAATAGCAGCCGTGTATCTAATACATGTCCCACTGCTGGGCTCAGGACTCTTCTCATGATGAGAAGGGTTAGGTCATAGTCTACCACGCTGGCCAAATGCGGATTGGTAGACTTAACACTACGAGCACTTTTCAGGCACTCTCAGGTTTCCTCATGATGTTTTCCTTCGTAACATGCTACAATTTATATGATAAATACACACATATCTTCGAAAATACGAATCCGCCAAGCAGTAACGTAATCTAAATAAATAAAATAGAGTCAGGTTTGTGAATGGAAGAACATTTTGAATGATATTTGCTTTGTTGAATATGTCACAGTCCCGAGTAGCGAATTGTTAAAATATCGAGAACATTGAAGCAAAAATACCATGAAGAAAATGGATTTACTTATACATTTTTTAGCTACTTATCTACAAAACTGTTAGATGCTACATCGGAGGACGAGAAATTATGCTTCCTGTCCCAGGAAATTACAGTTTTCGTTCGGAATAGAGTAGCTGTACTTTGTTCAAAATGAAGCAGAAAGTAGGCTTTTCCTGTGACGAAATAAGCGTGCGATAAAAGCTTTTGGAAATGTTATCAAGATTTTTAGTGTAACCTTCCGGGCTAGCAAACCGAGCACGAGATAAATTTTGACGCATGCAAAAATATGACAAAAACGCGACAGTATCTTTCTAGTGCTCCTCTTGGTGAATCATTTTATGAAAGTAGACTATTGTAATCCTGCGCCTAACAGAATCCTATCACTTAGTTTTGTAATTTATCGCATTATACACTGCTCTATATCAGACAAATTCGGTAGTCCTAAAAACCGCTATTCCAAAGGGTTGCCGGTTATAGAGGGTATATCCTCTATAAACAATATCCTCTTATTTAGGACTAGTCTTTGTCCGCGTTCGTCAATTTGATACTTCCTTGCTATTTCCTACAAAATAGAGAGACTTCCCTCATACACGTTCAAACCCAAATTTACTTTCACGAGCAGTGGAATTAAAAAAACACATCATATATTATTATATACACATATATATATATATCCCATGCGTAGGATTTCATGCATTTTCCTTTAAAATTGACGATCCTAAGGGGGTTGTAAACTTACACCCCCTAATTTACCCGCTTAGGGACAAAATACAAAGATAAAGCATAGGCCAGATTTTAAGTTATACCTCTAGCTACATAACTGTAAAACCGCATCCAATGCCATGCAGTTTTTGCATGATGCCCGTCGGTATCGGGTTCTTATGAACATACAGACAGTCAGACAAACATTGTAAAAAAATATACATATATAATAAATATAAATAGACTGCTGTTATAAAGACCCCTCGTATTATTTTCCTTAAATATCTTCAATGTAAAGACATGGAAAAGTTTCAATTTTATTATAATATGTATAAGATAAACATAACCTTCTCCCCTCAATTATAATTATATTTTTATTGTTTACAGACGAGGGCGGCGGCAGTTGCGACTCGCGGTCCGATAGCAGCGAGGACGAGGTGACCGAGCACGTGACCCGCTCCACGCCACCACCAAACATGGCTGCCGCTAGAGCTCAGGTAAGAGCTGATCGCATCAGAGACTAGCCATCATGTTCTCCCTATCTTGTCATTTTACAGCACATACATAACGTAATCATTACGTCTTTTTTTTTTTTTTTTTTTTTTTTTATGGTGGATAGGCTCGCGTTTGACCACGATCTCACCTGATGGTAAGTGATGATGCGGTCTACGGTGGAGCACGCTTACCTATGAGATACCTATTGACTCTTGCTTTGAAGAGATCCAAGTTGTACTCATGCGGAAACACAGACTCGGGCAAGAATATGAAGAATGATGTGGCAGAGACATTTATTTATTTATTTAAGATATATGGAAGACTTACAGCTAAATTTACAGTATTGTATGTAGTAATACAGGAATCTGGCAGCCAATTACATGTCTTCACTTATATAAAACAGAATAAAAACAAACGTAAAAAAATCAGAACAAAATAAATCTAAAGCTAAATTTGTAAGTACCTATATAAACACTTACCACACACTAATGTTACCATATACTGACCAATCACGCCTCCACTGCACCCTTAAAAAAGTCAAGGCTCAAACACCTTCGCACTTTTGACACACTACTATTGAAAGGATCAATATCGTGCTGTTTACACATATTATTGAACATATACCACTTACACTTCTCAAGCTATGTTTAGGTTTATGTGACGATGGTCTGCGTAACGCTATCAACCGGGCACATTTCCAGACTCCATGCTACTGAGAATTCACTGAGAATTCAATTTCATGGCAGGAATCGGAAATCGAACCCGAGACTTCTCGATCATCAGTCACATACTATAACACTAGATCGGGAACGGACAGTCCATTTCAAATTACTATAAAAAGAGAAAAAACATTTTTTAACCTTCTCTTCGATTGTCCAGGTGCCAACAATATCGGTGACCCCGCACAGTCCAGGGTTGCTAGAAGACAGCTTACAGCAACTGCGTCGACTGCACGCAGCTGTACAGCGCATGAGAACTGCGCCGCTGCCTCTTTTGGTATGTATTCTACTAGTTTTATTAATGACCTTCTATGGATCAGGTGAATACAGCTTGCATCTGTTGTGTCGACTGCTACATAAGCATAAGACTTAAGATAAGATTTAATATATATCTAATGGTTTAAAGACACTCCGCAGATAATCTTGTAGCGGTGATTGTTGTGATCCTGATTCCCCAGAGAATCGGTGAGAGACTCGCATTCGGCTTGCCTTCATTGGTTGATCGGAGTGAAATCCCAAGAGTTGGCAAGGCATGACAGACATGTCTCTCATGTCTGTCATGCCTTGGTCAGCCGGTCAAAGGGTCGCCAGCAGTTATATTAAACTTTGGGCTTGAGGAATAATTTTCAAGAGCATGACTACGATATTTCCAACTCATTAAAGTGACCTCCATTCCTTAGCCGACAAAGACTTCTTCTTTCGTATCAATGGTACTACAAACTTATATTACTCCCGCCCAGTGCGTGGCCACACCAATTGCGCGTTTTGTAGCGTCATACAGATCGTGCAAAGAGCAGCTGTAAGGGCAATTAGGACAATTTAGCACATGTGTTGTTGAGCACCGCAGTCACATTAGGTCTGGTCTGATGACAAAGACTAACAATGCTTAATATAATTGGAACGAAGTTCCTTATCGCGCGTTGCGAAAGGGGGCTAGACGGAAAAAAAATGGTTACGAAAAGTGTAACGACACATTTCGTAGCAATTCTCGTAGCGGCGTAGTAATTACATGCTACGTTACATACAGCTACGGTGCTACATCATCAGACACACAGAGTGAGTAGTATTCGGTGAACCACATTAAGATTTTTTTTATAACTTACAAAAATAAAAAATTCTTTACTAATTAATCGAAAGGAACTTCGTTCCATCCGGGTGTCCCTTGACACTTCAGTAGTTTTTTATGTTTTAATCTACAGGCAACCGGCACAAGTCGGCTAAGCACATCATGCCCATCGCTGTGCAAGGACGGCGTGATAGAACCGGACTGTTCGTCACCAACACATCTAGACTTCTACCCACAGAGCCGAAAAGGCAGTGGTAAGACTTTCACAAATCAGTTTTAGTCAGCAGAAAATAGGATCGTATAGGCGCCCGTGGGGATGGATCCGTTTTTGGCATTCTATTTTTTGGCATAACATAACAATAGATTAGGGTGCTGTGGGGTGGATCGTGGGCAAGCTCTACCCGCAAGCATATTTATTTGATAAGTATTTTATTACAAAAATTACAAAACTTACTTTTTCCAAAGACAGTTATGTCAAAAATAGTTATGCCTAAAGTTTTTATGCTAAACAATATTATGCTAAATTAATATTATGCGTAAACTATCACTATGCCAAATGAAAGCATGACAAGTTAGATTAAGCCAAAAAATAGATCATAGGTGCAAAAAGGCACCTATGATCAATTATTAGTTTAGTTTAGTTTAATACTATATTGTACACACAAATTACATTAATAGAATTACAAAAAAGTTGTGATTACAAAAAGTGAACTTTACTCAAAAATGAGTTTTCTGCCAGCAAACCTTTGAGGGCCAAAGGAAAAAGAGACTTGTAAAATGTGAGAGTGAAGTGTACAAATAAGAAAAGAGTGAGAGATGAAAAAATAAATAAGATACTTAAATAACTGAACTAGGCTATGTATATCTACATACTTACATATTCTACATAACAATTTTTATACTTCATTTTTATTACTATACACTCCTAGAACGGGTTACATCGATTTGATACATTTTCAATATAGTGAGAATTTGATATTTAACAGATTTAGAGAGCATTTGTTTTGGTACACTATTTAGTATGAGTGATATACCCATCACTGACGTTCTATACAAATTAGACAACCATTCTACTACTTCTGCTGTCTTTCTAATTACACTTTTCTCTGCCTAAAGCCTGTAATCTCTGTGTTCAGGTGAATCCCGGCAATGGGGTCTATGGGAGCGACGCGACGAAGGGCGGCGCAGCAGTTGGGCCGCGCTGGAACCCGGGCCGAGGGTACAAGACCCACACAGACAACGCAGGTGACTTTCATTTTTAAATAATTATGATGATATGAAATTATGACTATGGTTTTTCTAAATTAACATTAAATCACGCCTTTATTACCCAAAAGGATGTGGCAAAAATGTACAATCACACTTTACCTGTTATAAGTACAATCGAGACAGATCTTATTTTTTTCTAAATAAATAAATGTTCCTGGTGGTAGAGCTCTTGTGAATGAGCTCAAGGGCGGCAGCACCACCGTCTTAACCTGCCGCCAAATAGTAGTGCTTCCATTACTGTGTTCCGGTTTGGTGGTGAGATCAGGCCCTGAAATTACTGGCACATGAGGCATAACACCATAGTCCTCAGCTGCAGCGACGCATCTATAATAATCTGCTTTTGTGGGTTGTTGATGTCCATGGGCTGTACTCCACTTACCATCAGGTGGAATTCACGTTCGTTCGCTGTGGGCGAAGTATAAAAAAAATAATAAAAAAATATCACACAACTTTGACACAACGTCATCTAGTCCTAAGCTTCTACTATGGGATCTAGAATAACTGATACTAAAACATAGTTAATTTTTCTTTTGTAAATACATACTTATTAAAGATAGAAACACCCAGACCAAGACAAACCTCCAAGTTTATGCACACAATGATTTGTCTTGAAGGGGAATCGAACCCATGACTAGAGAACCCAACTATGAGTTGCACTATCGACTCCGCTATGCGGTCGTCAAAGGTTTTAAGATTTTAAAGAAAAGTTTGTGTCATAATTCGATAGATGGCGATGTTATTTTTTTTTAAATCGCACTACAACGCACAGAATCTTTTCTCAGTGCCACGGCATAAGAACAGTGTCAGTACCTAGTGATTGCTGCAGGAAGCAGCTACATCTAATTTGAAATTATATTTAAAACATCTGAATACATAAGTATGTACCTTCTGTTTCAGTACGCTAAACGGCCACAGCGCGTCTCTGTCGTCGATGGAATCGGAGGGCGAGGTGCCGCGCCCAGTTCGCCATTCTACTCACTCGCTCAACGATAATGATCTTGCTGTTAGTATTATCTACTACTTTTTTTTCTAGGAATGTCTATCCCAGGCAGAAAGCCCCTCGGACGAGGACCGACCATATATGAAATGAAATGAAATATTTATTTGCTCAAATATGTTATGTACATTACGGTCTTACAGATATAAATAATAGTTCCACATATTCTACCACAAGTGGCGTGCAAATACATTTATCAATTTATTTAAAATCAGTTTTTATTATAAATTCTTACCATCTAGGTAATCTTTTACATTGTAATAATTTTTAATTTGTAATAGTAGCATCAACTTCTTTCTAAATAATAACAGTGGTAAATTAATAATATTTTCAGGTAAATGATTATACAAATTTATAGACATATAGTAGGCTTTTCTCTTAAGCAACTCTAGTCTAATAGCTGGCAGGCATAGCTTATCTTTATGTCTAGTTCGGCTACTTTCTTTGTCACAAAATCTTTTAAATAGTTCAGGGTGTTTTTTCACAAACATATACAACCCTCAAATATATACATGCAGGGTAATGGCAGTATCTTATGTTTTTTAAATAGTGGTTGACAGCTGTCAAGGTAGTCAGCTCCACTTAAGGCACGTACACATTTCTTTTGTGCCCTGAAGACTCTAATATATTATATGGTTTCCATATTTAAAATTATTTTTCGTGCTCGGAAAAACCAAATGGTCTCTGTAGAAAAATCCTTCACTTTTTAGATTAACTTTAAAAAATGATTATAATAGTGGGTACATAATTTATTGCATAATATGATAGGTAATTTACCTCCCGCTTCAAGAGATAGAAAGTTTGATGTCCTTATTGGGAAGATTTTGAAGCTCAAGCAACGTTTAAGTCATTTCCCAAACTAGGTATGAGTATGTATGTATGTGGCTTACAGAGCTAGTCTGTCAGACACACCAGTACACCCAAATTTTATCTGTCATGTTTAGGTCCAATAGTATAGAAGAGCCTATCATCATCTACCAAGCACAATTCAAAATATCGTGTTGCTTTTAAGAACTTCTTGATGCTAACATTCCAAATTTATCCTAAGGTTCGAACCTAAGAACTAACTATCAGCACTCGCATTACTGGACTCATGACGCAGTCTAGTATACTACAACACAGAAATAAATCTATTATGAAATTCCATAGAAGGACTTCGAGAAAGTGACGGCAGCGCTTCGAGCGGGCGGTTCGAGCGCGTTCCCGCCCGCCGCCGCCGCGCCCGCCGACAGCTCGGCTCGGCTGGTGGCGCGCCTGCCGCTGCAGAAGTCCGTGTCCACGCCGAGCATCGTGGCCGCCGTGCAGCCGCATCTGCAGCAGCCGCAGCCTGTGTATGTATTGTGTGCGGGGTGCCTCATGAGTCATGAGGGATGGAGAATAGTCCACGAGTCTATGTACTATCAGACCTGTTTTTAACCCTTTTTAATTATACTTGAAATTAGATGTCCAGCAATAAGTTTGTGTCTAAAGCGATTTTAGACTTTAATCATATTGGATGGCTTTGAAAATAAAACATATGATCTACAAAAAAAGATTTCTCAAATCGGAATGATCAACAAACAAACTTCAACAAACATGCAATTGAATTGGTTAATTATTATTTAGGTGGATCATGAACCTGATGATCTGATTTTACATATATATTATATATATACTATGTCCCTCATTACACCTACTTCCTTTACACCAACAACATGATTATTTTAGGAACTGTGACAGTTTTAGTTAGATAAGTATTCCTCGTGATAATCCTAACGTTAAATATAAATAAAATACTTTGTTTATGAAAATGTTCCTAAACGCGCATGGTAGGCACACAATATTATTATGTGAACCTTTATAATCTCTAGATTAATAACACACTATTACACATCACCCGTTTTAGTTTAAAATCAATAAAAGTATTCTGATCTCATGGGAGGGATTTAATCTAATGTCAATGTAAGATATTGTTAGGGCCACCACTCTTTATCGACGGCAATAGCTACAACTACACTTAAGTGACAGATAGGATGGACAAATGGTCGCTCATCCTATTGGTATATACAATATTTATCTGGCCCAGTATCACTGTTATTTTTCCATAAAAAAAAAACTGGTAGAAAATGTTACAACTTCACTGGGTCTTTGCATCTGGCTGCATGCTGCTGTGCAAAATTGTGTTAGATCTGTAGGAAACATACAGTGTTGTAAGCAGAACCTGAATTCCTTTTTTTTTTATTTCTCACAAATTAAAATACATTTTAATAAATGTCTGACCGTTATTTTAAAATCCTATGTTTTGACTAGAATTTTGTTTGTGATGTCCTCATTTTCCATGGATTGTTTGCACATGTGTTGTTTGGATTTTATCAAAGAGTTTTAAATCTAACTGAGGCTTTAATTAAAGTCGAATCTTATCCTATCCTCACAAAAGGGGAATAAGGATAATTATATTGAACCTTTTACAACTAAAGCATAGTACAATATTGACCGTACAAGTTTGCCCCACTACAATGGAGAAGATTATTGAAAGCTCAGTCACCAGATGTCGCTATTTGTTTCGGGTAAACCAAATGTCTGTTAACGAATAGTTTTATTTTTCTGTTATCAATATTTGCCGTCAGTCCTTTGTAGATTTAGACTTTTATGAATTTTGGTGTAATATTATTAGCGTTTAAAGTTCAGGGGCCATTGCCGCTGCTACCATCTTAAAGTATGTGCCTCCTTTTGAGGCAGTTTCGGGTTCCAGTTCCGTCAAGTACTTGCTTTGCTATTGGATTTGGGTGGACTGCAAGGTGGTCAGAGTAGCGTTTCTTATACTTGTTGATTTCCTCAAGGATAGAAGGATTGTTGTCATCATGAATTTCTCCATTTCGTGTGAGCCATATTGCATTAACCAAGTTTCTTAAAATTGCGTTTTGCGTTCTTTGAAGACACATTATGTTTGTGTTACTAGCGATACCATGTTGACGTAAATGAATAGTGACATCTAGTGGCTGATTAGGTGCGATGAGTGAACTTGTTTCACCAATGTTAAACTTAAATCTTTATATATCCGATAGTTTCGCATACGGTTACGGAGCTCCCTAACATCCCTGTCCGTTACTCATTCGGGTATAATTGTTTAGCTAAATGAAAAAGAATTCTAGTTAGGTTTTAAACTCTTTGTATATCTTGTAGTTGGTGTTGTGCATGTGTGTATCCATGTGTTTTTGTGTACGCATTGAGCTTTGCTATTATTGATTTTTTAAGTCACTCGATTGATACACCAGTTTTTTTACATTATTATTATTATTTGCACACATGTGCTATTGTGATTTTCTTGCAAACTGAGAAAGCTTTTAAAAACTGTTGGGGTTATTTGCAACCATAAACAATCAAAAGTAATTGATTTTTATTTGCAACCATAAACAATCAAAAGTAATTGATTTAAAAGAAAATATTGGAATTATCTTAAAAAATTAATTATGTATTGTATTCCGCCTTCTTTAATCAAATATAAAATATTTATCGGTAAAGATTTTGCTGGTAGATTTTTTATATCCTTATACCGGGGTATAGTGGTTATATGGCAAGTTTAAAAAAAAAATATGCTAGTCAAAAATAAGCCTCAAAAATCACAATAGCACATACATAACTTAGTGAGTGTGGGCTTAGCGCGGCGGGCCACAGCGACAGCGAGAGCGATGAGCCATCGGCCGCCACCGCGGGCGCCACGCCGCCTGCCCGCCGCAACAACACTCATCAGGACCATCTCGGGTTGCATCGACTCGCTTTCTTAGAACAGTAAGTGGATTAGTAACTGTGTCTTCTTTGGGATCCACGGTTCAACAGTGCCCGCGACGTGTGCATACTCCTTAAGATTTAAGTAAGATAAGTATGTAAACGAAAGTTTTTATTGCCACCTGAAACTGCTTCTAAAGCTTAAAATAGAAGATGCGTGATGCTTTGTGTGTGATGTCCTACACATAAGGCCAAAGAAATAGACAAATATAATAAAAAAAAAATATATACGCCGTATTCAGGACCCGAGCCGTACAATCGGCTCCTTATATATAGTCACAGGTAAAATATTCAGATATATAGAAACGACTAAACTGATCAATGATGTCAGTATAATCAAAGTCTACTAATTGACACCGGACAATTAAACATGGACACCGTTAAATATATGAGTGCATTCAAAGTGTCTGAAACAGTTCAAAATTTGATCTCGTAATACATCTAGTAGTTACCAGATGATAGTCTAAAATTTATGTAAATGAGCATGTTTGTCTATGGGACCATTTGACTGTAAACTTCGCCATTATCGCCTGTTATCGCAGTAAGTATGAATGTTATATTAATTTTTTTTAAATAAGCACTTGTTTTTTAAACTAGCATGCTAGGCACAAGCTTCGCTTGTTGTGTCTGTTTTACACTTTTTTTATATAAAAACGTTTTGTTTTTGCACGTGACAGGTACATGGAGAAAATATACATAATACACTTTACACTATTCAATTAAAAATGGATACTACATAATTAATATTAATATAAATTAAATTAAATCGTAATTTCTTTTCCGTAATTACTTTGACGGATTTTTATGGTTGGGTTATTTTTTTTTAATGCAAAGGCAAATATTTATATTAACCGTTAGTATACAGATTACTCAAAATCGGGAATATTACTGAAAGCTCAGTCACCATGGAGGGAAAAGTTGTTTTAGAAATGCCAAACTCAGCAGCAATATCGTCTATGGAAATTTTTGTCACTAATCCTCCCCATTGAAATAGAAGTCATGAACGTATTCGAAAGAAGAGAAATAGAAATAATGTCGTAATTTTATTTCAACTAATACCAAAAACAATTGAATGTTATGTTTATAAATAATATCTCAATCCTTTTAACACAGGGCTGCGTTCGACCACCATGCTGAGAAAAGGCGGAAACGGGGCAGTCTGTTTTTCAGAAAAAAGAAGGTAATATAATATTATTAAAACAGACGTGAGGTGTTTTAATAATATGTGTGTGTGAATTATTATTCTTCTTCTTCGTCGTGTCGATGGCTGAGTCAAATTTTATTGGCCCAATAAGTGGCCACTGTTATGGTGCTCTCGTCGGCGTTCATGAGCGCCTCTCTTGTGCAGGTGGAAGGGCATTTTGGAGAGTCAGTAAGGTGGTCAAGGTTTTGACTTGCCATCGTGGTGAAAGGATTAGCCAATTCGCTTTTAAGAACTCGCGAATTGCCCAGGGTGCGCCGGACGTAGGGAGTTCTTGTGTACGTCACTCGGGGAGGCTCCTTTCATGCACCCCGTATTCTCAATTATTATTGAGAATACGGGTTACTCCAGCCCAGTTGATGAATCTACGTAATAGATTCGAAACTAGTCGGCATGTCCCGGCTAAAATAACGTAATATTAATAAAAAGGTAATATAATTATGTTTTCATAACATATAGGTTTGGGTAACAACCTTAATAAATCAATACCTTATTACAATTTTAACGTTTTTTAACACATCCAATGAAAAGGGCTAATTTCTGGAACTACTTATACCGTAGAATAGGTTCTAGGTTAATTGCTTTTAAAGCGATAGGGCCGCCCATTGTACTATCTAAAACATGTGCTATAAGAAACTGACTTACAAATTTATGTACAATAAAATTTAAAATTCAAAATAATTTATTTGTATAACATAGGTAATTATGGTATTTTAATGCAGTAAACATTGTTTCACTATGTTTTGACTCGGTAGACATACAAATTTTTAGGAATATAATATGTTTTTGTTAGTTGCTTAATTTTAATATATTGTTAATAAAAAGTTATCTATCTATATATCTACCTACTTATTATCGACGTACGTCGCTGACATAACCGCGAGCAGTATGTGGTTGATTTGATCGTGGAACATTTGCAGGACAAGTCGCGCAAGGCGGCGCACGCGTGGTCGGCGGCGGGCAGCGGCGGCGACTGCGACTGGTGCGGACGCCCTCTCAACGACAAACCATCGCTCTACTGCGATAGTGAGTTATTCATACATTACTTTTAGCCAAGGGTTTTCCAATAGGTAAGGGAGGAGCGTTCAAGTATTACGTAACGCAATTTTTGAAGATTTTTGACCCCCCTTCCACCTCTTGTAACGCACCGTAACGTTTTTCTGTCCCCCCTCTTTAAACGTTACGTAACACTCAAGTGATCATTTAACCTTAAAGTTGTAAAAAGTTATGTAATACTTTTAAACTTGGTTGGTATAGTTTTAATCTACTAAATAAAACAGGAGAATTTTAATTCGCAACACCTGCATATTTTGTATATTTTTAATAATAATATGGCTTTACCTACATAACATTTTTTAGAAACAATGTTACGTAACGTGTTATAAGAAAGACCCCCTTCCCTTCCCAAATTGCGTAACGTAATACTTGAACGCTCCCGAAGTTTACTAGAAACTCAGCCACTAGATGTCGATCCGAAAAATTATAGAACTCAAAATTACAGTGTTTCGTGCTTATTACCAAATTGGTAACCAGTTCAGCATATTGCTAGACACAGGTGCCTGGCGCTGGTTTTCAACTGGTACCTGATTATTTTATAAACTAATTACAACAGTCTCATCTAGTTTTAAAAGTTAAATGTTTGTTTCAGATTGTACAATGACGGTGCATCAAAACGTATGCAAAGACTACATAGTTGAGTGCAATAAACCAAAAACTTCTAAGGTGAGTTGATTTTAATTTTCGTCTAATGCTGTTACATGAAAGATACAAGAGTGGTTTACTGTAGGCCATGTCCTTGGGTACAAACTTTCAACTTAAATACTGATGGTGAATCCAATTTGCCCCTGAATCACGGTATTAGTATGAAAATAAATCACGGAAATAATTAAGAGTAAAGTATTTTTCTTTTAAGTAAAGTAAAGTATTTTTTTCTCTGTTGACGTTTTCATAACGTGATTTTCACATTGAAATGACAAGACGTAAGCATGTAAGCAACTAAGATCCCTAGCTGTGTTAATGAAAGTCTTTCAAAGTATTTAGATAGTGGACTACTGAACAAAGTCTAACACTGACTCTTATTTTATTCCAGACATCTGTCGGCAAATCGCTAAGCGCGAGCAGCGGCAAAAATAGCAAACGCAGCTCCGTATCATCCGCATCACAAAACCCGAATAGGTGAGTACGCCATCTAGCGTCGACACACGAACTAACTAACTAACCAACTAAAAACATGCCAATAAACGCGTAGTATTGTTATGGCATATATTTTGCTGCTTTATATTTTCATTGCGAGGGAGGAAAGAATTGCTAATGCATTTTTATTAATTTGCGTGCGACGATGTGCGAGCCAGTAATGCTGGCTGACATCTTTGGTTAAAGGGAAATGAATTGTATTTATACTGTGTTTAAGTTGATTTTTATTTGACTTATCGATGTACAATTACTTGCTAAGTTAATTGCCGGCGTAAAACCTTTTACAGAGGATCGTATTTGATTTGTTTTTTTTCATTAAAATATTTTTTTTTTGAAATATTTTTTTACTATCTCTCACTCTTGTTAACAGATCATATCCAGTTGTCTGTTTACAGGTTATTAAACTTTTTTTTCTTTTGATTTAAGGTTAAGAATAGTATTTTTTTAAATCGATTTTCAAATGACGGAGCAATCGATGGACATACATGAAATATGTACTCGTCGAATATAGAATCCCCTTCTTTTTTGGGTTGAACTGACTACAGATGATCGAAGCTACTGGTTGATGAGATATATTAAAACAGATTTTACAGTCTCTATCTCGAGTCTTTCCAGATTAACATATTTTTTTGGAATAATTATAAAGTGTCAAATTAATCCTTACAGTCTTTTATGTTTACTTGTAAAAGTATAAAGATGCTCATTTCACCAGAAAACCATGAATAGACGCAAAATTAAGTAGCTCTGCATTGTGGCTTGATGTTTATGATAAAACTTTTAATCTTATCTTACATTACTAAGGGCCCGTTTCAGAGGGTCCGGACACATCTTATCTGACCCATAAAATATAACCTGACCGAATTTAAAATTGACACAAGTTACACTTGAAAAAGAATACAGCTGTCACTTTAATTTATGTGTGTTATATGCTTATCCAGCCAAAAGGGTTTATCTAATACCATTTTTTTTAAACGGGATATAATCCCACCCACACGCCCACCACTATGACTCCTGTGACGCCAGGATCTACAGCGGTAACCAACTGAAAGGCACCGCGCATGACACACGGGCAATCCCAGGGAGAGTTAAAATTGTCTTGGAACCCGCAACGAATTTAATCAGAAGTATATAGTTGGAGTTGGAAAGTATGTAATCTAACACCTGTGAAATTAGGGCTAACGGTTTATTAAACCCGTATTTGTATCTCTATCTGTCATTCAATGTTTGTACGGAACAGAGAGATCAAAAATTGTAGCTTAAAGTAAATTTTAGTATAATACATTGGTGAAATCGGCACTTAGGAACTTGATGGGTCAGTTTGTGTCGTTCCAGATCGTATCCAACTCATGAAATATAACCTGACCGAATTTTAAATTGACACATGTTACACTTTAAAAAAGAACACAGCTGTCACTTTCATTTATGTGTGTTATATTCTTATCCATGGGGATAAATGTGAATGCTATACACATATACCAAACCCATCTGGATAATTTAGACGTGACATTTTGTTATATCTTAACTTCGGTAGATTCTAAAACAATATTCAAAAGAAACATACAACAATATCGACACTACGCATCAAACATGATAGGCTCGTTAATTTATATACAAAGGATACACAAGTAGTCACAATATAATACTCTTATATTTTTTTATATATAATATATATTTTGCTTTGTAATCTTGCTATTCTCTTTTTCTCTTGTATAATATAAATTTTTCTATCTATGCTATGTTAATTTTCCTGTAAGCTATACTCCGTATTTTGGTTCGTTTATATTTTGTTTTTGGTGATCGGATTTTTATAAGTACTCATTTTGTGTGGGGGGGGTATCGAGGTGGGTAATAAAAAAATATAGGTTGTGTATCAGAAAGGTTAAAAATACTACTCAACTCAGCTTATAATAAATGAGAATTATTAAAGATATTGTAAAAAGAATGGCCGATGTTTTAAATATGGATAGAGTGATAAATGGGTATTATATATTTTTTAATTCCTCGGTTATTGCAATGTCAAAAATGGTATGCATTTGCCTTTAACTGAAATGAGTAAAGAAAATGTGCTTTGTGATTATTAAGTAATTGTTAATATTTTTAAAATTCTTTAATTATTAGTAGTTGCTACACCGGACTGCAGCTGAACGGTGTTTCATCTTTAGTGAATAATTTGTTTCACCTCATTATTTATTTATATTTTTACTACTCCCACAAGGTCACCAAAAACAAACATCACACTACCTAATAATCTTTTAAAGTTGTATTGAATAATGTAAAATAATATTAGTTTAATAAAGAATTAAACGTACACCACTCTTCCTGGTTTGACAATAATCGTAATGCCTGTATCTAACATCCTGTCCATATAATTATAAGCATAAGTATTTTCAATATTATTGATACACTAAACAGATGGTTATGATTATAAATAAATTTTCGACCTTACGCGTAATATTATAAAGTTGAGTTTCTGTTCGATATTCCACCTCGATTCCCCCACGGGTCCCGTCCCGGTGTGTTGTGTTGGCACACAAATATACACGTGTGATTGTGTTGGGCACGCACACGGCACACAGCAAGAAGCAGGGTGGATGCTACTCGCCGTGGCGGCGCGTGGCGACTAAGCTCGGCGTGCAGTAAGTGCAGGGAATGCTGCCACAAGCTGCTATTTCTTACTCTCTCATTCATACATACATCACACGCCATCTTTCTGTCTCTGTCTTGTCACGCAGCGGTTGTTTGCTAGGGCCTAGGAGATTTGTTTTCAGCTAAGGTGTGTCCGAATATATGTGTAGGCTATATTTTTTTAATATTGACGAGGTCGATAAACCCTGTTAATATTAATAATAATTAAAAATAACTATTATAAATTAATTACACAAGAAAAATGTTGCTACGTTAGTTTTAGAAATTATATTTGATCTATTTTTATTCCGACAACACGTTTTGATTAAAAAAAAGTAATATTTATTTATTATAACTGTATTTATTTGGCTCCTGCCAGAAAAGCGCATTTGTGGGATAAAATGTTTTTTTTTTAATCCATGGTTATAATATTGTTATTAAAAAATGGCTACATAGTTATTCTTTCCTAGAAATGCGTAAACATAGCCAAAGTGAGCCAAGACTTCGCTGGCACTGCACACTAGAAAAATAAAAAAATGTAGGACTATCATTATGACGTCACTAGATACAAATGGCCGCCGCGCATCACACATTTGGCGTTTCTTCTTGTTCTCGAATCATCCACGACGCCTTACTTGTGTATCTTTCTATCTATTATGGAGGTAGTTTGTTTCTTGACATAATTATGTTGTCGTAGCACTTGACATTTGTTCGATGCAAAACGATTTTTTTATTGTCTCGTTTTGCTGGTTGTTTTTGTTCGTCACAGGATCGCTGTTTGATTCCGGTTTTGATGAAAAGGGATTTTTTTGCATGCGGTTTTTTCGACACAGTTTTTCAAATTTTCTGCACCAAAAATATTGTTATACATAGTTTAAAAGGCTTATTTCGAATCACATGTTCGTCCAAAATAAAATGAAATCATTCAAATTTATTTAAGTGACGCATGGCGGTTTAAAATTTAAATTTGATAGTTGAAGGTAATTAAATTATACCGTTAGACTTTCATACATTTGTTATCTGACATAAGATTTTGTATTCCACTAAATCTGATCCATAGATATTTTCTAAGAACGAATGAAAATAAAGTATGAAAATGATACATTTTTGAACATTTTATGTTATTCAGTGTCTGTTTATTCTACGTTACAGCCACAAAAATGGTCTACTAGATGGCGCGCTACACTTGTTCATTTAAATTTTTATTTGATGGTTACTAATGAAATAATGACGTGTGAAAAGAAAGCCTTTTAAATTAATTGATTGGTTGAACAAAAATCCATTTTCATTACAGCCAGTTTTCTTTCGAACAGAAGTAGTGTTTCTTCGATGCAGCAACGAAGCTATCTTTAAGATTTTTCTTTATTTCACATATTTTATCAGATTCGCATGTTTTAACGTTTTGTCAGTTCTATGCTTCTTCTTATTATTTAGGCTTTGCTGAAGTAAATCTAAGAAAATAAATTAATAATTAATTTATATTTTGTGTAAGTAATGTAATTCCAGTGTCACTGTCATTTGTCGCGTCGATTGATGATTGACCCTGTCTCGCCTCAGTAATATTTTTTTTATGGCAACACAGAATAATAATTTGTTGGTAACCCTTGATCGACAATTAAAAACTTATTGACGAGTGATTAATTATTAATCGTTAACAAACTCACAATTTTTTAATTATTAATTAATCACTTCATCCGTATAGGCAAAGTTTTAAATGTATTTAAAACGTTGAATCGATTTTTTCAATTATATCCAAAATTCGTCTTCCCAGTAATTATTGTTTAACTTAAATTGCCATGACAAAATCTTTGATTAAAATTGATTTTTCAATATCTAAATAGACAAAATCATTTCTTTAAATCAATTGACAATTTAATTGTGAGTACTTTCCGAGTCATATTTGTGATATTGAAAAATTAAACTTTATTGAAATTTTGAAATCCTTGACCCTCCAGTTGAAATTCAAGTTTATCCTAAGTCAAATTTCTAATTATTCTGTGTTGCCAGCACACAATAATAAATTAAAGTGCCTCCATTTAATTAATACATTGTGATTTCAGCACCAGCCACATTTACAGTGATGACAAGGACGGCTCCGACCACAAACATGATCAGAGCAAGTAAGTTTTTTATGTATTTAATACATATCGATATTTAAAAGGGTATTCCTGGAATCCGCGCCCATACAAACATGATTTTTAAACATGTTGAATCTGGAAGTTCCCTTTTATTTCTCCTATATTCTGTCTTTAAAGTTTTTAATAACAAAAATATTAACTGTCTCAGTGGTTAGCGTATGCGACTACTGATCTAAAGGTCTCGTAAAAGTGATATTTGGAATTTTCCCGTCCCAAATTAGAATAATAATAATAATCTTTATTTTAGTAATAACTAAATTACATAACATGTAGTGTTGGTACGTTCGGTCGCTTGTGGTGTTTAAAACGAATCCTTCACTTCTATGCTAGGACTTAACCTGTGTTACAGGAGCAAAAGAGACGCCACAAGCAGCCACAAGCGATTTATATCATTAGTACATTTCATTTCATGTGAAAAGTATAGTGGGCACATTTAGTTCCTGAAATAGGCAAGCCTGTTTATTCAGGAAACTAGGTAAACAGTCGTACGCCTTAGATATAGATCTTAATAATAAAAACAACATAAATTTATTCAAAGTAATAAATTGACTGCATGTGTGTGTATGTGTGTCAGAGTCAGTGTGAAAAGGAATGAAATGTGTGTGATGTAATGTATCTATTTGTGCGATACCGAGTTAATGTGTTTGAAGTGTGTGAGTAGGGAGTGTTGTGGATGTAAAGAGAGGGATATACTTATATACTGTAGTGCTATAACGAGATAGGCAGAGAATAGGATAATTCAGTCATAGCACGGAATCTGGAATTGCGTTCATAAGATTGCGATGGGTACACACCCCCTATCACATGGGATGTTAACATAACTGTTGAAATTTGCGTTTTATATACCTCTACCACATCCAACTGGCTAATATATTGTCTGCACGTGTGGTGTAGTGGTTTGAGCGGTCGCCTCACCGCTCTCCACTGCACTGGTGTTGTGGGTTCAATCCCTACATGGGACAAATCTTTCTGTGATTCGCAAAGATTTGTTCTGAGACTGGGTGTGTTTCTGTGAGTGAATGTGTGTATTTGGCTTTGTTATTGCGACCATTAAATAGTGTAATTGTTTCTGGCGTTCTTTTATACCCTGCCTTTGTTGGGAGACGGGCTGATCAGCATAACCAAGTATGCTGTGTCATCCTTTTTTACATTTTATAAATACGATAGATGGCATGGGACTTCAGTCTCGTCTCAATCTCGGTACGGATCGGTACCTCTAAACCTAATTTTCTAAATCATAGTGTACCTAAATTCAATGATTATTTTCTAAGTAAAATAATAAGTAAAATAGTGTTTTGTTAATAAAGTGTTTTTTAAAAACACCTTTCGGGGATCCCATATAACAGTTCGATCTAATGTAAAATAAAAAAATAAAAATATGTTACTTCTTATGTATGATTTTTTTACCTTTTAGTGCATCAGACGACGCTGGAGTATCAGAATGGCCTGAGGTGTACCTGACTCCGGATCAGCTCGGAGACGAGGCGATACAACTCGGGCTGGGCGCCACTGAACCTGACACCTGGGCTGCTGGAGCGCCCAAGGGACTCGCCAAGTATGTACACGTGTTAATACGACTTACTGTAGATAAGTGAAAAGATATACGACCGGATGGCGGAGTGGGTAGTGTACCTGCCTGCGACGCCGAGGTCGTGGGTTCGATTACCACTTAAGACAAATCTTTGTGTGCATGAACATGGGGGTTTGTCTTAGTCTGGGTGTTTCTATGTATAATAAGTATGTATTTACAAAAGAAAAGTATATAATGTATTAGTATCAGTTATTCTGGTACCCATAGTACAAGCTCTGCTTAGTTTGGGACTAGATGGCGTGGTGTGTGTGAGTTGTGGAATATTTATTATTATATATATTATTATATACAATGGGAACCATACTAGTATAACGTAAGTTCTATAGGAACGTGGAGGATTATTGCTATGCTTTAAAAGAAATGGGAGCAAGAACATATTTGTTGAGGTGTCTAAAATTGCAAAAAATCTGCTTTCGGCAATACTTGAATGGCCCCATGACCCTTATTCTGTTGTGTGTGTCACAACAAAACTAGAAAAGTACATCTCTTTTTCTGACCTCATGAAAAATAGAAAATATGAATTACAATATTTTTATTTTGTTTGACCGGCACTGACCAACTAGGGTTGTTTGATCTGCTGCCATCAATCCTGGGACAAAATAATTTTTCAACTGTTTCTTAGTATAATTTGCTAAGCATAGCTAAATGTTTTAAAAATAATCAATAAGAAGTTGAAATATCGTACGCGTTCATTCTTGACAACATTTGTGCTGAATGTAACTTCGCCATGTTGGTTGGTATCCTACTTAAGATAGGTACAAATGGATGAACGTAACGTCACGTAATGACGTAACATACAGTTGAGAAATTTAAGTTCCTGGCAAGAGGCGACCGTAGATGGTTGGTTAAAGCGGCTGCCCAGTATGCAGAGGGTCGTAGGTTCAAATCCTGCTGGTCCTGTTTTTCAACTGTTTCTTAGTAAAACTAAGGATGGCAAATTGGTGGCACTCGATGGCCAATAATGCATGTGAAATAAATAGGTCAGTAGAATCATTTTCCAAATCCTAGCTAGACTGTTGATACATAACTTAACCATTCCGGAAATCTAGGCCATCAGACAAGCCTAATACTGACACAATTTATAACAAAGCGTTTTTTTTACAGATCACTTGGAGATAGAGAGACGAAGCGACAAGAGCACATCTACGAGCTGATATTGACAGAAAAACATCATTGTTTAACAATAAGACTAATGCAAAGGGTAAGTTAATTATCATTTATTTATTTATTTCAGTTATACATTTATGTATTGATTTCTCTATTATTCGTTATCAAGAAGAGCTTTATAATCCCAAGTAAGGTTAAACAAATACACTAGAATTTCCAAATCGATTTCGACATCTTATTTTCCGAAACTCGATTTCGACATCTTATTGCATTTGGGAATTGGAGAACTTATTCGTACCAGTACGATAGGGATGGTGAACTTTAATATATGTAGGTGTCATTATTTTATAAAACACTAGCTGACCCGGCAAACTTCGTACCGCCTTAGCGTAAATTTGATGCACTACTTTATTTTGTATAGCTGACCTTTCTTATGTATGTGTACCTATTCAATTTGAACTGGAATCTATAAATATCCCCCATATAAAAATGTTTTTTTTTTTTTGCCGTAACAATCTTGTACAGAAATATTGAATTAGAAATCTACCAAAAAAAATATCAGCCAAATCGGTCAAGCCTTTTACATGCCAAGTCGTGACAACGGAAAACGGGTTTCATTTTTATATATATAGATACAATAATGAGGTCACAACGTGTTCGGTTCAAGGAATTTGTGAATATTACGTGCCAAAATTTTCATGCCGCGTGCTAAAAGTATGCCATTATTGCAATAGAACGACGGACACAGGTTGTGGTTATGATCGTTCACTTGAAAATTGAACTGTTGAATGTAATAGAGGTAGTTTGGCACCATGTGGTACTCGTGTTAGTGATACATTTACATCGCTGTAGCTGTTGGAAGTAGGAATGAGTTGTAATATAGAAAAATTATATTAAATATACAAAATATTTAAATTAATTAGGTTTTCAGCAAAAATCATTAGGAAAAATAGTACAGAAAGTGATTACTTAGTGATTTCACGTGACATTTGGAATGTTCGCTCTTGCTCGCAGATGTTCGCGGCGGGCATGGTGCGCGGCGCGGGCGTGACGGCGGCGCAGGCGGCGCGCATGTTCCCGCGCGTGGACGAGCTGTGGGCGCTGCACGCCGCGCTGCTGGCCCGCCTGCGCGCCCGGCAACGCGCCGCGCCGCGCGTGCGCAGCGTGGCCGACATCCTCGCCGACGCCTTCGCGCCGCCCGCACACCAGCAGCTCAAGGCCGCCTACGGTACGGCAATTCATACTTTTCTTTTTTTTTCTCTCTTATGCTTTTCCTGTAACGTAGCAATCAGTTGTCTTCGAAACAATGAGCTATTTCTTTGGCCGATTATTCTGTGCTATATGTAATAGGTCGGAGTCCAGTGTCACTTTCGTCTTTTATTAGGTGACTTTAAATCTGGTCTCTAAATTTCGAACACTGTGTCTCTTTAGTCTGGCGAAATGCACTCCTCCTGAGAATCCCCTAGATTTGATGCCAGTTCGTTGACATATGTGTTGACAACCTATATTGGTACTTTCTGCTGTAAGCTGCTATTTCCTCTTTCACTGTGGTGATATTCAGGTCCATTTGTATGAGCTTACTGCTTATTATATTGTGGTATGTTTAGCATGGTTCTCATTATCTTTGAAATCTTTCAAAAGAATCAACACTAAATCGCGACAAAATGTTCCACGCTCGTATGCTAGCTCAATATAGTTAGCATACCAACGTGAAACAGATTAAATATTTTTTTGTATTGTAATTTATACACCACTCAATAGTAGAAACATCATTAAATGAATTACTTTTTTTATTACCTGAAATAATTCTATTTTAAATTTCACATTAAAAATATCGCCTAAACGCTCCAAACGAACGGCTACAATGGCGTAACGTCATGCTTAAGTATTTTGTATATGGAGTATGAATTTTGTTTGATGTTGCATTTATGAAATGGTTTTATTATAAAAACTACTATAATATGTATATAATTTAGTAATAGAATATTTTTTTAAATAATTTCGTACTTAAAAATGGACTCGCCCATGAAACTTATAATCATAAAATAAGTTTGAAGTATGTAACAAAAGTATGTTGCATTTGGTTTATCTTTACTTGTATCTATTAGGTATCCTATATTTTTCTATCTATGGATCAGTCACCATGCCCATTTTACTTTTTCCTAGGTGAATTTTGTGCCCGTCACCGCGACGCCGTGGAGGTGTTCAAAGAATGCTGCATCCGGGAACCAAGACTCGCTAGGTTTATAAGAAAGTGCCAACAGAACCCGTTGCTCAGAAAGAAAGTAAGTTATACAATTATACATACTGCCGTCCACTAACTATAAATAAAGCTACTGGTGGTAGAGCTCTTGTGAAAAAGCTCGTGAGTGGCGTCACTACCTTTAACCTGCCGCGCAATAGAAGTGCTTGCATTACTGTGTTCCGGTTTGGTGGTGAGATCAGGCCCTGAAATTATTGACATATGAGGCATAACATCGTAGTCCTCAGCTGCAGCGTCAGACTCAGACGCATCTACAATCTGCTTTTGTGGATTGTTGATGTCCATGGGCTGTACTCCGCTTACCATCAGGTGGACTGTTCACTCGTTTCTCTGCTGTTAAAAAAGAAGAAAAATAAATAACACTTTGATTTTGGCTTTTACAAGCTTTTCACTGTTCGTTAATTTTTATGTATAGTTTTATTTCGAAATCGGGTACTAAGAACTCCTAAAAGTTGCCAAAAAATAAATAATATAAGCAAATACATAATTATCATCAAATGATTCTGCGTTAGCCATGAGGATTGTGGTAAAATTATAGTTTCAAAATAATAATATATTTAAGGATTTTACCATCGTCTCCAACACTATTCTTTTATTGCAGGGAGTGCCAGAATGTGTACTGTTCGTGGCACAAAGGTTGACAAAGTATCCGTTACTGCTAGAACCGCTGCTGAAGACTGCCGGCGATGACGTCGGCGAGAGGGAGCTCTTGCAGAAAGCGCTCTGCGGTGTTAAGGTATCATCACCATTCTCCAAGCATTTTTCATAGGGAAAATAACTGTCAAATGGCTCCATAGACAAGCATGTTCATTTACGATGGTGGTAGAGCTTTTGTGAACGAGCTCGAGGGCGGCAGCACCACCGTCTGACCTTTAACCTGCCGCCAAATAGTTGTGCTTCCATTACTGTGTTCCGGTTTGGTGGTGAGATCAGGCCCTGAAATTACTGGCACATGAGGCATAACACCTTAGTCCTCACCTGCAGCGACGCATCTATAATCTGCTTTTGTAAATTGTTGATGTCCATGGGCTGTACTCCGCTTACCATCAGGTGGACTACACTTTCGCTGCGAGCGTAGTATAAAAAAAAAAACGACGACGAAATTTACACGACGTTTGTAGTCGCTTTAACCAAACAGAGCCAACTATCTTGTTTAAGAAAAGAGCGACATCTGGTGGCTGAGCTTTAGGTTATCTTCCCTTTTACATTGGGGTCATTTGGGAATGGCTTTTAGTTATGACCAGAGGTCGGAATTAGGTAGAGTTTTTTATGTACTTACACTGATTTCATACAGCGAAAGAATAAAGAGGATATGCCTCAAATCCCGAGATTAATTTTAAAGAACAGAAAAAAATCTCATGATTTTTTAAATAAAAAGTTATTTACTTTTACACAGTTTAAACTACTGCACGCGCGACTAAATATTTTAATTCTCACAAAAGTTATACAGTAATGTCGGAAGCGAACACTTCAAATCTTACTGGTAATGAATCGGACAAGGAAAATGATTCTGATGGGCCGTTTGAATAAGCAAAACCTCACGAGCCTAGGCTAGAAACAAAAGTATTTGCTCGTATTTATAAAAAAAGGCGAAATATGCGTATGAGAATTTACTACAGACTATCAACAATTTGTATTGTGAATTAATGTAAATTAATAAAAAATGTATGTTAAATTATCTTTGTTTTACTTGTCTATCTCTGAGGTTTCTATTATTATTTATTCGTAATATTGTTGGCCACACGGGAATGTCCATTAGAAAGCCCGGGAAGGTCCACATTAATATCAACATTTCGATGCAAGTACATAAAAAACTCTACCTAATTCCGAGCCCTGGTTATGACGCATTAAGTAGAATATTAGTAATTTTCGTAAAACGATTGCCATCAGACCTTCACACCTAATAGGGGACGATACGGTACTCTTTTTGTTAGACTAGTTGTCAGTCTTTCTGGTCTCTGACTACCCGTAACGACTGTCATAGATCTTTGCAATTAACAAATTGTATAGTAGGTACATTTGGTAAGATAGCAAACGAGTCTTTAGGAGTCTAATCATGTTTGTTACTTAAAGTCTAAAATAAAATGGTTACAATTAACTTGGATTAATTGGATTTAAATGACAAGATACAGAAGAAATCTCATTATTTCATGATGTTCACCAGAGGCGGCTCGTCCTTAGGTGCACTGGAGCAGTGCACTCCCAGATAAAATACGTTATATAATATTCCTTTAAAACTATACATTCTAAACTAAATAATAGGTATTTATCTTCACTCATATTAACAACTAAAAACTATTACATTGCCTACCCGTACAAAGTGGAATGTTTAAAAGGCATTCGGTGCGGTGTCATGTCAAGTAGAAGTAAAGTTGGAATGAGTGGTGCGCTAGCGATTACGCTCCTACGGCAGAAATTTCAATACAACGCTTAGTACTATATTCCATAAGTGCGAAAGAGAAACATCGATGCGGCCCGGCGCGTGAAACAAAAACTTTGTACGAGATTTTCGCCTAGACAGGAGCGCCGCTCCTGCTGCGCGACGTTGCCAGATTGCGTTTTGATAGTACATGACTTCAGCAGCCCAACGCAACAGCAGGGCGCGACCGCGAGTAACGCGGGCGCGGGGAATTTTGTATTGTTGCCGATCTTACGTAAATAAACGAAATCTGAAAACACCTTGGCTGTGTGGGTGTAAAGACAGCAATAAATTATTTTGCTTCCCGTGTCTGGTGTGTGGAGCTGCGGTAGCGCTGGTGGTTAGTCTGCATGGACATTCTTTTGCTATTTTTTAAGTGAACACCCATAAAAAAATGTCACGAGCCGCCTCTGATGTTCACTATCTCCACGTCCGACCGTAGCTTAATCGGTGGACCAAAGCAATGTTAACTTGACCATCAATCGGTCCGCGAGGTTTTAACTTAGCCACTAGTTACACTAATACATCACTTACCAAATAAAATATATCTTTCACAGGAAATCTTAGTGGACGTAGACAACCAAGTAGCAGCCAAAGAACGAGAGGACAGAAAGCTGGAGATATACCACCGAATCGACGCCAAGTCCTTCGCTAACTTCAGGGGACGCAAGTTCAAGAAGAGTGATATTCTACAAGGGAACAGGAGTTTGAAGTTAGTACTTAAATCTGCTAGGGTTCGCAAACTGCCGCGAAGCACGTATTGTCGTATCAACTTAGCATTATTTGACGGCCGGATGGCGTAGAGGGTAGTGTACCTGCTTGCGACACCGAGGTCGCGGATTCGAATCCCCCTCAAGACAAATCTTTGTTTGTATGAACATGGGGTTTGTCTTAGTCTGGGTATTTCTATGTTATAAGTATGTATTTACAAAAGAAAAGTATATTTGTATTAGTATCGGTTATTCTAGTTACCATAGTACCAGGGCCCCGCCACTCGGCCGTACCTACAGCGATAAATGCCTACAAATTCGCATGGCGCCGGCTCCATTCGACCACATTCGACTGTAGGGTTGGTACGGTGTCGTGTGTTTTGTGGAAGTTTTAATATTATTATAATGAGTACTAAATAAGTTTAAAATAAGAGAGAATGTCTGGTTTAAAGCATTGCTTATTTGATGGATGTGTGTCAAGACAAAAGGACGAGGGATTGTCATTTTTTTCATTACCTGCAGATGAGAAAATGTAAGTTCAAATTTATTTTAAAACTATGAGACTATAAACCTTCACATTCTTCATATTACTAACATTAATTAGTTACTTTGTTGATACTTACTAATAATATGGACTCATGTCTGAATTATTTAAGGAAATTGTTTTTTATAATTACGAGAGCAACTTGAAAATGTGACTTTTTGTTTGTTGAGATATTTTAACGATTATGGTGTCAAATGAAAGGCCTAGGTCTAAAACTATTTTATCCGTTTGAATCATATAAATGGGTCAACGCGTTAGGAGATTAGAAGAATTAAGAATAGTAAAAATGTAAACAAACCAGAATTTTTGATGTTTTTGTGCCACAACTTTTTAATTAATGCACAAAATGTAAAATATTGTTATTGTAAGTAAATAAGAATAGTTTACCCATGTGAAAAGAAAAATTTTATAGGGGTTATATGATAAAAAGAATTTAATTAGGTTCCCTTTTCCCCTTTACAAATGAGAGACTGTAAAATTCGTTTTAGTATCTACCTAATTGACTGAGTAATCAATCATACGCATCAAACGTAAGATAGAATGAAGGTCAAATAGGTAGATAGATAGACGATGAATATTATAGTAGTAGGTAGCAACGCATCGGCGAGCCGACAACCCTAGCGACATAGGTATCGCGTCACTCAGCGCCAGACAGCGACAGAGCTACGCGTTAGAAGAGAGCGGCAATACTTAGGTGAATATCTCGTTAGGTACTGAGCGCTTATGCGAGCTGAATTGAACTTTGTTGCTTAGTAGCAAGAGTCTCTATTTCTATGAATTGTTACGGGAAGTGGCGCTTCTGTACTTGTACTTAATATTCTGTGATAGTACACGCTCTGCTTAGTTTGGGCTAGATGGCCTTGTGTGTAATTTGTGAGATATTTATTAATTTAATATTGTAACTGAGGGCGCCGCGACATACTACAACCATTAGTGTGCCGCCAAAAACGGTACGGTACGTGACGGAACCGTGAAGGGCGGGTAAACAGAAAAGTTATGACATACGACAAACATTGAACGGGTACCGCGTCTCCGATGTGTTGTGGACATGCGTGCGTCTGTGCCCGGTCTTCGACGTGTTCCGGTCTCACGTCTTTTAACGTAAAATACCACCGCTTAGACGCCAAGTCCTTTGCTAACTACGGGAACACAAGTTCAAAAATAGTAATATTTATTTATTTATTTATCATATGGAAAACTTACAGCTAGTATAACTTAAATAACAATGAGTTTAGGAACCATAAAGCCAATAAAAAGTTTTCGCTTCTAGTGACAGACTGTATAACAATTTGGTGCTTACAAAACTTATGCAAACATCGCTTGCTCATAACCTTATAAGTAGTGCACGAATTAAATGTAAAAAATAAAATAAAAATGAAATATAACATAACATAAAAAATGAAATATAATACTCCGCTCATTTAAAGAATATTTACAATATTCTACAAAGGAACAGGAGATTGAATTGTATGAATTGATTGATTCTAGATTTGAGCCTTATGGATGGCGATAGGCTCAACCCTTTTCACATGGGACGTGTAGTGTGGGTTAAGAGACTGTCTTACCATTCAGGGTGATTGAGGCGTGATGTTATATTTAATTGAATTTTCAGGTTCGAAGGAGTAGCAACCCTGATGCAGGGTCGCAGCAAGATGCAGACGTTACTAGTGATAGTACTGACGGATGTACTGTTCTTTCTGCATGACAACAACAACAAATATACGTTCTTTACGCCTGACAATAAGGTATGTTATTCTATGAAAATATTTATTAGCTAATTTATCTATCTCATCATTTGTCATCCGATGTCATTAGTAAAAAGAGAAAAATAATAAAGCTGCATTCCTGATACGCTAACGTCGGTCGCCGACGGTCGGTTGCGCGTGCGAATATACACTAGTACTAGTTGAAGCACCGCCCTGCAACGCTGACGTTAGCGGTAGATAAATTCATAGATATAGTTTTATTCGTACGCTTGACTGACCGTCCGCGACGGACGTCAGCGTAATAGAAAATCAGCCCTAAGTACATCTGTCACTCGCGCGGAAACAGCCAAAGAAATAAATGCTCTTCGTAGTGATTAGTTACTTCAAATGAGTATAATTTATCTATTTTGGCGTAAAAATGAGCTGAATAAATTATTTTAATGATTGTTTATATTTAAATTAATAATAATTAATTGTTCTATTTTTGAAAATTATGTTACTAATTATGTTTTTATGTTTTATAAAGATTACTATACTGTACTATTGTCTATGAAAATCAATTAATGTTATATTTTGTTTAATGTATTGTTATATTATTGTCATGTATTTATTTTATGCTTACAAAGATCTTTCTAAATTAAATTAATGCTATCTACGAGTCCAATGAAATAGATAATAGATGATAAATAGTTGCTTTCTTAAGCCTCTTTGCAATCTTTTCTTTTCTTTTTTTTATCATTATGGGGGAGATAAGAGAACAACTATCAATATGATTGTTGATAGTTGTTCTCTTTCTTGCAATGTGTACCTACTAATGACATATAATGTACTACAACTGTCTCATCGATTATCACTGGAGTAATTTAAGTTAAGTTACCCTATTGTATAAGGATTCAACTGAAAACTGTATTTTAAAGACAAATATACGTATTCTTATTCTTATTCTTATTCATATTCTTATTCTTTACTTGTTAAATACATATATCCTATCTCTTAGCGCTAAATAATATCGTTCGTTAATTGTTACCAGACTGGCGTAGTATCTCTAGTGAAGCTCCTCGTGCGGGAGAAGGCGGGCGCGGAGGGGCGAGGGCTGTACCTCATCTGCAGCGGACCCACGGAGCCCGAGATGTTCGAGCTCCGGGTGCACCGCCCCAAGGATATACACAACTGGATACAGGCCGTCAGGTAAGTTATTGATAATTGTATTTTTTTTTATAAAATGGCGGTTTACTCCGCCGTTTCGCAGTTTAAAGTGCTTTAAGCACTTAAAATAAAGAAAGCTGCCGTCGTTGTAAACATTTATGACAGTTTTTTGTACAATATTAACAATCCAGCAGGCCTCGAACCTGTACCCCTCGGGTAAACGCCCCAGGTGCTATACCAATTAAGTGATGGATTCGTATGCTGCTAGAATCGATATTTCTGAACGCTTTTTAGTGTTAACTTATTAGGTAAATATTCATATTATTAGGTAGTATAATTTAGAATTCTTCATTTTTCAACCTTAATATTGTATAAAATAGAAAAAGGTCTCTAATTGTATAAAATATTGCAGTCTTAGCCTTATTCCATACAAAACTTCCCATATTAAACTAAACATAATACATCAAATCAAGCCTATCCCCCTATATAAGGTAGGCTAAGACATTTATGCACTTCTTTTGACTCCTCAAAATTCATACATCTTGTTTTACACCCTCTACGTTTTCGTGTGCTACATTCATGACTATTCTGGAATATAGAGTTTAGTTTAACATTTGTATCGATCAAACAAAGCCTTTCTAGCTTGCATTACGCTATGAGCATTCAGTAATAGTCCCTATTAAAACGTACTGTTTCTTTATTATTAGAGCGGCAGTCCAAAACTGTCCAGAAGAAGTGGAGGAATCCGAAGCGGGGGCGACCGCTCAATCTGCCGAGGAGAGGCAACGGCAACTCGACGCCAGACATGAGAATATAAGACTGATTACAGGTAATGTACCTTACGTCTATACAGTTAAGATTCAATTTGTGATGGCATTTGTTCTCTCAATAAGGGTCAATGCACACACGCTACTTTCAGTCGCCAAAGCGTTCGAAAGCAGAGAGTCGCTATATCGCAGATGTTTAAACTAGTGTGTGCTGCCTTGAGATATTTTAATATAAGATAAAATCAATGCCAAGGTAACTTTAAATGTATGAGGTCTACTTTGTAATGTCACTTGTGCTGTCAATATAACCTTCTGTGACGTGTAAATCTCTCAAATTGCTTCTTTTGTGTTGTTGTAAAATCCAATTTGTTATGTGGGATGAGATGTTGCTTAATGAGAACCGGGCAGAATTCAATTTGTGCTGGATTGAATGCTGTCCGAATCTCATGTCGATTGTTTTGATGGATAAGAATCGGATGTAGTGCGAGTACGCCTTAGGAATAGCATTTATGTAAATTGTATGTCCTTAATTTGATGCTTAATGCCATTTTGTTTTATCAATTGGGAGAGTTTCAACAAAATGAGTTATTTTAACTTCTTATTGATTATTTTTATACCATTTAGCTATGCTTAAGCATTAGCTATGCTAGGTACGCGTTCATTCTTTATAACATTTGTGCAGAATGTAACATAGCCATGTTGGTTTGTATCCTACTTAAGATAATAATATGGATACGTAATGATGTAACATACAGTTGAGAAATTTAGGATCCTGGCAAGAGGCGATCGTAGCTTAGTGGTTAAAGCGGCTGCCCGGTATGCAGAGGTCGCAGGTTCAAATCCTGCCGGTCCAAATTTTTTTAGTATTTCTTAGTAAAATGAGTTATGACTATGACTACAACTTTCGCAAAATCTTTTGGGTCTAAAGTATTACATAACTAAGCTTTAACTTTAATGTTGTATTCTACCCATGGTATCTACGGATTCAAAATTACATCAAATTACAAAGAAAAATCGGCTATCACCCGTAGGTATCATCCTACCTAGAGCTATAACCCATGTACCTAAACCAAAGTACTTTCTTGAACAGATGAGACACCGTGGTGGCACATCGAAGGTGACAATACATAACAACTTGTTGTTGCATGACGGCATGTTTTGTAAAACATCCTAGGGTTGCCAACTCACTATTCAAATTTAGGATTTCATTTGATGTAATAGAAAGACCTGAGACATTGTGCGAAGTCTAAGGTCACAACAGCGCGGCTCCTAATGCAAGAATTTAAACTATCGTGGTTTGAAAACATTTAAAAAAATTAGACAACGGTCATAAATCGCGTAATTATTATAAAGGCAAATAAATGCCTATGCTTGACGTTTCGAAATTATTTGCATCATTCGTGATCACGAGCCGATTCTCTTTTTAATTCCCTATACTCAACACTGTTTGTTGCTGCTGTTGCGCGCGATTTTGTTCGCGTGTAGTTCTTTATATTAACCACGGATTTACCCGTTTTCGTAACATATTTCATTACTGTTCTGCTCCAATTAGTCTCGCTGCGACTGACCGAAAGCCTTCCTCAATGGGGTACCCGACGAAAAAATATTATATTCGGACCAGTTGTTTCTGAGTTTATCACGTTCAACCAAACAATTAATTCAGTTTAATAACTAGTATAGATTTTAAATTTGATTGGCCCTTAGTGATTAAATAGTATACCCCTATTATGGCGCCTTCAAAACTCAGGACGCGTCGTAAAAATCTTCGTGAAAAATAAAACCAGGACATATAATTCGGCAAACAGGACGGTTGGCAACCCTACATTACCCTTTATTATTTTCATGAAAAATTCATTAAAATGTGGGTTAATTTATCCATGAATGTGTGTAGTATCAGTGTTTTATTCTCAATTATTCAATGTGGATCCGGCCGTTGTGTTTCCCTAAATTCCATTTTATATGTTCTGTGTTTTATTTTCAAATTATTGGCAAGCACTATTGAAGTATGTTAAACTGTTATAAAACTAGATTTAAATCCATACACAGTGTATTAGATTAATCCGAAGTCACCATTAATGATTAATTCTCATACCTTAGCACGGCTTGCTACTTTTGACATTTAGATTCTACTATTACACAACACTGAATCGTCAAAAGACAAAACAGCAAACAACAATATAATATATCGATATATCGATATAAGCGCACTAAAAGTCATTTGGGACCATAATCTGATAAGAGCGCTTCGGACACTGGTGTTGGTAACTACGTCATAGTAAAATCTAAATGTCAAGAGTGAGTGAGTGTCAACGTGCGCGAATAATGTTCCTGGTATTGCAAATGTACATAGGCTACGGGAACTGCTTACCACCAGACGGGCCATATGCTTGTCTGCCACCTTAGTCATAAAAATTAACTGATGAAAAGGTGCACATTGACCACAATATTCTTGTCATGTACCACATGTAGACTAACAAAAATAGAAATGTAAAATTACCCATTTGCAATACAATAACTCATGACTTCATCAATCACTGTATATTTTAGATCAATATTGCTTGTCAAAACTGAAGAATTTGAATATGAATAAAGTGTTGTAGAATCTATTACCGATAACGTATATCAAATCATGGTTCCTGAAAAGTGTTGTAGAATCTATTACCGATAACGTATATCAAATCATGGTTCCTGAAACATTGCCTGCATTCGGCCACGGCTGTGTATTAACCGGAGCTGCAGTCGGTAGGAAAGGTATCCGATAGATACCCAGTCTGAAGGGGCAAGTGCCCGTTATAAGCACGATGGTAATTGAAACTCATTACTTTGATATGCCATAAGCTTTCTGAGATAATACTATTTAAAATTCACATTAATAATAGACTCGCCCAAACGCTCCAATCAAACGACTTCAAAGGCGTGACGTCATGGTTTAGTAATTTGTATGTGAAGCTATGAATTTTGTTCGATAGCTATATATAATATTGCGTTAATTAAAATGATTTTATCAGAAAAGTTGCTTAAAATTTGTCAGTGATTTCGTGATAGTAAAATGTTTTCAATAATTTCTGACATTAAAAATAGACGTCTTGCCTATGAATCTTTGAATGATCAAAAAAATAAGATTAACAGTATGTGACTAAAAACTCTTGCATTAGGTTTATGTTTACCTATTTTTTGATATGGTGTCCTATATCTTACTATCTATATATCAGTCACCATGACTATTATATTCACTGTATAACTTATATGCCAATCGTTATCGGTAATAGATTCCCTAACTATTTACACACGTACACGAGTCACGTATACTTCCAAGTCCGGCAAGGTTTATAGACTTTCTACATTTAATGAATTTAATTCTAGGAATTTCGAACACATGCATAATTAAGTGCACGGTTGGTGTAGTGGTTAAAGCGGTCGTCTCGTCGCTTTGCGGGTGTTGTGGGTTCGATCCCCACACGGTACAAATATTTGTGTGATCCTGTGACACTGGGTGTACTTTGTGTGTGTGAAATGTATGTTTGTGAACACCCCCGCGACACAGGAGTTATTCCTAAAGCGGGCGTTGAAAAAAACGGTTGAATTATATATATATATATATATATATATATATATATATATTGAGCTTATGACGTCACTGTAAAAATACGTACTACACAGAACAGAGAATTCAATTGAAACATTTAATCCTATATCTTCTTGGAATTAGGTACTAACTGTTATATTTTTTGTACAGAGGCACTGAGAGTGAAAGATAGGGAGCACGCGACTCTTCTAGAAGAGAAGATGGCGTTACAGATGAAGATGGTGGGCATCACTGACGAGACGTGGGTCACACTGCCCAACGCAGGTTTGTGTGTTATTAAATTATTAAAAGGGGACACCCCTCACGGACATGCCACGTTAAGAGGAAAGATTTTAATTATTGTTGATAGGAGATTTTATTGAATGAAGACTTTAACTATCAATTTAAACTATATTCAAAGATTTTTGAAAATATGCTCAGTTAACCGGAAATCGTACTATAGTCCCCGCCAGATAAGAAAAAAATAAAAGTCATTCACACCCGTCTACCAATGTATCTCAATATTTCAAAACGATATTATGAAAAATATAAGGCGATCAAAACAAAGAAATCGCGGTAAGGGGCGTCCTTGTCGCGTTCACCTGGCGGGCACAAACCTTTTGTTCAAAACCTTGAACCTTTTTTATTTAGTCGTATATTTCGTCGGATCAATGAGTTTTATTCTTTACTAATCTGGCGGCGACTATAGCTCTAGTAATCGAAAGCTAACTTAAATCTGAATAAATAGTATCTTTATGTATTATCAGTATTTTTATGGCAGCAATCGGTAACTTCAATAATTAAGATCAAATCTTTCTAACAAAACATGGTAGGGTAAATGGAAGAAAAACCATGAAATCGAAGAATTTGTAAAAAAAAAAATACTATTCGAAATTCCTACGTAATCAGTAAATTAGTTCAATAAATAAGTTACAATACTATCTTTAATAATTATCGTAGCTTGTTATTTAAAATGACTTGAAATTTATGTCTTATAATAATAAATTGGTTTAATCCTATAGTTGGGTTAATTATACACTCAATTCAATTCAATTCAATTTATTTATTCCTTAACAATTATTACATTGTGTTTGAATGTTCTTAATATATTTACATGGACCTTGAATTAATATAATATTTATATAATAATGTGTTTTATATCCTTATTTTATATACATGCAAAAAGTCATTACAATTATTAAAGGTAAATGTCATAATAATTATTCAACTTAGATTACAATCATAATAACAATAATAAAAATAATACATACAACAATCAAATCATAAAAATACAAAAATAAGACATTTAGAAAAATATTATAATTCATCAATATGATAAAGACATTTATCTAACAAGAACTGTTTAAGCTTATTCTGAAACTGACTTTTATAAACAAGACCTTTTATTTCTGTCGTAAGTTTATTGAACAGTTTCACTGACATGTGGTAGCAGCTATGCTTTGCAACGTTCAGGCGAGTCATTTGCTTTGATTGAAGGTCTTTTCTTCTTGTGCTCTCTCTTTTTTTTCTTTCGTCTTCAGTCTCATATTCAGAGATGTACTTAGACAATTGAGTAAGCAGGACCAAAATGTACAGGCTTGGGACTGTCATATTCATATATTCCAATGACTTGAATATATTGACAGTCCCAAGCCTGTACATTTTGGTCCTGCTTACTCAATTGTCTAAGTGAGTCTAAATGAGGCCTACATGTTTCTTGCTGTTGTATTCTGACTATGGTCCTCACTGCTCTTTTTTGAATCACAAAAGCCTTCTGAGTATTGTAGTGATAAGAACCTCCCCAGAAAACTATGCTGTACCTCAATTTTGACTCCACTAATTCGTAATACACCATTTTTAAATGTTTAATGGACACTTCGTTCCTGAGGCTTCTCAGCACGTAACAGGCAGAGCTGATCGCTTTCTCCAGGTGTGTTAGCTCTTCTTTCCACTTTAATTGACTATCGATATGAACTCCCAGAAACTAAACCACCTGTACCACGTTTACTTTTTCTCCATTTATGACACAGTTAATGCTATCCTTATTTCTGGAAGTGGATCGAAAAAGCATTACGTTTGTTTTACTGCCGTTAACCTTAAGACCGTTGATAGCAAACCAACTGTGGAAGGCAGCTAAGGCTCGATTAACAATCCAATCAAGATCGTGAATATTGTCAGCGGAAACAACGGCGTTTGTATCATCGGCAAACACTACAAGCTGGATAGATCCCGAAGCATTTTCCATCATATGTTGAATAAGATCATTTACAAACGCGATAAACAATATCGGACCCAGTATGGAGCCTTGTGGTACACCAGTGTGCACAGGGGACAGTTTGGACCTGTATGTTTCTTCAGTTAGACAGTTATCGTCTGAGGTATTTGTCCTTGACATTTCCGCTTTGATCTCCACAAACATCTTCCTGTTCTTTAAATACGATGAGAGGAGTGCCAGTGCTTTACCCCTGACACCGTAGTGCTCTAGTTTTTCAAGCAGTAGTTCATGATCCACCGTATCAAATGCTGAACTTAAATCTAACAAAAGCCTAGCTACTTTTTGTTTTTCATCTAATCTGCTCACTACGTCGTTAATCAAAGTCGATATTGCGTCTTGTGTACCGACGTTTTTCTGATAACCAAATTGTTTTCTACTTAACACCCTATTTTGGTTAAAATGCCTTAGTAATCTAGTTTTAATTAATTTTTCAAACATTTTTGAGTGAATAGGTAGTAATGAGATGGGTCTGTACATCTTTGGGTCTGTTTTAGAACCTTTTTTGTGTACGGGTATTATTTTAGCTCATTAAAAAAGCTGTAAATGCATTTGATTCTTATGATTGAAGCTATCGATTGATACTATAAAAATACAGGATGTTATTCGATTGATACTATAAAAATACAGGATGTTATTTTTCAGATTTGAATTGTTTCGGTTCCTCGGCGATACAAGCAAATATTCAAAATTATTTTTTTTTTAATTTTATAAGTAAATAAATACCTATGCCTGACGTTTCGGCATGACTTTTATCATTCGTGGTCACGAGCCGACTCGTCGAAACGTCGAATATTAAAAAAAATAAAGGTGTTATATGTTTATAAATATAGGTTATGTTTTATACAATTAATATATTTTTTGTGTTTTTAGGAGGCACTGCATTTCCCGGACTAGTATTTCCAGACTACGTGCGACTGGCGGCCCCCACTCCAGACAAATACGCGCTGTGGCAGGAAGTGTGTAAAGTTGTCAAGGTACGTTTTATCTACTTTTTATTTGCTTTATGTGGAAATTTACTGGAAGCTCAGCCACCAGATGTCGCCTTTTCTTATGCCCGTCATCTGCTTTTTTTGCGACGCCCATTTTTTTTATCTGGGGATCGATCCCAACACACCATCCCCACATAGGACAAATGGGCGTCGTTTTTTTTAAAAAAATGTGCACTCTATATTTGCAGTTCATGGCGTAGAGTCAAAAAAGTCTGAGTTGTCCCGCGAAATTTCTGACTACAATAAAGATAAAATTTATGTCGTTATTCTAAGACAGGTAGAAAGAACCATAGAGCGACTACAGTGCTAGAGGATGACAACTTAGTGTTTGACTCTATAAATGAGCATGCTTGACAACCGACCAATATAGGAGTATTATTACGTGCGTTATAAGCAATAAGTGTCGGCAGGACGCGCTGGACGCCAGCAGCGCGCCGTGGGCCCTGGGCGGCGCGCTGGGGCGCAGCACGAGCTCGGCGGGCGAGCGCCACTCCGCCGCCTACGAGAGCCCCGCGCTGCCGCGCCGCGCCGACACCTTCGCGGGCTTCGACGCCAGCCGCCACCGAGGTACGCAGCACTGCCCTAAAGCGGGTACCCGAGTACCGCAGGTTTTTTTATGTCATATAAAATAACCTGTACCTTGAAAAAACACTGTGCTCTTCGTTTGGCCGTCCAATTTTAAATCAACCAATCGATTTAAAAATTTACGAAATGGTAAACCAATGGTGATTTTTGCTTTCATGAAACGTCAACTTTGAAAACTTCGTCATTATGTTGCCAGCAGCAATAAATCAGTTTACGATTCCAGGATTTTTAAGTATACATAAAGACTGCTTCGATGGTAGTGGTTAGCATATGCACCTCTCGCGCAATGTCTCCGGTTCGATTTCCGGGTCGGTCAAAGTGTTATTTTTGAACGTTTCGTTTTGGAACGAAGTTCCTTATTGCGCGTTGCGAAAGGGGGCTAGGCGGAAAAAAAAGGAACGAAAAGTTGTAACGACACTTTTCGTAGCAATTCTCGTAGCAGCGTAGTAATTACATGCTACGTTACAGCTACGGTGCTACATCATCAGACATCAGACATGTCCGTCTCTCTTTCTCGCTTATAGAAAAAAAGAGATAAAATAAATTTAAAAAAAAAACTATAAAGAAAAAAATTACTAGAGTTGAGTTTCTGCAAAAAAGGGGCGCTGGCGCGCTCAGAAAGGTCTGCGAAGGCGTACACGATCGCTGTTTTAGTCATAGTCAGATACCAGGGAGTAAATAGCTCGATATCGTGAACATTACTCCTCACTTGGATCTGCAGAACATACTTAAACTGTAAATCGGTGGACCTTATATACAGGACCTTGTAACGAAACCATAGCGCGATCTAATTCGATCCCAACGCCATCTATCGCGCGACTTCGGAACTAATTGGTGCTACAGAAATATGCTGCGCATAGAGAAAGCAAGCGAAATATTTTCATTTTGTCTCTCTATGAATAATAAAGTAACTAAAAAAATATTATCATAACTTAAAAAAAAAATACAATTCCCGCCTTTTGTTGAGTGTATACAGGTGTTTTGTACATAATAAATTATTAAAAATAGTTACAATAATGAATCCTGATAGTGTTTCTGCACAAGTTCTGGATATTGCTGATGGATTTAGGTAAGTAGAGATTTTATACACACGATAATAAATGCTTTTGTATTTTAGCAAGTACACATTATAACCTTTCTTTACTATTGTGCTAACCAAGTCATACGCGTTATAATCTCTTCATTATTGTGTGTTTAGCAAGTGTACGCGTCATAACTATATTAAATTCAAAAGCAAATTATTTTTTAATATTACCACAGAATGTTTACAAATTTTGTTATGTACATTTCATGGAATATACGATTAGAACACATCTAATTATGTCATTGGGATTGGTGATGAGATTATTGATAATGAGATCTGATATTATTATATCGCGAGTAAACTTGCGAATACAATTTATAAGAAAGCAAGATAATCGCAGAAAAATAATGTTAAAGATAAGGTTTGTTATGTGTGGTCATAGAACTATTACTCCTAGAAACCGAGTACACGCATGAAATGTAAAGCCACTTTAATTGTGCCGTTTCAGTTCAGTGTAACTCTCTGGTATTTATCAGATTTTCGTTTAGTTTGTCTGTCCGCCAAGCGGTGCATTATAATTTTCAATCAATCTGTTTTTAGCCTTACTTTATACTTAAATTCATACAAGCAGTTTATTTATCTAGGCATTATAAGTCTATGCGTGTGTTTGAATGAACCTCGCTTTTGATATTTTGAAATTCGAATAGCGCGAAAGTTTGAAGATAAGAATTATTTTAAAATTAAGTGTGTAAGGCACAGGAAATATTGTTATGTAGCTATTCAGCCTATAGGAGTATTTTGATAATATCTCCACAATGATTTTAAAAGTATCATTCGATTATTTTAAGAGAATGATTAAAGTGATTCTGAATGATCTTGTGTACGCTTGCTACGCTTGATAATTTAATTGTCTTAATGTTTGTTTTTATTTTAATTTGGTTTAAATTTTTGTTACCGTATTTAGTTTATAAATAGACTGTTTTATTTGTTTAGTGGTTAAGGTCGCATACCTTTTACTGCAATCTCGGATGCGAATCCTGATTTGTTGTTATTTGGTATTACCGAACTTCGTTCCATCCGGGTGTCCCTTGACACCTCAGTAGTTTTTTTTTTTTTTTTTAATGTATAAAATCATAACAAACCATCCAAATCAATTCTATCCTTTTTATAATACTAGTTTAGAAACGTCTATTATTTGTTTTAGGTGTAACCCTCCGAATGTCAACAGACACACCGACCGAGGGCACAGAACCGGAGTCAGGGGAAGTCAAGCCGATGATAGAGGGCGAACGACACGAAATCACGGGCGAAGCCGTGCTCAAACTGCAGCACGCGATATACACGCTCACCTGTATTGTGTGGCAGCAGATGACTACTATACACAGGTAAGTCTCTTTCTCTTATCTTCTTTTTTAACACGCTTACATTAGCTTCACCTGTATGAATGTATGTATGTATGCATGTATGTATGTATATATATAACCGACTCCTTTGGACTCGATTTTGACCCACTTTAAACGGACAGATTTTATTCAAATTTTGCACACCTGTCAAAGATCGATGACAATGCAATAATTCGATAAAAAAAATATGGCACTGAGCGCCCCACGCTTTTTCAGCTTATATTAGGAATTATTTTTCACTTTTTAGTTAGAAGTACTTTAAAAGCGTGTTATTTAGTTTTTTTAAACTATTATTTATTTTCTACTTTTTAGTTTGGTTTATTTATATAATAGCGTTTTTTTAAAAAAAAAAAAAAATCTTTTGAGACTGGGTGTGCTTGTGTGAGTGAATGTGTGTTTTGGCCTTGTCATTGGGACCATTGGATAGTGTAATTGCTTCTGGCGTTCTGAAGCTGAATTTTGAAAATGTCCTTCAAACTCCAATCGTTACTATGTTTGTTGAAAGAGATTTGATTACTAAGATAAATGTAGCAGTCAATATAATCAATTGACGTATTGCTTACTTTTATTTGATTTTGCTGAAATTGATCTCTAGTCCTAACCAGAGATGTTATGGATATTAAATTTCGGATACGGATTGGTTACGGATATAAAATTGATTATTATACCGGATGCGGATATTAATTTATTTTGGAATATCCGTTAGTTTCGGATAATTTCGGTTACGCTTGTTAGGTTTTTAAGGAATATAAAATTGAAATACATATAGCTATTTAAATGGTTTTATTTTTATGTCACCGTTTCGTACGAATAACGGCCGATCAAAACAATTTGTAATAACATGTCTTAATTAGGCGCCGCCGCCGCCCCTATCCAATATTATCCGAAACTTTTATTTCAGATTCGGTTACGGATACGGATATTTGTTTTATATCGGATATCCGATAGTTTAGGTTACGGAGCTCCGTTATACGAACATCCCTGGTCGAGCGTGTCTATATTACTATATCATTTCTTCCAGTTCTCTACTGTTTTTTATAGTAAAACAAGGTCGTCTGCAAACTTCAAGTTGCTGATAAACTCTCCATTTATATTCCTATCGCCAGTTATATACCTCTTCTCTTATATTCTATACCCCTACCCCTCTTATGTTCAATTAATTGGCATTTAACTATCCAAAACCTTATTCGGGACTTGTAAAATGGTACCTTAATCAAGTAAATGATTGTATTACAGTTTGGAAGCGCAAGTAAGCGCGTGGCGGTGCGCTGGCGGCTGCGCACGCACGCCGGACTGGTCGGACGCGCAGCTGGAGGAGCTGCGGCACGCGCAGGCACGCCTCACGCGCGACCGGGCCGCCTTCGACGCGCAGCGGGCCGCCGACCACGCGCTGCTGGCGCAAGGCAAGTGTGACCCAAGGCATTGCGAAAGAGGCAGGTAGCCTGTACATAATACAGGCTACAAAAATCTAAAAGATGCAAAAAAACTTTTATTTTTTATTAAAACTGACGTGAATTTGTAACATTCAAATTATGAAATACGGGTGTTACTCACGTAATGTTGGTCTATTTAGTCGACCGAGGTTTCGCCTTGAATTTCATAATTTGAATGTAAAAAATATCAAATACATTATTTTTACAAACGAATCCGGCTCGAAGGACCACGACAAAATGATGACATTACGATAGCTTTTGATGTAAATAATACGCAAGTCAAATATTAATCAACATTTAATGCAGATATAAAATTAATCAAACTATGGATGTTTATTTATTTATAGCATTTAACCTAAGTATTTTAGTATTTTAGGCAAGAGTTTTGTGTAAACAACTATACAAGCTTGAAAAAACATTGTTATTTTGACATTTATTTATTTATTTATTTATTTATTTATTTAGTTAACTAACACGGTATGATACCAATTACATTAATTAACATAGAATTAACTTAATTACATTCAATAACAACTAACTAATTAATTAACAAACAATTGTAGACTCTCTAGTATACATCCTCTCGCAAAACATCAAACATTCTCGAATAATCTTCGTCCATTCATCCGCAAACAAATCACAATCAGGACTGGTGAACAAGAGGGCGTTAAGTACCTCAATTGTGCGGCACACTGGGGACTCAGCTCTGGCGACAGTGTGACATGGCGGTCGCGCCAACAATTTATGCCGATGGCTTTTCCGATGCCCAACATATTTATCTGGCACATATAACCTACAGAATAGGGTATGGAGCTCAGGACAATCATATCTCCCGCGGAGAACTTTGCAAGCTACAATGAGTTGGTCAAGACCTCTTCGCACTTCTAATGAATTAAAACCCAACATTCCTAATATGTAGTTAGTAGGGTACATGAATGGGAAGAAATAATATACTTTTTTGTATAGATACCTCAGGAATGTCTTTTGTACCTTTTCAAGGATTAGAGCTTGTGATGCTGAGTAAGGGTTCCACACGCACGAACTACTTTCTATCTTGCTTCGGACAAGAGTGGTATACAGAAGTTTTATTACTTGTGGGTTCTGAAAGTCACTTGCATTACGCAACACAAAGCCTAGCCGCCTATAGGATTCCTTAGCAAGAACTGTGATGTGTTCTTTAAATGTCAGACCGCGGTCGAAGGTTACTCCCAAATCCCTGATGCTGTTTACTCGAGTTATTTCTTTGCCATCTAGCTTGTATTCATACTGGATTGGTCGCATCCCTCGACCGTAAGTCATGACACAGCATTTCTTGGTGTTGAAGTACAGTTTGTTCACAGCGCTCCATTGTTGAAGCGCGTCAATGTCCTTTTGGAGGTCTATGCAATCTTGTGCTGTTTTAATTTCCAGTATTATTTTTAAATCATCAGCATATAAAAGGCATTTCGCCGATTTGACAACCTCTACGATATCATTTATCATGACTAAGAATAAAAGCGGGCCCAGCACTGAACCTTGAGTCACACCTGAGTTCGTGTTATATGGCTTTGACTCGAAGCACCCATGTCGTACAAACTGCATGCGATCTCTCATATAGTCGGCAAAGAACTTAAGAAGGCCTGGCGTGAAGCCAATAGTTTCCAACTTAGCTAAAAGCACATCATTGTCAACCTTGTCAAATGCCTTACAGAAATCAAAATACAGGACATCAATTTGCCGTCCGGAGTCCAGGCTTCTGTTTATAAAATCCGTGTGCACCAGAAGGTTTGTATTAACTGAGCGACCAGGCCGAAAACCGTGCTGGGAGTCTGATAATTGCACATCTATTTGTTTATAAATAATCGAATGTAGTAGGTTTTCAAAAAGCTTGGCAACAGTTGGAAGAATAGCGATAGGTCTATACCCCTCTACAGATATTTTGTCACTGGTCTTGGGAATAGGGATAACTCGGGACAATTTCCACTGTTTTGGATACTTACCCGTCTGGAGAGCCAGGTTAAAAACGTGACATAGTGGAGCAGTTACATGAAACAAGACACTTTAATTTTAGTTAAGTATTTGTATTATATTATTTACTTATTGTACACAGAACGACAGCAATTACAAGCGGCTAGACAAGAATTAGCTGAACAGCAGAAGGACGTGGAACAACAAAGGGAGAGGTTATTCAGGCGGTTGGAGCGGTTACAGCAAAATGGTATGTGCTGAATATTTATTTATGAGCTGTTCTTTTCCACCTACGATTTCATTCTAATGCAATTTTATAATCTGCTACATAACATCACGTCTTAATTACCTAGAAGGTCGTGGCATAGGTGTACAACATCCACACTTCACCTATTGTGTTGTAAGTCCCGTGGGATAGGAGTTGAGCCTATTGCCATCCACCGGGCACAATTCCAACTCCGTGCTGCTATTATAAAATTCCTGACGGAAAGTTTTCAAATGACACTGCTCGACCTGGGACCGAGACCTCGCACAAAGACGCGAGGCATAACCACTAGACCAGGGATGTTCTGGATAAAAAATTTCGGATACGAATTGGATACGGATTTAAGATTGATTATTATACCGGATACGGATTCGGATGCGGATATTAATTTATTTCAGATTATCCGTTAGTTTTGGTTAATTTCGGTTACGGATGTAAGATTTCTAAGGATTTTCAAAAGTGAAATACATATAGCTAATAAAATGGTTTTATTCATATGTCACAATTTGGTGCGAATTACGGCCGGCCTATCAAAACAACTTGTAATAAATGTATAACGTATCTCAATTAAGTTCCGCCCCTATCCGATATTATACGAAGCTCTTATTGCGGATTCGGTGGCGGATATTTTTTTATATCGGATAGCCGATAGTTTTGGTTACGGAGCTCCCTAACATCCCTGCACTAGACTATCGAGGCAGTCTGTAATTTTTAGAATTACTATTAGAAGATACTAAACACAAATTAGCAAATCATTGACTGAAGGCAGTATATAATAATACACAGCATACATCCAACATGATAGTATTTTTTTAAATTCTTCTATTGAGAGTGACAAATCATGGTATTCAAGCCTATCCTTTTTGTAGGTGGTTCACAAGAAGAAATCGCAAGTGTAGGAACCTTGTCACCAGATTCTAGTGTCAGCGATACGACGCGGCGGAAAGAACCTAAATGGCGGAGTAAGTATAAATCAAATCGATTTTTATTGGCACTGGGTTTGTTCGAGAGGTTTAAATATATAAATAATAAATAAATATGGCATAACAAACACACACACAACCAGTGGCGGCTGTACCTTAAGTGCGCTCGTGCGCTGAACCACCAATTTCAAAGATTTAAAAATTACATAATAATACTTCATCTTTTTGTTTAAAATTACCATTTTAATATTTTTTCTTAAACATACGTACCTACTAAAACATAATATAACAAAAATAAAATTTCCGATTATAACGATTGACGAAAATATTTTAGCGCTTTGCTTAACTACAAAGCTCGTGCGCTCCGGCGAGTGCACGAGGACTGCTAATACAACTTGTATGAACTGTGAGCTAATACGCTTGACGCGTGAAGCAAAAGATAGTTCATAGAAAAGTACCGAGTAATAAGTCTGTTTTCGAGCGCCGCACGAGTGAACCGAAGATTGCCGAGAGCCCCCGAGGTTTGCCGAAAACGGCCTGCCGCGAAGCATTTACGCGAAGTTTTTAAAGTGAAATGTATTAGAAAGAAATGGCTGTGTGGATGTGAGGCTCTCAATGCATTCTTTTGTTATCCTTGCATTACTTGTGGCGGAGAATCGATTTGGACAGAAACTGCAATTAAGGATTTGACGCATTTGAGTGAAAAATAAAAAAAAATGTGATGAGTTTCTCTGTGTTAGGCACGATCAACATTCGTAATCAGCTAGATTCTGTTTATAGAAGCAATATCCACAGCATTTCCTAATCCCAATACTTAGTGAGCAAGTAAAGTGAACCACCAGTTCGAGAACATACCAGCCGCCACTGCACACAACGCCATCTAGTCCCGCCAGAGCTTAAAATACTATGAGTACTAGAATAACTGATACTAATACATAAATTTATTAATTATCTTGTGAGCGTCGTGGATGTAACATCTGTTAGCTTTTAAGATGAAATGAATAAATAAATAAATAAATACTTTTCTTTTGTAAATACATACTTATTAGTTATTATACATAGAAACACCCAGACCAAGACAAACCATGTTTGTACAGATTATACTGCATGTTATTTTTTTACCGATTTTAGGTGATGGTGGATTATCCGGTGAAGAAAACATAAAAAAAAAACAAAAAAACAGTAATGTTTAATTTGATATTTCCAGTATTTAGAACACGTTATCTCCAGGTGGAATTTACATTATATATATGTGTACTCAAATGTTTAATAGGGTTCTAAGGGGCTGTCCATTAATCACGTGAGGTTCGAAAGGGGTGAAAGAGTTCGGCAAAAATCACGTAATATCACAAGGTGGAAAGGGGTATAGTATTATATCACGTGTATTAATTTATTCGTCAAACGCGTTATTTATAAACCGAAAAGCGGTTTAACCGAATAAATATGTTCATGTATTAGTACAATATATATTATGTTTTTATATCAGTCAAAAACAACCTGCAACCATTCTGTATAGACATTTTCCTAGAATAGGATTAGATTATACAGGTATTTAAAAATAATATTAAAAAAAAATAATATTCTGTATAGGTACTAAAACTACACGTGATTTAAGTTTGGGGGAGGGCGTTAGTCTTAAACCTCACCACGTATCACCAAGGGGGAGGGAGGGGTTAAAAATGTTAAAAAAAACATCACGTGATTAATGGACAACCCCTAATGTAGAATCTGCGCCGTAAGCAACTGCCGACGGCAATTGGAACCAAACATATATGACTTATAGGATGAGGAAAAACAAAATTTCCGTCCGTTTCGTTGTTAGTTCAGACTATTGCTGTCGGCAATAAGTGGCGGCGCACAGTAATTATCTTAATTCGTTCCGACAGGTAACCGCGGCTCAACAGGCTCGGAATCATCAGTGAGCGCCTGCAGCGTGCGCAGCGGAGTGCTACCTCCGCCACAACTACTCTCCGCACAGAACGAAACACGCGCTACTGTGCATGCTTCTGCTATCTCGGTAAGCTCATATTCATATTAATTTAATTTCATAAAGTCAATTTACACGTCATTTTTTTCAATATCCACATATATAATTGTATTATTGCATAGTATATGTCAATTTTAATTACATACATCCAAATTGATTTTAAAATAACAAGTCCGTGAATTTCAGTCAAGTAAATACAATGTCAATAAATATAGTCAAAAATAAATATAATAAAGTTGTCAGATTTTTTTAAAAACTTACTAAAACAATATCAATACTAATTAAATGTCAATTGTTACAAATAATAATAATTATGTCAAATATTAGTTCTGTACTTTACAATTAAAAGATTCATCATAGTCATAAAATGTTTGTTCGACAAGCCAGCGTTTTAGTCGGGACTTGAAACAGGCCAGAGTAGGTGCTGCAGTGATCGTATCTGGCAATTTATTGTATACACTTTGTATACACTTCGTTTGACACCAGTGAGTTTATTAGCGTTTCTCGTGTGCTACGAGTGGATATCATTGTGGGTCGTATAAGATTCTAACCCAACGAACCTAAACTTAGAGAGCATTCAAGTATTATTTAAACACTGTAGAGACGTAGAATGATTGATCTTTGCTTTGAAAACTTAATAAGGGATAGATACTGGAAGTTTTGCAAATTGCAAAAAATGTGCTTAAGTAATATTTAAACGGTCCTATATCAGGTGAAAAGCAGCGATAGCCGAGTGGGAGACCGTAGGACTGCAAAATTAAAGGTCTCGGGTTCGAACCCACGGCACACACCTCTCGTCTTTTCGAAGATTATGTGTGTATTTATCATATAAATTATCGCTCGCTAACGGTGAAGGAAAACATCGTGAGGAAACCTACATGCATGAGAGTGCCTAATAAGTGCTCGAGGGTTTGTAAAGTCTACCAATCCACACTTGGCCAGCGTGGTGAACTATGGCCTAACCCTTCTCATCATGAGAAGAGGCCCGAGCCCAGCAGTGGGACATGTATTAAATACAGGGCTGTTATTATTCTATCAGGTGAAATGTGTTTCTGGTTAATGGGCTATAATATCTACGAATGTTGCGTCTCGCGAAGCTTCCCCTTCTGTGTTGTTAGAAAACATAACCAGGAAGCCAGGAAGGCTGAACTTAGCCTTCTTGAGTACTAAGTTTTTACCGTTCCCTTGCGATATCATAATAAGACATTAACGAAAATACAGCAGACCTAAAAACGTAGTAAGAACCTATAACAAATAAAACATACCATCGTAATAGATAAAATCAAACATCTGGGCAGAAAATTTAATAATTTTGACATTATAATAATATAATAATAATAACTTTCTTTATTGAGACAAATTAGTCCACAACTTACAAATTTTAAAATGGAGCAGTTAAAATTAATTACATAATTTACACATAAACCCGTCCTAATATTGAAAGCTTTGACTTTTCTCCTGTCGCACCTGAAGAGATCAAAAAGATTATCCTCTCCATCAAATCTAATGCTGTGGGTTGTGATGAAATCAGCCGCAGAATGATAATTTCTATCATAGATCAGCTTTTACCGGCAATCACCCACATCATTAATTCCTCCCTTGACTCTAATTCCTTTCCATCGTTGTGGCGTAAAGCTCGTGTAATTCCTCTACCTAAGACCACGAATCCTTCAGTTCCATCCGATTTCCGTCCAATATCCATCCTCCCTTTCTTATCCAAGGTACTGGAGGCCTGTGTACACAAGCAGCTGACCAAATTCGTCCACGTGAACAATATTTTAACTCCACTTCAGTCTGGCTTCAGACCAGGTCACAGTACCACTTCCGCGCTTCTCAAGGTGACTGGCGATATTAGGGCGGGTATGGAGGATACTAAGGTCACTGTATTGGCCTTGGTGGACTTCTCGAACGCCTTCAATACCGTCAGTCATGACATCCTCCTTTCCATCCTCTCCCATCTTATGATCTCTTCGGATGCGTTGGAATGGTTCTCAAGTTATCTTCGAGGGCGTCAGCAGTCAGTTTGCATCAACGAGACTTCGTCAAGTTGGAGTAGTCTGGATGCTGGCGTGCCCCAAGGCGGTATACTCTCTCCGTTATTATTTTCAATATTTATTAACCTCATTACTCATGAACTTCAGTGTTCGTATCATCTTTACGCTGATGACTTGCAGCTGTACTATCAGGCTCATGTTGACAGTATTTCTTTGGCTGTAGATAAGGTTAATGGTGACTTGGAGCGTATTAATCTTTGGTCTGACAGATTTGGTTTAGTTGTTAACCCAAACAAATGCCAAGCCATCATCGTGGGCAGCCAGAGAATGATGAGTCGACTGGAAACAATAATGGTACCTCCGGTGGTATTTAATAACTCGATCATACCCTTAGCTTCTAAGGTGAAAGACCTCGGCCTCTTCATAGACCCCACTCTAAACTGGCGTGCCCAAGTTACAAACATGAGCCAAAAGATTACAGGTACCCTTCGCGCCCTCTATCGACTTAAGAACTTTCTTCCGTCCAACACCAAGACAACGATCGTGCAAACTTTAATTTTTCCTATTGTCGACTATGGAGATGTGTGCTATTTTGACCTGAATGCAGATCTCCTAAACAAAATTGACCGTCTTCTTAATAACTGCATTCGATTCATTTACAACCTTCGGAAATATGACCATGTGTCTTCATGTCGTGCACAATTGAACTGGCTGCCGATCCGCCAGCGTCGAAACTTGCGTGCCCTTACCACTTTATATTCTATCCTGACTTCCCCTACTTCACCATCTTATTTAATTCCTTACTTTCAATATCTTAGCTCTAATCACAATAGAGATCTTCGCTCTTCTAATAATCTTCTCCTCCTAGTTCCCTCTCATACTTCTGGATTTGTTAATTCATCTTTTCCTGTCCAATCAGTCCTTCTCTGGAATGCACTCCCTCTTGAGATCAGGACGGCTACGAGTCGTTATGCATTCAAAATGAAAGTTCGCCAACTATTCCTTAAGAATATGGCAGAATTGTCACAACAGACTGTGGTATAATTTGTATTTATGTATCGTTTTAAGTATTTATGTATGTTTATATGTATATTTATCATATTATATCTATTTATGGTTAGTATTTATATTTTATGTTTCTAATTATAATATTTATTGATTTACTCTCATTGAACTATCGAGTACTTGACTTCGCCTACTTTGTTATCTCTGCACCACCTGAAGGTAGACTGGTAGAGAATGCCCTAGGCATTAAGTCCGCCTATATACACTGCTGTATATGAAGTTTTATAAATAAATAAATAAATAAATAAATTATTAAAATAATATATAAAATGTGATATAATATACATTATTATGAAATTAAAACAGATTGAAAATTAAATTAAAAATGAAGTCAAATTGAATAAAAATAAAATAAAATAAAACAACAATAATATTTGAATAAAAACATTAGGTTAAAGTCAATCATGAATTTAATTTATTTTAATTTCCTTTTTTCACATGCAATTCACAACAATGTCTTGCGTAGGCACAATCTACCCTATCCGCAATCATGCTCAGTATATAATAACTGAAAGTATTGGATACTAAATGATATGTATATACTAAATCGATCAATCTGTGGACACTACGCTCTAGGGGAGCCAATCAAAGGAAGCGCGTGACCCATTTACGGCTAAATTCACTACCGTTGATGTTTAATTCTCCCTTTTCTGTAATAAAATTACTTTGTTACATTTTAACAATGTTTTTTTCAGCAAATGGTGAAACAGCAGTTACCGTTAAAGCTAGCGAGTGGTAAAAGTCAGCAACCGCCTCCCGGATACCATCGCTTGCACGAATCGCCGAGTGAGGTGAGTCACGACTTTACTACTAGTTAAAGGCTTATTCGCGTCTCAGGGTCTTCATCATCATCATTCAGCCGCTCGTAGTCCACTGCTGGACATAGGTCTCTCCCAAATTGCGCCACAACACCCAGTCCTGCGCCTTCCGCATCCAGTCCCCTTCAGCGACCTTCTTCAGTTCTCAGGGTCAAGTGCATTCAAATAACTAGTAAACTTTTTACTGATAGAGATAAGTCGCGGTCGCACTGCCGCCTTAGCACGGCTTGCCACTTTTGACTACAAGATTGGACTATGTAATATCAGAGAGCATGCATTTAACTAAAAACAACTATAAGTTTTAAATGACATTATTCCCACTGCGCCTTCCAGGTAAAATTCACGTCAAAGTTTAGAAATGTATGGTATTTGACAGCTTTTACCCGGCCCGGGGAAAATTGTCTATGAAATTTGACAGTCCAATAGTTGCAAAAGAATAACCGACAATTTGCTTCATGTTGCATCTTGGCATCTATTATCTCTGTGTCATATAGTGGCCGCCAGCATTCTTTACTGATCCGCGACGAGCTTGAGTTTGACAGCTGACCGATATAAGGAATATTTTTTGTCAATTCATTTTCTCATTTTTTATAAAAGGGAAATGTATTCTTTTTAAACCTAACCCTTCTTAAGACATGTCCTATCTCTTATCTTTGTAAAAGAAAACGATGTTCTTGTGTATTTCCTTATTTAAATAATAAAAAAAACATCAGATACAGATCAAATGGTTGTTTTACAGGACGCCGAGTATCCAAACGTATTTTAACAACTGTTTTATTGCTGTAAGTAATGTATGTCGAGTAGACCAATGTTGTATCGTATTTGTGTACACAGCAACACGTATTTGTGGTATTTAGATTGTAGGTAGATATCGTAGTTTTCTGGTATAACTCTTCTCTTAAATCCTTTTATGAATCGGCCATGGGTCAGATCTAAAACCCTAAATATTTTTTTTATTGGTGGTTAACATACCTGAACATTTATACCATCGAACCACCATTGACCAAAACTAAAATACTTAAACTTAAATCCAATTAAAAGATTTTTTTGTAGAAATTTACTACAATCGAATATATGAATGATAAACAAATAAATAATACTCAAAACTAAAAAAAAACTTAATAATTTTATAGTAAGATTATCATCCTCTTACCTATTTTTGCTATGCCCGACAGTGTCAACTCATATATTATTATTTCTCTTTATTTATTTCTTAACTTATTTTATATATTTTTAAATATGATTTATAAAAAATACAATAAAACATTTAAAAATATAAAAAGCAGTGTTCCACCGACATCAGGTGGACCAAGCTGCCGATGGTTAGGGCTCCAGGGAGAGAAACCTTATTATTATTATTATTATGTTAAGCCTTACCATCTAAGAATAATTCGCGGAACACAATAAAGAATTAAATTGAATTGAAAACTACCGGCGTGTGCGTCGAGCCGCGTGGTGGTGGTTGCTGGAACCACGAATATGTAATCAGCGACCACCGCGGGTACGCACCTTCTTTGGGGCAACAAAAAATACAATCGAATTGAAAACCTCCACATTTTTTCGAAGTCGGTTAATAAAATAGAATAAGATTTTGTTAACATTTTTCTCAAAACCGACTGCAACAGATTACTGAATTGGCTGTTAATTATTTAAGGCTTATAATTGGCTTTGAACGCACTGCAAAAAGATTGCACTTCTTCCAAATCTACCTATCGCTTGAGTGTTGCCGTGTACAGATGATACACACGAACGTTACTGTATAATCGGCTTTGGTAGGTAGGCTCTCTTCCTGAACCTCGCTGTGTCTACAACCATTTCGTCTGGTCGGCTTTTGGTGTTAGGGCCAAAGCACACTCGATATTTGTAGCCTCTAAGGTTGCTGATACCGGGTCCCGCGGTAGGATATCGCAGAAATACAATGCATCATCGATATAGTCACGATCAATTGTCGATCGCCGATGCTAAAATACGTGTGTGCTATGGCTCTTAGATAGTTTTTTTGTTGGTATATTGGGTTATTAAAACATTTTAACTTCCAACGAGAACCCTCTACACACTATGCTGAACATATTTTGGTGTACGCGTTGCCAGAATAAGTCCATTTAATTAATTAATTCTTAGAAACCGATTGATAGTTTTTTTTTATTTACAACAAATAAAAAAACATCAAAATCGGAATCTGTTTCTGAAAATTAAGAGTTTTATTGAATTATGCTTTATTGAAGGCACTAAATTTGTATGTATATTTAACAAATATGTGTTGTGATTCAATGCCCTTTAATGTGCACTAAGATATGAAAAATAAAAGAATTTGGTTATACTTTAGAATAAATAGCTGATTGGAAACGGAAGTAGATTCACAGAGTATGCAAATAAGTATAAAATAAAATGCTAATTTAAAGAACTGAAAAAAAAAAATGTTATTCGAAATGTGCAAGAGGTCAGTACTCTGTATAAGTGTAAAAGACGCAACAATGTTTTGTCTGTTGACAAGCAAGGTAAATTTTTTTTACAAATAACATTTTTTTACTGCCTCATTGGTCTAGTGGTATGCGCTAGGTTTCGGGTTCGATTCCCGGATCGGGCAAAATGTTATTTGTGAAGTGGCATGGAGTTGGAATTGTGCCCGGACTTAAACATCACAGGTGAAAAGTGGGTGCTGTACACTTCTGCCACACCCTTCTGAGTAATATAGGCGTGATATTATGTAATTTATTTTTATGCGCACAATAACACGCTTTGCAAGGCAGATCATCAATATTTTTTCTTCAATATAATATTTCAAGTACTGCCACACCAGGTAGTAACAACTTCTACCCATGAGTATATTATTTTCCATTATCCTAATAAAGATATTTTGTGAATTCCAGCATCAAACCCAAGGCTTAGTGATCCACCACACGCGCACAGGCAGCTCCCCCGCGCCCCTGCCGTCGCAGCAACAGATCAACAATAAAGCTACCAGGTGAGATCGCATCACCAATCATGACTCAGTTGTGTTCAGTTAGTCAGTTCAAATACTTACTAACTCGGAAAGATATAGTGTTTGTATCTGTATCAACTCAAGCCATACAACGGCAATTTCATAGGTAAAGACCTAATATTATAACATTATTATTATTATTGACGACCGGATGGCGGAGTGGGTAGTGTACCTGCCTGCGACGCCGAGGTCGTGGGTTCGATTCCCACTTAAGACAAATCTATGTGTGCATGAACAGGGGGGTTTGTCTTAGTCTGGGTGTTTCTATGTATATTAAGTATGTATTGACAAAAGAAAAGTATATTTATTTATTTTTTTTATTTAAAAACTTTATGCACAAAATGGTACATGGGTGGACTTAATGCCGTAGGCATTATCTACCAGTCAACCTTTAGGTGATGCAGAGACGACAAGTGGTAGGTGCAAGAGCTGAGAGTAGGTTAGAAACAAACCAATTACAATTATTTAATTAAATACATCATAAAAATTAGTACACTACAAAAAACTTAAAATAAACTATTTAGAATATATAAATAATATATGGATCTATAGTATACAGGGTGTCCCATATTTAATGGATAATCCTTTACCTGCAGATTGGGGGCATCACGCCTGATAGGAAAATGCAAAATTTGTAGAAAAAAAGTATCATGTATTTTTAAATATCGAACATTTTAGATTTTTTCACAAATTAGCCACTTTCGTCCACTCTTCTTGATGCCATGTTCGTAAATCTCAGATTTTTTCAAGTCTGTTTTTGGAATTCAATTCTTGAATAGATGTACTATCAAATTTACTATCTCATTATTGTACAATTATTTCATTTAAAAACTACAAAGATTAATAAAAAAAAAAATTACATGACATTTTTTTTTACAAAAAGTTTGAACCCTCATGGTGTAAAAAAAATGTATGGAGACCTCTGTGCCCATCACGGAAAAAATATGCCAGTTTCATTGTGATTCTAAAATGGTATAAAATATTTTATATTTTTTTTTATTTAAAAAAATAATGTGAGAAATTATGACCAGGGTCCGATTTTTTTTAAATCACTTTCTACCAAAATGATATCCTAGTTGATAATACTAACTACTTAAGCGTATTAAACTAAACTAAATAATTACGAATCGTTCCAAATACTGTTTTTTGTAAAAGTTATGCTTGATAACTTTTACAAAAAACAGTATTTGGAACGATTGACAGCGATTATGAATCTTATAATACCTATCTATGAAAGTATCGATTAAGATCAAAATACTGAAAGTAATTAAACAATATTTTTTTTAATTTTGCTCATCACTTATCTGGGTAACGAAAAAAAAAACGCTCACAATCAAATGTGTTCTGTAAAAAAGGCGCGCAAAATTTTTAAATTTGCGGATGTGAAATTTTCAGTTCTCTCTAAAAGATTTTATAATATTGTGCTGCGACTTCAGACTTGTTTTTTGCTACTTGAATTTGGACTTATCAACATCGGCAAATTAACAAACGATATTGTGCTGTGACTTTGGATTTGTTTTTGCTACGAGAATTGAGACTTGTTATCTTCTTTCGTAAAATGCCGCGATATCTGTATAAACCAGGAGAGTATACACAAATGCTTTGCTCTACCGAGAAAGGTTTCCGAACGTTTTTTGTTAATTTGCCGATGTTGATAAGTCCAAATTCAAGTAGCAAAAAACAAGTCTGAAGTCACAGCACAATATGATCATCTTTTAGAGAAAACTGAAAATTTCGCATCCGCAAATTTAAAAATATTGCGCGCCTTTTTTACAGAACACATTTGAGTGTCAGCGTTTTTTTTTTCGTTACCCAGATAAGTGATGAGCAAAATTAAAAAAAATATTGTTTAATTACTTTCAGTATTTTGATCTTAATCGATACTTTCATAGATAGGTATTATAAGATTTATAATCGCTGTCAATCGTTCCAAATACTGTTTTTTGTAAAAGTTATGCTTGATAACTTTTACAAAAAACAGTATTTGGAACGATTCGTAATTATTTAGTTTAGTTTAATACGCTTAAGTAGTTAGTATTATCAACTAGGATATCATTTTGGTAGAAAGTGATTTAAAAAAAATCGGACCCTGGTCATAATTTCTCACATTATTTTTTTAAATAAAAAAAAAATATAAAATATTTTATACCATTTTAGAATCACAATGAAACTGGCATATTTTTTCCGTGATGGGCACACAGGTCTTCATACATTTTTTTTACACCATGAGGGTTCAAACTTTTTGTAAAAAAAAATGTCATGCAATTTTTTTTTTATTTATCTTTGTAGTTTTTTAAATGAAATAATTGTACAATAATGAGATAGTAAATTTGATAGTACATCTATTCAAGAATTGAATTCCAAAAACAGACTTGAAAAAATCTGAGATTTACGAACATGGCATCAAGAAGAGTGGACGAAAGTGGCTAATTTGTGAAAAAATCTAAAATGTTCGATATTTAAAAATCCATGATACTTTTCTTCTACAAATTTTGCATTTTCCTATCAGGCGTGATGCCCCCAATCTGCAGGTAAAGGATTATCCATTAAATATGGGACACCCTGTATATGTATTAGTATCAGTTATCCTAGTACCCATAGTACAAGCTCTGCTTAGTTTGCGACTAGATGGCGTTGTGTGTGAGTTGTAAAATATTTATTTATTTATTTACATAACATACAAGAACAATAAACTAAAAATGCGTGGGTACAAGTACAGAGAAAAAGGAAAACTGAATATTAAAAATGAAAGATTTATTAAAAATTAGATGTTAATTCCGTATCCTTTCCATCCACAGAACTAACACATACCCGAAGCTGCCGGACAAGTTCCGCGTGCGCTCGCCGTCGCCCGCGTCGCCCGCGCCGCCCGCCCCCGCCGCGCCCACCTCGGAGGAGGAGGTGATCTTCTTCTGACAAGAACGTCACCCGCCGCCGCACACGCGCTCCTGAGACTGTCGACTCTCATAAGACCTTCCGCCATCGACAATTTCGTTAGTCTAACTTTTTTTTTGTCTATGGTTTGCGATGTAAGGTCGTTTTGAAATAAAAAAAGTATTGGAAACCATCTACAAATGATTCCAAGAGATTAATAAATATCAATACACATTAAATATATACTTTTCTACTAGTTCGTATGTTGAGTATAGCACACTATGACGTCACAGTCTATGTGCTATACTCAACAGAATAACTATTTATGGTTTGAAGAAAAAATATAAAAATCTATTCAATATCATCGAACCAAAGTATATCTTTTATGTGTATTGATTCGTATAAAGGCAGACAAGGGACAAGACTTTGTTTAATAATGTCGTGATTATTCGTTAAATTGTATTTAACGATATTTTCACATAACGCCTTTATTTTATAGAACAGTTAGGCAAAAAAAAAACAACAATACGACCTTATGATCACACCATCTTGAACCAATGTACTAAAAGAATGTTTATATGCATCGATTACTTCATTATAAGGATGTTATTACACTAACGAGTCGATGACGATCGATCGCCCATCGATGTCGATCCCTTAGAGTGATAACACCCATATTTGACTTGGTCCTTCAGTTATTGTATGGTAGACTGCCCATTTATCAACAGATTAACGAACAAATAATAATAATTTTGTACTGTTGATACAAATTATTATACGGGTCGATGACGATCGATCGCCGATCGATGTCGATCCGTTGGAGTTATATCAGCCATATGCGACAGAACTCAGTTATTGTATGGTAGTCTTACCATTTATCATCAGAATAACAAGCATATAATATTAATTTTGTACTGTTAATACAAAATCATTATAGTGAAGTTATTACACTAATTGATCGACTGTCGATAGTTGGCTGAATGACCAAAGAGTTGACTCGCTTGCATTCAACTTTTTTTACCGAAGAAAACCTGTTGACTAATCTATTTAAACTATCGATACATCGGTATTGTTATAGATTACTCGATGTCAATACACAGTTTTCACTTCACCAAAGCAATCGAACGACGTCGACTGTTCTGCGATTCTGTTGATAAGTGTACTAACACCCTTACATGCGTAACATTGTGAACATTCTTTTAATATTTTATAACTAATTTATCAACTGAAAACTTGGCTATAACTGTTTACTTAGCAAAAGTATGCTAAAGAAATTATTTTATTAATTTAGCTTTCATTTTGTACAATTACGTGGCATATTCTAAAGCAATATTATTTAAATCTTCCTTTCTACTGCCACAAAAATAAGTGACGTATTACGCTTATAACCTATGACTTTGTTTCCTCAAGTCAACAGTGACTGACATATCGAAGTATATCTCTGAAAGACTATCCTGTATTCCTATTAGTGATGTGCTGAATTCACGATAGATAGTTACTATTAACACCACTACTAATCGATTACAATTCTAATCAGTGCATCTCTAGTCCAGATAGAATGATTTCCTAATAGATAAAATACTTAACTACTTGATATAAATATTTAAAAATAGTCTTAACAGGCAGCTTCCTTTCACTCCAAAAGATATCAGAAAATAACACTACTAACTAATGTCTAAAGTAGGTACAAAAAATACAATATGAGCTTACCACAAATACATTCCAATTTATTAATCAAAATGATCTCTATTTAAAAAAAAACTAAAATCTATTTTACTGTAACAGTATTTTTATAGCAGGCAGCACTTAGGCAACTATTAACACTCAGCGTTCCTTTTTATTTATTTTATTTAATCGAAGGAAGGTCGAGTGGGAAAATATTAATATTAGATTCACCTCACATGTATATTCGATATAGTAATCGATTTATCAGTAAGTGCTAATCGATTCGGCAAATCGATTAGTATCACTACTATGGCAGCATATAACGTGTGATGCATTTAGTCTTATAGGAGTAAAAGTTCAAACTTTCCAAGATCTGAGCTATTTAGGCGGACAATATACCAGGCCGCTCTTTAGTACTTAAAACGAAATGTATATTTTAATCAATAAAACAGAGGTAGGCGATACATTTTAATCTATTCGTATTCTCTTACTAATCGACTAGTCAAATAATCGATATTTATTCTTAAGATAGTGGGACAACACTACCTTGCTCTCTTGAAATATAATTTTGTGCGTCTGTATTGAACGCGAATTACACCCACGTTTCGTCAGAAAGTAGGAATCTAAATGTATAAATCGTTGGTATGTATATATACCCCCTTAGTCAAAAGTATCGATTATTATACTAATCGAATTCTTAATTAAGAGAAATAGAATAAGAGTTTTAACTGTAGAGAAATAGATATCTATACTTTAGAAGTCTAATAGGTAGAAATTGTTATATTAGATGTTTTGGAAGTAAATAAAAATCTTGTTGATTATACATTAATATTATGTATAAGTTTGTTGAGAGCATTTAGCAATACGAGACTATGCGTGTATATGTATAAGGAGTTTATGGATGATCATATTTTCTTGTATAAGTTGCCCATTAAGTCATTCGAGAAACTATGATATATTTCTACGTACCGTTGGGCCTAAACAAACAGCAAAATGAAATACCAACCTTCACCTTTTGACTTAAGGTTCAAAATGGATTGCATGATGCTCAAGTTATCGTTGTGAGTTGTGTAATGTAAGGCCCCATTCAGACATTGCGGCGGCGGATTGACAATCCCAGCCGCCCGGACAGGTATGAACGAATGAATAGGCGCTAGTGTAAATATGATCCGCGCGGTCTCACCGCGCGATTTGCATCCGCGCGGCATCCGCCATGTCTGAATGGGGCCTAAATCTGAATGAACATGCGTTTTAGATACAAACGCCTCTTGCATGCAAGCTTATTAGCTTTTTGACTTATTGGTGAATGTTCTCAACAAAATTACATGTTTGAAAATTATAAAATTGTTTGTTATGAAACATTTTGAAATATAACTTTTTAAATTACTTGTTACTCGGTATAAAGCGAATTTATTGTGTTCTATAAATAACAAATCTATGCGACACAAATAATACGCACAGAAAACATTATCTGTGGACGTAGTCAGAGACAAAAGAGCGATTGTCTTTAACAATAGACATAAAGATCCTACTTCTTTTTCAAGGTAATTGTTTTTTCTTCTGACTACGGACATCTCTTTGAAATTCTATTCAGACACTAAACAATATATCTTTTGAAAGCACGCTGTATTTTTAAATAATTAAAATACATTTATACTTTCAATTCGTATTGTTAAATTTTATAAGCGACACTACTGTTTAATATTGGATTAGACAGCTACATTGTTGATCTATGTAAATATGTTGGAATGTTTAATATTATATGTAATAGAATGTTATCCGCAAATATAATAATACATAATTATTATAATATCCTTCTTTGCAAGCGGGTGTTTCTATCCGCGTATCACCCGGCGTGCAATGGCATGGTAGACCGTGCGTTCGGTGCAGGATTATCCCGCAAGCAAAGGTTTTATGTGTAATTAAATGAGTGGCAATTGCATGTTAAGTGTAAGAAATGCTTATAGCACGGATTACTTCTATATGCAATCACTCGTCATGCGCATTTTTAACTAGTGTATGTACGATCATTTGTTTGAATAGGCAAAGATAATTATTTATTAAAGTTATTCATTTTGACAATGCTCCACACAATGGATACAAAAGAAAAGAAAGTCTTTTTATACAAGTGGACTACGTCTTTGTCTAGGTCCTAGATCAGATATTTAGCCTTTATGTATTGGCTTTAAATGGAATCATGTATATAACAGTACACACCTAACATATTTCTATACAAAGCCAATACATTGATGTTATATTATATTAACGGTTAAATAGTCTACCTATTTCATAATGTACTTCATTCATTCTAAGAATCATAAAAGCACTTGGCGTCTATAACACATGGAGCTTAAGACACTGATGATAACATAGTTTAGATTGGACATGTTATTAAACAATGTTATGTAGCTTTCCCGGTATTTTTTAATTATTATGGACTTTAAACCATACTTTAAAATTCACTATAATCTTAAAAAAAATTAAAATGATCGTACAGTCACCTAGTGACATACAATTGCTAGTCTTTCAGCCGAATTCACAGACAACTGACCGAAAAAACTCAGGGTAATATCGACTTTAAACCAATAACCAACAGGTTGAAAATGAAACGGACAAATACAAATTCCGTCTGTCAATTCGGCTGCTATCATTTAACTATAGGCTTGTGTACAATTATTGCACATTTCAGTACTGCAAGTGTACAATAATTGCACATTTCAGTACTGCAAGTGTACAATAATCGCACCCAACGGTTGTTTAGCTCATCTAGAATACTGTTGTTATCTACACTCATAAGACTATGTAACTATTTTTCGTGCATTTACTGTAATCCTTTTTACTATTTAGTCTTTAGACAAGGTGATATTTTAAATCTATTTTCTTGTTTAGGAATACCTTTTCATACTGTGTGTATATATATTGATGTTGATGTTTGAACATATTAAGCGTAAGATATAATTATCTTTATATACCGAACGATCAACATATTATGGTTTCTATGGAAAAAAAAATCTTGCAATAAAATTATTTAACACAAAATATTTTAATATAAAAATTGTATGGCAATCTTTGAATAAGTATGAAAGTTTAATCGGATTTAGAGTTCTAATTTTATTTGTATAGATCTTCGGAAATATCCCAAGGTTTCGACTTCAAAACATCATGACAATAAATAAATAATGATCTATTTTTCTGAACGAATATGACACGTTTGAAAAGTCTTAATAATGTTAATTTATCGATGCTCAGCGGCCATCGCAAGTTCTATTCGATACGCTTCTACCAATCGCAATGGCTGGAAAGATGCCGAAACGATGCATTTAAATAATATAATTGTTCCTTAAATAGGATAAAGTTTGTCTTACTCATTTGGTATTTTGCTATTATAGACCTAAGCATAATATTGCATTTAGATAAATAGTGTAAGAGCTTAACTAACATCCATCTTCACCCATTACTTTTAAATTCAATTAAATGTGCTTCAACATGCCATGAATATGTTGGCAACTGAATACCTGAGATGTTTTAACCAACTAGCTGACCCGACATTGTCCTGTCTTAACTATGAATGTTGAATACGACATTAGAAAATGTATTATAGTCGTTAAGTATTTTTAAATTGTCTAATTTACCGCACATTTTTTTCTATCATATGAACGTTCTCCTCACAATAACAAATACAACAAAAAAATAATTGCGAAATCGATTTGGCCGTTCACGCTTGATGACGTGATGACGTGGCCAAGACAAATAGGGATTCATTTTTAAATATAGATATAATAATATGGATCAAACTTAAAGGTTGATCGTTGATAGTTGGGCTCTTAGACTAAAGAGTTTGTTAACCATTCAAATAAAAGAAAACCTATATTAAAGAATCATACTCTGAGCATATATACTTTAAGTTTTGTACCTTATTTTAAAATTCTGTTTCTTTTTTTTTAGTCATTACTGTTTAAATGATATGTAAAAGACTAACAATTTCAGTTGTAATATCGTCGAACGTACTAACATGGTTATTCTAAAGCTTAACCCGTTCTAATCTATTTTGCAAAATAATGTAAACTATATCATGATCTATTTTGTTTAATTCTTCTACATAAATAAACAAAATGGCGTTGAGAATCACTTTTAGAAAATGAAATCATAAATCCATAAGCCATATTTATTTGTGGTAAAATAATAACGAAATAGCTTGTGATATTTTTTTTGCAACATCGATTTGAGGCGCAAAATTTTTGGATATTAATAATTGTAAAATTTCGAAACCAACCTAATTAGTAAAATATTGTTTATACCTTTTTTATAAACAGTATTTTAACGTCACATATTAATCATTGAACACTAGTAATAAATAAATTATTACGATATTGCAACTGAAAATAATAATATAATTAATAATCATCTTAAGGCATGAGAACATTCTCATAATAATTTGTCTTCAATCCTGAGTTTAAAACTCGAAATTTCGTGCCTTCAAAACTATATCAACCAAAAAGGTTTTAATGTTATCGTTTTTAACATGTTTAAATGTCCAAATACAACAGTCTTAACATTGTAGTAGTTTGTAACAACAACATTTTATTATGTTGTTCTAAACATTTTGACGCAGATTTTTGTGATCGCTAATGAATTGTGCCAATCTTAATGTGTTGGAAAAACAAAATCCAACGTAGTCTCATAATCAAACTATGTTTTTATCTTTCCATTAGATACTTTTTAATCTAGATCATTTGCCCTTTGACTGTTATCACAATCACATAACTATAAGTGTTCTACACAAACAATTCCATCGTAGGTATATTTCAAATGATTTTTAACTTTGACATGTAAAAGACAAACAAATACCCGCAGCTGTACACGATTTACTTTCGTCTCGTTCTCTTATACAGAGTAAGCGAGGCAGAATGAATGTGCAGCTAATTAAAAGAATAACATTGTACAGTCAAAGGGATTGTACTCAAGCATCACTTTTGTTACTCGATGTGTTATATTTAAGCGCTTTTGCACGCGCATATTACAGTATTTTATCATCGTTCGTAAATACAAGTTATGTTAGTGAGATATTCGGTACTTAACATTGTAGCCTTAATAATAAGTTCGCTCGTTGCAATATTTAAAATGTATAATGTAAGTTCTAAATGTATTTATATTTAGTTGAATGTGTTCCCTCCAAATTTCATATTTTGTGGCGACGACAATACGACATGTATTGCTCAAATTATGCTCATTTTTATCCTTGTACTTATTTCTCTAGTGATATTAAATATTTTATTCGTATATAAACGATTGGTATCGTTTCACTAATAATTTGATTATGTTAAATAAATTGATCTGTGAAATTCGCGGGCAACGCCTGCTTGGTACCTATTTAGAATAGATAAACAGAAATAAACATTTACTTAGTATCATTTCAGTGTTTTATTTTCAATATACAAACATAATAAACAGTGGCAGTTTGGTACATTTATACTTAACATACAGTGTACTTTTTAAATTATATATTATAACTCAGATATTTTTATAGAGATAGATAGTGCAAGTTTGTCCAACTATAGAAACCAAGCGTTTTTGACAAATTTTGACTACTAAACAAATGAACAACATGACGTCAACCGAAAAGTTGTCGTCTTGGGCCAACCATTGACACAAGGAGTACGTACACTCACCATATCTATCTCTATATACAGATCTGTGGCTTATAATAATATACCAAGTGAACAAATGGTTTTAGCACCTCTTTGGTGTAAGTACTGAGTACTTGGTATGTAACCAAGGCTTACCAATTTTGCTTTAAATATCTGTAAAACTTTGAGTCTACATAAATAATGATAGGGAATAATAATATAAAGTAGGTACTATAAATTAAATGATTTTAATTAATTGGTAGCTAAAACCATTTATGTTTCACTCGGTAAATAACATGAGTAGATGTGCATTAGAACGATTTATCCCTAAATTATAATCAAAGAATTAGTTATTAATTAAATTCAAGTTATTATTGTGTAGATAATGGTTATCAGTGTTAATTATTACACTAGGATTAAATTAAATTAAATGCTTATAAAAAATCGCCCACCCTGCATTATATAGTATTATTTTTAAAATCAATAAAAATAAATATAAAACCTTTCTTCACCTTGCTTAGTAAAAATGCATTATTTATACGATCATTCTTTTTTCAGTTTGAATGAAACAGATTCCGCAGTAGAGTCGACACAGGTTGTCCTCCTCCAGCGCTGTAATTGCTCTATGATCTTATTTGTCTCAGAATATCAACATACAATTCGGTCATTATAGTGAGGCAGATAAAACCTCATAAATTCCGTGGGCCTACCTTTACTGCATCGACTCTATTAGTAATTTAAATTGCTATAAATAAAGCAGGCAAAATACAACAATGAAATCATTTGGAATAAGGTTTGATTTCAATAAATTTTAATATCATTAATCATTGTCGCAGTGCTCATCTAGCACCTTTACTCACATTTCATCTTTTAACTTTTTAACCCCCCAAACAAGTACAACAAAAAATAAAATAAATATTAACAATAACATTATAATTTAAAAATTTATTCAGTATTCAGTATTAATATTCTAAAGGGAAGTAATGATTGCACTTTCAATTTTGCAAAAGCAGTCTTATTGAGCTATATTTAGGGAAGAAAATTCAATATCTATCTAGCTAGCCACCACTATGATCAAGGCACTTAACTATATTTTCTAATGATCCTATAAAAGATTAGACTATTATGTCGAGTAGTTAATGAGAAAATTGACATATACAAATCTAATTAAACCTGAGTTTAGCTAAAAGCATGTACCTTATTCAAGCTTCCAAACGATGATCTTGCTTATATTAATGCTCAATTAATGTAGCATTGTTTCTTTCCTTGCTGCTACAATCATCTAGCTGGCTGCAAAGGTGGGTAACCAATATTATGAACATTAACTCAAGAGCTTAGCTTTTACCTTGGATGAAATTAGGCTGCCTCAATGGTCTAGCTAATGGTTAGCGTATGCACCTCTCACTGAGAGTATTTGTGAACTTTCCGTCAGGAAATTGACAATAGCAGCACGGAGTTGCTTTGAGATGGCGATAGGCTCACTCCCTATCCATGGGACTTAGAACATAGCAGGTGAAATGTGGGTGTTGTACACCTCTGCGACACCTGCGCTCTGGGTATGTTTTAAATCCAGGCTTTAAGCCTGCTATTGGACCTCTCACCAAAACAAGGCCGATATAAAAAAAAACTGAGTTATAAAGATGAGTATCAGATATCCGCCTTTTAAAAACAACAATATATTTTACCTATACTTTGTCAATGCAATGGTAATGCTAGACAATGGAGATCGCTACAGCAATGTCATGGTTCCTTAATTACCTCTTTTGCTCTCTGGTCAACTTGAGCAAAAACTGGCAGACTATTCTAATTTGTAAATCTATTATGGCATCATGTCACAACTCATCTAATACTGTTGCAAAATTATTTCCTAAAGAGGACTACTATGAATCCAATTCTCTACAATTTTATCTAGTGTAAAAGTTTTGCTTGGCAGTTTAAGACCATTTGTTTTTATATTTTATGCTAACCACAGTCAAGCTGCAGATGGGGTAATAGAGAAGCCCAGGCATTCCAAATTATGTCCCGCGGCGCCCATGTACGACGTAGAAGGCAGGCCGTAAAGCGGCGTTTTCGTCTATTTACCTAGCATTATTGTATTTGACTGCTGCGCTGCTGTATTACAACAGTACATGTCTGCGCCACATACAAAAAGATTTAGAAACCCCTGACATAGCCAGATGTCTAACATAAAGGCTTGCCTTGCTGATACTGGTTCGAAAAAATTGTACAATAATATTTATACTTATTAAAGTAGTATAAAAGAGTTAAATATTGTAGCAGTCTGTCAAAAGTGACTTATTGAATTGCTTGAGCAAAACAAGACTTAACATCTTATTGTATGGTGAAATTGTGAAAATTAGTCCTAAGTGTGCCTTATTCTATCAAATATTCAACATTCTTACTCAACCAATGTTCATAACATGTCTCTAACAAATTCATTGCTTGTTTTCTCCCAAATCTTGCCCGATCTGTAAAGCCTGTAGATTTTATTGCTAACTAAACTCTGTCCAAACTTTGCCATGGCACCTTCAAATTTGTGCTGGAACACCTGCATTTGAGTTTCATTGTATCCAGATCCACTTGGGCTGAATACCTTAGGATCCCTGCATTCTGTATATTTATGGGCCCCCAATATTTCTAATGGTATTACTTTTTTACTAATGGTAAGATTAAAGATGTCTTCAAACATTGACATAGAGTCCAAATTTCTGACATAAATAGATCTCATTTGTTGAGACATCAAGTAATAGTGAGTTTTCTTCATAATCTCTGGGTACCCAATCTCTGTATTGTCATCATCAGCTTGATTCAAACAGAACAGAAGAGGTTTTACCTCCAAAGTTCTGACTCTCCGTGTTGGATCAAAATCACTAAATATTTCCTTTATGTTATTATGTACCCGAGGTGCTAAGAATTCATCCCAGGACATCACTATAGCATGGCTAGCTTTTTCAGATTCCTCTTTATTCACTCTGAAATGTCTGAATAAGCAATCCAACTCGATGGCATTCCGGACAATATTGTAGGACTTGGCAAATACAAATGGATAGTTCAGTGGGAAGAATTGTATATTCCACTGAGTTATATCTGGAGGTAGTAGATTCAATCTACGAATTATATCTTCAGAGATCATACTGTCATATATTGTGAAATAGTTGACTCCCATCATTTGGTGGAACACCAAGAATTCTATAAATGATTCTCTTGAAACCAAAGGTATTTGGTTTGGAATAACACAAATTGCTGGCTCAATATTGTTGATGAATCTAACACTAGCACTCTCTCTTGGCTTCCTCTTGGTGTTTACTTGAATAACTTTGTTTATGGGTGCATGTATTGGGTTAATGTTGTAATCATTGATGTAGAAACTAACTCCATTTGGTTTCCCCAGATTCTTGCTCAGGGAACACTGGAATATGTATAGACGGAAATCATTCATAGGTTCAGACACAGTTTTATATGTGAATTTCCCAGCTTTGGGTTTATTTGAATCCTCTAACCAGATGTTGCAACGAAAACTAGGTGCAACTTGCGCTTTACCGACGACTATCGTATCTATCACATGATGCGTTTGTGTTAATGTTTCATACTTCTGATATGATCGTAGAAAAGACGAATATGAATAGAAGTTGTCATCAATCTGCTGGAAAAGAGGCGGAGTCTCCCGGACCTCCATGGACGAGTTTCGAAGTATTTCTGATAACATAGTCGCATTGAAGCCAGGACCACAAAATTCAATCTCCGACAAGCCAGGTTTTCCGAAGAAATTCAATACTTCCAACACATATCTCAGTCTGTAGTATTCATGGCGGTATATGAGTAATGTAACAATGCTGACAAAGCATACGATGACGAGAATAAGTTGGTAATATTTCCTCATTGTAGAGCCTGAAGAATTTCTAGTAGTCTTCATTTATTCACCGGCATCTAAAACACGCGAAAACCTTATTAGACTTTCAAACGATATCTCTCAAAGAATTAGACAAGTTATATAGACACTTACCTAAAAACAGAATATAAATCGCTCAAAAAAAAAACATTTCACAGCATTGCAGATCATTTGAGGAAATATTATTGTGTAAAAAATATAAAATACAGTATAAAAGTGCTGCATGAAAATGCAAGTGCCATTCATGTCAAACTGGCATTTGGATATGTCACTAATGTCTGACCATGATCTGTTGCTAATAACATGGTAACACTTCATTTTAATAGTCAAAAAACATGATCAAAAAATGTTCTAAAACTTCCAAGCGTAAGCGGCAAAGCAATTTTTTAAATCATCATTTAATTCAAGTTCTTTCACACAGAAATGAGGCACAAAATTTAAATATTTCCAAAAGAAGAAAGGTAAAAATGTATTCTAAGCTAAAGTTTCAGAATATGTATTAATGTAAGTACTAAATAAAACAAAATTCTTCAAAAATATTTGCCACTCTCGCGAAAATATAGCGGACAATTTAGGGCAGAGGCCGCATTATGTACTGTTTGCGCAAGTTAGAACTAAGGTGTATGTACCCCTCTACGGTAGTTTTACATTATCTTTGTGTATCCCTGTATGCATTGTATGTGAAAATATTGCCACAGCTATTATTGCATGGTGTCAATGACAATTGCCATTAGAAAAAAACAAAAAGTCATAGTCATCGGCATTTTCATGAAATGTATATTGTAGTTTGATTTTAATAAAATAAATTCTAAATATGTCGACCAGTAAAGATGAAACTCTGAAACAGTTTTGCGACGTAACTGGTGCTGATGAGTCTCGTAGCAAATTCTTTTTGGAGTCCTCCAACTGGCTATTAGACGTAAGTTAAGTTGTGTGTTAGCTTGTTTCGGTATCTTTTTTTCGGTTTTACTAGTATATTGAGGCGGTATTCATTAATTTACTGTGTTACACACGTGTTAAAAACAGATTTATTTGTTTACTAAACGTTTTGACTATAGTTCGTTAAGTTAATTCTTGTAATGGTTAATTCTTTGTTTTGGGTCATGTTGATAATTTATTTAAGTCTATCTACACTTTTACTGATTCTAAAAGATGGATTTAGATATTAGGCATTGAAATCTTGACGTACTATTGCATAAAATATATGTTTGTATTAAAGCACTACCTCAACATGCTACTTGAATAATTAATTGCAATAATAGTAATCCAATAAGAATTTCTGGGTATTTGTTGACAATCGCTGCTTGATCACAAGCGTAAAATATTCCTTTGTACTTGTTTAAATCAAATGATTGTCTATTAAATGGTATGTATTTCTCTAGTAGTAATAGTAATCAAAAAGTAAGCCCATCTCAATTTAAACATATTGACGGTCCCTACGTACATAAAAACATGTATAAAAAGGTTTTCAGGAGAGCGTTTTTTAGGTTCAAACTGATCTAGAAATAATTTGAATGGACAATGTATATGTTTTTTTTCTAAAATGATTTTTGAGTTTTAGAAACTTTATAGTGGTATCAATACATATTTTCTTGGAAAAACTGATAGATGACTGTTTCTACGCCGATATTAAAATAAAAACATGTCAAACATGTCAATGATAGCTTTTTATACACAGGAAAGAAGAAAACGGTTTATAAAATAGAATATAAATAAAATGTTTTATGAACATGTGGAATTTGGTATTTTTTTAAACGTTGCAGTTAATATTGTGAATAATTATAACTAAAAAACAGACTATTAATTCTGCAATATTGTATCAAAACAAAAATATTTCACGACGCGGACAAGTATCGTCACGACTTATTGGGGAACTAAAGCGCCGCCGTGAATGACGTTATGTCAGACATGACCGTCTTTGCAGCGAGTGGCGCGCATTTAAAAAACAATGTAGAAAACGACACATATAGATATCCGCATCTACAACACTTATTCGCTGTAAATATATTACTTGTTCTCTTATACGATTTGCAAAAGACGTTAAATAGGTAATATTAAAAATATATTTACATCCAGGACTATGTATATGGAAAATCCAAAGCCAATTGAGCGATAAAAAATTGTTACGTAGGGACCGTCGATATCTCTCCTCTCTGGATTAGTGGAAACCTTAGTAAGCAAGTAGAACCAATCCTCCAATGTGTGCATGAATATACAAGACAAAATTCAATAATGGGTTTATTCCACATAAGTTATTCATGAATTCATATTCCAGTAATCCAATGGCCATGAAATTAATGGCACTTGGGGAGTAATACTCAGTGACTCATTTACAATCTGTATTTTGTGGATGTTTATCAAATTTGGAGCCTCTACGTTGGAGGTCTGTGCCTCAACATATACTTCTCGGCTGTCTTCTGCCTACATTTCTTGTTGATGATGGTATCTCATCGTAATGAACTGTCAGATACCATCAAGAAGACTACTTGCCCTGTGGCTAATCTTAATATAAACTTCCAGGTAGCACTATCAAGTTTTTATGAACATGGCGGCAACGCTGAAGATACGCCAGCCACAAATCCTGCTGCGTCTGCCTCATCACTTCCAAATCTATCAGACAGTGATATGGAGTCTCCACCAGAGTCCCCCCTACAGGTCCAGAAGAAAAACAAAACTAAGGCCCCAAATTCTTCAAAGTTTGCAACACTAGACTCGTTGCAGCAGGATAACTCTAGTGATGAAGAGGAAGGTGAATATTGGTGTTTAGAATATTTTCTATAGGTCTAGTTTTAACAATCTCAACTTCTTATTGATTATTTTTAGAGCATTTAGCTATGCTTAGCAAATAACACTAAGAAACAGTTGATTAAATTTAATAAGTAGAGTGAAATAAGGTATGCATTCATTCTTTACCACATTTGTGCTGAACTGAAAATTGCCATGTTGGTTTGTATCCTACTTACAATAGAAAAAAATGGATCAATGTTACATCACATAAAGACGTAACATACAGTTGAGAAAATTATGGTTAAAAGCAGCCGCCCAGTTTGCAGAGATTGCAGGTTCAAATCTTGCTATAGTAGCAGTATAGTTTTAACAATTTCCGATAGTTTCAACTTCTAGCTTATCCTATAGAAATTCGACATTTACTTTATGACATTTCTGATTATTTGCTTACAAAATCTGGCTTACAACACAACTCATGATTCTAGAATTTAAACATCTTACATGGGTTGGGATAGGTTTTGTCAATGACTTTAATCTGTAATTAAATATTTGTATACCACACATACCAAATCAACATACTATTGACTTTTGGAACGAAGTTCCTTATCGCGCGTTTCGAAAGGGGGCTAGACGGAAAAAATTGGGACGAAAAGTTGTAACGACACATTTCGTAGCAATTCTCGTAGCGGCTAGCGTAGTAATTACATGCTACGTTACAGCTACGGTGCTACATCATATCAGACACACTATAAAGTGAGTATTCGGTGACCAACATTAAGATTTTTTTTATAACTTAGAAAAATAAAAATTATTTACTAATTAATCGAAACCTTGTCCCTGTCACCTCAGTAGTTTTTTGGGTTAAAGCCTAGGGTAAACACACAGCATACTTAGGGCATGCAACATGTGTGAGGATGAAGATGAGGAGCCAACAGTCCTCAAAATTCACAGTTGTAATAGTATAGACCCCTCCGAGTTTATGATCATGATCCACCCTTCAGAGCTATCTGTATATTCAACTCTAGAATCTAAACTTCAATCTGCAGGTAAGAAGATTGAAGATACAACTAGAGTTTCAAAATGTTCTTGTAAATTGGATGACTGCAAACTTGACAATGAAAGTTTGAATATGGAAATTGAAAGACTGAATAAGGAAGTTCAAAGGTTGTTGTGTGAGAATAGTTGCTTGAGAAAGGAGATAGAAAGGTTGAAAGGAGCAACTACTAGTTCTGGTCAGAGTGACACAGGTGTGGATATATCAAAACTTGTAGTGTAGAGTAGACTAGAATTGGCATTGCAGAAATATGTATAATATTGCTGTACTAGTGAAAAATTTATGGTTACTGATGAAAGGTGTTATACTATCCCTGCAGCAAACAAACTAGTAGTCCACCTGATGGTAAAGAAGGTATAGCGCATAGACATCAACAATCCACAATAGCTGATAGTATATGCGTTGCGACAGCTGAGGACTACTGCGTTGGGCCTCATATGCCGTGATATCACAACCGAACTGGAACACTGTAATGCAAGCACTACTAGTTGGTGCCAGGTTAAAGTTTAGACGGTGGTACTGCTGCCCTCGAACTCGTTCACAAGAGCTCTTATCAAAAGCTTTGTCCTACGTGAGCGGAAAGTGCGATGTGACGCGATGCGACTGCATATAAATGTTCTGTATCCATAGCAACCGCCTCGTGCCATCGTGTGCAATGTGTGGATCGTGTTGCGTTGTTCACTCACGAAGGATAACGAGCAAGGGTTTGGTAGGGACGTTTGATACTAAAGCATAGAAGCGGAACCTAGTCGCAACACAAAATTAATAGATAAGATAGGGTGCGGGCGAGACGCGTACATGGACATCCGACAATTGCGCCCTATTTGAAAACGTACAGTGGGCCAACGAGTTAGCTATGCAGGGCCAAAATTTGTAAGTCATAGTATAGACTTACTACACCAGTTATAGATAAGTGAGTTACAAATAGTGGGTACATTACACTTATTACATATGTAATTCACACATACATATCTATTGCAGTCAGTTTGCACTATGGCATAGAAGTTTTTGCCCTGCATACCTAATTGCTTGGCCCACTGTACATTGGTGATGAAAGAAATATGAGAATTATTGTTGGCAGCATTGTAAAGAATTGCTAAATCGAATCTCAAATGTTGAATCATCCACTGGCAAAGCTATGCAACACACAGATTTTTTTATTTAATAGACATTGTTTATTATGTTATTTGTAAATATATGCATAATACATGTTTTGTTCCATTGTTTTAGGTCAAGCATTCTACGCTGGTGGTTCAGAACGCTCTGGTCAACAAATTCTTGGTCCCGGGAAAGGAAAAAAGGACATTGTCACTGAAGTTTTCAAAAGTGTTAGAGAGTAAGTTTTTGCGAATCATTAATTATGTAAAGCCCAAACTCAATTTCGTCACATCGAAATAACCTAAACCCGACACTACTGTACTCCGAAGTTCAGTGGCGTAGCGTGCATTGGCGGGGCCCCGTATAAAAAATATTTGGTGCCCTTATAAGATAGGGTAAAGATTTCTTACAAAAGTTTGCATAAAATTATATTTATTTATCATAATTATCTGTTACTTTCACCATAATTATTACAAACAATTCAAATATACACTTCTTGCCATTTTTGGGCACACTGATTTATTAAAATTAAATAATTTATAGCTGATGATGACTTTAGTTTTTCTAAAGTTTCTGCCTCTATGGACAATACTGAGACGTCTGACAGGTGTTCATGTCCCATCAAAGTCTTAGGTTATTTTTTACTTACGCACTTTGGTGGCCCTCGTATGTCGGGGCCCCGTATAATTGATACGGCAGATACGGCGGTAGCTACGCCCCTGCCGAAGTTACATGTTGTCGAAGCAAAATCTTTTCGTAGAAGGATTTGTCGAAATTGTGTTTGGGAGTTTAATTATTTTGACTGAGCGTGGTCTTGCGGTATAATATGCGGGCGCTCACCGAAAGGGTAGTAACTTTATGATGACAGTCGCTCTACGTAAAATATTGATATACATCACAATCCCTCAGACTAGAAACCAACCTAATATAATGGAGATGTCAGGCGATGATCTCAATCAAATGATTCCTATTTATTTTGTAGTCGAGGCGCAGCAATGTTTGAAGACGAACCATCGTCAACAAGCAGGGGACGTTCCGTGTTTGGTGGCACTGGATACAGACTAGGTAAGTATTAACATTACTAGCTTCTGGCTGCGGCTTCACCCGCACACAGCGACCCTGGCTTTTAGAAAACTTCATGGGTTTCTCATACATGACTTAAAAAAAGTGGCGAAGTTTGAGAAGTGGAATGCAAAGTGCAGGGGTGGACTAAGCCCGATCATTGACGCAAAGGACTGAGAGGAGGGTTACATTTTCTGCAGTATAAGTAAGAAGTGGTACAGAAGTGCCTTCGACCTCAAGAGGAAAAGAGCGCCGCAGGCAACGATTTTCTAAAGTGTATCAAAGTGCCTATAGCCAGTATGAGACAAAGAGCGCTGTAGGCGCCGAATTGTTCATTTTGACGGCGGGCCCCTTAGCACGGACCTAAATCCGGCCCTGCTTCTTCGCAAGAACCGGTATTGCGCCGAGGTAATAGTCTACTGTTTCAAGCCCAAGAGGACCTGTGAGCTGTACTTTTGGTCACAATCCACCATATCCTTAGTGTGGTTGTGATTAATCTTGCGACTCATTTCCTATAAGCCACATGAGTGCCAAATTTTAAAGACCGCATTTTGTATGGAACCCTGAATGGGTTCCGATTGGTACCTGGTTTAATTTTTTTTCATCTGTATTTTTAGGTCAAACAGCGGATGACCATGAGCCAATCAATCCTGATGAACAACAACCACAAGTAAGTCCCTCATTATGATAGCAGCCTTGTAACTAATACACGTCCCACTGCTGGGCTCAGGCCTCTTCTCATGATGAGAGGGTCAGGTCATAGTCCACCTTGCTGGCCTAGTGCGGATTGGTAGACTTTACACTTCTTCGAGCTTTTTGTAGGTACTCTCAGGCATGCAGGTTTCCTCACGATGATTTCCTTCACCGTATAACGCAAGCGATAATTTATATGACAAATACACACATATCTTCGAAAAGACGAATCTTAACGATTTATTGACAAAGGTGTGTGCCGTGGGTTCGAACCCGAGACCTATATGCTATTATTATTATTAAATAATATAACAACACGGTTATATACCCAGAATGGTATGGTAGAAATGCATTGTATCCCCTATTTCACATGTTAAGTCCAAATAGTTTGCTGTTTATTTTGAAAAGTTATATTATTTATTATCAAAATTATTATTTATTTCTATTTATCTACTTTAATTATATTATACTAATAATGTACCCGCACCTTTGTACTTCATAGGCAGTGTAAGGGTCGACACACACCAAAAGCGCGTCGAAGCGCAGCGAATCGAAGCGTAGTTTCAGTGTCATATGAATTCCAACTCTATTCTCACAACCATAATACTCATTATCGCATGAGAAACTCAAACGAGTCGCGCGGATGCCCGCGGCGCCGCGGGAATTCCGGCGAATTCCATAGTAGTAGTAGCGTAGAGTTTCTCATGCGATAATGAGTATTATGTTTGTGAGAATAGAGTTGGAATTCATATGACACTGAAACTGCGCTTCGATTCGCTGCTCTTCGACGCGCTTTTGGTGTGTGTCGACCCTAAAGGGGAAGACTGAAAATCGGCGTTGCTGGTGTCGTGGCTCGCTGCGCACTGCAACAATAGCCGAGTCTTCTCCTTTTGCTACATCTTAACATTTTAATCTTTCTATTGTAATTTATTCAATGTATTTTTTCCTTTCTGTAACTTTTATGTGTTTGGTGGCAATAAATGATTTTTTTAGAAAGAAAGAAAGAAAGAAAGAAGAAAGAAAGAAAGAAGAAAGAAAGAAACATTTATTTTGGAAAATCATAATTTTAATATCATTTATAAAACTACTTATAATAAAAATTTAATTGATGTGCCAAAGAAGGTACACACCTCAGCATACTACTGCAGCACATCAGCACTACAGCGCTGGTATTCTGGTGCGCCCTGATTGCGAGTAAAGGTAGTGCGACATTCGTCCTAATGATGACAAATTTCACAGAATATACAAATATAATTATAATTATAAGTTATAGAAAAAATAATACTTTTACTTTATTTTACTTACTTTTTACTTTTATAGGCTTATTGTTCCGTTCCCATGGGACCTAAACATAACAGGTGAAATGTGGGTGTTGTGCCATTCCCTTCTGGGTAATATAGGCGTGATGTTATGTACCGCTGCCGTCGCTTAAGCTTCGGTTTCCTAGCATAGCGGTGTGGAATAATGCGGTCGTAAAGATACGGGACAATGACGTCACTAGAACGTTGCCTATGTAAAACAAATGTAGTGGTTTCCTAGAGAGCGGTGATCGACCTAAAGTATTACATATTAATCGTGTCACGGTATGCTAGGAAACCGAAGCTTTAAGCTTCAGTTTCCTAGGAAAGCGGTGTGGAATAATGCGGCCGTAATATTATGGCCGTAACACGATTAGTACGTGTTACGTTATGCCGATCACCGCTCACTAGAAAACCACTACATTTACTTTACATAGGCAACGTTCTAGTGACGTCATTCTACCGTTATCTTTACGGTTGTATTATTCCACACCGCTTGCCTAGGCAACCGAAGCTTTACAGCGTGTATATCAGCGTATCTAATATGAATGTTTTATTGTTGCCCAGGCTGACGCGCCGCGCTCGGTCCGCCTGCGTTTGTACCGTGAAGGTTTCACCGTGGACGCGGGGCCTCTGCGCTCCTACGCGGATCCTGATCATGCTGAGTTTCTTACCTGCGTGCGTAGAGGGTGAGTTGTACGCTTTGTATTTTTTTTTCTTTTCTTAAAAAAAAACGACGCCCGCACTAAGAATAGCTCCTGTGTCGCGTGGGTATACATACAAATGTTCCGTTATCAAGAATATAACAAATTGTTGCAAAACAATTTTTCATGTCAATCGATCCAATTATTTACAAATACTGATCAAGAAATTGCAGAAAACTTGTCCCATAATTGATAATGATTATTATGGTTTGTATGTATTTAGCGTCATTCCCCCCGAGCTGTCGGGCACGGGCGGCGGCGAGGTGCGCGTGTCGCTGGAGGACCGGCGCCACGAGGACTGTCCCCGGAACGTCTCCAAGTCACTGCCTTTCCAGGGCAAGGGCCAGATGCTCGGCAGGTACGTGGAAATGCTGGTTGCATTCTATTGGGCTATGTCATACTAGGGCTCGCTTTAAATAAATAAATAAATATTTCACAACTCACACACAACGCCATCTAGTCCCAAACTAAGCAGAGCTTGTACTATGGGTACTAGAATAACTGATACTAATACGCAGAGGCGGCTCGTGACATTTTTTTATGGGTGTTCACTTATAAAATAGCAAAATAAACAAGAGCTTACCATTTACGGTGGGGTGTCACTTCGTAGTCTGGGAAGGTACGTTTCATAGGCGCACCTCTTGGTCGGTCAAGCACAAACTATTTTTATTATAAGTCTTAATTACAGTAATATCAATTGACAAATTACGAAATTACCGTAAATTAACAAAGCAACGCGGACACAACGACACGACTCATTTAGTTTGTTTACGTAAGATCGGCAACAATTCAAAATTTCCCGCGCCCGCGTTACCCGCGGAAGCGCCCTGCTGTTGAGTTGAGCT